>JAUIMM010000591.1:4407859-5820718 GCA_031769625.1 Taudactylus pleione | reverse complement strand
TCAATTCATTCAGGATCAGCAGAAGAATTAACTAATAAAAATAACGCAGGTCTAACGCTAGTTATGCACTTAAAAAACTGCACTTAGAAAAAAAGCTGCACCCAGCCAAGGCTTCCCCAGCCAAACTACTGACACTTATACAGGGAAGCAGGCAAGTGTGGACACTAATTAATGAAAACCCCCAATTGGCCAGCCAGAGAAAGCTAGCAATAAAAATGGCTTAAGTCAACAATGACCACATACCATACATCTAAGGCTACAAATAAATCAAGCATTCACTTTAGTCAATAAACTGAGAGAATCCTTAAAACAATGTAACTATTACAAATCATAAGGCATTAGAAACAAAAGCATAAGGATTCAGTAAAGAATAAGCTAGTTACCTATGATTATAATTAATAAAGGAGGCACAGGAGGTGAAACACTTTGCAATCACAGTCAACTTCAGTTACCTATGATTATAATTAATAAAGGAGGCACAGGAGGTGAAACACTTTGCAGTCACAGTCAACTTCAGTTACCTGTAGATTGGGAGAGAGGCGGTGTCAATTCATTCAGGATCAGCAGAAGAATTAACTAATAAAAATAACGCAGGTCTAACGCTAGTTATGCACTTAAAAAACTGCACTTAGAAAAAAAGCTGCACCCAGCCAATGCTTCCCCAGCCAAACTACTGACACTTATACAGGGAAGCAGGCAAGTGTGGACACTAATTAATGAAAACCCCCAATTGGCCAGCCAGAGAAAGCTAGCAATAAAAATGGCTTAAGTCAACAATGACCACATACCATACATCTAAGGCTACAAATAAATCAAGCATTCACTTTAGTCAATAAACTGAGAGAATCCTTAAAACAATGTAACTATTACAAATCATAAGGCATTAGAAACAAAAGCATAAGGATTCAGTAAAGAATAAGCTAGTTACCTGTGATTATAATTAATAAAGGAGGCACAGGAGGTGAAACACTTTGCAGTCACAGTCAACTTCAGTTACCTATGATTATAATTAATAAAGGAGGCACAGGAGGTGAAACACTTTGCAGTCACAGTCAACTTCAGTTACCTGTAGATTGGGAGAGAGGCGGTGTCAATTCATTCAGGATCAGCAGAAGAATTAACTAATAAAAATAACGCAGGTCTAACGCTAGTTATGCACTTAAAAAACTGCACTTAGAAAAAAAGCTGCACCCAGCCAAGGCTTCCCCAGCCAAACTACTGACACTTATACAGGGAAGCAGGCAAGTGTGGACACTAATTAATGAAAACCCCCAATTGGCCAGCCAGAGAAAGCTAGCAATAAAAATGGCTTAAGTCAACAATGACCACATACCATACATCTAAGGCTACAAATAAATCAAGCATTCACTTTAGTGAATAAACTGAGAGAATCCTTAAAACAATGTAACTATTACAAATCATAAGGCATTAGAAACAAAAGCATAAGGATTCAGTAAAGAATAAGCTAGTTACCTATGATTATAATTAATAAAGGAGGCACAGGAGGTGAAACACTTTGCAGTCACAGTCAACTTCAGTTACCTATGATTATAATTAATAAAGGAGGCACAGGAGGTGAAACACTTTGCAGTCACAGTCAACTTCAGTTACCTGTAGATTGGGAGAGAGGCGGTGTCAATTCATTCAGGATCAGCAGAAGAATTAACTAATAAAAATAACGCAGGTCTAACGCTAGTTATGCACTTAAAAAACTGCACTTAGAAAAAAAGCTGCACCCAGCCAAGGCTTCCCCAGCCAAACTACTGACACTTATACAGGGAAGCAGGCAAGTGTGGACACTAATTAATGAAAACCCCCAATTGGCCAGCCAGAGAAAGCTAGCAATAAAAATGGCTTAAGTCAACAATGACCACATACCATACATCTAAGGCTACAAATAAATCAAGCATTCACTTTAGTCAATAAACTGAGAGAATCCTTAAAACAATGTAACTATTACAAATCATAAGGCATTAGAAACAAAAGCATAAGGATTCAGTAAAGAATAAGCTAGTTACCTATGATTATAATTAATAAAGGAGGCACAGGAGGTGAAACACTTTGCAGTCACAGTCAACTTCAGTTACCTATGATTATAATTAATAAAGGAGGCACAGGAGGTGAAACACTTTGCAGTCACAGTCAACTTCAGTTACCTGTAGATTGGGAGAGAGGCGGTGTCAATTCATTCAGGATCAGCAGAAGAATTAACTAATAAAAATAACGCAGGTCTAACGCTAGTTATGCACTTAAAAAACTGCACTTAGAAAAAAAGCTGCACCCAGCCAAGGCTTCCCCAGCCAAACTACTGACACTTATACAGGGAAGCAGGCAAGTGTGGACACTAATTAATGAAAACCCCCAATTGGCCAGCCAGAGAAAGCTAGCAATAAAAATGGCTTAAGTCAACAATGACCACATACCATACATCTAAGGCTACAAATAAATCAAGCATTCACTTTAGTCAATAAACTGAGAGAATCCTTAAAACAATGTAACTATTACAAATCATAAGGCATTAGAAACAAAAGCATAAGGATTCAGTAAAGAATAAGCTAGTTACCTATGATTATAATTAATAAAGGAGGCACAGGAGGTGAAACACTTTGCAGTCACAGTCAACTTCAGTTACCTATGATTATAATTAATAAAGGAGGCACAGGAGGTGAAACACTTTGCAGTCACAGTCAACTTCAGTTTCCTGTAGATTGGGAGAGAGGCGGTGTCAATTCATTCAGGATCAGCAGAAGAATTAACTAATAAAAATAACGCAGGTCTAACGCTAGTTATGCACTTAAAAAACTGCACTTAGAAAAAAAGCTGCACCCAGCCAAGGCTTCCCCAGCCAAACTACTGACACTTATACAGGGAAGCAGGCAAGTGTGGACACTAATTAATGAAAACCCCCAATTGGCCAGCCAGAGAAAGCTAGCAATAAAAATGGCTTAAGTCAACAATGACCACATACCATACATCTAAGGCTACAAATAAATCAAGCATTCACTTTAGTCAATAAACTGAGAGAATCCTTAAAACAATGTAACTATTGCAAATCATAAGGCATTAGAAACAAAAGCATAAGGATTCAGTAAAGAATAAGCTAGTTACCTATGATTATAATTAATAAAGGAGGCACAGGAGGTGAAACACTTTGCAGCCACAGTCAACTTCAGTTACCTGTAGATTGGGAGAGAGGCGGTGTCAATTCATTCAGGATCAGCAGAAGAATTAACTAATAAAAATAACGCAGGTCTAACGCTAGTTATGCACTTATAAAACTGCACTTAGAAAAAAAGCTGCACCCAGCCAAGGCTTCCCCAGCCAAACTACTGACACTTATACAGGGAAGCAGGCAAGTGTGGACACTAATTAATGAAAACCCCCAATTGGCCAGCCAGAGAAAGCTAGCAATAAAAATGGCTTAAGTCAACAATGACCACATACCATACATCTAAGGCTACAAATAAATCAAGCATTCACTTTAGTCAATAAACTGAGAGAATCCTTAAAACAATGTAACTATTACAAATCATAAGGCATTAGAAACAAAAGCATAAGGATTCAGTAAAGAATAAGCTAGTTACCTATGATTATAATTAATAAAGGAGGCACAGGAGGTGAAACACTTTGCAGTCACAGTCAACTTCAGTTACCTATGATTATAATTAATAAAGGAGGCACAGGAGGTGAAACACTTTGCAGTCACAGTCAACTTCAGTTACCTGTAGATTGGGAGAGAGGCGGTGTCAATTCATTCAGGATCAGCAGAAGAATTAACTAATAAAAATAACGCAGGTCTAACGCTAGTTATGCACTTAAAAAACTGCACTTAGAAAAAAAGCTGCACCCAGCCAAGGCTTCCCCAGCCAAACTACTGACACTTATACAGGGAAGCAGGCAAGTGTGGACACTAATTAATGAAAACCCCCAATTGGCCAGCCAGAGAAAGCTAGCAATAAAAATGGCTTAAGTCAACAATGACCACATACCATACATCTAAGGCTACAAATAAATCAAGCATTCACTTTAGTCAATAAACTGAGAGAATCCTTAAAACAATGTAACTATTACAAATCATAAGGCATTAGAAACAAAAGCATAAGGATTCAGTAAAGAATAAGCTAGTTACCTATGATTATAATTAATAAAGGAGGCACAGGAGGTGAAACACTTTGCAGTCACAGTCAACTTCAGTTACCTATGATTATAATTAATAAAGGAGGCACAGGAGGTGAAACACTTTGCAGTCACAGTCAACTTCAGTTACCTGTAGATTGGGAGAGAGGCGGTGTCAATTCATTCAGGATCAGCAGAAGAATTAACTAATAAAAATAACGCAGGTCTAACGCTAGTTATGCACTTAAAAAACTGCACTTAGAAAAAAAGCTGCACCCAGCCAAGGCTTCCCCAGCCAAACTACTGACACTTATACAGGGAAGCAGGCAAGTGTGGACACTAATTAATGAAAACCCCCAATTGGCCAGCCAGAGAAAGCTAGCAATAAAAATGGCTTAAGTCAACAATGACCACATACCATACATCTAAGGCTACAAATAAATCAAGCATTCACTTTAGTCAATATACTGAGAGAATCCTTAAAACAATGTAACTATTACAAATCATAAGGCATTAGAAACAAAAGCATAAGGATTCAGTAAAGAATAAGCTAGTTACCTATGATTATAATTAATAAAGGAGGCACAGGAGGTGAAACACTTTGCAGTCACAGTCAACTTCAGTTACCTATGATTATAATTAATAAAGGAGGCACAGGAGGTGAAACACTTTGCAGTCACAGTCAACTTCAGTTACCTGTAGATTGGGAGAGAGGCGGTGTCAATTCATTCAGGATCAGCAGAAGAATTAACTAATAAAAATAACGCAGGTCTAACGCTAGTTATGCACTTAAAAAACTGCACTTAGAAAAAAAGCTGCACCCAGCCAAGGCTTCCCCAGCCAAACTACTGACACTTATACAGGGAAGCAGGCAAGTGTGGACACTAATTAATGAAAACCCCCTATTGGCCAGCCAGAGAAAGCTAGCAATAAAAATGGCTTAAGTCAACAATGACCACATACCATACATCTAAGGCTACAAATAAATCAAGCATTCACTTTAGTCAATAAACTGAGAGAATCCTTAAAACAATGTAACTATTACAAATCATAAGGCATTAGAAACAAAAGCATAAGGATTCAGTAAAGAATAAGCTAGTTACCTATGATTATAATTAATAAAGGAGGCACAGGAGGTGAAACACTTTGCAGTCACAGTCAACTTCAGTTACCTATGATTATAATTAATAAAGGAGGCACAGGAGGTGAAACACTTTGCAGTCACAGTCAACTTCAGTTACCTGTAGATTGGGAGAGAGGCGGTGTCAATTCATTCAGGATCAGCAGAAGAATTAACTAATAAAAATAACGCAGGTCTAACGCTAGTTATGCACTTAAAAAACTGCACTTAGAAAAAAAGCTGCACCCAGCCAAGGCTTCCCCAGCCAAACTACTGACACTTATACAGGGAAGCAGGCAAGTGTGGACACTAATTAATGAAAACCCCCAATTGGCCAGCCAGAGAAAGCTAGCAATAAAAATGGCTTAAGTCAACAATGACCACATACCATACATCTAAGGCTACAAATAAATCAAGCATTCACTTTAGTCAATATACTGAGAGAATCCTTAAAACAATGTAACTATTACAAATCATAAGGCATTAGAAACAAAAGCATAAGGATTCAGTAAAGAATAAGCTAGTTACCTATGATTATAATTAATAAAGGAGGCACAGGAGGTGAAACACTTTGCAGTCACAGTCAACTTCAGTTACCTATGATTATAATTAATAAAGGAGGCACAGGAGGTGAAACACTTTGCAGTCACAGTCAACTTCAGTTACCTGTAGATTGGGAGAGAGGCGGTGTCAATTCATTCAGGATCAGCAGAAGAATTAACTAATAAAAATAACGCAGGTCTAGCGCTAGTTATGCACTTAAAAAACTGCACTTAGAAAAAAAGCTGCACCCAGCCAAGGCTTCCCCAGCCAAACTACTGACACTTATACAGGGAAGCAGGCAAGTGTGGACACTAATTAATGAAAACCCCCTATTGGCCAGCCAGAGAAAGCTAGCAATAAAAATGGCTTAAGTCAACAATGACCACATACCATACATCTAAGGCTACAAATAAATCAAGCATTCACTTTAGTCAATAAACTGAGAGAATCCTTAAAACAATGTAACTATTACAAATCATAAGGCATTAGAAACAAAAGCATAAGGATTCAGTAAAGAATAAGCTAGTTACCTATGATTATAATTAATAAAGGAGGCACAGGAGGTGAAACACTTTGCAGTCACAGTCAACTTCAGTTACCTATGATTATAATTAATAAAGGAGGCACAGGAGGTGAAACACTTTGCAGTCACAGTCAACTTCAGTTACCTGTAGATTGGGAGAGAGGCGGTGTCAATTCATTCAGGATCAGCAGAAGAATTAACTAATAAAAATAACGCAGGTCTAACGCTAGTTATGCACTTAAAAATCTGCACTTAGAAAAAAAGCTGCACCCAGCCAAGGCTTCCCCAGCCAAACTACTGACACTTATACAGGGAAGCAGGCAAGTGTGGACACTAATTAATGAAAACCCCCAATTGGCCAGCCAGAGAAAGCTAGCAATAAAAATGGCTTAAGTCAACAATGACCACATACCATACATCTAAGGCTACAAATAAATCAAGCATTCACTTTAGTCAATAAACTGAGAGAATCCTTAAAACAATGTAACTATTACAAATCATAAGGCATTAGAAACAAAAGCATAAGGATTCAGTAAAGAATAAGCTAGTTACCTATGATTATAATTAATAAAGGAGGCACAGGAGGTGAAACACTTTGCAGTCACAGTCAACTTCAGTTACCTATGATTATAATTAATAAAGGAGGCACAGGAGGTGAAACACTTTGCAGTCACAGTCAACTTCAGTTACCTGTAGATTGGGAGAGAGGCGGTGTCAATTCATTCAGGATCAGCAGAAGAATTAACTAATAAAAATAACGCAGGTCTAACGCTAGTTATGCACTTAAAAAACTGCACTTAGAAAAAAAGCTGCACCCAGCCAAGGCTTCCCCAGCCAAACTACTGACACTTATACAGGGAAGCAGGCAAGTGTGGACACTAATTAATGAAAACCCCCAATTGGCCAGCCAGAGAAAGCTAGCAATAAAAATGGCTTAAGTCAACAATGACCACATACCATACATCTAAGGCTACAAATAAATCAAGCATTCACTTTAGTCAATAAACTGAGAGAATCCTTAAAACAATGTAACTATTACAAATCATAAGGCATTAGAAACAAAAGCATAAGGATTCAGTAAAGAATAAGCTAGTTACCTATGATTATAATTAAAAAAGGAGGCACAGGAGGTGAAACACTTTGCAGTCACAGTCAACTTCAGTTACCTATGATTATAATTAATAAAGGAGGCACAGGAGGTGAAACACTTTGCAGTCACAGTCAACTTCAGTTACCTGTAGATTGGGAGAGAGGCGGTGTCAATTCATTCAGGATCAGCAGAAGAATTAACTAATAAAAATAACGCAGGTCTAACGCTAGTTATGCACTTAAAAAACTGCACTTAGAAAAAAAGCTGCACCCAGCCAAGGCTTCCCCAGCCAAACTACTGACACTTATACAGGGAAGCAGGCAAGTGTGGACACTAATTAATGAAAACCCCCAATTGGCCAGCCAGAGAAAGCTAGCAATAAAAATGGCTTAAGTCAACAATGACCACATACCATACATCTAAGGCTACAAATAAATCAAGCATTCACTTTAGTCAATAAACTGAGAGAATCCTTAAAACAATGTAACTATTACAAATCATAAGGCATTAGAAACAAAAGCATAAGGATTCAGTAAAGAATAAGCTAGTTACCTATGATTATAATTAATAAAGGAGGCACAGGAGGTGAAACACTTTGCAGTCACAGTCAACTTCAGTTACCTATGATTATAATTAATAAAGGAGGCACAGGAGGTGAAACACTTTGCAGTCACAGTCAACTTCAGTTACCTGTAGATTGGGAGAGAGGCGGTGTCAATTCATTCAGGATCAGCAGAAGAATTAACTAATAAAAATAACGCAGGTCTAACGCTAGTTATGCACTTAAAAAACTGCACTTAGAAAAAAAGCTGCACCCAGCCAAGGCTTCCCCAGCCAAACTACTGACACTTATACAGGGAAGCAGGCAAGTGTGGACACTAATTAATGAAAACCCCCAATTGGCCAGCCAGAGAAAGCTAGCAATAAAAATGGCTTAAGTCAACAATGACCACATACCATACATCTAAGGCTACAAATAAATCAAGCATTCACTTTAGTCAATAAACTGAGAGAATCCTTAAAACAATGTAACTATTACAAATCATAAGGCATTAGAAACAAAAGCATAAGGATTCAGTAAAGAATAAGCTAGTTACCTATGATTATAATTAATAAAGGAGGCACAGGAGGTGAAACACTTTGCAGTCACAGTCAACTTCAGTTACCTATGATTATAATTAATAAAGGAGGCACAGGAGGTGAAACACTTTGCAGTCACAGTCAACTTCAGTTACCTGTAGATTGGGAGAGAGGCGGTGTCAATTCATTCAGGATCAGCAGAAGAATTAACTAATAAAAATAACGCAGGTCTAACGCTAGTTATGCACTTAAAAAACTGCACTTAGAAAAAAAGCTGCACCCAGCCAAGGCTTCCCCAGCCAAACTACTGACACTTATACAGGGAAGCAGGCAAGTGTGGACACTAATTAATGAAAGCCCCCAATTGGCCAGCCAGAGAAAGCTAGCAATAAAAATGGCTTAAGTCAACAATGACCACATACCATACATCTAAGGCTACAAATAAATCAAGCATTCACTTTAGTCAATATACTGAGAGAATCCTTAAAACAATGTAACTATTACAAATCATAAGGCATTAGAAACAAAAGCATAAGGATTCAGTAAAGAATAAGCTAGTTACCTATGATTATAATTAATAAAGGAGGCACAGGAGGTGAAACACTTTGCAGTCACAGTCAACTTCAGTTACCTATGATTATAATTAATAAAGGAGGCACAGGAGGTGAAACACTTTGCAGTCACAGTCAACTTCAGTTACCTGTAGATTGGGAGAGAGGCGGTGTCAATTCATTCAGGATCAGCAGAAGAATTAACTAATAAAAATAACGCAGGTCTAACGCTAGTTATGCACTTAAAAAACTGCACTTAGAAAAAAAGCTGCACCCAGCCAAGGCTTCCCCAGCCAAACTACTGACACTTATACAGGGAAGCAGGCAAGTGTGGACACTAATTAATGAAAACCCCCAATTGGCCAGCCAGAGAAAGCTAGCAATAAAAATGGCTTAAGTCAACAATGACCACATACCATACATCTAAGGCTACAAATAAATCAAGCATTCACTTTAGTCAATATACTGAGAGAATCCTTAAAACAATGTAACTATTACAAATCATAAGGCATTAGAAACAAAAGCATAAGGATTCAGTAAAGAATAAGCTAGTTACCTATGATTATAATTAATAAAGGAGGCACAGGAGGTGAAACACTTTGCAGTCACAGTCAACTTCAGTTACCTATGATTATAATTAATAAAGGAGGCACAGGAGGTGAAACACTTTGCAGTCACAGTCAACTTCAGTTACCTGTAGATTGGGAGAGAGGCGGTGTCAATTCATTCAGGATCAGCAGAAGAATTAACTAATAAAAATAACGCAGGTCTAACGCTAGTTATGCACTTAAAAATCTGCACTTAGAAAAAAAGCTGCACCCAGCCAAGGCTTCCCCAGCCAAACTACTGACACTTATACAGGGAAGCAGGCAAGTGTGGACACTAATTAATGAAAACCCCCAATTGGCCAGCCAGAGAAAGCTAGCAATAAAAATGGCTTAAGTCAACAATGACCACATACCATACATCTAAGGCTACAAATAAATCAAGCATTCACTTTAGTCAATAAACTGAGAGAATCCTTAAAACAATGTAACTATTACAAATCATAAGGCATTAGAAACAAAAGCATAAGGATTCAGTAAAGAATAAGCTAGTTACCTATGATTATAATTAATAAAGGAGGCACAGGAGGTGAAACACTTTGCAGTCACAGTCAACTTCAGTTACCTATGATTATAATTAATAAAGGAGGCACAGGAGGTGAAACACTTTGCAGTCACAGTCAACTTCAGTTACCTGTAGATTGGGAGAGAGGCGGTGTCAATTCATTCAGGATCAGCAGAAGAATTAACTAATAAAAATAACGCAGGTCTAACGCTAGTTATGCACTTAAAAAACTGCACTTAGAAAAAAAGCTGCACCCAGCCAAGGCTTCCCCAGCCAAACTACTGACACTTATACAGGGAAGCAGGCAAGTGTGGACACTAATTAATGAAAACCCCCAATTGGCCAGCCAGAGAAAGCTAGCAATAATAATGGCTTAAGTCAACAATGACCACATACCATACATCTAAGGCTACAAATAAATCAAGCATTCACTTTAGTCAATAAACTGAGAGAATCCTTAAAACAATGTAACTATTACAAATCATAAGGCATTAGAAACAAAAGCATAAGGATTCAGTAAAGAATAAGCTAGTTACCTATGATTATAATTAATAAAGGAGGCACAGGAGGTGAAACACTTTGCAGTCACAGTCAACTTCAGTTACCTATGATTATAATTAATAAAGGAGGCACAGGAGGTGAAACACTTTGCAGTCACAGTCAACTTCAGTTACCTGTAGATTGGGAGAGAGGCGGTGTCAATTCATTCAGGATCAGCAGAAGAATTAACTAATAAAAATAACGCAGGTCTAACGCTAGTTATGCACTTAAAAAACTGCACTTAGAAAAAAAGCTGCACCCAGCCAAGGCTTCCCCAGCCAAACTACTGACACTTATACAGGGAAGCAGGCAAGTGTGGACACTAATTAATGAAAACCCCCAATTGGCCAGCCAGAGAAAGCTAGCAATAAAAATGGCTTAAGTCAACAATGACCACATACCATACATCTAAGGCTACAAATAAATCAAGCATTCACTTTAGTCAATATACTGAGAGAATCCTTAAAACAATGTAACTATTACAAATCATAAGGCATTAGAAACAAAAGCATAAGGATTCAGTAAAGAATAAGCTAGTTACCTATGATTATAATTAATAAAGGAGGCACAGGAGGTGAAACACTTTGCAGTCACAGTCAACTTCAGTTACCTATGATTATAATTAATAAAGGAGGCACAGGAGGTGAAACACTTTGCAGTCACAGTCAACTTCAGTTACCTGTAGATTGGGAGAGAGGCGGTGTCAATTCATTCAGGATCAGCAGAAGAATTAACTAATAAAAATAACGCAGGTCTAACGCTAGTTATGCACTTAAAAATCTGCACTTAGAAAAAAAGCTGCACCCAGCCAAGGCTTCCCCAGCCAAACTACTGACACTTATACAGGGAAGCAGGCAAGTGTGGACACTAATTAATGAAAACCCCCAATTGGCCAGCCAGAGAAAGCTAGCAATAAAAATGGCTTAAGTCAACAATGACCACATACCATACATCTAAGGCTACAAATAAATCAAGCATTCACTTTAGTCAATAAACTGAGAGAATCCTTAAAACAATGTAACTATTACAAATCATAAGGCATTAGAAACAAAAGCATAAGGATTCAGTAAAGAATAAGCTAGTTACCTATGATTATAATTAATAAAGGAGGCACAGGAGGTGAAACACTTTGCAGTCACAGTCAACTTCAGTTACCTATGATTATAATTAATAAAGGAGGCACAGGAGGTGAAACACTTTGCAGTCACAGTCAACTTCAGTTACCTGTAGATTGGGAGAGAGGCGGTGTCAATTCATTCAGGATCAGCAGAAGAATTAACTAATAAAAATAACGCAGGTCTAACGCTAGTTATGCACTTAAAAAACTGCACTTAGAAAAAAAGCTGCACCCAGCCAAGGCTTCCCCAGCCAAACTACTGACACTTATACAGGGAAGCAGGCAAGTGTGGACACTAATTAATGAAAACCCCCAATTGGCCAGCCAGAGAAAGCTAGCAATAATAATGGCTTAAGTCAACAATGACCACATACCATACATCTAAGGCTACAAATAAATCAAGCATTCACTTTAGTCAATAAACTGAGAGAATCCTTAAAACAATGTAACTATTACAAATCATAAGGCATTAGAAACAAAAGCATAAGGATTCAGTAAAGAATAAGCTAGTTACCTATGATTATAATTAATAAAGGAGGCACAGGAGGTGAAACACTTTGCAGTCACAGTCAACTTCAGTTACCTATGATTATAATTAATAAAGGAGGCACAGGAGGTGAAACACTTTGCAGTCACAGTCAACTTCAGTTACCTGTAGATTGGGAGAGAGGCGGTGTCAATTCATTCAGGATCAGCAGAAGAATTAACTAATAAAAATAACGCAGGTCTAACGCTAGTTATGCACTTAAAAAACTGCACTTAGAAAAAAAGCTGCACCCAGCCAAGGCTTCCCCAGCCAAACTACTGACACTTATACAGGGAAGCAGGCAAGTGTGGACACTAATTAATGAAAACCCCCAATTGGCCAGCCAGAGAAAGCTAGCAATAAAAATGGCTTAAGTCAACAATGACCACATACCATACATCTAAGGCTACAAATAAATCAAGCATTCACTTTAGTCAATAAACTGAGAGAATCCTTAAAACAATGTAACTATTACAAATCATAAGGCATTAGAAACAAAAGCATAAGGATTCAGTAAAGAATAAGCTAGTTACCTATGATTATAATTAATAAAGGAGGCACAGGAGGTGAAACACTTTGCAGTCACAGTCAACTTCAGTTACCTATGATTATAATTAATAAAGGAGGCACAGGAGGTGAAACACTTTGCAGTCACAGTCAACTTCAGTTACCTGTAGATTGGGAGAGAGGCGGTGTCAATTCATTCAGGATCAGCAGAAGAATTAACTAATAAAAATAACGCAGGTCTAACGCTAGTTATGCACTTAAAAAACTGCACTTAGAAAAAAAGCTGCACCCAGCCAAGGCTTCCCCAGCCAAACTACTGACACTTATACAGGGAAGCAGGCAAGTGTGGACACTAATTAATGAAAACCCCCAATTGGCCAGCCAGAGAAAGCTAGCAATAAAAATGGCTTAAGTCAACAATGACCACATACCATACATCTAAGGCTACAAATAAATCAAGCATTCACTTTAGTCAATAAACTGAGAGAATCCTTAAAACAATGTAACTATTACAAATCATAAGGCATTAGAAACAAAAGCATAAGGATTCAGTAAAGAATAAGCTAGTTACCTATGATTATAATTAATAAAGGAGGCACAGGAGGTGAAACACTTTGCAGTCACAGTCAACTTCAGTTACCTATGATTATAATTAATAAAGGAGGCACAGGAGGTGAAACACTTTGCAGTCACAGTCAACTTCAGTTACCTGTAGATTGGGAGAGAGGCGGTGTCAATTCATTCAGGATCAGCAGAAGAATTAACTAATAAAAATAACGCAGGTCTAACGCTAGTTATGCACTTAAAAAACTGCACTTAGAAAAAAAGCTGCACCCAGCCAAGGCTTCCCCAGCCAAACTACTGACACTTATACAGGGAAGCAGGCAAGTGTGGACACTAATTAATGAAAACCCCCAATTGGCCAGCCAGAGAAAGCTAGCAATAAAAATGGCTTAAGTCAACAATGACCACATACCATACATCTAAGGCTACAAATAAATCAAGCATTCACTTTAGTCAATATACTGAGAGAATCCTTAAAACAATGTAACTATTACAAATCATAAGGCATTAGAAACAAAAGCATAAGGATTCAGTAAAGAATAAGCTAGTTACCTATGATTATAATTAATAAAGGAGGCACAGGAGGTGAAACACTTTGCAGTCACAGTCAACTTCAGTTACCTATGATTATAATTAATAAAGGAGGCACAGGAGGTGAAACACTTTGCAGTCACAGTCAACTTCAGTTACCTGTAGATTGGGAGAGAGGCGGTGTCAATTCATTCAGGATCAGCAGAAGAATTAACTAATAAAAATAACGCAGGTCTAACGCTAGTTATGCACTTAAAAAACTGCACTTAGAAAAAAAGCTGCACCCAGCCAAGGCTTCCCCAGCCAAACTACTGACACTTATACAGGGAAGCAGGCAAGTGTGGACACTAATTAATGAAAACCCCCTATTGGCCAGCCAGAGAAAGCTAGCAATAAAAATGGCTTAAGTCAACAATGACCACATACCATACATCTAAGGCTACAAATAAATCAAGCATTCACTTTAGTCAATAAACTGAGAGAATCCTTAAAACAATGTAACTATTACAAATCATAAGGCATTAGAAACAAAAGCATAAGGATTCAGTAAAGAATAAGCTAGTTACCTATGATTATAATTAATAAAGGAGGCACAGGAGGTGAAACACTTTGCAGTCACAGTCAACTTCAGTTACCTATGATTATAATTAATAAAGGAGGCACAGGAGGTGAAACACTTTGCAGTCACAGTCAACTTCAGTTACCTGTAGATTGGGAGAGAGGCGGTGTCAATTCATTCAGGATCAGCAGAAGAATTAACTAATAAAAATAACGCAGGTCTAACGCTAGTTATGCACTTAAAAAACTGCACTTAGAAAAAAAGCTGCACCCAGCCAAGGCTTCCCCAGCCAAACTACTGACACTTATACAGGGAAGCAGGCAAGTGTGGACACTAATTAATGAAAACCCCCAATTGGCCAGCCAGAGAAAGCTAGCAATAAAAATGGCTTAAGTCAACAATGACCACATACCATACATCTAAGGCTACAAATAAATCAAGCATTCACTTTAGTCAATAAACTGAGAGAATCCTTAAAACAATGTAACTATTACAAATCATAAGGCATTAGAAACAAAAGCATAAGGATTCAGTAAAGAATAAGCTAGTTACCTATGATTATAATTAATAAAGGAGGCACAGGAGGTGAAACACTTTGCAGTCACAGTCAACTTCAGTTACCTATGATTATAATTAATAAAGGAGGCACAGGAGGTGAAACACTTTGCAGTCACAGTCAACTTCAGTTACCTGTAGATTGGGAGAGAGGCGGTGTCAATTCATTCAGGATCAGCAGAAGAATTAACTAATAAAAATAATGCAGGTCTAACGCTAGTTATGCACTTAAAAAACTGCACTTAGAAAAAAAGCTGCACCCAGCCAAGGCTTCCCCAGCCAAACTACTGACACTTATACAGGGAAGCAGGCAAGTGTGGACACTAATTAATGAAAACCCCCAATTGGCCAGCCAGAGAAAGCTAGCAATAAAAATGGCTTAAGTCAACAATGACCACATACCATACATCTAAGGCTACAAATAAATCAAGCATTCACTTTAGTCAATAAACTGAGAGAATCCTTAAAACAATGTAACTATTACAAATCATAAGGCATTAGAAACAAAAGCATAAGGATTCAGTAAAGAATAAGCTAGTTACCTATGATTATAATTAATAAAGGAGGCACAGGAGGTGAAACACTTTGCAGTCACAGTCAACTTCAGTTACCTATGATTATAATTAATAAAGGAGGCACAGGAGGTGAAACACTTTGCAGTCACAGTCAACTTCAGTTACCTGTAGATTGGGAGAGAGGCGGTGTCAATTCATTCAGGATCAGCAGAAGAATTAACTAATAAAAATAACGCAGGTCTAACGCTAGTTATGCACTTAAAAAACTGCACTTAGAAAAAAAGCTGCACCCAGCCAAGGCTTCCCCAGCCAAACTACTGACACTTATACAGGGAAGCAGGCAAGTGTGGACACTAATTAATGAAAACCCCCAATTGGCCAGCCAGAGAAAGCTAGCAATAAAAATGGCTTAAGTCAACAATGACCACATACCATACATCTAAGGCTACAAATAAATCAAGCATTCACTTTAGTCAATAAACTGAGAGAATCCTTAAAACAATGTAACTATTACAAATCATAAGGCATTAGAAACAAAAGCATAAGGATTCAGTAAAGAATAAGCTAGTTACCTATGATTATAATTAATAAAGGAGGCACAGGAGGTGAAACACTTTGCAGTCACAGTCAACTTCAGTTACCTATGATTATAATTAATAAAGGAGGCACAGGAGGTGAAACACTTTGCAGTCACAGTCAACTTCAGTTACCTGTAGATTGGGAGAGAGGCGGTGTCAATTCATTCAGGATCAGCAGAAGAATTAACTAATAAAAATAACGCAGGTCTAACGCTAGTTATGCACTTAAAAAACTGCACTTAGAAAAAAAGCTGCACCCAGCCAAGGCTTCCCCAGCCAAACTACTGACACTTATACAGGGAAGCAGGCAAGTGTGGACACTAATTAATGAAAACCCCCAATTGGCCAGCCAGAGAAAGCTAGCAATAAAAATGGCTTAAGTCAACAATGACCACATACCATACATCTAAGGCTACAAATAAATCAAGCATTCACTTTAGTCAATATACTGAGAGAATCCTTAAAACAATGTAACTATTACAAATCATAAGGCATTAGAAACAAAAGCATAAGGATTCAGTAAAGAATAAGCTAGTTACCTATGATTATAATTAATAAAGGAGGCACAGGAGGTGAAACACTTTGCAGTCACAGTCAACTTCAGTTACCTATGATTATAATTAATAAAGGAGGCACAGGAGGTGAAACACTTTGCAGTCACAGTCAACTTCAGTTACCTGTAGATTGGGAGAGAGGCGGTGTCAATTCATTCAGGATCAGCAGAAGAATTAACTAATAAAAATAACGCAGGTCTAACGCTAGTTATGCACTTAAAAAACTGCACTTAGAAAAAAAGCTGCACCCAGCCAAGGCTTCCCCAGCCAAACTACTGACACTTATACAGGGAAGCAGGCAAGTGTGGACACTAATTAATGAAAACCCCCTATTGGCCAGCCAGAGAAAGCTAGCAATAAAAATGGCTTAAGTCAACAATGACCACATACCATACATCTAAGGCTACAAATAAATCAAGCATTCACTTTAGTCAATAAACTGAGAGAATCCTTAAAACAATGTAACTATTACAAATCATAAGGCATTAGAAACAAAAACATAAGGATTCAGTAAAGAATAAGCTAGTTACCTATGATTATAATTAATAAAGGAGGCACAGGAGGTGAAACACTTTGCAGTCACAGTCAACTTCAGTTACCTATGATTATAATTAATAAAGGAGGCACAGGAGGTGAAACACTTTGCAGTCACAGTCAACTTCAGTTACCTGTAGATTGGGAGAGAGGCGGTGTCAATTCATTCAGGATCAGCAGAAGAATTAACTAATAAAAATAACGCAGGTCTAACGCTAGTTATGCACTTAAAAAACTGCACTTAGAAAAAAAGCTGCACCCAGCCAAGGCTTCCCCAGCCAAACTACTGACACTTATACAGGGAAGCAGGCAAGTGTGGACACTAATTAATGAAAACCCCCAATTGGCCAGCCAGAGAAAGCTAGCAATAAAAATGGCTTAAGTCAACAATGACCACATACCATACATCTAAGGCTACAAATAAATCAAGCATTCACTTTAGTCAATAAACTGAGAGAATCCTTAAAACAATGTAACTATTACAAATCATAAGGCATTAGAAACAAAAGCATAAGGATTCAGTAAAGAATAAGCTAGTTACCTATGATTATAATTAATAAAGGAGGCACAGGAGGTGAAACACTTTGCAGTCACAGTCAACTTCAGTTACCTATGATTATAATTAATAAAGGAGGCACAGGAGGTGAAACACTTTGCAGTCACAGTCAACTTCAGTTACCTGTAGATTGGGAGAGAGGCGGTGTCAATTCATTCAGGATCAGCAGAAGAATTAACTAATAAAAATAACGCAGGTCTAACGCTAGTTATGCACTTAAAAAACTGCACTTAGAAAAAAAGCTGCACCCAGCCAAGGCTTCCCCAGCCAAACTACTGACACTTATACAGGGAAGCAGGCAAGTGTGGACACTAATTAATGAAAACCCCCTATTGGCCAGCCAGAGAAAGCTAGCAATAAAAATGGCTTAAGTCAACAATGACCACATACCATACATCTAAGGCTACAAATAAATCAAGCATTCACTTTAGTCAATAAACTGAGAGAATCCTTAAAACAATGTAACTATTACAAATCATAAGGCATTAGAAACAAAAACATAAGGATTCAGTAAAGAATAAGCTAGTTACCTATGATTATAATTAATAAAGGAGGCACAGGAGGTGAAACACTTTGCAGTCACAGTCAACTTCAGTTACCTATGATTATAATTAATAAAGGAGGCACAGGAGGTGAAACACTTTGCAGTCACAGTCAACTTCAGTTACCTGTAGATTGGGAGAGAGGCGGTGTCAATTCATTCAGGATCAGCAGAAGAATTAAATAATAAAAATAACGCAGGTCTAACGCTAGTTATGCACTTAAAAAACTGCACTTAGAAAAAAAGCTGCACCCAGCCAAGGCTTCCCCAGCCAAACTACTGACACTTATACAGGGAAGCAGGCAAGTGTGGACACTAATTAATGAAAACCCCCAATTGGCCAGCCAGAGAAAGCTAGCAATAAAAATGGCTTAAGTCAACAATGACCACATACCATACATCTAAGGCTACAAATAAATCAAGCATTCACTTTAGTCAATAAACTGAGAGAATCCTTAAAACAATGTAACTATTACAAATCATAAGGCATTAGAAACAAAAGCATAAGGATTCAGTAAAGAATAAGCTAGTTACCTATGATTATAATTAATAAAGGAGGCACAGGAGGTGAAACACTTTGCAGTCACAGTCAACTTCAGTTACCTATGATTATAATTAATAAAGGAGGCACAGGAGGTGAAACACTTTGCAGTCACAGTCAACTTCAGTTACCTGTAGATTGGGAGAGAGGCGGTGTCAATTCATTCAGGATCAGCAGAAGAATTAACTAATAAAAATAACGCAGGTCTAACGCTAGTTATGCACTTAAAAAACTGCACTTAGAAAAAAAGCTGCACCCAGCCAAGGCTTCCCCAGCCAAACTACTGACACTTATACAGGGAAGCAGGCAAGTGTGGACACTAATTAATGAAAACCCCCAATTGGCCAGCCAGAGAAAGCTAGCAATAAAAATGGCTTAAGTCAACAATGACCACATACCATACATCTAAGGCTACAAATAAATCAAGCATTCACTTTAGTCAATATACTGAGAGAATCCTTAAAACAATGTAACTATTACAAATCATAAGGCATTAGAAACAAAAGCATAAGGATTCAGTAAAGAATAAGCTAGTTACCTATGATTATAATTAATAAAGGAGGCACAGGAGGTGAAACACTTTGCAGTCACAGTCAACTTCAGTTACCTATGATTATAATTAATAAAGGAGGCACAGGAGGTGAAACACTTTGCAGTCACAGTCAACTTCAGTTACCTGTAGATTGGGAGAGAGGCGGTGTCAATTCATTGAGGATCAGCAGAAGAATTAACTAATAAAAATAACGCAGGTCTAACGCTAGTTATGCACTTAAAAATCTGCACTTAGAAAAAAAGCTGCACCCAGCCAAGGCTTCCCCAGCCAAACTACTGACACTTATACAGGGAAGCAGGCAAGTGTGGACACTAATTAATGAAAACCCACAATTGGCCAGCCAGAGAAAGCTAGCAATAAAAATGGCTTAAGTCAACAATGACCACATACCATACATCTAAGGCTACAAATAAATCAAGCATTCACTTTAGTCAATAAACTGAGAGAATCCTTAAAACAATGTAACTATTACAAATCATAAGGCATTAGAAACAAAAGCATAAGGATTCAGTAAAGAATAAGCTAGTTACCTATGATTATAATTAATAAAGGAGGCACAGGAGGTGAAACACTTTGCAGTCACAGTCAACTTCAGTTACCTATGATTATAATTAATAAAGGAGGCACAGGAGGTGAAACACTTTGCAGTCACAGTCAACTTCAGTTACCTGTAGATTGGGAGAGAGGCGGTGTCAATTCATTCAGGATCAGCAGAAGAATTAACTAATAAAAATAACGCAGGTCTAACGCTAGTTATGCACTTAAAAAACTGCACTTAGAAAAAAAGCTGCACCCAGCCAAGGCTTCCCCAGCCAAACTACTGACACTTATACAGGGAAGCAGGCAAGTGTGGACACTAATTAATGAAAACCCCCAATTGGCCAGCCAGAGAAAGCTAGCAATAAAAATGGCTTAAGTCAACAATGACCACATACCATACATCTAAGGCTACAAATAAATCAAGCATTCACTTTAGTCAATAAACTGAGAGAATCCTTAAAACAATGTAACTATTACAAATCATAAGGCATTAGAAACAAAAGCATAAGGATTCAGTAAAGAATAAGCTAGTTACCTATGATTATAATTAATAAAGGAGGCACAGGAGGTGAAACACTTTGCAGTCACAGTCAACTTCAGTTACCTATGATTATAATTAATAAAGGAGGCACAGGAGGTGAAACACTTTGCAGTCACAGTCAACTTCAGTTACCTGTAGATTGGGAGAGAGGCGGTGTCAATTCATTCAGGATCAGCAGAAGAATTAACTAATAAAAATAACGCAGGTCTAACGCTAGTTATGCACTTAAAAAACTGCACTTAGAAAAAAAGCTGCACCCAGCCAAGGCTTCCCCAGCCAAACTACTGACACTTATACAGGGAAGCAGGCAAGTGTGGACACTAATTAATGAAAACCCCCAATTGGCCAGCCAGAGAAAGCTAGCAATAAAAATGGCTTAAGTCAACAATGACCACATACCATACATCTAAGGCTACAAATAAATCAAGCATTCACTTTAGTCAATAAACTGAGAGAATCCTTAAAACAATGTAACTATTACAAATCATAAGGCATTAGAAACAAAAGCATAAGGATTCATTAAAGAATAAGCTAGTTACCTATGATTATAATTAATAAAGGAGGCACAGGAGGTGAAACACTTTGCAGTCACAGTCAACTTCAGTTACCTATGATTATAATTAATAAAGGAGGCACAGGAGGTGAAACACTTTGCAGTCACAGTCAACTTCAGTTACCTGTAGATTGGGAGAGAGGCGGTGTCAATTCATTCAGGATCAGCAGAAGAATTAACTAATAAAAATAACGCAGGTCTAACGCTAGTTATGCACTTAAAAAACTGCACTTAGAAAAAAAGCTGCACCCAGCCAAGGCTTCCCCAGCCAAACTACTGACACTTATACAGGGAAGCAGGCAAGTGTGGACACTAATTAATGAAAACCCCCAATTGGCCAGCCAGAGAAAGCTAGCAATAAAAATGGCTTAAGTCAACAATGACCACATACCATACATCTAAGGCTACAAATAAATCAAGCATTCACTTTAGTCAATATACTGAGAGAATCCTTAAAACAATGTAACTATTACAAATCATAAGGCATTAGAAACAAAAGCATAAGGATTCAGTAAAGAATAAGCTAGTTACCTATGATTATAATTAATAAAGGAGGCACAGGAGGTGAAACACTTTGCAGTCACAGTCAACTTCAGTTACCTATGATTATAATTAATAAAGGAGGCACAGGAGGTGAAACACTTTGCAGTCACAGTCAACTTCAGTTACCTGTAGATTGGGAGAGAGGCAGTGTCAATTCATTCAGGATCAGCAGAAGAATTAACTAATAAAAATAACGCAGGTCTAACGCTAGTTATGCACTTAAAAAACTGCACTTAGAAAAAAAGCTGCACCCAGCCAAGGCTTCCCCAGCCAAACTACTGACACTTATACAGGGAAGCAGGCAAGTGTGGACACTAATTAATGAAAACCCCCTATTGGCCAGCCAGAGAAAGCTAGCAATAAAAATGGCTTAAGTCAACAATGACCACATACCATACATCTAAGGCTACAAATAAATCAAGCATTCACTTTAGTCAATAAACTGAGAGAATCCTTAAAACAATGTAACTATTACAAATCATAAGGCATTAGAAACAAAAACATAAGGATTCAGTAAAGAATAAGCTAGTTACCTATGATTATAATTAATAAAGGAGGCACAGGAGGTGAAACACTTTGCAGTCACAGTCAACTTCAGTTACCTATGATTATAATTAATAAAGGAGGCACAGGAGGTGAAACACTTTGCAGTCACAGTCAACTTCAGTTACCTGTAGATTGGGAGAAAGGCGGTGTCAATTCATTCAGGATCAGCAGAAGAATTAACTAATAAAAATAACGCAGGTCTAACGCTAGTTATGCACTTAAAAAACTGCACTTAGAAAAAAAGCTGCACCCAGCCAAGGCTTCCCCAGCCAAACTACTGACACTTATACAGGGAAGCAGGCAAGTGTGGACACTAATTAATGAAAACCCCCAATTGGCCAGCCAGAGAAAGCTAGCAATAAAAATGGCTTAAGTCAACAATGACCACATACCATACATCTAAGGCTACAAATAAATCAAGCATTCACTTTAGTCAATAAACTGAGAGAATCCTTAAAACAATGTAACTATTACAAATCATAAGGCATTAGAAACAAAAGCATAAGGATTCAGTAAAGAATAAGCTAGTTACCTATGATTATAATTAATAAAGGAGGCACAGGAGGTGAAACACTTTGCAGTCACAGTCAACTTCAGTTACCTATGATTATAATTAATAAAGGAGGCACAGGAGGTGAAACACTTTGCAGTCACAGTCAACTTCAGTTACCTGTAGATTGGGAGAGAGGCGGTGTCAATTCATTCAGGATCAGCAGAAGAATTAACTAATAAAAATAACGCAGGTCTAACGCTAGTTATGCACTTAAAAAACTGCACTTAGAAAAAAAGCTGCACCCAGCCAAGGCTTCCCCAGCCAAACTACTGACACTTATACAGGGAAGCAGGCAAGTGTGGACACTAATTAATGAAAACCCCCAATTGGCCAGCCAGAGAAAGCTAGCAATAAAAATGGCTTAAGTCAACAATGACCACATACCATACATCTAAGGCTACAAATAAATCAAGCATTCACTTTAGTCAATAAACTGAGAGAATCCTTAAAACAATGTAACTATTACAAATCATAAGGCATTAGAAACAAAAGCATAAGGATTCAGTAAAGAATAAGCTAGTTACCTATGATTATAATTAATAAAGGAGGCACAGGAGGTGAAACACTTTGCAGTCACAGTCAACTTCAGTTACCTATGATTATAATTAATAAAGGAGGCACAGGAGGTGAAACACTTTGCAGTCACAGTCAACTTCAGTTACCTGTAGATTGGGAGAGAGGCGGTGTCAATTCATTCAGGATCAGCAGAAGAATTAACTAATAAAAATAACGCAGGTCTAACGCTAGTTATGCACTTAAAAAACTGCACTTAGAAAAAAAGCTGCACCCAGCCAAGGCTTCCACCAGCCAAACTACTGACACTTATACAGGGAAGCAGGCAAGTGTGGACACTAATTAATGAAAACCCCCAATTGGCCAGCCAGAGAAAGCTAGCAATAAAAATGGCTTAAGTCAACAATGACCACATACCATACATCTAAGGCTACAAATAAATCAAGCATTCACTTTAGTCAATAAACTGAGAGAATCCTTAAAACAATGTAACTATTACAAATCATAAGGCATTAGAAACAAAAGCATAAGGATTCAGTAAAGAATAAGCTAGTTACCTATGATTATAATTAATAAAGGAGGCACAGGAGGTGAAACACTTTGCAGTCACAGTCAACTTCAGTTACCTATGATTATAATTAATAAAGGAGGCACAGGAGGTGAAACACTTTGCAGTCACAGTCAACTTCAGTTACCTGTAGATTGGGAGAGAGGCGGTGTCAATTCATTCAGGATCAGCAGAAGAATTAACTAATAAAAATAACGCAGGTCTAACGCTAGTTATGCACTTAAAAAACTGCACTTAGAAAAAAAGCTGCACCCAGCCAAGGCTTCCCCAGCCAAACTACTGACACTTATACAGGGAAGCAGGCAAGTGTGGACACTAATTAATGAAAACCCCCAATTGGCCAGCCAGAGAAAGCTAGCAATAAAAATGGCTTAAGTCAACAATGACCACATACCATACATCTAAGGCTACAAATAAATCAAGCATTCACTTTAGTCAATAAACTGAGAGAATCCTTAAAACAATGTAACTATTACAAATCATAAGGCATTAGAAACAAAAGCATAAGGATTCAGTAAAGAATAAGCTAGTTACCTATGATTATAATTAATAAAGGAGGCACAGGAGGTGAAACACTTTGCAGTCACAGTCAACTTCAGTTACCTATGATTATAATTAATAAAGGAGGCACAGGAGGTGAAACACTTTGCAGTCACAGTCAACTTCAGTTACCTGTAGATTGGGAGAGAGGCGGTGTCAATTCATTCAGGATCAGCAGAAGAATTAACTAATAAAAATAACGCAGGTCTAACGCTAGTTATGCACTTAAAAAACTGCACTTAGAAAAAAAGCTGCACCCAGCCAAGGCTTCCCCAGCCAAACTACTGACACTTATACAGGGAAGCAGGCAAGTGTGGACACTAATTAATGAAAACCCCCAATTGGCCAGCCAGAGAAAGCTAGCAATAAAAATGGCTTAAGTCAACAATGACCACATACCATACATCTAAGGCTACAAATAAATCAAGCATTCACTTTAGTCAATAAACTGAGAGAATCCTTAAAACAATGTAACTATTACAAATCATAAGGCATTAGAAACAAAAGCATAAGGATTCAGTAAAGAATAAGCTAGTTACCTATGATTATAATTAATAAAGGAGGCACAGGAGGTGAAACACTTTGCAGTCACAGTCAACTTCAGTTACCTATGATTATAATTAATAAAGGAGGCACAGGAGGTGAAACACTTTGCAGTCACAGTCAACTTCAGTTACCTGTAGATTGGGAGAGAGGCGGTGTCAATTCATTCAGGATCAGCAGAAGAATTAACTAATAAAAATAACGCAGGTCTAACGCTAGTTATGCACTTAAAAAACTGCACTTAGAAAAAAAGCTGCACCCAGCCAAGGCTTCCCCAGCCAAACTACTGACACTTATACAGGGAAGCAGGCAAGTGTGGACACTAATTAATGAAAACCCCCAATTGGCCAGCCAGAGAAAGCTAGCAATAAAAATGGCTTAAGTCAACAATGACCACATACCATACATCTAAGGCTACAAATAAATCAAGCATTCACTTTAGTCAATAAACTGAGAGAATCCTTAAAACAATGTAACTATTACAAATCATAAGGCATTAGAAACAAAAGCATAAGGATTCAGTAAAGAATAAGCTAGTTACCTATGATTATAATTAATAAAGGAGGCACAGGAGGTGAAACACTTTGCAGTCACAGTCAACTTCAGTTACCTATGATTATAATTAATAAAGGAGGCACAGGAGGTGAAACACTTTGCAGTCACAGTCAACTTCAGTTACCTGTAGATTGGGAGAGAGGCGGTGTCAATTCATTCAGGATCAGCAGAAGAATTAACTAATAAAAATAACGCAGGTCTAACGCTAGTTATGCACTTAAAAAACTGCACTTAGAAAAAAAGCTGCACCCAGCCAAGGCTTCCCCAGCCAAACTACTGACACTTATACAGGGAAGCAGGCAAGTGTGGACACTAATTAATGAAAACCCCCAATTGGCCAGCCAGAGAAAGCTAGCAATAAAAATGGCTTAAGTCAACAATGACCACATACCATACATCTAAGGCTACAAATAAATCAAGCATTCACTTTAGTCAATAAACTGAGAGAATCCTTAAAACAATGTAACTATTACAAATCATAAGGCATTAGAAACAAAAGCATAAGGATTCAGTAAAGAATAAGCTAGTTACCTATGATTATAATTAATAAAGGAGGCACAGGAGGTGAAACACTTTGCAGCCACAGTCAACTTCAGTTACCTGTAGATTGGGAGAGAGGCGGTGTCAATTCATTCAGGATCAGCAGAAGAATTAACTAATAAAAATAACGCAGGTCTAACGCTAGTTATGCACTTAAAAAACTGCACTTAGAAAAAAAGCTGCACCCAGCCAAGGCTTCCCCAGCCAAACTACTGACACTTATACAGGGAAGCAGGCAAGTGTGGACACTAATTAATGAAAACCCCCAATTGGCCAGCCAGAGAAAGCTAGCAATAAAAATGGCTTAAGTCAACAATGACCACATACCATACATCTAAGGCTACAAATAAATCAAGCATTCACTTTAGTCAATAAACTGAGAGAATCCTTAAAACAATGTAACTATTACAAATCATAAGGCATTAGAAACAAAAGCATAAGGATTCAGTAAAGAATAAGCTAGTTACCTATGATTATAATTATTAAAGGAGGCACAGGAGGTGAAACACTTTGCAGTCACAGTCAACTTCAGTTACCTATGATTATAATTAATAAAGGAGGCACAGGAGGTGAAACACTTTGCAGTCACAGTCAACTTCAGTTACCTGTAGATTGGGAGAGAGGCGGTGTCAATTCATTCAGGATCAGCAGAAGAATTAACTAATAAAATAACGCAGGTCTAACGCTAGTTATGCACTTAAAAAACTGCACTTAGAAAAAAAGCTGCACCCAGCCAAGGCTTCCCCAGCCAAACTACTGACACTTATACAGGGAAGCAGGCAAGTGTGGACACTAATTAATGAAAACCCCCAATTGGCCAGCCAGAGAAAGCTAGCAATAAAAATGGCTTAAGTCAACAATGACCACATACCATACATCTAAGGCTACAAATAAATCAAGCATTCACTTTAGTCAATAAACTGAGAGAATCCTTAAAACAATGTAACTATTACAAATCATAAGGCATTAGAAACAAAAGCATAAGGATTCAGTAAAGAATAAGCTAGTTACCTATGATTATAATTAATAAAGGAGGCACAGGAGGTGAAACACTTTGCAGTCACAGTCAACTTCAGTTACCTATGATTATAATTAATGAAGGAGGCACAGGAGGTGAAACACTTTGCAGTCACAGTCAACTTCAGTTACCTGTAGATTGGGAGAGAGGCGGTGTCAATTCATTCAGGATCAGCAGAAGAATTAACTAATAAAAATAACGCAGGTCTAACGCTAGTTACGCACTTAAAAAACTGCACTTAGAAAAAAAGCTGCACCCAGCCAAGGCTTCCCCAGCCAAACTACTGACACTTATACAGGGAAGCAGGCAAGTGTGGACACTAATTAATGAAAACCCCCAATTGGCCAGCCAGAGAAAGCTAGCAATAAAAATGGCTTAAGTCAACAATGACCACATACCATACATCTAAGGCTACAAATAAATCAAGCATTCACTTTAGTCAATATACTGAGAGAATCCTTAAAACAATGTAACTATTACAAATCATAAGGCATTAGAAACAAAAGCATAAGGATTCAGTAAAGAATAAGCTAGTTACCTATGATTATAATTAATAAAGGAGGCACAGGAGGTGAAACACTTTGCAGTCACAGTCAACTTCAGTTACCTATGATTATAATTAATAAAGGAGGCACAGGAGGTGAAACACTTTGCAGTCACAGTCAACTTCAGTTACCTGTAGATTGGGAGAGAGGCGGTGTCAATTCATTCAGGATCAGCAGAAGAATTAACTAATAAAAATAACGCAGGTCTAACGCTAGTTATGCACTTAAAAAACTGCACTTAGAAAAAAAGCTGCACCCAGCCAAGGCTTCCCCAGCCAAACTACTGACACTTATACAGGGAAGCAGGCAAGTGTGGACACTAATTAATGAAAACCCCCTATTGGCCAGCCAGAGAAAGCTAGCAATAAAAATGGCTTAAGTCAACAATGACCACATACCATACATCTAAGGCTACAAATAAATCAAGCATTCACTTTAGTCAATAAACTGAGAGAATCCTTAAAACAATGTAACTATTACAAATCATAAGGCATTAGAAACAAAAGCATAAGGATTCAGTAAAGAATAAGCTAGTTACCTATGATTATAATTAATAAAGGAGGCACAGGAGGTGAAACACTTTGCAGTCACAGTCAACTTCAGTTACCTATGATTATAATTAATAAAGGAGGCACAGGAGGTGAAACACTTTGCAGTCACAGTCAACTTCAGTTACCTGTAGATTGGGAGAGAGGCGGTGTCAATTCATTCAGGATCAGCAGAAGAATTAACTAATAAAAATAACGCAGGTCTAACGCTAGTTATGCACTTAAAAAACTGCACTTAGAAAAAAAGCTGCACCCAGCCAAGGCTTCCCCAGCCAAACTACTGACACTTATACAGGGAAGCAGGCAAGTGTGGACACTAATTAATGAAAACCCCCAATTGGCCAGCCAGAGAAAGCTAGCAATAAAAATGGCTTAAGTCAACAATGACCACATACCATACATCTAAGGCTACAAATAAATCAAGCATTCACTTTAGTCAATAAACTGAGAGAATCCTTAAAACAATGTAACTATTACAAATCATAAGGCATTAGAAACAAAAGCATAAGGATTCAGTAAAGAATAAGCTAGTTACCTATGATTATAATTAATAAAGGAGGCACAGGAGGTGAAACACTTTGCAGTCACAGTCAACTTCAGTTACCTATGATTATAATTAATAAAGGAGGCACAGGAGGTGAAACACTTTGCAGTCACAGTCAACTTCAGTTACCTGTAGATTGGGAGAGAGGCGGTGTCAATTCATTCAGGATCAGCAGAAGAATTAACTAATAAAAATAACGCAGGTCTAACGCTAGTTATGCACTTAAAAAACTGCACTTAGAAAAAAAGCTGCACCCAGCCAAGGCTTCCCCAGCCAAACTACTGACACTTATACAGGGAAGCAGGCAAGTGTGGACACTAATTAATGAAAACCCCCAATTGGCCAGCCAGAGAAAGCTAGCAATAAAAATGGCTTAAGTCAACAATGACCACATACCATACATCTAAGGCTACAAATAAATCAAGCATTCACTTTAGTCAATAAACTGAGAGAATCCTTAAAACAATGTAACTATTACAAATCATAAGGCATTAGAAACAAAAGCATAAGGATTCAGTAAAGAATAAGCTAGTTACCTATGATTATAATTAATAAAGGAGGCACAGGAGGTGAAACACTTTGCAGTCACAGTCAACTTCAGTTACCTATGATTATAATTAATAAAGGAGGCACAGGAGGTGAAACACTTTGCAGTCACAGTCAACTTCAGTTACCTGTAGATTGGGAGAGAGGCGGTGTCAATTCATTCAGGATCAGCAGAAGAATTAACTAATAAAAATAACGCAGGTCTAACGCTAGTTATGCACTTAAAAAACTGCACTTAGAAAAAAAGCTGCACCCAGCCAAGGCTTCCCCAGCCAAACTACTGACACTTATACAGGGAAGCAGGCAAGTGTGGACACTAATTAATGAAAACCCCCAATTGGCCAGCCAGAGAAAGCTAGCAATAAAAATGGCTTAAGTCAACAATGACCACATACCATACATCTAAGGCTACAAATAAATCAAGCATTCACTTTAGTCAATAAACTGAGAGAATCCTTAAAACAATGTAACTATTACAAATCATAAGGCATTAGAAACAAAAGCATAAGGATTCAGTAAAGAATAAGCTAGTTACCTATGATTATAATTAATAAAGGAGGCACAGGAGGTGAAACACTTTGCAGTCACAGTCAACTTCAGTTACCTATGATTATAATTAATAAAGGAGGCACAGGAGGTGAAACACTTTGCAGTCACAGTCAACTTCAGTTACCTGTAGATTGGGAGAGAGGCGGTGTCAATTCATTCAGGATCAGCAGAAGAATTAACTAATAAAAATAACGCAGGTCTAACGCTAGTTATGCACTTAAAAAACTGCACTTAGAAAAAAAGCTGCACCCAGCCAAGGCTTCCCCAGCCAAACTACTGACACTTATACAGGGAAGCAGGCAAGTGTTGACACTAATTAATGAAAACCCCCTATTGGCCAGCCAGAGAAAGCTAGCAATAAAAATGGCTTAAGTCAACAATGACCACATACCATACATCTAAGGCTACAAATAAATCAAGCATTCACTTTAGTCAATAAACTGAGAGAATCCTTAAAACAATGTAACTATTACAAATCATAAGGCATTAGAAACAAAAGCATAAGGATTCAGTAAAGAATAAGCTAGTTACCTATGATTATAATTAATAAAGGAGGCACAGGAGGTGAAACACTTTGCAGTCACAGTCAACTTCAGTTACCTATGATTATAATTAATAAAGGAGGCACAGGAGGTGAAACACTTTGCAGTCACAGTCAACTTCAGTTACCTGTAGATTGGGAGAGAGGCGGTGTCAATTCATTCAGGATCAGCAGAAGAATTAACTAATAAAAATAACGCAGGTCTAACGCTAGTTATGCACTTAAAAAACTGCACTTAGAAAAAAAGCTGCACCCAGCCAAGGCTTCCCCAGCCAAACTACTGACACTTATACAGGGAAGCAGGCAAGTGTGGACACTAATTAATGAAAACCCCCAATTGGCCAGCCAGAGAAAGCTAGCAATAAAAATGGCTTAAGTCAACAATGACCACATACCATACATCTAAGGCTACAAATAAATCAAGCATTCACTTTAGTCAATAAACTGAGAGAATCCTTAAAACAATGTAACTATTACAAATCATAAGGCATTAGAAACAAAAGCATAAGGATTCAGTAAAGAATAAGCTAGTTACCTATGATTATAATTAATAAAGGAGGCACAGGAGGTGAAACACTTTGCAGTCACAGTCAACTTCAGTTACCTATGATTATAATTAATAAAGGAGGCACAGGAGGTGAAACACTTTGCAGTCACAGTCAACTTCAGTTACCTGTAGATTGGGAGAGAGGCGGTGTCAATTCATTCAGGATCAGCAGAAGAATTAACTAATAAAAATAACGCAGGTCTAACGCTAGTTATGCACTTAAAAAACTGCACTTAGATAAAAAGCTGCACCCAGCCAAGGCTTCCCCAGCCAAACTACTGACACTTATACAGGGAAGCAGGCAAGTGTGGACACTAATTAATGAAAACCCCCAATTGGCCAGCCAGAGAAAGCTAGCAATAAAAATGGCTTAAGTCAACAATGACCACATACCATACATCTAAGGCTACAAATAAATCAAGCATTCACTTTAGTCAATAAACTGAGAGAATCCTTAAAACAATGTAACTATTACAAATCATAAGGCATTAGAAACAAAAGCATAAGGATTCAGTAAAGAATAAGCTAGTTACCTATGATTATAATTAATAAAGGAGGCACAGGAGGTGAAACACTTTGCAGTCACAGTCAACTTCAGTTACCTATGATTATAATTAATAAAGGAGGCACAGGAGGTGAAACACTTTGCAGTCACAGTCAACTTCAGTTACCTGTAGATTGGGAGAGAGGCGGTGTCAATTCATTCAGGATCAGCAGAAGAATTAACTAATAAAAATAACGCAGGTCTAACGCTAGTTATGCACTTAAAAAACTGCACTTAGAAAAAAAGCTGCACCCAGCCAAGGCTTCCCCAGCCAAACTACTGACACTTATACAGGGAAGCAGGCAAGTGTGGACACTAATTAATGAAAACCCCCAATTGGCCAGCCAGAGAAAGCTAGCAATAAAAATGGCTTAAGTCAACAATGACCACATACCATACATCTAAGGCTACAAATAAATCAAGCATTCACTTTAGTCAATAAACTGAGAGAATCCTTAAAACAATGTAACTATTACAAATCATAAGGCATTAGAAACAAAAGCATAAGGATTCAGTAAAGAATAAGCTAGTTACCTATGCTTATAATTAATAAAGGAGGCACAGGAGGTGAAACACTTTGCAGTCACAGTCAACTTCAGTTACCTATGATTATAATTAATAAAGGAGGCACAGGAGGTGAAACACTTTGCAGTCACAGTCAACTTCAGTTACCTGTAGATTGGGAGAGAGGCGGTGTCAATTCATTCAGGATCAGCAGAAGAATTAACTAATAAAAATAACGCAGGTCTAACGCTAGTTATGCACTTAAAAAACTGCACTTAGAAAAAAAGCTGCACCCAGCCAAGGCTTCCCCAGCCAAACTACTGACACTTATACAGGGAAGCAGGCAAGTGTGGACACTAATTAATGAAAACCCCCAATTGGCCAGCCAGAGAAAGCTAGCAATAAAAATGGCTTAAGTCAACAATGACCACATACCATACATCTAAGGCTACAAATAAATCAAGCATTCACTTTAGTCAATAAACTGAGAGAATCCTTAAAACAATGTAACTATTACAAATCATAAGGCATTAGAAACAAAAGCATAAGGATTCAGTAAAGAATAAGCTAGTTACCTATGATTATAATTAATAAAGGAGGCACAGGAGGTGAAACACTTTGCAGTCACAGTCAACTTCAGTTACCTATGATTATAATTAATAAAGGAGGCACAGGAGGTGAAACACTTTGCAGACACAGTCAACTTCAGTTACCTGTAGATTGGGAGAGAGGCGGTGTCAATTCATTCAGGATCAGCAGAAGAATTAACTAATAAAAATAACGCAGGTCTAACGCTAGTTATGCACTTAAAAAACTGCACTTAGAAAAAAAGCTGCACCCAGCCAAGGCTTCCCCAGCCAAACTACTGACACTTATACAGGGAAGCAGGCAAGTGTGGACACTAATTAATGAAAACCCCCAATTGGCCAGCCAGAGAAAGCTAGCAATAAAAATGGCTTAAGTCAACAATGACCACATACCATACATCTAAGGCTACAAATAAATCAAGCATTCACTTTAGTCAATAAACTGAGAGAATCCTTAAAACAATGTAACTATTACAAATCATAAGGCATTAGAAACAAAAGCATAAGGATTCAGTAAAGAATAAGCTAGTTACCTATGATTATAATTAATAAAGGAGGCACAGGAGGTGAAACACTTTGCAGTCACAGTCAACTTCAGTTACCTATGATTATAATTAATAAAGGAGGCACAGGAGGTGAAACACTTTGCAGTCACAGTCAACTTCAGTTACCTGTAGATTGGGAGAGAGGCGGTGTCAATTCATTCAGGATCAGCAGAAGAATTAACTAATAAAAATAACGCAGGTCTAACGCTAGTTATGCACTTAAAAAACTGCACTTAGAAAAAAAGCTGCACCCAGCCAAGGCTTCCCCAGCCAAACTACTGACACTTATACAGGGAAGCAGGCAAGTGTGGACACTAATTAATGAAAACCCCCAATTGGCCAGCCAGAGAAAGCTAGCAATAAAAATGGCTTAAGTCAACAATGACCACATACCATACATCTAAGGCTACAAATAAATCAAGCATTCACTTTAGTCAATAAACTGAGAGAATCCTTAAAACAATGTAACTATTACAAATCATATGGCATAAGAAACAAAAGCATAAGGATTCAGTAAAGAATAAGCTAGTTAGCTATGATTATAATTAATAAAGGAGGCACAGGAGGTGAAACACTTTGCAGTCACAGTCAACTTCAGTTACCTATGATTATAATTAATAAAGGAGGCACAGGAGGTGAAACACTTTGCAGTCACAGTCAACTTCAGTTACCTGTAGATTGGGAGAGAGGCGGTGTCAATTCATTCAGGATCAGCAGAAGAATTAACTAATAAAAATAACGCAGGTCTAACGCTAGTTATGCACTTAAAAAACTGCACTTAGAAAAAAAGCTGCACCCAGCCAAGGCTTCCCCAGCCAAACTACTGACACTTATACAGGGAAGCAGGCAAGTGTGGACACTAATTAATGAAAACCCCCAATTGGCCAGCCAGAGAAAGCTAGCAATAAAAATGGCTTAAGTCAACAATGACCACATACCATACATCTAAGGCTACAAATAAATCAAGCATTCACTTTAGTCAATAAACTGAGAGAATCCTTAAAACAATGTAACTATTACAAATCATAAGGCATTAGAAACAAAAGCATAAGGATTCAGTAAAGAATAAGCTAGTTACCTATGATTATAATTAATAAAGGAGGCACAGGAGGTGAAACACTTTGCAGTCACAGTCAACTTCAGTTACCTATGATTATAATTAATAAAGGAGGCACAGGAGGTGAAACACTTTGCAGTCACAGTCAACTTCAGTTACCTGTAGATTGGGAGAGAGGCGGTGTCAATTCATTCAGGATCAGCAGAAGAATTAACTAATAAAAATAACGCAGGTCTAACGCTAGTTATGCACTTAAAAAACTGCACTTAGAAAAAAAGCTGCACCCAGCCAAGGCTTCCCCAGCCAAACTACTGACACTTATACAGGGAAGCAGGCAAGTGTGGACACTAATTAATGAAAACCCCCAATTGGCCAGCCAGAGAAAGCTAGCAATAAAAATGGCTTAAGTCAACAATGACCACATACCATACATCTAAGGCTACAAATAAATCAAGCATTCACTTTAGTCAATAAACTGAGAGAATCCTTAAAACAATGTAACTATTACAAATCATAAGGCATTAGAAACAAAAGCATAAGGATTCAGTAAAGAATAAGCTAGTTACCTATGATTATAATTAATAAAGGAGGCACAGGAGGTGAAACACTTTGCAGTCACAGTCAACTTCAGTTACCTATGATTATAATTAATAAAGGAGGCACAGGAGGTGAAACACTTTGCAGTCACAGTCAACTTCAGTTACCTGTAGATTGGGAGAGAGGCAGTGTCAATTCATTCAGGATCAGCAGAAGAATTAACTAATAAAAATAACGCAGGTCTAACGCTAGTTATGCACTTAAAAAACTGCACTTAGAAAAAAAGCTGCACCCAGCCAAGGCTTCCCCAGCCAAACTACTGACACTTATACAGGGAAGCAGGCAAGTGTGGACACTAATTAATGAAAACCCCCAATTGGCCAGCCAGAGAAAGCTAGCAATAAAAATGGCTTAAGTCAACAATGACCACATACCATACATCTAAGGCTACAAATAAATCAAGCATTCACTTTAGTCAATAAACTGAGAGAATCCTTAAAACAATGTAACTATTACAAATCATAAGGCATTAGAAACAAAAGCATAAGGATTCAGTAAAGAATAAGCTAGTTACCTATGATTATAATTAATAAAGGAGGCACAGGAGGTGAAACACTTTGCAGCCACAGTCAACTTCAGTTACCTGTAGATTGGGAGAGAGGCGGTGTCAATTCATTCAGGATCAGCAGAAGAATTAACTAATAAAAATAACGCAGGTCTAACGCTAGTTATGCACTTAAAAAACTGCACTTAGAAAAAAAGCTGCACCCAGCCAAGGCTTCCCCAGCCAAACTACTGACACTTATACAGGGAAGCAGGCAAGTGTGGACACTAATTAATGAAAACCCCCAATTGGCCAGCCAGAGAAAGCTAGCAATAAAAATGGCTTAAGTCAACAATGACCACATACCATACATCTAAGGCTACAAATAAATCAAGCATTCACTTTAGTCAATAAACTGAGAGAATCCTTAAAACAATGTAACTATTACAAATCATAAGGCATTAGAAACAAAAGCATAAGGATTCAGTAAAGAATAAGCTAGTTACCTATGATTATAATTAATAAAGGAGGCACAGGAGGTGAAACACTTTGCAGTCACAGTCAACTTCAGTTACCTATGATTATAATTAATAAAGGAGGCACAGGAGGTGAAACACTTTGCAGTCACAGTCAACTTCAGTTACCTGTAGATTGGGAGAGAGGCGGTGTCAATTCATTCAGGATCAGCAGAAGAATTAACTAATAAAAATAACGCAGGTCTAACGCTAGTTATGCACTTAAAAAACTGCACTTAGAAAAAAAGCTGCACCCAGCCAAGGCTTCCCCAGCCAAACTACTGACACTTATACAGGGAAGCAGGCAAGTGTGGACACTAATTAATGAAAACCCCCAATTGGCCAGCCAGAGAAAGCTAGCAATAAAAATGGCTTAAGTCAACAATGACCACATACCATACATCTAAGGCTACAAATAAATCAAGCATTCACTTTAGTCAATAAACTGAGAGAATCCTTAAAACAATGTAACTATTACAAATCATAAGGCATTAGAAACAAAAGCATAAGGATTCAGTAAAGAATAAGCTAGTTACCTATGATTATAATTAATAAAGGAGGCACAGGAGGTGAAACACTTTGCAGTCACAGTCAACTTCAGTTACCTATGATTATAATTAATGAAGGAGGCACAGGAGGTGAAACACTTTGCAGTCACAGTCAACTTCAGTTACCTGTAGATTGGGAGAGAGGCGGTGTCAATTCATTCAGGATCAGCAGAAGAATTAACTAATAAAAATAACGCAGGTCTAACGCTAGTTATGCACTTAAAAAACTGCACTTAGAAAAAAAGCTGCACCCAGCCAAGGCTTCCCCAGCCAAACTACTGACACTTATACAGGGAAGCAGGCAAGTGTGGACACTAATTAATGAAAACCCCCAATTGGCCAGCCAGAGAAAGCTAGCAATAAAAATGGCTTAAGTCAACAATGACCACATACCATACATCTAAGGCTACAAATAAATCAAGCATTCACTTTAGTCAATATACTGAGAGAATCCTTAAAACAATGTAACTATTACAAATCATAAGGCATTAGAAACAAAAGCATAAGGATTCAGTAAAGAATAAGCTAGTTACCTATGATTATAATTAATAAAGGAGGCACAGGAGGTGAAACACTTTGCAGTCACAGTCAACTTCAGTTACCTATGATTATAATTAATAAAGGAGGCACAGGAGGTGAAACACTTTGCAGTCACAGTCAACTTCAGTTACCTGTAGATTGGGAGAGAGGCGGTGTCAATTCATTCAGGATCAGCAGAAGAATTAACTAATAAAAATAACGCAGGTCTAACGCTAGTTATGCACTTAAAAAACTGCACTTAGAAAAAAAGCTGCACCCAGCCAAGGCTTCCCCAGCCAAACTACTGACACTTATACAGGGAAGCAGGCAAGTGTGGACACTAATTAATGAAAACCCCCTATTGGCCAGCCAGAGAAAGCTAGCAATAAAAATGGCTTAAGTCAACAATGACCACATACCATACATCTAAGGCTACAAATAAATCAAGCATTCACTTTAGTCAATAAACTGAGAGAATCCTTAAAACAATGTAACTATTACAAATCATAAGGCATTAGAAACAAAAGCATAAGGATTCAGTAAAGAATAAGCTAGTTACCTATGATTATAATTAATAAAGGAGGCACAGGAGGTGAAACACTTTGCAGTCACAGTCAACTTCAGTTACCTGTAGATTGGGAGAGAGGCGGTGTCAATTCATTCAGGATCAGCAGAAGAATTAACTAATAAAAATAACGCAGGTCTAACGCTAGTTATGCACTTAAAAAACTGCACTTAGAAAAAAAGCTGCACCCAGCCAAGGCTTCCCCAGCCAAACTACTGACACTTATACAGGGAAGCAGGCAAGTGTGGACACTAATTAATGAAAACCCCCAATTGGCCAGCCAGAGAAAGCTAGCAATAAAAATGGCTTAAGTCAACAATGACCACATACCATACATCTAAGGCTACAAATAAATCAAGCATTCACTTTAGTCAATAAACTGAGAGAATCCTTAAAACAATGTAACTATTACAAATCATAAGGCATTAGAAACAAAAGCATAAGGATTCAGTAAAGAATAAGCTAGTTACCTATGGTTATAATTAATAAAGGAGGCACAGGAGGTGAAACACTTTGCAGTCACAGTCAACTTCAGTTACCTATGATTATAATTAATAAAGGAGGCACAGGAGGTGAAACACTTTGCAGTCACAGTCAACTTCAGTTACCTGTAGATTGGGAGAGAGGCGGTGTCAATTCATTCAGGATCAGCAGAAGAATTAACTAATAAAAATAACGCAGGTCTAACGCTAGTTATGCACTTAAAAAACTGCACTTAGAAAAAAAGCTGCACCCAGCCAAGGCTTCCCCAGCCAAACTACTGACACTTATACAGGGAAGCAGGCAAGTGTGGACACTAATTAATGAAAACCCCCAATTGGCCAGCCAGAGAAAGCTAGCAATAAAAATGGCTTAAGTCAACAATGACCACATACCATACATCTAAGGCTACAAATAAATCAAGCATTCACTTTAGTCAATAAACTGAGAGAATCCTTAAAACAATGTAACTATTACAAATCATAAGGCATTAGAAACAAAAGCATAAGGATTCAGTAAAGAATAAGCTAGTTACCTATGATTATAATTAATAAAGGAGGCACAGGAGGTGAAACACTTTGCAGTCACAGTCAACTTCAGTTACCTATGATTATAATTAATAAAGGAGGCACAGGAGGTGAAACACTTTGCAGTCACAGTCAACTTCAGTTACCTGTAGATTGGGAGAGAGGCGGTGTCAATTCATTCAGGATCAGCAGAAGAATTAACTAATAAAAATAACGCAGGTCTAACGCTAGTTATGCACTTAAAAAACTGCACTTAGAAAAAAAGCTGCACCCAGCCAAGGCTTCCCCAGCCAAACTACTGACACTTATACAGGGAAGCAGGCAAGTGTGGACACTAATTAATGAAAACCCCCAATTGGCCAGCCAGAGAAAGCTAGCAATAAAAATGGCTTAAGTCAACAATGACCACATACCATACATCTAAGGCTACAAATAAATCAAGCATTCACTTTAGTCAATAAACTGAGAGAATCCTTAAAACAATGTAACTATTACAAATCATAAGGCATTAGAAACAAAAGCATAAGGATTCAGTAAAGAATAAGCTAGTTACCTATGATTATAATTAATAAAGGAGGCACAGGAGGTGAAACACTTTGCAGTCACAGTCAACTTCAGTTACCTATGATTATAATTAATAAAGGAGGCACAGGAGGTGAAACACTTTGCAGTCACAGTCAACTTCAGTTACCTGTAGATTGGGAGAGAGGCGGTGTCAATTCATTCAGGATCAGCAGAAGAATTAACTAATAAAAATAACGCAGGTCTAACGCTAGTTATGCACTTAAAAAACTGCACTTAGAAAAAAAGCTGCACCCAGCCAAGGCTTCCCCAGCCAAACTACTGACACTTATACAGGGAAGCAGGCAAGTGTGGACACTAATTAATGAAAACCCCCAATTGGCCAGCCAGAGAAAGCTAGCAATAAAAATGGCTTAAGTCAACAATGACCACATACCATACATCTAAGGCTACAAATAAATCAAGCATTCACTTTAGTCAATAAACTGAGAGAATCCTTAAAACAATGTAACTATTACAAATCATAAGGCATTAGAAACAAAAGCATAAGGATTCAGTAAAGAATAAGCTAGTTACCTATGATTATAATTAATAAAGGAGGCACAGGAGGTGAAACACTTTGCAGTCACAGTCAACTTCAGTTACCTATGATTATAATTAATAAAGGAGGCACAGGAGGTGAAACACTTTGCAGTCACAGTCAACTTCAGTTACCTGTAGATTGGGAGAGAGGCGGTGTCAATTCATTCAGGATCAGCAGAAGAATTAACTAATAAAAATAACGCAGGTCTAACGCTAGTTATGCACTTAAAAAACTGCACTTAGAAAAAAAGCTGCACCCAGCCAAGGCTTCCCCAGCCAAACTACTGACACTTATACAGGGAAGCAGGCAAGTGTGGACACTAATTAATGAAAACCCCCTATTGGCCAGCCAGAGAAAGCTAGCAATATAAATGGCTTAAGTCAACAATGACCACATACCATACATCTAAGGCTACAAATAAATCAAGCATTCACTTTAGTCAATAAACTGAGAGAATCCTTAAAACAATGTAACTATTACAAATCATAAGGCATTAGAAACAAAAGCATAAGGATTCAGTAAAGAATAAGCTAGTTACCTATGATTATAATTAATAAAGGAGGCACAGGAGGTGAAACACTTTGCAGTCACAGTCAACTTCAGTTACCTATGATTATAATTAATAAAGGAGGCACAGGAGGTGAAACACTTTGCAGTCACAGTCAACTTCAGTTACCTGTAGATTGGGAGAGAGGCGGTGTCAATTCATTCAGGATCAGCAGAAGAATTAACTAATAAAAATAACGCAGGTCTAACGCTAGTTATGCACTTAAAAAACTGCACTTAGAAAAAAAGCTGCACCCAGCCAAGGCTTCCCCAGCCAAACTACTGACACTTATACAGGGAAGCAGGCAAGTGTGGACACTAATTAATGAAAACCCCCAATTGGCCAGCCAGAGAAAGCTAGCAATAAAAATGGCTTAAGTCAACAATGACCACATACCATACATCTAAGGCTACAAATAAATCAAGCATTCACTTTAGTCAATAAACTGAGAGAATCCTTAAAACAATGTAACTATTACAAATCATAAGGCATTAGAAACAAAAGCATAAGGATTCAGTAAAGAATAAGCTAGTTACCTATGATTATAATTAATAAAGGAGGCACAGGAGGTGAAACACTTTGCAGTAACAGTCAACTTCAGTTACCTATGATTATAATTAATAAAGGAGGCACAGGAGGTGAAACACTTTGCAGTCACAGTCAACTTCAGTTACCTGTAGATTGGGAGAGAGGCGGTGTCAATTCATTCAGGATCAGCAGAAGAATTAACTAATAAAAATAACGCAGGTCTAACGCTAGTTATGCACTTAAAAAACTGCACTTAGAAAAAAAGCTGCACCCAGCCAAGGCTTCCCCAGCCAAACTACTGCCACTTATACAGGGAAGCAGGCAAGTGTGGACACTAATTAATGAAAACCCCCAATTGGCCAGCCAGAGAAAGCTAGCAATAAAAATGGCTTAAGTCAACAATGACCACATACCATACATCTAAGGCTACAAATAAATCAAGCATTCACTTTAGTCAATAAACTGAGAGAATCCTTAAAACAATGTAACTATTACAAATCATAAGGCATTAGAAACAAAAGCATAAGGATTCAGTAAAGAATAAGCTAGTTACCTATGATTATAATTAATAAAGGAGGCACAGGAGGTGAAACACTTTGCAGTCACAGTCAACTTCAGTTACCTATGATTATAATTACTAAAGGAGGCACAGGAGGTGAAACACTTTGCAGTCACAGTCAACTTCAGTTACCTGTAGATTGGGAGAGAGGCGGTGTCAATTCATTCAGGATCAGCAGAAGAATTAACTAATAAAAATAACGCAGGTCTAACGCTAGTTATGCACTTAAAAAACTGCACTTAGAAAAAAAGCTGCACCCAGCCAAGGCTTCCCCAGCCAAACTACTGACACTTATACAGGGAAGCAGGCAAGTGTTGACACTAATTAATGAAAACCCCCTATTGGCCAGCCAGAGAAAGCTAGCAATAAAAATGGCTTAAGTCAACAATGACCACATACCATACATCTAAGGCTACAAATAAATCAAGCATTCACTTTAGTCAATAAACTGAGAGAATCCTTAAAACAATGTAACTATTACAAATCATAAGGCATTAGAAACAAAAGCATAAGGATTCAGTAAAGAATAAGCTAGTTACCTATGATTATAATTAATAAAGGAGGCACAGGAGGTGAAACACTTTGCAGTCACAGTCAACTTCAGTTACCTATGATTATAATTAATAAAGGAGGCACAGGAGGTGAAACACTTTGCAGTCACAGTCAACTTCAGTTACCTGTAGATTGGGAGAGAGGCGGTGTCAATTCATTCAGGATCAGCAGAAGAATTAACTAATAAAAATAACGCAGGTCTAACGCTAGTTATGCACTTAAAAAACTGCACTTAGAAAAAAAGCTGCACCCAGCCAAGGCTTCCCCAGCCAAACTACTGACACTTATACAGGGAAGCAGGCAAGTGTGGACACTAATTAATGAAAACCCCCAATTGGCCAGCCAGAGAAAGCTAGCAATAAAAATGGCTTAAGTCAACAATGACCACATACCATACATCTAAGGCTACAAATAAATCAAGCATTCACTTTAGTCAATAAACTGAGAGAATCCTTAAAACAATGTAACTATTACAAATCATAAGGCATTAGAAACAAAAGCATAAGGATTCAGTAAAGAATAAGCTAGTTACCTATGATTATAATTAATAAAGGAGGCACAGGAGGTGAAACACTTTGCAGTAACAGTCAACTTCAGTTACCTATGATTATAATTAATAAAGGAGGCACAGGAGGTGAAACACTTTGCAGTCACAGTCAACTTCAGTTACCTGTAGATTGGGAGAGAGGTGGTGTCAATTCATTCAGGATCAGCAGAAGAATTAACTAATAAAAATAACGCAGGTCTAACGCTAGTTATGCACTTAAAAAACTGCACTTAGAAAAAAAGCTGCACCCAGCCAAGGCTTCCCCAGCCAAACTACTGACACTTATACAGGGAAGCAGGCAAGTGTGGACACTAATTAATGAAAACCCCCAATTGGCCAGCCAGAGAAAGCTAGCAATAAAAATGGCTTAAGTCAACAATGACCACATACCATACATCTAAGGCTACAAATAAATCAAGCATTCACTTTAGTCAATAAACTGAGAGAATCCTTAAAACAATGTAACTATTACAAATCATAAGGCATTAGAAACAAAAGCATAAGGATTCAGTAAAGAATAAGCTAGTTACCTATGATTATAATTAATAAAGGAGGCACAGGAGGTGAAACACTTTGCAGTCACAGTCAACTTCAGTTACCTATGATTATAATTAATAAAGGAGGCACAGGAGGTGAAACACTTTGCAGTCACAGTCAACTTCAGTTACCTGTAGATTGGGAGAGAGGCGGTGTCAATTCATTCAGGATCAGCAGAAGAATTAACTAATAAAAATAACGCAGGTCTAACGCTAGTTATGCACTTAAAAAACTGCACTTAGATAAAAAGCTGCACCCAGCCAAGGCTTCCCCAGCCAAACTACTGACACTTATACAGGGAAGCAGGCAAGTGTGGACACTAATTAATGAAAACCCCCAATTGGCCAGCCAGAGAAAGCTAGCAATAAAAATGGCTTAAGTCAACAATGACCACATACCATACATCTAAGGCTACAAATAAATCAAGCATTCACTTTAGTCAATAAACTGAGAGAATCCTTAAAACAATGTAACTATTACAAATCATAAGGCATTAGAAACAAAAGCATAAGGATTCAGTAAAGAATAAGCTAGTTACCTATGATTATAATTAATAAAGGAGGCACAGGAGGTGAAACACTTTGCAGTCACAGTCAACTTCAGTTACCTATGATTATAATTAATAAAGGAGGCACAGGAGGTGAAACACTTTGCAGTCACAGTCAACTTCAGTTACCTGTAGATTGGGAGAGAGGCGGTGTCAATTCATTCAGGATCAGCAGAAGAATTAACTAATAAAAATAACGCAGGTCTAACGCTAGTTATGCACTTAAAAAACTGCACTTAGAAAAAAAGCTGCACCCAGCCAAGGCTTCCCCAGCCAAACTACTGACACTTATACAGGGAAGCAGGCAAGTGTGGACACTAATTAATGAAAACCCCCAATTGGCCAGCCAGAGAAAGCTAGCAATAAAAATGGCTTAAGTCAACAATGACCACATACCATACATCTAAGGCTACAAATAAATCAAGCATTCACTTTAGTCAATAAACTGAGAGAATCCTTAAAACAATGTAACTATTACAAATCATAAGGCATTAGAAACAAAAGCATAAGGATTCAGTAAAGAATAAGCTAGTTACCTATGCTTATAATTAATAAAGGAGGCACAGGAGGTGAAACACTTTGCAGTCACAGTCAACTTCAGTTACCTATGATTATAATTAATAAAGGAGGCACAGGAGGTGAAACACTTTGCAGTCACAGTCAACTTCAGTTACCTGTAGATTGGGAGAGAGGCGGTGTCAATTCATTCAGGATCAGCAGAAGAATTAACTAATAAAAATAACGCAGGTCTAACGCTAGTTATGCACTTAAAAAACTGCACTTAGAAAAAAAGCTGCACCCAGCCAAGGCTTCCCCAGCCAAACTACTGACACTTATACAGGGAAGCAGGCAAGTGTGGACACTAATTAATGAAAACCCCCAATTGGCCAGCCAGAGAAAGCTAGCAATAAAAATGGCTTAAGTCAACAATGACCACATACCATACATCTAAGGCTACAAATAAATCAAGCATTCACTTTAGTCAATAAACTGAGAGAATCCTTAAAACAATGTAACTATTACAAATCATAAGGCATTAGAAACAAAAGCATAAGGATTCAGTAAAGAATAAGCTAGTTACCTATGATTATAATTAATAAAGGAGGCACAGGAGGTGAAACACTTTGCAGTCACAGTCAACTTCAGTTACCTATGATTATAATTAATAAAGGAGGCACAGGAGGTGAAACACTTTGCAGACACAGTCATCTTCAGTTACCTGTAGATTGGGAGAGAGGCGGTGTCAATTCATTCAGGATCAGCAGAAGAATTAACTAATAAAAATAACGCAGGTCTAACGCTAGTTATGCACTTAAAAAACTGCACTTAGAAAAAAAGCTGCACCCAGCCAAGGCTTCCCCAGCCAAACTACTGACACTTATACAGGGAAGCAGGCAAGTGTGGACACTAATTAATGAAAACCCCCAATTGGCCAGCCAGAGAAAGCTAGCAATAAAAATGGCTTAAGTCAACAATGACCACATACCATACATCTAAGGCTACAAATAAATCAAGCATTCACTTTAGTCAATAAACTGAGAGAATCCTTAAAACAATGTAACTATTACAAATCATATGGAATTAGAAACAAAAGCATAAGGATTCAGTAAAGAATAAGCTAGTTAGCTATGATTATAATTAATAAAGGAGGCACAGGAGGTGAAACACTTTGCAGTCACAGTCAACTTCAGTTACCTATGATTATAATTAATAAAGGAGGCACAGGAGGTGAAACACTTTGCAGTCACAGTCAACTTCAGTTACCTGTAGATTGGGAGAGAGGCGGTGTCAATTCATTCAGGATCAGCAGAAGAATTAACTAATAAAAATAACGCAGGTCTAACGCTAGTTATGCACTTAAAAAACTGCACTTAGAAAAAAAGCTGCACCCAGCCAAGGGATCCCCAGCCAAACTACTGACACTTATACAGGGAAGCAGGCAAGTGTGGACACTAATTAATGAAAACCCCCAATTGGCCAGCCAGAGAAAGCTAGCAATAAAAATGGCTTAAGTCAACAATGACCACATACCATACATCTAAGGCTACAAATAAATCAAGCATTCACTTTAGTCAATAAACTGAGAGAATCCTTAAAACAATGTAACTATTACAAATCATAAGGCATTAGAAACAAAAGCATAAGGATTCAGTAAAGAATAAGCTAGTTACCTATGATTATAATTAATAAAGGAGGCACAGGAGGTGAAACACTTTGCAGTCACAGTCAACTTCAGTTACCTATGATTATAATTAATAAAGGAGGCACAGGAGGTGAAACACTTTGCAGTCACAGTCAACTTCAGTTACCTGTAGATTGGGAGAGAGGCGGTGTCAATTCATTCAGGATCAGCAGAAGAATTAACTAATAAAAATAACGCAGGTCTAACGCTAGTTATGCACTTAAAAAACTGCACTTAGAAAAAAAGCTGCACCCAGCCAAGGCTTCCCCAGCCAAACTACTGACACTTATACAGGGAAGCAGGCAAGTGTGGACACTAATTAATGAAAACCCCCAATTGGCCAGCCAGAGAAAGCTAGCAATAAAAATGGCTTAAGTCAACAATGACCACATACCATACATCTAAGGCTACAAATAAATCAAGCATTCACTTTAGTCAATAAACTGAGAGAATCCTTAAAACAATGTAACTGTTACAAATCATAAGGCATTAGAAACAAAAGCATAAGGATTCAGTAAAGAATAAGCTAGTTACCTATGATTATAATTAATAAAGGAGGCACAGGAGGTGAAACACTTTGCAGTCACAGTCAACTTCAGTTACCTATGATTATAATTAATAAAGGAGGCACAGGAGGTGAAACACTTTGCAGTCACAGTCAACTTCAGTTACCTGTAGATTGGGAGAGAGGCGGTGTCAATTCATTCAGGATCAGCAGAAGAATTAACTAATAAAAATAACGCAGGTCTAACGCTAGTTATGCACTTAAAAAACTGCACTTAGAAAAAAAGCTGCACCCAGCCAAGGCTTCCCCAGCCAAACTACTGACACTTATACAGGGAAGCAGGCAAGTGTGGACACTAATTAATGAAAACCCCCAATTGGCCAGCCAGAGAAAGCTAGCAATAAAAATGGCTTAAGTCAACAATGACCACATACCATACATCTAAGGCTACAAATAAATCAAGCATTCACTTTAGTCAATAAACTGAGAGAATCCTTAAAACAATGTAACTATTACAAATCATAAGGCATTAGAAACAAAAGCATAAGGATTCAGTAAAGAATAAGCTAGTTACCTATGATTATAATTAATAAAGGAGGCACAGGAGGTGAAACACTTTGCAGTCACAGTCAACTTCAGTTACCTATGATTATAATTAATAAAGGAGGCACAGGAGGTGAAACACTTTGCAGTCACAGTCAACTTCAGTTACCTGTAGATTGGGAGAGAGGCGGTGTCAATTCATTCAGGATCAGCAGAAGAATTAACTAATAAAAATAACGCAGGTCTAACGCTAGTTATGCACTTAAAAAACTGCACTTAGAAAAAAAGCTGCACCCAGCCAAGGCTTCCCCAGCCAAACTACTGACACTTATACAGGGAAGCAGGCAAGTGTGGACACTAATTAATGAAAACCCCCAATTGGCCAGCCAGAGAAAGCTAGCAATAAAAATGGCTTAAGTCAACAATGACCACATACCATACATCTAAGGCTACAAATAAATCAAGCATTCACTTTAGTCAATAAACTGAGAGAATCCTTAAAACAATGTAACTATTACAAATCATAAGGCATTAGAAACAAAAGCATAAGGATTCAGTAAAGAATAAGCTAGTTACCTATGATTATAATTAATAAAGGAGGCACAGGAGGTGAAACACTTTGCAGTCACAGTCAACTTCAGTTACCTATGATTATAATTAATAAAGGAGGCACAGGAGGTGAAACACTTTGCAGTCACAGTCAACTTCAGTTACCTGTAGATTGGGAGAGAGGCGGTGTCAATTCATTCAGGATCAGCAGAAGAATTAACTAATAAAAATAACGCAGGTCTAACGCTAGTTATGCACTTAAAAAACTGCACTTAGAAAAAAAGCTGCACCCAGCCAAGGCTTCCCCAGCCAAACTACTGACACTTATACAGGGAAGCAGGCAAGTGTGGACACTAATTAATGAAAACCCCCAATTGGCCAGCCAGAGAAAGCTAGCAATAAAAATGGCTTAAGTCAACAATGACCACATACCATACATCTAAGGCTACAAATAAATCAAGCATTCACTTTAGTCAATAAACTGAGAGAATCCTTAAAACAATGTAACTATTACAAATCATAAGGCATTAGAAACAAAAGCATAAGGATTCAGTAAAGAATAAGCTAGTTACCTATGATTATAATTAATAAAGGAGGCACAGGAGGTGAAACACTTTGCAGTCACAGTCAACTTCAGTTACCTATGATTATAATTAATAAAGGAGGCACAGGAGGTGAAACACTTTGCAGTCACAGTCAACTTCAGTTACCTGTAGATTGGGAGAGAGGCGGTGTCAATTCATTCAGGATCAGCAGAAGAATTAACTAATAAAAATAACGCAGGTCTAACGCTAGTTATGCACTTAAAAAACTGCACTTAGAAAAAAAGCTGCACCCAGCCAAGGCTTCCCCAGCCAAACTACTGACACTTATACAGGGAAGCAGGCAAGTGTGGACACTAATTAATGAAAACCCCCAATTGGCCAGCCAGAGAAAGCTAGCAATAAAAATGGCTTAAGTCAACAATGACCACATACCATACATCTAAGGCTACAAATAAATCAAGCATTCACTTTAGTCAATAAACTGAGAGAATCCTTAAAACAATGTAACTATTACAAATCATAAGGCATTAGAAACAAAAGCATAAGGATTCAGTAAAGAATAAGCTAGTTACCTATGATTATAATTAATAAAGGAGGCACAGGAGGTGAAACACTTTGCAGTCACAGTCAACTTCAGTTACCTATGATTATAATTAATAAAGGAGGCACAGGAGGTGAAACACTTTGCAGTCACAGTCAACTTCAGTTACCTGTAGATTGGGAGAGAGGCGGTGTCAATTCATTCAGGATCAGCAGAAGAATTAACTAATAAAAATAACGCAGGTCTAACGCTAGTTATGCACTTAAAAAACTGCACTTAGAAAAAAAGCTGCACCCAGCCAAGGCTTCCCCAGCCAAACTACTGACACTTATACAGGGAAGCAGGCAAGTGTGGACACTAATTAATGAAAACCCCCAATTGGCCAGCCAGAGAAAGCTAGCAATAAAAATGGCTTAAGTCAACAATGACCACATACCATACATCTAAGGCTACAAATAAATCAAGCATTCACTTTAGTCAATAAACTGAGAGAATCCTTAAAACAATGTAACTATTACAAATCATAAGGCATTAGAAACAAAAGCATAAGGATTCAGTAAAGAATAAGCTAGTTACCTATGATTATAATTAATAAAGGAGGCACAGGAGGTGAAACACTTTGCAGTCACAGTCAACTTCAGTTACCTATGATTATAATTAATAAAGGAGGCACAGGAGGTGAAACACTTTGCAGTCACAGTCAACTTCAGTTACCTGTAGATTGGGAGAGAGGCGGTGTCAATTCATTCAGGATCAGCAGAAGAATTAACTAATAAAAATAACGCAGGTCTAACGCTAGTTATGCACTTAAAAAACTGCACTTAGAAAAAAAGCTGCACCCAGCCAAGGCTTCCCCAGCCAAACTACTGACACTTATACAGGGAAGCAGGGAAGTGTGGACACTAATTAATGAAAACCCCCAATTGGCCATCCAGAGAAAGCTAGCAATAAAAATGGCTTAAGTCAACAATGACCACATACCATACATCTAAGGCTACAAATAAATCAAGCATTCACTTTAGTCAATAAACTGAGAGAATCCTTAAAACAATGTAACTATTACAAATCATAAGGCATTAGAAACAAAAGCATAAGGATTCAGTAAAGAATAAGCTAGTTACCTATTATTATAATTAATAAAGGAGGCACAGGAGGTGAAACACTTTGCAGTCACAGTCAACTTCAGTTACCTATGATTATAATTAATAAAGGAGGCACAGGAGGTGAAACACTTTGCAGTCACAGTCAACTTCAGTTACCTGTAGATTGGGAGAGAGGCGGTGTCAATTCATTCAGGATCAGCAGAAGAATTAACTAATAAAAATAACGCAGGTCTAACGCTAGTTATGCACTTAAAAAACTGCACTTAGAAAAAAAGCTGCACCCAGCCAAGGCTTCCCCAGCCAAACTACTGACACTTATACAGGGAAGCAGGCAAGTGTGGACACTAATTAATGAAAACCCCCAATTGGCCAGCCAGAGAAAGCTAGCAATAAAAATGGCTTAAGTCAACAATGACCACATACCATACATCTAAGGCTACAAATAAATCAAGCATTCACTTTAGTCAATAAACTGAGAGAATCCTTAAAACAATGTAACTATTACAAATCATAAGGCATTAGAAACAAAAGCATAAGGATTCAGTAAAGAATAAGCTAGTTACCTATGATTATAATTAATAAAGGAGGCACAGGAGGTGAAACACTTTGCAGTCACAGTCAACTTCAGTTACCTATGATTATAATTAATAAAGGAGGCACAGGAGGTGAAACACTTTGCAGTCACAGTCAACTTCAGTTACCTGTAGATTGGGAGAGAGGCGGTGTCAATTCATTCAGGATCAGCAGAAGAATTAACTAATAAAAATAACGCAGGTCTAACGCTAGTTATGCACTTAAAAAACTGCACTTAGAAAAAAAGCTGCACCCAGCCAAGGCTTCCCCAGCCAAACTACTGACACTTATACAGGGAAGCAGGCAAGTGTGGACACTAATTAATGAAAACCCCCAATTGGCCAGCCAGAGAAAGCTAGCAATAAAAATGGCTTAAGTCAACAATGACCACATACCATACATCTAAGGCTACAAATAAATCAAGCATTCACTTTAGTCAATAAACTGAGAGAATCCTTAAAACAATGTAACTATTACAAATCATAAGGCATTAGAAACAAAAGCATAAGGATTCAGTAAAGAATAAGCTAGTTACCTATGATTATAATTAATAAAGGAGGCACAGGAGGTGAAACACTTTGCAGTCACAGTCAACTTCAGTTACCTATGATTATAATTAATAAAGGAGGCACAGGAGGTGAAACACTTTGCAGTCACAGTCAACTTCAGTTACCTGTAGATTGGGAGAGAGGCGGTGTCAATTCATTCAGGATCAGCAGAAGAATTAACTAATAAAAATAACGCAGGTCTAACGCTAGTTATGCACTTAAAAAACTGCACTTAGAAAAAAAGCTGCACCCAGCCAAGGCTTCCCCAGCCAAACTACTGACACTTATACAGGGAAGCAGGCAAGTGTGGACACTAATTAATGAAAACCCCCAATTGGCCAGCCAGAGAAAGCTAGCAATAAAAATGGCTTAAGTCAACAATGACCACATACCATACATCTAAGGCTACAAATAAATCAAGCATTCACTTTAGTCAATAAACTGAGAGAATCCTTAAAACAATGTAACTATTACAAATCATAAGGCATTAGAAACAAAAGCATAAGGATTCAGTAAAGAATAAGCTAGTTACCTATGATTATAATTAATAAAGGAGGCACAGGAGGTGAAACACTTTGCAGTCACAGTCAACTTCAGTTACCTGTAGATTGGGAGAGAGGCGGTGTCAATTCATTCAGGATCAGCAGAAGAATTAACTAATAAAAATAACGCAGGTCTAACGCTAGTTATGCACTTAAAAAACTGCACTTAGAAAAAAAGCTGCACCCAGCCAAGGCTTCCCCAGCCAAACTACTGACACTTATACAGGGAAGCAGGGAAGTGTGGACACTAATTAATGAAAACCCCCAATTGGCCAGCCAGAGAAAGCTAGCAATAAAAATGGCTTAAGTCAACAATGACCACATACCATACATCTAAGGCTACAAATAAATCAAGCATTCACTTTAGTCAATAAACTGAGAGAATCCTTAAAACAATGTAACTATTACAAATCATAAGGCATTAGAAACAAAAGCATAAGGATTCAGTAAAGAATAAGCTAGTTACCTATTATTATAATTAATAAAGGAGGCACAGGAGGTGAAACACTTTGCAGTCACAGTCAACTTCAGTTACCTATGATTATAATTAATAAAGGAGGCACAGGAGGTGAAACACTTTGCAGTCACAGTCAACTTCAGTTACCTGTAGATTGGGAGAGAGGCGGTGTCAATTCATTCAGGATCAGCAGAAGAATTAACTAATAAAAATAACGCAGGTCTAACGCTAGTTATGCACTTAAAAAACTGCACTTAGAAAAAAAGCTGCACCCAGCCAAGGCTTCCCCAGCCAAACTACTGACACTTATACAGGGAAGCAGGCAAGTGTGGACACTAATTAATGAAAACCCCCAATTGGCCAGCCAGAGAAAGCTAGCAATAAAAATGGCTTAAGTCAACAATGACCACATACCATACATCTAAGGCTACAAATAAATCAAGCATTCACTTTAGTCAATAAACTGAGAGAATCCTTAAAACAATGTAACTATTACAAATCATAAGGCATTAGAAACAAAAGCATAAGGATTCAGTAAAGAATAAGCTAGTTACCTATGATTATAATTAATAAAGGAGGCACAGGAGGTGAAACACTTTGCAGTCACAGTCAACTTCAGTTACCTATGATTATAATTAATAAAGGAGGCACAGGAGGTGAAACACTTTGCAGTCACAGTCAACTTCAGTTACCTGTAGATTGGGAGAGAGGCGGTGTCAATTCATTCAGGATCAGCAGAAGAATTAACTAATAAAAATAACGCAGGTCTAACGCTAGTTATGCACTTAAAAAACTGCACTTAGAAAAAAAGCTGCACCCAGCCAAGGCTTCCCCAGCCAAACTACTGACACTTATACAGGGAAGCAGGCAAGTGTGGACACTAATTAATGAAAACCCCCAATTGGCCAGCCAGAGAAAGCTAGCAATAAAAATGGCTTAAGTCAACAATGACCACATACCATACATCTAAGGCTACAAATAAATCAAGCATTCACTTTAGTCAATAAACTGAGAGAATCCTTAAAACAATGTAACTATTACAAATCATAAGGCATTAGAAACAAAAGCATAAGGATTCAGTAAAGAATAAGCTAGTTACCTATGATTATAATTAATAAAGGAGGCACAGGAGGTGAAACACTTTGCAGTCACAGTCAACTTCAGTTACCTATGATTATAATTAATAAAGGAGGCACAGGAGGTGAAACACTTTGCAGTCACAGTCAACTTCAGTTACCTGTAGATTGGGAGAGAGGCGGTGTCAATTCATTCAGGATCAGCAGAAGAATTAACTAATAAAAATAACGCAGGTCTAACGCTAGTTATGCACTTAAAAAACTGCACTTAGAAAAAAAGCTGCACCCAGCCAAGGCTTCCCCAGCCAAACTACTGACACTTATACAGGGAAGCAGGCAAGTGTGGACACTAATTAATGAAAACCCCCAATTGGCCAGCCAGAGAAAGCTAGCAATAAAAATGGCTTAAGTCAACAATGACCACATACCATACATCTAAGGCTACAAATAAATCAAGCATTCACTTTAGTCAATAAACTGAGAGAATCCTTAAAACAATGTAACTATTACAAATCATAAGGCATTAGAAACAAAAGCATAAGGATTCAGTAAAGAATAAGCTAGTTACCTATGATTATAATTAATAAAGGAGGCACAGGAGGTGAAACACTTTGCAGTCACAGTCAACTTCAGTTACCTATGATTATAATTAATAAAGGAGGCACAGGAGGTGAAACACTTTGCAGTCACAGTCAACTTCAGTTACCTGTAGATTGGGAGAGAGGCGGTGTCAATTCATTCAGGATCAGCAGAAGAATTAACTAATAAAAATAACGCAGGTCTAACGCTAGTTATGCACTTAAAAAACTGCACTTAGAAAAAAAGCTGCACCCAGCCAAGGCTTCCCCAGCCAAACTACTGACACTTATACAGGGAAGCAGGGAAGTGTGGACACTAATTAATGAAAACCCCCAATTGGCCATCCAGAGAAAGCTAGCAATAAAAATGGCTTAAGTCAACAATGACCACATACCATACATCTAAGGCTACAAATAAATCAAGCATTCACTTTAGTCAATAAACTGAGAGAATCCTTAAAACAATGTAACTATTACAAATCATAAGGCATTAGAAACAAAAGCATAAGGATTCAGTAAAGAATAAGCTAGTTACCTATTATTATAATTAATAAAGGAGGCACAGGAGGTGAAACACTTTGCAGTCACAGTCAACTTCAGTTACCTATGATTATAATTAATAAAGGAGGCACAGGAGGTGAAACACTTTGCAGTCACAGTCAACTTCAGTTACCTGTAGATTGGGAGAGAGGCGGTGTCAATTCATTCAGGATCAGCAGAAGAATTAACTAATAAAAATAACGCAGGTCTAACGCTAGTTATGCACTTAAAAAACTGCACTTAGAAAAAAAGCTGCACCCAGCCAAGGCTTCCCCAGCCAAACTACTGACACTTATACAGGGAAGCAGGCAAGTGTGGACACTAATTAATGAAAACCCCCAATTGGCCAGCCAGAGAAAGCTAGCAATAAAAATGGCTTAAGTCAACAATGACCACATACCATACATCTAAGGCTACAAATAAATCAAGCATTCACTTTAGTCAATAAACTGAGAGAATCCTTAAAACAATGTAACTATTACAAATCATAAGGCATTAGAAACAAAAGCATAAGGATTCAGTAAAGAATAAGCTAGTTACCTATGATTATAATTAATAAAGGAGGCACAGGAGGTGAAACACTTTGCAGTCACAGTCAACTTCAGTTACCTATGATTATAATTAATAAAGGAGGCACAGGAGGTGAAACACTTTGCAGTCACAGTCAACTTCAGTTACCTGTAGATTGGGAGAGAGGCGGTGTCAATTCATTCAGGATCAGCAGAAGAATTAACTAATAAAAATAACGCAGGTCTAACGCTAGTTATGCACTTAAAAAACTGCACTTAGAAAAAAAGCTGCACCCAGCCAAGGCTTCCCCAGCCAAACTACTGACACTTATACAGGGAAGCAGGCAAGTGTGGACACTAATTAATGAAAACCCCCAATTGGCCAGCCAGAGAAAGCTAGCAATAAAAATGGCTTAAGTCAACAATGACCACATACCATACATCTAAGGCTACAAATAAATCAAGCATTCACTTTAGTCAATAAACTGAGAGAATCCTTAAAACAATGTAACTATTACAAATCATAAGGCATTAGAAACAAAAGCATAAGGATTCAGTAAAGAATAAGCTAGTTACCTATGATTATAATTAATAAAGGAGGCACAGGAGGTGAAACACTTTGCAGTCACAGTCAACTTCAGTTACCTATGATTATAATTAATAAAGGAGGCACAGGAGGTGAAACACTTTGCAGTCACAGTCAACTTCAGTTACCTGTAGATTGGGAGAGAGGCGGTGTCAATTCATTCAGGATCAGCAGAAGAATTAACTAATAAAAATAACGCAGGTCTAACGCTAGTTATGCACTTAAAAAACTGCACTTAGAAAAAAAGCTGCACCCAGCCAAGGCTTCCCCAGCCAAACTACTGACACTTATACAGGGAAGCAGGCAAGTGTGGACACTAATTAATGAAAACCCCCAATTGGCCAGCCAGAGAAAGCTAGCAATAAAAATGGCTTAAGTCAACAATGACCACATACCATACATCTAAGGCTACAAATAAATCAAGCATTCACTTTAGTCAATAAACTGAGAGAATCCTTAAAACAATGTAACTATTACAAATCATAAGGCATTAGAAACAAAAGCATAAGGATTCAGTAAAGAATAAGCTAGTTACCTATGATTATAATTAATAAAGGAGGCACAGGAGGTGAAACACTTTGCAGTCACAGTCAACTTCAGTTACCTGTAGATTGGGAGAGAGGCGGTGTCAATTCATTCAGGATCAGCAGAAGAATTAACTAATAAAAATAACGCAGGTCTAACGCTAGTTATGCACTTAAAAAACTGCACTTAGAAAAAAAGCTGCACCCAGCCAAGGCTTCCCCAGCCAAACTACTGACACTTATACAGGGAAGCAGGGAAGTGTGGACACTAATTAATGAAAACCCCCAATTGGCCAGCCAGAGAAAGCTAGCAATAAAAATGGCTTAAGTCAACAATGACCACATACCATACATCTAAGGCTACAAATAAATCAAGCATTCACTTTAGTCAATAAACTGAGAGAATCCTTAAAACAATGTAACTATTACAAATCATAAGGCATTAGAAACAAAAGCATAAGGATTCAGTAAAGAATAAGCTAGTTACCTATTATTATAATTAATAAAGGAGGCACAGGAGGTGAAACACTTTGCAGTCACAGTCAACTTCAGTTACCTATGATTATAATTAATAAAGGAGGCACAGGAGGTGAAACACTTTGCAGTCACAGTCAACTTCAGTTACCTGTAGATTGGGAGAGAGGCGGTGTCAATTCATTCAGGATCAGCAGAAGAATTAACTAATAAAAATAACGCAGGTCTAACGCTAGTTATGCACTTAAAAAACTGCACTTAGAAAAAAAGCTGCACCCAGCCAAGGCTTCCCCAGCCAAACTACTGACACTTATACAGGGAAGCAGGCAAGTGTGGACACTAATTAATGAAAACCCCCAATTGGCCAGCCAGAGAAAGCTAGCAATAAAAATGGCTTAAGTCAACAATGACCACATACCATACATCTAAGGCTACAAATAAATCAAGCATTCACTTTAGTCAATAAACTGAGAGAATCCTTAAAACAATGTAACTATTACAAATCATAAGGCATTAGAAACAAAAGCATAAGGATTCAGTAAAGAATAAGCTAGTTACCTATGATTATAATTAATAAAGGAGGCACAGGAGGTGAAACACTTTGCAGTCACAGTCAACTTCAGTTACCTATGATTATAATTAATAAAGGAGGCACAGGAGGTGAAACACTTTGCAGTCACAGTCAACTTCAGTTACCTGTAGATTGGGAGAGAGGCGGTGTCAATTCATTCAGGATCAGCAGAAGAATTAACTAATAAAAATAACGCAGGTCTAACGCTAGTTATGCACTTAAAAAACTGCACTTAGAAAAAAAGCTGCACCCAGCCAAGGCTTCCCCAGCCAAACTACTGACACTTATACAGGGAAGCAGGCAAGTGTGGACACTAATTAATGAAAACCCCCAATTGGCCAGCCAGAGAAAGCTAGCAATAAAAATGGCTTAAGTCAACAATGACCACATACCATACATCTAAGGCTACAAATAAATCAAGCATTCACTTTAGTCAATAAACTGAGAGAATCCTTAAAACAATGTAACTATTACAAATCATAAGGCATTAGAAACAAAAGCATAAGGATTCAGTAAAGAATAAGCTAGTTACCTATGATTATAATTAATAAAGGAGGCACAGGAGGTGAAACACTTTGCAGTCACAGTCAACTTCAGTTACCTATGATTATAATTAATAAAGGAGGCACAGGAGGTGAAACACTTTGCAGTCACAGTCAACTTCAGTTACCTGTAGATTGGGAGAGAGGCTGTGTCAATTCATTCAGGATCAGCAGAAGAATTAACTAATAAAAATAACGCAGGTCTAACGCTAGTTATGCACTTAAAAAACTGCACTTAGAAAAAAAGCTGCACCCAGCCAAGGCTTCCCCAGCCAAACAAAGATTAATCAGATATTTACTATTCTGGGTCTGTGACTATATTCGTGAGTCACTGAAATATTTGGGTAAATTTCATTCAAACATAACTATTCAGAATGCAGAGAAACAACAAAATAATTGTTGATGTTACTGGTTCCTGGAACACATTATTAAATACCATCTGAATCGATCATAGCAGCACCTTTATATTTACACTCTGGGCAACTAATGTGCAGCTTCAATAAAATCATTCAACTATGTGAGTATCAGCTTTGCTTGTAGATGTGACTTAGAATCAGGCACATATCTTTAAAATACTTTTTTTATAATTTGTGAAATAAAGTGATTGTTTGGAGAGTTGTAGATCAGCACTATCATTTTTGTCTCTGTTGAATTTTGAATAAGTGCAAATTAATAATGGCTTGGCACTGGTAAGATGCTTGTTTTATAAACTTCTTTCCATTGGTTAGTTCAGCATAAATAGTCCTTACTTACCTGTGCCAGTTAAAGTTTTTTGCTACCCAGTTAAAGATGTGTTGTAGTAGATTACTTGTTGCATACTGGTTTTCAATATTTTCTCTGGTTGGTACTGATCGTGACTATTTTTTCTTGTCTGCTGCCAGCCATGACCTTATATAATATTTTGACTCTAGTTGTTATGCCTTCAGCATATGTCATATATCTCATGCCTTCAGCATATACGTCTTAGTGATGTTTACAGTCATTTATGTTATTGGTCCCATCTAGTGGTCAGCACCGAAGTTTTGTTTTTTTCTCAGGGTATTCAGGGTAATTACTAGAAGCAGCTATTTAATTTCTCACATGATCATCCAGATACATCAACACATGTGCTCCTCTCATCCATCATCCAATGGTGAGTTTCTCATCCCTACAGTTGCCATTATACATCTGCTGACTGGGATTATGTATTACTGCATAGTCTTGGATATGTGATTCACTAATGTTTGTATACTGCATTAATTTTTCTGCATCCTGCATGTTTGAATGTTTGCATTGAAGTATCTCATCTATGCATGTAGTAATTGCATTCCATCATTTATTTTCACAGTTTTACAAATTGTATAATAAAATACAATTTTTCAGGTCATCACAATTGACTTGGTATTATTGAAAAGTAGAGGTGGTTAGGCTGTATGAATTTGTCAAAGAGACTTAGTGAAATAGATAACACTAGTTGTCTGCTGCAGTGGTGTCACAAGGGAGTGTGAGCCGCAACCGTGTGTCACCAGCTAATGGGAGACATCAAAGTTCTGACTTCTCCACAGTGACTGTAGCTGGGTGCTGCACTGCAGAATTACATGCAGTACTTGTCTCCTGACACAGTGAGGACACCAGGACTGCACACAGATTTGTAACCGAGCAAGCAACACAACCGGGATCCCCAAAGTGACTAAAATGGGGTTTTGAACTATATGGCCACAAACTCTACCCAGGAGACCACTGCACCTTCCGCCCACGTAGGGCATCACCTCATTCACTACAACACTCCTGACACCAATTGTCACCACAAGAAGGGATGCCACTGTTCTGTTGTCCACCTTAAATCATTATTCTTGTCTGCTGCTAGGCAATGCAGACCCCTTTTATGTGGGTGATATACATATATATATATATATATATATATATATATATAAGTAAGAAACGTGGAGAGCTCACTCATGAGAGAATATAAATAACACTTTACTTATAATAATGCTCACATACATCAAAGTTAAAATCAGCAAACTCAGCCTAGATACTGTAGTAGATAACATGGTTCTCAGCAATCTCAGCAATTCTGTGATAGCAGCTGCTCAGGGATGTTATCCATGGACCAGCAATGGCTCCAGAGATAGGGGATGATGTCACTGCACCCACATCATTGGCCACTCCCAACATGTTTCCTATTTGAAGACTTCAACAGGGGGTGTTTCCCATCTATGTCTGTGGTGCTATATTTATTGATGCTCTATTGTAGCTCATTAATAAATTACATAAATATCAAACCTTTAAAACTTACATATAAGATATCAATATGGACATAACCATATTCATAAAATGTAAGCATATTCAAACTTTCAATAATCTATAAGATCATATTAAATGTTCATCTTTGAGACTGATCCAAATCACATATTCATTACCACGCTTCCATTGCATTTTGCAATGAGAATCCAGTTACTATTAAGCAATATTTTTCTCTATATATTAGTGTAACAAATTAGTTTATACTACAGGACTTAAACTAACTACTTTTAATTGCTCAAAGGTAAACATTTGTACATCATTTTAAATAAATATAATTGTTGTGCATAAAGATGATACTTAGCACCAATTAGAAACTTAAGCATCGAACAAGTGCACCCTATCCACTACTCCCTTACTAATAGGTTTTAAACAGATGGATGATACAAATGATAAACTTAACTCCTTCATACCCCCTCATCCTTAAAATACCAAAATTGATTCTATTTGTAGACATTGCACTTAGTATAGCTCCAAGGTCTAAAATATAAGTGCAGCAGCTGGGATACAATACAACAACAGCTGTCACATAAAGGCACACTCCCAGCCTAGCTAGCTGTGCAAAAATGAGCCTCTGATTTAATCCTGCTGGTGTTAATATTTTCAGGGTATATATCCACAAGGCGTTTAATTTAGATAATTGCTTTAAGATATCTCCTTTTCTTTCATCAAGAATTACCTTTTCTATAGCCTTAAAAGTAAACATAACTAGTTTAAAATTTCAACATTGTGAAAAATGGTGAGGAACACTATGATTTCTAACATTATTTAGTATGTTTCTAGTGTGATCAAGCACCCTTAATTTTAATTGTCACTTCATCTTCCCCATGTAACATTTTCCACATCTGCACTCCAACCAATAAGTTACATGGGTCCTTAAACTGGATGTAGTTAAAAGATGGGATGTAGTATAATGGACGTGAAGCCATCTGTCAAAATGTCTGCATCTATATCCCAACTTGGGACTAAAGATAGCCATTGAAATGCTGATGCTTGTCTAGATCCCCATGGTGGAATCTCGACAGATGGATTCCTGAATGAAGGTAAGCCGGTCACTGCTTGCTCATAGCCATGGCAGGTAGGGTTATGCTTAGGCACCCCTGGGGGGACAGGGTTGAGTACTCCCTAGGAGAGACTTAGGGTTAGGCTAGTGGGAGGGGGGGTTAGGCACCTCCAGGGGGGTTAGCTTTAGGGTGCGGGGAGGAGGGTTTAAGGTTAGGAACCACATGGGGGAGGATTAGGATTAGTTACCCCCCAGGGATGTTAGGGTTAAGCACCACCAAGGGAGAGTTAGGATTAGTGGGGAGAAGGGTAGGGTTACATAATTATGTGGCCTTGTCGGGATCTCTAACAATCAGGCTTCCAGCATCGGTATTTCAACCGGTGGCAATACAGTCACTTGGACTTTATACCCATTTTGCTTAAACAACTCATCTTCCCTTTAATTTTCCAGGATTTATCATTTGTAGAATTAAAAAAATGTATTATCTTTATGAGCATATTGACACACTTTACATTTAATGCAAGGAAATAATCCTTCTGTTTTATCCAGCCAACCCTGCTTTTTTGATACAGTGAGATCCTGGGTGCTACTCTATTTTTTAAATTACATGATCTTCTATAGATTACTTGGGGTTGGGGGGAAACTACTTTTTAATATAACATTTAAAGAGAGAATATCCCAATGTTTGTCTAAAATGCCCTCTATTTTTCTGGATTTCACATTGTAATCAGTAATAAAAGGAACAAGATTCACTTCCTGAGTTTAATATTTCTCCTTATGTACCATAAGACCTGATCTTTCATGCATTTTTGCTTTATGTTGACATTTTTTTAATTACATTTTCAGGGTTTATCTCATCCATAAATTGTTGCTCATAAATGTTATCTTGCTCCTCAAATTTGGAAATCTTAGAACAATTTCAACATAATCAAATAAATTGTGAATATTAAATTATTACATTTTTGAGACACATATTTTATGGTGACAACTTTGATAATGCACATAACTATTTTGATCGACCTCTTAAGTATAAGTAAATGTTTTATAGGATCACCCATATTACATCCAGTGCTATCCAAAATCAAATCCATGAACTCTATTTTATCTTCTAGGTGGAAGAAAAATATAAATTATAATTATTAACATTTAGATACCCCATGACTTCATTAATAATATCTAATCTCTGTCCTATGTTATGATTATATCATCTATAAACCTCTTAAACATTTTCATATATTTACAGTACGGGTTAATATTTTCCATCTCATTTTTCATCCATCTCCCTAAATTAGACACAGCTTTTAAAAATAAGGATGTTCTTTTAAATGACAATTTGGATTTGGATATGATCTCTGCTCAATTTGAAAAATTGTTGATAAGAGAAATTAAGTTAAATGGGGAGAATATTACTATGTGGAACTATATAGAAGTAATGAGAGTTCATAAAATTGGCATTATACCTTAGAAATTTGTTAATTTTAATTAATGAGATTGATTATATCAGAGAGGAAAAAAATGTTAGTTTGTGTAGATGGAGAAATTATGGAATTAGAAAAATAAATTGAGTCTATTAAAGAAGTACCTAAATTTAAAGATTTGACAGCAAATAGCAATTTTAGAATTAAGAAATTAGAACAGGATATAATAATGGTAAAGTTACATAAGTTTAAGAGAGACACAGGATTATAAAAATGGACAAGTGAGAAATTGGCCAGTGATGAGAAAAAAATGGAAAGAGACTATGGGTAAATTTACTAAGATTCCAGTTTGGTCGAGATGACTTTCTTGGGTGAGTTTAGGCATGTTTTTCATCTCGCAAATTTACTAAAGACAAACTCGAGTGAGTTTGGGACAGATCTCTCTCTTCTCACTCGAAAAACTCAGATGAGAATGCAAACTCAAAACAACTCACCATCAGGCAAACTAGGAAGTACTTTTCATGTAAGAAATACAACTTGCAAATTTACTAAGAATTGAGATTACATTCTCAGGTGAGATTTCAGCAAACTTTCAGAGAAGTTGAAGTTTCAAACACTCCACCTTCTGAGCTGTGAATTTTGCAGAAACATACACAGATCACTGTGATTTGTGTATGTTTATGCATGTGTACTTATTTTAATGTGTTTTTCGTTAAAAAGAATGATGTAGGGTCTCCCTCAAAATACATAACAAGCCACAGAGTGCTCGGCTAGTCCTGGTTCCTAAAATTAAGGGGAAAAATGTTTAGGATTCCACTGTAATTTAGGAACCAGCATCTGGCTGCAGGGCCAGTGCTGGTTTCAAATATAAGGGGAAAAATACATAGGGGCCTCCCTATATTTAAACCAGCACCAGACCCAAACTGACATGAGTTTAATGCCACAGCCAGGAGACCCTATCACCGGTGCTCCATGGCCAAAGCATTAACACCACAATACAGTCAGCCCAAGCCAGGGATCTCAGGGGAGGTGGGACCCCCCAAAGAAATGGTCCCACCTCTCCTAAAACCCTAGGCTTAGGCTGAAGCCTGGGGCTCTTCCATGAACACCTGGAACATTGGATATGGGGGTGATAATGTGTTAATAGTTATAAACTGTTGTATTTTACAGTGGAACTAAAGGTGCCAGCATGCCTGCCCTTTTGCACTTGTGTAACTATAAATGACAACAGGTGGCTGGCACCTGTACCTTCACTGTAAAATAATTAGTACTCTCACATGAAGCCTAAGAAAAGCCACAATTCACATGCATTCTGCTCTTAGAGCAATAATGGAAGAATTTGTCAGTGCAGCTGCATTTTATATATGACTGGGATACCAGAGGCTCTACCACCAGGATGGAAGGGCACAGGAGCAAGAAACTGAGGAGGCTAAAGTGGTTTTGAAGGTACCACAGAGCCTCCACAGGCCACAATTTTTTAGGGGGCATTTGAACCTGAACGCATTGGTTGATGGTGAGGTCATACTGATGTTCTACATCAATCGTTCCAACATATTCCTTCTTTATGACCTGGCAAAACTTGACATAGACCCTAAGCTCACACACTGCATATGCCTTTATCCTCAGCCAATCATCCCTCCACGACAATTTTGATGTTGGACAAATGTCAGAGGGATGGCTGTTGGGTAAGAATTTTTATATAAATTAATCTCCTATGCACATTAATCCCTAGGTGTTATTGACTGTTGTAATTTTTTAAACACAATAGGTGACTTTGGCTATGGGTGTTGTCCCTGGTTACTGACTCCACTGTCGCTTCCAAAAAATCCAGCTGAGCACAAGTATAATGATGCACACTCCATCAGATGTGTGATAGAACTTATTTTTGTTCTGTTAAAGTTTTGTTTTTGGTGTCTGGATAAATATGGGGACATTTTGTTGTATTTGCCAAGTAAAGTATCAGATATTGTGTTCTGATGCTGTCTTTTGCATAGTATGTGTTTGCAGCAGCCTTTATCCACTGATTATGCTAAGCACAGCAAGCTGGCTGGGTATTTGGTGGCTACAGGTAATAGTTGGACAACAGAAAGTGGAAGACTGGTGAGGCAGAATCTTATTTTGGAGTATTTCTCTGGTAAGTAGCTTTCTTTACTTGTGTAATGTCCACTATTTTCAATCTATTTCATTAAATGTAACCTCCATTTATTAAAAAAAAATTGCCTGTCCTTTAGCACCAAATCATTTCCATTGTGTTCATCAGACTAGTCAGTCACTTGCATCCAGAATGTAGTATGTATGTTTTGGAGTAAATGTTTTAATGCAAATATTCCACTGTTATTGTGACCGTTTTCATTTAAACACATTTCCATTTTCAAATATACGTGCTGTTGCCCATATGAACCATGTACTTGTTTTGTTTTGCCTCGTCTAAGATGCTCAGTAAATGTTGTTAATATTTTTTAGGTTATATTTCTAAAAATGTACATTAATTTGATTGATTTTGTCTTTTACCTAAAAACTGTCTACTGCCTACATAAACATATAGTATATGTAAGTATTACTTAAACCTGTGATACCTGTGTTAAACTGCAAACACCATATATTTTGCAAACACAATGTTATGACCACCGTTAGATATATAAACCAATTTATTTTTATATGAAACATGCAAACAACATTTGTTGTATTAATTTATGGACTACACACAGTTTTGAGTGTGCAAAATTTTAATGTAGATTCAATGCACAAATCACTACTACATTAGAATAAACAAAAGAAGTGCAACATATTTCAAAGAGCCATAAAGTGTGTATCGCGCGCGTGCACGCTTTACCCTATATTCAATTTGAAAGTATGCATAAACGGCAATACTTTAACAGGCTGAAAGTACTGTCAGTTTTGGGGAAATCAGCCTGACACCCCCCAAATGATGATGTGGCATGGGGTACCCTATGGTACCCCCCGATTTGGCTTGCTGAAGGTATTTGGGGTTTTTAAATGGGCTCAATAGTTGCTAAATAGCGTTTTTCTGTATGAGATGCAGAATAGTATTCAGAACTATTTTTTCCAGAAAATAACTTATTCCAGCAAATTTGGGGTAATTGAAAATGGGGGTCAGCATATTTAAAAGTTGATAAAGTGAATTTGAATAATCGTAAAAAATCCATCTGCTGCAAACACCTGCAATTAAAAAAACACTTGAGGCATACTTGGGGACACCCCCCAGAGTCAAGTTCGCTAGTTTTTAACTTTGTACCCCAATATTTTTTTTTTCACCCCCTTTTTCAAAGTTATTTTTTGGGGTGTCCTTAAGTGTTTTTAAAAATTTTTTTGACACAGATTACCTTTGGGGGACTGTCTGAAGGCTGCACGGAAGTTCCCGCAATGTTGCACCCCAAAACACCAATTCTGAATTTTTTTCCACCTCCCATTCATAGGCGATACTTTTTCACTTATTACATTGCATTGACTTTCTGCCAAGGCAGAAAGTCTTTCAAATTGAATATGGGGTAAAACCAAAACAGGCGATAATGATGTCATCGGCGGTAAAGTATCGCTGATCCAGACTTAATGCTTCAAATTGAATACGGGCCTAAATTGTCAAGAAAGAGGGAGTATAAGCAGTCCGGGGATTGGCTTAAAAAGGACAAAGGAAGATGTAGGAGGAGGTAGAGAGAAGAAAAGAGGTACAACAATAAGATATCAGTGCCCCCATACATTTAAGTATGTTTAACTTATCTGACTATGATCTAAATAAAAATGTACTAAAAATATTGTTACAGGGACTGTTACTCGCACCCAATAATACATTGAATGGTTTAAACATTTTTTAGAAATTAATACATTTTAGCATAGATTTGACCTTTATTAAGACATTTTGCTAAAAATGAAAAAAAAAGTTGGGAAAAAGAGGAAGATGTTTGTAGCCACTTAAAAAAGTAGTCCAATTTTTACTCAATAGAATTAAGAGACAGCTTTATTGAATATTTTTAATAATTAGTTAAGAAAGATTTTGATGTTTTATGTATGGAAGATAAAAATATGAATCTAAATAGAGGGGAAAGAGAAGCAGTTGAATCCTTGGCAAATCAGAATACAGGACTTGATTCAGACCCGATCGCTAAGCTGCGGCCGCTCACTTGCAAAAGGGGCAGGGTATGCAAATCAAGCGATCGCACTGTGTGGTGTAAGGACTCCCTCTATGTCTTAGAGAGCGATGGCAGTGAGCGTACGCAGGACTACAAAATGTCCCACCTGTCACTCGCAGCACATGTCATCTCAAGGAAGTGTGTGTTTAATCAGGAACATTGAGTGTCATCGGAGCTGCTCACAGAGCTTGTGGTAGACCCTACCCTACCTCAAGCACTGCGAGCAGTTCAGGCTATAATTCAACCAAGTGACGTGTTCATTGACACTACTTTGCTAATTATGCACACCCATTAAACTCCATTGTGACGCCCAGATATGCCTGTGTTCGCACAACCACACCCCCCGTTCACAAGCACCTTCCCCTGTTACCACCCACAAATGATGCTGTCACTCAAAGTAGCAGCTAATCTGTGTACAAGAGCTTGATTCAATATCTCAGTGACTGGCTTGTGCACGTGCATTGCAACCCATATGCATGCACAGATGGGTGATTATTGGCAAGAGTATGCGAGCACAACATAGTGACCAGGTCTGAATCAGGCCCATAGTCATTAAGATGGCTGACAAGGAGGGGGTTGTCATATTATATAAAACACACTATTTAAAAGAATGTTACAGATTATTGGGGAATAAAAAAACCTATAGAAAATTAAGTTCTGACCCTTTAGAATTAATTGTATAAGAAATACATGTAAGTTTAAGTAGTATGTGATCACATTAAATTTGAACATGAAGGACTCAACACAAATCTTTGGAGAATTGGAAGAGGTGAGATGAAACATATGGTATAAGTGGGTAGCCATTTATGTTGAGGTGTTATATACAAAAATACCACATGATGGGGGCATTGAAGCAGTAAAGATGTACTTAGAAGAGGATATTCAGGTTAATAAGGAGAAAAGAGTTTTTATTTTAGAATGAATTGAGTGTATCCATAAAAATAAATATTTAACATTTCAGGAAAACTTCAAAAATCAGGAATGTGGTGCCACGATGGGGACATCTTATGCACTAGGACCTCAGTCAGAGGTGCACGCAAATTGCAAGCACTCGTTCTGAATGAGGGCGGCCACATCTAGAAAATGATCTGGCCTTCTGGCCACTTGCTAGGCTGTGGGTTACCACCCACAGCTTTAATGAGTGGCCAGGATGATGGTCGCGATGGTCAAGACCATCTCAACCATCGGGGCTTGCGACAAGACCCTTGTGGTAGGGTCTCATCTGCCGCAAGCCCCAGTGAGCTTGCGGCTCTATTTTATAGAAAATTATAATCCATACTGTAATTATATTAAAAACTTGCCTGACATGGTCGCATCTGATGCGACCATTCAGAAATGCCCTGTGGTCAGCTATTGGAAGAGAATCTTCTTATAGCCGCCAGTCTCAGAGGGGCCTCCTGACCCATCTGAACCTTAAGATCCTACCCAAGTTTCTGATGATCACTGCTGTGCACAGTGATCAGCTGGTTTGGCGCCCCCACCAGGTGGCTGCAGAGAGAAGCAGCCACCGAGACCTTGAGCTCTGCTCCCACCCCAATCTTTGATCACCTGGTTGCTGCAGATATAATCAACCACAGGGACCTTCCACGCTGCCCCACCTTCCCCTGCCAGACTACCTGGTGGCTGCTTCTCATATTTGCAGCCGTTGACCCCCCTAACCTGTCATACTACCTGGTGGCTGCTTCTTCTCTCCATAGCTGCCAGGACTATCAGCACAGCCCCCCTCCACTGTGTGATCATCCAGCAGATGATTCTCTTCTTCTTCCTGCAGCCATGGTGACCTTCAGTGTCCTCTCTCCCTCCTGTCCTCTCTGCCTCCCGTGTGTGTGTGATATGACCCAGCAGTAGTGATGGCTATCAAGCATCGATGTTTTCAAAACATTGATGATCAATTTGAACAAATTTTGCTATTGATGGCAGAGAACCTATGGTTCTCTGCCATCGATGAATGAGCAGGAGCCATTTTTTTTACTGCTCTTGGTTTACTAAGCTCCACCCCTGGCTTTTGTTGGTCCATGGCCTGCCATACAACTGGCAGAGGTGACCATAGAGTGGTGCAAACCATGGATGGTTCACAATAGATTGTTTTTGTTCCACCAATGGTAACCATCGATGGACACCCCAGCAATGGTTATCTCAAGTTCTCATTGTAACTATTGTCCTGATACATCAGAAAAAAATATTTTATGTAGAACTCAACCATTGATGGTTCAAAAGTAATCAGACATTGATGGTACAGCTGTCGATGGTCATCACTACAGTATACCATACCGTATACAATGCAATTTTTATGGTATACTCTGTTTTAAAAAATAATACAAAAAAAATGAAATAACATTTGTGTTGGATAAGTTTTAATTAGATCTACTTGACCTTATTCAATATTAAAAATTAAAATTGCTGAGGGGTTTTTGGAAAAAAAAACTAGTAAGTTAAGTGGTTAAAATGTTTAAGAGGTTTATAGATGAAATAGTCATAATATGGGATGGAGATAAGATATTATAAATGGTCTCATGGGGTATATAAATGTTATTAATTATAATTTATATTTTACCTCCACCAATAGAGAAGATATGATATAATTTCTGTATTTGATTTTGGATAGCACTGGCTGTAATACAGATGATCCTATAAGAACATATACTTTTATTAAAGAAGTTGATCAAAATAGTTATGTGCATTATCATAGTTGTCATAAAAAATGGGCCTCAAATTGTCAATATTATCAATTTATTAGATTATGTTGTAATTATGCTGAGATTTCCAAGTTTGAAGAGCAAGCTAAAGTATATAGGTAATGATTTATAGATAATATGTACCCTGAAAATGTAATTAAAAAATGTCAAGATAAAGCAAAATGCGATCAGCGCTATGGTATGTAAGGAGAAAGATCAAACTTAGAAAGGGAATCTTGTTCCTTTTATTACTAATTACAACGTGAAAGCCAGAAAAATAGAGGGCATTTTAAACAAACATTGGGATATTCTCTCTTTAGATCCTGTATTAAAAAATATAATCCCCCCAATCCCGAAGTCGTCTATTGAAAATCATGTAATTTAAAAAATATAGTAGAACCCAGTAATCTTATCGTAATAAAAATGCAGTGTTGACTGAATACACAGAATGATTCTTTCCTTGCAATACATGTAAAGTGTGCCAATAAAAAAAATTTAATACCTTAAATTTAATACCTTAAATAATAAATCCTGGATAATTAAAGGGTAGATGAGTTGTTTAAGCACCCATGCAATTTATCTGTTGGATTGCGAATATGGAAAACATTACATGGGGAAGACGAAGTGACAATTGAGGGTGCTGGAACACACAAGAAACATATTAAATAATGTTAAAAATCATAGTGTTCCTCTGCATTTTTCACAATGTTGTAATTTCAAACTAGATAAGTTTACTTTTAAGGCTATAGAACATTTCATCGTTGATGAAAGAAAAGATGATTTCTTAATTATCTAAATGAGAGGTGATTTGGATATATACCCTAAATACATTAGCACCAGCAGGATTAAATGAGAGTTGTGACATCATTACGCTATTTGCACAACTAGCTAGGCTGGAGTTGTGCCTTTGCATGACAGCTGTAGTTGGACTGTGTCCCGGCTGCCGCGCTTATACTGTATGTCAGACCTTGAAGCTATAATAAGTGCAATAATTGATGTCTTCAAATAGAACTGACTTTGGGCCTGATTCAGAGCCGCTCGTAAGCGGCAGTACGCTCGTTCTACGAACGAGCGAGAAAATGTAAATTCAAGCGCTTGCTCGTAAGTTCGCTTGTAGCTAATCTTCCGCCCCAAAGTCTCCCAACCCCTCCTCTAGCTAACGAGCGAGCAAAATTGCGACCGTCCATCTCCAAATTTGGTTGCAGGGAACGCTCGTACAAGTCCAAACTGGAAGTGGGCCTGTCAGATTTCGATTACCTGCTTGTTCATTCTGCATACAAACTTTAATCGTTTCATGCCAATCAATATATTAATTAGCTTAATTGCTCTTCACATGTTTGCAATCCATTTTTTTTTTAATTTTAAATAAACTATATTCTTGTCCGTGTGTCATTTTTCCAACAGAATACGCACGGTTTCAACAATGTTTAACTTTATGAAAAATACATGTTTGAAGTAATGATCCTATTGTTTTCATGTGTTTGTGATAGTCATATTTTTTTTTTCATTTCTTTATTTAAATTACCTTACGAATGTCACTGCATCAAGCCTATCATAACTCACATTATATTTTTTAGGCTGGGGGACACATGACTCATACAATAACCAATAGAATGGTTCCTGTTAATTTTCCAAATACATTAGCCAATCAAATTTTTTCTCTTGCCTTTATTAAAACTGTTTCTTTAAAAAAAAAACATTGCCATCATGAGAGCCTCCGCGTTTACCAGGCGGGAGCTTTTGGTCCTGACGGAGGTGATGAACCGGCGGATCACCAGCCACCCTCCCCCATCAGCAACCGCCAGAAGCGTTCCGCCTATGCGGAGGTTCGCCGCCACCTGCGCTCTTTCGGCTCACGCTGACAGATCGGGCAGCTAGAGCGCAGGTGGTCGGATCTGCGCCACCACACGCCATGCTTGCTGGCCTGTTTTTGCCTGCGGATAGCTGAAAGTAAGTATTTGTTTATTTTCCTTTCTTTTTTTGCGGCCCTATCTGCATGTGCATGTTTTCAGTATAGCCCTGTTGTTATTTTTTGGACAGGCCTGCGTGTGCATGTTTTCAGTATAGCCCTGTTGTTATTTTTTGGACAGGCCTGCGTGCGCATGTTTTCAATTTGTAAAATGTTAGAACATTTGTGAAGTTGTTAATTTGGGGCCCAACCCCCCACCCCAAAAAAAACAAAAACATTTTTCTCTACTCATTTAGGGGCTGAACGCAGAATCTGCCATCGCCGCAGGCACAGACGCCGGGCTCGGCCCCTCAGTCCTACGCCAAGCCCAGGAGCAACTCCCCAACTTCACCCCAATTCCCCCTCCACCGCTGACCGGCCACTACCTGAGGCCCCTCCCTCTGAAAATTTGAGCCCCCACAAATTTCACCCTCCACTCCACCCCCCTTCTCTTTTCTTCACCCTCTGCTCCCCTCCCCCCCCCAGTGCTTTTCATCGCCATGAAGCAGCTCCCAGATCTCCCCTCCATGGAGCCTACAGCACTGTACCACCTCTGAGGAGGAGGAGGATGGCGGGCCTACAAACCCCCAATTTCCAATGACCGGTAGGTTTCCCTGTTATAATTTAGAAAATTTGTCTTGTTGACATTTTTATTTGGATAGACAATGTATTGGATTTTTAACAAAGATACAGATCACACATGTCCAAACACTCATACTTGGGTAGTTATTGTTTACCCTAACAAGGGTACTTCTTATTTTTTGTGGTCGCCTTTTTGTGTGTTCATTTGTAATTTAGTATTTCTGCCATCTTTGCATTTGCCAGTATTTTTTTTTGTTTCATCACAACTGGATCTTTGTTTACACTATTTTTTTGAGAGGAATTGGTTTTTTAAACTTAAAATGTAAGGTTTTTGTTTTTTTCTCTTTGTTTTTTCCAACAGAGGACCAGAGGCGGCTGCATTGTATGCAGGAAGGTTTGGCCATCTTGCGTGGCAACATTATTTCAATGTAGTGGTTCTTGACCACATGGCGGCGGCCCTTCGGCGATGATTTTTTGGGTTTCCTGGTTTGTTTTTTTCCAAAAATTGTTTTGCAATTAAAATTTCTTTGTATTTTAACGAGTCTCATTCATTGTCTGAAACAATTACATTGTTTAACCTTCCATAAGTCCACTATTTGATCATGTTCTTTAAAGTAAGGTAAATTATATTGTACAAAGTGCTAGGAAGTATGTAAGCTGCCACATTAAACACCTCACCATACCAATAGGTTAGTACAAATTCAAACATTTTCTTGTTTTTCTTTGGGTGGGTAATGTATTTTTTTAAATAAACAGCTTAGGCCTAGTTTGTGAAACCTACTGATTCAACATAATACCTTTGATGCATTTGTTAAGCCACAAAGCATGTTCAAAGACGTAAACATTTCACACATTACAGGATTAGTCCTTACGAAAGTTGGCCTTTTTTGTGCCAGGTTACACGTGATTAGAATTTAGTAAAAAAACAGTCTTTTTAGTATCAACCAAAAACTTAATAAACACCAAAAACATACAGAAAGTGAATTGGGACAAGCAATTCACACAGTGAAAAAAAATACCCACACCAAAAGCAAACATCAAAATAAACAATCAAGAACTGATGAAATAAGTAGCAGGCCAACATAAAGCCACAAATGAGGCAATTAAATAATTTATTCAAAAGTTAGATCCTATGTAGCCACATGTACACAATTTAGTGGAGCAGGTAGTAGGCATCGTTTTGTCGAGGTGTGTAAAGGAAGACAAGAACATTTAAAAAAAAATAATAATTTCAAAATGGAGCCTTACAATGGTACAAGTTGACATTGTGTCAATTAAGTAAATGTTTGACAATAATTACCTGAAAAATCGGGCCAGCACATCATCGCGTATGGCCCCCCCACATACTGACCTCCGACCAACCTCGGGGGGCCATCCTCAGGCAAGGCATCATCTGACTGCATTGGGACACCACTCCTTATGGCGATGTTGTGAAAGATCCCACACAGGACCACAATTTTAGAAACCATAGCCGGCAAATACATGAGTTCACCACCAGAGCAGTGGAGGCATCTGAATCGGCCTTTTAAAAGGCCAATACAGTGCTCCACCACCTGCCTGGTGGCTGTAAGTGCGGAATTAAACTCACTTTGTGGCCCTGGTGTGGGAGCCAAATAAGGAGTGAGCAGCCAGGGCGTGTAAGGGTAACCACTGTCTCCTGTCAAAAAAAAAAACACAATCAGGATCACTGTGCATCAAGCTTTGCATTGGTTTGAACTAAAGGTCTCCACTTACCCAGAAGCCATACATCACCAGCTTTTAGGTTGTCTAATTTATGCCAAATCCCTGATTGCCGGATGACGAATGAGTCATGTGCACTCCCGGGTAATTTTGCATTCAGGGACAGGATCTGGAGGGAGGCATCACATACCACCATTACATTTAGTGAGTGATAGTGCTTGCGGTTCCTAAAAATTGCCTCCAGCCATGCTGGAGGCTGAAGTGGTATGTGAGTACCATCCACAACCCCTATGATGTGTGGGAAGCCAGCTATTTGGTAAAAATTGGCCTTTGCCACACTAAGGGAACCCATATCCAATGGCATTTTAATAAAATGATGGAGGTGCTTGAAAAGGGCCTCCATCACTGCCCTCAGGATCCTTGAAAAGGAGGATTGGGAGATTCCGGCCACTATTCCCACCGTGGGTTGAAAGGATCCTGAGGCACAGAAATGTAACACTGCCATTAATTGCATAAGTGGTGGTATTGCTGTAGGACTGTCAATTTGCCACTCCAGATCACTCTCTATTAATGAGAGAGTGTCTATGATGATTTTTGGAGGAAGACGGTATCGTCTTTAAACCTTATCATCAGGCATTCCAAAAAGGGTGACACATGTTCTATATATCTGGGGCCTTGCACGCCTACGATGACTACACCTGGGATGAGGTTGAGGTTGGTCGGGTTCCGGAAGCATGGCCAAAACAATACGACCAACATCAACCTGAAATGGTAAGCCAGATAGTTAATGTTTGTTGAAAATGTAAAATCAAAAATATACTTATCTTTGCCGAAAAATCCAAAGATGCTTACATGCCGGGGTATTGTCATGAGTGCAACAACCTACATTTCCAAATTAGAAATTCGGGTTAGAATTTTTGGGGGACAGATTTGAATCTTAGAAATTGGGGAAAATGCGTTAAAAGATAGTGGGGAGCACACATTATTTTGAAAATGCACCCTACATTGAGTGGACAAACAAGAATGCCCAAATTTATAAGAAAATAAATATTAGTGCGCTAAATAGTTCACATTTTTACATGGGGAATAAGGAATTATTAGTGCGCTAAATAGTTCACATTTTTACATGGGGAATAAGGAAACATTAGTGCGCTAAATAGTTCGCATTTTTACAAGGGGAATAAGGAAACATTAGTGCGCTAAACAGTTCGCATTTTTACATGGGGAATAAGGAAACATTAGTGCGCTAAATAGTTCGCATTTTTACATGGGGAATAAGGAAACATTAGTGCGCTAAATAGTTCACATTTTTACATGGGGAATAAGGAAACATTAGTGTGCTAAATAGCTTGCATTTTTAAACGGGGAATAAGGAAACATTAGTGCGCAAAATAGTTTGCATTTTTACATGGAAAAACAAAGGAAATATATTTGCCGAAACATTACGCTATATTTAGTGTTAATACATGATAGATAAAAATAGAAATAAGACATTAATGGTCAAAATATATGCGAAGACCAACACATGAAATTTGGAAAATCATGAAAAAATACAAACTTACCGAAAGTTGATAAATAAGTCACAGTCCAAAAACTTCAATGGGGCCCAGCCAAAATAACTGTAAAAAAATAAAAAAATAAAAAATAAATAAAAACATTTGGTTTGTAGATCCCTTATTTTTTAAAGGACTTGTAAAAAATACTTACTCAAAAAAAAACAACAAAGAAAATAACCGCAAGAAAAAAAAGCGAACGGAAAATACCAAACAAAAAACAATAACCAACTCCTACTCCAACAATCCGCCTCATTCCACTAATCCCGCCAACAATCCACTACTACACACAAAACCTCCAACAACCAACACCCGTCACCTCGACTCGAGTCGCCCATAGCCATAAATAGTCTTTATTTTCCCACTCAAATTAAGGACGGATCATAGGAGCGCACAATCAATGATTCGAAAAAAAAATAAGGACGCATGTATAAATACATCACAGAAAATCTAAAACGGTCTGCTGTAGTTCAAGTTGTGCTCAAAATGGCTACAGACCAGCAAAACAATGGGCAAGAGGCACCCGGTAAGTACTTGTCTCTTTAGGATTAAAGGATTATTTAGAACCCGAATTTAGAGAAAGTTGGACATCTAAATGTAAAAAATGTTTTTTAAAAAAGGTGTTGAGGATGCCATGGAAGAGGCTGCTGGGTTGAGTAGGGCAACAAAAGAATCCAAAAAAAAAAAGGCAGCCACAAATTACAAGAAAGGAGAAGGAGATTTTGGAACAAATGTGTGTTGACACCCTGCCACAGGCAGATCGGAATATGGGTGCAAGCCAGAAGTGGAAAATGTGGGTGGAGATAGCCAGTGATGTCAATAGGGTGGGTGAGTTTGAACGTCTACCCCGGGATGTCAAACACCGGTACGTAAAAACTACATTTTTAATAAAAGTGGTTACAGGCCCAAATACTGCAGGAATAATGCAAACTATTTCACCCACAGATGGACCGATTATAAATATCGGCTGAAACAAAAACTGACAGAGAGGGCTAGGCATGCAAGGGGGACAGGTGGGGGTCCCACCCCTGTGTCATTGGAGCTTAATGACTTGGAAGAGCTGGCACAGGGGTGTGTGCAGTATGAGGAGGTATTTGGCGTGTCCAACATGGATAAAGACATGCCATACTTTGCGGCTCCTCATGTTGTCCCAGGTAAATGTTTTTATGTTAACAACTCTGAAATGTGTTTGTGACAATATGTAGACTGTAATGTTCCTCTTTTTTCATTTATCTTACAGAGACACAGGCGGATGAGTCTGCTCCAGAGGGGAGTCTTGGCCGCAGAATTTCTGCTGGCTCTGCAGGGGAGGAAGCAGTAGATCCGGCTGGGGAGCCTGCAGAAGCCAGTCCAGGGCAATCCCCCTCGCAGGCAGTGGCCCTCCTCACGGATCTCAATTTTAAATCGGATCACCACACGGAGATTCTGCTGTGGATGGACGCCAGTCTGCTACGGGTGGCGGAGGCCATGCAGCAAAATGCTGCGGCCAACGAGACCATTGGTCAGGCCCTGGCGGAAAATACCAGGGCCAACATCTGAATTGCCAATGCCCTGGAGCAGCTCGTTTGCCAGCACATGGTGGAGCCAGCCTCCCTTCCTTCCGGAACATCAGGATCCTCCACCTCTGGCCCAACAACAGCCATCCCTCCAAATGTGCCTAGCCATCTGCCTAGTCCAGAGGCCCCAACATCTGCCTCTGGACAGGCCAGCCAAAGGACATCCCGGACCCGGTCAGGCTCCCACCCTACCCCAGCCAAACGGGGCAAAAAGCGATGACAGCACTGGCTAATTTTCCCACAATCCTTCTGCGCTTGCCCCATATTCCTTAAGGGCCAAACTTCCCTCTCCTTTCTTGAGAATTGTATTTAATGTGTGTTATTTTAGTTTGGCCAAATGCCACTATTGTTTTTTATTTTATTTTGGCTAAATTTTTGACGTTAGCCAGAACTGCAAACTGGCAAATGCACATGAAAATATAAAAATGTGTGTAAAAAATAAAAAAAATTCAAAATCTACTCCATTGTATTGTGACATTATTCTAAAATTCGTTTTTAGGTAATCCCGGCCCCCCCCCAAAAAAAAATTCAGATTCCAAAGGGTTAAAAACCATTTAGGAGTTTAAAGGAAAACTTTGTCCACATCAATATGGATGAGAAATTTCCGGGACCATTAAAAATGTTGCTAAAACACAAACATGATGACAATATTGTTGCAATAACACAAAACCAAAATTAAAAAACCCAAATTAAAATAAAAAATGGTACGCTAATTGATTATCTAATCCAAAAATTAGCAGCTGAGTATTTCACCTGCGTACGGTTTTGTGCTACAAAAAAAAAACCTAGTTGCTAAACACATTACAAGCAAGTTTTCAATTCTAAGTTGATTGCTTTTCTGGCAAGAAATGATAAATCGATGAAACATCGAAGAGGCACGGGAAGGAGGACCAGACCATCGACATTGTGGTAGAGTATACCAGACCACAAGCTGTGCGAGCAGTTTGAACGGAAAGTGGATCAGACAGTGACGTATGACTCGTTCCGATCACATTTGACGTTCGCATGAGATAATTTAGGGACGCCCACAAAATGCCTCGACACGCCAGCGTTTTCCCATCTCCACCCCCATCACCGCCCAAAAACGGCCTGTTCTGTCAATCACATTTGACATGTCACTTCCTGTTCGCTATTCAACGAACGACTAAAAAAAAAATTTGCAATCAGCCGTACACACATGCGCAGTGTTACACCGGCGCATGCGTGGTTTCACAACATCGGAACGCTACGAGCGTACTGCTGCCAACGAGCAGCTCTGAATGAGGGCCTTTGGCATTTTAAGGATAAGGGTTTATGAAGGAGTAAAGTTTATCCTTTGTATCATCCATCTGTTTAAAACCTATTAGTAAGGGAGTAGTGAATATGGTGCATTTGTTTGATGCTTGAGGTTTTAATTGGAAGCTAAGTATCATCTTGATGTGCATAAGTTATATTTATTTGAAACGCTGTACAAATGTTTTTGAGTTATTAAAAGTAGTTAGTTAAAGTCCTATAGTATAAATTAATTTGTTACACTTATACTGTATACAGAGAAAAATATTGCTTAATACAGTATTAACTGGATAATCATTGCAGATTGTCATGAAAGCATGTAATGAATATGTGATTTGGATCAGTCTCAAAGTTGAATGATTAATATGATTTTATTATGGATTATTGAAATATTGTATGTGCTTACATTTTATTTATATGGTTATGTCCTTATTGATATCTTATATGTATGTTTTTAGTAAAATATAGCTGTGTTTTAAAAGGTTTGATATATATATATATATATATATATATATATTTGATTAATGTGCTACAAATGAGTGTGGCTATATATACTGTAGCACCACTGACAGAGATGGGACACCCCCCCTGACAAAGTCTCCAAATACAGAATGTGATGAGCGTGGACAATGACGTGGATGCAGTGACATCATGCGCTGGTTCTGGAGCTGACGCTAGTCCACGGATAACATCTCTCAGTTCCTGTTCTGTCTAAATTGCAGAGAGCCATGTGACCTATCTAGGCTGAGTTTGCTGATTTTAACTTTGCTATTCGGGAGCATTATTATAAAGTGTTTATTATATTCACTCATGAGTGCACTCTCTGTGTTTTTAGACATTACTAGATGTTTGACTATTATGGCTGAGGGTCGGAAGGTTCAAATCATATAGTCCTGGACATTGGCCAATGACTTTTAGAGCAGTACTGTCATTTTTGTATATCTTTTTATTATTTAATGAACATGTGATTGTACTCTTGATGTTATGTGTTTTCATATAGTGCTGGTGCCGGTTGGGATACTTATTGGTAGCTATGGTGACGGGTATACTATGCACTTTGAGGATTCATTTCTGTTGTAACCTGAAGACAGTTAGAATACTGAAATGTTGATGACTTAAGTTCCAGTCTGTGACTACATTATTGTGTCTTGAGTGCCGCACCTTCTCCTTTATATGCTATATTTGTGAGGGCACTGACCGCAGCTGCTATACACCTCTTTGGGAGTGCCGGTCCAGTGGTAAATATATATGGAATACCCATACTGGAATGTGTATTTCTGACAAGGCACCCATGCTAAAGAACATTGCTGACTTCTGAAGTGTTTTGTAAATTGTGGCTTGATTTTTTTAATAACATTTTTTATCTAATGCCCTTTTTTACACAAAAATATTTGCAAATTTTTCTCTGGGATTTAAGTTGCCTTTAGCTGCTAGAAGCACAACACTTTATTGTGGGTCAGAGAGAGGCACACTCTCATATAGGGATCAGTGATTTCTTGTGAACCGCTATTTACCATACTGTGTGGAAGAAACACAGGATCAGTTGAGTTACATGCAGTACCCTATTTGGGAATCTCTAAGTTATTTAGAATCAGAAGCAGAGGCAATTCTTCGTGAAAGGAGTATAGATGATGAAGCAGAATCTCAAGCTATTGAGGATATATATAAGGATTTACTTCACCTTAAAAAGAAGGAAGTGGATTTCCACTTGCACGGACTCTCATTAAGTGACTATTATAAGTCAAAAAAAATCCCTAGAGGATTTCAGGTAAAAAATTACCCGACAATAGGATGCTATGACCCCCTTTTTTGTAGGCGCTGGATTGCCATTTTAAATGAATGCTCCTTCGATCTGCTATTGTTAGTAATTGAACAATCAACTAAGGAATTGGAAAAGTCCAGAGTTAAAAGTAACACCTGTGAAACTGTACAAATGCCGATTCTACTAAGTGATTAGGAAACAGACTGGATGGACCAGCTTAAACTCCAGGTGTCCCAATATAAGAGAGACCTTATTAGGTTTAAAAAGGAGAAATTCTCAAAAGTAGAATTAGATTACAATAGGCATACAGTGTACAGGTGGCTCTCTAGTAATACTTCTCAGGAGGGCAAACGTCCATTTTTTAGACGTAATAGGAAACAACAATTTCGTTTGGAAACTGAATCTTCTCAATATACAGGCAGTTCTACTAAAGAATTGGACAATACAGAACAAGCAACTGGTCCTTTAGGAGTAATTACAAGAGCCTCAATAACAGTTCCAAGAGGAGGTATATGAAACGGGGCCAACAGAACAAAAGGTCTAATCATTAATTTATACTCTTAAGACCTCTCTAAAAGTGAATTGAGCCTATTATATAAGGGACTGTCATATATTCCATCTGTTCCCTTTGACGAATTTCAGTGGAACATCGAAAAGCATGCATTACAGCGTAAGCTTAAATTAAGAGAATTCTATGGACCTGATAAGCAGTAGAGGCAAAATCAAGTTCAAATCCCCAAACAGTTGAAACAGTTTTATCCTAAGTCTAATTTTGATCCATTGTCGAATAATTCAAGCATCTAGACTTACATGCATTTAATGGAGCAAGAGGTACAGGAGGGTTTGAAGAATCAAAAGCAGCATCATCCCAATTTGACTGTATTAGAACATCAAGTGTTGGATTCCTTATCTAAAAACAATAATTTAGTGGTCTGTCTGGCTGATAAAGGAGGAGCTATAGTCCTCCAGGACATGCAGGACTATAAAATAAAGGCTAATCATCAATTGTTAGATCAACAAGTTTACAAAAATTTAGATAAAGATTCTACTATGGCTTGTAAAATACTACTGAAAGAAGTGTTGCTTAAAGCAGTAGACAGGAGCTTTATCACAACAGAAATGACGGAGGTGCTGATTCCTACATATCCATTGGTTTCCTTATTTTACACTATTCCAAAGGTCCACAAAAATATATACCCACCTCCTGGCCGGGCCTATTGTTTCAGCCCGCGGATCTTTACTACAACCAACTGCAGTATTGTTGGACTCACTTCTACAACCACTAATTCAGAAAGAGAAAACTTTTTTACAGGACACTACAACTTTCTTAAACAAATTAGATTCAGTTGGTAAAATTCTTGAAGTCAGCTGGTTAGCAAGTATAGATGTTGTTAGGCTTTACACCTCTATACCGCATGATTTAGGATTGTTAGCAGTAATTACATTTTTGACGAAAAGTGGTATCTTTACAGAGGCTATCATTGAGGTTATCCTCATGTTGTTTGAAATTATACTGTCTAACAATTTTTTTCTTTATGACAAACAGTTCTTTCTGCAGGTGAAGGGCTGCGCATGGGTTCTAGCGCAGCCCATGCCTATGCAAATATTTTCATGTTTGCAATTGAAGATGATGTATTTTTCAATGACAGTGTAATAAGTGAACACATTGTTTTGTTTACATGGTTTATAGACAATCTCTTTTTAATTTGGAGAGGGGATCAACAAACCCTTATAACTGTGATTGAGTCATATAATCAAAAAAGTGTCCGATTAAGTTTACATTTACTATGGATTAGCAAGTAATCCATTTATTAGATGTTAAAATAAGCATCAAGGAGGGTAACATTGTGACCACAGTTTATTCTAAGCCAACTGAATCGCAATAATTTGCTGCAAGCGCAAAGTTGTCATCCAAAAAGTTTAAAAAGAGGGTTACCATATTCTCAGATGGTCCGTATTTGTCAAATTAATAGTAATAAAGAGACAGCAGTAGAGCAAATAGACAAACTTATTACAAAATTTGAGAGGGCCTACTTACTGACTACACTATTAGAAGCCAAATCCAGGGCGCTGGAGTTAAATAGGTAAGAACTATTGAGTAAAACACCCTCTGAGTCTAAAATTAACACCAAGTTCCCTTGGGTTAATCAATTCAATGTTAGATATTTCATGATAAATAGCATTACCAAAAAATATTGGCCTCTAATTGTCTCAGATGAGAAGTTAAATTTATCTATCACAAATTTAATGCCCTGCTATTCACGGGACACAACTTACTTGACTATCTAGTAAAAGCAGATATAGCAAGTACCGATAAGGGGAAGAGAGTTGGCTTTGAACAAAAGAAACTAGGTTGCATTAGATGCACCTGTTTTACGTGCCAGTTTCTCATATCTGGTGACTCCTATAACCATCCATGGATGGGTAAAAATATTCAAATTCATCATTTACTTGATTGTAATTCAAGTTATGTAGTGTATCAGATATTATGCCCTTGTGGATTATCCTATATCGGAAAGACTGAGCGTAAATTTAAGGAATGAAATGGCAGCACATCGCTCTTCAATTAGAAATGCTTTTGCAAAGGGTAAGAGCGAGCAACCTGTTGCTCGCAACTTTTTTGAAAAATGTCACCCTTTAAACAGTCTCTGATATAGGATGATTGACCACATTGCACCATCTTTAAGAGGTGGAGATCGATCACGCAAATTACTTCAGTGTGAGGCTAAATGGATAGCCAGATTGGGTGTTACTTATCCCAATGGCTTAAATGAAACCACCCCTTATGGATGCTGTATATAAGCACCGTAACATGCTACTTTTAATAGAAGATAATTAAGTGTAGTAGGATTGCTAGTTTTATTAAAGTTTGTGCTGATCTATCTTATTATCATTTAATGAACATGTGATTGTCCTCTTGATGCTATGTGTTTTCATAAAGTGCTGGTGCCGGTTGGGACGCTTATTGGTAGCTATGGTGATGGGGATACTATGCACTTTGATGACGCAGCCACATGGCTAGCATGATGAAGTCAGATCAAGGCGACCATGGATGGGTGAGTGGTCCCGCTCCGGGAAGCTGGTTTGATGCATGTGCGGTGAGCAGACTTGTATAAAGGTATGTCAATGATTCATTTCTGTTGAAACCTGAAGACAGTTAGAATACTGAAATGTTGTTGACTTAATTTCCAGTCTGTGACTCCCTTATTGTGTCTTGAGTGCCGCACCATCTTCTTTATATGCTATATTCGTGATGGCACAAACCGCAGCTGCTATACACCTCTTTGGGAGTGCCGGTCCAGTGGTAAATATATATATATATATATATATATATATATATATATATATATATATAAACAACAATTGTAATAATTGTATACATCACTTATTTGTTTATTGACATTTATTTATAATGCATTTCTATTGGAAATACCATGGCTGTGCCCTCATTCATAAGATACCATACTTCGAGGACAATACTACTGTATGGTCATAGCTCAGATTATGATGGTTTGTTTTTCTCTGAAGATGTGGATCCCTACATAGCCTAGTGGACCGTAACCAAGAGGAATATGAGTATTGGGTTTTTTTTACAGGTGTCATGGATGCTACATGGTGCAGACTATGTGGATGGTTACAGGAATTATATGTATGTTTGAAAGTGAGTGTGTTAGAAATACATTTATACTTTTATGGTGTGTGTGGACTGTGTTTATTTTAATATTTCTTTTGCACATAAACTAGAGGTACCAGCGGACTCTTTATTCCCTGCATACTGGTACTTGTGGCTCTCCAAGTACATACCAGCATGCAGGGAGGCTTGCAGGGACCTCTTGTTCTACTGTAAAGACAATATTATTTGATCTATTTTTTACACAATCAACAGAGTTCTCACACCCTATTACATTGGTTGAATTTACGTAATGTGCAAGTTTAGAGCTAAACTCAAACATTTTGTAGATTCGGATGCTATTACATTTTGATCATTATGTACATTCATGTTAAGAAGTTAAATTTAAAAGGTTTAATCAAACAATTGCACGGACATGTAAAACATTAAAATAAGCCTATCAAAACACAAAGTGGAAACTTACTTGGCAGGCAATAAGATAATATAGGCGATCTCCCCACTTCCCCTATAGTTTTGGGAGTGGAAACTGTAGGTACCACAAAGTTCTGGTTACAAGAAGTCCCATGAGGTAATTAAACCTCTTCAGAAGAACAACCCTTTGGTTCGAAATGCATCAAGTTTGACTGACCTTGTATTCCCCTCTAACATGATTCTCTGGGATGTTTACTTACCTCTTTGAGATTCTGGTTCAGGTACCTTGTGGTAGAGTACCTATGAGCTCCCAGAACCATCAGGGAAGTGAATAGACAGTCTATATCATCCTAGTGACTTTATTGTGCTACTCTATCCACAATCTTGTGACTCGGTTCACATATAGCATACTTGTTTTTTTATTGCAAAGGAATTGCTAAAACTCATATTGTACATACACTGTATTTTCTCCTCAGCTTTGCTATTTTTTTACACACACACACATGCATACACACACTTATAAGGCTCCAGTAGCTAGTTTTTCCCTGTACATTACTGTGTAATTACTTTAATATGGTATAGAACATAAACCCATGTCTGCACAGTCACTGCACAATTAACATTATTTTTTTGAGGAGGCATCTTCCAGGTTTATTCAGAGCTGTTCTTGCAAATCCATCTGCTCTTCTAATTAGAGAGCCTGAGCAATGAGATTAGTTATCCTGGGGAACAAAGCTCAGGTCACTGCTATTGGTGATACCTGGAGCCTCACAGTGATTCTATATAGGCATAAAAAGGAAGTGATATGATGATACAGAGTTGTCCCTCTTTACATCAAATATGACAGATGCAAGTAGAGAACATATTGTATCTATTTACAAATCATTAATTTGTAATATATAAGTATCTTTAGAAACTCAATCATTTTGTGTACATTAAATAATTATTCTATTCATACTTTGTAACTTAAAAAACATGTTGGATTTTGATTGCATCTCTGCCAGCAGAAAAATTTGTTTTCCCAATAAAGATATATAATGATTGTATGAGATAGAAGACCACAGCTACAAACTCTTATAAACACACATGAGCTTTTATCTATACACATTGACAATTACATCCACAACCTCTCACCATAACAATCATTCAGACAAATCCCACAAATATATTTATATCTCTCTCCTGTTGCTTCTATTAGCTGGTGACATATCACCAAATCCAGGCCCAGCCCACATGCCACACCCACAGCGAATTATAAATTTAGCTAATCTCTTAAATATTGCATGCCTCCCTTGACCCTCCAAGTCACTAAAATGTGCCTTATGGAATGCACGCCCTGTCTGCAATAAGCTAACATCCATCCATGACCTCTTTATTTCAACTAACCTCAACCTTCTGGCAATAACATAAACATGGCTCACACAATCAGACACTGTCTCCCCTGCTGCACTTTCACATGGTATACTACACTTCTCACACACCTCCAGTCCTGGTGATTGTAAAGGAGGAGGGGTAGGAATATTGCTCTCCCAATCTTTAACAATCACAGTTCTCCAACAGGTACCTTCACTTAAATTTACATCATTTGAAGAACATTCTATCAGAACTTTCGCCAAGTTCTCTCTGTGAGTTGCTACTATCTATCACCCGCCTGGGCCACCTGAACAATTTCTGGAATATTTTTCTGCCTGGCTCCCTCACTTCCTATCCTCAGACATCTCCACCATCATTATGGGTGATTTCAAAATACCCATTGACAGTCCACAATCCCCTCATGCCACCAATATCTTGTATTTACCAGACAATGCTCAATTTCTGATTTCACTAATGCTCCTTTCCCTCTCTCAGTTCACAACCTTATCACTTGCACACTCCGCTCCATTACATCAAACTCAATGTCAGTGAAAGCAACCAAACCTCCCAAAACCCACAGAAATATTAATGCTATTAACTTTCAACAACTATCTACCTCTCTACAACAATGACTCTCACCAATTTCTACATTAACTTCTCCTGAGACTGCTGCATCACACCTAAATCATTCTAGAAAAAGCCCTCGATGAAGTAGCTCCAGCCACCCATCACACACCATGTTGACTTAGACATCAACCGTGGCATTTTAACTTAACAATGCATCTACAAAAACTCTCACATCAGTGGCAAAAGTCTCATACTCCAAGTGACTTCCTCACATATAAGACTATCTACAACTCTTATCATACTGCTCTGGACACTGCCAAACAAACATTTTTCCAATCTCTTATCTCTGCTCAAGCCTCTAACCCCAAGTGACTTTTTAATACATTTAAATTGCTTCTTACCCCTCCCTCACCCAAGCCACCTGCTACTATCTGTGCACATGATCTTGCTTCCCATTTTAAGGACAAGATTGATAATATCCAGATTTATCACCATCTGTATTGGTCCGTGTCACTGAATGTATTTCTGCCATTTCATCTTGGATGTCATCTGGCCACCTGAAACTTAATATTTGTAAAACAGAAATAATTATATTTCCACCGGCCAATAACAGTTACCAACTTGATCTCTTTATCACTGTTGATAACTCAACAATACACTCCACCCCACAAGCTCACTGCCTTGGTGTCATCCTTGACTCTGAACAGTCCTTTGTTCCCCACATTCAAGCTGACTCAAAATCATGTTACATACATCTAAAAAATATAACCTAATTCGACCATAACTCACACAAGCCATTGCAAAAACTCTAACCCATGCACTGATTACTTCCCGCATTGACTATTGCAATAGTCTCCTTACTGATCTTCCCAAAACAGGCTATCACCATTACAATACATTATGATTGCAGCTGCGAGGCTTATCTTCCTTGCCAAATGTTCATTGTCTGCTGCCTCACTCTGTCATTCCCTCCATTGGTTGCGGGTTTTCAACCATATTTAATACAAAATACTATTACTTACACATAAGGCTATTAACCAAGTTACACCAACATACATCTCTTCACTCATCTCAAAATATCTCCCAACCGACCTCTCCGCTCAGCACAAGATCTGGTTACAGTAATTTCTTTGGGCTGCACCCACTTAATGGAATGCCTTACCATGCACATAAAGACTTACCTCTGGTCTTCAATCCTTCAAGCATGCCCTGAAAACTCACCTCTTCAGACAAGCTTATCAGATTCCAGGACTGACCACATATCCTTCATAGCTTACATGTCTTATTACATCCCCTATCACAGTCCACACATAACCTCACACATTGTCTTTCTTTCACATACTCCTGACATTTGGTCGACATTCCTGTGTGACTGGAACCTGCAGCCCACCAAGAAAATCTGCATTCTGGCTGGACCAAATTGCAATATACAGTATAGCACCTATCCATGTGTATCAATGCCTATTTCCCTATAGATTGTAAGCTTGCAAGCAGGGACTTCCTACCTCTATGTCTGTCTATTATTACTCTGTTTTGTACTATAAATGTTTCCAATTGTAAAGCGCAATGGAATATGCTGTGCTATATACAAAACTGTTAAAAATAAATAAATAAATAAATGGGTCCCCTTTTTCCATATCCTACCCACAGATGGGTACAAAGGAAGATACAAACCCCTAAATGAGCTTTTTCCTGCCACCAGCAATGCTATGATTTAATACAGACTCAGAGATATAAGCTGCTACATGGATTGGATATTGGCCGCTAGTTTTTACATTATCTTTTGCAGCTACTGTACTACTGTAAATGGATGATGTGCAGGCTCGGTTCTACTCGGTTCCGTTCGTTTTTTTTTACCGAATCTTATTGGCTATCCAAAACTCGTGACAGCTGATACCCAATAAGATTCGGTAGAAAAACCGAATGGAACCAAGTAGAACCGAGCTTGCACATCCCTAGATGAAACTAACAAAGGTGCAAGGGGGGCAGCTACTAGGGGGCCCAGTGCTTAGGGGGGCCCATCTTCCTTGCCAAAATCGCTTTTGTTATATACATTTTTCACCATTGGGTGGTACATAGGGGCCCTTACAAACTTTTGGTATGAGCAGGGCCAGTGCTATGGTGTTCGGCACCCCCCTGCATACTTAAAATTTGCACCCATTTTTGTTAAAAAGACATCTAAAAAAACAGGCGTGGCCTCACAAGGAAAGGGCGTGGACACACAAAAGTACCCCAATTCAAATTACTCCACACAGTATCACAATCCTATTCACAATACACCACATGAAGTGCACCTGATTCACATTACACCACATACTAGTGTCCCCTTTTCACATTAGGACTCACAGTAGTGCCCCTTATAAACATAATGCCAACTGTACTAGTGCCCCTCATTACAAATAATGCCCTCATGAATAATGCCCCTTACAAAATGTGCCCACAATAATAATGCTCCTTACACAATATACCCACAGTAATAAAACCCCTTACACATGACGACACAAAGACATATAGACACACAGCACTGTACTTACCTGAAGCCCTGGCCCTGCACCTGCTGGCCTCTGACAGCTCCTCATTCTTGACACTAGGGAGAGATGTCATGACATCTCTCGTACACTGTGGGAGCTGGAAGGCAGAGCTCAAGTGTAAGCTCCAGCCTTTGACTGCAGAAATGGAGCTGACAGGTGCCCACAGGTAACAAAATATCAGTGTGTGCCTGGTAAATGGAGAAGGTGGTGGTGGTGCCCCTCTTGCCTGGCACCTCTCAAGTGTGCAGGGCCTGCTATCAGCATCATGTCAGACCTTGCTATGGGGACTTCAAGTACCTAGTTTTGCCCCTGCTACTTTATTTATCCTTTATTGTTGCAAAATCTGCAGCTTTTAACATTTTTATCCCTATATGTTTTATGAGTAAAGTAGTGATCCCTCATTTACAGCCTACATTAGATATCTGTTAACCCATAATGACAAGTATTAGAAAAATTAAAGGTACATCAGCAGGCTGATCGGGAAATGTCCATATGCCCTTTAAAACACTGGAAGACAGAAATTGATCAAATAAGGTTGTGATCTCAGAATTACAGGTCCACCCAATAAATTATATTTTATCCAGTCTAGTGGTAATATTTTGGGCAGATTTATCTATTTCCAGCCATGAAATTTGGCTATGGTGTCTTATATTGGGCTTATGTCACCCTATTGGAAAAACATTTCACAGGCAGGTCCATTACTCTAACCAGTAATAGTGTTTTAGGGCTTCATTCTGATGTGGATGGTATTGCATAGGTGTAGGGAAGCACCTGTTAAATACCATCCAACTAAAATATAAATGCAGCAGGGGGTGTCTGTAGGAAATATACACCTCCTGTATGCACCTATGATCCCAGTACAGCGTTTGTAGATATTGCTTTGGTTCACTATTATGACCATTGAAGATTGATGGTCACTGCCCTTGGCCAGTCTGCGTAAGCCAAAGCTTTCTCAGCTTGGCCGTTGGAAGTCTGGTCCAGGAAGTCTGCATTTGGTAACAGAGACTCTAGACTTGGTACACCAACCATTTGAAGAATGCTTCTGGTTGCCGCCCACCCCAAATGTTGCGGCATGTCAATCATAAACCATGCTGCAGCTGAGGTGGAACTGCAAGCACAGTTTGGCCTAGTAAGCTTACATTATCTTCACTTTACACTGTAAACCACTTTAAGCTTATGGAAGTTTTACTTGAATTGAAAGAGATCTCCTATCCCTCTCCCACAGCCTTCAGCCAGCTCCAGAAACTGACATTGGTCACATACTGGGAAGTAACTTGTAGGGACAGAAGTTATCGCTACTGCTGTCCCTATGAGTTGATGTTAGTACATAGCAGGAATATTTTCATTAAAAATGAATATATCGATTGCAATATCGACTGTTAATAATGACGGCAGTACCATGGTTATTTTATGAGAGAGAGTACTGTATATATGATTTCTAAACTACGTGAGCTAATCAGGTCAATATAAAAACCTGAAAGATAGGTCCTGCCACCCAAACCCCACGTTTAACAATGTTAATCTGCCTTATGCATTCAACAATGATAACAAAAGTAATTTTATATTTAATAAATTCTCAAGATTATTTTGAAAATGGGATAGTGAGACTCTACCACATTACCATGAAAATGTAAAATGCAGCTCTATGTACATGGTCCACTCTCCTTTTAGCCGGTTGTGAAATCAGTGATGGTAACACCCAGTGCTAACACCATCCATAACTGTAGCAGCAGCATTACCTAGTCACATCATCCAAGGGGGTGACAGCAAAACAGCAAAGCTTCTGTCATATTTTCATGTCAACCCCTCAGATGGTATCACCATGTGTGGCCCAATCCACCTTCAACCCCATAGTGATGCCAGTGTTTGAAATGAGTCACATCAGGGAGAGACTGGAGAGCACTGGTGCTCTGTCCATGGGCTAGCAGCGCTTCTCAGTGTGTCCTTAATAATGCCACTTATACTGCTACTGGCAGCAACACTTTGTAATGTACACAACAATCTAATACAGAATCAACTGGAGCTTACAAGGACAGAATTTGTGCTTCCAGTGTTTATTGTATAAGTATAAAGAGAACTTAATTGAAATGTGCAAAGTCTCTACTACTTACTTGTTAATATTTTGCAATATAATACTGTATAACATTAGTTAGAGGGAGTTCAAGGAGGAGACCTGTCTGCCAACCAGTGCTCAGAGACAGGGATATACAGGCAGCTGTGTGGTCAGGCACCACTCCCCCAGTGTCAGGAGTATGCAAATCAGTGGTGTGTGCTCTCACTGGGGAGCATTTGCACCCTGGCATCCCTGCTCCCTACACCCTGCAGTGCCTGCTCCCCTGCAATTCATGCTACCTACACAAAGATGTGTGATAGCTCTGAGCAGACCAGATCTGCAGTCAGTTTGGGCTCTGCCTGGAGGACCCATTACCATAAGCTGAGTATGTTCCTGGGGAAGTGCATGTAGTGGCCAAATGCAGAGCGGATAGAATGGAGCTGCTACATACCATTGCTACCAACAGAATGGCCTTACCACCTCCACTGCCAGCTGTGATCTGTGCCCTGCAGCATGGTCACATTGCAGACTCACCCTTTTCACACTCATTGGCTTTCTCTATTTTCCCTGACATATACAAATACAAGGCCTTTACCAGGTGCCCTGCTTAGTCTCTTCACTAATATGTGACTGGGCACAAGAGAGGCCCTTGTTCCTGTATTTCTAGATCCACAGGCTATGCCAGCAGCAACATGTCTCGGTGGTTCAGCTTCATGTAACCAGAGCATAGCTTAGTACAGGAGGTGTCCAGTCCATCTCACTACCTGTATGCTGCTGTGACCTCCTGATCTATGGCTCCAGTCATGGTGTTGCCTCCACTAATGTGTAGCTCTAAGCAGTGCCGGCTATGTGGACATTTTTCTTGAGTGGACCCAAGCCTGCAGTTTTGACTCTGCTGTCATATCAGACATTGGTTTCTCTTGCAAGACTGTAATGATCAAACACACTGATCTCAGTCATTTAAATCAGAATTCCCAGTGACCTTTACATTCCAGTTAAAGCTACATACTGTACAAGCAGTTTTGAATTTGCCACCCAGTTCAATGACATCACTAGCAACAATTATCTCCAAGCTGCCATTGGCACCACACAAACTAGTTAATCTCTTCAATGAAAGTGGTGCCCAGATGATTAATCCTACATTGTGCCCCTCCTAACACCAAAACACCTCACAACCCCACTGTATGACATAAATAGTGCTTATTTCCCTCCAGATCACCAAAACTTCCTGTTAATGAGAAGTATGTTATAATTCTGCTCTCAAGTGAAGCCAATCTAAGTACACCCCTTCAGGCTTCTGCTTGACATGAGCAATAAATTTAAATTGTATATCTTTAAAATTGAGCACATTTTAAAAAATTTTATTTAAAAATTGTAATCTTCTCAAAATTCTTATCCCAAAAAGGTCCTAAACTGAAATCTATCTAACAAAATATGGTTGATTTTAATCGATTTTGATCAATTTAAAATTGATTAAAAATAATTGATGTTGTGTTTCTGGGGCTAAATCACACATTTGCTAGCAGATCTTTTTTATTTGTTTTTTTAAGTATTAGTAAATATGTGATTTAGCCCCAGAAACACAACATCGATATTAATCGATTTTTATCAATTTTAAATCAATCAAAATCAATTAAAATCAACATTTTGTAAATATAGTCCCTAATCTTAAATTGTCATGCCTTCCCAAAAATACCTTCAAAAAAGCTCAAAACTGAAAATTTTTTTAAACAGGCATTTCATGAAAAACTGTGACATTTTAAACTTTAGATTATTCCAAATTTCTAATTTTATTTTTTTTTGTACTGAAGTTCATCATGCAGCACATAACAACAGTTCTGTATGTCCATTCCAAAATTCAGCTCAGTAAGTTCAATGACTTTTCATGTGGATCCATTTGAAAAGCATTACTTCCTCCCATAAAATTATAATGGCACAATGCTGTTAATTCATTTCAGCCATAATATAAACTAGAGATGTGCGCTAGGCCATTTTTGCTAGTTTTGGCTTGGTTCTAATTTTTGGGGCACTTCTGGTTTTGCTAAACTGTCATGATTGGTTTTGAGTTTAGATTTTTTTTTTAAATGTCAAAAAAGCTAAAATCAAATAATTTTAGACATTTTTGTTCTTAGATAATTATTAATCTCAATAACAATAATTTCCACTAATTTCTAGAAAATTTTGACCACCTTGCAGCTCACAATATTGTTTTCATCCAGGTTAGGCCAAAAGGTTGCATCAAGCTAGCTGGCTGACTAAAATAAGTGATAGCAGTGGGTGGCACAAACATGTAGCAGTTTGACTTCCAAAATGGCACATCAGGAAACAAATATTTCAAGAGGCCTTAGGGAGATGGAGTATATACTGTACGTAGTTGATTCATAGTCAATCTAATTTCATTTTTGATTCTGAAGAAAATTGAGTAGGGCAGAAGGGAGAGCATGGGTTACCAAAATTAAAAGTGTTTTGCCCACAAAATCAACATGGTGGTTCAGAATTTTTTTTTTTAATTTAAAGTGGCATGCAGGAGATGCTGTCTGTGGTGATAAGAATTTCTGGATATTTTTGGCATTTATCAACTGCATGTAGAAAATTTCAAAGGCTGTGGGATTTCAACTTCCCATATGGCAAATGTAGGAAACAAGAGTGGCTAATGCAGTGGCAGACAGGATGGTAGTTTAATAATCTATACAAAAATGTTTGTTGTCTATGCAAAATGACAGTCAGCAATGTCCCAATCAGCAGATAGTGCAAAGAAAAAAGGTGCCAGATGGAATTGCCCTTGGGCCATCCCACCAATGATTTTGTTGTTTATATTAAGCAGAACATGCATAGTTTAACAAACTAATCCATTCAGTGACAGGGACTGGCTAAAGTGATTGATTTGTTTGGGCCCCACACAAAACAAGCTACCAATGGGCATAAAGCAGCTAGCAATATTTTTAATCTTCTCTACAGTTGAAAGATTTCATTCTCCTCATCTGATTCCTCATCATTGTGTACATCATACTTACAAAGTATTAATTTATCCCAGCTGGAATCCACCATTACAGGAATCTCTGTATTTTTATGATGTATTTGGTGGTAAAGGTCTTCCTCATTGTATTTCCAGTTAATTTTGATGAACATCATCTTTTCCACATTTGAGGAAGTAGCCTCATAATGCCAATTGCTGATAAGGTTCCTAACTGTGCTGAAAACTCTTTCTGAGTACACACTGGAGGGTGGGCAACTTAAGTTATGCAAAGCCAGTCTGTACAATGGCCTCCAAATTGCCTTTCATCCTTTTCAATAGTCAAAGGGACTCTGTGACATGCGTATATGTATGTTGTCATGAAAATACTCAAAATACTTGATCTATAAATATAACATAATTAGCATAATTGTTTATTTTAATCTCCTCCTTCAATGTCTCAAGCTGATTTTCCAGAACCCTAATTAAGGGTATCACCTGACACCAGCTAGCAGTTTCTAAACTCACTTAAAAGGTGGCTACTTAGAAAAGTTTGAGCACCTTGCACAAGAAGGAAAGCATTCTCTACTGCACATGACTAAGAAACACTCCCCCTCCTCCATCAATGTCAAGGCTTGTATAGCTGTGGATGTCTTTTTGCTGTTCATCTATCTGCTGAAGCATATAAAGGGTGGAATTCCACCTGGTTACCACCTCTTGCTTAGGTTGGTGGCAGGGCAAATTAGACTGTTATTGCAGCTGCTGAAATATCCTGCATGCTGTGGCTGAATAACAAAAATGTCTCAAAAGTTTTTGGTCCACGGCAGCATCTCCTAAATGTCCCTGTAATTTTAAAAAAATCCTGTACCACCAAGTTGATTGTGTGAGCAAAACATGAGGCATGTTGGAATTTACCCAGCTATAATGCTCTAACAATATTGATGGCTTTATCTGAAGTCAGAAATACTGAGGAGAGTCCAAGTGGGGTAAGACATTTTGCTATGACATTAGTTCTAAGAGATTGTCAGCTATATTCCTCTTAGTGAAGCCAGTGATACATAGAGTAGCCTGCCTCTGAATGAGCTGTTTTTTTTGTTAGATACTGCTGCTTCTGCTGCAAAAGTAAAATCACCCAGCTAGTGGGCTGTCATAGTCATGTCATCTTTAGTTTGCCCACTACTGCTTTTACACATATCTGTTGTTAGGTGGACAGTGTGTACATTTGCATTCTGTAGGCCAATAATTAGTTTTTTTAACATCCTGGTACAGCAGTGGAATGGCGTTCAGGGTAAAATGGAACCAAGAAGGAAGATCTCAATTAACTCTGTTAATTCCACTGCATTAAAATGGTTGATATTGTCTGTAGATCTAATACTACCATAGCAATGATGGCATCAATGATCCACTGTGTGACTGGGAGAGAACTGTCATACCTGCTTCCCCTTGCAAAGAATTGTTTCACAGTTAATTGTTTTTTTTTAAATAGTAGTCTTCTTGTTCCCCATCTGGGATGATGCTCCATCCAAAGCAGCTGTAGCAGGCCTATTGCTTAAGGATTCTTCTAAGAAATCCTGAATAGAGGAGGAGTCACCTAGCCTTAATAAGTTGGATGCAGAACTTCCTCAATCATTACTTTGCATAATGAGGTGTGTTGGCAGTAGAGATTTCAGGTGCTGGGATCTAGTTGAACTTGAGATAAGTAATCTCACTAATGCTGGACTGCTTGTTGTTATTTTATAGCAGCAGTTTCTGATGTAAATTTTTTTCATAAGTTTGCTGTAAATTACATAACAGGGCAGATGTTCCATAAATGGTTACGTTCCCTTCCACTACTTACCATGGTTTTTACAAATGCAATAGATGGTTAGACAATTGTTGTCAGGATTTGGGTAAAAATAATGAGATAAATTTAAATAAACAAATGCTGACCTTTATATTAATTTAATTCACTATGTCAGAGCCTTTATTTTAGTATAAGTTATTGTTATTTTATATTGTCTGTACTGTACATATTGTGTGGTTAACATGGGGGACACCCTTCATTTTATTGGGAGTTTATAAATAAAAGGAACTTTATACAAATTAAGGAGTAATCTTCTTTCTTGTGGAAATATAAATACATCTTTTATTTACTGTAATTGCTTTGGATGTACACATGAAACTTCATTTAATATAGGCAGAATAAATGTAGTAGGTACCGTTAAAACTCCTGGTGGTCATCATCATCATCAACTGACAGGCCCTATACTGTATGTGCCTGCATCCCTGTCTGGCTTAGTCAAAGTAGAACCATAGCTTATTCTTTTGTGCCCCCCTGTATTTAGACATATACAGTAAGATCCCAATACTTCAATTTCATGACGGTATACTCCATACCATAATGCACAGTGTACAACTATATTGAGAAGTCAATATATCCTTTTTGTGATACTTCAATAAGCAGGCCCTTATTTTAGTTAAGAGCAAATATTATGGAGTAGGATAATGGAAAATGTAGTTTTAAAATTCATAATACATGTTACATGTTGTCTTGTGTTTTTGTTTGTAATTTAATTTCATATTTTATATAATTATGTTTAGGGGAGATCCATTAAATGTTATATGTTTTAATGCATATCTAATAACATTGGGATTTTAGGCATACGCATGTTGGTGACTGATAAGGGCTTTTTTAGATATCAGAATTGTGTAGATCCATCCTTCATTCAATGTTTGTTCAGTTTCACCAGCATAAAACATATTAAAGAGACAAAATGACATACAGTATAAAGAATACCACTCCACCAGCACTTGTTATATCCCAGTAGTTTGTAGGGACTCCTTCAATTCCATGTGTATAATTCTCCACCCCATAGATAGTAGCAGCATAATTACCATATGAAAACCTCACATTTGTTACGAGGTAACCGAGACCATACAAGAAGTCAGAGGATGGCTGCACCTAAAAATCACCATAGTGACCATTAATGTCAAACGAAGCGGATCATGTGATCGGGAAACTGGAGTAACTAGTATAGTGTTTCTTTAGTAATGGGGAAGTTTGGTGAAGCCCGGCACGCAACATCACAGACTATTAGGAGTGATTATGTATAGAGATCAGATGTGCTGGGGCCAATCAGGGTGTAACTAGGGGGATATATGCTGAGAAGTCAGTATCTAGACATACACATTCAGAGTGGACCTTGAGAAAGACCCGAGGGTGGTGGGAAAGTATGGGTGCTCACAGAACTGCATCACTGCTGATGGTAATAGACATAGATGAAGCCTGAGTTTGTGGAGGAGATCTGAGATTAAGGGGACCCATTGCCGCAGCTGGGGATCACTTATAAACACACACTCATAAGAACTGACCATTGCCAGTTATCTTCTACAGCCGGTAATTGCCCATTTATGCTAACCATATATGGATACAGACTAAGATGTGGATGTCCAGTATTTTATTGTGATTGTCTTTAGTTTTTTAACATTTTGTATTGTAATAAATGTGTATTGCGCTATACAGTTTTACAGTATGTAATTTTTCTTTTCTTTTCTCTGGTTGTTCCTAACTTCACTGAGGGGTTATACATACAGTACCCTATATATGAGGAGGATAATTATACACATGGAATTGAAGGAATCCCTACGAACTACTGGGATATAACAAGCACTGGTGGAGTGGTATTCTTTATACTGTATGCCATTTTGTATTGTGGTTGAGGTGGGAAGACCCTCTATAAGAATTTTTCTGCACTACTAGCTGCTGTGTGCACTGTGTGGTACCTGTTTCCTATTGGTATTTTGAAGAGACAGACTAAAATTTAAATAACAAAACTGTTAGTAAGATTAGTCTATGATCACAAAAGTTTTTTGTGCATAGGATGGATAAAAGTTTTAGCAATTATCATACAGTTGTAAGTTAGACCAGAGCCAGCCCTAACAAATTTGGCACCCTATGCAAGATTTTGAGCCCCTAGCAGATAATACCACCACCAAGCTTAATGTTGCATTCAACATGAAAATTTGTACTCCAGTGAATTCCTTAGTATTTAAAATCCAACCAATTTGAATATAAATTAATTTAATGTAGGTTAACACTACTGTTCACCCCTCACTGCATGCAAGGCTCTTGCTTCACAGCACTCCTTACTGCAAAGTCTCAACCATTCCCTTACCCAGCACCCCTCTGCCAGCACAGCACCCATAATCTCTCACCCAGCACAGCACCCTACTTTCCTTATGCTCTGAGCAGAGCGCATGCTCTGAATGAGGGCCGTCCTCCATAATTATGGAGCGTCCTCCTGGATACTCGTATAGCTGTGGGTCACCACCCACAGCCTATACGAGCGTGCAGTTTGATGGCCGCGATGGTCTTGACCATCGCGACCATCGCCACTGCGAGCTGGAGCCTGCAGTTGAGTTTTTCAACTGCAAGGCCCGAGTGATTTTGGCTCTATCAGAGCCAAAATCACTCCCACTGACATCACTAGTGATGTCAGTCGGCCGGCTTCTGATGGTAGGCGTTCCCTTGGGAACGCCCCCGTCTGGGAGGCCTGCCCCCGGCACGCCCACCAAAGGGGGCGTGCTGTCAATCAACATCGACAGCATGCCCCCTTTGATCAGACACAACGAGCAAAGGAAAGTCCTTCGCTCATCGCGTCTGGCGCATGCGCACGACGGAGCTCCCGCCGTCATGCGCATGCGCAGTGCACAACATCGACCCACTTGCGAGCGGACAGCCACTTGCGAGTGGGTCTGAATCAGGCCCTATATCTGTACTTTCAGTCTAGGGGGTAGCTTTGGCTGAGGGGGCAGCTGTTTATTAATGTTCTAAGTGTTTATGATGAACAGTTAATTAAACAGTCAAACAAACATTGAACAACCAAGTAATTTCAAAGTAAAATTTTTAATGCCTCTAAATATATTGGCTTCAATGATAAATCACCTTGTGCCACAAAACGCTTTTCCCTCCAGCCCCAGTGTGTTCATTCCCAAGCCCATGTCTCAGCCCCAGTGTGTGTCAGCCTCATTCCTCCCAGCTCCAGTGATACTCTTAACCCTATTTCCTAGCCACATGATTTGTTTCACAGCATGCTGTCCTCTCTAAGAATTTTACAAAATTCACTTTCAATGCATATAACAGCTCTGTGCAAAACTGAAGCCTAAATAATGCACTCCCTCTCTAATTAATACTTATGAGCTTTTTTCTTATCTTTATACATTGGCGATAACATCCTCAACCTGTCACCATAGAAAACATTCACACATATAATTATATTTGCCCCTCTCTTTCCTTCTGCTGTTATAATCTATTGATATATTATCAAATCCAGGTCCCAACCACATACCCCACTCACATACATCTAAATCACATTGGCTAACTTAATGAACATCACATGTTTCTCATCACCTTCCATATAATTAAATTGTCCATTATAGAATCTACGTTTGTAACAAAATAACATAAATATATGGCCTCTTTATCTCTTACAAACTCAACCTTATGGCAATAACAGAAACATGTCTTATTATTATTATTATTATTATTATTATTATTATTATTATTATTTATTTTATTTTTTTAATTATTATTATTAATTTATATGGCACAACCGGTGTTCCACAGCACCATAGAAAGTACATAAGCAAATAAGTAACCAGTGACTTACAATACAATACAAAGCAGGACATGGACATGGATAATAAACATAGCTATATTAGCAATATTTACACCCACATAAGCAGCCAAGTGTTAGTTGCCCTAGTGGGGAGTACAAGCTAAATGAAAATACATTAGGAAGTAGCACAAGCGAATAGAGGGCCCTGCTCAAAAGAGTTTACATTCACATAAAAGGGAGGGGCAGAAAAACAGGAGTGACACAAATGGGGTAGGCGGGGAGGACGGAAGATATAGCAGTAAGTTTGGATGAAAGCTAGAAGGCTTTCTCAAAGTAGTGGGTCTTAAGAGCTTGTTTTAATTATTGTATAGAGGTGCAAAGTCTGATGGGGAGATGCAGGTAGTTCCAAAGGTGGGGAGCAGCATGGGCAAAATCTTGGAGGCGGGAGTGGAAGGAAGTAATCAATTGGCATGAAAGGCGGCATGTATTAAGTTGACAAAGAGGGTGGATAGAAGAGTGAAGGGAGATGAGATCAGAGATGTATATGTGAGAGGAATGGGTGAGGGCTTTGTAAGTCAGTGTGAGTACCTTGAATTGGATTCTTAAAAGGGAATGTAAGCCAGTGTAGGGCTTGTATGAGAGGGGAGGCAATTGTAGAGCATTTGGAGAGGAAGATGAGCCAAGCAGCATCATTAAGGAAAGACTGGAGAGGAGATAGATTGGATTTGGGGTGGCCTTATATGAGGAGTTTACAGTAGTTCAATATGGAGATGACCATTGAATGTATGAGGGTTTGGTTGGCATCCTTAAAGGGTCTGATCTTGAAAATATTCTAGAGATGGAAACAACAGTACTGTAAGATGTTCAAAATATGTGATTTGAAGGAGAGGGAGGAGTCCAGGATGACTCCAAGACATCGCACTTTGGAATTAGATGAGATAGTTATGCCATTAAATGATAAATAAATAGTGGGAAAGTAGGTTTTGTGGGATTTTGGGAAGACAATCAGCTCAGTCTTAGACATATTAAGTTAGAGAAATCACTGGGATATCCAAGAGATGGCAGAGAGACAGTTGGTGATACGAGTCAATAGAGAGGGGGAAAGATCAAATTAGGAAAGGTAGATCTGAGAATCATCAGCATAGAGATGTTAATGGAGGTGAATAGAGCGGATGAGTTTACCAAGAGAAGACATATAGAGAGAGAATAGGAGAGGTCCAAGAACAGAACCTTGGGGAGCGCCTACTGTAAGAGGCTGTGGGTGGGAGGAGGAGTCATGAGAGGAAACTGAGAAAGAACAGTAAGAGAGGTAGGAGGACAGCCAGGAGAGATCAGTGTCACATAGACCAAGGGAGTGAAGTATATGCAGCAGGAGAGGGTGGTCCACAGTGTCAAAATCAGCAGAGAGGTGAAGGAGAATGAGCTTTGAGTAGTGGCCCTTAGATTTGGCAGCAAGGAGGTAATTGCTGACTTTTGTGAGGGCTGTTTCAGTGGAGTGGATAGAACAAAAGTAAGACTGATACAGGGTCAAGGAGGGAGTGGGAGGAAATAAATGTGGTGAGGTGATTGTAAACAATACGCTTAAGGAGTTTGGAGGCAAAAGGGAGGAGAGAGATGGGTTGGTAGTTAGAGAGAATGTTAGGATCAAGGGTATGCTTTTTTAAGAATGGGGGAGACATGGGCATGTTTGAATGCAGTAGGGACAGTGTCAAATGAGAGTGAGAGATTAAGGAGGTGGGCAAGATGGGAGCAGGCATGAGGAGAGAGGTATTGGAGGAGGCAGGAGGGGATGGGATAAAGGATGGAGGTGGAAGGGGGGGAGGATTGGATGAGGGCCATTACTTCCTCTCCAGATACAGAGGAGAAGTATGTCAAAGTCAGTAAAGTGTATAGGGAGGGGTGATCTGGGAAATAAGGAGGTGGAGAGCTGGGGGACTGGTTGGATATGATGTCCAGACATATGGAATCAATTTTAGATTTAAAAAAGGTAGCAAAATCAATGGCAGAGAGCAATCAGGGGAGACGAGGAGGGGGTGGGCAGAGGAGGGAGTTGAATGTGGAAAAGAGATGCTGGGGATTTGAGGACTTGGGGGAGATGAGATTCTTGAAATGAATGTTAGAGAGATTGAAAGGGCAGCACTGTAGGATGACAGCATGAATTTGAAATGGAAAAAATCTGAGAGCGTGATCTTCTCCACTGTCGCTCAGCAGTTTGTGTACATTTTTGCAGGTATCTGGTGCATTTGGAATGCAAGGATTGAGGTGTGGATTTGTGAGGGTGAGTAGTGATCGCTGAAGCACCATAGTCAATAACAGAAGTAAGGGAGGCATTGTATAGGGAAACAACTTGTTCAGGGCAGGAGAAATAGAGGATAGGGGAGAGAAATGAGTCAAGTAGGGAAGAAAAGAAAGCAGTGTCGAGAGCTTCAATTTTACACTTAGTGATGGTGGCTTTCAGAGGTAGAGGAGGGGAAGGAGAGAGGAATATGTTAAAAGAGAGAAGGTGATGGTCATAGAGGGGGAATGAGGAATTAGAGTAGGCAGAAATATCATAATGGTCAGTGAAAACCAGATCAAGCAAATTCCCACTCGCATGGGAGGGTGAGGAGGTCCATTGGGAAAGGCCAAATGAAGTAGTGAGGAGTTTGGAGGCAAGGGATTCTGTGGAGATATCAATTGGAATATTGAAGTCACCTAGGATAATAGAGGTAATGTCTGAGAAGAGAAAGTGAGTGAGCAGGAAGAAAAGTTGTCAAGGAACTTTGAGGGAGGGCCAATGGGACAGTAAATGATAGCTAATTGAAGCTGTACTGTTTGTAAGAGGAGTAGAGCATGAACATGAAATGTAGAGAATGCAAGGGATGGTTTTGACAGTATGAGTTAATATGAGCAACCAGGTGATAGAATGACTCCAACACCACCCCATGGCAAATTTCAGGCTAGGGGGTTGGGAAAAGGTGAGGCCCCGATAGGAGAGAGCTCTAATAGAAGTGGTGTTAGAGGGTATAATCCAGGTTTCAGTAATGGCAAGGAGATTCAGGGAGTTGGAGATGAAAAGCTCATGGGTGGGGGCCAGTTTGTTAAAGACTGATCTGGCATTCCAGAGGGTACAGGATAGAGTGATAGAGTTGATAGGAGAAATATGAATGATATTTTAAGGGTTATTATAGCTTGGAGATGAAATTACTTTGGGAGACCGAAATGATTAGAGTGTAGAGATCATGTAGGCTCCAGAGCTAGGAGTGAAACCAGTAGGAGGTGGCCAAGGAGGGAGATTAAGGAGACATTGGTGGAGGTAGGGTGAAGTGACAGGGAGAGAAATGAGGGATTAGAGATTAGCAGTATGGTAGTAGGATACCGGGGGTTTAAGAAAAAGAAAATGTAGTAATGGCAGAAGAGGGAGAGGAAGGCAGAGAAAGAAGGGGAGATAGGAGGAGGTGGAGGAGACCAGTGGAAAAGGATAGAGGTGGAATCAAGGGGCAGAACAAAAGATTAGGTAGAAACTGAGTGAAGGGAGGAGTTGAAGACAACATGGTCATGATAATGATGAGGTAAATAGGGGAAGGAAACTTTGAAACTATGGGGCAGATTCAATTAGCCATGGGATTTACCCGCTACTAATTGCTGGCCAAAATTCCCACGGCGTGGGGAACAGCTATTCATTTAAACAGCCTTTTTCCCGAAATGTATAATGGGGACTTTTACGTGGAAACACACTGATTCCACGTGAACTGCAGAATCAATGTGATTTTTCCTCACACGCGAGGCCGATTTGGTAGTTTTGACATGGATTTTACCTTGAACCTACATGAGGTGCGAGGTAAAGTCAGACTGTGGGGCCTCACACGTGGGGAATCCCTGCTAATTGAATAGGTCCAGCATGGAAATTAGCCATGGGGTAAATCCCATGGCTAATTGAATCTGCCCCAATTAATGAAGAAATAATATAAGAGATCGTGCAGATTTCCAGAAATGTAAGAAAAAGTACAGCGTGGGAAAAAAAAGTGTCAGCACAACAAAATAATATTGAGTATACTAAAAGCGGAGATTTGATGGGAGCAGAAATGTAATATTAGAGTAGACAGTGGTAGTAGCTAGATGATGTAAGACCAGGAAAAAGAGATAAGGTAAAATTACATTATTAGAGAGTTAAAATGACATTAACAGTATGCATTAAGGTTATCTGTTAAGCATAGAGGCTGCACAAATAGAAGCAAGTGAGGCAAAAAGTGTTTGTAGCAACCAAACAGAGGGCCTGATTCAGAGCCACTCGTAAGTGGCCGCTCGTTCGTTCTGAGCGATGTTCGCACATCTGCGCATGCGTATGGGTTGTAATGCGCATGCACCAACCAGTCAGTGCGGTCGGAAATAGTGTGCTCGCAAAATAGCGAATGCCTGCTAATATGAGTGACAGGATGAGGCATTTGTGGGTGGTAATAGGGGAAGGTGCTTGAAAACGGGGAGTGGAGATCCGAACGCAGGCGTGCCAAACGGTCAAAACGGGCGTTTAATGGGAGTGCATAATTAACAAAGCAGCGGTAACGGTCACGTCACTTGGTTGTCTTTTAGCCAGAACTGCACGCATGATTGCGGTAGGAAAATGCTACCACAAGCACTGCGAGCAGTTCATACGCCGTTTGATGTACTCGATTAATCTAATAAATTGTGGAGATGACATATGATGCGAGCGGCCAGGGGGCGTTTTTTCAAAATAGCGAGCGCATGTTTCGTTCGCTCGTTCAGACATAGAGGCATCAACAGACCGCAAAGAGCGAGCGCTTAATTTAAATATCCGGCCCCTTTTTCAGAACGACCATTCACAAATAGCGTCCGGCTCTGAATCAGGCCCTGAGTCTAGTGATGAAAGTCCTGGTTATGCAGCTTATATACCACTCACTGCCTCCCCTGAAGCACTTTCACATGGTGGTCTCAACTTCACACACACACACACACATCTGAGCTTGAAAACAGTAAAGGAGGTGGGGTTGGAATATTACTAACCCAATTTGTCACATACAAGTTATACCATAGGTTCCCTCAATCACATTTACATCCTTTGAAGTATGGTATATTCTATCAGTATTTTCCACCCACCCTCTCTGCCTAATGCTGCTACAAATGTTTCCTGCTACATTTTTGCTCACAGCACTCCATTCTAGCTTCCCTGCTGTTACATGTCAATACTCATTATGGTGTGCAATGCTATAAGCCACAAAAGACTACAGACCTCATTCAGAGTCGGTCATTGTGGTCGCACGGTCGTAAGGGAAAAGGGGCCGGATATGCAAATGATGTACTTGCAAGTTGCGTCCTTTAGATTGGAATGGTAGCTGGACGACCAAGGGGAGGACAAAAAAATATGCCCCCTTCTCGTACTCATTACACGTCATCTCCGGGCATGTAAGGATTAATCAAGACCATCGGGAACCATCGAAACTGGTTGTAGAGCTTAAGGTTGACCATACCCTCTCTTAAGCACTGCGATCATGTCAGTGTAAAAACCTTCCATGTCACGTGTGCTATGACACTACTTTGTTAATTATGCACTCCCATAAAATGCCGTTCGCATAATTAGGCACGCCTGCATTCGGATCTCCACTCCCCGTTTTCAAGCACCTTCCCCTGTTACCACCCACAAACGCCTCATTCTGTCACTCAAACTAATGATCTGGCTGTGTTCAAGGAGAGAGATATTTCTGATCGTAAGAGCTAGTTTGCGCACGTGCATTGCGAACTTTATGCATGCGCAGTTTAGCAAACAATGGTGGCGTACGACCGTGCGGCCACAGCGAGCGACACTGAATGAGGTCCTACATGCTATGCAGTACATAGTTTAACTGTTAGGTGGTGAATGCTTCATGGATGAAACTACAGTACTGAATACAATACAGTAGCAGTGGACAGTGATTCATGTGAGGCTGGCCAATCATGATCAGGCAGTGTAAACAGTCACATGACTTTGAGTCAGGAATAAACCACTCTAGACATTATATTGTACTCATTACATGTCATCCATACTGTATACTGTCACTAAATGATGTAATAATGCCTCGCCTCGCCAAAAGTCACCCAATCAATTTTTTAAAGAGTTACTCTGCTCAAGTGTATGCCTTGATCCACACTTTGCACATCCCTTCATCTCTTTGTTATGCCACCCAGCTGCATTAGAATCTAAGCAACACAAACTTCACTCGACATACACAACAGGTGTAACAGCTACTATGACTGGCTTGTGAGGGCGAGTGGATAAGGTGAGTGCTTTCCATAGCCTGTGCCTTGCTATATGGTTTAAAGAGATATAATTTCAGGTTCAATAATCTAAAAGTATTCTGCTCAACTTTATGTATTTATGGATGAGGAAAGTGCGGAGCAAGACATTTGACTTTGACACTGTCTTCAGGACATAGCCTTATCCTTAGAATTGGTATGAAGCCCTGGTGCCAGCAGTCCAAAAGGAGAATATCCCAACAGGGCAGGTAAGTACCCTATCCCTACCCCTATCCCTCCTATAACCCTAACCCTCCCTTAGTGGTGCCTAACCCAAACTTCCCCCCTAGTGCCTAACCCTAACCTCCCGCCAGGGGTGCCTAACCCTCCCTTATAGCACCCTAAACCTAACCCTCCCAGGGGAATGCCTTACCCTAACCTCTCCCCAGGGGTGCCTAAGCCTATCCTCTCCCCTAAAACCTAACCGTGCTAAGCTCCCTAAACCCACTCTCCCACTGATAACGCTAAGGGTACCCCGGCTTTACCTCATTCGAACAGGCATTCTTTGGCATTCCAGCATCGGGATTAAGATAGGTATCAGTATTTTGACACCGATCTTAAGTCCCTTATCGGGTTTCCGATGTCGGTATTGAGACCGGTCATAACTACATCCCGTATCCTGGTTCTCATCCTACTTAGCAAATCTCTCTCAGTGTTCAATTCTTTGAATCCACCTCTCCTTCACTACTTCAGTTGGAGTATCACAAGCTTCAGTCTTAAGTCCTCTTCTTGTCTCAGTCTAAACCATATATATTGGCAAATTGATCAGCTCTTTCAGATTTCAATATAATCTGTACATTTTCAGTATAATCTGCCTATTTTCTCCACATTTGTCACCATCTTTATTACACCATGTTACTAAATGTATTTCTGCCATTTCACCTTGCATGTCATCTCGCCACCTTTTCAAAACAAAATGAATAAGATTTTTTTACTGGCCAAGAGTAGTTACTAACATGATATCTATATAACTATATTGGGCACTAATTATCCCTCACATTGATTATTGCAATAGTCTCCTTACTGCTCTTCCCCAAAACAGACTTTCACCTCTACAAATTGAATGCAGCTGTGAGACTGATCTTCCTCACTAAACATTCATTGTCTGCTGCTCTGCTCTGTCTGATCCTCCATTTGTTACCTGTAGTCTATTGAATTCAATAGAAAATACATTTCCTCATGGACAGTTCTTAGTTGACCTCTGGGTGCCCTCTCTTTTTAATGTATACTTTTTATAGTTTCTTACAAATATTTTTGAGATGTGTGACAACTACAGTTCTGAGTTAGGTTGTGTCTGTGGGTGAGGTATTGTGCATAGCTTTCAATGGGGTAGATGTATGATAGCGGCACTTAATGTGCCACTATAATGCTTTCCACTTTGCCTCTTTACCGAGGCGAAGCAGGAAGCACTACAGATGAGATGTAAGAACATCTCATTGGCCGGAGAGGGGGAGCGTTAAGTCCCCCCTCTGGCGATACCCGCAAGAGAACACAGCGCAGCAGCCTAGTGCTGATGCCCTGTGTCTCTGTCCCAGCTGGCTCCACTGAGTATGCGCAGGATCTCACAAGTATCGCGAGATCCCCATGTGCAGCCTGGAGCTGGCAGCCGCCACAGCAGGGACATCGCTGTCCCTGCTGTGGAGATAGGGCAGTGCCAGGCTGTAGCTGTCGATAACGATAATGTCAATGTTGATAACGACAGCTACAGCAGGCCAAACGGTCAGGCAATCTGACCGTTCGTACATGGCCCTGGCTATCGGCGCTGCTATCTTGTAGATAGAAGCGCCGATGACAGGGGCACATAGTACCTCGGTCATTTACCGCCCAGACCCCCGATCATACATTGGGGAGAAGTGGTATCAGCACACCTAACATGTGCTTATACCACTTCTGGGCTTCATACATCTCCCCCATTATTATTGTAGCTATAGTAACATCTATCTTTCTACACTCTATAAAATGGAATCAGACTTGTTAAATCTTCCTCACATTTCCTAAGTATTCCTAAATTATCATTATAGTTTTGTGTCTGTAGTTTTTCCTCCTCTGTTGAATTCCATAAATGTGTTAGATACATCTATATTTAGAGTGAATTTATAACTTTTTATGATAATGTGCCTGATACATGGTTGTACACTGTTGTAATCGCAGGTGCAATTTTGTAAGATGCAGATATGAGAAACTATGAAAGAGCCGCAGCCACCCCTAAAATTATATAAATGTCCCCTGAAACCATCGTAAAAGCTCAGCAACTGTGTACACATTCTCAGGGCACATGCAGATTATCTGATCATTGCCCACTCAAGTAAGTCTATGGCCACACAGCATGGCCTCCTCAACTGAGATACTAGAGCCACATTATATGCACAGGGCATTGCAGATGCACCCAGAGACTTAACCCAAAAGCTGCTATGACACCCCTGAGTTTTTTCCACCAGTCCCTTTTATCTCCCACAAATGGTGCCTTCATGACAATCACTCTGTGTGAAGGAAGGTGTTGAATGCAGTATTGCTAAAGGAGTCTGGTCCGTGTGCAGTGAGATGCCTACAAATACGCAGTTCATTGATAATCGCTCAGTTAAAAAACATTGGCATAGTACAACCTTGACTAGGGCCCATTATGCTACACATTCATAGTGATGATGCTCTGTATGAGAAATGCCTATTATGCTTATAACACAGATGTAGGAGCAACTCTACGTGAGGCCATCTGTCTGTATACTTACATTGTGTTCATTTATTTTATAGTTTGTTGTTCCATTGTAGTTTAAAAATAAAATCATATCATGTAAAGCTTGAGCAAAAATAGTGACAGCCAGGTACACTCTGTATGGAAGTGGATCATTATTAAAAGTTAATTTAATTTCAGGACTCACCTCTGAATTACAGTTTCTTAATGGCATGTTAATAAATTCTTGAATATAAATATTTTTTAATTTATTTTTAGACCTGCAGTAAAAATCAGTTATCCAGATATCTTCCAGTAATGGGTCAAATGAATGATTGAATTAAAGGACATTATCTAGAAATCCTTTTGCCCCAGGGATGTCATATGTAGGGAGTGAGAACACAAGACTGCAGTTAGCTGGTACTCCCTCCCCAACATTAATTGCAATCTCTGGTACATCTGACCATGAAGTTGGAAGTATAAATGTTTTATTTGCAAAAACTTGTACCAGATTATGGATAAACGATACAAATGACATGGAATTTGTGCCACAAATTATTATAATATCAGTAGTAGAATTCTGAATAACATTCTTAATGGCTGACATTTTAGGATCATTTTTAATAACTACGTGAATCTTGAAGTCAGTACATATTTCATGATCAGCTAACTGTCTGCTAAGTTGCTGGAGCTCTCGCTCTCCACTTTCATCACGTGATGAAATTATCCCAACCCAGTTCCAGCCAAAGTGTTTCAAGAATGCAACAATTGCCAAAATTTCCTTCTTATTGTTGTGAATTGTTCGGAAAAAATATGGATAAATACTTTTGTCACTCAGCACAGGGTCTCTTGCTCCATAACTGATCTAGAATTGGATTAATTTATAGTTAAATGACAAAATCTTTATTCAAACAGTATTTTCTTTTCTTTGAGATATAATATATGATAAACTTATTTTCTTACAGTTTTTCAACTAGGGGGATATAAATATCTTTAAAGTGTGTACTCTAAAATATTTGCTGTGGCTCTTTGTGCCAATACATATATTGTGCTCAGTTAAGTTGGAAACAATAAATTTCTGGTACAGGTTGCATTTTTTTATTTTCTTACCCATGGATGCCTATTGGAGAAGAGATCTGATCTCCTCCTAGGATAATAATTTTCCAAAGTTGGACATTTTTCCACCAGTGCTAGATGTCTGCTGGCCCTTGTACTTCTACATATGCTAAAGGGTAAGTATGCTGTTACCAGTAGTTCCACTATGAAAAACACTATACATTTATTTATACAATTAACCTTAAACCCATTGGTCAGGCATGCAGGGAAGAGTCCTAGGCTATCAGCCTGGGCCTCATGTATACTTGGCATGAGGGATGCCTTTATTGGGAGAGTCCCCACTTTCCAATGAAACCCTGGCCTTGGCTGACTAGTTTGGGGGTCGTTAATGCTTTGGTAGGGGGGCCCCATCAAGTGTGCACCCTGCTGTGGAATTACCACTCTTCTAGTTGAGCCTGGTGCAGGTTCAAGAAAATACAGGGGAACCATATGCATTTTTCCCTGTATTTCCTGAACCATGACTGGTTTACGGAGCCCAGTTCTGTTTCATGGATATATGGGGGATACTCACACATTTTTGCCTGTATTTCCTTAACCATAACTGGCTCCAAGCGCATAATACTAGTTTTGCTTTGGGAGGGGGGAACTTTGTTTTTTCTTAAATAACAATTTAAAATCTTTTTTACACTGAGGAACATAAACAGTGATCTGTGCATGCTTCTGCTAAACATGCTGCTGGTGAGGTGATGTGTTTGAAACTTCTGTTGTGTACCGAGTTTGCTTCATTTACTCCCATGTTTTCAATCACAATACTTTGTAAATGCCTGTGTTGTATTCTTGTCTATGGAAAATACTGGTGAGTTTGATGGATGGTGCATTTATTTATATTTGCATGTTGACCCATGTTTTACAAAGAGAATCAAGATTTTATACCCGTGTTTGCTTTTAGAAAATCTCTGTGTTTGAATATCAGGGGGCAGTCTCACGGGAATACAATCTTCGCCATACACGATTCACAGTAAATTTACCCCTACATGTTTGTATTACAATGGTATTTGTGAACCAATAAATGCTCTCTCCAACATACAGTACAACTGGACAGAAATAAAGACACCAAGGTTTGCTACTTACACAGATGTGCCCTGCTAGCTTGTTGTTCAAGGTGCGCCATTCAGGGCTCTGAGTTGCACCATGGAATATTACGTGATGGCTGTACTTGTGGTGTACTGTGGTACTTCTGGTACTAAGGATACACTACGGCATGTAATACAGTGCTTACACCACTGGGTGGCTAGTGCTCCACTGTTGTAATTTGTACTGAATACCATACTGTTAAATTGGATGGATATCACATTCACGCACTGTACAGTATTTGCATGTTTGCATAACCAATATTTTTAATATCACATACATACAGTAAGCTCTTAGAATGGGACGCAAATCAGTACACATACTGTACATAACTGTACTGTAGTGAAGTTACCCGAGTTGTTATCATGGTATAATCAATACTGTAGATTAATGAGATGCACACATAGCTTTCATTGAGATGGGATGAATTATTATCTAATGGTGGGTTACTGTGTATATATGTGCTAGTGCTGTATAATATTTGGAAAGGAAGACACTTTTGTATTATTAAAAACAGCAGCGGGTGGGTGGAGTGCACAAGGATGTGCCCACTATGTTTGGTTCTTAATATAGCTGGCTTGTGGGCTAGTGGTTAGGTGATCACTTTGCAATAATGCTGGTCCCGGGTTCGAGCCCTGGAAAATAATATTTTTTTTTGGCACTGTCGGCTCTGGACACTATAGTTAAACTACTGTAGTAGTGTTGTTGTTGTTTAAAAGGCTGTTTAAAAGTAAGGCATTACAAACTGATTGTGCATTTAAAAAGTGCAAACTTGCTTCAATTTCTGTGCTGTGGTGGCTGTCAGCTCATAGGGGTTACAATGGGATTTCTGGCACATGCCCAGTGGAGGGGTTACAATCCGATCTGTGGCACATGCCCAGTGGACCCAAGCCATATGCCATGTAGTGCTATGCCATGGCACATGGAAGATCATTGCACTGCACATGCTCAGTTGTCTGTATTACTAATGTACAGTATGCAGTTGAATTTTCACACTTGCGCCACTCTCTGCGCTGTCCCAGACTTGGACACTACTGTATAGTCATTTCATGACTTCAGAAACCGCAAGTGAGCTCTGTTCGAGAGAGTCTCTGTATTACAAATTGATTGTGCATTTAAAGTGCAAACTTGCGTCAGTGTCGATGATGTCCCAGACTTGTACACAATAGTGATTTCATGAGTTCAGTAACTGGTAGTGGGCTCTGTTTGAAAGAGAGGTCTCTGTATTAAAAACAGACTGTGCATTTAAAGTGCAAACTTGCATCAATTTCGGTGCTGTCCCAGCCTTGGACACTATAGTGATTTCTCATGACCAGTTACTGGTAGTGGGCTCTGTTTGAGATGGTATTCGTTCAGGAACCGGCGGAGACAAAGCTGACCGCAGGCTTCCAGACTATTTATTCCTGGTGAGGGTTAAATCTAAATCTAGATGCCTGTTATTTTAGCAATGCCGGGAGACCGGAGCCCGACATCCCGATCAAAGGGATTCTGGGCGCCGATTTGGACAGCTGCTGGGGGGGAGGGTTATCTTTAGGGATCCCAGGGGGGACTTAGGGTTAGGCACCCCCTGGGAGGTTAGAGTCAGGCTAGGGGAAGGGAGGATTAGGGTTAGGCACCCCCAGGAGCAGGATAGGGTTAGACACCCCCCGGGGGATTTTAGGTTTAGGTGGCGGGGAAGGGGGGGTTAGATTTAGGAACTTAGAGGGGGATTCGGGTTAGGCACAGGGGAACAGGGTTAGGCACCCTAAAGTAGGGTTAGGGTTAGGCAGTAAAATTAGGTTAGTGAATACTTACCTTTAGGGCGATCAGGATTTCCTCATCTGTTGGGCTGCCACTGCCGGGATTTGAACCGCCTGTTTTGTGTCAATGTCAGCATGCTTGGCAATGTGGTGGCTTTCAGTCAGCTCCGAGAGGTTATAAATGGCATCTCTGGCACATGCCCAGTGGAGGGGTTGCAATGGGATTTCTGGTGCTTGCACAGTGGAGGGGTTATAATTACAATGGAATCTGTTGTGCATGCCCAATGTAGCCAAGTTATACTCCATGTATCGTTATGACATGGCGTATGGAAGATCATCACTGTGCATGCCCAGTTGTCTGTATTACTACAGTTTGCTGTTGAATTTTCACACTTGCACCACTCTGCGCTGTCTCAGACTTGTACACAAAAGTGATTTCATGACTTCAGAAACTGCTACAGTAGTGGGCTCAGTTTGAGAGAGTAGTCTCTGTATTACAAACTGACTTTGCATTTAAAGTGCATAATTGCATCAATTTTGGTGCTGTCCTAGCCTTGGACACTATAGTGATTTCTCATGACCAGTAATTTTTTAGCGGGTTCTGTTTGAGAGAGAGGTCTCTGCATTACAAACTGACTGTGTGTTTAAACCGCAAACTTGCATCAATGTCAGCACAGTTGGCACTGTGGTGGCTGTCAGCCAGCTCCAAAGCATTATAAATGGGATTTCTGGTGCATTCCCAGTGGGCAGGAGTCACACACCCTGCATCAGGTCCCTTACCCCAAAGCAAGCAAGAGCCTCTCATTATGATAATGATGTATGCTCTGTTACCCATTTACTGTAAGCAGTCAGCTCTGCCCTTGTGTCCTGAAAAGGCTACGAATTGTGATCATTCCCAAGGACACCATCCCCCATCTGCTAGAACAACTAGTGTGCCACTATGAATCTGTCTGTATTACATATTAAAAACTGACTGAGCGGTTAAGTTTGCACTCTTGCGCCACTCTCTGTGCTGTTTCAGACTTGGACACTATAGTGATTTCATGACTTCAGAAACTGGTAGTGAGTGGGCTCTGTTTGAGAGAGAGGTCTCTGTTTTACAAACTGACTGTGCATTTAAAGTGCAAAATTGCATCAATTTGGTGTTGTCCCAGCCTTGTACACTATAGTGATATTGAACTTCAATTGTTCTATATGTATTCAATGCAGCTTGTGCATCGATACCTGTATGTGTAGGTATAAATTACAAATTGTAGCCTTTCAGGCTTTGATCCCAGGATGCCCACACTGCTTTGCCCAACCACTACACCACAGATGCCTGCCGTTATGAGTGACGCACCTGTATCTAATAAATGGTGGCCACAAGAGAGATAATGTTTTCTCCAGGTGAGCTATTTCTCTTGGTCAAGTGTAGAGACCATGCTTTCTCTACCAACCAAGAGAAAGAGCTCGCTTACAGAAGAGCCAGAATGGAGATTTTTGCTACATATGGGCAGGGACGTTCCTCGGCTACTCCGAATAAGAGGCATCTCCAGTGTAGTAAGTATAATATTGCTGTACAGTTACATGAATTACACTATACAGTACAATAACAAATACAATGCACAACTGTAACATACAGTACACTCTACTGTAGGGTGTTGGATATCTGATGATGACTAACAGTTGTTACCACACACTAACATGACTGATTTGATTGACAGGGTCATTAAATCTACATGGACTAAAGGGCAACACAATATTAGTCGACATGGCTTGTTTGTATAGTAAACCTACAGTAACAAAAGGCAGGTTGATCCACCATACTATATATGGTCGTCAAAATATTTTGGCAACATTTCATCAATTATTATCTTTTGCCATGTTGGCAAATACTATGTGTGATCATGAGTCACAGTCAACCATTTTTTTTGGTTGACCTAATGCCTGTTGACCAAATCTATGTTGACCTACTGTATACACTGTTTATCTGTGCTGGCCCTGCCCCCTTTGAGTCTGACATTATTATGTCACAGACAGATTCAGGGTTCTACAATATTTACTAAGCAGTGTTAGGAGACAGAGTGAAAAGTGATAAGAACATGATAAGGTGCCAGCCAATCAGCTCCCAACTGCCATCTCACAGGCTGTTTAAAAAATGACAGTTGAGAGCTGATTGGCTAGCACCTTATCATTTTCTTATCACTTTTAACTCTTTCTCCTAACACTGCTTAGTAAATAGACTGCCTAAAAAATTTTAAACACCAGGGTGTGCCTATACAGTAGCATCCAAAGTATGCAAAGGCCAGCAATTCTGGCAGCAGGGTGCCAATTCTGGCAGCAGGGTGCTGATCCTGGAACCCTGCAAGGCAAAAGTACAGCTTGTGGGGTGGTGACAGTGCCACCCACAGAGCCTCTGTGTGAGGTTGCACCACTTGGTCATACTATACTGTATATTTTTTTTTATATACCATACTGTACCATGATGGGCCCAATGCCAGCTTCACAGACTACAGTAGTTTTTGTAGTACAGTATACTGTATTGGTTTGTGTTGTTATTCTGGTAGAGACTTGTCATACAGTAGGATTTTTGGAACAGTATACAGTACAGTAGTCCAATGGTTTCTGTACACTTAAACTTCAAACATAATTGTCTTAGTAACATTTATCTTTATAGGTACAGAATGTACAGTACTGTAGCATTATGCAATTGGGTATTGTCTGAATAATTCCCATGTGGTGGATCTCTTTCTATACCTTGATGCATTCTAGGCCAATTTACCCTGTTGCTGTTGTATGTACTGTATAGGGTAATTTCTCCCATGTGCCTGAGAATAACCTGAGTCTCTATTTTCCTTCTTGTACTGTCCCTTTCTATGTTTCCTGACTATACTGTAGAGTACTATATGTCCTACTGTATTTGTCCACATGTCTAACACTAACTGTACTGTACCTGACTGTGGCTGTCTTTCCTTACCATACTGTCCAATGTAATGTACCTTTGCTGCTGTTAATGCTGTTTCTGTAGGGCCTGTGTACAGTACTCAAAGTCAATAATTTCTCACTTTGCATTTCCTTTCTCTTGGTTACTTTTATCATGGTCAATAGCTGATTCCCTAAGGCCATCTACTGTACCGTAATCTTTCTCCAATTTGGAATAGAGGTCTGAACTCTTGTTTTCAAATTCTCCTTAAGGTCATCCATAAGAACTGACACAGCCACTTCCCTGTGATTCACATTGTATTTTATGTTAGATACTGTACAGTACTGTACAGTAGTGTAAAGTACTTAGCCATTTCCAACAAAGCTCTATGGAAATATATTAAAGGAATTTCATTATCTTTTTTGCATTATGGATAAAATATTATGGCAATCAATGACTATAGGATGCTTGTGCGTGCTCCCCCAAAGAGTCAACAATATCCCCAGTGGCCTGTACATGCAGCATTAGGGATACTGTTGACCCTCCCACCCCATCGTCTTTTATAACTGCTGGCATCAGCAAGTTTGCATAGAGTACAGTTGACAAGGGTGGCACCGCGGCGAACAATATCACCTCATACACAACTGGTCTAGTGCCCAAGGCCCATACTGTACAGCCAGTGTAGACTGAATTTTTGACATTTTTCCACATTGTTTTCAGTAAAAATGACAACATGTTTTTTTTTCCCACAATTCGAGAAACCGAAGGGCCCCAGTACCCTGCCATAGTGGGCCTAGCTAGTCTGCTTAATTTCAGTACTGTACACTACATTGTTATCTATCTCTCTCTCTTTTTTTCCCTTGTCAGTCTCTCTCTCTCTCTTCTCTCTCTCTATCTCTCTCTCTCTCTCTCTCTCTCTCTCTTGTGTGTTTGTTTTTTGTGGTATGGAGGCTATGGTCACGTTTTGTACAGTAGGGGTTTATTTGTTTCCAAATGGTTTTGAGGGAAGCTGTTCCTTTTCCACAGATCAACTGACTCCATCACCACCACTACCTCCGGCCAGGCCCAGTGGGATTGAGAGTTAGCGTAAGTACAGTACTGTACACTACATTGTTCTCTCTCTCTTTTTTTCTCTTTCTCTATTTCTCTCTCTCTCTCTCTCTTGTGTGTTTGTTTTTCATGTTTTGGAGGCTCTGGTAAAGTTTTGTACAGTATGGGTTCATTTGTTTCCAAATGATTTTGAGGGAAACTGATCTTTTTCCACAGTTCAACCAACTCTGCCACCACCACCACCTCCACCACCACCACCATGTCTCGCTCCCTCTTGCTCTCTTTCTCTCGCTCTCTCTCTATCTCATCCTCTCCCTCTCTCTCTCCTGTACACTAAAGATGCATCTCCAACCTCTTCTCCTTACACAATATTTATTTCTGTCCTGCCCTGGAGGATGCATCCGGCCCCAGCGGCTAGTTTGAGCTTCATAATTACTGTACACTATAATTGTCTTCTACTGTACTGTATCTCTCTATATCAGCAAGTGTGCTCTCTCTCTCTCTAAAATGCATTTTCAACCTCTTCTCCTTACACAGTAATTATTTCTGTCCTTGTGTTTTTTAGTAGAAGACATTGAAGGGCCTCAGCCCTCCCCAGGCCAAGAACCTGTGGAGGAAGAGGATGACCTGGACTCCCCTCTCCAGCCAAGGAAGTACTGTATACAGTAGTATAGGACATTTTGTATTAATACTGTAATACAGTAATATTACAGTACTGTATGTTTACCCTCTACTTTCCTACTGAGTACTGTACATACTGTATTATTCATTCCTTTATGCAGAATACCTTTATATTGTTGTGGTGGAGCTGGACACTGAGGAGAGCTGCGGTTCCAGTAAACTTTAAACTTGCATTTTATGGTTAGGGTTAGTCATCCCCAGGAGGGTTCGGTTTAGGGTGTGGAGAGGGGGTTCAGTTTAGGCACTAACAGGTGTAGGTTAGGCACTAGGGTTAGGCACTCAAAATACTGTAGGTTAGAGGGGGAGAGGTTAAGGTATAGTTTACTTACCTTCCAATGTCAGGATCTTTTCATTTGGACAGACACTGTTGGGATTTGAACCGGTGGTTGAACAGCCGCCGGCATTTAAATGCCATTCCCATTTCTCACCCATTTTTATATATTGTTCATACTGTATCATCTAGAGTGCATGCAGTCAATCACCAATGATATGAGTGCTCTCTGCCTTGAGTGACCCAGCCCAATCTGGGCATACTGTTAACCATCCCACCCCCTCATCTTTCCTTGCTGATGGCATCTGCAAGTGTGTGTAGAGTACACTTGATGATGCTGGCACCATGGCAAACAGTATCAGCTCATACACACCTGGTCTAGTGTCCCTGGGACATATTGTAAAGTAAGTGCATACTGTCAGTAAAGTGTAATAATTCTGTAGTAATAGTACTGTTAGGCTGAATTTATTGACATCTTGCCACATTGTTTTTAGGTAAAATTACATGTTTTTTTCCCCACAGTTCCAGAAACCTTAGAGCCCCAGGCCCCCCCTGCCCAGGAGCCTGCACCTTGGGAAAGGTGGCTTGTACTGTACATTGTCATACTGTATCGCTCACTTTTTTTCCTTTTTTTTCCCTACCTGTTATGGTGGAAGAGGCTTGGGGGGGGGAACTTCTTTAGCTCTTTTGCTTTCCACCCCTGTTGTCATCTCCGATCTTTAGCTTCTTTCTACTGCTGCTGGCACATCCTGACCAGCAGATCCATGCATTCCTCCCTTCAGACAAGTCCCTTCAAGTCTCAAGTCATGTTGTTTGAAGAATCTGAAGTTTCCTTTGAATGCGATAACAGAGCACTAACATTAGCCAAAATGCCATTCTCACCTGATCCTGATGTTGAAGGGACCACCACCCCAACCGCAGATGAACAGTAGAAGCCTGTCCCTCAATGAACGGTGCACCCACTACTATACAGTATGTCTGCAACAATGGACGTGGATGTTGAAGCAGCTTCCACTGTATGAACAAAAAAAACCTGAAAACTTGAAACATCTGCATTTCAAACAGCAACATCAAGTGCAGTAGAAGAAACTGGCAGCTGCAGCACAATCTGTGATGATGATGTTGCAGATGGCTGCATTGGCAATGCATGCCTTGGAACAGGGGAAATGTAGGTGTAGGAGCCAGTGGATGGGGTGGTTGAACCATTAGCTGTGGGCTTGCACACTGACTAGGCACATATTGAACCTGCTGTGCATAAGGGTTAAACAGTGTATGGGCAGTGACATAATGCTGCAAGATTTGTCCTGGGCCATGAGGAAAGGAGGGGATGCAAAACTGCTGATTAGTCCCCACTAATTGTGGTTGCAATCACCGTTAGAGGTCTTGCAGCTTTGATCAGGTGGTGGGGAGGGGAAGCACTGTGGTGGTGATTGGATATTGCTGGGGAATAGGGTTAAATACTGTATGAACAGAGGTGTGTGACAGCAGAAATGCGAGGACACGGGGGAGGGGAAGAGAGAAATTAATGAAATTAAAGAATGAAAGGAAAAGAGGAAAATTATGAAGTACAGTACTGTATAGTATATAATGTAAGGGAAAGGTAAAAAAAACTAATAAAATAAATTAGGAGAATACTGTATATAGGGACAGAAAGCACAAACACAATACTGTACATACAGTATGGACACAGTGTACAGTACTTAACATTCCAGATCACAAACTGAAAAGAGGAAGTTAAACCCCTCCTCCACATTACTAATTATATAACATACAGTACAGTATAAGCTACATAACAGTTGCTTGACCATTTCTTTCAATGACAACTGGTAAGACTCTATACAGATGATCAATATAATTGTTACACTGGGCACGTGTCAACACTGTTTTCCAAAACTTCATTATCCCATCCAAAAGTTCCTGTTTAGTTTTTGGTTTCACATCAGACCTGATGAATCTCTTCAACTGGGCCCAGACCAATTCAATGGGATACATGTCCGGTGACCTATAGGAAAGCAAAAAAAATTAAAATATTCAGTCACAGTACTTTACTTTAATAAAAAGTGTACTAGAATAATAATTGCACAGTACTGTACATACTTTATTGTACAATAAACAGTTAATACAGTACTGTAGGACAATACTCACTCTGGTGGTGTGCGTTGCCAATTTATACCTCTCTCCTCCATTAATTTTGCTGAAGCTGCATGTTTTAGATCATTATCCTGGAATAATCGATGTCCTGATGGAAAGCATTTTCTCACAAATGGCACCATACAGACCTCTACTATTTGTTCTTGGACGTACATTAGGTCTTATCCATGATACCTAAAGACTTAATAAATTCTTGTCAGTAACAAGTGCACACTGTACAGGTCTGTAAATAATTTTTACAACAAACATTACTGTACTGTACAGTCAAAAATTTATATCGGTCCTGCATCCCAACGAGATAAACATCCCCATACATGGACCTTTAATGGATGCTTAGGATTTGGTTTAAGAGAGAGATGTGCACGGTTCCAGAAGGACAGTCTTGAGAACCTCTCGAGAGAAACCGAAGTGTCATCTGTGAAAATGAAGTCATTAAAAAACTCTCCACTCTCTATCCACCATCCTGCTTGTTCAACTCTCTATTCTTTATTAGCTTCCTTTATCATGGGATGTATCCTGTGGAATAAAAACAAGTTTTAGTTTATAGTCATGTAAAATCAGTACATTATTAAGGACAGTTTACTGAATAAAATAGTGCACTGTATGGTGCATTTGTGCATTTTTGTACACTACAATATTTTACATACCTTGTAGAGCCAAAAGTCCATCCCAGTTCCTTTTGCATCCGTTTGATGCTGGAATAGGAGATGTCCAGGTCACATTCTGTTTTAGAAAGGTTTTATTAATAAAGCTGTACGCTCCTCATCCTCACAAGTTTATTTGTGCACAATCTTTTTGGCACTCCTATGGTAGAACACATACAGAGCATATAGAAATTACTGGACAGTTAGTGTTGAGATTGGAGCACAATACAGTAGCAATCTAGCAACATACAGTATAATAAAAAAAGGTTGCTGTAAAGTACCTACCATGTGCATTTAGAAGGAAATCTATATCTGGTCCACGTTCTCTCAAAAGCATAATAGTGCACAGTCTATAAACTAACAAGAACACCACTCTCTTTCAGCCAGGCCAGGATCCGCCATGGTGTTTTGTGTTCTTTTTTCATGTTTGCAATTATCTTGCTGACTTTTGTCGGCATGTTTGACAACAAAAACTGTGGAAAGACAAAGAGAAAAAAAAAGCATCCGGCTCTGAATCAGGCCCAGTATACATAATTTAATGTTCAGTATCTTAAAAAAAAATTATACTGTAGAACACACTGTACAGTATTTTAGAACACAGGGGGGTATTACATTCTTACATCAGCCACAACATACTGTATGATAATAATGGTCATGGCCAGGCTCCCTCAGCAATTCAAATGTTCAGGTCAGACAATTTTTTTTTTAACAAATATACTGTATAGTACTGTACTGTACAGTATGTTGAGAAATAAAATGTACTGTACAGTGTACAATTGGATACAAAAATATGCATCTAGGGCCGGGGACATTGTAGCAGCACAAAACTCTGTTAATGAGTTAAAGGGTCAGTATGAAACAGCAATATTTTGACTCAAAAGATGGGCACCAACCATACACAAGATGGTCATGAGGCAGTGGGGGGCTATGGAGAGTTCATCGGTATACAGAGTATGTGAAATGTGGCCTGCTAAATATAAACTCAGGGTCTATTTACTAGTACTGTATGGACGAGGCTAAAAGGTATTACACATTAAATTTTCTCACATTTACACCAGCTGATAATGAGAAATTTGGCCTGCCCGATGGAAATTAAGGGGCATATAGTACAGTATGTATCAAAGCTTGATGTGAGATAAATTTGTGAGATATATACAGTATAACCAACCAATCAGCTTGTAACTTACATTTTGCAGGCAAGTTTTGATAGATAGTTTTGAGCTGATTGGTTGGTTGGTGATATATATTTCCCAATTTTATCTCACATTAAGCTTTGATACATATGCCCCTTAATTTGCAAATATGCATCTATGAAGGAGACATTATACAGGACTTAAGACACAGCAGTATTGCGATCAAAACAAGTTGGCCACTGAGCATACTCAAGATGGCCACAAGCACAAGATGGTCACTCACTGGAGACTAAAAGGGGCATTAGGAGGCTAGAAAACAATCAGTGGTATACAGTGTAATAGAAAGTCTATATGCAAATATGCGTATATGGGGACGGTCAAAGGATGGGGCATACTGTGGCAGTGGGACAAAAGAGCTAAAGAAGTCCCCCCACAAGCCTCTTCCATCATAACAGGTAGGCCCTCTATGAGGCCAACTTTACAATAACCCCAACCTACTGTAGACCAACAGGTCTGAAGAGATGGTGACCCGGCGCCGCTGGTCAGAATGTGCCAGCGGCAGAAGAAGGAAGCTGAGGACAGGAGAGGACTACGGGGGTGGAAAGCAAAAGAGTTAAAAAAGTTCCCCCCCAAGCCTCTTCCACCATAACAGGCTGGCCCTCTGTGAGGCCAACTGTACATTAATACTTTAGTTTGCTAGGCTGGTGAGTTACAGTATGGCTGATATTAATGTAGATTAGTGTGACACACTGTTAGAGCAGGAAAGGGCCTTGCATGGCATATTCTCTTTCCTACAAGGACCTGTGTTTGGGATTGAGTGGGATGAAGAGCAATAGTATCTCCGGTGAGTTGCCATGTGTCTGTCTTATACTGTCTGTTCATCTCTGCCTATCCTCCTTTCTTCAGGGCATACAGTGGACCTTGCACTTCAGTGTGAGGTTAAGTCAGCACCTGGTATAGGTGAAACTCTGGATCTGAGGCCAAAAGTGCCAGTGATGATTTTAACTTAAAAGCCTAATCTTTTTGTGTAGTCCTTGGTTGGATAGGGTGTATCGGTCAACATTGAGGAAGGACTGTTCTCACATCATCTCCTTTCTCTTAGGTACTGTACAGTAGTCATGTCCGTGTCCAGCTTGGAATTCCAGGACCATCTACTATAAGCAACATACAGGCTGAAGGTGAGACAGTGCAATGCAAGTTATGGAAGTACACCTGCATGGCAGAAGGCTCCGCAACACACCCCTCTTAGAAATGCATGCTAATGTCATAGTGATAGTGTAATACAGTTGTTGAGAAAAGACTTAAGGCACACATCCACTAGCCGATGGAGAAACGAGAGCATGATTATGACATTGTAATCGTGCTGTCATTTGTCCATCTGTGATGAGGCTACTCTGAATGAGCAGACATTCAGTGCAGGCTCATCAGTCATTAGGCTACATACTGAACCTGACAATATTGTCAGGATGTTCAGCATGTTTGCCCGATGATACTGTAGATGTCGGAAATGACCAGCGGGCGCGCTCATCGCTGGTCGTTTCCGATAAAGAAGTGCACAATTTCTATCATTCAATCATTCATAAATCATTTGCAAATCATTTGCAAAAATGTCTAAAACGACCAGTGATGCTCGTGGCCGCTGGTCGTTTAGACATCTACAGGTATCGTCGTGCAAACAAGCTGGTCAACCTGATGATAACGTCATGAGCAATATTTGCACATGATTGATGAGTCTGCACTGAATGACTGCTTGTTCAATGCAGGCTCATCACAGACTGACAAACGACTGCATGATTGCAATGTCATAATCGGGCACTTTTCAGCACGTCTAGTGGATGGGCAGCATACAGTAACTGTAAGAAACCTGCAGTAATGTATATAAAATGCAGTACTGTAGATTCATACTGTATAATGTTAAACTACAGTGCTGTGTAACAGAATATATTTTAAATTTACTGTACACTACTATGTTTGACCGTACAGTACTTACAGTACAGGTACAGTACAATCATTTTTGTTTACTTTTTAAAGTTGGCTTCATGCAGTGACCATTGGCAAATCAAGTTTGTTTTCATCTTATCTAAAAGCATTTACAGTATGTTAGTTTAAGTAAAATTTTTTATAAATTTATAAAATTGGTGCTTGTGTGTAATTCAGTCTTTAAGTGCGTCTGAGACCCAACACGTGCATATATCAATGCAAGGTACAGTACAGTTGGGGTTGTTGTGAATAATGAAGTGAGTTTGACACAGTACCCCAACAGTTCTGTACAGGAATTAATCTTACTGTAAATCAGTAAGTGACAAACAGTAAGAACTACAGTATCGTGCATGGTTAAACAATTTTTATATTATATTGTATGCAATAGCAGAAGATTCTTGCAGCACAGATCCGGGAGATTCATGCTCCAAGTACTGTATTGGTGAAAAAAACAGATTACAGATGCATGCACGGATCAGTGCATTAACTATTGCAAGCGGCTACAGTAAGATAAAAAAAAGTCAATAACACACAGATGGAGGGGCGTATCTTCCTATTGGCCAGGATTGCCCTCACCAGGGCCACCGGCAGATGGGGGTTGCCACCCGCAGTCACATACAGTATCCCTGTTGCCCGTCCCAGTGATTTCCCTGCTGCCCGGCACTTACAGGAGTATAAAGTATAGTACACATACTGTACACACTGAGTCCTGTATTGAATTTGGAGTGAAAAGACGAAATCGGCTAAACAAGTTTCACCGATGATGTCATTTCACCAGGCGGAATCGCCGTATTCAATTTGAAAGACTTTCCACCTAGGTGGGTAGTCAATGCAATGTACAGTAATATGCAAAAAGTTTTGCCTACTGTATGAATAGCAGGCTGAAAAAAGTGCTGAATTGGGGTGCAACATTGCGGGAACCCCTGTGCAGCCTTCAGACAGTCCCCCAAATGTAAACTACATAAAAAATAATTGAAAAAACACTTAAGAACACCCCAAAAAATCACTTTCATTTTGGAGGTGAAAAAAAAATTGGGGGGAAAAGTTAAACATCTAGTATATATAATGTACTGAGGGCCTGATTCAGACCTGCTTGTGAGTGCTATGCGCTCGCAAGCGGGTCGATGGTGGCCTAGTGTGCATGCGCGAGACCCGGATAGCGACGGGCAAACCGTCGCTCCAGGTCTCTTACCAAAGGGGGTGTGCTGTCGATGTTGAGTGACAGCACGCCCCCTTTGGTGGGCGGGCTGGGGGTGTGGCTGCCCAAACGGAGGCATTCCCATGTGAACGCCTCCATTTGGGGGCGGCCCCACTGACATCACAAGTGATGTCAGTGGGAGAAATTCTGGAAGAGCCGAAATCTCTCTGGGGCTTGCGGCAATGAGACCCTACCACAAGGGTGTCATTGCAAGCCCAATGGTTGCAATGGTCTTGACCACCGCAATCATCTTCCTGGCCGCTCACTAAAGCTGTCGGTGGTCACCCACAGCTATGCGAGCGGCCAGGAGGCCACTCTAAAAATCAAGAATACCAGTCCTGATTCAGAGTGAGCGCTCTGTCAGAGCATCCGGCTCTGAATCAGAGCCTGAGTTTAGTAAGGGTTGGATAACAATACTGAACTAGTGAAGAACTAAAAAAAAATTATTAAGGTTTAGAACAGGCAGGACAGAACACCTAACCGCTTGTCCACAAGTCTGTTTTAGCAAAACATCCCACTTTAACTGCATTTGACTCCCGACCCACTGGGCATGTGCAGTGCTGTGATCTTCCATATGCCATGGCATAGCGGTACATGGTGTATGGCTTGGCTCCACTGGGCATGAGCTATAAAACCCATTGCAACTCTTCCACTGGGCATGTGCCAGAGATCCCATTTGTAACCCCTCGGAGCTGGCTTAAAACCACCACAGCACCAACCATGCTGACATTGACGCAAGTTTGCACTTTAAATGCACAATCAGTTTGTAATGCAGAGACCTATCTCTCAAACAGAGCCCACTACCAGTTGCTGGTCATGAGAAATCGTCTGGGACAGCACTGACTTTGATGAAATTTTGCACTCTAATCACACAATCAGTTTGTAATAAAGAGACCCCACTTTTAAACACCCTAATATACTACTAATTTCTAAAGCAGTGGTGTCAGACTCGGGCCCTCCAGCTGCTGTGGGACTACATATCCCATAATGCCCTGCCACAGTTTTAGCATGCACTAATAGCAAAACTCTAGCAGTGTATTCTGGGATGTGTAGTTCCACTGCAACTGAAGGCTTGAGTTTGACACAACAGTTCTAAAGTTATGAAATCACTATACAGTACTATAGTCTGGGATATAGTGTGTGATTCCTGACACAATGGGCATGCACAGTAGAAATTGACTCAAAACGCTATACTGTAGCATGACTAGCTTTGTGCTCTATGTGGGTACTGTATTGGTGCGCCATACACCCCTTCCTTGAGCACACAGTGTCATAAAGTACTGTAGCAAAGAAATGCCAGAATTTGTGGTAAATGTATTAGTGAAGATATAAAAAAATATATATTTATATACATCTTAAAGGTTTCAAACCCATGGGACAAGAAGATGGTGGAAGCAGTGAGGCTAGGCATTAGCCCCCTAGCCCACACACCTCAACCATATACTACAGTGGTTCCTAAAGTCATGGAATCACTACAATGTCTAAGTCCGGGACAATGTCGACAGTACTGTACTTACATTGCCACAAGTGTGCAGTCAGTACAGTATTTACAATAATACAGACAACTGGGCATGCACATTACTACTACAGTATTATATATGAGCCTCCTTATGCCACAGCTACAGAGCGGCTTCACTGGGCATGCGCCAGAGATCCCATTGCAACCCCGCCACTCGGCATGTGCCATAGGTCCCATTTGTAACCCCTCGGAGCTGGCTGACAGTCATCACAGCACCAACTGTGCTGACATTGGTCATGAGAAATCACCATAGTGTACAAGGCTGGGACAGCACCAAAATGTATGCAACTTTACGCTTTAAATGCACAGTCAGTTTGTAATACAGAGACCTCTCTCTCAAACTGAGTCCACTACCAGTTGCTGGTCATGAGAAATCACTATTGTGTCCACGTCTGGGACAGCGCTGATATTGACGCAAGTTTGCACTCTAAAATATGTACAGACATTCCACTTTCACTTTGTTTGACTCCCGAAGCACTGGGCATGCGCTCCACATGTATTGTATTGAATACTGAATACTGTAAGTGAAGATTTTAAAAGTAATACAATAAAAAAAAAATCTATTTTCAAGGTCTCAAACCCACGGGAGAAGAAGATGGGAGAAGCAGCAAGAGTAGGCAATAGACTGCTAAGCCACACGATTCACCCATTACTACAGTACTGTAGTTCCTAAAGTAATGAAATCACTTCAATGTCTAAGACTGGGACAGTGCCAATAGCACTTACATTGGCATAAGTGTACAATTTCAACCACACAGTCATTGTGTCATACAGAGTTTAATGATTTAAAACTTTATTAGACATTCTTCTACCACTTTTTTATACATTCCTGATTCCATGTGGAAAACACTGTAATACTGTATAGTGTTCCAAATCAATACTTCTGTCAGCCAATCATCGGGCGGTGATACAGAACATGCATTGGAAATCAGACACAAAGGAAAAGTGACACCTGGTGGGCAAAAAGTTGTATTACACGTTATGACTTTTTTCCAGCGCTACGCTACATTACAAAACTTTTTGTGTGGCATGACTCATGGTATGGTGTGTGGCGTGCCTTGCATGGCATGCTTCATAGCATATGGAGCAACAAACTAGCTGGGCACATATGTAGCTACCTCAGATACTTATGGGTAGATTTGCTAAACATTTTCAAAGCTGCCAATGATCAATGTCTGGGGTGCATGATTGGTTCATGAGGATGACTTTTAATATTTTAGCCCGGTGTTTCAGCACTTTGGCCCTAATTCAGAGATGCTCGTTAGCGGCAGTACGCTCGTTCCGAGCGATGTTCGCACATCTGCACATGCGTACGGTTTTTAGTACGCATGCGCGAACCAGTCAGTGCGGCCGAATATCGTTTGTACGCTATATAGCAAGTGCCTGCTATTTTGAGTGACAGAATGAGGCGTATATGGGTGGTAACAGGGGAAGGTGCTTGAAAACGGGGGTGTGGAATTCGAACGCAGGTGTGCTTAAAGGTCAAAACGGGCGTTTTAAGGGAGTGCATAATTAATACAGCAGCGTCATTGACCACGTCACTTGTTTTTTTTTAACTCAGAACTGCTCGCAAAATAGCGGTTGAAAAAATCAACCACAAGAATAGCGAGCAGTTCATACGCTGTTCGATGTACTCGATTAATCTAATAAATAGCGGACATGACGTATGGTGCGAGCGGCCAGGGGGCGTTTTTTTCAAATAAACGAGCGTATGTTTTGCTCGCTCGTTCAGACTTAGAGGTGTGAACAAACCGCAATGTGCGAATGGATCATTTGAATAGCCACCCCTTATTTTTGAACGAACGACCGCAAATAGCGAATGGCTCTGAATGAGGGCCTTTATCACCATAAGCTTTATGCTCGACTTTTGTAAGAATAATTGTGCGCTTGTGCCTACACGAGATATCATGGGACTTTGGCTGCTTGCTGCTGTTGATTATGATAGCCTGGAGCTAATTTACTTGTTTTTTCCTACCCTGTGGACCTGAGTTGATATTGGTACCCAGTAGATTTTATGTAAGTTTTTTTTTATCCTACTCAGGTTGTCTGTACCACTCACTCCCTTAACTCCTTTTCCCCTTTACCCTCACCTCCATTTTCTTTAGTAAGACCTTTATTGTTTTCTGTTTTGTGAGGTCTCAGGGTCTTTAACTGTTTTTTGTTGTGGGTGTAACTTGACATTGTTTTGTTTTCTATTTAGGTGGAGGTTTTGACTCTAGGAGTTTATGAATCATTGCACAATCTTACAGATTCTGGGCTTCTCATTCCCCCTTTTATTGCAGGCTCCTAAGATGAGGTTATTGGGCTTTTGCACTTTTCATGGGACACCCACAATCATAAATTATACTGTGGGTGGTTGTGCACATTGTAGGTGTTTGATAAGTACTTAATGACATATTGTAGGTGGTTGCAAGATACTTAATGACACATTGTAGGTGGTTGTACACATTGTAGGTTGTTGCAAGGCATTTGGTTATTATTATTATTATTATTATTATTATTATTATTATTATTATTAATATTATTATTATTATTATTATTATTATTATTATTATTATTATTAATATTATTATTATTATCCTTTATTTATATGGTGCCACAAGTGTTCCGCAGCACCTTACAAAGTACATAAACAAATAATTTGACAACTGACTTACAGTAAAGAATAGGACAAGGACATGGATAATATACATTAATATATAAGTGACCATAACATCTAGATATGCAACAGAGCGTAAGCAACCAAGTGTTAGGTGCCCTGGTGGGGGGAAAGAAGTAGGTGAAAGTAAAGTAAGGAGAAGCACAAGAGGGTAGAGGCCCTGCTCATAAGAGCTTACATTCTAAAGGGGAGGGGCAGACAAACAGGTGTGACACAGATGGGGTAAATGGAGGAATGAGCATGTTGCAGCAAGTTAGGATGGGAGCTGGAAGGCTTTCATGAAGTAGTGGGTCTTGAGAGCCAGTTTGAAGGATTGTAAAGAGGAGGAGAGTCTGATAGGGAGAGGGAGAGAGTTCCAAAGGTTGGGAGCAGCACAGGCAAAATCTTGGAGGCTGGAGTGGGAGGAAGTAATAAATTGGCATGAGAGGCGGCATGCATTGGTTGAGCAAAGGGGGTGGCCAGGAGAGTGGAGGGAGATGAGGTCAGAGATGGAAATGGGAGAGGAATGGGTGAGGGCTTTGTAAGCAAGTGTGAGAACCTTGAATTGGGTTCCAAAAGTGAAGGGGAGCCAGTGGAGAGCTTGGAGGAGAGGGGAGGCAGATGTAGAGCGTTTGGAGAGGAAGATGAGTCGAGCAGTAGCATTGAGGACATACTGGAGAGGAGAGAGATGGGTGTTGAGGAGGCCAGATAGGAGAAGGTTACAGTAGTCCAATCTGGATATGACCAGTGAGTGTATGAGGGTTTTGGTGGCATCCTGGGTGAGAAAGGGTCTAATCTTGGAAATATTTTTGAGATGGAAGCGACAGGACTGTGAGATGCTCTGGATATGTGGTTTGTAGGAGAGGGAGGAGTCCAGGATAACTCCAAGACAGCGCACTTTGGGGCTAGAAGAGATAGTTATACCATCAATTGATAAAGACACAAGGCATATTAGGACTCCAATAATATTTCTATTGCTTTTTGATGTGTTAATCTCAGGACAAGACTGTCTCTAGTTCTGATTTGGGACACTATATGTGTCTTCTTGTTGATTTGGGGACCTGACCAAGCCTAGGCTTGTCGCAATCTATTTTTTCCAACCATTTGGCACTGCCAGCAAAATAGTGCAGCATTTGTTAGAACTTGAGAGCAGATTGATGCCAGTTCATAACAGCCAAATATGATTTTGCAGGAATTTGTGGTCTGATATATTTATGTGGTGGCAATTTGAATCAGCCTGATAGGGTCTGCCTAATAGACAAGGCCATTTTCCCTCTTCATTATAGATTTATTTACTCGTATTGTAAAATTTTGTGTTACATGGTTTGATACATTTTGTGATGCCCCCTTTATGCTTATGGAAGATCAGGAACATTTTTTGGCAGATTTCGTGCAGAGTTAATACTTTAAATAATTGAGAATTTAAAAATAATCATTTACTTATGCACCCCTCATTCTCCTACTGTATGATGGGGACATACTGCATGATTAGAAGATACTGCAGGTTTGGGAGATATTTCATGGTTGGGAAATACTTCATGATTGGGAGATATTGAATGATTGGGAGATATTGCATGATTGGGAAATACTGTATGATTGGGACATACTGCATGACTGAGTCATACTGCATGATTGATTGGGACATGTTGCATGATTGGGAGATACTTTATATTTGAGAGATACTGTATGATTGGGAGATACTGCATGATTGGGAGATACTGTATGGCTGGGACAAAATTTGAAGACTCTGGGAAAGGACCAAGTGGGGGAGTAGAGGGCATGTTGCTCTGCAGGTAAGGTCTCCATAAGGTCTGAGTTGGCCCTTGATGGTATCCAGGGGACAGGCCTACATTCCTACCATAGAGCCCCTGGGCTCTGAGCCAAAGGGGTCACTTGAAAATCACTCTGAAAATGTCAACGTCAATCTGGTCCAAAGCTTGGCCTTGGATAAGTCTGTGCCTAATAGGGCCTATGTGGGCCAGAGTCTGGGATTTTCAATGATACTCCCCATGAGCCTCTAGCCTTCTTATCCAAAGACCTACCACCAATTTACCATGACCCCACACCACAGTTGTGCTGCATGTAGCTGATAGTCCCCCCTTTTGAGCGAGACCCAGCACAATTTTTTTTGACTCTAGGAAGGGACTACGCATGGATGCTCTCTTAAAGTGAAGGTTTATCAACAAGAAAGGGATTCAGAGAGATTTGGAAGGGCTCTGCAGGTATTATGGGGCTTGGACTACCTTCCATCAATAAGTCCTCTCCCAACCTAAATTTTAGAGGAGACTTGAAAATCATTTTGAATGCTTCTAAATTTTGCACTTGTGAAACATGTGCCAAGATAGAGTCACTCTTTTGGTACCACATTCTGTGATTATCTAGCCCTTTCACCATTGAGCTAGAGTTGCTCATTTGCTGGTACCTCAATTGGTTTCCAACTGGTCCCTGCACAGGGTGGGGGGACCAGATTCTATTGAACACAGTTTTTAGGGTGAATTCTAAAATTCCCCAAATTTAAAGGGGGCTATTTGAAATTCCCCCATTTCTAATGAGCTCTGGCACAAAATTTTAGGACCCCTGCCGGGGATCAAGAAGGATGTGCTGTGGTAGAGTGCTAGTTAGTCCATAGGGATACACTCCAGTGAACCTTTGAAGATCTCCACAGGTAGTCAATGGCCTGGGCTACTATCTCCAATGGGGCAACCCAGGCTCGAATCAAGGGGGTCCCTTGGAAATTACACTGAAATTTTCATAGTCATGTGCATCCAAAGCTTAACTCAGGATTTGTCTGGGCCTGTTAGCACCCTTGTGGCTTCAAAACTTGGCTTTTCAATGCCACAAGTTTCTAACCACACTCCCCCACAGAGCTAGTGTAACTAAACCATGTGTACTTCCATGGGATAAACACCACTGTATCCATAGGCTGGCCCTTATGGAACTCTGGGGGTACAGGAATCTCTCCATAGATACTCTGATTATTAAGCCCCTGTGTGTGCATAGGGAGTGCCAGTATCTTCACCCCATACCTGCTTGTAGCAAACATCAAGGTAATGAATGCAGGATGATGACATGAGTGCCATAATTTAAGGAATTATGCTCCTGGGATTCTTCCTGCTGTAATTTTTCTGCAGAGGGGACCTCCTGCTATACTTTGCCCTGAGAGATGCTCCATTAGATGAAGTACTAAAACACCACTGCTTGAACCACTTGTGCTTGCATCCTTGTCTCCTGCACCCATCACTTGACCCAGTCATGGCTCCATGCAGGGGGTTTTCCAAAGATGCTGGTGCTGTCCCATGGACTTTAGGTTTGTGGGGCTTAATATTCAAACTATTTTCAGAGACTAAGGCTAAACAGCTTTTCTGTGACTGATATAGACACTATGGGCTAAATGTAATAACCTGCAAGCCCACACTGTTACTTTATTACATGCATGTATGCCCAAATTTTTAAAGCAGCAAGCACATAAGAGTCTAAACCAGCTTGGTTTAGCCTCTTATCATGCTTACTGTTTAAAAAATATGGACATACTCACATGTATTCCTGCAGTGGCGTCAGCTTGGAGGTTATTAAATTTAGCCCTATTCTCCATTTGCTCTCTGTTGTAAAAACATTGTGTGAAACAATTATAGTAATATTGGAATTTATGCAAAAAAACCTTCATTCCTAGGAGTGAATTCAAAATAAAACATTTGTTGATTTTCAGTTTATTACACAAATATGGTTTCCTTGAACAAACCATGTCCTTTAATATATTACCTTGACTGAGTCTATAAACTTACCTGTGCATACCCAAGTACATTCAATAATTGTGCCATAGGAATGGTGGACAAAGAATTGAGATCTCCAATAAAACCCATGACTTTACCATGTTCCCTACATGAATAATTAGGAACTTTAATTTTATATCCAGACAGTATTTGTAAAACATGATCTAAAGCTTTAATTTCCCATGAACAAGTATCATACAAATTGTATCCTAGAGTAAAATTAGGCAGAATTTCTGGGTTCCTGTTAATCCTATTAATTGAAAAGATAAAAGCCCGTACATGTCTGTATTCTCTCTGGTGTACACTGTTTAAACAAAAAAGCAAAAATATTTTGTACAATTGTTGTTATTATTATTATCATATTATAATTTTTTTTATTACTTTTAGATGATTCGATAAATAGTATGAAAAGAATGTTCTAGATCTTATATGGATAGTCCTGGTTTATCACAGTTTTCCTAGGGGTGAAAAGTCTAATGGGGCACAGATTTTGACACGGACCCCTCAAGGATGTTTGGACATTACTGGTGTTACACCTGTTTAAGCAGAAATATGATATGAGCTATTTGAAAGTGTGAATAAGTATAAAATATCTATATTGGCATTTGTGTGAAGTGATGTAAATATATTAATGTGTTAAAAAATAGTGCAATAAGCATAAGTGATAAAACATATTGATCTGTGGTAGTAATTCATAACTAAAATAGAAATAATGAGTTTGTACTTAATACAAGCTTAATTCTAAAAAATACTATTTAAAATAAATGTATTATAAATTTTAAAATGTCCGACAATAATATGATGTTTTGATGCATAAAGATATATTCTTACATGTGTGCCGAGTATAATCTGAGATATTGGGTAAAAAAACATTGGCCATCCGCTATCCAAAGATCTGTGAATAATATACAACTAGCCATTTGTCACTAATGATCATGGTTTCTGATATCATGGAGATTATCCAGGATGTTGGCACAGAATTGGTTTAATACCAACCCCTGTGATGATGGATGACCTGTTCTTGGAATTTAAAAGACTTCTTACCAATTACTATTAAAGAACATCCTTGAATATTTACATATGGGCAATAGAAAGATAAAGATATATAGGTTTAGTCTCCCGTATCCAAAATGCTTGGAACCAGGGATATTTTGAATAACAGAATATTCATTATTTTGGAATATTTGCATATCATAATGAAATATATTGGGAATGGGACCCCAATATACACACCTAATGCATTTATGTGTTATATACACCTTATACACACAGCCTGCAGGTAATTTTATACAATATTTTTAATATTTTTGTGGCTCAAACAAAGTTTGTGTACAGAAATTAAATTAATTTATGTTTCATATACAGCTTATACACAAAGCCTTAAGGTAATTTTATACTATATTTTTAATAATTTGTGCCTTAGACAAAGTTTGTGTATATTGAACCATCAAAAATCAAAGGTTTCATTATCTCAGTTATGCCAAAATGAATCCGTATTTCGGAATATTATGTATTTTGGAATACTTGGATATGGGAGACTCAACCTGTATCACTTTAAAACATTGAATATATGAAATATCAGCATTTTCTATAGTAAATGATGTAATGAGTTAGTTAATATAAGGAGCTGTTCAAAATTATAAAGTTAGGAGTATTTTGATTGAAACTTTTCTATTTAGCTAGATTTGTGTGCTGCGTCCTGGCTTGCTGATACTGATGCTGATATTGATGCTGATACTGATGCTGATATTGATGCTGATACTGATGCTGATACTGATGCTGATACTGATGCTGATATTGATATTGATGCTGATACTGATGCTGATACTGATATTGATATTGATACTGATGCTGATACTGATGCTGATACTGATGCTGATATTGATGCTGATACTGATGCTGATATTGATGCTGATACTGATGCTGATACTGATGCTGATACTGATGCTGATATTGATATTGATGCTGATACTGATGCTGATACTGATATTGATATTGATACTGATGCTGATACTGATGCTGATACTGATGCTGATATTGATGCTGATGCTGATACTGATGCTGATATTGATGCTGATACTGATGCTGATATTGATGCTGATACTGATACTGATATTTATGCTGATATTGATGCTGATACTGATGCTGATATTGATGCTGATACTGATGCTGATACTGATGCTGATATTGATATTGATGCTGATACTGATGTTGATACTGATATTGATATTGATATTGATGCTGATACTGATGCTGATGCTGATACTGATGCTGATATTGATGCTGATACTGATACTGATACTGATGCTGATATTGATGCTGATACTGATGCTGATACTGATACTGATGCTGATATTGATGCTGATACTGATGATGCTGATATTGATGCTGATACTGATGCTGATACTGATGCTGATACTGAGGCTGATATTGATGCTGATACTGATGCTGATACTGATGCTGATATTGATGCTGATATTGATGCTGATGCTGATACTGATGCTGATACTGATGCTGATACTGATGCTGATACTGATATTGATGCTGATACTGATGCTGATACTGATGCTGATACTGATGCTTATATTGATGCTGATACTGATGCTGATATTGATGCTGATACTGATACTGATGCTGATATTGATGCTGATACTGATGCTGATATTGATGCTGATACTGATGCTGATACTGATGCTGATACTGATGCTGATATTGATATTGATGCTGATACTGATGCTGATACTGATATTGATATTGATACTGATGCTGATACTGATGCTGATACTGATGCTGATATTGATGCTGATACTGATGCTGATATTGATGCTGATACTGATGCTGATACTGATGCTGATACTGATGCTGATATTGATATTGATGCTGATACTGATGCTGATACTGATATTGATATTGATACTGATGCTGATACTGATGCTGATACTGATGCTGATATTGATGCTGATGCTGATACTGATGCTGATATTGATGCTGATACTGATGCTGATATTGATGCTGATACTGATACTGATATTTATGCTGATATTGATGCTGATACTGATGCTGATATTGATGCTGATACTGATGCTGATACTGATGCTGATATTGATATTGATGCTGATACTGATGTTGATACTGATATTGATATTGATATTGATGCTGATACTGATGCTGATGCTGATACTGATGCTGATATTGATGCTGATACTGATACTGATACTGATGCTGATATTGATGCTGATACTGATGCTGATACTGATACTGATGCTGATATTGATGCTGATACTGATGATGCTGATATTGATGCTGATACTGATGCTGATACTGATGCTGATACTGAGGCTGATATTGATGCTGATACTGATGCTGATACTGATGCTGATATTGATGCTGATATTGATGCTGATGCTGATACTGATGCTGATACTGATGCTGATACTGATGCTGATACTGATATTGATGCTGATACTGATGCTGATACTGATGCTGATACTGATGCTTATATTGATGCTGATACTGATGCTGATATTGATGCTGATACTGATACTGATGCTGATATTGATGCTGATGCTGATACTGATGCTGATATTGATGCTGATACTGATGCTTATATTGATGCTGATATTGATGCTGATACTGATACTGATGCTGATATTGATGCTGATACTGATGCTGATGCTGATATTGATGCTGATGCTGATACTGATGCTGATGCTGATACTGATGCTGATGCTGATCTAGAAACTGATACTGATGCTGATACTGATGCTGATACTGATGCTGAATTGATGCTGATACTGATGTTGATATTGATGCTGATACTGATATTGATGCTGATATTGATGCTGATGCTGATATTGATGCTGATACTGATGCTGATACTGATGCTGATACTGATGCTGATATTGATGCTGATATTGATGCTGATGCTGATATTGATGCTGATACTGATGCTGATATTGATGCTGATACTGATGCTGATACTGATGCTGATATTGATGCTGATTCTGATATTGATGCTGATACTGATGTTGATATTGATGCTGATACTGATGCTGATACTGATGCTGATATTGATGCTGATGCTGATACTGATGCTGATATTGATGCTGATACTGTTGCTGATACTGATGCTGATATTGATGCTGATATTGATGCTGATACTGATGCTGATGCTGATATTGATGCTGATACTGATGCTGATACTGATGCTGATATTGATACTGATACTGATGCTGATACTGATGCTGATATTGATGCTGATACTGATGCTGATACTGATGCTGATATTGATGCTGATATTGATGCTGATATTGATGCTGATGCTGATACTGAAGTTGATATTGATGCTGATACTGATGCTGATATTGATGCTGATACTGATGCTGATATTGATGCTGATATTGATGCTGATACTGATGCTGATACTGATGCTGATATTGATACTGATACTGATGCTGATACTGATGCTGATATTGATGCTGATACTGATGCTGATACTGATGCTGATACTGATGCTGAATTGATGCTGATACTGATGCTGATACTGATGATGATACTGATGCTGATATTGATGGTGATATTGATGCTGATACTGATGCTGATATTGATGCTTATACTGATGCTGATATTGATGCTGATACTAATGCTGATACTGATGCTGATATTGATGCTGATATTGATGCTGATACTGATGCTGATACTGATGCTGATATTGATGCTGATACTGATGCTGATATTGATGCTGATATTGATGCTGATACTGATGCTGATATTGATGCTGATATTGATGCTGATACTGATGCTGATACTGATGCTGATACTGATGCTGAATTGTAACCCACTGCTGCATAAGATACATGATTTTGACTTTACTTTCATGTGGAGTGCCAAGTTATTAAACATCCTTAATACCCCACATGTCACACCCTTTTTATAGGAACCAGATGCAAACAGCAGGCAACTGATAGAAAAGAGATGGCAATGTATTTGAGAATTGAGACAAGAGGCACCAAGAAATCAGCAGGACCATCGAGAGTAGTGTTGGGCCTGGGTAATAAAGGCATTTCCAAATTGGGGAGACATGGTGACACCCCCTATCCCAAATAATGTATGAAAATACTACAGTATGTGACACTGCATGAATGAAAATAAGCAAATCAATGCCAATGGGATAGGAGACAATCAGCTTGTAACACTTCCACTTACAGCTGTATAACAATGCAGTGGCAGCCAGACATCTTGGAGGGAAAGATAAGAGATTGATGCTGCTCAGTGGCAGCAGCCTCCCTAGGCCCTTACAGCCCATCACACAGCAGCATGTGCTGGGATGTGAAAAGGTACTGCTGCCATGGAGCAACAGCAACCTCTCTCTCTCCCTGCCTGATATGGAATTGACCAGGACCCCTGCTGGGCTCCTCCTACTAGACCAGGCATTGGTAAAAAGTACCCAATCACCCTCTCGGTGCCACTGGACATCAGGAAGTGTAGGGACATACACAGTATGATTTGTTGGGACACAATCACTGGAGGTAAGCTCATCCAATCTAATCAATAATGTTTACTTACACAGTCTATCTGGGAAGTAGGGGTGGCCTTCAAAGGGGCTACCTTTGATAGTACACTTTATGCTATGCATCAATGGCATGAAACCATTGATTGTAAACCCATTGATGGGCATTCCTACTATGGGTGATGGGCCAATGAGATAAGGGGAATGCTAATTTAAGGGGTAAGTCTAACTGGTGGCCCAATCAAGGAAAGATCAATGGTTGGATCAAGGGGAGGAACTATGCTCCATGATCCTGCACTGGGAAAGAAGGACAAAAATGATCTCCTACTTTGTCATTGAGAATCAGCCAAAACTAAGAGCAGTGCATCTACTTTGAAGTCACAAGAAAGATGTAATCCATGAACCTTATATTTGACTTCCTCCAAGAACACAGCCATAATTTAAACATGTTATTTAATGTCCATAGCATAGGCCAGAGGCACTAAAAGGAGTTTGTTCCCTTATGGAATAACACTGCTTTCAGACTACTGTTGGAGGAATCAATAAACAGTTGCAACTCAATAGTATTGTGTTGAACACCAAACTTAGGGCCTGATTCACTGCCTAATGCAATACTGCATATACACGCAGTTCAACTGCGATATAAAGCCGAACCACTGCAAACATAATGCAAACTCAGCACCACATAGACACCCACTCTACCATATGCACCTCCGTAATACTTAGCAGAACAGCAAGGCCATCGATACAATAGAGTAACATCGGACCCATATACACACTTGCACAAGCCCGGACCTTACTCAGAAATTGCTAACAGCCACGTACACTATGAGACCTCACACTGTGTATGGCATCAAAGTGGGTAATTTATAGAAGTCATTCGGCCGACCAGCCCGCGTCACAACCCACACATGGCACTTCCTGTCAGTCACTCTGTGATGGGTCTGCATAGCCTTGCAGTCTGTATTGCAGTGGCTGGTTTGCACACCCACACTGCAATGCATATGCATGAACTATATGCAACAATTGGCTGATTGCATTCTTATTAACAACTGTATTCCCTGCCAAATCAGTCCCTCAATCATTAAAATAATGTGCGCAAAGAAACATTTCTAAAACTTGAAATTGTTTTACCTCAAGCACAAATAATTTACTGTTGCAGCCTAGAACCCTACGTTCAGCTTGTTCTGACAGTTTAAAGTCACAAAACAAATCATTTCATTCTTCCTGTGCTATGATGTGAAGTGATTTGTCCTGTGTTTTGGGGCTATGCTCCACTGTAATTTTTATATCTTTTGACCTTCTTTTCTCTAATTCACTTGTAAATACAGAAATGAGGTACAGGTACTGGAAGCCCTTCTCCATGAGGCACAGGGAAAGTTGATAGTGCTCAGCAATACTAATAAGACCAAAACAGCAGTCATTACAGTGGTTCTTAGGCTCGCCTCATACCATTGGGTCAGTGTATGGCACAGTGATTTCCATTAAACCATTGTGAGATTAATTGAGCAGGTTATGCAAGAAATATGGGGTTCTCAGATTTTATCTTGGTCACCAAAATCACAGTCAAAGTACATTTTATAATTTTTCTTTATCAATGAGCTAATTGCCTTTTTTTGCTTTTTAGTGTAAACTCAACGCATGCGTAACAAAAGTTTTCAGTATGGTTTACACCCCCCCAAATTTTAATGACTGCCATTACTTTGCATGTACTTACTCATTTACTCACAAAGATACAATATAACCTACACAAGAAAAGAATATGACTAATTTAAAATAGAGAAATGAGAAGAAAGGTTAAATTGCCATTTGCACTGGTCACTGGCAGTGGTGTGAGGGCCACATATCTCCTTATAAGAACACCCCCCAGTAACCAATGGTAATAGTACAGTCTGAGGAGCTTCCCTCTTCCTTTCACCTCTAAACGCCAGCTGGGAGCTGGGACAGGTGCCAGCAAGCAACATGGCATACAACAGTAAGAGGAGTCTTCTGCCGAAGGACGAGCACATGGAGGAGAATGAGGATGAGGAGACTGGGCAGATTGTGTACCCCATAGTGCAGGCAGAAGAGAGTCTTGGAGCACTGTGAATAAATACTTTAATTTTTGGATTTGTATTTTTCAAAATATCTCAAAAACCTTCAATTATATTAAATTTCTGATGTTATATTTGGATTCCATGCACAACATTACATGGATATTGATATATATCAGATGCAAAATGGCTGATTTATACACAGGCATTTTCCCCTTCTGTAGGAATCACCTAATTCCAGTTGGCATCCTGGTAACTAGTAAATCCAAAGCCCAAAAATTACTGACTGTATAGTACAGTCAGGGACATACTTTAACTAGAGGTTGGACAGGATGAAACTCACCAGGGGCACTGGTCAAGAGTGGGGCACATTTTGTCTCAGCCTGCCATACCCTAGGGTGGCAGTGTGCCACACAGATTACCTATTCTAAACCATTTTTATCATTTAACATCATTTTCACTGTGTTAGGAGATTGGTTTTAGCATTATAAGAATGTCCTGCAACAGCTTTGAGGGCTGTAATGATTGGCTTGCTGCGGCCATGAAGATGCTTTGAAAGCTGGTTAACCTTGGCTAGTTGTGTCCTGCGCACCGTTGAACAAAATGCAGCCTTTGGGCCGTGCAGCAGCTGGTGAGCCTTGGCTAGTTGTTGCCTCTGGTCCATAGAACAAGATGCAACCTTTGGGCTGGAAAGCAGCATTACAGGCTGGTGAGCCTTAGCTTGTTGTGGCCTGTGGGCCATAGAACAAGATGCAGCCTTTGGGCTGTGAAGCAGCCTTGTGGGCTTGTGAGCCTTGGCTTATTGTGGTCTGTGGGCTGTAGAATAAGATTTGGCCTTTGGGCCGTGAAGCAGCCTTAAGGGCTGGTAGCCTTGGCTAGTTGCTGCTGATGTGAAAATTGTGCCGCCGAATTGACACAAGTGGCGGTATGCTGGATGGTGTACTTTGGACACTGGATTGTGGCCTGTGCTGCTGGGTTGAAACAAACAGCAGACACTGGAGTGTGGCCTGTGCTGCCGGGTTGACACAAGCAGCTGGATGCTTGGCTGTGCACTCTGGACACTGAGTGAGACCTGTGCCACCAGGTTGAAACAAGCAGTTGATGCTAGAGTGCAACCTGTGCTGCCAGGTTGACACAAGCAACTGGACGCTGGGCTGCACATTCTAGACACTGAGTGTGGTCTGTGCTGCCTGGGTGACACAAATGGCAGAGGGCTGGTATGTGGACTGTGCCACCTAGATGACACAAATGGCAGGAAATAACAAGGTAAATAGGAGAACTGGGTACTCGACTGGATAACAGGAGACTATGCCAGAATCGGAACACGTGAAATGCTATCTCTGGCATCGGAGCAGTGTTCGCACCAGAAGGAAATAGCTGCAGGAACCAAATCAGAATAGAGATGGGATGATGGACAGTTGATAAGAGGAGGTCAGCGAACACCCCCCCCCGGCGTTCACATGAGCGGCTTGTGACACTCTGTTTAGCATTGTCCAGATTCTTGATAGTCAGAAGAAGAGAACAGAGATTTCAATGCCTAGAGCCAGTCTGCAGCCTCTGATTCTTAGTAGGCAGGTCTGGTGGCTGGTTTGAGACAGCATATTGCATGGAAGTTGGACTTTGTCATTGATAGAGGAAGTTACATTGACAATGAAGATATTGAAGTGAGGATCCCACAGCTTCTAACTTGGATCCTTCTGCTGTAATTGGATAGCAGATACCAGGAGCTTCTCCCTGTCACCTCAGTTTAGGTGAGTTTCCTCACAGACCTTTTTGCATTGGAATTGATAGTATTGAGAAAGTTCTGACTATACCTTGCAGAACATTGTGCAGAGCATAATATAATCTATTTTCCTAGGTGGAGGTTGCATGACCAGGTCATGGAGGGATAAGACTACTGTTTTAGGAGATCCCATCTCCCTGCAAAGCAATACAGTATATAGGACTACTTGGTGCAGCATTGCATTCATGTTGCTTGAAGCTGATGGAATCCTCAAGGTCATGTCCCATCTTTTTATTCTGCTTTAGGTCATGTCTCCTCCCTACACTCTATTTCAGGTCATACATTCCATGCATTCTCAATTTTTGCATGTATAGGCAACATATTTTGTGACCCCACCCTCTTCTCCACCAAATAATACTCATCCTGCCCCCCCTCTTTCCCATCCTTCCTGCCCAATATCCATACCCGCCTGCCACTGTTACTTTACATGCTTATCTTAGTGAATTGTCCCTTCTCCCCCTAAGTATGTTATCCCTCTTTCTACATTTTAAGTTTTTAGTTTTTTATCTGCTATACCATGGAAGAAAACATATGTAATACTATGGTGGTACAGCCCCAATATTTTATTGTGAGAAAAAAAACTGGTTTTACTGCTCTTTTTTGCATTTAGATCCAATTTTGTTTGGCCAAAATATTATCCATATTTAGTCAAACAAACATAGTAGTTTTGATAAGGTCATGGACCCATGTGTGGCAATGATCATGAAAAAGGAGCTGCTTATCAGGGAATTTTCATGTGAAAAAAATCCCAATTGACAGCCGGCTTTAGGGCTAATTGAATATTTCCCTGGGGAATTAATTAGCTGCAGTGAATTACTGTGGCTAATTGAATTACCCCATAAGTCATAATACTGTAAGTGTAGTGTAGGATAGCTGTAGGCACAAGTACAAAAGCAACAACAGCCCTCTAAACACCTATATTGCTCATATGACAATACACCAGCAGCTCTCAGCAACTTAGCATGACATGGCGACACATAGAGGGGTATTCAATATGAAACGTAAACTTCGCTGTCAAAGTTTACGCTGCATATCGGAGATTTTCCTGGGATAAAGTATCGGGCGTGCGCCCGCTTTATCCCCCTATTCAATATGAAAACTACAAAAACGGGACCCGGCAAAGTAGGATTGGCGAAAAAAAACAAAATTTACCTGGAATAAATTGTAGGACCCCTCAAAAGCTGTAAAAACATAGGGGATCACTATGAGTACCCCTGTTTTAGCCTGCAAATGAAAGTCGGGGATTTAAATAGCTGCTGCTGGTGTTTTTTTCCCGACATTGAAGAAGTGATTCAGAAGAGCACTTAGGTTATTTTTTTCGTTTTTTTAAGTGGTCCCATCAAATTTGGGGTACATGAAAATGGGTACTAGCATATTTTTATGTCCCTAAAGTAATTTTAAAAAAATTCTGCAACTGTGCACCTGCCGCTAATAATCTATTCTAGAATACACCTGCCGCATACTTGCAGAATAGCCCTGAACCTATTTCCCTAGTTTGAAATAATTTTTTCCCATTTTTTTTTCCACCCCAATTTTTAAATTCATTTTTTGGGGTGTCCCTATTTTTTTTTTTGACAGTTATTTTTAAAATGTCATTCCCAGTGGTGAAAAGTTATCCCCGTTTTTTTTCAAAGACTTTTCGCAGGTTCGAAAAGTCTTTGAAATTTAATACGGTGTAAAACCAAAACCTGCGAAAATGACGTCATCGGTGTGAAAACATCGCAAAAATTGAGTTTTTGCTCCATATTGAATACCCCTATAAGAGCCTAGCATAGTAAGTAGAAATATGTATATTTTGAACAATTTACATTTTATTAATCCGTTTTACAAGAATTATATTTATACTACCTTGTACCTCAAAACTATTCACAGCAGATGCTACAGTTAATTTTGTACATTTTAACAGGACACATTTATTATTTGGTACAGATGTGTCCCTCATACACAGTGTGCTCTGTGGAAAATAGCCCCTCTTAGGTCCCAGGTGACTTGGTCCAGCCAAGCATCTTTCTAACTAAAAGTGTGTGTACAATTTGCATTATTAAGTCTAGGGACTAAAAATACAATCCTAGCTTAAACTGATAAATATGATGGGTGACATTTAACAATTCAAAATAGCAAGCCAGCTTCGCCATCGATCACTGCCTTACCCGCCACCAATGTCCGTCCTAGCCCTCTATTTGGCAGTGTCTCCTTCCCGCATACTCTCACCAGTATCCATCCCTACCTGCAGCAGCAACATGGAGCCTGCATGGAGCCTGGATGAGAGGAGCAACTTCAAAGAGGTGAGCTGGAGGTGAGTCTGGGGACAATGGCCTGCAATGCACTGCAGGCTTACCAGAGCTCTCATCTCCCAGAGGTATTATGATACAGCAGGAAGGGTTAAGAATAAATACATTTGCTGCAGAGGCTGCTATGTAATCAGTAGCCTGTGCAGACTACCTGGAGCTGTACACCATCTTAGGATGTCATAGAGTAACTAGAGATGTGCACTGGATGATTTTCCTGGTTTTGGTTGCAATTTGTCAGCTGGTTTTGGTTTTGGTTTTGCCAAACCACTGGGATTGGTTTTGGTTTTGGTAATAGATTTTTTCCCAAATATAGGCAAAAAAACCTACAATTACATAATTTGAGCCTTGTTTGTTCCTAGAGTATTATTAACCTCAATCACATGAATTTTCACTCATTTCCTGTCAGTTTTTACCATATCATAGCACTCAATATTGATATCACCCAGTATAGGGAAAAAGGTTTCACCGAACTAGTTGGCTCAGTAAGCTAAGCAACATCAGTTGGTTGCACAAACATGTGGCAGTTCAACTTCCAACATGACACATCAGGAAACAAATGTTTTCATTAATCATGAGGCCTGAGGGTGATGGAGTATTTATGTACAGGTAGATGAATGTAGGTAAAGCAAGGAAGGATTGAAACAAATTTATGAGGGAGGAGGGGAGAGCATGGGTGAACAACATGTCCCATGTTTTGCCCACAAAACCAACTTGGTGGTTCAGATTTCTAAAAAAAATTAAAGGGGCATGCAGGAGATGCTGTCTTTGGCAATAAACATTTCTGGAAATTGTTGGCATTCAGCAACCACATGTCCAAAATTTCATCTGCTCTGGCAGTTTAACTTACAACATGGTACATGTAATAAACAATAGTGGCAGTGCAGTGGCAAACAGGTTGGCAGTTTAATAAACTTTATAAAAATGTTTGTTGTCTCTGCAAAAAGACAGTCTGCAATGCCTTAATCAGCCATAATGCAAAGAAATGAGGTGCAAAATGGAATTGTCCTTGGGCCCTCCCACCAACCCTGCTGTTGTATATATTAAACTGGAGAAGCAAAGTTGAACTAATCAGTCACTTCACCATCAAGGACTGCCACTTGTGGCTTAAGTGATTGGTTTATTTGGGACCCCCACAATACAAACTTACAATGGACATAAGGCAGCTAATTATATTGATAATTCTCTCTACAGTTGGAAGTGGTCATTCTCCTCATCTGATTCCTCACCCTCATCAGTGTGTACATCATCCTAACACAATATTAATTCATCCCAGTTGTAATCCACCATTACAGGTATTTCTTTATTTTTTTACATAATTGGTGGTAAAGGTCTTCCTTGTGGAATTTCCAGTTAATTTTGATGAACATAATATTTTCCACATTTTGAAGAAGTAGCCTCCAACGCTGATCACTTATAAGGTACCCGGCTGTGCTGAAAACACTTTCTGAGTACACACTGGAGGATGGGCAGCTTAAGTAATACAAAGCCAATCTGTACAAAGTACTCCAAATTTACTTTTTTTCCAGTAGTCAAAGGGACTCTGTGACATGCCTAATTGTATGATGTCATTAAATAATCATCTAACATTCTTTGGATGGTCACCCTATCATATGGAGTCATGCAGAGGTGTCACTAATTTTCGACAATTATTTTAGACCTGACCAGATGTCACAATGTTGTGTTGACTCCTTTAATTCACCACTGGGTCTTTTGGAAAAACTGAGTTTTTTCAAAGAAGTTGCTAGAGAAACTGAAGGGAGAGATTCTCACAAGAAGCTTAATTATCTCTTGAGATCTGGGTCAGTTGGAAAGAAATACATGATGTATAACTTAAACCTAAGATCAAGCATGGTTGCCAAAATGTAGTGATCCAATTTCAAGATATTTGCAACCCTTGAACCCTGGCAAAGTGAAAAAAGGACTTGAACTACATGTCCAACTGTTACAGTTGTCTGGGGGTCCAGACAACCAGAGACACCAGGAGATGTAGTGTGAAATCAAAGTAAGTGCCTTTTTTGTCACAAAAAGAATAGTCCAAAGTACAAACGGTGCGGCTGAACACCGATGGTGCAGCTAGGGAGCCAATGGTGCAGCTATGGAGTCGATGGTGTGGCTATGGTGCCATTGGTGCAGCAAAGTACTGTTGGTGCAGCAAGGTGCCATTGTTGTGGTTGTAGAGCTAGTAGAGTGGACGGAGGCCGATGTGTCTTGGGAGCTGATGATGTGGCTTAAAAGCCATTGGTGTGGCAAGGTGCTGATGATGAGGCTGGAGCAATTGGTGCGGCAAGGTGCTGTGGATGTGGTTGGAGTGCCAGTGATAGCCAGAGGCAGATGTAGCATCTTGGGAGCTGAGAAAAATCTGTGCACTGGTGCGACTTGGAAGCTGAGAATTAGTCTGTGCGCTGGTGCGACATGGAAGCCAGGAGACAGTCTGTGCACTGGTGCGGCTTGGAAGCTGGGAAACAGTCTGTGCACTCATGTGGCTTGGAAGCAAGAATACAGTCTGTGCCCTGGTGTGACTTGGAAGCTGGGAAACAGTCTGTGTACTGATGTTTAGACAGCATAACCGGCACAGAGTGCATGAATGGCTGTAATTTAAGAGAAGCAGGACCCAATCATAGCTGTCTCCAGCAGACAGTAATTCCTAATTATAGGCTGGTGTGCACCTGAGATTTGTTAAGAGGCAGATGATTAGTAGCACCTGAGAAAAACACACAGACAGCCAGGAATGACAGGCTATGATCTGAACAAAGACAAAATAGGATTAGATGCAGTCTCCTGTAGTGATCAAGACTGGGAACTGCCACCAAGATGATCCGCTACCTGCGGATCCTAACAACAACATACTTAGTGGTATCACTTTGTTTCATCTCCTCCTTTAGTTTATTGATCTTATTTTCCAAAAGCCAAATTGGGGGAATCATCTGACTCAAGCAAGCATTGTCTGAGCTAACTTCATAGGTAGCTACTTCGAAGGGTTTGAGCTTCTTGCACAAGACGGAATGCATTCTCTTTTGCACTGGACTAATGAACACCCCCCTCCACTACCCATTTCATGGCTTGTTGTATAGCTGTGGATGACTTTTTGATGTTTATCCATCTGCTAAAGCATATGAAGGGTCACCTGTTTACCACCTCTTGCTACAGTTGGTGACAGGCAAAAATGTTCCAACAATTGTTTGGGACACAGACAGCATCTCCTGCATGCCCCTGTCATTTTTTTAAAAACTTTGTATAACCAAGTTGATTGTGCGAGCAAAACTTGGGAGATGTTGAAATTCACCCAGCTTTAATGCTCTCACAATATAGGTGGCATTGTCAGAAGTCACAAATCCTAAGGGGTAGGCCATTTTGCTATTACATACTTTAATTTTTTGAAGAGGTTTTCATTGGAATGCCTCTTAGCGAAGCCAGTGATACACAGAGTAGCCTGTCTCGGAATGAGCTGGCATTGTTTGTTAGATACTGCTATTGCTGCTAAAGATGAATAACCCACCCAGTGCACTCCCAAAGTCATATAATCTTTAGTTTGCCCACTACCGCTTGTCCAACTATCTGTGGTTAGGTAAATAGTGGGTACATTGGCATTTTGTAGGTCAATAATTTGGTATTTTTACTGTCTTGGTAAAGCAAAGGAATGGCTTAAATGGAACAGAGATGGAATTTGGTATCGGTACATAGTACCTCAATTAGCTACGTGAATGGTGGATATTGGATGCAGATTTAATACTAGCATAGTCGTGATGGCATTAGTGATCCACTGTGCGACTGGGTGAGAGCTGTCATACCTGCTTCCTCTTGCAAAAGATTGTTTCACATTCAGTTTTTTTTTAAATTGTAGTCTTCTTGGTCCCCTATTGGGATGAAGATCCACCCCCAGCAGCACCAGCAGGCCTAGTGCTGAATTATTCTTCTGAGAAATCCCTAATAGTGGATGAGTCATCTACCCTAAACAAATTGGATACAGCACTACCTCAGATCATTACTGTGAATATTGAGGATGATGTTTTTGGTAGTAGTGATTGCAGGTGCTGGGATCTATTTGAACTTGAGAGAAGGGAGCTAGTTGATGATGGACTGCTTGTTGTTATTTTTTTAGTACCAGTTTCAGATGTTGTCAAAAACTTTTCATGAGTTTGCTGCAATTTACATAACAGGAAAGAGGTTCCTAGATGGTTAACATCCCTACCTCTACTTGCCATGGTTTTACAAACATTACAAATGGCTTCATAATTGTCAGGATTTGGTTACAAATAATTCCACACATAAGAGGTGCATTTGTTGATCCTATGCCCATGCATGACAATGGCTTTCCTCTTATCATAGCCAAGAGCTGCTTCCACTGGTGCTTGACTTACACAAACAACCAAGTCATCCTCAACATCCTCACTAGTGCTCGCATCAGCTATACAAATATCCCCCTCATCCTCTTGCACTTTCTTGGTGGCAAAAAAGAAATGTCATCATCTATAAATTGTGCTTCTCATCCCCACATTTGCAGAGGGAGCAAAAATGGTGGATGGTGGATTCTCTGCAAGTACAACAGTATCAGAAAGTTCAAACTGACACATAGCACTCATGGACACACTTTGATTCTCTTCAGGGATTTGTGATATTTATGTTACTGAATGCACAGTTTGTTCTACTGCCTTAGAGGTTTTCATTTTCTTACACTTTTTGCTTCATCAAGAGAGGCAAAGGAAGATGCCTCACTGACAATTACAGAACAACCACTCATAAATAAAGGTCCAAACCTCAGTCTTACCTTGCCACTACATGTGGTAAATCGAATGTTGGTAATTTTATATTTTTCTGCACCACACTTTCCCATTGTTAGATTTTAATTTTTTCTTTAGCACTATATATTATATTTATAATTTTAGATGCCCTAACTTAGACCCTCTATGCCCTTCAGCAATGGCAGTACTAGATGACATTGAAGGACTAGCATTGTCATCATGACTTTTGGCAGCAACTGCAGTGGCAGTATTTGGTTGCTCTTCTCCAAACTGAAAGGTATCCATTTTACAATTTGCTGATCACTGTGTTGCTTATATTTACATGTGCACAAAGTGAACTTCAGTAAAGCACACAAATCAGTACACACAATAGAATTTAACTCAGTATTTTCATTTTGATTATTTTGATGTCACAGCTCAATTAAAACTGCTTGGAGTCAAAGGGCTTATATATGCATGTAAAAAAATTGCACTAGAGTAAAGTGTACCAAACAGTACAAACAATAGAATTTAAGTAACTTCTTTTTTTTAGGTTGCAGCTCAATTCAAATTGTGTGGATTCACTGGACTTATATATGCACAAATACATCTTTACTGATGGACACAGTACAGCCAATTTAAAAAATACAGCACAACCTACAACAGCATGCCCCCTATACACATTAACTAAGAGCAGCACAGCCACTAGGAGTCTGGACACAGCATAGATGTAGCCATGCTCATCTATCCCACAATTTGTATGCAGCACACTATAGATGGTGTGACTAGTGTGCCCGCATCTATGATGCATGCATGCATCTGCACTCATATGCCATAGACATATATGGCGTTAACAAATGCTGCACTGTGCCCTGATAGATATGCCTGTGCATACGCATTGTGGAATGGATGAGCTTGGGTACATTTGTATATACAGCAAAGTACAGCACAGCATACAGCAGTGTACCCCCTAAACACATTGAATAAGAGCATCAAAGCAACTTGTGAATCTGGACACAGCACAGCCTATACAGCAGAGTAAAGCACATCATACAGCAGCGTGCCTGACAGGGAAATGGACCCCGAGTCCAATTTACAGCATCTTATATAGAATCCAAAACCCACAAGAATCCGACACCGTGAGGATGACATTTTGCCTCAAAATGGAATCCGAGTGAGGTGAAAAGATCTGAGCTGCCACTTGGATTGACTCTGATGTGTGAAGTTCATGTGGGTTGGATTAAAAGCAATCCACACTGCTCATCTCTAACAGTGACACCACAAATTTCCACTAAAGAAGGGAACTTGATAAATGACCCTGAAACTTAGTTTATACAAAAAGTACTGTAGATGAAAATGTTATTTTCACCTACTTTTATATAAATTTAGTAATGATGAATATACCCCTTAATCAAATACAAAGTTCTTAGAAGCAGAGGCCACAGCTTTTTATCACACCAAGGGCCCAATTTGCATGCAGCTTTCAAAGTATGCAAATACCGCGATGCAAGCAAGACATTAGCATGCCCATTACGTTTTGTCTTGCGATTGCGGTATGTATTTACATGCCCACAAGCCTGACACAAGACGCCCACTTGCACTTAGTAACATATGTCATCCCTAGGAAGTGTATTAAACAATCGGTAACATCGGCTAACATTGGCCCCATATGCAGCACTTGTGGTTGACCTTACACTACCGCAATCACTGTGAGTGCTGCTATGTTTATTTCAGCCATTTGACATGTATGCTGACAATGCGTATTAATTATGCACAATCCTGAAATGGCATTTTGATGCACAGACAAGCATGCTTTTGCACCAACACACCCCCAATACCAGCGACCACCCCCTTTCACCACCCACAAATGGCACATCTTGTCACTCATGCTTGCGGGTCATCTGCTCAAAGGCGCACGCCAGCGCCACCGGACATACTGCAGAAATGGGATATGGTTGAAGTGAAAGACAGCGCCCTCTACCAGCCTGGTCTGTACTGGGGCACTGTATAAGGCCTAGCATCACTGCTGGGCATACAAATTATGTCCACAAAAGTGAGTGGTGTGTCAGCCCTCCTAAAGGGGACAACTAATTTGCAGACCCAAAATGCTACATGAAGTGTCATGGCAAAAACATAATTGAAAGAGCAAGCATTCACAGCTGAAATTAAAAAACAAATGGAAGGGACCGCAGCCACCAAGTAAAGCAGCATGGACTTATCAATGGGACGCCTACAGTCAACCGCTTTAGGGGTCGACCTGGACGAACCCCTGCAGGCCCCTGAAATTATGAAGGATCTGAAGGGGCCAGGCCTGTCATATAATGCAGAGAGAATAGACACGCCTGCTAAAATATGCCATACCACAGTGTGCTTGAGCCACGAAAACCAGAAAAATGCTCCCATTCCTGCCAACCACCTGCTAACAGTGAAACGTCCTGGGGCAATGGCCCTGAAAGCTAATTCCTAAATGCCGACCTGATGATCTGCCAAACAGAAGGAGGACATGGGTCACTGGAAAGAGCGGACTGAGGAGCTAATTCCTCGAATGGTTCTCAGTGCATCCGCAATCCCAATCTGTATACCAGGCACATGCTCGGCAACAAATTGGACATTAAGGGCGGGATGTACTAGGCAGCGATTCCACAATGCAGTACATGCCCCCTGATTTTGTGCACATACCGCAGTTCATTACCCCGGTATGCACCAAGAATTTTGCAAATGACAGCTCTCCCAATAAGAGCTGTCCTTTGAGATGCTGCCAGGCAGAGGGACTTCCGGGTTGACCACCCAGAAGCCCCTCTGCTCATGCGCAGTAGGATGTGGGCCATGAGGGCTCATGGGAGGATCCTATCGGATCCCTCCCAGCCAGGAGCATCACAATAAGAAGCTCTATAGGCTTCTATTGGGTAATGCCACCTGAAAGTGGCATTACCAAGGGATGCAAAGAACCAGAATGCATTGCATTCTGGTGCTTAGTACATTCAGGGAATGTGGCAAAACTCCTGAAAAACTGCATACTCAGGGGCTTTACTGTATTTTCCCCTTTAGTATATCCAACCCTAAGCAGCAGGCAACACAGAATAATTCATGCTAGCGAACATAAAACCACAAGAGAGGACGAACTCTGAGGTCAAGCGCCTGCTACACACCCAGGTTGTCGCAACAAAATCATACTCATATTACCAAGCGGAACCCCAAGAGTTCTAACGCAACCACAATGGGGAACAGCTCATGCAACAGCATGTTTTTAGTAAACCCCTACGCAACCCATGTTAACGGCCAAGGTGAAGCGCACCACGAACCGTTAAATAAGCTCAAAAAGCCAGTCGCGACATCAGTGTCAGTAAAAATTGTAGCTGAGTGTCACTGCAGGAGTACTCAGCCACTTTACTTTTGGGGATATATTCAAAGCCAGCAACACATACGACCAAGACATTAATGGGATGCCATCTTCCACCAACAGCTGGCATGGATATGGCACGGAAGCAAACCTTTTCAGGGTGGGGCCTCCCCTTTTTACTTTTTTGCAGATATTCAATGACATTTAAATGTTGCTGAGGGTGGGTTTCAGGGTAGCATGCCACAAATATAAAGAAACCTGCCTGCCAATTATGTTAGGAGCAATAGGCCTCCTCACCCATGCCTCCCCTTTCCCAGCATAGCAAGAGGCTCGCCAGCCAATGGGCCCAGCTGTGTCTGAACATGAGAAGGCAATGGGGAAGCAGCAACTTCTGATGACTGATCAATTGATGACCCAGGCATGGAAGACTGGGATTCTAGCAAAGAGGCAAAAAAACACTGGTCAAAGATGACAGCTGGGTCAGAGGGGGGAGGGATGCCACAGCCACGGGAGACAATGCGAATGAAGTAGGATCATAGCTGAGATTGGAGCTTCCAATAGGTGTTCCCAATTCAGTGATAGCTGCTTGGCGCAGTAATTGCAGTAATAAGCAGTGCATCCTGTGGACTCTCACTCTAGCACATATATTCTGTCAAGTTAAGTTAAGTTAAATGCTCAGAATATAATAACACAATCTCCTCTATTGACTGATAACAATGATTGAAAGGAGATAAGAGCTAGATCCTAGGTGCTATACATACATAAAACAGTGTCAAAGGAGCTACCCCTTACTGTCAAATCACGCATCACTAAAGCATTCTATTCCCCCAATGGGACCTCAATGCCCAGCATAAAAACTGCCACTGTTTGCTGCATTCTTTACTCCAGTAGTCCCCCGCTGGCTGGCCATACACCACTAGCACAGTTCATTACAGGGAGTATACTGGGTGCTGGGGGGCCCAGCCTGCACCTCCCACTAGGGCATTCCTAACAGCCCTTGTTGGTAAAGGGGCAGGGCTCAGTGGCAAAAATAGAATTTCTACAGAGGGGATTCCAAATGCTTGAATTCAACATTTACTACCATGAAGAGGGCATAATCAGCATTTAAACCAGCTATAATATACATCATATGAATGTACTGAATGAAATAATTCTGGCATATAGTGGACCAGCAAACACAGTAAGCCATTATATGTAGAAGTAGAACCATCCTTTCTGAACTGAATCTTTTTATTTCATATGTGGGCTCCATTACAGATCATTCGAGCAAGTTGGGGAATTTGGCGGATGGCAGAAAAAGAAACTGTGCACTGCCCTGGACATAGATATACAGATTGGTCCACTTATTTACTGTATAGTGTATTATTCAGTATTAATAATTGATCCTATAGATGGTCTATTTCAGTGCACACCTAACAGTTTAGTTTTTTCCAGATCACCTAGTTGATGCACAACTATATTCAGAACTGGATTCCCAATGTTTTACTATGGCTGACACATTTTAAAAGTTCAACAGGGACTGTAAGGCTAGATATTTCATTTGTGACACTGAGGGGATCCTAAAAAAATTGCAACTTTAGTGTTATAGGCTATTTCTATTGTGGTCATCATGGTGTGGGCTTGGGGGATGTTTCTGGCAACCATAAACCCCTACTGTCTATGGGGCTAGCCACTGCAGCCACAAAGATGACATTGACTAGGGGCATTAAGGACTGAGGGGGAATGCCCCTCCTACACACTGGCATACCTTGCACAAAGATTCAGCAGCCCGAGGTTCTAGAACTATCATTGGGGGAACCACCCCTGCAGCTCCTTATAACATAGGGTACTGTGGAGTCAGGGACCCGGGTCAGGGGAGGCTGAACACCCATATAGTGCACTAGCAGCCCCTCAAACACAAAATGATGGCAGCAACTAGTGGCATAGCCATGCCCCCTGAGTGGGTCCAGATCGCAGGTGTGGCCTGCCCATGACCGGACCCTTACATCTCCAGCATAAAGGCAGCAGCAGGGTCTGCATACCTCAACATAACCAGCTCGGTAGGGTCATCGGCCGTAGCTGCTTCTGTGGACCTGCCACAGTCCGCATGCACAGTCATGGCCTAAGAGGTGCCTGGTGGTGGCCGTGATGTAAGGGGTACAATGCGGGGTGGCAGCTACTGCTGGCCAACCCCAGTATGGCAGCATTCAAAGCAGAGCCAAAGCCTCAGCCGCAGGTCTGCCATACAGCGCATGCATGGCAACAGCCTCAGACTTGCTGCTAGACGAGGAGCGGCAGCCACGGCAGTGAATAGCACTGGGGGCCTGATGCCACAGGCATCAGGCTCCCAGGGTGCATACAGCTTGCCAACCAGGCAACGGGGGGGGTGGCATGAACAGAAAGGGACATGCTCAGCAGCAAGATTATAAAACAAAGGGTGAGCAGGTTAAATAAAGAAATGGAAGAGAAAAGAAAAAAACAAGAATTGAATGAAGATTAAGGAAAGAGACAAAAAAAAAGGGGGCAGAGGAACAGTAATATAGAGAGGAATATAAAGTAAGGAAGCTGTAATATGAAAATAAAAACTGCATGTACTTCTCTGTTAAGAAAAACTGGAACAAAGAGGCAGATTTCCATACATCACTCCATTAAAAAATCATAGAACACTCCCCACGAAACATTCACTGATTACATAAGACCAGCTAAACTTAAAGGGACTATAGCCAACATGTTATTAAACTGGCAACGCTCAAAACACTTGTGCTTTAATGTTCTTCATGCTTACTTGTCACCCTTCAGGATTACTTTGCAAACCAGGAACTACATCTCATCTCTTCTTTCACTACTGAATGAAGATGCATAATATAACCCCCTTTATTCAGTTTTAAAACCTGTTAATACAGTCTCATACGAAGTAAATATGTTCTATCCTTATCTGTCTGATAATCTATCTGCACCTCAATGTTCCTCACTTTTCAATACCTGGAAAGTGGATATTCCAGTCTGACCTCTCTACCAGATTTGACTACTCACTATGACTCCACTCTGAGATACTTGCAATCAGCATATCTACATGAAGTTCATATATGCACAATACACAGAGCCTATATCTCCCCAGCCTAACATAAGCACATGGCATCATCAGAAAAAGTTGAATGTCCTAAATGTCATGCAACTAATGTCATATTTAAACTAGGGGTGAGCGGCTTCGGATTTCTGAAATTCGAACCCCCCCCGAGCCACCCCGATCCGAGGCCGATCCGAGTCAGGCTCGACTTTTCCCGCCTGACTCGGATCTGAAATCGAGGCAAAACGTCATCATCCCGCCTTCCGGGTCTCGCGGGTTTTGGATCCTATTTAAGGTACCCGCGTCAGCGCCATTATCTCACTCGGTTGTGGACAGTGAAGAGGGAGTGTGGGAGTTAGGGCTGGCTGGGCTGTGTAGTGTAGTGTTATAGTGTAGTGTAGTGTAGTGTAGTGCAGTGTAGTGTTGTGCTGTGCTGTCCATAGGGGCTGGCTGGACTGTGTTGTGCAGTCAGTTGTCCATAGGGGCTGTGTCCACTCCAAAGTCCTGTGCAGTGTCCCAGTCCTAAAGGGGTGTTGTAGTGTTGTCCAGGGGGTGCTCTGTCCATCAGGGGTGCTACCCCAAGTTCTAAAAAAAATATTTTTTCTGTGTTTGTGAATTGTGTGCACTGTGGCTGCACGTGCATCAACAAAGGAGCAGCGCCAAGCGTGTGCCTGTGTCCCATAAGTAAATGGCCGGTTGGCTTGTCTGTTAAAGGGTGCTGTAACCACCAAAGGGCACTCCAAACAAAATAAAAAAATATATTTTTTTGTTTGTGAATTGTATGTGCAGTAGCCGCATGTGCATCAACAAAGTAGTGCCAAGAGTGCGCCTGTGTCATAAGTAAAGGGCCAGCTGCATTCTGCTGGTGCATAATATTAATAAGTGCATAATTTTACAAGTGCACTGTATCCATATTTTGGCGTTAGACCGGCGTCAAACAGAAGGAGACCACTCTAACCTCAACCCATCCAAAAAACCTGACCATCTGGACAAAGTAGAAACAAGATAAGTAACTTCACAATCTCTTCTCTACAAGCAACTGCTGTCTGCTCAACCTGGACAATAATCACTTTGCTCACTCTAAGAACTTTACTTGCTAATATTTGGGCTGGCTCTCTGTTTTCACAAATATTTTACAGCATAATGTACTGTATCTGTGCCAATTTCAGTTTATCTGTACCTTAATTATTTGCCAAGCCTGTCATCTGTCTTCTAACACAGTTTACTTTAATAATCCATTTCTTCCCCACTAAATCTCCATTTTTCCTTCCCTCAATTATAACCATTTATCAATACACAAATACACCTTCTTCCACTGTACTTTTACTTGATTCTCTGCAAATCTCCTGCACTTTCTCTTACATATATATTCTGTTCCTAGATTTCCACCCCAAACTCTACCCAGCCACACTATGCAACCCTGATAATCTCATTCGCATCTCTCCCATAAACACTGTCCCTCTACCTTGTGCCCTCTGGAATGCCAGATTAGTCTGTAATAAACTGGTTCCCAGTCATGACCTTTTCATTTACAAAAACTTGCATCTCCTAGCCATTACTGAAACCTGGATTTCACCCTCTGACACCACTTCCCCTGCAGCTCTTTCTTCTGGGGGCCTCACCTTCTCTCACACCCCTCATCCTGGGCGTTGCTATGGTGGTGGTGTGGGGGTCCTTCTATCCCCATGTTACTACTACCAACTCCTACCCTTTGAACCATCTCTTACATTCTCTACATTTGAGGTTCATGCTATACGCCTCTTCCAACCAGTACGCCTGTGAGTAGCTGTCATTTACCATCCCCCTGGCCCTTCCTCTAAGTTCCTTGACAACTTTGCTTCCTGGCTCCCTCACTTTCTCTCCTCTGACCTCCCCTCCATTATACTTGGTGACATCAATATTCCAATTGATATTCCCACAGAATCCTCTGCCTCCAAACTCCTTACCCTCACATCTTCATTTGGTCTCTCACAATGGACATCCTCACCCTCACATGTGAGTGGGCACTCACTTGATTTAGTCTTCACTCACCGCTGTAATATTTATAATTATTCCAACTCCCCATTCCCCCTCTCTGATCATCACCTTCTCTCTTTTAACCTATCTCTCTCTCCATCCTCTCCTCTACCTCCGAAGGCCACTATCACTAAATGTAACATTGAGGCTATCAATGCCATTTCTTTATCTTCCCTGCTTGACTCGCTTCTCTGCCCTATCCTCTCTCTCTCTGGCCCTGAACAAGCTGCTTCCCTATACAGTGCCTCCCTTATTTCTACTCTGGACTCTGTTGCTCTGGCAATCACTACTCACCCTCGCAGATCCACACTACAACCCTGGCATTCCAAATGCACCAGATATCTGTAAAGGTGTTCAAGAACCGCTGAGCGAAGTGGAGAAAATCACTCTCTAAGGCAGATTTTCTCCACTTCAAATGTATGCTCTCATCCTACAGTGTTGCCCTTTACCTATCTAAACAGTCCTATTTCAAGAGCATAATTTCCTCCCAGTCCTCAAATCCCCAGCATCTCTTCACCACCTTCAACTCCCTCCTCTGTCCACCCCCTCCCCGCCTCCCCTCCTCACTCACTGCAATTGACTTTGCTACCTACTTTCCATCCGAAATCGATTCCATACATCAGGACATCACATCCCACCAGTCCCCCTGCTCTAGACCTCCTTCTTTCCCTAATCACCAATCTCCATCCATTTCACTGACTCTGACAACCTTATCCCCTGTATCTGGAAAGGAAGTCATGGCTCTCATTCAGTCCTCCCCCCTTTCTATCCCCCCCTTTTACCCTATCCATTCCCATCTCATCTGCTACCTCTCTCCTTGTGCCTGTTCCTATCTTGCCCACCTCCTCAATCTCTCCCTCTCATCTGGCACTGTACCTTCTGCATTCAAACATGCAATAGTCTCCCCCATTCTTAATAAACCTACCCTTGCTCCCAACACACTTTCCAACTACTGTCCCATCTCTCTCCTCCCTTTTGCCATCAAGCTCCTTGAGCATGTTATTTACAAAAGCCTTACCACCTTTCATTCCTCCCACTCCCTCCTTGATCCTTTTCAGTCTGGCTTCCATTCTCTCCACTCAACTGAAACTGCCCTCAAAAAAGGCAGCAATGACCACCTTGCTGCCAAATCCATGGGCTTCTACTCTCTGCTTGTTCTCCTTGACCTCTCTGCTGCATTTGACACTGTTGACCACCCTCTCTTGCTGAAATTCCTTCACTCCCTTGGTTTACGTGACACTGCTCTCTCTTGGATGTCATCCTACCTCTCAGACCGGTCCTTCTCTGTCTCTTCTCATGACTCATCTTCCCCACCAAAGCCTCTTACAATAGGTGTTCCCCAAGGTTCCATTCTTGGTCCTCTACTATTCTCCCTCTATAAGTCCTCTCTAGGTGAACACATCAGCTCTTTTGACCTCCATTATCACCTCTATGCTGATGATACTCAGATCTACCTTTCCTCCCCTGACCTCTCCCCCTCTCTCCTCACTCGTATCTCCAACTGTCTCTCTGCTATTCTTCCTGGATGTCCCAGCGATTTCTTAAACTTAATATGTCTAAGACTGAGCTGATCATTTTTCTACCCTCCAACATAACCTCGCTTCCCACTATTTCGTTAACAATTGATGGCACAACTATCTCTTCTAGCCCCAAAGTGCGCTGTCTTAGAGTTATCCTGGATTCCTCCCTCTCCTACAAACCACATATCCAGAACCTCTCACAGTCCTGTCGCTTCCATCTCAAAAATATTTCCAAGATTAGACCCTTTCTCACAAAGGATGCCACCAAAACCCTCATACACTCACTGGTCAAATCCAGACTGGACTACTGTAACCTTCTCCTATCTGGCCCCCCCAAATCCCATCTCTCTCCTCTCCAATCTGTCCTCAATGCTGCTGCTCATCTTCCTCTCCAAATGCTCTACATCTGCCTCCCCACTCCTACATGCCCTCCACTGGCTCCCCTTCCCTTTTAGAACCCAATTCAAGGTTCTCACACTTGCTTACAAAGCCCTCACCAATTCCTCAGCCATTTATATCTCTGACCTCATCTCCCTCCACTCTCCTGGCCGCCCCCTTTGCTCAACCAATGCACGCTGCCTCTCATCCCAACTGATTACTTCCTCCCACTTCCGCCTCCAAGATTTTGCCCATGATGCTTCCGACCTTTGGAACTCTCTCCCTCTCCCTATCAGACTCTCCTCCTCTTTACAATCCTTCAAACGGGCCCTAAAGACCCACTAATTCATCAAAGCCTTCCAGCTCCCATCCTAACTTGCTGCAACATGCTCCTTCCTCCGTTTACCCCATCTGTGTCACACCTGTTTGTCTGCCACTCCCCTTTAGAATGTAAGCTCTTATGAGCAGGGCCTCTACCCCCTTGTGCTTCTCCTTACTTTACTTTCACCTACTTCTTACCCCCCACCATGGCACCTAACACTTGGTTGCTTACGCTCTGTTGCATATCTAGGTGTTATGGTCACTTATGTATCAATGTATATTATCCATGTCCTTGTCCTATTTTTTACTGTAAGTCCATCATCAAATTATTTGTTTATGTACTTTGTAAGGCGCTGCGGAACACTTGTGGTGCCACATAAATAAACAATAATAATAATAATAATAATAAATACTCCGAAAGAGCTTTTAGTGCAGCCGGGAACCTTGTCAGCGAAAGGCACAAGAGGTTGCTTCCTCAAAATGTGGAGAAGATGATGTTCATCAAAATTAATTAGCAAATCTGGGAAGACCAGCCTCCAGAAAGTACAGAGGGACCTGTGGTGGTCCATTCCAGTGAGGATGAATTAATATTCTGTGAGGATGAGGATTTACACAACACTGAAGAGGGTGAGGAATCGGTGGATGAGGATGACATCTTACCTCTGTAGAGGCAGTTTGTGCAGGGACAGATTAATTGCCAGCTTTTTTTGTGGGGGCCCAAAAAAAACAATCTTTTCAGCCACAGTTATGTGGCAGACCCTGTGGCTGAAATGATTGGTTTGTTAAAGTGTGCATGTCCTGTTTATATAACATAATGGTGGGTGGAAGGGCCCAAGGACAATTGCATTCTGCACCTATTTTTTTTTCTTTGCATTATGTACTCTTTGGGGCCTTGTTTTTCAAACTGCCATTGTGTTTGCCAATGCAGTGCCACTCCTAGATAGGCCACGTGTTTGTGCCGCCCACTTGTGTCGCTTAGCATAGTCATCCAGCTACCTCGGTGCAACCTTTTGGACTAAATACAATATTATGAGGTGTGAGGTGTTCAGAATAGACTGGAATGAGTAAAAATGAATGTTATTGAGGTTAATAATAGCGTAGGAAGAAACCAAAAAAATGTGTGATTTTAGCTATTTTTATGCTTTTTTTCAAAAAAATACAGATCCAAAACCAAAAACAAAACCAAAATCCGGAAACCAATCCAGATCCAAAACATGAAAAAAGATCCAGATCCAAAACCAAAACACGAAAAATGGCAGGTGCACACCCCTAATCTCTGTTAATATTGCTATCTTAATAAAATTAAACAATAACTTTACCTTATTACTGAAGTAGTATTTTCCTCTTAAGATAATTACCAGTGTTGCAGTACATGCTTCCTTATTCAAAACATAATAGTTGCTCCTATTATAAGTGTTTACTCTTTTTCTAAATGGTCAGATAAATGCATCAGGTTTTCATTGGTCAAAACCACAAGAAAAAAAACCACCAAAAAACTTCCACAAAACAGAAGGACATTGACAGTGGAACACAAAACCCCATGAGAACCAATGATTAGTAAATTAATTGGTTTGGTTCTTCAATCTGATAATGAGAATAAGAAATGAGTGCAGTTGAGAGGGGAAGATCTTAAAATTAACAGTTTGATCAGATGGGGGACATAAAGTGTGGGGTTTTAGAATTTGAGATGATACTCATAGCAACCAATCAGATTCAACTTAACATTTAACTCGTATCTTCTGGAAGATAATAGCTAGAATCTGATTGGTTGCTATGGGCAACATCTCCACTTCTAAAAACCCACACTTTTGTAAATACACCCCTTTGAGACAAATTAAGATAGATCTTAGTGAAGTTTTTTAAAATGTCTTTGTAATGTAGCGGAAGTATTTTATATTTGAATTCTAATAAAGTAGATGCAAACAGTGTAGTATTGACAGATAATAAATCTGTTAGTAAGCTATCCACATAAGACTCCATTTTGTACCAAGATGGATGATCTGAGCCTGTAAAGTTATTCATAAGCTTTGAATTTAAAATTATTACAGAGACTGATTTCTGCTAAGCTTTGAGTTGTAGAACCTTGAAAATGTATAAACATGCAGATGGTTTCACATCAGATTGTGTTATGAATAAGACTGTGTATTCTTACCTCCCTTTCCCCCATAACAGTTCACTCTCTTGTGTATAAGATAATAAAGTAATGAATACTAACAATGACTACTGTATTAAGATGTAATGTGAATATTTTGATATATTGCAAAGTAAGAACACTGGGCCTGATTCAAAGCCGCTCGTAAGCGTCCGCTCGTTCGCTCCGAGCGATGTTCACACATCTGCGCATGCATATGGGTCGTAATGCGCATGCGCCAACCAGTCATTGCGGTCGGAAATCGTGTGCTCGCAAAACAGCGAGGGCCTGCTAATTTGAGTGACAGAATGAGGTGTTTGTGGGTGGTAACAGGGGAAGGTGCTTGAAAATGGGGAGTGGAGATCCAAACGCAGGCGTGCCTAACGGTAAAAAGGGTGTTTAATGGGATTGCATAATTAGTAAAGGAGCGTCATCGACCATGTCACTTGGTTGTCTTTTAGCCTGAACTGCTCGCAGTGATAGCGGTAGGAAAATCCTACCACAAGAATTGTGAGCAGTTCAGATGCCTTTCGATGTACCCGATTAATCAAATAAATACCGGAGATGACGTGTTATGCGAACGGCAAATGGGCGTCTTTACAAAATAGCGAGGACAGTTTTCGAATGCTCGCTCAGACATAGAGGCGTCAACAAACCGCAATGAGCAAGCGCTCAATTTAAATAGCCGGCCCCTTTTTTGGAATAACCGTTCGCAAATAGCGTCCGGCTCTGAATCAGGCCCACTGTGCTTTATATTATTGTATGACACGCAAATATAGTCAGAGGGAATCTTGAAACACAAGGCAATTGGTCGTGATGATTTTTTCTCCGGAGTATACTCTGCAACACAAGGGTCGGACACACAATAATAAGTTAAGGCTGGTGATTACCCGCAGAAGATTCATTTCAATTTAGAGAATCACTAACAGAACATTTTGCAATGAACATTAGTCTAGCTGCTGTAGGCCAAAGTTTGGTAAAGAGAAAAACATTAGGAATGGACTTGAAATGGTCAATGTGGGAGATTATGAATGAATGAGTTGAATTTTTGCAGTGCCCTCTGGAAGGTGTGCTCATATTGGTTGTGGACATTCCATACGTGCACATTGCAGCTGTTAAAGACCCCCTTGGAGCATCCTGAAATGAAAACTAGTAGAAATGGAGGTGCAATAGTCAGTTTGGGTGAATCATGAGTGAATTAATTAAATGTTTGCAGTTTCGTGTGTGAGATGAGTCCATCTTGTATGTGGGGAACATATATCAGTTATGAGTTTAGTATTGTAAGCTGAGAATTGAGGAGTAGGGGTTAGTATAGGGGTCAACACACACAGAGACATCATGAATGTAGATTATGTTGGTTTAGTTTTTGAATCATTTTAATATTACATATGGCTAAATAACTGCACTGTCTTAGTGGACGGGTAAAAATGACACACCTAACGCATGCTTCACTTTTTACCCAAATATCATGCAGCTCTCACAAGTTTCATAGAGCTTTCCCAGTGTCCCAAAAGAGTAAACCAGCCTCTTGGACACAGTGCACCCACTTCCACAGTCACATTTTAGTCCAGGGGCTCAGTAGTCTAGTGCTCCAATGCACAATATGGTATATTGTGGCACTATTCAGTGGGGGCATTGCCACAGAGTGCAATTCCATATAGCAGTGTATGAGAATCACTCCATTTGAACAATTTAGAGACCCATCCATTGTAATAATAGAAGGTAATAGCCAGGGACCAGCATCTGAAGTGAAACTTTTTCTCATTGTTCAGATATTAGATAAAATGTATACATTATGTATGTCACTTACCTTGCACACATCAGACAATATAACCCATTATTATCGACATATCGTTGCACCCAGCCATGGACAGTGAATATTCCACCAATAATGACATCTCCTTCCTGGAAATATTCATATGGAAATATATATGGATTCCTTTCATAAAGATTACATCCATGGTTCTGTGTCTCAGACATGCACAGTGAAAGGCTCGGGATGCATAACCACATTATTTGGTGTAATATATTATACACAATGGTAATTGTTTGTAGAATTGTGTTAATTTTGTCTTCTTTTAATTTTTTTGTTTAAAGCTGCATAATTCTATATACATATTGAAGACATAGGTAAAGACAAGAGAGAAGTTACTAATACTATATATTACGGTCTTACTGCATGGAAGTAAATTTTTGCCACATTAAAATGCATTTTGTGGCACTTGCTGCAAATCTTCTGTTTATATTTTGAGATAAAATTGTCTCACTTGCAGCCCCTTACACTGGGAAAAGAAGATGTAGGATTTTAATTTGCATGCAGACAAAAACAAAAACATGAATATATAAGTTATGCACCCCCCAGCAGCTGTGTTGGTTATGCGGAGGCATTATGGGCCAGCCATGACTTTAAGAAAATGGCCTCACAATGATGTCCTGTTTATGTGACTGAAGCACCAAGCACAGGACTGTGCAATGTGAAAAAGAAGCAGGATGCAGAAGGTTGTCAGCAGGACTACAGATCAGAGAACAGAGCTGCCCACAAAGGTGGCATTACAGGGGGCCCAACCATCATGGGTGGAGATTCACAGGATCCTTTTGAAGCTTAGATACTTAGCAGAATTCTCATTAGTTTGTACAGTCTTATATGGTTACTAATATCCACTGCTCCCCCTCCTTTCAGGCTACCTGGTACCCCATGTGGAGCTTTGAGGCAGGAGCACCACAGTAAACTATCTGGCTGTATTGCCACCACTGCTGTTTGTAGCCATCTACTTAGGTAACAGTGCTCTGCTGCTATACACAGTGGGACCCAGGCTGCTGCTACAGATATGTCCTCACACACCTAGCCTCAGTACACCATGTAGTGTGAGACACCAAATGTGTGTGAGCAGCACCAAGTGGTGTAGTATAGTGACCTTTCCATTTAATTTGCAACTTATTCACATAACAGAAAGAGCAAAAAACACCTCTAAATCTATACCAGATACTCCATGTTGTGGACGAATTTGCAGACCCACACTCAACAGCCATCTAAAATGCTAATTCAGCAGGAGGTCACTGTAGGTAACACATGCCTCCTTTCTACATCTGCAATCCTAGTGCTGTAACCAAGCTCGCAGCCTAAATTCACTATTGTAACCATTTGTCATGATGGTTGCTCCTTTGTCCAGGCTGCAGAAGCTGAAGCTTACCACAGCCTGACCTGGTCATGGGCACTTGCGAGGCCAGGAAATCTGCTTACGCCAATGCAGACCCTGGCCTCATCCCTCCCACCTCCCAAATACTGCACCATGTTAATCATGCTGCGTCTTGAGGGGTCTGCCAGTGAGTTCGCAGGACCCATTATGTGCATGTGCAGAAGGGGTCCTGTGCATGAGCAGACCACAAAACATCGGAGATGTTTGCTAAACATTGAGTTAGCATACATCTCTGAATCAGGCCCTGTGACTTTATCTAAATAGGACTTTGTTTTAAATACTGTATGTATAAAGTTGCAGATGAAGTGCAATGGATCCTGGGGTGACAGAAAGCCATGGCCGCTGCATTGTAGCACATCAAATTCAGTAGGAAACCTAATTAAATTAGTGCAGTCTTGTGAAGTGGCTTTGTAGCATCAAATGTGACATTAGAATGCAAAAGACCCTCAACAAAAACTGAATTGCATATGACCTGACTCACCAAGAAGGGCTGTTTGGCATGACTGCAGCAATAATGTATGAGGACATGTGTACATACAAGGCTTGCTGTATAGAGTACAGTATATGTAACATACAGTATAACATACTGACCTGACTGCATATAATAATGTATTACTAATAATATACAGGGTGGCCTGTATACAGTATTTTCATTTATTTGTATTGCTACTCATAGCCCCTGTGTGTAGATTACCTCTCTTCCAGTCTGCTTCATGTAATCCATTTGAACTATTTTCCTTCTAGGCACTGATATTATTCCATTCCACTAAAATTGTAGTCCCTATTCTATGCTTTGGTCTCACCTTTAGCCCCTGCAATGTTGCACATCTAAATTCCTGTCAACTGCTCAATGAGACAAGAATGTTCTAAGTTTATGCAGAATGTATTAATTTTATCATTAAATATTGTGATACATCCCACCATCTAGGTAACACCATATATAGATGGCAAAACCTATCTGACACAAGCTCTGAAAAGTAACAACCTCATAGAATTCCATGGGGACTGCTGTACCATGAGTCTGCAGTGAATACAGTATCTCAGTTATCAGCTGCAAACCTTTTTTATACATAATTGGATCCATATTGCGGTAAGCCTTCAAAAATGGCAGTTTTCATGTTTGACCACATCTTTAGATTGATACATCCTGTCCTTTGACTTCACTACTGAATTTAAAATTTCCTATTTCAGCCTCCATACTGTATTTTGCTTTTCTGCTTGTTGCAACTGTGTTTTAGGTTTACCTCACATTATCCTCACCCATTCACCTTTTTATGCACTGTTGCATATTTAATTTGTGTTACTTTACTACCTAGTTATTTTCCCTTCCCCTGTCCTCTACACATTACTGCCCTATCTGTTCTTTATGTAGCTTGTTTGCTGTAGTGTGATATAATTAAATAGGCATGAGGTTGTTCTGATGGCATATAAAAGAGTATATGGTGCTCTTATGGCTTATATTTTGCATGAGTGGGGTCTAACAAAATGGGTGTAACCCTACTCCAGTTTTGGTTACACCCTTGGCAATTTTCTATGACCACAATCTCTGTCCAGGAATTTGAAAATATAAAGATGGTAACCCTGGCTGAGGCTTCTACGCTATCTGATGAATCAACACAATTATTAAATAAACTGTTTAAAACAATTGGAAAAAAAAGGATAAAGTAACCTGTATTTAGAAAAATGGCTGCTATAACTTATCACCATTTAACTTTCATGCTAGAAGGGCAAAATTACCTACAAACTTCAGTTTTTTTTCATTTTGATCTATTTATTACTATATTTAGGTATAAGCATTTTAAATGAAACCATAATTATATAGTAATTTTTTCTACAGATGGTAAAAGCTATTGGGATAAATAGCTTCATTCTGAGTTAGTCTTGTTTATTTGCATTCCACATAATTTAAATTGTGAAGGGGACACATGCAAATTTCCACTAAGTAAGCAGCTATTGTGCTATGAGACTACTATTCATGTCCAGCATGGGCTGAATAAACCTCTTAATGGCTGGCCATTGCTTGCAGGTGGCTGGTCACACACCCTCTGGTAAATGACCATGCCACTTTGTTGACCCCAACAATTGCATTCCTTGGTGGGTCATTTATGCCTCAGTACGTCACCTATATCCCCTTAATCATCATTGGTTCTATTCAGACTTGGGTGGCTTCCACTAAATTCAGATAGCTTGGGTTCCACCTCCACTTCAAGAGTCAAAACTAGCCCTAAGCAACAGAGTATGTGTCAAACATAGAGATCTACAGGAATTTTAGTGACAAAAGACTAAGTTATCTATTATAAAGGAAAAATGGGTGGAGAATCACAGAAAACTGCTCAGATACCATTTAATTTCTATTATATTGTGAATAATTAGGAGAAGAGTGATTTAAGTAAGTAATGAAAAAGTAGACTTAATTTGGTTAAAAAGATCACAATATTGTACTAAAAGAAATGTGTGCAAAAGAACCCCAGAAATCATTCATACATAAGCTGCACTGAAGTGGTGAACACCTGATATATTCTACAGTAAGAGCTGTAGCAGTACAAATCCAATTTGTATATATCCTTCCTGGTGGGTTGAGACAACTGGCCTAGCCAAGTCAGGACTTAGCAACTATCTCCTGTGATACATGTGCCCACTATTGATAATGCTTTTTTGTTAATGTAAATAAACCACAGATAACTGAACGCTGCCCAATAAAAAACATATTGTTGCCAAATCACATCAAACAATATAACATTGTTAAACAAACTACAAACCATCCTCATGGAAATTGGTAAATAAATGGAGGATAGCGCCACAGTGTCTATCCCGGACTGTTAATAAGGACTGGTTACAAGTTGGCTTCAAAACTAATATCACACAAAAAGGATACATTTTTTCATATGCAACTTTTTCTATCCAAATTTTAAATAAATGGACACATAATTACAATACAATTGTTTGAGAATAGAGCACACAACGGGTGCTCTCTATTGAGACAGTTATGATATATATGTGTGTGTTTGGACACATTTTTACATGTTTACAGATCAACTGACATTGAGCTTTTTTCGTATCATATACTTTTAAAATAGTATATGATAATTATCATCTTGTAATATATATTTGTACATTTAGTATAATAAATTACCTTTGTATTTATCTGGATTGTGTGTCTTTTGGGTCCGGGATAGACACTGTGACACTCTCCTCTTTTTATTTACCAATTTCCATTTGAATAAAGGGTGTTGGGAGACCCCTAGGAGAGCTGCCTTAACTACCGAGAGCTGGGCACCCATACATATATTCATATACAGTTATACACCTTCCTCAATCAGATCATTTCTATATATATATACCAGAAATCAAATTTAAATTCTTATACCCAATCACCTGATCACTATTCAGCATAACAAACATACGACAACAAATTCACCAACTACTGCAGCAAATCCATGATGGACCCAATGCAGAAGGCTCTACAAACACACCAGGGAACCATGTTAACCAAAACAAAAACTGGCTCTTGACATAAGTAAAAGTTGAGCTATAATTTCAGACCAAACATCTTTCTCTTATCCAGAATACTGCTTCTAAAATGAGATACAACCCAGCCAGTACTTCCACATTCAACAGCAGCATGCAGTCTTGCAAGAAAGCTGAACCAAACAAACTAGTCTCCCACAACCTAATGCACAAACTTATCAGCTAATATATAATTTTGGCCAACCCAGGTGCCCATGCATAAGGTGACACACAAAAGTCAAAATATGTCCCACAAATCACACATGCTGAGACCATCTGGGCCCTTATGAAAAGCAAAGTAAACAAACCATCAAAACAGTTATAGATTTGAACTTCATCAAATGAATGCAAAAAGTATGCACCAACTATGGAAACCATCACAAAAGGATGCATTGCCAAAAATGGTGCCACAAAATGCTACTGCCCAATAAGGTGTGTATCAAAACTGCCCAAAGCCATTCAAAACATTCCTTGCACAGTCAAGCAGGAAAGTGACAAGCTAGAGGTGATGGCCAACTGAATCATGATTGTGTACTCATTATCAGTGTGCATGCCCACCAGCCCCTAGAACCCCAAAAATATATGGCTATAATTAAACATAAACTTAATCTCTGTAGAGGTTTGCTGAAGAGTGCCAACACTCAAACCACCAATTATGAAGTAGGACCATGTGACCACAGTCCTATTTGTCATCTCACCATGGGGACTATGAAGTAGTAAGAGTCTAAGAAAATAAAACCTACTGGATATTTTAGAGTAAGAACCATGCAACCATAATCCCATTTTTCAAGTATTGTAATTGAACATGCTCATAATGTTCTTTTTCTATGTTAAACAGCCTCATAGTGGTTCTGCCTCAAGTCACAAGCATGAAAACAGCATCATTCATTAATGTCCTCTGACAGAGACTAGATACTGTTGTCATCAGCAAACAAATACTGACATGTGATTGCAAGAGAAGGACAGACATATTAGCAAAAATACATGAAAGGGCAAAGGGAATTGTCAGGTTTCACTTTGACATGAGTGACAAGAAGGAGCAGAGATCCAACATAAAACATCAAAAAATAAATAAGCAGAATAATTACATCCATTACATGAAAGTAATTACACTACAACAACAGAAAGTGAGATGATTGTGAGAGACTACAGTCAAAAGACTAAGTAATTGGCACCATAAAAGCTTCCTGAAATTGCATGTCAGGAAGAGAGCAAGAAAGTCTCAACTAACAAAAAACAGGACATCAACAAATGTGATGTGTGGAGGAAAAAAAATAGAAAGTGAGGTGGGACCAATATGGAAATATAACCATAATGTAGATTATTCTACTCAGTTTTCAAAAAGAAAACAGCAGCATGAACTGTTAGGGGTAAAATAACTAATTTGAAAGTTTTTAGAAATGGAGATGTTGCCCATAGCAACCAATCAGATTCTAGCTAATATCATCCAGAAGTTAATAGTTAAATGTTAAGTAGAATCTGACTGGTTGCTACGGGCAATATCTCCATTTCTAAAAACTCTCACTTTAGTGTACAAATAATAGCATGCAAGGGGAAATCAAAGTTGCCACTCCTAAACCACAAGGACACAACGATAGCGAAAAGGATGAGAGGAAATAATACATACACAAATATATATATATATATATATATATATATATATATATATATAAGAAATAGCCTGTTATCACCCATGTTACCAAGACTCATTGATAAATCTATCACCCAGATATAATCATAAGAAATTGTTCAGCTGCGGGTATGAGACAAAGCTAGGGGAATGTGTAAACCAGATGTTCTCAAACTCAGCCCCCAAGGCACCTTAACAGTTCAGGTTTTAGGGAACTGAGGTACTCATTAAGTCACGTGTGATTAAGTACAGATATCCTGAATACCTGGACTGGTAGAGTGCCATGAGGGCCAAGTTTGAGAACCAATAGTGTAGACACAACAGTACCCCATAAATGAACAATGGTTAAGGAAAACAGGCTACATGGACTGTAGGTGCAAAATCAGTGATATACACCAAAAAGGCCACTGCAGTACTCAGAGCAACCCCAGTATGGTTAAGAAAGCTTTCTTTTATATATATATATATATATATATATATAAATTTATATATATATATATATATATATGCAATTGATGGGAAAAAAACTCATCTGGAACATTGGAAAGCTAAATCTTTATCAGTGTTAGGAAGAGCAGCAGTGATGAATAATGTAGTCTTCCTTAAATTGTCATATACAGTATAATCAAAATGCTTCTGATTAAAATAACAAGAGCAGATATTAATGCATGCAGTAAAATGTTCTTAATTGTGCATGTCTATGATTAAATTGAAGATGAAAGGGAAAAGGAAAGATGGGGATTGTGAGCAAGAATGAAATAGGAAATAAATAATTATATGTATATTTACAAGTAAACCATTATATTCAATTAATTACAATGTCAAAAGATCTGATGACAGATTCTGATCCAGTGATGGTGGTATTATCAGTGGTAAAATCTGAGGCATATAAAATAAAGTGTATGTATTGTATATATTGGAAATTAACAAATCTTGATATGGATAGGATATGGAAAAACTATGATAGATAAATGGGCAAGCAATTTTCAAAATATTACCAAGTATCATATTTTATTGGGTATATGGAAAAAATATTAAGAGATCTGTACTCTGCTCAGCTACAGGAAACTCATATATATGAACAATACATAGAGCCTATCTAGCACATCATAAACATATGGTAATGGAGGAGACAAGGGACATGTCCTAACTGCTGAAATCAGAATTTATTATTTATTTATCATTTCTGTTACTGTACTAAAATTCAACACTTCTGAAATAGTTTAATGGGTATCTTGAAAATAAATGGCAAATTGAATTTGAAGTTAGATCCCACAGCATTATTGTGTGCAAAGTTTATATTATGGCACCTAGAATCAGGCTATAAACATGTAGAACAGTCATTGTGACTGTAGCAAATGGATTGAATGTGCCCTTCCACTGCTAGAATATGTACATCCCCAATCCTACAAATAATATACTTGGAAATACATAACAGGGTCTGATTTAGATACAGGGGAATGAGAGTCTACAAAAAAATGAGGATCAAGTTGGTATTCATAACACGAATTGGAGAGTTAAATAGTCAGGAAAGTATTATATTATATCATAGAATATATATATGCTGTGTTTTGCATGGAAGTGATAGAATAGCTGAACTATGGGAGACAGAATGAGGGAAGAAAGAGTTTTGGAATAAAGTTTGACACAATTTACTAAATGTTTGTATAAAGAAATAGTCAGATATAATTAAATCATTAGAAATTATATAACCAATGGAAGTTGTTTATCTTTAAAATTAGAAAGGAATTGTTATGATGACTTTATGTATTTTTTATATTTGCAAATGGAAAGTTGAAAATTAATAGATTTATATTTGAACAAGAAAAGCTTTCTTGAAACATTATGACATTACAGTAAAATCAGGCAGACATGAGAAAACATGATGACTCACACTACAGTTTATAAAAGTAACTAAATCTATATTGATATAAAACAGTAAATTTATACATTTTAAAGAAGCCATAATGTTTTATGAGCCACCAACTGAGGATTAGCTATTCAGCCTCCTTCTGTCAGAAACAAAGCCATTATCAAAACGTGTCTAAAACTATGAACTTATGCTGGAGAGTTTGAAATAAACTATGCTTTTAAGAAAAGTCAGGAATTTAGTTGTTCCAAACATCTTTTCCCCTGAACCACAATAGAAACCGATGAGTAGAGAGAACATGGAAGTAGGGGCAGGTGAGGAATGGGGGAGAATGTGGAAGTGTGTCAGAGACATGGCAAGAAGGCAGAGACACAAGGGAGAAAATTAGGGCCTGGGTGGTGGATAGACATGGCCATTACAGGAATGGAGCTGCAAGGCAGTATACCCCATAATCCAGGACATACAGTAGGAAGTAGATGACCACCCAACCATTAATTGAATTAAATTAGGTTGACCTATAGTAGAAACATTAATGTGTAGAACACAGCTAGCAAAAAGCATATTATTGCACCATACAAAATTTATATATAATAAGTTGCATATTTTTAGCATTTCTAAATCAGCAACATGAAGGTGGGAACCTGGGGTAGTAATAAGTGATGACCTAGTAGTAACCAAGAGGCATCTACAATAATAGGGGAGTGTGGCTGGAGTGGGAGCTAACTTGTGGAATTAATGGCAGGCCCATGAAGGATGTAGGTGTGGCTGGAGTAGGGGGAAGCAGACAGGTACAGCCCCTTATCAGGCAAGGCATGAGAGTGGGGGATAAAACAGGGGGAATTGAACAATAAATGTGGCCTTAGTATTGGGCTTGGGAAGGGGAGTGGGTTGGATTAATTCTCAACCCAGGAGACAGCACAAAGAGAGAAAATACATATGTGAATAAAAAAAAAATTGGAAAAACAAACAGGAAGAAGAAACAAGATAAGCAGGATACAGGCAATACAATACATGACACTGGGGAGCAGAAATTGATCTTCTGGTTTTATTTTTTATTGCTAGTATGGCACTCTAAGCCAAATATTTATATCCTAAAATAGATTGTTGTATACATTGTACATTGCTAGCATATTATATTACTTTTCATGCAATATAAAAACTTTAATTAACACATACCTAGTTTAACATATGGCCACTAGCACAGACATACTGTCATTTATCTCATAACATGTACTATACTGATTAAAATATTGTTTTCATATATATGTATGTTATGAGGTGTGGTTCTGTGTGCACTTAGTGCAGCTGTCCAGATGACAGTACCTGTGAGGACCGAAACGTCAACTAAAATTATGGTGACATTTTAATGAGTCTCTAATAAAGGTGTGATTTTATTTTGTCTACTACCTGGTGAGTGCCCTTTTTCTATTTTTTTTATTTAAGGGAAAGGCGCTTTAAGGGACAGAGACCAATGGCGTGGTTTTTAACCACTTAACTGAAAAATTATTTTTCCATAAACCACTCAGAAATTTTAGTTATTTTATGATTGAATTAGGTCAAGAACATCTTTTTCAAAACTTATCCAAAACAATTTTTTTTTTTAACACAGTATACCATAAAAATAGCAAATTTATATGATCTATATGGTATACTGTAATGGTTGCTATTGACAGGTGTACCATCGATGGTCAGTGGGGAAACCATCAATAAAAAAGTTAATTGATTATTTAAGACCACAGCCACCAATGTTGCCTTAACATCAGTTGGGGGCTGCCATCGATGTGCAGCATTGGTGCCTTTCAGCAGGGCAAAACTACTTGTGTTTTTTTAGACCATCAATGGTTTGCAAAACATTGATGGTCAGTGGCCATCCTTAGTGTGTGTGTTTATGTATATCACACATGCACATATATATATATATATATATATATATATATATATATATATATACACATGTGTTCATTCACAGACTGTATATACTGTGTATATATATACATATATATATATATATATATATATATATATATTTGGGGTGGAACATGGTGTGTGACCACAATGTTTAAATAGAAATTACAGGGGCTCTGCACTAATAATAATAATAATAATAATAATAATAATAATAATAATAATAATAATAATAATAATCATAATAACCAGTGGGGTATTGGTTCATGGATTGATCAATGCATTTAAGCTTGCAGCCCCCGTCACGGGACCCCACTTTACTGCAAGTCCCTGCTCTATTGCTCAGAATTATGAACATAGCCATCACATTAATGTTAAACTCAGGGTATGCTATCCAAGTTTAAAGCTCACAGCAACCCCAAATCAGGGAGTGGTGAGTGCAGTGGTTTTCTGACATATATATATATATATATATATATACATTGTGTTAGAATTATGCTGCTTTATACATATCTGTTCTATTTCTTGAAACATTTGTAATGTCCTAACCACTTGGACACGTAAATGTTCTAGAGTCACAAAGTGCCATACAGTGCGACACTGTTTTTGAAGCTAAACAGAAAACATACATAGGCATTACATAATGGCTACACAAATATTGTAAAAAAATATACAAACTATCGATAGCTGTACATACAATAAAGTTCTAAATATGTGTCTCTGCATCAAAACACTGTTAGAAGAATAACATTAAAAACTCATAATCACGTGAAAAAAAAATCTAATTAACAGAAGTTTGCTATATTCAATCTGTGATACTAATTTCCCAAATAATGATGCATTATGCTTGCTGATGTCTCTTAGTTTAAAATACAATAAGATTGTGGTTTTACAAAAAGTAAAAGAGTAAAACATGCATACTGTGCTGACTAGGTGATTTTTTAAATGTCTGAATTTTTAATAATCATATTTTTTATATAAAACACATATCTCTATCCATTTCTATTGTATCATAGGTATTATAATAATTCTATTTATTAAGTGATCTATTAAAAATTATAATAATTATTAATCAACTCTCTTGGGCACAGTGAAGGACAAAGTATATTTCTATCCTTTTTTGGACCTGCAAAAATCTACTGACATCAACATCGGGTTTGAAACCTGATGGATGAATAATATGTGGATTTTGCTATTGGAAATCATGTAAATGTCGATCGAATTAGATAAATTTTCAAATCAATCAAAAATCTACCTTAAATTTACTCCATTGTCTGTGAAAAGGCTTAGTGTAGTAATTGTAAATTATGTATCTCACTTGCACAAAATAATATTGCACAGGAAAGGTTTTGTAATTACCATAATACAAATTTATAAGAGAAAGATATAGAGACCATAATTTACAAACCATAGGAGCAACATCCAGTATTTTCACTTAAGAGCATGATCAGGTAGTATTAGCAAAGTCATACTCTTTATTTATAGAAGTATAAAATAGTAAATATATAGAAAAGACAAATAAACAATGTTTCATTATAAATAAGTACTGCCAAAAAGATATACAAAAAAACAAAAAATATATTATATTTTTTTTCTAGTCCAAATTCTACTTATTTCTTATAATTGTGCTTTTGTAATAAAAATGTTCCATGTTGAACATTAAAGTTTGTCAATTCATTTTTATATTCATAATTGAATATATTACATTGTTTGAAATTTGGTTTCTCCTTTTTCCGTGGAGTGTCTAAACTGCAGATTATTCTGACTACACACAAGTTGTGCCCTGATCATATTACTACTAAGAGACCATACAATGAAATCAGCAACACTAATCACAGCACTGCTAAATAGTAGGAAAGTGAACATGTTATATCATAGGAACCAAAATATGTAGTTTATAACTCAGGATTTAGGTGCCAATTTATCAAGCTTTATTTCATACAATTATGTAAAAACTGCAGTTTCTGCATGATTGTATGTATTGCTGCTATGTGCTAATAGCCTAATGCAAAATATTTCATACAAATATCCTGAAAAAGTCTAAATATTATACTGCTGCAGACCACAGTCCCCATTATTTTCAATAGAGACTATTGTCTGAACCTTAAGTGCCACACTCCTAAAAGCATAGCTCCCCCTGCAAGTTAAGTTTAGTACATAGCTGGAACATGGACCGATAATAGTCACGGCAATGTTGCCATTATTAATACATAAACATTTTAGTTTTTCTTCTAAATTATTTCATATTTCTATTTTATGTTGAACTTTTAGGGGTCGATCCAATTAGATGTGAAGTGTGCAATCTGCTGTTGCAGATTGCGTTAAAATGCTGTTAAAACATTAAAAGTGCAGTGATCACTTTTAGGTGAAAACGGGTGGCTGTCAAGCACGGTCACTGTCGTGATGACCTGCACCCGCGAGTACATCGCATGTAATAGGATTGAACGCTTAATATTTTCCCACTTAATTTAAAGCTCTGATATTGCTCTAATGTATGAGACATCTTGTTTAATGTAAGAGAGATCTCGCATGTAATAGGATTGAACCCTTAGTGTTTTCCCACTTAAATTAAAGCTCTGATATTGTTCTAATGTAAGACAGATATTGTTACTGCAGATACTCAGAAATGAATAAATTACTGTAAATTATAGTTTGGGGAATAATCCTTCTTTATTCTAAGTATGGAAAGGGAACTTTGGGATTGTGCTTCTGTAAACTCCTAAATGAAACACACAGCAGATAGTGAATAACAGTAAAAACTGCCTTGTGCAAATTATAGCAAAAAAATGGAGTTGGAATTTAATTTTATTTAGTCAGTAATTTCATTAAATAATTCCAAGAAATTGTTATGAGTTGCCTGAGATGTGCTGTAAGATTTACAGTATGTGACATTTATTGTACTCACATTATGCAGATGACATTGGAGAAAATATTCCCTCCAATTCTAGGTGGAAATATCCTTGAATATTGTGTGAATATACTGTCAGTATTGATATATTCCAGAGAACTCCGTGTAGAACCCTTCACTACAGGGTGACTTTGAGGTGTGATACTCTGTGTGTCAGATCCGCAGAGTGTCGCACACAAGGCCAGCAACAGAAACAATATAAGTAAAAGATCAGCTACAGTGTAACAGGAACTCAGGTGCATTCTAAAGGGCTTCTCCTCTGTTCCCAAACTGATCACTGGCAGATGCACAGATGTGTAATGGAATATTCAGGAGACAGCAGAGAGAGGAGATACTGGGGGCCTTAAATTCATTCTATATCATTATCTTGTCGCAGACCAAATAAAAATAGAGCAGTGTAAATAGAACAATATTTTATTTTAAAATATTACAAATACATTTTTAAAACAGACAGATGCAGCACAAGGGATCAATATACATAGAATTGTTTTTTGTTATATATAGGTTGAATCAAATAAACAGAAATCTGCCATTATAATCCTCTAAGATGGGGGCATGGTGTCTGAGCAATACACCTTAATACTGTTATTGGACATACTGAGCTGACATTTGGCAAAATTTTCCAAAATTTCAAGCCAGTACATTAAAAAAATAGATATTTGCAATAATCTACATTTTATAATTACGCTTTTTCCTTCATTTCCTGTTTGACAAAAGTGACAGTTTGAGGTATTTTGATGTATCTTTGGGAGGCATATCTCAGGGTAGAGGCTTACTTGCCTGCTTTCCTGGAACATCTAGGAGGCTCCTGAATCTCAGGTGCTGCTCTCATCCACCCAGAAGAGCATTCAAGTCTCCTGCAGGCTGCAGTGTGCACTGCCATGTCTGCACCATCAATTTAAAAGTGACAATGTGATTGTGTTATTGTGGCCCCCACCCCCCTTTACAATGCTAAGATTAAAATAAAGTGGGCGGTCTGGGCAGTCAATAATGAGGGTGAGTCCCCTCATCATAGCCACACCCCTGCTTTAACAATACTGGTAATCTCAATGTTGTAAAACTGGGAGAGTGGCCACAATGACAGGATCACACTAATATGTCCTAGCACCATCCCTTTGCCAAGCGATGCCCCATAATGTGCTTACCAGGCTATCCACTTCTGGAGGGAGCAGCCAGAAAGTCAGCTCCTGTGGGTAGATGTTTGTTTTATTAGATAGCTCTTGTTTCAGATTAGGGCATTTTTGGGCTAAAGTTTTTGAGAAAGTATATTTTAAAAAAAATGGTAAAATGTTCCCCAGGTTATAGATGGGGAATTTCATACAGTAATATTGTGCATTTCAAGTATCCACTTGTGCTGGTTGTTTTAAGAGTTGCTTCAAATAATTGTACAAATATGGATTACATGTCCCTGGGGTTCCTTTGTCTAATGCCACAGAGTGAGACAATGATTGGTGATAGTATCCATTTAGGAAACACACTACTTTGCCTCAGGAGGGGAGCAGCAGCAGAATATGCTCCCTTTGTGCCTACCACCAGCAGTAGCAGCTCTGGTAGCAGAGGGGACCAACCTTGCATGGGACAGGAAGCACTAGCAACCCTCCTACTACACCATCCACTATTGTATGGCCACCTTCTCACATTCTGTGGACAATAAACTTCACTTTTACCATATTTGCCAAGTGTGCAAAGCAGTAGTGCTTCTTACAGTCCATGATGAAGAAGGGCATCATGGACATAGCATACCAGCTACATCTTCTCTATAATATAATTTAATAGCTAGGTGTGCTTGCTTCAAGCTCTCCACCATACCATGTGGATGATGATCACAGAGCAGAGAAGTGTTCTTTACCCTGTATACAGAATAATACCAGGTTCAAAGGGAGTGAGGTGATTGGGGGCTTGGGGCAGAAGGGAGTTGCTGAGTAAAGTAATTTGGTACTGGTGACAGAATGGAGTATGAGAGTGGAGGCTGGAAGCAGCAGGGAGGATGTAAATTGAGTGATCAGATATGGAGGCAGCAGGAAGGAACTGATAGATGTGATCAGGGACTGTTGCAGAATGGTGGAGGTGAGTAAAGTCATCTGGAACCAGAGGCAGAAGGGAGGTGGTGATTGGAAGAATCAGGGAGAAGGTTATCATGAACTGATGGTAGCATGGAGGAGTTAATGGGCACAGGATTCACCAAAGAGGGGGTGAGTTTGGTGATTCTGGCTGTAGGTAGCAGGGAGTAGGGAATTGGGGTGATAGTGGAATGTAGGCAGCAGGGAGAAGGTGATTGGATGCAAAATGTTGAATGTGAGTGTAGTGATTGAGTACTGGAGCAATCAGCGGGGAGTTGTTCAGAGTCTTGATGCAGCGAGGATGATGAGGAAGCAGAGAGGAGTTGATTGGATTCTGGATCCAGTAGGGATGAGATGAGTGAGGTGCTCAGGGTCTGGCTGTAGCAAAAAGAAGGATAGTGAGGTGACTGAGAGCTTGATGCAGCTGGAATGAGAGTTGTGGAATCAGGAACAGGAGGCAGCATGGAGGACATTATTTAAGGCAGAAATGTGGAGGTTAATGTTCAGGCATAACCCTGCAATGTATTGAAGGACCAGAGTAGGGTTGAGCCCTGTGATATACTAAAGATTTGAAGCAGGATTGAGCCCTGTGATGTACTGAAGGTCCAGAACAGGGTTGAGCCCTGCGGAGTAATGGGGTTCCAAAAGGTAGACTGTAGCAGTGCAGTTGACAACTGTAGCCAGGGTAACCCCAGTGTCTGTAGGAGTCAATAGTAATCAGAAAAGCACATCAGGTAATGTAGAATGAAGTCATAGCAATGGAGCAGGATAACAACAGAATAGCAACGCTGAGCTCTGTAGTGCAGCTGGTAACCTGTATCAGAACTTGAACTGGAACATTATCAGGAATGTAATGAGGTCCACAGCTTACAACAGGTACAATGGGGATCTGGCAGGATTCCAAGAAAGACCTGAAAGTAACGTTGCACAGACAATGAGGCATGGTTAGTAACAGGCTTCATATTAGAGGTCTGTGATTCATAGGAGGTTCAGAACGTGTGAACAAAACAGAGTCTGGATTGGAATAACAGGCAATCAAGGAATCCAACAACTTGACAACACCTAAGAAACAGATGATCACTTTAACACTCTGTACACTGGATGTGATGAACGCCAGCAACCAGGAGAGATCCTCCAATGACCACAATGGAATTTCAGCAAGTGTAGTTTATCTTTATGTACAAAAATAGTCATAGTCCTGACAATGAGCAAACACTCTTGAACCTGCCCTGCCATCACCTGAAGCAAGAGGTTGTGATGCGGTGGAACCCAACCCTCTATATGCTCAGAGGATGCAGGAGCAGCAAAAAAATCATTCAAGCCTATACATCCACCAATGACATAGGCAAAGGAAGGGATATGTACCAGACTCAAGTGCAGTGGAGAGTGATTTCAGTGTTGTACAAGGTTCTCCAGCCCTTCGAACTTGCCACACGTGAAGTCAGTTCAGACACTGCCAGTTTGAGACAGCTCATTCCCCTCATCAAGCTTATGCAGAAGTGCTGGAGAAAGTGAAGGAGGAGCTAAGATGGAGCGATTCAACTCGGTATGTGGAACTTGTGGATCAAGCCCTTCATTCGCTTTGCCAGGACTCAAGGGTAGTCAATCTCTTGAAATCAGAACACTACATTTTGGCCACCATGCTCAATTCTAGGTTTAAAGCCTACACGGTTTCACTCTTTCTGGTGGTCACAAGCCTGCAGAGGTGCAATGACCTGCTGGTGAAAACACTGTCAGCCGAAGTGGAACATGGCACTTCAACAGCTCCTTCTTCATTTTATCCCACATCTGGGGCGGCCAGGAAACAAACTTAGGTATCCTAAGCAAACAACTGGTGGTGATGCAGAGCAGGCAGGACCAAGTTTGGACATATGGTCTGGACTGAAGGACCTTGCAACAATATCTGACATGTCTACTGTCACTGTATATGATACTGTCATCAATGAAAGAATAGTGGATGATTACATTGGTGACAGCATCCGAGTAGGCATGTCAGACAGTCTGTTCCTGTACTGGCAGGAAAAAGAGGCAATTTGGAGACCCCTGTACAAACTGGCTCTATTTTACCTAAGTTCCCTCCCCCTTCCAGTGTGTACTCCAAAATAGTGTTTAGTGCAGCCGGGAACCTTGTCAGCGAAAGGTGTAAGAGGTTGCTTCGACAAAATGTGAGAAGATGATGTTCATCAAAATGAATGATCAATTCTTCCAGGAAGACCAGCCTCCAGAAAGTACAGAGGGACCTGTTGTGGTGGATTCCAGCAGGGATGAATTAATGCTCTGTGAGGATGAGGATGAGGATGTACACAACAGTGAAGAGGGTGAGGAATTTGTGGATGAGGAGGATGAGGATGACATCTTGCCTCTGTAAAGCCAGTTTGTGCAGGGACAGATTAATGGACAGCTTGTTTTGTGGTGGCCCAAACAAACCAATCATTTCAGCCACAGTCATGTGGCAGACCCTTGCACTGAAATGATTGGTTTGTTAAAGTGTGCATGTCCTGTTTTTTCAACATAATGATGGGTGGGAGGGCCCAAGGACAATTACATCTTGCATCTCTTTTTTTTCTTTGCATTATGTACTATTTGGGGCTTAGTTTTTCAAACTGACATCCTGTCTGCCACTGCAGTGCCTCTCCTAGATGGGCCACGTGTTTGTGCCGCCCACTTTTGTTGCTTAGCATAGTCATCCAGCTACCTCGGTGCAACCCTTTGGCCTAAAAACAAAATTGTGAGGTGTTCAGAATAGACTGTAAATTAGTGTAAATTAATGTTATTGAGGTTAATAATAGCATAGTAACAAAAAAAAATTCTGTGGTTTTATCATATTTTTAAATTAAAAAAAAAAAATAAAGATCCAAACCACAAAACACAAAACACTAAAGACGGAAGGGTGGTTTTGGCAAAACCAATCCAGATCCAAAACATGAAGAAATTCCCAGATCCAAAACCAAAACACGAAAAGTGGCCTGTGCACACCCCTACTTACAAATACTCCAAGTTTGATTAAAAAGCGAAAACAAGATTTTAAAATATCCATCACAGAGACAACATTATTATTGTTCAAAATGATTTACTAACACTAAAAAGAACAAATCATGTGATGAAGTAATATGAATATACTGTACTTGAAGCCACACTTTTAAAAAAATTATATTTTTAAAACATTGTATTATGATTGATATGGGGTTTTATTCACAAAACTATGTAGTGTACTAACTACAGATATATGGGTTCAGTTTCCAGAGAATTGACAACAACCAAATTTAGGGGTACTGAGTTGAACTGAGGGCCTGATTCATGTTGTATTGCAAGTGAGAGAATGAATGCACTCAGTTGATGTTTCCGCACTTCGCATGTGTGTACATCACAATGTGCGTGCGTGAACTATCAACTGCGATGAAAACTGCATGTGCAGAGGCTACGCAGACCCAAGGCAGAGTGCCTGACAGGAAGTGCTGTTTGTGGGTGGTGACGGTGGGGTTGTTGGGCAAATGCAGGTACACCAGTGCGTTGGGACACCATTTCAGGGGCATGCATAATTAAGACAGTGCGGTGGCATACACAGCGATACCATAAACTCTACACAGGAAGTGGCCAAAATCCTGCAGCAGGAAAGGTCAACCACTAGTATGATAATGAGAATGATGGTTCTCAATGTTACCAATGTTTATGCTATCTTGTATACAGCTCAGGCTGTGAGTAAAGGGAGATGGTTGGCTTAATATGCCGTTGGGCATCTGCATCTTGTGCTGCAGTCTCTGTGCATATGCATTGATTAGCATATTCTCGCAGCAGACAGGTGCATGTGTTCTCTCCTTTTCTATCCAACCTGAATCATGTCCTGAGTTTAGAATCACTTTGTGGTACAGAGTTAATCTGAGTCACAGCTCGGATCTTCCCACGGTTTGGAACTCAGATTTTAAATCTGAACGCGGGTTTTGGATTGCATGTATACAGGTCAAAATTACATACTTATAGCTGTCATTTTTATTTATTTTAAATAAAATACAGATCCAAAACCAAAACGTGTGAGGGTGGTTTTGATAAACCAAAACCTGAAGATGATTCGGGATCCAAAACCAAAACATGGGGGTTGGCAATGCATACATCTCTAGTAGTAAAATGTTCCCATCCCTCATTTGTGTATTAACACATGCCCCTCCCTCAACTGTTTAGTAACACATTTCCTACCATCACCTCTATAATAAAACATTCCTCTCTCACTGCACTTGTAACATAGGCCCTCATTCAGAGCCGTTCGTTAGCATCAGTACGCTCGTTGCGTTCCGATGTTGTTAAACCACGCATGTGCTGGTGTTACACTGCGCATGTTCGTACGGCAGATTGCAAGCTTTTTTTCTCTCGTTCGTCAAATAGCGAACAGGAAGAGACATGTGAAATGTGATTGACAGAAAAGGCCATTTTTGGGCATTTACGGGGGTGGAGATGGAAAAATGCAGGCGTGGAGAGGCGTTTTTGGGGAGTACATAAAGTTTCAGATGCGTACTGCAAATGTGTTCGTACCAAGTCATACGTCACTGGCTGATTCTCTTTCCGTTCAACTTGCTCGCACAGCTTGGGGTGTGGATTACTCGACCACAATGATGATGGCCTTGTCCTCTGGTCCGGGCCTCCTCGATGTTTCATCAATTTATCACGGCTTGACAGAAAAACAATCAACTTTGAATTGCAAACCAGCTTGTAATGTGTTTTGAAAAGAGTTTTTTGGGTTAGCACAAAAACGTACGCAGGTGAAAATCTCAGATGCTAATTTCAGGATTACACAATCAATTAGCGTACATTTGTTTGAATGTTTTTATTTTTGGAATTTGGTTTTGTGCTATTGTAACAATAATGTCATCATGTTTGTGCGTATTTTACCATTTTGCTTAGGAAAGGAAAATTTGCATCCTTTTTTAAATTTACAGTGTTCCTTAAAGAACCCTTTTTTTAAAACCCCTTTTTTTTTTTGGAGGATGTTTTTGGCTTGTGGGCCAGGATTAACTCTAAACCATTTTTTAAATAATGTCACAATACAATGGAGAACATTTATCAAATTTTTATTTTCTGAGACAATTTTTTCAAGTTTTGGGGTGCATTTTGCAAATACACTTTTTGGGCAGTGTTAGGCAATAACAACGTAAATAAATCTGTAAAACATATTACCAGTGTTGGCCAACTTAAACAAACACATTAAAAACAATTCACAAGAAAGGAGAGGGAAGTTTTGGCCCGAAAGGAATATGGGGCAAGCACAGAAGGAGTGTGGGAAAAGTAGCCAGTGCTGTCCTCATTTTTTTCCACGTTTGGCTGGGGTAGGGTGGGCGCCATACCGGGTCCGGGATGTCCTCTGGCTGGCCTGTCCAGAGGCAGATGTTGGGGCCTCTGGACTAGGCACAGGGCTAGGCACATTTGGAGGAATGGCTGTTGTTGTGCCAGAAGTGGAGGATCCTGATGTTCCGGCAGGATGGGAGGTCGGCTCCACCATGTGCTGGCAAACGAGCTGCTCCAGGGCATTGGCTATTCTGATGTTGGCCCTGGTATTTTCAGCCAGGGCCTGACCAATGGTCACGTTGGCCACAGCATTTTGCTCCAGGGCCTCAGCCACCCGTAGCAGATTGGCGTCCATCCTCTGCAGAATCTCCGTATTGTAATCCGATTTAAAATTGAGATCTGTGAGGAGTGCCACTGCCTGCGAGGGGGATTGCCCTGGACTGGCTTCTGCAGGGTCCTCAGCCAGATGTACTGGTTCCTCCCCTGCAGAGCCAGCAGAAATTCTGCGGCCAAGCTCCCCTCTGGAACAGACTCATCCGCCTGTGACTCTGTGAGAAATAAGAGAAAAGAGGAACATTACAATCTACATATTGTCACAATAACATTTCAGAGTTAGTTACATCACAACATTTACCTGGGGCAACATGTGGAGCCACAAAGTCTGGCATGTCCATATCCATGTTGGACACGCCAAACACCTGCACATCCTGCACACACCCCTGTGCCAGCTCTTCCAAATCATTCAACTCCAATGACACAGGGGTGGGACCCCCACCTGTCCCCATTGCATGCCTAGCCCTGTCAGCCATTTTTTGCTTCAGGCGATATTTGAAGCCTTGCCATCTGTGGGTGAAAAAGTAGGCATTATTCCTGCATTATTTTTCCCTTTTTTTTTTTTAATTTAAGTTTTTACTTTCCGGCATTTGACATCCCGGGCTAGACGGACATAATCACCTATTGACAGCACTGGCTATCTCCTCCCACATTCTCCATTTCTGGCTTACACCCATATTCCTGTCTGCCTGTGGCAGGATGTCCACACACTTCTGAACCAAAACCTCCATCTCCTTTCTTGTGAATTGTGGCTGCCTTTTCTTTTTGCCAGCTTTGGCCAGAATACTGGGCCCAGCAGCCTCTTCCATGTCATCCTCAACACCTATTTATATTAAATTAATTTGAAGTTAGATGTCAATCTTTCACTATATTCTGTTTCAAAATCAGCCATGATTAGAAATGTGAGAAATACTTACCGGCCGCCTCTTGGCCATTGTTTGGCTGGTCTGTAGCCATTTTTCAAGCAAAAACAAGAACTACACCAGACCGTTTGTTTTTTTCCGTGACGTATTTATACATGCGTCCTTATTATTCGTCCGCATCATTGATTGTGCATTCCTATGATCCGTCCTTAATTTGAGCGGGAAAAGAAACACTATTTATGGCTTTTTGAGTCGAGGTGGCGGGTGTTGTTTGTTGGAGGTTACGTTGTTCGGAGTGGTTGTTTGGCGGTTTTTTGGATTGTGTTAGAGGCATTTTTTTTGGATAACTTTCCGTTCGCATTTATTGTTGTGGGTTTTTTTTAGTTGTGGTGTTTTTTCTGTGTAAGTTTTTTCCCATCATCCTTTTGTAAAATATGGGTCTCCTTATTTTTTGGTTTGCCCCAAAATTATTTATTTATTTATTTTTTTTTCTAGGTTTTTTTTGGCTGTGCCCCAACGACGTTTTTGTTCTGTGACTTCTTTATCGTGTATTGGTAAGTTTTGATTTTAACTTGTTTGTTAAATGTTCATGTCTTGTTCTTCGCATATTTTGGGGTCTTTACGGTTTTTTCCGGGTTTTTGGGGATGTGAAAAATGCGAACCATTTAGCGTACTTTTGTAGGCTTGATTCCCCTTGTAAAAATGCGAACCATTTAGCGCACTTTTGTAGGCTTGATTCCCCTTGTAAAAATGCGAACCATTTAGCGCACATTTGTAGGCTTGATTCCCCTTGTAAAAATGCGAACCATTTAGCGCACTTTTGTAGGCTTGATTCCCCTTGTAAAAATGCGAACCATTTCGCGTTCAAATTCAGGTTTTTTTTGTTTGTGCCAAATTGTGGAAGTCCTCTCAATGTCGGTTTCCTATTTTTCGAAATGTGTGTTTACCCCATTTATTTTTGTGCATTTTCAAAAAACAAGATTACAAAATGGCCACCAAAAAACTTTTGAAATGTAGGTTTTTGAAATCATGACAATACCCCGGCATGTAAGCATCTTTGGATTGTATCGTAAAGATAAGTATTTTTTGGATTTTTGGGGGGGCAACATACCTTAACTACAATACTTACCATTTCAGGTTGATGTTGGTCGTATTATTGTGGCCATGCTGCCAGAAGCCGACCAACCTCAATCTCGTCCCAGGCATAGGCAACGTAGGCGTGCTCGGCCCCAGATATATCAAACATGTGTCACCCTTTTTGGAATGCCCGATGATGAGGTGTTAAGGCGCTAACGTCATCCGCCCCAAATCATCATAGACACTCTCTCATTAATAGAGAGTGATCTTGAGCGGCAAATTGACAGTCCTACAGCAATACCACCACTTACGCAATTTATGGCGGTGTTACATTTCTGTGCCTCTGGATCCTTTCAAACCACGGTGGGAATAGTTGCGGGAATCTCCCAATCCTCCTTTTCAAGGATCCTGAGGGCAGTGATGGAGGCCCTTTTCAAGCACCTCCATCATTTTATTCAAATGCCTTTGGATATAGGTTCCCTTAGTGTGGCAAAGGTCAATTTTTACCAAATTGCTTGCTTCCCACACATCATAGGGGTTGTGGATGGTACTCACATACCACTTCAGCCTCCAGCATGGCTGGAGGCCATTTTTCGGAACCAAAAACACTATCACTCACTGAATGTAATGGTGGTATGTGATGCCTCCCTCCAGATCCTGTCCCTGAATGCAAAATTACCCGGGAGTGCACATGACTCATTCGTCATCCGGCAATCAGGGATTTGGCATAAATTAAACAACCTACAAGCTGGTGATGCATGGCTTCTGGGTAAGTGTAGACCTTTTCTAGAAAGCAATGCAAAGCTTGATACACAGTGATCCTGATTTTGTAATTTCTTGTTCACAGGACACAGTGGCTACCCTTGCACGCCCTGGCTGCTCACTCCTTATTTGGCTCCCTCACCAGGCCCACAAAGTGAGTATAATTCTGCACTTACAGCCACCAGGCAAGTGTTGGAGTGCTGTATCGGCCTTTTAAATGGCCGATTCAGATGCCTCCACCGCTCTGGTGGCGAGCTCATGTATTTGCCCGATATGGTTTGGGAAATTGTGGTCCTATGTGGGATGTTTCACAACATTGCCATAAGGAGTGGTGTCCCAATGCAGCCAGAGGATGCCTTGCCTGAGGATGGCCCCCCGAGGTTGGTCGGAGGTACTTATGTGGGGGGGCCATATGCGATGATGTTGTGGCCCGTTTTTTCAGGTAATTATTGGCCAAAATGAAGTTAGATGACACAATGTAGACATGTAATAATGTAATTAACAATTTTAATTTTTGGTATTTTTGTGTGTTTTATTCAATAATATTTATCGTGAAAACCATGACTACTACCTGTTTGTAAAAATTGACTTCATGTGGACACATTGGATTTAACTTCTGGACCAAATTTGTCCTCAACTCATTTGTGGAATCATGTTGGCATGCTTAGTTGTCAAACAGTTCTTGATTGTTTTGTTGTTGTATATTTTTGGTGTAGGCTGTTTTTTGTCGAGTGTTTTCACTGTGTGTATTGATTGTCCTTAATCACTTTGTGTTTCTAATTTTGTAAAAAATAAATTTTTGAAACGTTATAACAAACATTTCCATTCTAAATTACATGCAAGTGTAATCTGGTTCCAAAATGGAAACTTGCTTAAGGGCTAATCCAGTTATGATTTAAATTGTGCAGTATTTTACCATGCTTAGTGGCTCAAATCAAACACCCCAAGGTATTATGGTGAATCAGTATGTTTTGGATTGTCAGCCTAAACAGGTTTCATTTAATATTTACCTTACCCCCCAAAAAATAAAATTCTTTCTACAAAACCTAAAAATAACCTATTGTTATTGTTAGGTGTTGAATGTGCCAGCTTACCTAATTCTGCTTTCTCGAATCTAAGTTACATTACTTTAAAAAACTTGCTGCAATAGTCGACATAGGTAAGGTTAAACAATATAATATTTACAGAGAAGGAATAAGACTTCAAACAAAACTTTTTTTTTAATTTTTTTAAAAACTGACAAAATTTGGGAAAAAAAAATAAATTAATGCCGCAGGATCCCTGCCATGTGATCGAGTACCACCAGCATACCTATAACATGGCCCTCAGCCTCTCCACACACGCTGCTGCCTCCGTCAGCCGCCTCTGGTCCTCTGTGGGTTTAAAAATTGAGGTTCTTAATCAAAAAAACCATAATTTTGTTTGAGAAACAACTGCCAAAGTAAATGCAACTTTCACAAAAAAAACAATTTGGACAAACATTACAATTCAAAGCAAACATTCTTTGCCCAAGTAAATTCGAAATAAACACGACAAAAACAAGAAATTGTAAAAAAAGAGAAAAACTCAGAAAAACTACTTTGGTGGGTACCGTAAACAAGAGATACAAGTATGAGTGTTTGGACATGTGTGATATGTGTAAGGGCCAAACATCATAGACATTTAGAAAACCAGATCTATCTAACAAACATTTTTTAAAAATACCCCCCAAAAAATGCACAGGCAAATGATAACATCCCCCCCCAAAATTGGAAAAAACAAGGTAAAAGGGAAACATACCGTTGACAATGCCGACTGGACCTGAAGCCTCACCATCGTCCTCCTCAGAGGTAGGCCAATGCAGGTCTGTAGGAGGAGGGGTGATTTCAGAAGGGGGAGGGGGTGGAAAAGAGAGAGGTGGTTGGAGTGGAGTGTGATGAAAAGAGAGAGGGGGGTTGAGGGGTGGGGGAATTTTGAGGGATGGGAAGTATACTAGAGGGAGGGGCGTCCGGGTCTGGCCATGCTGGGTTGGAGGGTGAATTAGGGGTAGGATGGGGAGAGGAGGATTTCCTGGGAGTTGGGGATAGGTGACATGGTCGACGGCGATGCTGCCGATGACGGCGTATTCTGCGCTCTGCCACTAAATGATGGATAATAATTTAAGGTTGGATTAATTTAGAAACTTGAAAATATCCTCAAACTTTAGAGACGAAAAAAAAAAAAACCATGCACACGCAGATATGTAGTAAATTAAAAAACAGGGCAAGAAGGAAAACATGCACACGCAGATATGTAGTAAATTAAAAAATGACACAAACATGTATTTTTGATAAAGGAAACCATTGTTTAATCCGTACGTATTCTGCGTGAAAAAACAAACACGGATCTGTTAATTGGCATGATACGATTAAAGGATGTATGCAGAATGAACGAAAATGTAATCGAAAACTGACAGGCCCACTTCCGGTTTGGACTGGGGCGAGCGTTCCCTGCATGCAAAATTGGAGATGTACGGTCGCAATTTGGCTCGCTCGTTAGCTAGAGGAGGGGTTGGTAGACTATGGGGCGGAAGATTAGCTGCGTACGAAATTACGAGCGAGCGCTTGAATTTGCATTTTTCCTCTCGTACGCCGTACGTGCGTCCGGCCACTTGCGTCCGGGTCTGAATCAGGGCCATATTTCCTAACTCACCTGTGCAGTAGCAATTTTTCCTCTCTCTCTCCTCTGTAGCAACACATTCCATCCTTCACACTTGTACTAACATATTATGGCCCCCCACCTGTGGCCTAAGAGCTATTGAGAAATCAGTGAAAACACATTTTACCCCTTTGCACTGCTGTCTGCCTCATAAGCCACGTCAGCATCTTACAGCTAGTGGTGGCTACAGAAGTGAGGCTGCAGTGGAGCACATGTTTGAAACAGAGGAGCCACACCAACTGCCAGTGATGTTTGGCAGCAGTTGGGGTGACAGTTGGAGTAGCTCCCATATTTTAATATTGAACTGTGCTGCAGCCAAATTGAGCAAGTGATGCAGCACATCGCACAGAGGGAGGATAAATTCTAGCCCTTTTCACTTTCCTAGGAGTCAATATTTCAAAAATTCCATCTTAGTGAGCACTTACATCATGGCCGGAATATACTCCCCAAATTTTATGTTTCTAGGTCAAGGGGTTGTGCTGGGAATTGATGAGCCAGTGAGTCAGGACATATATTTTTATATATATCACATTGGAGCACAAAGGAAAGGCTGAGATTTGCATATTTCCACAACCGCTATTAAGAGAGCAGCTGCTTTACCAAACAACTCTGAGTCAGGCACAATGGGGCTGAGTCAGAATCGATCATAAGTGCGGTTGCAATAGCAATTATGCATGCAGTCTCACTGTGAATACACGGATACACACATCTTTAGTACTTTCAGTAACATGGAGTACCATCGCAGCCTCACGCACACTTGCACAAGGTCTGACCTTACTCAGAAATAGCTAACAACATCACATGCAGTGAAAGCCCAAGCTGCATATGACATCACAGTGGATAATTTATGCACACCACTGCAATGACATTTAAACCCACTGGCGCGTTACACCGACCACCCCCCATTCTCCACCCCAAAATGTTTCTTCCTTTCAATCACTCTGTGATAGGTATAGATACCACTGTAATCTAACATTTGTTTGTGGGTGTTCGAGTTATTATACTTTAACTTTATATTCCTCTCACCTCCCGCCTGCAGCCCAGTAGCTTTTTCCTCCTGTCTTTCCAATGCTATTTTAGCATGAAAGACGGGGGTTTATAGTGAATGCCTGCTACAGGGTTGTGATCTTACTTAGATTTCATGGGGTTACTGTGACACACGGGTCTCTCACTTCCCATTCTCTGCTATTTAGCATAATGGCAAGCAGCAGAACTCTGTGATAGATCAGGCTCTTTACACCTCTGTATTTTCTTCCTTCTGTACTATACAGTATATCTTGATATTTATTGATCCATTTACAGGATCTTATGTTTATTATATATACATTAGAGATCTTATCATCACAGATTTAGCCTGCTCCAATGATATGATTGTGTCTCTTTAAATTATATTGATATCTTATTACAAATTTTTGTACACCTTAATGACCTGGGTGTATTTTACACACTGTTTTTGTTGCATTAATACTGTTGAGTATTATGCATTAATGTGAATGTGTATTGTATTGTCCTGTCTATATTTCGCTGTCTTCACAGGGATTAATATTCTCTCTCCCTCACATTCTCTTTTTCTATAATGTTAAGTGTTCGTTCGTTATGTAAGTCCAATTTTATCATTTTTCATTAAAAGTTATATTTTAACTGTGCTGATTTGCTATAAGAGTGCTCCAATATAGTCTTGGATCTGGTCTTTGGACCTCTTCCCCCTGCTTTGCACAATGGGGCTGAGTCAGTATGGATCATAAGTGCGGTTGCAATAGCAATTCCGCATGCAGTCTCACTGTGAATACACGGATACACACATCTTTAGTACTTTCAGTAACATGGAGTACCACCGCAGGCTCACGCACACTTGCACAAGGTCTGACCTTACTCAAAAATTGCTAGCAACATCACATGCAGTGAAAGCCCAAGCTGCATATGACATCACAGTGGATAATTTATGCACACCACTGCAATGGCATTTAAACCCACTGGCGCGTTACACCGACCACCCCCCATTCTCCACCCCAAAATGTTACTTCCTTTCAATCACTCTGCGATAGGTCTGTGTAGCCTCTGTGATCATAGTCCTGATCACAGCGGAGTGCTCGCACACACACTGCAATGCATTCATATAAAGCAACAATCGGCCGATTGCATGCGCAATCGCAGTTGCGATCGCAGCTGAATCAGGCCCATTCTCTGGACAGTTTCAGGGACACACAGTTCTGAGAGAAATCAGACGACACTGCTTCTTACACACAATGATACTCAAACATATGATTGCATCATAATAATAATAATAATAATAATAATAATAATAATAATAATAATAATAATAATAAAGCACTTTTTTCCAGTAGGACTCAAAGTGCTTTATATTTGCATTTAAAAAGGACACAAAATATAAAAATAACCTTAAAGGAAAAGATAACTAAGCATTTGGGTTGTATTTATTAGGAAATAAAGAAGAATTGATGAAACAAATGTGTTAACAGGTAAGTCTTGAGTCTGTTTTTGGAGAATACTATGATGATGGCTTCTTAAACTGTACAAGGAAATTACTTCCATGGAGTAGAATTTACACAGATAAATGCTCAACCCCAAAATGAATTAAGATAGATTGTTGGTGCTGCTAATAGTCTTTTATGTACAGACCAAAGTGAGTGGGGCAGTTTGGAATAAGAAGTTGCAGCAGGTACCTTGGACTCTGATTATGGTCCATATTCAATTAGAGGCGAATAGTCCGTTATCGGACATTTTAACCTATTTCAATTATCCCCATATTCAATTTCAAAGACATTTAGCCGGTGCGAAAAGTCTTTGATAAAAAATGGGGATAACTTCTCTCCATGTAATACATGGCGAAAAAAAAGTGCAGAATTGGTGTTTAGGGGTGCAAGCTTAAAAAAAATAGCCTGCAGCCCTGGGAAGGTCCACTAAAAGTAATTTGTGTCAAACAAAATTTAATAAAATCCTCAGGACACCACCAAAAATGTACTTTCTTTTTGGGTTCTAAAAAAAAATATTGGGGAACAAAGTTTTAAACTAGCAAAATTGATTCACTGGGGAGTCCCAAGTATGCGGCAGGTGTTTTCCAGAATGCAGCTGGTAGTGGCAGGTGCATTTTTGAATAATTAAAAAAAATAACTTTAGGACTTAAAAATATGCTTGCACCCATTTTCATGTACCCCAAATTTGATGAGACTAGTTATTTAAAAAAAAAACCTAAGTGCTATTCTTCACCACTTCTACCAAAGCTGCATTTATGCACCTGCCGCGGCTATTTAAAAACCCTGACTACCTTCAGCAGGCCAAATAGGGGGTACCCATAGTGTCAGACTATCTTTAAGGGGGTGCCAGGATGATTTCCTCAAAATTCCCAGGACTTTTCAATACTTACCTTTCCGCCGGGTCCCGTTTTTGCCGGATTCTAATTGAATCCAGGGATAAGTGGGCACGCTCTCGATCTGTTATTGCTGCAAAAAATAGTGATGAGGGCGAAAAGTCCAACCTCGGACTTCTCACCCCATATTGAATATGGCAATAAGTAGGACTTTGACAGTCAGTTTGCCAATAATTAAATAGATTTACCATCTTACAGTCAGTGATTTGCATAGAGAATGAGTTATGTGACTGAAATGGGGCTGGTAAGTTAAAGGCCTGGAAGCTGCATTTTGTATTGGCTGCAAGTGGTGCAGTTATTTTGCTAGGAGAACCAAGTAGAGAGCACTGAAGTGGTCAAAGCATGATGACACAAATGCATGTATGATTTTAGGGTGACCTTCTGCAGGAAGTAAGTGCTTGATTCTGCCTATGTTATTTAGATGAAAGAATGGGGATTTTAATGTGGTTGTGACTTTATATTTAAATGTCAAGCCACCATCCAGGGCATCACCAATATTCTGCAGATGATCAGTGATTTGTATTTTTGAACTTCCAAGCGAAAGTCCGGTTTGTTGGATAAGCTGTATTCATGTCCTTTCATGGTGAGCTTCTATATTATGAACCTCTATTTTTTATCAGCAATCAGTTGCAGCCAACTTGCACTCAACCACTACTGGATCTCAGCAGACAGCCATTAAGGTTTGGTATTTGGTTCTCAGTACCCAGAGCAAAGGGCAGGTAGAGTCGTGTGTCTAGTGCATAGAAGTGGTATACCAGGCCATGCCATAATTACTTAATTCATTGGTAGCAGGCATTCTGCAAAAAAATGGCAGATAATAGAGAACCTTGTGTAACACCACAAGACAGTGGCACTGTTGATGATAAGTATACAGCAGAAGAAACTCTCTGTGACCTGCTAGTGAATAATGATTTGGGACAGAAAAGGACTGTGCCATCCAGTCCACAGAAATGTTTTGGGTGCTCAATTATAATTTCACAGTCCAATGTGACAAATGCTGCAAAGAGATCCAAAAACTTACGATTGAACCATCACCACTGTCTATTACCATGAGAAGATCATTATGCACACATATCCGGGTTGTTTCAGTGTTTTGTCTGTGACTGGATTGGATCATAAATATAATGGTTTGAAAAAGGGATCTCCAGATGAGTTGCAACAACTTCTCAATAACTTTTCCTAGAAAAGTAAGGTTTGATACTGATCTGTAGTTGGTCATGCTGTCAGGATGTAAATTGTTTTTTTAGAAGTGATTTACCAATTGATTCTTTTAGTGGTTCAGAAAAAAATCTTGTCTACAAAGAACGCTGTATTATTTTTGCAAATACAGGGCCAACTATGTCCATACACCCTACTAGATACTTTATTGAGGTAAGATCCAGATCACAGGTAGTGTGATATAACATTTGGGTTATTTCATCAATATATTTTACATCAATTGGGTAATAACTGGTACATGAATACAGGTGGCTAACATTTACATTTTTGCAAATGTGGCACTCAATTTACAGCATGGTGGAAATTCCAGCCTGAGTGGAACATACTTTATCTGCAAAGTGGTTTCCAAAATTATTGGTTCTTGACTGGGAGAGGAATTCATTATGCTTTAGGCATACTGGTTTGCAAAGCATCTCCACTGTATGGATGAGCTGAGCTGGCCTAGTGTTTGCTGCCATGATCTCACATGACAATAACACTATTAACCTTGTAAATCTTTTTTTCTGGGTAATTTTTGATTGGTATTCTTCAATATGATTAAATATATTTGAGTTATTCTTCACCAGGTTAGTCTGGTATGAAGGGTCATAAATGCACATTAGCTATAATATCCTTTGCAGCCATCACATCCCAATTATAGTAATGGACAAGATAACAAACATCTTTATAGGCACCCACTACTGCACAGAGATCCAGATTTTCTGCTAGCACAAGGGGAGTCATATCCCTTTATGGATAATACCTGGTCAACTCCATGGGCAAAGTTATATTTTAAAGTATTGCAAATGATAACCAAATTGAGAGGTGGTCTGACCATGTAATTGTGTTTATATTAGGTTAGAGATGTCTACTCCAATCTAAAAGTGTAGAGTAAGAATGTAACCAATTTCATGTGTACCAAAATGAATAAATTATGTGAGGCTCAGAGCATTTATTGTGCATAGGAGGTCTTGGCCAAGGCACAAGAGCTTATAATCAAACAATGCTATGAAATCCCCAAGAATGAGCCTTCTTTGATGCTCCAGTATTAGGTCAGTAACAGTGTCTGTCATTTCTAGTAGAAATATATCTCAATCTCTATATCTCAATCTCTAGGGGGGTGGTAAATGAGGACTCTGAAACCTAATTTGATAGAACTCAGGGGAGCAATGCACTCAAATGTGCAAGTCTATCCCATTGAGTTGACCCTACATTTAAGTGTTATTATAAATCAGATGTCCACTCCAGCTTCACTGTGGTTCATCTTGAGATGGGAATTACAGTATTTTGATGGTACTGTGGCTTCCAAAATGGACATTGCATTTTTGTCTAGCCAAGTCTCTGTAAAATAGGCTAGAGCAAAAGATCCAATAATGTCAGCAATAATAGAAATCTTGTTTTCTCATAAATCTGGCATTTTAAAGGGTGGACCTGATTGGTCATACTGTACAAGAGGGCTGTATTTTCCTTTATGTTAAGTGCAGGGTCTCTGGGGATGGCAGTAACAAAGCAAAAATTTACAATTATGTTCTTACAAACTCAGGGACCTATGTTGGGTTTTACTTCTATTTGTCAGCTCTTTGAAACTGAGGGTGAGCAGGCAGTGGCAAAACTAGTGGGGGTTGAGTGAATAAGGTTCCCAGGGCACTGTGACAGGCACAGCAGAAGTGGGTGCCACTGGCCAGGGCATCATACCTGCACCGACCACCACCTAATTCCATTGTGCCCAAACCAAAGAATAGGACTTGTCATGTAATGAGCAGGTAACTGTGCCTGCTGGTGCTGACTGTAAAAGGAGCTATAGCAGAATCATGCAGTCCCAGCCAGGCAGTTATTCCCATTATGAGAGCTGCTGGATGGCACTCAGCTCTCGAGCAACAATGTTTGTCTTAGAATTTTGTGATGGAGAGGGGGGCCAGACTCCTCAGGGGGAACGGGGTGGACTGCTGTTGGCGGTAAATTTGTGTGAAAGAGGTTTGACTATCTGTATCAGTGTGTGTATCTGTGTCAGTGTGTGTGCATCATTGCGTGTATGTATCTGTATCAGTGTGTGTGTGTATCAGTGTATGTGTATCTGTGTCAGTGTCTGTTTCAGTGTGTTTGTGTATCTATGTCAGTTTGTGTGTGTATCTGTGTTAGTTTGTGTGTGTCAGTGTGTTTGTATTTGTGTGTATATCTTTGTCAGTGTGTGTATCTGTGATTGTGAGCTGAGAGATGATACAGGGGGGAGGCGATACTGTGGCTGAGAGATGATGCAGGGGGGAATGTGATGGTGTGTCTAAGATACAATGCACCAGGGAGGCAATGGTGTTGCTAAGAGACAACATAAGGGGAGGTCATGATGTGGCTAAGAGATGACACAAGGGGAGGTGATGGTGTGGCTGAAAGATGACACATGGGAGATGATGGTGTGCTGAGAAGCGATGCAGGTGGGAGGCAATTGTTTGTGTCTGAGAGACAATGCATGGGGAGGCAATGGCATTTCTAAGAGACAACATAAGGGGAGGTCATGATGTGGCTAAGAGATGACACAGGGGGAGGTGATGGTGTGGCTGAGAGATGACACATGGGAGGTGATGGTGTGCTGGGAAGCGATGCAGGTGGGAGGCAATTGTGTGTGTCTGAGAGACAATGTATGGGGAGGCAATGGGCTGCTGAGAGACAACACAGGGGGAGATAATTGTGCAGTTGAGAGACAATGTGTGGGAGGCAAAAACATAGACTGTTGTCTGAAAATCCCATGCCTGTGATACAAAGATTGACTGAGTCTGTGGTTACAAGTTATGTACATTGTGGGTGGCTGGATGAGAGAATCTCTGATTTTCTACTGGTGGAATCACCTATGTCTGCTAAATTTTTTTACACCTTGCCAAAAGTGCATAAATCACTTATTGACCCACCTGGCCATCTGATTATTTCATCCTGAGGCTCTCTCCTCCATCCTCTCGACCAATTTGTTGACAACTATTTCCAAGAGGTTGTACCCTCAATACCGAGTTATGTGAAGGACACTGGGAACTTCATGTATAAGTTAAAGGATATCTTAGATCTATCAGAGGATACACTATTGGTATCCTTAGATGTATCTTCACTTTATACTATCAACCCTCATGAACAGGGGATAATGGCAGAGAGAAAGTTGATACAGGCCAAACCTATTCAGGGTCCACAGATTGAATTTATCTTGGACCTGTTGGGTTTGGTCCTTAGACACAATCACTTCATATATGATGATGAGTATTTCCTACAAACCTCCTGGTCTGGGATAGGCTCAAATCTTGTGCTAGCAAATAACAACATATTCATGTATGACTATGAGGAGAGCAACATCTTGCCTGTGTTTGGGGGAAATATCTACTATTATAAGAGGTATATTGATGACATATTCCTTATTTGACCAATATGCTATAGAACTTGGAACACATGGTTCATTTTTTTAATACACTTGATAATCCAGTTCATCTTACTGTTAAAGCAGATGTGGGCTCTCTAGATATATTAGATATCACAATTTTCAAAAAAGGGCCCTCACAGGGGGCTACCCACTTTGCAAACATACAGACAACAATTTGTTGCTTTTTCTGACTAGCAATCACCTGCTGTAACTAAAAACGTCTGCAAACTTCAAAATGTATTTGTGTCTTATGAAATAACACTGAGGTGGAGACTGCAGAGGCACAAATACTTGAGATGAAGCCACGGTTCAAACAAAGGGGTTATTATAACAACATCATTGAAAGTTGTTTGACCAGAGCAAGGAAGAGGCTGACCAACAAAGAAAAAGCTATAGGCAATAACCGGGTGACCTTTGTAAGTCTATTTGACTATATGTCTAGAAACGTGAAGAGATCCGTGTAGAATTACTGGCATGTGGTGACCTCAGATCCTGTCTTTAAAGGCACAATTAACAATCCCCCATTGATAGATTTTCACAATGGAAGCAATCAGAAAGATTTACAGATGCAAATGACGAGTCATCCCACAAGATCTGATAAGATCTGGTTACATACTGTGAAGCCCGGGTGCTTTAGATGCAGGAGTTGTGTGACATGCAGGTCCTTATTTACTGGCCTTACATTCCCACACCCTCATAGTGGGTAACCTATCAAAATAAAGTACAAGCTTCATTATTATTTATTTTTATTTATTACCAGTTATTTATATAGCGCACACATATTCTGCAGCACTTTACAGAGAGAATATTTGGCCATTCACATCAATCCCTGCCCCAGTGGAGCTTACACTCTATATTCCCTATCACATTCACACACACAGGTTATTTTTTTGTGGGGAACCAATTGACCTACCAGTATATTTTTGGAGTGTGGGAGGAAAACTGGAGTACCCGGAGGAAATCCACACAAGCAAAGGGAGAATATACAAACTCACACAGTTAGAGCTATGGTGGGAAATGAATCCATGACCGCATTGCTGTGAGGCAGTAATGCTAACCATTACACCGTCTGTGCTACACCATGTCATCTATTTACTCACCTAACAGTGCGGCTTAGCATATGTGGGCCTGACAACCTGAGAGAATGGTTAACCATCCTTGCTCTATCAAACAAGCCATAACCTCGGGTACCTCTGATAAGCCGGTAGTGGTACACTTCCTACAAGCAGCTCATCAAGTAGCATCATTGAAATGTTGTATTATTGACTGGGTCCTTAAATTCCCTAGAAGAGGAAACCATGAATTAAGCATCCAAAAATTAGAGGCAAAGTGGATTTTTTCCTTGGACACAGTAGCCCCTAGGGGTTTAAATGAATACAACCCCCTAAATGTTTTTTTAAGATGAGTTACCTGTATTGGTTATTTTATTATATATTACGTGATGTTTTTTAGATAATTTTTTCTTGCTTTTTGTATTATATTTTACTAGATGGTGGATGGTGTGATGTTATGGGATACTAATATATTTTTGTTGGTATCCATTTTAAAGAAATACTAGTGTTTTGAAAAAACCTTCTAAAAAAATTCTCAAAAGATGCAAAATGTTTGTAACATATATGGAAATGCTTACTATGCACCTGTGATATCTTGTAGATTATAAATATGTATAGTGGGTATCTGAGCCTCTATTGATAGCCAACATTCCCTACATGTACATTTGCTGGTCATGTATACACTATTTGTTTGCTTTAATATTACAATGTTTTGCAGGTTTGTTTAAGGTACCTACTTAGGTGTTTACTTTGTATTAAAAGATTGTAAGATGGTTTCCTTGCACCCATTGGGGTATTTGCCCTTTCTACAGGTGCACTTCCGGTTTCAGTGAGATGCATACAACATAGTGGAACGCGCCTCACCATTGTTTGGATTTACAGGTTAAGTTAGCCTGCAATGAGGTACACTTGATGGTACCGGGTTGCATAAGAAGTTGCTACTACACCGTGCAAACACTTCCGGTTCTGGTAGAATGTGCTCCACACTATGAAATGCACTTCACTTCCGGTCCAGATGCATGCGGCGGTGAGAGACACAGGAATGGTGGCTCTTTAAGGAAGGCTCAGGTAAGGTGGTTTGTGCTGTTATCTCTCGATTTGGTCATGATTGACCGAAACATCAACAGTCATGTTTTCTGGATTTGCTGTGTAAGCATTAAAAAAAACTATCTTTGCTTATATGATGCTCTGGTGAGTGTCCCCATTTTCTACTATTGAGTACATGATAATGGACCAAGTTCTGTCCCAGGGGGAGCACCCCGAATGTTGACTGCTGATGAAGATGTGAGAGCAAATATTTTATATATATATATATATATATATATATATATATATAAAGATGATAAGGTCTAGATATAGTAAGCTGGTATGACATCAAAAGAGAATTATCCTGTATCACACTGAGATATTTCTATTTAATGTTAGCATAGAGGATTGTCTGGTGAATAGAGGAGGCACACATCTGGGACATAAACATCTTTACATAATGCACTCTTCCTTCAGGTTAAAGTATCTACATACAGTAAGAATGTGTATGAAGTGATTATGTAACAAATATTACCATACTGTATATGAACTTTCCTCCTTGGTTATTAAACAAGAGTTTTTATCATCCCGTTCCCTTATACATTTACTAGTTCAGTGAGCCCTCTGAAGAAGTCCTGAGTGACAAAATGCGTAAAGGCGTGGCCTAGCGTGGTTCCGTGTTACGAGTCTTCTGAAGAGTGAACCTGTTTGTTCCCAGAGACGGAGGTTTTTTTCATGTGCTGTACACTTGCATATGTTTTTTACATGTTCAAATAAATACTGGAGATAAAGCACTATTGGCACCCCTTCTATTTGTATTATATATATATATAATGTATTTTTTTATTGAAATATTGGTAAAACATCAAGGATGTAGAAAAACTACAGAAATAAATGTATGTATTGTTTCCATTTTGATTGCTTATTTTTGCACGATTTTGTGTCACATTTTGCAGCATTAGAAATAACAGTATTTGGCTTTGGTCTGTTCATATCCTAACATTTTGTATCTGTAACATTCACTTTTGTATTTTGCAAATTGTGACAAATGCAATTTTGATAACAGTGTAACTTTTTTCTGGAAGGAATTTTTCTTATGATTTATTGTCAATGTGTTTATTAATTAATTAATTAAATAATTAATAAAAAAACACTGTACTGTACTTTAAATAACATTTTCAATCATTAGTCACATGTGCATGTAATATTAAGTTGTTTTATTAATCATTGTCAGCTAGATAAAATTATAAATTCCATTTATATTGTCAAAATATATTCACATAAAATTTAGAAAAACATAATGGGGTAATTTAGAAGTTTGCTACTAAACAGTAGCTGGAGTTAGGCTTACAATGACACATGATGGGGAAAGCACTTTAGGAAATATATCGTTTGACTTGATTATTTTGGATTTGATGGATAGTTAAATGCAAGTTAGAAATAATTGCATGCACATTGTGAACAAACATGGGCCCTGATTCAGTGCCGGACGCTCTGACCAGAGCGCTCGCTCTGTATCAGGGCCCTCCTCCATTAATATGGAGCGTCCTCCTGGACGCTCGAATAGCTGTGGGTCACCACCCACAGCATATACGAGCATGCAAAAAGATGGTCGCGATGGTCTTGACCATCGCAACCATCGGACTTGTGAGGGAAACCCTGCGGTCGGGTTTCCCAGCCGCAAGGCCAGGAATGATTTTGGCTTTATCAGAGCCAAAATCACTCCCACTGACATCACTAGTGATGTCAGTGGGGCCGGCTTCAGATGGTAGGCGTTCCCATGGGAACGCCTCCGTCTGGCAGGCACACCCACCAAAGGGGGCGTGCTGTCAATCAACATCGACAGCACGCCCCCTTTGGTGCGAGACCTGGAGCGATGGAAAGTCCTTCGCTCGCCGGGTCTCGTGCATGCACATGACGGAGCTCCCTCCATCGTGCACATGCGCACTTGGGACCATCGACCCACTTGCGAGCATACTGCCGCTCATGAGTGGGTCTGAATAACCCCCATGATTTGATATGTCTATGTGTGCCCATACACAAATAACTATGTTCTCAAACTTGCCCAATCCATAGGCTTGGTTTCATAGTCATCATCACTATCAGTGTGCACTTAAACCGCAATACTGTCAGAAAACAGGCATATTTCCTTCAGTGTACAGTACAACTATGCATAGCACACAGTTCCATTACCATGTTCTCTGTAAGCTCTACTACAAGTGAATGTGAAGTTACCAACAAGTTATGCTCCCTCACCCATAAATCAGATGCTACTGAGATGCCTATAACTCTATACCACCCATAGTTGCATATGCTCAGCTCTGTAGCAGATTTGGTGAGAAAATGCACAAAAAGTGACTTGAATTTCCTGCACCTGCCCCACTGTTTTCAGGCCTGTCTAATTGAATTTTGATTAGATAATTAATAATTAGGTATATTTTGCGGGATAAAACATTACATTTTGAAGACCTTTTTATTCCTTGCACAAATGTTCTCTCTTCTGCTCATCTCAGCCCTCTTTAGTATATAATAGCACTTAGGAATAAATATGCAGACTAATATTCCAATGCATGAAGCTAATATAGCAAACACCTCTACAATGACCATATGTTTCCCTTTACTGCTCAGATAGGCTGGGATGGCACAGACCCAAACACTAAGTAACACCAGCATGCTGAATGTGATATATTTGGCCTCATTATAGATTTCCGGTAATGTCCTTACCATGAAAACCAGACCAAAGCTCACAGCTGCCAGGAATCCCATGTAACCCAACATGAAATAAAAAGCTGACACAGAACCCTCATTACATTGGATGATGATAGTTCCAGGAAATTTGTCCATGTTAAACACTTGAAATGGAGCCAACACTGACACCCAGATGACACCATTCAGTACTTGGACAAATGAGCAGATCAACAGTAAAGCATTTGATAGTTTGACTTTCAGCCATTTTTGCCTTAAAAGTGATGCAAACCGTGATAGTTTTAGCCAAGCATGAGGACAACACAAAAGTAAATGTTATTCCAAAGGATATTTGGCGTAGCATGCAGGTTATATCCACTGGGTGACCAAGGAAAAGAAATACACAGAGTAAACTCAACTTTAAAGAAAGGAGGAGAATAAAGCTAAGACTCCGGTTGTTAGCTCTGACAATATGGCTGTTCCAAAAGAAAACAAAAACTCCAATTATGAAGATAATTAAAACAGAAAATAATCCAGCTGTGATAGAGAAAACAGAAGTAATAGTGTACATTTTATTTGAAAGAAACTCCTCAGCCTTGGCAATGCATTCATTTTTTTTGTCATTAGGCCATTCATTATCAGCGCATTTCACACAATTTTCCTTATCTATGGGAAAAAAATATGACATAAATATTGTAGCAGAACTGTTACCACCAATCTCCTAAAATATGTCTATTACTTTTATCTCTATCATTCTTCAATGTTTCAATCTCTCCATCTTTCTATTACTTACACTCTGTCAATATATTATTTTTAAATCAATTTAAAGGCTTTTAAATAAACATAAAGTTGCATAATAATTTTCTCAGTTTAAGTTATTACATTGACCAGCAGTCCTCAAATGCCTTCATGCAAAGAGAAAATATGCCTACATAAGATTGTTTCTTTGGCTCAGTTATGACATGGTTCACTCCTCATACAACAAGAGATTAATTAAAAAGTTCCACAAGTCAACTATTTGGAAAATCAAAATGCAGTATACAGTATAGTGCCTAAATGCATGTAACAAAATTTTTTCAAAAGGTTGTAAGGTTGCAAGACATTTTCTCCAACCACTTTCTTTGTTTGTTATCATTTAGACTTCTACAACCCTCCCTATAATTTGTATTAATGTTTTGAACTATATACTAAAAGCTGTAGAGCTTAACATATTAATTGGGGGTCATCCCACACTGTGAGTTTTCTTGAAAATATTGTTCAACATCCCAGTTTGTCCAGTACAAAAACTTCTGAGCAAAAGTTTTGTTCATCCTTTTTATTACACAGGAACCCAAAGAAGTGCCTTTATTGACACTTATTAATGTTCTTCCTTGTTTTTCATTATATCCCTTGAAAGCAGGTTATCTAGGAAGAGATTAGCACTAAAGAGCGGTGTCTGAAACATTGTTCTAGGTTTCACCAATTTAATTTATCTAGGCGGTTATTGTCCTGAACTCTATGGAATGGATTCAGTAAATCTGATACATATTATTTCATCTAGAAGAACCAAATAATATTTTCTTTAAATTACACATTTGCCTGTATAACCCTTCTTCACAGAGGTGGTGGGGAGGGTAGCTGTGTAAAGGAGGAGTTTAGATTGAAAATGTATCATTTAGCAATAATCACAGTGTACTTGAAAAGGTTTTTCCTGAACAATGGTTCCTGAACAATGGTAGGACTTTGAATCATCACTAAGCTCTAGTTGTGTTAACCGATTTTTTGTTATATTCTGTACTTTATTATAAAGTTGCTAGCTATAATTGTTCATGTATTTTCTATAAAATAATAGGGAGATGATAAGTTGCTTTGGGAGGTTGGGTATGGGATCCCAACAGTTGGGATGCTGGTGGTCACAATACAGACAGTGGTATCCTGACAGTCAGAATCCCAATACCTGGCAATTCTCTCCATATCCCAAAACCTTCCCTCCTGCAGCCTATCCCCAACACACTCCTCTCACAGTCTACCTCTAACACTGCCCTCTGGTGGCTAATCTTAACTTTAAAACTAAACCTCCCTGTAAACCTAATGCTTTCCTTCAGGATGTCAGTGGTCAGGATTCTAGAGCCAAGATTCAGACTACTGTAGGAAATCTTGTGCCAGCATTCTGACCACTTGCATCCCAACCACCTGTATGTGGATTACATCCTGATTTGGACCTCATCTCCACTTGTCCACTTATCCAACCCTTAGAATACATATTCCCCCTAATAGCAATCCCTTTCACAATCTAGACCAGACATGTTACAATGAACACTGAATAAATGTAGTCCTTTTTGGTAACCAGGAAATAATTTAGCATTGTCACATGAGAATTACCATCTATCACAGTGATTCTCAAACTCTGTCCTCAGGAAGCAAAACAGGTCATGCTTTCTAGGTCTCCTAGCAGGTGCACAGGTGTACTCAGTACTCACTGACACATTTTAAAAGATCCACATGTGGAGCTAATTATTTCACAAATGAATCTGAGGAGACCTATAAAACATGCGCTGTTTTGGGTCCTGAGTACCAAGTTTGAGAACCTATGATCTATCATAGAGGTTCTCAAACTAGGTCCTCGGGACCTCACACAGTTCACATTTTCCAAGTCACCTAGCAGGTGCACAGGTTTATTCATTTCTCACTGACACATTTTGAAAGTTTCACAGGTGGAATTAATCATTTCACTTGTGATTATGTGAGGATACCTAGAAAACATGTGATGTTGTGGTCTTGAGTACTGAGTTTGAGAACCTATGTTCTATTGCATTGTGTAGCAGTATGTTTTCTGCAATATACACAGGCTCTAGTGGTTTGGTTAGTTTTTTGGCAAATTCATATTTTTGGAAATTACTGTAAAAACTGTTGGTGAATTCACAATTAATTATTGCACAAAACAAGTTGTTTTTCCTATGTGACTACTGTATAGTATTGGCTAAAACATACTACAGCCATATTACACCATACATTGTTTAACAGCATATTACTGTGTGGTAATGGATAAGTAGGAGATTATTGTTTATTTGTTTCCTCTGCCCGTTATTTGTAATTGCAAAACAAAATAGTAACATATTGTACACATACCATCAGATATTTCTTCCTCTGAGCATGGCACACTGTCATAGCAACAGGCATGGTGTCCTCCCACTGGAGCTTTTATGAATCCATTAAGACACATTTCTGAAAATTGACCTTGTGGCATCTATAAGAAAATGGTTAAATGTAAAAAGGTTTCGCTGGCACTACCCTCATAACACCCTATTTTGCAATGCTGACAACATTGGCATAATATAACCAATCTGCAGGAATATTAGGAAGCAGGAATACATTGGTTATGTGATTTTCTATTAATTTGATTAACTGTTAAAATATTTTTATTTTTCCACTGAAACAGACACTTAAAATGAGAGACCAACATGACTGTTGACCATGTTACTTTTACCAATGTTATGACATTTAAGTGCAACGGGTAATCACAGGGGGGGTGGGTGCTGAATAGACTCGCTTTCTCATGGCTACAGAGAGAAGCGGTCATTGGATATGCACAGGGGATGACATTCTGACTAGCAGATAGGAGCAGCCACTGGGTAGGGGTTCACTGGGATGTTGGATCACTGTTATTAGCAGTGATTGACAGACACTGTGAGATAGCTAAGGGTGCAGAGGGGCCAGAAGGTTCCTCTGAGAGTTGATGCTTCTGAAAAATAATTTTCAGGTAGTTGCCCACTGGGCATTTCTGACTAGTTTCATTATATGTGACCATGTTAGGGAATGTGCATCCTGGTGTGTTCACATCAGATCTTTAATAGTTAGTGTGTTATAAAAAAAAGTAGCTCCAGGGGATTCTCTGACACATTAGATGCACCTCCAATGTTCTACGCATTTAATATTAAGTTGCAGGATATCTGTGTTTCTACAGCTGATGTAGACATACAAGCAGTAGCATCACTAAGGGGCTGTGGACCACACTGAGTTACATATTTCAAGAGGGTAACACCTAAATAGAAGAACTACTCTGCTATTTTGGTGTCACCCTCTTGGATGGTGTCATCAAGCAGTGTTGATAGCAGTAATAAATGATACAAGCATCCACACTGTATCTAGAGAGTTTGGGGGTTGTCCATTAGCTTTTGGAGCACTGGGAAAGTCCACAGTGTGATGAGATTGAAGGTATGAAGGTAAGAATATCAACCTGCAGCCTCCAGATGCGCTGGAGACCTACCCTGTGCATCCTTAGGACATGCTGGGAATGCAACTTCCTGGTCACAGTGGCAGCCCAACTCAATCTTTGTGATGTCATGCTGTCATATGTGGTGGCGGCAAGGCAGGACCAAGGGGTATAATCTGCATTGACTCTGGCTATAATCCACAACTTACTTTGATTAAAGCTTACACACATAGGTGTAGTTATAGTGGTTGCAGGGGGTGCCTTTACAAGGGGACCACAGATCCAGTTTGTATACAAAGTTGTCTACCAAATAAATCATTGGACAGACATCCCAGAACTCATCGATGCCTGCAAGCCTCAGGTTATTACAATTACCCCCAAAACTTGTCAAGAGAATACTGCATGTTCTAGTTACCCCCAAAACTACAATAGAAGCCAATATGTGTTCTGTGAACTTCTGTGATTTACAATTTGTGATGCAATCAGAAATCAGCACCATGGTGACAAAACAGCTATAAAGAGGGTTTATTTATTTCAATGTTGGAGTCTGTTCACTTTCATACAAAACAGTTATTTGGGACCCTATGCTTAAATCATCAATGTCACACTTTTTTAAAAAATACGTGTCTACTATAAATAAGGTGGTTAAATTTTGAAAAATTGATACTGTGATTATTACCTTATGTGGCCTAATTTTTTCCTTACCAACCAGGGGCGTAAATTCATACCAAGACCCAGAGGCAAGATGTTAGTGCCCCCTGTCAGCTCACTTCCACTACTAACACCACAATCCAAGCAGCCAGTCACACACACTTCCCCTAAACCACATTCACTTCTGACACCCCAGCAGCACTCAGTCACATACTCTCCTCTCCTGCATTCACTTCCATCACCCCAGCAGCACCCAGTCACACACTCTCCTCTCCTGCATTCTCTTCCAAAACCCCAGCAGCACACAATTTTTTTGACACAGTTGTCCTTTGGGGGGCTGTACTAAGGGTTGTGAGTGGTTTCCCTACCTTACACCCCAAAATAAAAAATGTGCACTTCTTTTCACCTGCTACTCAAAGGCAAATCTGTTTCACCTATTACATTGTATTGATTTTCCACATAGGCTAAAAGCATCTGAAATTTAATATGGAGATAATTTCCAACCTTGCGGAAAGCCATGATCGGCGATGCTTTTTCACGGAAAACGGCTTTACACAGCTAATTGAATACAGCCCGACTGTATGTTGACATTTCAAAAATGTGGACATGACATAATAGTTGACAAATTGAATATTGACATGTTCAATGTCAATATAATAAACATGAAAATGTGTGCTATATAAATAACAATGAAATAAATTAAAATAGGAATATTGACATTTTGAAATTCAAAAAATTTCCTACACAAGTTTTGCATTTCCTGACATATGCATTAATAATTGCACTCACCAACCGCTGAGTTTGATAATATTTTGGAATCATACAGTGCCACCTCCAATGTTCCTAGTCTTGATACCGTGACTAAAGAAATGGATAACAGCACTAATATGGGGTATATAGGTCTGTATAGTGTTTTTTTTTTTAAAGTATTCTTTATTGGTTTTTCCAAAGTTTCATCCATAGAATATACATGAAATATACAAATACCAATATAGTATCCAGTATGTTATAAAGAACAATTTAAGTGATATATATATATATATATATATATATATATATATATATATATATATATATCTATATATATATATATATAATTTAAATATAGCTGACAATATGGTGAGAGAAAGAGACAGAACAATAATTAAACCATCAACGTAGTCAAAATTATAAAATAATTCAGTCTAAATACTCTATTAAACAATCAGTAATATTACTTAAGACCGTATATGTACTTAAATTCAGCAAAACACATAAAGTAGCATCAACCTTATGGCATTTAGGACAAATACTAGTTTCCAATTCAACCATGTATTTATGGTGTGCTGGGGAAATATATGCCCTATGAACTGTTTGAAGATGCACTTCCTATAAATATGATGATTGTAATTTCCTTAAAGTAGGATACATATATTTTGTTAAATCAAAAAAAGAAGACACTGATGATATGTCTTTTTTCCATGTATTATGTAAGGAAACTCACAGAGCAGCAGAGTGATTTTTAACCAAATGTGCATATAACATATTAATTTTGTAGGGGACACTATTTAATATCTTTTAAAGTGATCGAAGAGGGAGAGTTTCAATATCATCATCTGAAGCTGTAGGAATAGTTGCAATGTAATGTCTTGTTTGCAAATACATATAATACATTTCTTGTTAATATAAATCCACGAGTAAAAATTGTCTTTGAAGAGGATGTTTTGTAAAATAGAAGAAGGGACGTCTTTAATGTTGGAGTGTAGAAATGCACTAGGGTAGTATGGTAAGAACAATTATAAATCTAATCATTTATATGTGAAATTTGCTTTTTCTAATATCCAATCATTAATATATAAAAAAAATATAGTAAGAGAATAGCTCTTAAGATAAGGGAGACCAAAGCCTCCCTTTGTGCGAGTACTTGTCATTCTAGCCCATGCTATTAGTGGTTGATTACCTTGCCATATAGAATACAAATAACTATTAGTAAGAATTTTAATATCTTGTAGGGAAAGATTAATCAGTAGCATTTGTATCAAATAAAACAACTTTGGGAAGATTATAGACTTTATAACTGCCAGTCTACCTAATAATGAATGAGGTAACGCTTTCCAGTTATCTAATAGAGACTAAGATTTAGCTATCATAGGTGTATAATTGACAGTATAAATTTGTGATAAATCTGAAGTAATGTGAACATCTAAATATTTATGGGAATCTGAAACACCTTGTTAAGCTTGTATAAATGGTAAGGAGTTAAAATAAGTCTTTGATCCACAAATAGGCATAACTTCAGTTTTATCCAAATTATCTTTATATCCTGAAATAGACCCGAAGGAAGATATGAGATCCATGACTACTGGGAAAGAATACAGGGATTAGATATGAACAGCAACATATAATTTGCGAAAAGTGCAATTTTCAAAGTGACATCTCCAATTGAGATTCCCTCCACTTGTGGGGATGCTCTTAATGCTATAGCTAATGGTTCAATCACTACAGCAAATATGAGCAGAGAGAGGGGGCAGCCTTATCTTGTTCCTCTATAAATCTCGAATGGTGAGGATACGTATCCATTGCAAGAAGCCTGTGAAATTGGGTTTGTATATAATGTTTTTAATATGTCAATAAAAGATGAAGGAAAGCCAAATCTGATCAATGTTGAGTATAGATGTTTCCAAATCACAAGGTCAAATGCCTTTTCCGCATAAAAAGAAACTATCATGTGAGGAACAACACATTGGGAAAATCACAGATGTTCTACTGCAGCCAATGCTCTCCTAACATTTGCCACAGAATAGTGCCCCATAATAAACCTAGATTGGTCCGTATGTATGAGCTGTGGATGGATATGTTTCAATCTCTCTCAACATTTAGCAATGATATTGGTCTATAAGATTCTGGGAGTGATAAATCTTTACCTGGTTTTTTTCAAAACTTTAATTATTGTGGAATTAAAGTAGAGTGGAGCAGACTTCGTACTAATAACATAATTATAAAATGAGACTAGAGTGTCCCCAATTTTTAGTAAAAGGATTTTATAGAATTTGGTCGATAATCCATCTGGGCCAAGGGCTTTAGAAGATTTCAGCTGCCGTACCACACTATTGACCTCTTCAAACTTAATTGGTTCTATTATAGTATTTGCTAAATCTGACATGATCTGTGGGAATGAGAGATTATCCCACCAAATAGGGGTAAAATCATTAGATTCAATTGGAGTATCAGTGTATGAATAAAGGTTGCCATAGAATGATTTCATAATTTCCACAATCTGACTACTAGAGGTTGTAAGAGAACCTTCATCTGTCTGTAATGGGTTAACTACCATTGGTTTTCTTGTTCCATGCAATAAATTGGTTAAAAATTTCTCAGGTTATTGCCGAATTTATGAAATTTGTAGTTAAGTAAAAATAGATGCCTATCTTCTTTGTTTTTCATGTATTCACCAAAATCAATTTTTGCTTTATTATATATTATTTTAGATGAGGGAGACGGGTTAGTTTTAAATATTTGATAAACATCAGTAAGCTTAGTTTGAATATCCAAGTATGCCATTGCTAATCTCTTATTTTCTGCTGGAACATAAGAGATAATATTACGTCAAGTAACTGATTTTGCTGCTTGCCAGAATAATGAAGGATTGGAATCTGCATTAGAGAGATTGGTGTGTTTATAATCCTTCCATGCTGTTTCTAATTTATTGTGAAAAGAAATTGACTATGAGAGATATGTTGGGAATCTCCAATGTTCATATGGTCCTCTATCTAGAGTTGTCTGATTTACCATCCAGACCAATGTATGGTCAGATAAAACTATAGACTCAGTGTTTGTTTTCTAAACTTGTGAGCAAAGGGAACTAGATATAAACTATAATCTATTTGCGAAAGAGTATGATGGGCTGCAGAGAGATAAGTATATTATTTTTCTATGGGATTAATTGCCCTCCAGGTATCTATAAATTAGAGACTAGAATCTATAGTGGGTACACCTAATTTAGGTAGTGATATTAAAGAAGAGGCATTCTGTGATCGGTCAAGGAATTGGGATGAAAGTAGATTGAAATCACCACAAACTATCATTGAGTCTGAATTATACATTAGTAGTTTGGTTAAAAATATTTGAAAAAAAGATTTCTTTTATACATTTGGAACATAGACATTACAGAGTACATATTCGGTTTTGTTTATGCACAACTCGATTATAACATAACGCCCATCTCGGTCTGCATCCACAGAAACCACAGAAAGAGGAATAGAACATTTGGCCAGAATAACAACTCCTCGTGATTTAGAATTAAAATGAGCTGCTGCTATTATTGTCCAATTAAGCATTTGCAACTAAGTTGTCTCCTCTGCCATTAAATGAGTTTCCTGAAGACAAGCAATATCAATTTGTTGCTTGGATCGATACATAAGGATTTTATGTCTCTTCACCGGGGAGCTTAACCCTCCTACATTTCACGTACCAATCTTAAGCGCCATATTATCACATAATAATCAGTAAGAATAAATATTTTATACAAGGAGCCATAACTTGATATACATCCTAATGTGATATAGAGCAATGGGGAAGGAAAGTCCATAGGGAAAGAACAATAGACAAACATAGACATAGGAAAGACAAAACTTTTTATACTCCACTTCAATTCTGAAGTAAGAGGTATTAGCTTTAGAAATATCAAACTAGCCAATATTTTTAATAACATCAACAAGCATATCTTATTGATATTCAATAGGGCTCAACAGAGCTCCGTGCTATAACTCTCTGATGTTTTTTTAAAAAAAAACAACATATGAACCGATACAGATATATTCATTCTACTAAAGTGAGTAGATGTAATTTTTCTATTACAAAGTAGAAACTTTTCTAATGAAATTACATATGAGTAAAGAGCATTCAACAATTAGAATATACTCAGCCATTGACTTGAATAAGTTTGCAGTAAATCTTCTACGACTTCAACACCTAAAGAACTGAGCTGGTTAGCTGGTGACATATCACCAAATCCAGGCCCAACCCACATTCCACACCCACAACGAACTATAAATCCAGGTAATCTCATAAACATTGTGTGCCTCCCTTCACCATCCAAGTCACTAAAATGTGCCTTATGGAATGCATGCTCTGTCTGCAATAAGCTAACATCCATCGACGACCTCTTTATTTCAACCAACCTCTACCTTCTGGCATAACAGAAACATGGCTTACACAATCAGACACTGTCTCCCATGCTGCACTTTCACAAGGTAACCTACACTTCTCACACACCTCCAGGCCTGGTAATTGTAAAGGAGGTGGGGTAGGAATATTACTCTCTCAATCTTTCACATACACAATTCTCCCACAGGTACCTTTACTCACATTTATATCATTTGAAGTACATTCTATTTGGACTTTCACCCCTTTCTCTCTGCAAGTTGTTCTTATCTATTGCCCACCTGGGCCACCTCAACAATTTCTGGAGCACTTTTCTGCCTGGCTCCCTCACTTTCTATCCTCAGACATCTCCACCATCATTATGGGTGATTTCAATATCCCCATTGACAGTCCACAATCTCCTCATGCCTCCAAACTACTCTCTTTATGATCCTCTCTTGGCCTCTCCCAATGGACTGACTCCTCTACTCATCAAGAGGGCCACTGCCTTTATCTTGTATTCACAAGACTATGCTCAGTTTCTGATTTCACTAATGCTCCTTTCCCTCTCTCAGATCACAACCTTATCACCTGCACACTCTCCTCCATTACATCAACATCATTGAAATCAACCAAACCTAAACCTAAAACCCGTTGAAATATTAATGCCTTTAACCTTCAACAACTATCTACCTCTCTACAACAACAACTTTCACCAATTTCTACATTCACTTCTCCTGAGACTGCTGCATCACACCTAAACCAGATTCTAGAAAAAGCCCTCGATGAAGTAGGTCCAGCTACCCATCACACACCATGTAGAGTTAGATGTCAACTGTGGCAATCTAGCTTAACAAGGCATCTACAAAAACTCTCACGTAAAGTTGAACGTCAGTGGCGATAGTCTCATACTCCAAGTGACTTCCTCACATTTAAGACTATCTACCACTGCTCTGGACACTGCCAAACAAACATATTTCCAATCTCTAATCTCTGCTCAAGCTTCTAACCCCAAGAGACGTTTTAATACATTTAAACTGCTTCTTACCCCTCCATCACCAAAACCACCTGCTACTATCTGTGCACAAGATCTTGCTTCCTATTTTAGGGACAAGATTGATAAGATCCAAAATGAAATTGCAGACTCTTCCTCAGCTAGTGACCTTCTCAATTGCCTACCTGAACCCTCTGGCACATTCTATTCATTTGATCTCACAAACGAAGATGAAGTATCTACACTCCTCTCATCTTCCTACTCTTTTTCCTCTCCTCTAGATCCTATACCCTCACAAATCAGTAAAGCTTTGTCTCATGTGCTTATCCCAACTCTAACTAAAATCTGTAATCTCTCTCTCTCTACTGGCAACTTTTCATCACTGTTCAAGCACACAGTGATTACTCCCATTATGAAAAAAAAAATTCTGACCCTAATACTCAAATTACCCTCCTCTCTCCCAGCTCCCATGCCCCTCCAAGCTACTTGAGAGACTTGTCTACACCCACCTCACACACTTTCTTAACTCACACAACTTACTTGACCCACTTCAGTCCGGCTTTCTTTCCCAACACCCCACAGAGACAGCACTGACTAAGGTAGTAAATGATCTTGTCACTGCCAAGGCTAAAGGCCATTACTCACTCCTAATTCTTCTAGATCTCTCTGCTGCTTTTGACACTGGTGACCACTCTCTTCTCATACTAACACTGCAATCCCTAGGTCTTAAGGACACACCTCTTTCTTGGTTTTCTTCCTACCTATCTGATCGCTCTTTTATTGTTCGTTTTTCTGATTCTGCCTCCTCTTCGCTACCTCTATCAGTTAGAGTACCGCAAGGCTTTGTCTTAGGTCCTTTACTATTCTCAATCTATACCACCTCTCTTGGCAAATTAATCTGCTCTTTTGGATTTCAGTACCATCTCTATGTGGATGATACTCAAATCTACCTATCCTCTCCAGATTTATCTCCATCTGTATTGGTCCGTGTCACTGAATGTCTTTCTGCCATTTCATCTTGGATGTCATCTTGCCATCTGAAACTTAATATTTCTAAAACAGAATTAATTAAATTTCCACCGGCCAGTAACAGTTACCAACCTGATCTCTCTATCACTGTTGATATCTCGACCATCCACCCCACCCCACAAGCTAGCTGCCTTGGTGTCATCCTTGACTCTGAACTGTCCTTTGTTCCCCATATTCAATCTGTCTCAAAATCATGTTACATACTTTTAAAAAACATATCCAAAATTCGACCATATCTCACACAAGACACTGCAAAAACTCTAATCCATGCACTTATTATTTCCCGCATTGACTATTGCAATAGCCTCCTTACTGGTCTTCCCAAAAATAGGCTATCACCATTACAATCCATTATGAATGCAGCTGCAAGGCTTATCTTCTTGCAAAATGTTCTTCTTCTGCTGCCCCGCTCTGTCAGTCCCTCCATTGGTTGCCAGTTTTCTACCGTATTCAATACAAAATGCTTTCACTTACACATAAGGCTGTTAACCAAACCACACCAACATACATCTCTTCACTCATCTCAAAACATCCCCCAACCCGACCTCTCCGCTCAGCACAAGACCTGCGTCTCTCATCCCCATGCATTACTTGCTCCCATTCATGGTTACAGGACTTTCTTCATGCTGCACTCACTCTATGGAATAACCTACCTCACACAATAAGACTTTCCTCTAGTCTCCAATCCTTCAAGCGTTCCCTCAAAACTCACCTCTTCAGGGAAGCTTATCATATTCCAGAACCTCCTACATAACCTTCATAGCTTCCATATCTAATTACATCCCCTTTTACAGTCCACACACAATCTCACACATCATCTTTCTCTCACATCCTCGTGACATTTGGTCGACATTTCTGTGTGACTGGATCATGCAGCCAACCAAGAAACTGTGCATTCTGGCTGGACCAAAATGCAATATATAGCACCTATCCTTGTGTATCAATGCCTATTTCCCTATAGATTGTAAGCTTGTGAGCAGTGCCTTCCTACCTATATATCTGTCTTGTATTATCCAGTTTTGTTCTATTAATGCTTACAATTGTAAAGTGCAATGGAATATGCTGCGCTATATAAGAAACTGTTAATAAATAAATAAATAAAATAACTGAGTCATATTGAACCTATCAGGTTGTTTATCATTCAAAACAAGTCCATAAAAATGGTTAAGATGATATATGGACACGATGAAATCAACTTGTTGTAGCAGGAATATCAGATATATCCTGAGAAGTAGCCTCTCTTTCTTCACTAATATAGGCCATTGCATCTGATGGACTGGTAAAATCCTTGTTAGAGGAACCTTCAAACAATCGAAGTCTGGCAGGATATATAAGAGCAAATTTAAGTTTGTCCGCAGCTAATTGTGAGCATACTGGGAAAAAGCTTTCCGAGCTCTAGACAATGCCACAGAATAATCTTGAAAAAGATAGAGCTTTTTGCTCTCCCAACATTATTGGCATTGTCTTCTTCTTCGAAGCCGCCCAGAATGTCTGTTTGTGAAGGTAATTAAGACATTGAAAAAGTACAACTCTTGGTTGTGTATTAGTTGAATCAGGAGTTTGGCCCAATCTGTGAACTCTCTCCACTACTAAGTTGCGGCATTCCTCCTCAATAATAAGTATGTTTCGCAACATATTGCAGACAAAGTGAGCCAGTGCTGAACCTGTGATCGTTTCCGGAAGACCAACAAGCCTAATATTATTTCGACGAGACCTATTTTCTAGGTCGTGAATTTTATTCCATAAATGATAGTTGTCTTGTTCAAGCTTCATCATTGTATGCTTTAGTTTTGAGACATCTTGAAAAGCTTCTCCCATTCTCTGCTCCTTCTCTCTAACTCTGTCAGTTAAATCCTTTACTGCAATGTAATATCAGAAACAGCTTGGGATAGAAGTGGACCCATTGTTGCTTTGATTGCTTCCACAACATCATTATAAGTAATAGGAGCATCTGACTCATTACGGCTTGGTTTAGGAGACAATGAGTCTTGAGTAATATTGCTTTCTTGGCTGCAGGCGATGCAGGATATTTACCGATGCCTGAAGAAATTGCCGTTTCAGATCGAAGTTTTTCTTGCCTCTGTTGTTGCGGCTTCAGCAGAACAGATGAAGGAAAATATTTTTCCATAGGAATTAGGCATTTTATAGTGTCTAATAATAACAACAGTCAATGGATCTTTAGAAAAGAGAGTTGCAGGCTAGCAATGGATCTCTGTGTGGGCAGTAATTACTAAATCAGAATTATATTCAGGTTGGGGAGTGTAATTATATTTGAATACCACATGGATTAGAGAACAGTCATGTAATATATAATTTCAGCAGACAAGTATTAAAACCTATCCAGCAGTGTCTCTAATATAAACAGTCTGCACATGTTGGTATCCTATACAGTGTTTCTGGGGGGATAGCACGGTGAAAATAGCTCTTTGGATCTGGATGTGGATGTGTATCCCTACAGAATTAATCATTTATTAATTTGTCAGAGCCTGAATAACAAAATGGAAGGGCGGCACTGTCAATGGTTTCTAACTGCACCTTATCAGTACCTCAGTTATCAGAGTAGCCCCTCCTGCGATAGGGATCCCTCTACTTGTCTCCTCAGCTCAGCAGTGCAGCACTACCAATGCCGGTGGTGCAGAACGGTGTCTTTGAACTTCAGGGTATGGCCGCGTTCATTCATGCAAAAATCTAGGCAGCAGTCTCATCATCAGGCAAGGCCGCAAATGATGACAGTGGGCATGAGCCTCAGGAGTTGGCTCGATCAGTGCAGTAGGCTCTGGGCAACAATCAGAGCCCGGGATGATTGCACACAAGCTGTTTTTTTCTCTCACTTCTGTCCTTTGACAATCACCCTGGGGAGAGCTGATCAAGCTGTGTCCTCCTCTGTCCACATCCAAGTCACACCCCCCCTGTATAGTGGGGTTTAAGAAATTGACCCTATATCAAATAAAAATTAATAATTAAATATTGTTACACATGGCTTAGTTTAAAAAACATTTATTAGATACATTAAAAGCCTGCCACCTCCTAAATGAGAAGTGATGGCATAATCATACAAATGAGTAAACCAAAAACAGCATATAAAAAGGTTACTTGTGTTCAATGGTGTGCTGACTGTGGTTTCCCACTCCTGTAGAAATCACTAGTTGGTTGAATATATATGGGTGTATATGTCCTGGTATATTGACAAACTAATCTATATATGTATAGAGACATTACCATTCCTGGTTGCTTTAGCAAGATGTCCTCTCAATAATTGTATTCTCATGCAGGGAGGTAGTCCAGCGGTGTCTCTAGGTAGAATAGTGACTGGTTTGGATCTGTTGGTAGCATTTCAAATAGTCCCTTTTCCTTAATTCAATCCAATATGCAGGGAAACCAGTACCATGGGCTCTGTTTGTGGACTCCATGACTATGTTAATGACCTATATATTTTCCCATCATCATTTAGATCCAGAAAAAGCAGTGCACATTAGGGCTATTTATCTGCCTGGTCAAATGTCCCCTACTTTGAGCCTGTGAATTTGCAGACCCACCTTCATTGGAAATATCTTTTTATTTTCTTGGCAGTCATGCCACACCAGATGGTTCAAATTAGTACCATCCAAGAATGTGAGGTCTAGATTATAGACCTTTACATGATTAGGCAAATATTTCATACAGTAGTAGCCACAGTATACCCATGGGCTGGCTGGCAACTTTTAGCCTGGGGGGCAAATGCATGCAGGTGGCCCTGGCAGAGGAGTAGCATGTAGCCAGGGTGCCCGAAAGAACGTGCATGCTATGGCGCCCCCCCCTCAGCAGAGGACACCCTTATGCAGGCCTCGAGTAGTGCCCCCAGTAGTGATCCCCCCTATGCAGTGCCCCTTGTGCCCCCAGTAGTAAGCCCCTTATATAGTGCCCCCAGTAGTAGTATCCCTTATGCAGTGCCCCTTAAATAGTGGCCCCAGTTGTAATCTTCCCCCTATGCAGTACCCCCACTATTGCCCATTGTATAGAGCCCCCAGCAGTGGTCCCTCGATGCAGTGCCCCCAGTGGTAGTCCCCTCCCCCTATGCAATGCCCCTAGTATTAGTCCCCTTGTAGTGCCCCTAGTAGTAGTCCCTCACAGTAATAGTACCCCCCTTGTAGTGCCCCCAGTAGTAGTCCCCCCCTTTGTAGTGCCCCAAGTAGTGGTCTCCTCCTTATAGTGCCAGACCCCCCACAGTAGACACACATAATATAAAAAAAAAACTTACCTGACACCCGCTCCTGCTCCTGGTCCCGCCGCCGAGATCAGCTCCTCCGTCTGCCACTTTGCATTATGGGAGTGAGGCGTCATGGAAGTGACGCGTCACTCCCATTACCCACTGCGGGAGCCGGTAGATGTCCGGCTCTGGCAGTGGGAGCAGCAGCCGATGAGAATCTGTCTGACTCTCATCAGCTGCTAAAGCAAACACACAGCTGCTGGCTCCGGCGGCTGTGTTTGTGCTGTGTAGCGCTGACTGAACTCTGTCTGGTCAGCACTTCACATGCGGTGCAGTCTGTGTCACAGTGACACAGACTGCCCATGGCCCACATGACGCTGCGGCCCGGGGGGCACATGACACCCTGCCCCCCGGCCCAGCCCGCCACTGAGTATAACCAACAGGAAATGGGCAGTTCATTAACTAGTAATTATGAAGCACATAGTTTGCTCCTTAGTTCCCTTGCTATGTAATTATTTGATGTCCATGTTACAAGATCTAACATTAAAAGTATGTTTTCCAGAAGCACCAACCATCTTCATTTCATAACTCTACCTTAATGCTTTCTCTTTTTTAAATAACAAAGGAAAATTAAGCATCTTCACCAGGCATGTCAAACTCAAAATCCATGTCAAACCTAAAATCCCAATTGGGTGAAATAAATAAGGTCTAACCTTGTGTGGGATACCATGAAAAAAAAAGTCTTATACTGTATGTATGCAGTTTGTAATGTTTTTATCAGGAAAAATAATGATAAAGCTTAATGTTTCTTCCTGATACTAGACCTCTCTCGCCTCCAAGATTTTGCCTGCGCTGCTCCCCACCTTTGGAACTCCCTCCCTCTCCCCATCAGACTCTTCACCTCTCTGCAATCTTTCAAATGAGCTCTTAAGACACACTACTTCATGCTTCTTGCTGTTACATCTTCATTCCTCCCTGCCTACCCCATCTGTGTCACTCCTGTTTGTCTGCACCTCCCTCAAAGAATGTAAGCTCTTTCGAGCAGGCCCTCTACCCTCTTGTTCTTCTCCCTAATGTAATTTAATTTATCTCTTACTCCCCACTAGGGCAACTAATACTCGGCTGCTAATGTGGGTGTAAAGGCCGCTAATATAGCAATGTTTATTATAAATGTCTATGTCCTGCTTTGTATTGTATTGTAAGTCACTGGTTACTTATTTGTTTATGTTCTTTGTAAGGTGCTGCGGAATACTTGTGGCGCCATATAAATATATGATAATGATGATCACAGAATAAAGGATGTAGATGGAGCTCAGATGAAGGTGTTTATATTTATATGTTTTGAATGAGGTATAATTCCAGAGAAAAGGATGTTGGGTAGGTGTATATTCTTCTGGATCCTTCCATTCTAAAAAATTTGGAGGCATTTTAGGTCTCTCCGAGTTGGTAAGTTTACATCAAAACAAAATGGAAAAAGAAAAAAATATGTGTGGAACTTTTTATAGAATACAGGTATCTTTCATTCCACATCACCAACCATATGTTGAAAGACACAGGGTGTGATAAGGAGGGAAATAACCCTATACACAAGGTATGGTGTAACTGAATATAAATACGGGTCTCCCCACACTGTGAAAAAGTGTATCAAATAAAGGGGCATACCCCACTCACTCTGCTAGAGATAGAGTGAAGTACATAAAGGTATCATTGAATTAGCGTACCATACTCACAGAAAGTATGTGTGTTCTCCTCCTATCATGGTATCTTTAAATTGTGCAGAAATCATCAACAACAATGTAAAAATGATTTTGTTTTTCCAAAATGAGTTTTAATATGGTACCAATATCAAAGAATAAAACATAAAAAACATATCAAGCTTCTTTTTTTTCCCAATACAAACAAAATATAAGGTCCAAGGTAAAAAAGAGAAATAAGCAGTGAATAGAAGAATCTGGCCATAAATAAGTCCATATAGTAGATCTCCATAAATCCAACGCGTTTTGACCATAAGGGGTCTTTTTCAAGGCATGTCTATGTTCCCCCTGTTCTATCTTATATACCCTCAGATGTAGTTTGATTGGTGGGGGAGACTAGACCTAATGATTGGAAAAATTGACTAAATATACATAAATAACATTTAAAATAATCCTCTCTATATAATCTTTATTAATAAGTTTAAAATTAGCATATTTTTCCCCACTAGGTTAAATAGGATGCCAAATATTGGGCTTAGCGTGCATTTGCATTCCAAATGCTGTAACGCAAATACTTCTGCTGGAAGTGACTTCAGCTATTCAGACGAATGCATCCATACTTTTATCTATTATCTATTGCAGAACACATCCTTGGGATTCTGCGGACTATCTATATAGTTTTTTTTGTGTGTATCAGAACAACAGACAGTTGTGTTACACATTGTATTTTATTCTGTTTCTCATATTAAGAAATTCCACATTGGAGTGATGAGAGAATCGGACAGCTACGTTGAGACAGCAAAGCTGCATCTTTTGGGATTATCATCTTCTTTTGGACTTTTACCTCTAAGCGCTTATGGTTTTTATTTGTTGTATTGATGTGAACAATGGAGATACATAACTAAAACCAAAACCACATCCAAAACACGTGGATCGACGCACATCTCTACTCTTAGTACTGTAACTTATTAGCACCTTAAGTTATATTATAATGTTCAGTGAAATATTCGCAATTCTGAGAGCAGCATGTTGGTTATAATGACGTTAAACACATGACAAGTATAATATCCTTGTCTGAGTTTATGACTATAACTATAATGCATTGGAAGATACTAGCAGTATACAAAGACCTCCAATTACATATAAGGGCATTTAGAATAGACCATTTATACAATTCTAGTATTGAAATGTTAAGAAGGATATTTATCAAACTTTCAAAAGAGAACAATTTGAGGTGGTACCCAGATTCTAGCTATCATAGGATAATAGGATGTTCTAGATAAATGATAGCAAGAATCTTAATGGTTGGTATGACAGTACTTCCACTTGTAATCTTTAGAAGCTTTGATTAATCACCCCATAAATATTTACATTTATTTTAATTTTATACATATCTTCTTAATATTAGCTGATAACATACCCTTCCATGTCTCCAAGTTATTTCCATTGGGTTAATGTACAGACATTTTTTTCCAGAAACCCCACATATGTAACATTTACACAAAGTTTTTTTTGTCATAATAATAAACCAATTTTCAAGATAAAGATTAGGAGGCAGATCTCCTTTTACATCAAAAAATATTTTGCTATCAAATTGATCATAATAAATTATATTTTAAAATAGATGTGAAGCTTCCCAAGAAAAAAATACAGTGAGAGAGAGTGAATGTTATAGATACTTACACCTAATATAGATTTTAAAGTTCCCATCAGACATACAGTAACATATTAGCAAATAGATAAAATACAGATTCATCAGATATTTTGGGTCTGTGACTATATTTGTGAGTCACTAAATTATTTGGGTAACTTTCATTCCAACAGAACTGTTCAGAATCTACCATATGTATTGATCACAGCAGCACTTTTATACGTACAATCTGTGTAACACATGCACAGTTGCAAATATTGCAAATCAGGCCTATATCTTTTAATTTACAATTTTTTAAAATAAGTTTTTTAATTTAAGTGACTGTTTGGAGAGTTGTGTGTCAGCAATATACTGTAAACTTTTTTTTTCTGTTGAATTTTGGAATTATTTGCAATTCATCTGGTCACTCTTCATGACATTCTGGAGTATATGCAAATTTCCATCATAAAAACTGAAGATGCAGACTTTGTGAAAACCAATCCTTGTGTCATTCTCAAAACTTTTGACCAAGGTTGTATAAAAATAGATATAGAGAGACTTTGAATATAGAAAGAGAGCATAAAATAGAACAAAAACCATTATTAATGGCAAAAATATAGGTGGAAAGCAATAGGAAAGGTATGGCCGACATGGACCTGTAATGTCACACCTGGGTGAGGATGAAGGATGGCCAATGACAACCTCAATCTTTCTTGTATCAAAAATTATTAAGTTCCACAGTTTCATTGAGACCATGTAGGACTAAAGTGTCAAGCTGGAAAATCTAGAATGCCTGTACTTTACATAATGTATGTACAGTAATATCCTCCACCTTTCACCCTATAAATATTCACACATAACCTAAAACTATATTTATCTCTGGTGACATATCATCAATTCCAGGCCCCATTCACATGCCCCACTCACATACAGCTAACATACAATTGCTAACCTAATAAACAGTATATGTCTCCGATCCCCCTCCATATTACTATTTGTGCCTTACAGAATGCATATTATGTTTGTAAAAAAATTACATCCATCCATGATCACTTTATCTCTAACAACCTCAACCTTCTGGCAATAACAGAAACATAGCTCGTACAATTAGCCACTGCCTTCACTGCAGCACTTTCACATGGTGGTTTCAACTTTACACAGGCACCTAGGCATGGAAACAGTAAAGGATTTGGGGTTTAAGTATTTCTGCCCCAATGTGTCACATACATAGATCTGCCACAGGTTCCATCACTCACGTTTACATCCTTTTAAGTATTTTTATATAATTTTCACCACATTGTCTCTACATGCTGCTTTTTATCTATCAACCACCTGGCATACACTATTTTTATTTTTTTTCTGTCCAGCTCCCTCTGACATCCCACCATCACCATGGGTAATTTCAATATACTTATTGATAGTTCACAATCCCCCTAGCCTCAAACCACTATCTCTAATCTTTCATAGCCTCTCCCAGTGGACTAAAATTCTCTATTCATCAGGATGGCAACTGACTTGATCTTGTATTCACCAAACTAGGCTCTGTTTCTCAACTCAATAATCATTTCCCTCTCACTGATCACAACCTTATCATCTGCATGGTCTCCTTCATTAGGACAAGTTTAATGTCACTGGAGTCTACCAATCCACCTGAAACTCACATATATATTTATGCTATTCATTTTCAACAACTTTTTTCTTTTCTGCAACAATGACTCTCACCAATTTCTACATTCACTTCTCCTGAGATTGCTGTATCACAGCTTAACCAAGCTCTAAAATAGCCTTCGATAAATTGGCTCCAGTAACCAATCACACACCACATAATCTTAGATGTCAACCGTGGCATTTTAAATTAGCAAGACACCGACAGTTCATTTTCCATAAAGAAGAACATCAGTGGCATAAATATTGCAACCCAAGTGACTTCCCTACAAATAATACAATATATAACTTTTATTGTAAGTTTCTGGATACTGTCAAATAAACATATTTCCAATCTCTCATCTCTCCTCAATCTTCTAACCATCTAAGTAACTTTTTAATATATTTAAATAATTTATTATCCCTCCAACATCCAACTCACCAGCTACTATCAGTGCACAATACATGGTTTTTACTCCTTCAAGGACAAAATTGAGAAAATCTAAAATGAATTGGTACTGTACACTATTCCTCAGTCAGTGACCTGCTCAATTCCTTCCCTGAACCTTTTTGCACCTTCACTTCATTTTATGCCACAAATGAAGGTGAAAAATCTACATTATTCTCTACCTCCTACACTACTTCCTCTCATCTAAATCCAATACACTCATGAATCAGTAGGGCTCTGTCTACTGTTATCATCCCAACCTTAACTTAAATCTGTAATCTCTCTGGATCCACTTTATTCAGGTTTTCATTTCCAACACTCCATAGAGACAGCACTAACTAAGATAGTGAATGATCTGATCACTGCTAAGTCTAAAGACCATTACTCATTTCTTATTCTATTAGTTATATCTGCTCTATTAGACACTGTCTTCAGGACTTCCTACTTAACTAATCGCTCTGTCAGTGTTTCTTTCTCTGAATCCACCTCTTCTTTAATTCCTCTATCAGCTGGAGTATCACAAGGCTTGGTCTTAATGTGGATGATTCTCAAATCTATCTCCAGATTTGTCACCATCTGTTCTGGTCCCTGTTACTTAATATTTACAAAAACAGAATTAACAATATTTTCATAAGCCAATAGAAGTTTAAGATAACTTGACAATCAACCCTACCACACAAATGTATTGCCTTGGTGTCAGCCATGACTATTATCTAAACTTTTTTCTCCACAAAACATCTTCAAAGAATTTTACATACATCTAAAAAACCATCCAGAATATGCTTATATCTTGCACAAAGCACTGCAGAAACTCTAATTCATGCACTGATTATCTTCCTCATTAATACAATAGTCTCCTTACTGCTCTTCCCAAAAACAGAATTTTCCCATTACAAACCATTTTGAATGCAGTTGCGAGGCTCCATTTATCATCTTCTGCTCAGTTCTGTCTATTCCTCCATTGGTTACCTGTCTGCTATTGAATTCAATAAAAATACATTCATATGCAGTTTTTAGGCCACATCTGGTCTCTTTCTATCTCTCTCTCTCATTATGAGACTTTTCTTAATGCTAGAACCTGTTTGACAAATACTACCTTGGGCTTATCAATAATAAGTGCAGGGTATATGGTGCATACAGGCCCTAGGGTCCATGTGTCCAGTGGAGGCCACACCACACATCTTGTACTGATATTTTTAATAGTTACCTCTCTAAAGTCCAACATCAGCTGTAGCAGCGCTGCATAAATTGCCTGGAAAATGGCCAACATGAAGCAAGGGCTATATTATATTTGTGGTAATAGAGCCTACTCCTGGCTTCCTATGGGGGCATGGGGTAACTGCACTATAGGAAGAGTTGTACCAGCCATAAGGCAACGTGCAAATGTCTCTTTTACCAATATGATAAAAACAGGCCCTAGGGAAACTCTATACAAGAGGGAATTGTTTACTACAGCAGATAAAGCCTGGATGTGGTTCCCTGCCTTGACAGGTTGGGGAATTGAATTAGTGAATAAATTGAATAAATATGCAAACATTATAGATGGGATAATTAATGAAACCACAAGTGCCATCCATGCTATAAATGAAGAAATGTCCCAAATTAGGAAAGTGACCTTACAAAATAGAATGGCTCTTGATTACTTGTTAGCCATAGAGGGAGGAACTTGTGCTATCATAGGTGAGGAATGTTGCACTTGGATTGAGGATACACATGACCCCATAGAGGCGCACATGAATAAAGTAAAAGAATTACAGAAAAAAGCTAGAGACATATCCAAGGAGGGATTGAATCCCTTCTCCTGGATGGGGACAATTGGTGTCTGGTTTAATAACATGTTGTCATGTTATCACCCAAAGTGATAGTGATAGGAATGATTGTATTTCTTTTGATTGCTTGGAAAATTCTAAAGTGCTGTATTTTGCATTGCAGGAAAGGTGTGGATCCACTCATTTAATAGGAAGAATGATAACAGCCACAGAGATGACCATCTGATGGCCTAGCCCAACTACCCATCTCTTCTGAAAGACCCCTCAGTTGTTGTAAAAATCTGGGTGGAAGACATCATTTCTGAAAGAGGGTCCCGCAGGTGCACTTTGTCAGTTTGGACACCGCCCAGAGGAAGTTTTCTCCCTCGTGAGTGAGTTCAATGAGTCAGTCATCTTGATTCCAGCAAATTCACCGAGTGGTCTCTGTGCTCTAGTGCACCTCCGGCTACTGTTATAGTTCTTATTGATAGAGAGTGTTTGTGTGAGATTGCTTAATATAGATGTGTGAATGCTGACCTGGATGGTGGCAAGGGCAGTACTTTAGCCAGAGTGTCCTTTTGCTCATACCATGTCTCAATTGCACTTTGTCATCCTATAAGACCTGGGGGCATCAGAGTACTGGGTGGACCTAATCCGCCTGGGAAAAGCGGCTGCTCTAGGTGAAGACATTTACCTTCGGGTGCAATTGACTGCGGGGTATATGGCAACAGAGTCAGTGTAGTCCCTGTTGTGTAGGTGGTGTGGACTATCCCATTACCTTCCCTATCTCAGTAGTACTGCCATTTCAGGTAGTGTTTATATGTGTGATAATGAAATTATCAAAAGGGTGAGAATTGTTAAGGAAATAAATGGATCCCAGCAATCCTATCCTGCAATATCATTTATTTGTTCTCATAGGCAATATATAAATGTGTTTGTGACATGCATGACAAATAATTTGGTCTTTCTTTGCTTTTGGTAAGCTTCATCATGCTATTTCATAAACCCTGCACCCTCTATCTCGAATACAGTAACAGATGGCTTTCGATAAGGATCACCACCCTGGAAGCCTACTTGGATTGGTCCAGCCATGGGTGGAGGGGTGCTGGAGTGTGAAAAGCAGTAGCAGCGGCCGCACATATGATAATTACCTGTAAGTGAACTGTGTCACTTAATTGTAATCATAGCTTCTGCAAGAAAACAAATATATATATATTTTGATTTGACAGCAGCTGTTTACGTTGTCTTTATTTTCCACAACAATTGCAAAGAACAATTCTAAAACATAAAATGTACAACTTAAACAAATGATAGGAGCATTTAATTATGTTATTATTTAATGCTTATTTAAACATTGTGCAAAAATATAGGTGCTTGATGCACTGCTGATGATTTTAGAATTCTCTATGTACACTTTGCAGAATCATTTCCAGGATCTCATTAATTCTCTTATACAATTAACAGAAAACCACCTGATTGGCTAAGAGAGAGCATTCATGATAGCGGTCTTTGATTGGCAAGTGGGGCTCCAAGTGTAGGAACACTTGTGGGTCCTCTCACTTTAAAGAGCAGTGCTTTGTACAGTAACAACTGTTACAGGTTGCAGTCTTTAATTTTTTTACCAATTAATGGTGATTGGAAAAGAGAACAAATCTCCTATTAGGATATATTTTCCTAAGTGGGCATACCACCTGCTGGCACATTTCTTTATACAAATGCCAAAGGGGAGGCATGCTGGTACCTATAGTTCCACTGTGAAAAACAATATTGTGCAATTATTATTGCCTTTACACTTGAGCCTACTGGACAGGTATGCGGGGAAGAGTCATGTGCTGTCAGCTTGGAATATTCTGCATGATACTGCATGACTGGGAGATATAGCAATATTGGAAGATACTGAATGATCGGGATATACTGCATTAATAGGAGATACTGTATGTTTTGAAGATATTACATGATTGGAATTCGGTGAGATGACCCTCTAAATTCACTAAATTTTTGGACTCCGGGAAGGGACCAAGCCAGGAGGGCTAAGTTGGAGTGCTAGATGCCCTGCAGGGAAGGGCTCCAAAGAGCCATGGAAGGGCTCAGCAGTTAGTGTGAAGAGCTCCCTCCAAATCACTTTGAAAAATTCAAATTAAAATCAGTCCAAGGCTTTGCCCGGGATTGGTTCTCCACCTCTCTTGAGTCCCTAGCCCCCCTGCCCATAGAGCTAGAGTTGCCCATCCATGACTCCCCTAACAATCACAAAATTTGACCACAGGAAAGGACAAAGTGGGAGGGGCTAGAGTAGAGTGTAATTTGCTTTGCATGTAAGGTCTCAACATGGATATTTAGAAGGACTATGCAGGTAACATGGGGCCCTGACCACTTTCCATCAATATGTCCCCTCCCAACCTAACTTTTATAAGTCACTTGAAAATCATTTTACATTTTTCTAAATGTTTCACTTCTTAGACTTGGGCAGGGATAGAGTGGGTCGCTTTGCCATCATTCCAAGGCCATCTTCCATGATCATTTAGCCCTTTTACTATGGAGCTAGAATTGCTCATTTGCTGGTACCTCCATGAGCTTCTGGCTGTTTTGTGAAAAGGATGGGGAGACCAGGTTCAAACATCATGATTTTCAGGGTGAGTTTCAAAGTTCACTAAATCTAAAGCGGGGAAGCTGAAATTCCCTCTTTTTTAATGAGGCCTGCACAATATTTTTGGACCCAGGTAAGAGAACAATAAGAGGGCACTGTGGTACATTGCCTGTTGCTCCATAAGGATGCACTGGCAATATTCTGGAAAGAGCTGAACAAGTAACCAAGGGCCTGGGCTATTATATCTTCATAGAGCAACCCAGGCTCTGAAACAAGGGTCCTTTGGAAATCACTGTGAAATTTTCAAAATCTAGCTGGTTCAAGGCTTGACCCAGTATTGGTGTGGACCTAACACAGTAGCATCCTTAAAGACTCACACCTTGAATTACAGAGTAACCACTACAAGTCTCTAACCCTTCCCTCCACAAAGATGGAGTCACTCAAACATGGGTACCTCCATGGACTAAACACCATAGTATGCAAAGCCTGGTGAACCAGCCATTATGGAACTCTGAATTGGCCAGGAAAGTATAGGACCCTCTACACAGATACCCCAACTATTATGCACCCTCTGTATCCATGGAGAGTGCAAGTGTCTTCATGGCATCCCAGCCTGAGTGAATGTTGAGGCAATTAATTCTGGATGGTGATATGGATTTTTCAAAAGTTGTTCAGGTAGTGGCGTTTGGGGATTTAAACTTCTGGAACTCCTCTTGGGGTGATTTTTCAGCAGAGTGGACTCCCTGATGTACTTTACCTCATGAGGAGCTCCAGAAGTTTAAGTTCTGAAACACCACTTGCATTGGCATTCATCTAATTTGCAGCCATCCACTGCACAAGTCAAGGATCCATGCAAGGGGTTGTCCAAGTTTATGGTGCTCTTTCATGGACTAAGGGTCCAGGGGTTTAATATTCAAGTTGTTTTAAGAGAGTAATGCTAAACAACTTTTCTGTGACTATTAATTTCACTGTTTCTCCATTTGCTCTCTGTTTTAAGATTTTAAGGATTATTGTGTGTAATATATAGTGCATAGTAATAATATTTATGCAAAATAATCTGCATTCCTTGGAGTGCATTCAAAATAAATAATTTCTTAATTCTCAGTTTAGTATCAAAATATGGGTTTCTTACATAAACCATATCCATAAATATATTAAATTGACCGAGTCCATAAACTTGATTTTAATAAACATTAATGACTCTTACCTGTGTATACCCAAATACATTCAACAATTGTGCCATAGGAATAGTGGTGTCCGAATTGAGATCTCCAATAAAACCCACTACTTTACCATTTTCCATATATGAATAATTAGGAACTTAAATTTTATATCCAGATAGTATTTGTAAAGCATGATCTAAAGCTTTACTTTGACATGAAGAAGAATCATGCAAATTATATCCTAGAGTAATATTGGGTAAAATATCTGGGTTCCTGTTAATCTCATTAATTGCAAATATAAAAGCCTGTACATGTCTGTATTCTCGCTGGTGTACACTGTTTAAAAAAATACATTTGTTATTATCAAATTTATAATTAATTTTATTATTTTCAGATGGTTCAATAAATAGTATGAAATTCATGTTCTTGATCCGATTCAGATATTACTGGTTTAGCACTGTATTCCCATTGCTGCAGAATATAATGGGGCACAGGTTTTAATAAGGACCCCTCGAGGATGTTTGGGCATTACTGCTGCTGCCCCTATTAAAGCAGAAATATTATATGAGCTAATTAACAGTGTGAATAAGTATAAAATAACTATGTTGGCATTTGTGGGAATTAAATATTTTAAGGTGTTAAATAGTATTGAAAAATGCATAAGTGATAAAATGTATTGATATATGATAGTAATACATTACTGAAATAGATAAAAAGTTTAATTTAATAAAATCTTAATTTTTGAAAATGTACTATTTAAAAAATAAAAGCATTTTACATTTTAAAATTTGTTTTGATACATCATATTGACATATTCTTGCACATGTGCTAAATGTAATCTGCAGGAAGCCTAATGGAGTTTTTGAGATTATGGGCTATCATGGAGATATTGTGTAAAATCCATTGACCATCCGCTATCCAAATACATATGTGAATATGATACAACATGCCAACTACTAGAGATCGTGGTTTCTAACATCATGGAGATTATCTAGAAAAAGTTGCCACAATATTGAATTTGACACCAACACTTGTGGATGGATGACCTGTTATTGGAATTTAAAAGACTTCTTAACATTTACTATTAAATAATATCCTTGAACATTTACATATGAAATTTCTCTTTAAAAAATTGAATGTTAAAATAATATAAATATATAAAATATTGGTATTTTCTATACCTAATTATGTATTGAGTTAGTAAATATATGGATCTGTTCAAAATTAGAAAGTTAGGAGTTTTGGATTGAAAGTTTGCTAGCTTGCTGGATGTACAGTATGGACTATGGACCTCAATCAGAGCCGCTCGTAAGTGGCAGTATGTTCGTTCCGAGCGATGTTCGCCCATCTGCGCATGCGTACGGTTTATAATACGCATGCGTGAACCAGCCAGTGCGGCCGAAAATCGTTTGTTCGCTATATAGCAAATGCCTGCTATTTTGAGTGACAGAATGAGGCATATGTGGGTGGTAACAGGGGAAGGTGCTTGAAAACAGGGATTGGAGATCAGAACGCAGACGTGCTTAAAGGTCAAAGCGGGCATTTTATGGGTGTGCATAATTAATACAGCAGCGTCATTGACCACGTCACTTGGTTGTTTTATAGTCAGAACTGCTCGCAAAATTGTGGTAGCAAAAACCAACCACAAGAATAGCGAACAGTTCATACGCTGTTCGATGTACTCGATTAATCTAATAAATAGCGGACATGACGTATGGCCAGGGGGCATTTTTATAAAAAAAACGAGTGCATGTTTTGTTCGCTTATTCAGACATGGAGGCAGCAACAGACCGCAAGGAGTGAACGGTTCATTTGAATAGCCACCCCCTTTTTCTGAATGAGTGTATTGCCGCTTACGAGTGGCTCTGAATGAGGTCCTATGTTCCACCTTCCTTATTTTGATGGAGATATTGATACTGAATTGTAACAGACTGCTGAATAAAAGAAAGTAAATGATTGTGACTTTACTTTCTTGTGGAGTGCCAAGTTATTACCCTATTAGTCATACCATTTGGATAGGTACCAGAAGCAATGATAAAGATATGGCTGTACATTTGAGATTCGAGACAACAGGCACCAGGAAATCAGCAGGACCATTGAGAGTGGGGACGGGCCTGGGTTTGCCAAATTGAGGAGGCATGTGACAACCCCTCTCCCAAATAATGTATGCAAATACTATGCAGTGCTGCACGCTGGAAAATTGACAAATCTATGGCATCATGGAGGGAAATATAAGAGACTGCTGCTGCTCAGTGGCAGCAGCCTCCATGGAAACTTCACAGACCATCAAACAGCAGCATGTGCTGTGTTGTGGAAATAAACTGATGATTTATGTAAAACTGACATGGATGCCCACTGAACTCATCCTACCAGCCCAGGCATTGACAAAGAGTACCTGTTCCCCCTTTTGGTACCCCCGAGGATCTGGAAGTGTAGTGACTAACACAGATATTTGATGGGCCACATAATCACTGAAGGTAAGCACATTCAATCTAAACAATAAAGTTTACAGGAAGGAAGCCATCACAGTCTATGTGGGAAGTAGGGGTGGCCATCGAAGAGGTTACTATAGATGATACCATCTGATCATACCATGATTTGAACCAGTGGCATGAAACCATTGATGGGAAATCTTTCTATGGGCATTCCTACTGTGGGTGGTGCACCAATTAGTAAATGGGGGATGGGACTATAATGGGTAGGTCTAACTGGTGTGCCAATCAAGGAAGGGGCATGGCTTCATGAGTTGTATCAAGGGGATGAGCAAATCTCCATGTCTACTACTTAGCCATTGATGGCTAAGAACCAGCCATAATTGGCCAACCATGGAAATACAATCAACCTTTGCTCAAGCCAATTACATTTCTCATCAACCGTAAACAAATAGTATGATCCCTCCAAAAGATCAGCAACCATCCCCAGAGCTGCTGCATCCCTATTTTTAGCATACAATACATGCTCCAATTAAGGACTTTTAAAGTGCTAGGTAAAATTGTAAACATGACAACTTAATTAAATAAATATACAAACTTTTCATTTTCTGTAATAATCACTTCATTCCTATTGGAATCCTGTTAAACAGCAAACAAAAACCCCAAAAATTAATGACTCTAGGGTATAGAATATATCCTAATTCACACTCATTTCCCATCTTACTCAGCATCTAACTAAGCACATATTTTTAGCATACATGCTCTAAACAAGGACATGTTCTCAGAGAGAAAGAGAGAGAAAGAGAGAGAGAGAGAGAGAATGGTAAACACTAGTTAAAAATATTTTATTAACTAAATACTCCTACCACACATCCACTTGCCCCTCTTTATTAATCACATAATTCTAGGTGACATCCAGATGCAAATTCCAATACAATATTGAAAGTAGGGTACAGTGTATGGTGCAGATATATTATTTTTTATTTTCATTTTTTAATGAACTTAAAAAAGCAAACTCGCATAGTAATTAAACAACTTTTTTAAAGTGTCCCACACAGAAACCCTTTTTTTCCCAATTTATTAATTAGCTATTTTTATTTGCATCCTGGTATCTAACAAATCCAAAGTTCAAAGATGATTGACAATAATGTACAGTACAATATATATGTTAATTTTGCAGACATTATTTTAGAATACATGTTCTACAATGGGACATATGTGCCATAGAAATTTGTTGTAAAATTGCGAGCAAAAATAGAAATGAAAAATACTTTATTAATTAAAAATGCAAACACCACACACCCTCTATCCTCTAGTATTCACTATTTGCCACCCTAATATTCATTTGCATGCAACGTCTATAAGTCTGAATGTGGATACAAAGTTCTAAGATGCAGAGGCTTCAGCTTTTTCTCATGCAAAGTTCCTTTGTGCTTCATTTGAGACTTTGTATGCATTTAGAATTGATTCCTGTGCAGTTATAGTCGCCTGCCAGCATCTTTAGTAAACTGCAAGTGGTGATTTGTTGTATGTACAATGTGTATAAGACACAAGAAAGATAATGTATACTACACCTAGTAGCATCTCAGTATCTCAATATCACATTGTATGGTGTATAGATGCTAGTTGTATGAGGATACTGTGTGTGTTTTTATCCCCTTCCTGCATTGTGTGAAAATTATCTAATATTAAGTTAAAGACAAAAAGAAAAATAAAGTGGTTGCTATAGTTTGTTTTGTCCACTTTGCAGGGAATGTCTGCCTGTTACACCAACTACACAGACACATAGAATGCCAGCCTAGCGGAGGGCAATGTAAATAGCCACCGGGCCACTATTCAGTTCCCAGCATGGCCACAGACACTTCAGTAGAGTGATATTTAACCAGCTATGATCACCCACCTGGTTGGGGGTAATGGTTAGCATTAAGGTGACAGGACATGAAGGGTCAAAGGACTATTCTGGGAGAGCATGCCCAAACTGCTGACTGATTATCAGAAGGACTGCTGAGACTTTTATGTTTGTTTTTTTATGTTATGTGCCTGTATGTGTGCAGGCCTAAACTCATGCATGCTAAAAGTGCAGTGTTTGCTGCTATTAAAAAGCCACAGCTTTCCCCAAAAATACCTATCTGGAATCTCATTTCAAGTACCCATTTTACAATATATATTTACAAACTGAAGTACCCAGCATTGCCCAGGTTTCAATCTTGAAATTAATAAGTTTTATTATTTGATGTCATCTAAATCCGTCCATTACAGGCTCTTCATGTCAAAGTTCTGCTGGGCACATTCCGCAGTGAGGTCTGACTGTGACCCAACTACTACATTAGGTAACCCAGGCCAAATGTCACCCTTCTGTGAAGTTTTCATCCAAATTCATCCAGTGAAAGGCCCGGAACTGGCTTCCCAGGTCACAGTTCTACCCAGTGTACACCATTGGGAGGTCCAACAAGGATCTCAACCCCCTTAGTATGTCTTCTGGGACCCAATGTTACCACTCTGTGAATTTTACATCCAAATCAATCCAGTGGAAAACTCAGAGCAGCCTCCCAAAATTCACCAACAAATGGTCTGATGGGGACCCTAATTATTTAAAACCTGACCTCCAAGTAATAAGTCAAGCATCCATGCCCATCACCAAGACAACCACTGATGCTACAATGAATCAATAGCATTAACATATTCAAAAGATGGTTAAATCTTGCAGATACTAACCACAATCATCAGTAAAAATATATAAGTATATAGCACATGACATACATTGCAATACATGGAATATAAACAATGCATCATTATCTATAAATACACCTATGTGCCCTAAAATGTCTTCACCTATCATCACACCTAGTAATAAGGATTGTATTCCATAATACATGAAGTTGTAAATAGAAGGCTGGTTACCTAGTCAATAGCAACTCTATACAACTACTGAAGGCAGAAATAATACTTATGGGTATGTAACAAAATTACAACTCCTATAGTAATCACTATTGGGCTTATTAAACTAAAGCTATATAAATATGCTCATGATATCTAGACAAAATATTTAATCCCAGATGGTCATTTGGGAACAAAGGTGCCTAATTTGTGAATCCAGCGACTTTCAGTCTGTAACAATCTGAGTGTATGGTCTCCACACCAAGTGAATAGAGGGACATGATGTATCATTCTATATTTTAGTGATGCCAAGTAATGCAAAGCACTAAAATAATTGCTTGCCACCAGTAGTTCGCTATTACCTGTGGCAATATCAGCTCTAATAGCAGAGCGGTATGTTGTCATGCATTCTTTAAATGTTCGTTCAGTTTTACCAGTTTACAATAATCTGCAGGGAGACTGTATCTGGTAAACCATGAACTTGCTGTTACAGGTAAGTCTGAAATCGATAGAATAAGGCCTCTCAGAATGAGGGTGGAAATACCAGTAGCAATAGCAGCTCTAATGGCAGAGCTGAACGCTGAATGCTGTTATGCATTCTTTAAGTTTTTGTTAAGTTTTACTGGTATACAATAATCTGCAGGGAGACAGTATCTGGTAAACCACAAACTAACTGTTACAGGTAAGTCTGAAATGAATAGAATAAGCCCTACCAGAATGAGGGTGGTAAAATGTATCACCTGGGAGAAGATATCAGCAAGTTGCTCAATGACACCTAAAACAACCAATTTTGGTGGACAAAAAGCTATTTCTCAACTGTGTATTGTACTGTGCTATCTGTCTTAATCAGTATATCTCTATGGTTTGTATTATGCCTGTAGCATGGTATTAACCTTGTGTCTTTGAGTTTAAAGTCAGTATCACTTTGTATCATAGGCCACGATTTTTTGGAGATATTAATCTCACTGCTTGCTGGGTTATATTGCGAATCCCATGGTAATAGTGGCTTGGAAACGTTTTTACTCTTAGTCTCAAGTAGGCTGTTTCTATCTAAGTTAATAACTTTTTGTTTAGCTTGAATTGGATAACCCCTTCACAGGAACTTCTGAATCATGATGTTCATTTGTTCTTCTACTAAGTCTGGATCAGATGTATTTCTACTAATGCGTAACAATTTAGAGTAAGGAGTCCTCTTTTTTATGCTTTTGGATGAAAACTCTGAATATGCAGCTGGTAATTTCTATCTGTTGCCTTTGTATACAGTGAAGTTTATATCTTAACATTTTGAATACACAATTGCACATCTAGGAAATTGATACACTGATAACTGATGTTATATGTGAATTTGACTAAATGATCTTTGCTATTATGTTTCTCCATCAATTCAATGAATACATCTTTGGTGCCCTGCCAAACTATTAGTAGGTCGTCTATATACCTAGTGTAAAAGGCTATGTGATACATCAATGTCACTAAAGAAATTATCATCCTCAACTTCAAAAATGAATATGTTGGCATAGGATGGGGCCACACTGGACCCCATCACACAGCCAACATATTGTAGATAGAATTTGCCATTAATAAAAAAGATCAAATGGAGCAATTCCATTACGAGAGTAACATCAGGTCCCTTGTATAATACATGTCTAGAACTGTAACACTTAACAGCTGCAAGACCTAGCTCATTTGAAATTATAGTATAAAGGCTGCTGACATCAATGCTACACAGCCATATGCCATTATCAAAATTTGGAATAAGCCGGAGATTTCATAATAATGTAGCTGTATCCAGTAGAAAGTTCGGATGAGCTTGTATGCAAGGCTGTAGTATTATTATTAGTACCTGATGGAAGGGGTTATGTTGGAGGTGAACCTGTTACCCACATTACTCCTGAAGTAGTCCCCAGACTTCTTCAGGAGTAATGTGGGTAATAGGTTCTTTGGATATCTACCTAATAGGACTGGGTACCCTTTTAAAAGATAAGCATATTTTCTATTTTTTTATTTTATCTTTGTACCATGTGTCCCCATACCTTGTAATCCAATAAAAACCCTGTTTTGAATGTACTGACGAGAAATTGTATATATCCAGCTCGTATCCACTGAATATTCATACCCCCATGAGGGATTCCTAAATGGTGTCAGGTGATTTCTGGAGGAGGACACACTACAAGCTATTAAAGTAGCAAGATCCGGTATGCAGCCTCTGTATGTAACTAATGTGTTATTTCTAAGAACATACTACACTATATATACTCTTTCTCCCATGAGCTTATATAAGCTCTCTGTAAGGTATCCAGCTGACGACATCCCATTTAAACCCATCCAGTGTGGATCACCCATCCCTGGAGTTCAGATAAGCCTAAAAGATTTTATTTTTGGTACGCACACTTATTCTTATGAGCACCCCATATTATTTGAATTTAAATACTACACTATCAGGCGCATGTCTTCTTAAACCTCTTTTCCAGAACCTCTCCAACCATTAGCCAAAACGGACCCCAAGAGGACTGCTGCTGGCTTTTAATTAAGGATCAGTGACTGTATACATATCTACTCTCAGCCACACATCGCAATAGATGCTTATTTGTTCAGTATATTATTTCTTCAACTAAGGGAATTTATCATTATTGTGCACTGCCCTTACACTTCTCTCATATATAAACATCTACATATTTTCTACATGAACCTGCTGAATGGCTAAAATGTGCAGATACTTTGTGTGCCACAGAGGGCATCTCCTGCATGGCCCTGTCATTTTTCTTTATTTTGCACCACCAGATTAATAGTGTGAGCAAAATATGGGACATGTTGGAATTCACCCAGCTGTAATGCTCTCACAATATTGGTGGCATTGTCAGATTTCACAAATCCTGAGGACAGTCCAAGCAGGGTAAGCCATTTTGCAATGACTTTTCTGATATTTCTAAGAGGTTGTCAGCAGTATGCCTCTTAGTGAAACCAGATATACACAGAGTACCATGCCTCTGAATAGGCTGATTTTTCATAGATACAGCTGATCCTGCAATTGGTGCAGCTGAAGGAAATACACCCACCCACTGGGCTTGTAAAGTCATGCAATCTTGCATTTGCCCTTTTCCACTTGTCCACATATCTGTGGTTAAATGGATAGTGGGTACAATGCCATTTTGGAGGCCACTAATTATGTTTTTAAAATTTCCTTGTACAGGTTGGGAATTGCCTTTCATGTGAAGTGGAATCTATGTGAGATTTGGTAGCAGGGACACAGGACCTCAATTAACTGTCTAAAACCCACTGCATTATTGGAAGGTATTGGATGCACATCTAATACCAGCATAGATGTTATGGCGTCAGTGAACCACTATGCAACTGGGTGACTGCTGTCATACTTGCTCCCCCCTTTAAAAGGATTCTTTAATAGTCAATTGTTTTTTAGAACTATTACTAGTAGTCTTCCTGGTCCCCTTCTTCCATGAAGAACCACTCACAGCAGCAGCAGGTGTAGCGCTCAAGGATTCTTTTAAGGAATACAGGATAGGGAAGGATTGAGGCCCTGATTCAGAGCCAGTCGTTCAGACACAGCGCTCGCTCTGAATCAGGGCCAGACTTTTTTTTAGAACGGCCTCCAGGCCGCTCGCACAGCTGTGGGTGACCACTCACAGCTATAGCGAGCGGCCAGGAAGATGGTCGTGATGGTCAAGACCAACATGACCATCGGGTTTGCGATGAGACCGTTGTGGTAGGTTCTCATTGCCGCAAGCCCCAGAGAGATTTCGGCTCTAACAGAGCCGACATCTCTCCCACTGACATCACTCGTGATGTCAGTGGGGCCAGCCAGCCAAACAGAGGCGTTCACATGGGAACCCCTCTTTCTGGGCAGCCACTCCCCAAGCCCGCCCACCAAAGGGGGCGTGCTGTCACTCAACATCGACAGCACACCCCCTTTGTTATGAGACACAGAGCGATGGATTGCCCATCGCTATCGGGGTCTCATGCATGTGCACGACAGAGCCGGCTCCGTTGTGCGCATCAACCTGGTTGCGAGTGCTCAGTACTTGCGACCGGGTCTGAATCACGCCCTGAGTTAGCCTTATCAAATTAGATTCAAGACTACTTCTGATTATGATTGAGGAAATTGTTGATGAAGGTGCTGGTTGTGAAAATGCCAGGTGCTTGGATATAGCAGAGAGAAGGGAGATATCTGACGTTGGACTGCTTGTTGTTACTTTTAGCCAAAGTTTTAGAATTTTTCAAACACTTGATGTATGTGATTTAGATGGTGTAACAGAGAGAATGTTCCTAGAAGGTTAGGGTCCCTACCTCTACTTACTCTGGCATGACAACAGGTACAGATGGCTTGACAATTGTTGTCCAGAATTGGGTAGAAATGCTTCCATATATAATAAGTGGATATTTTTGTTTAATGCCCAGGTATGATAATGGGCTTTTCCTTATCATGGGCAACAACTGTTTCCACTGGAGCCTGATTTACACAAACAACATTCTCATCATCAACATCTTATGACTTATAGTGACACAATACGTGGATTATAAACTGTGGTCTGGCCTGCAATGTCACCGAACAATAATAGCATAGCTAGCACACAGAAAAAAGATGAAAAATATTTTTTGAATTTTTGTAGAATCCTAATTTTATTTATTTATTTTACACTTGGGAAAAGCACCCCTGGATGAGGCAGCAGGACTGTGGTCTGGCCGGCAGTGTCACTGGACAACAGTAGAGTAGCTAGCACACACAAAACAAAAAATTATTAAAAAGATCTTCATTTTTTCATTTCTTGTGGAATGATCATTATTAATTTTAACTTTTATTTTTTTTACATTGGGGAAGAGCACACCTGGATTAACAGAGCACCCCTAGATGACACAACACCCCTTTATGAACTGCAGCCTTAGACCCTTGATTGACAGAACAACAGTGACACAGCAGCACCCCCCACTTTATGTACTGCTGCCCTGGTCTGACAACACTGCACCCTTGAACAACAAAGAAGAACAGAGCACATCTGTTCTGTATACTCTACACACAGCCAGATCACTGCTGATCACTGGGACCTTTATAGAATCCAAAACCTGTCAGAATCCAACAGCAGGATGATAATGTTTTGCTTCATTTTGGATTGCGAGTTAGGTGAGAAAACCCAAGCCTGTCTAGGATCCTATTTGGATCCCCTATGTTCAGGTGGGTCCAGTTCTCGGAGAACCGGACCAATCATCTCTAATTGGAACAATTAATACTGGAACTTGAATTGCAGTATTTTTTTAACTGAGTTTCATGTTGTTTGTTATGTAAAGCATCCCATGGAACTGTTAATTATTGCACTACAGTACAGTACTTCTGAACGTGAGTAGTAATTAGTAATAAATACAGATTAGAGGGACAAATCTTGATATCAGCAGGGCTTTTAGATGGCAGAAAATTGTGAGACAAATTAAGAGAGATCTGAGGGCCTGATTCAGCAAGGAATACAGATGCGAATTTGAACGCACCAAGATGATGTTTTTGTTCTGCGCATGCGTATGCATCGCAGTGCACATGAGCGAACTGGCCACTGCAATCAGTGAGCACGCAGTCTCATCATACATTGATAGACATATAGTGACCATTTGGGTGTGGTGATGGGGGTGTTTGGTCGAACTCATGGCTTGCCAGTGGATTTGAATGCTGTTACAGGGGCATGCATAATTAAGCCCTTGTGATGTAATATGCAGCCAGAGCTCTAGATGCACACAGGAAGTTTAGCAATTTGTGTGTGAGGTCAGGTCAACCACTATTGTGAATATGGCTCCAATGGTTCTCGAAATTACCAATGTTTTTGCAGTCCACTGAGGTATTGCTGATTTGAGTAGAGCAAAGTGGTTGGCAATATGTAGTGCTGTGCATCTGCCTATTGTACTGTGGTGGCATTGCTATTGCATTCATTGGCATATTTCCGCAGCCCCGGTTGCGTGCGGGTGCAGACTTGTGTTCCATGCTAAATGAGGCCCTTAGTTAAGTTTGCTAATGGCTTTGTAAAACAGTAGAAGTTTTTAATATTGAATTCTAAGAAATTACAGACAACCAGTGCAGGAACTGACATAGAACCACAAACAGAACATTTTGCAATGCACATTAGTCTAGCTGCTGTATGCCAAATTCTGGTAAAGGGTAAAACAGTAGGAATGGAGTTGAAATGGTCAATGTGGAAGATTATGAGCGAATTAGTTGAATATTTGCAGTGTCCTCTTGGAGTAGTGTTCATATTGGTTGTGGATGCTCCAGACGTGATCTTTGCAGCTCTTAAAGCCCCCTAGAGCTTCCTAAAATGGAAATATAATAGAAATGGAGTTACAAGGGCCAGTTTGGGAGATTACTGTATAAGTGAACTGATTACATTTTACAGTGTCCTGTGTCAAATTAGTTCATATTGGCTGTGGGGTACAAATGTCAGTATGAGATATCACATAAAAAAATACTGTTGGGTTAGTTTTTATACCATTTTAATTAGAGATGCACACCGGACCATTTTTATTGGTTTTAGTTGTAATTCATCATCCAGTTTTGGTTTTGTTTTTGTAATTTAAAACAAAAAATGTATTAAAAGAAAGCTAAAATCACATAATTTGGGCCTCTTTTGTTCCTAGAGTATTATTAATCCTCAATAATTTTACTTTTCAGTCATTTACAGTCAATCTTGACCACCTCACATCTCACAATATTGTTTGCAACTTGGCCAAAGGCTGCAGCGAGTTGGCTGGTTAAACTAACTGACAATGCCAGGGGCATTTTAAAAGAGGAGAGGGCCCATGTGCAGACTCAGAGTGTGGGCCCCCTTCTCTGGCTAGTGGTGCCGTGGCAGGTGGTGCAGCATTAGATTCTTGCTTAAAGCCAGAAACTACTGTGCATGTGTGGGTTTTTGGTAAAATCGAGTTTGCAGCATTTTTCCGGGGAAAGCAGTACTGCGCATGCATGAGTTCCCGGGAAAATTACTTCCGCTATTTCCCCAGTGACTACTGCTGCTCTGCAGCATCAGTCCAGTTCTGTAAAGCAGCAATACTGGAGACAATATCAGTAATCATGGTGAACAGAAAAATTGTGTGGGTCCCAGGGACCCCTCACTTTGACAAATTGTGGTCCTATGCCATTGTTTCTGAGTCCAATTACTTATTATGAGGTGTGAGGGCAGGCAGCAGTTCGGTCAGTGCTGGGGGGAGGTAGCAGTTGGGGTAGAAAAGGATAATGGCAAGCAGCAGGTGGGGTAGAGCTGTGGGTTAGTGCAGGGGAGAATATGGCATAGAGATGGTTGTATGGGAAGAAAGGGGAAGCAGTGCTTGGGATAGCAGCCTAATCCTTACCCTCCCCGGAGGGTGTCTAACTCTGATATGCCCCCAGGGGTGCCTAAATCTAACCCCCCATCCCCAGGCTAACAGTGAAGGTAATCCAGATACTTACCTTTGGGATGTGGTGTTGGGGATGCCAACACCCTTATTTTCATCCTCCTTGTTATCCCAGCCTCGGGATCTTTGCTCTGCTTGGGATTCTGGTGTTGGGATTTTGGCAGCCAGCGTCCCATCCACCAGCATCCTGACTACAACCCCCACACAGTAGTGTCCATTATTCACATTACACCACACAGTAGCATCAGTTATTCACATTACATTACACAATAATACCCATTTTTCACATTACACCACACAGTAGCTTCTGTTATTCACATTTCACCACATAGTAGTGTCCATTTTATATTATATCACAGTAGAGCCCTTATACACATTGCACTATATACATTATGCCAGACAATAGTGTCCCTTATGTGCATTACACCAGAAAGCAGAGCCCTTATACACATTATGCCACACAGCAATGCCCTTATACACATAATGTGACAGCAGAGTCACTTATACATTTTATGCCAGACAGCAGAGCCCTTAGACTCATTATGCCAGACAGAATAGTCCATTACACACATTATGATAGACAGCAGAGCCATTATACACATTAGGTCAGAGAGCAGAGACCTTATACATATTACACCAGATGCAGTGTCACTTATACACATTATGCCAGATAGCAGAGTCCTTATACAAGTTACACCACAAACCAGAGCCCTTATATATCTGCTGTGTTGCTTACCTAGTCTGCAGTGACTGTGGGAGCTTGAGCTGGAAGAGGCTGGGCAAGTAGCCAGTGGAGGTGGAGTTGAATGCACAGGAGCAAGTGGACTGCTGCTGAGATGTATATTAGTAATTCTAATCATAGAAAGTGGCACCATCTGCAGACCTATGTACTGATGTCCCTCTTTTGTGCAGCCTGTCAGATCCAATCAGTGGCTGCTGACCATGCAAACAAGCCATTGGTTGGCTGAGAGACAGTTATTCTCAGCCAACCAGTAGTGGCTGTTGATTGGGTGTAAGCAGCTAGCTTTCTGCACCAAATCTCAGAGATCAGTGATGCAATGCTGGGAACTTTGTGTTTAAAGATAATCTATTTAATGACACTTTTTCTCACCTATAATCACACTTTAATTTATTTATTTTAACAATTAATGGACTGTATCATTGATTTACATATTTTAAAGACTAATAAAAGTTTTATTTTAGTTTGGTGCATTAATTACAGATGACTCTTTCCCTCTCTACCCATCATTGTTCTTTACTATTTTTTGTCTATGATAGCACCAACTTCAAACAATGTAACACAATATGCTTTAATGTTCTCCTAGATATTAGGGGTTTACCTAGATACCATATATAATATTCTTGCTCTACATTAGACTTGTTTGGATTGTGGTTCCTTTTCTGTTCTTGTTTTGTCTATCAAGAACTCGAAAGGCATTTGCTCCTGTGTGCAAAATAGTAGTACAGATTAAATGCAAATTTGCCCTCTTGTATCTAGCAAAACTATGTATATATGACAGTAACTCATTCAAAGATTACAACAACCCAGCTGATGCAACGATCTACCTTAAAGGAAGATGTGATCAATCAAGCCATGACATTTCCAATCATCCTGACCAGCCAACTTGAGAGACTCTCTCCATCCTCATCTCATGTTTCTCTGAAAACAGCTCCCTACATTAGTCATGCTGAATACGTGAGACCTGTATCTTATCCTTATAATCTCTGTTTTTCTTCTTTTCTTTTGTTTTATTTCTCCTTTTTATTATTATTATTTTTGTCTTAAAGCTAACTTTCAGAGCTGAAATGTATTCATTCTATTATACTGTATTTCTCTTCAATAGTTAGAGATTTACTACTTTACTGTTAGTTCTTTGCATTCTATATATCTGTACTGTATTACCGTATATTGGAATGCCTATAACTTTTTATAAATCGGTCATAATTTAAATTTTCAAACTAACGTATATCAAAGATCATTCTTTAGATCCTTGCTGGCCAAACTATTGCCCATCGATCCTGCCACATTGATTTTTTGTGGGGATCTCAATTTAATATCCTATCAATAGCTATATAAATCGCTATTCACTACAGATCTATCCTCACTTCCAAAAACTAGGAGTTTCCCTCTTCTGTAAGCATCTCCATCTACTAGACACATGGAGAACATTGTATTACAATTAACAGTAGACAAAAGCACGTATAAATCCTTACGATTCCCCCCTCATCTAGCACAATCTGTAAAATTTCACAAAAAATTGGAAACTTCATTGAAGGAATACAAGCTGAACATTTTGCCCAGTGCTGAATCTTATCCTGCCCTCTTCTGGCAAACTGCAAAAGCTGTCCTACGTGGCAATATTATCTCCTACATCTCATCTCTACGCAAGCAACACACAGCCACATATCTGATGCTCCAACAACAGCTTACAATGCCTTTTCAACAATATAAGGTACTCCCTAACACCACAACAAATTCAAAATTACCATATTGAAAAGATTCATTTTGATGAATTTCTTAAGACTAAAGGAGATAATGATATCTAGAATGTAAATTACAAGTTTCACAAATTTGGAAACAAAACGGGTGAATTACTCACCAATCTCCTCACTGGAACCCACCCCCCATGGTAGTCCAAACTCTAAAATTCTCTGATAACACTCTAACACAATCTAATAGCAAGATCTCTGATCTCATGAAATCCTTTTATCAGTCTGTATATTGTCCAGATCCACATGCTCCCACCTGTACTAACTAATCTAACACCACTTCCTCCCCCTCCCCCACTCTTCCTCTCTCTACTGAAGAATCTGCAAACTATGAATTTGCAATGCAATCCCCAATATTTCCGTGGAGGGATATATCCCTTCCACAAATTCCCAATGAATCAGAAAATCTCCTATTAAAAACAATTACTGAAGAAGAGGTCACTGAAGCGATCCAACAACTTAAGCCAGCAAAAGCCCCAGACCCAGATGGCCTATCAGGAAAATTCTTTAATATATTGGCTCCTAAAATAGTACATTATCTAGTCTCTCTGTTTATTGATATAATGCAGTCCAATACAGTCCCTTTATAATTAAATTCAGCAATTATAAAAGTTCTCCCCAAACTAGGAAGAGACCTATCATTTCCCGGATCATATAGACCCAGATCTCTCCTGAACATTGATTACAAAATATTCAAGAAGATCCAGTCTGAAAGATTAAAAATTGTCCTACCACACATTATTCATACCGATCCGACAGGTTTCATATCAGGAAGGCACTCAGTGGTCAATGTTAGTTTTAATGCCTATACAGCATATAAATTCCTGCCCTGAATCTGAACATAGTGCCATAATCTCCAAGATGCTGAAAAGGCCTTCGACCTGATATTATGGCCTCATCTTTTTATAACATTGTGAATGTTTGGCCTTCCGCCTTCTTTTATATACCTTCTCCACACTTATATAACTCATCCCAATCCCAAGTCTCATGTAATGGCTTTATGTCCTCCCCTTTTCAGATATATAGAGGTACTAGGCAGGGATGCACCTTATCACCACTCATATTCAATATAGCAATTGAGCCTCTAGCGATTGCAATTCGCTCATCAAATTTTATTAGGAGAATCTTGGTTGGAGATACTGACATTCACATCTCCCTATTCGCAGATGACATGCTGCTTTTTTGACTGACCCAGAACACTCTCTCCCAGCTGTCGTGGAAGTTAATTACATAATTTGGCTTTATCTCTGGATACAAGATCAATATCACCAAATCCAAACTTCTCTTCATTAATGGCCCCCACTCTCCACCTCTATCCTAAACCTACTCCCTTTCAAAATAATCCAATCTCAATTTAAATATTTAGAGGTTAACATAATCTCAGATTTATCAATCCTTTACAAGGCAAATAATCTCCAAGATTACTACCCTGTTGGACAACTGGATATCACTTCATTATCTTTTCCATGTCGATTAGCTGTTATAAAAATGTACTCTTTCCAAAAATCTTTTATGTCATGCAAATGTTTCCTATTCCCTTAGCAAAGCCTGACATCTGCAAACTCCACAACTTAATAACCCATTCTATTTGGTAGAACAAACGCACTAGAATTGCTTGGAGTAAACTAACAACAACTCACCCAAATGGAGGCTTGGGTGCTGCAGACCTGGGATCCTATTCATTGCCAGTTTTTTTCAGATACATTAGTGACTGGCTATTGGAAAAATATACATATACAGATTGGCAACTGAATAGAAATCTTTTCACTCCCTTCTCACCAAGCTCCCTATTACACACCAAAAAGTCTGAAATTCCAGCTCATATTCTTCAACACATTATATTTCGAGACCCCTATCTAGCCTGGATTTCTATTAATAAAAATCTTAACTAAGATAACCTTGCCTCTATATACAGTATGTTCCACTTTGGGGCAATCCCACATTTACACCATCCTTATCTAACTTAAACTTTCTTCTCTAGAGAAATAGAGGACTTTCATGTCCCTTTAAAGCATTTGACCCTGGGGACAATCTGATCTCCTTTAGAGACCTCCGATAGTTTTATCACCTCCCAAACCAACATGTACTTGCAAGTACGACATTACATCTCATCCCTTTCTATCTCCTCTTCCTCCTTGACCAGCCGGGATCTATTACAATCTCTACTACGGGCCCTTGGAAGTAGTTCATATAAGTCCAAATACCTTTATCCACACCTGCTAGCTCATTCACCCCATAGACAATGGGACCAATTGGAAGTTAAATGGAGGAATGATGTGCATAAGTTGACTTCAATATCAGATTTGACCTTGCATTATGATTGTACTCTCCGAAACCTTCAATCTGCAATTTTACAGGAAGTACACATCTGTACTATTCACAGGGCATATATCTCACCTGCATAGCATAAATATATGTCACCAGATGAAACTGGTTCCTGTTTAAAGTGCAACGTGACTTCAGCTAACTTTTTGCACTGCTTTTGGCTTTGCATAAAAATCAAAAAGTTCTGGAACACGGTTATTAATTTTATTAACATTACATTCTCAATTAGCACATCTCCCGACCCACTTGCATGCCTATGATCAAATTTTAAAAAATTGGGACTGACGACCATGTAAACAAACTATATTGCCTCTCATAACCATACTAATCACTCTAGCAAAACAGCTGATATTGATCCATTGGACATCGAAATCTACTCCATCCATTTGTGAACTACAACAGAAGATGCTGCAGTTGATTTACTTTGACCATCACTCCACACTCCCAGACAAATACAAATGTTAAAAATGTTTATTCCAGAGTGACACCTTGGATGTCTCGGCTCAAAATCAAATTTCTAAGGTATACAAAAACACAGACTGGTTCCTCCTAAAGCGCATATCATCTGAATACAAGTCCTTTGGTATTACTCTACCTCTTTTAGTTGAAATGCTCCCTCCAACTATCTCATATGTTCCTAGTCCTAACTCAATTCATTCTCTATAAATTCATTACTCGCAGATGCAATATAGACGAATACCCCCCCTTCCCCTATATGTTTTCTCCCTCCTTGTCTCCCCCCCTCTCAAATTGTTTATTTTTGGATTGATTTAAATGTATAATTCCTATATAATAAAAAAGAATATGTTGCAATGTCATTAGGCCCATAAAATATGTTATCACTTATGTGCTATAGCAATATTCTTTTTTATTTCATGTATTACTGTGTGTAAATACTTGTATGTCATCCTTCTCACTAATGAGGCCTATGTACAAACACCCATTTATGCATCATTTATTATACTATTCTGCATATTAGCAATGGATATTATTTATGTGTGTACAATTTACAATAGTGAAAACTACAATAAATAAGTTAAAAATATATATATATAAATTCTATTCTATGCGATGTGAATAGCGATGGGAGTGAGCTCCCGGAGCTATTCAATACATCGCGCTGCCAAGTCTGACTAGGATTTCTTCTCGCATCCCCCCGGGGATGATAGCAGAAATCCGACAAAAGTCCCGGCGCGAGGCTGTTTTCTGTCCTTAGCGCTGGTAAAACTGCATTGCGCCGGGACGTTAGGTCGGGGAATGCCTGTTATCGCACCTTAAACAGGGTGTTTAGTCGCGAGAACGGGCATTCTCTGACTAAACACCATGCACAATTGAATAGCTCTGGGAGCTATCTCCCAGCGCTATTCACATCACATAGAATAAAATCGCGCCCTATATGTCACTTAGTTTACACACATCAGATGATATAACCCAAAGTCCTTTATATATCGTTTTATATATGGGTTCACCCAGCCATGGACAGTGAATATTCCACCAATGATGACATCTCCTTCCTGGAAATATATATGGATTCCTTTCATAAAGATTACATCCATGGTTTTGTTTCTCAGACTTGCAGAGTGAAAGGCTCTGGATGCACGACCACAGTATTTGCTGTAAAATAATATGTACAGTGGTAATTGGCTGCAGAATTTTGATGAATTTGTCTTCTTTGATTCTTTTTGCAAAATGATGCGCAAATCTATAGAAATATTGAAGACGAAGGTAAAGAACAGAGAGGAGTTACTAATACTATACATCATGGTCTTATTTAAAGTTGCATGGAAGTACATTTTGTCATATTAATTTAAAATGCATTTTGTGGCACTTGCTGCAAATCTTCTGTTCATATTTAAAGATAAAATTGTCTTGCACTTGCAGCCCATTACACCGGGAAGTGAAGATGTAGGACTTTCATATGCATACAGACAAAAATAAAACCATGAATATGCAAGTTAAGCACAACTCACAGAGATGTATTATTTAGAGACAAATGTATATTTAGATATATAAGTTTTCAAATATAAACTTTGCTCTTACCAAAGGCAGGAAGACATTAAATGGTTGGTAACTGTTTTATTAGTGTTCAACTATATATTTTTAATGGCATATCAAGGGTGGGACTGGCCTGGTGGGGGCCTGTGGAATCCCTGGTGGGTCTTGTCTAAGAGGTCTACCCACTACAGCAGATGGGCAGGCCCAGAATGTCCAAACATATGCATAGGGACCATTAGGTTTCAGTGCTGGATTGCTGGATATTAGGGGCCTCTCTGTTGCCACCGTCACCCTGGCAGCAAGCAGGGGTTCATACTTATCTGCTTTAAGTATAACCAGTAAACTTTCAGTATATTATTGTACTTCCAAGGCTACAAAAAATGACTGTCACTTATAAAAGAGACAATTAGTATTATATAGTATATAACATATAGTTTATAACAGCTGAAGCTTATCGCTGCCTGAAAAGGTCCAGGTCAATCGCAAGGCCAGGGAATCTGTGTCTACTGATGCAGATACTGGCCTCGTCACTAGTGAAAAATAGGGAAGTGTCCATTTCCTGGAGCAGTGACCAGCTACGCCCCCACTTCACTCCCCAAATGCTGCAGCATGTCAATCATGCTGTGGCTTTGGTGGTTTGCAAGCAAGAAATCAGGACCCATTCAACACTTGCACAAAAAGGGTCCCCCAAAATATTAAAGCTATGTGCTACCCATTGGTAAAAAGCAATTAATTACAGTGCTCTAATGTTTAGATAGGGACATCAAAATAGAACAAATTCAGAAAATATATAAAATATTTTAATCTAGTACAGACAATAAATTCAATCCACATGAATGAGAAATAATAAATAATAAACATATAACATGTATTTTACTAACAGCAGCTACAGCAAATGAAGCAGCATACTGCTGTTAGTACAATACTACATATTAGAGTGCTGTAATTCATTGCTTTTTGGTTTCTTGTTAGGTTGACAATTATCTTTCTTATTTACTGCTGCCCTTATATTTGATCATCCTTCTTCTAATAGTGCTGGGTATATATTCTGTTAACTACCCATTGGTAAAGCAAACTTCTCTAATCAGGCCCTGTGACTTTGGGCCAGATTCATAGCTGGACGCTCTGACCAGAGCGCTCGCTCTGAATCTGGGCCCTCCTACCTCAGCTTGGAGTGGCCTCTTGGATGCTGGCATAGCTGTGGGTCACCACTCACAGCTTATGCGAGCTTCCATGATGATGGACGCGATGGTCAAGAACATCGCAACCATCGGGCTTGCAACCAGGCCCTGCGGTAGGGTCTCACTGCCGCAAGCCCTGGAGTGATTTTGGCTCTATCAGAGCCAAAATCACTCCCACTGACATCACTACTGTCAGTGGGGCAGGACCCAGACGGTAGGCGTTCCCATGGGAACGCCTCCGTCTGGAAGCCATGCCCCCGGCATGCCTGCCAAAGGGGGCGTGCTGTCAATCACCATCGACAGCACGCCCCCTTTGGTGCGAGACCCCGAGCGACGGCTACCCCGTCGCTCGCCGGGTCGCGCGCATGCGCACGATGGAGTTCCCTCCGTCATGCGCATTAGGGCACCATTGACCTGCTTGCGAGCGTCCTGCGATCGCGAGCGGGTCTGAATTAGGCCCTTTATCTGCACAGGAATTAGTATTGAATACTGTATGTAGAAAGTCACAGATAAAGCACAACAAAACTTGGCATGAAACAAGTCACAGCCATTACATTGTAGCAATTTGTATACAGATTTAGGGGTTTATTTACTATGGTTCAATTTTGATTTTAGTGTGATTTGATATTCAATTTTCATTCGATTTTGCATTTGGAGATTTACTAAAGGCAAAATTGAATGTAAAATTGAACACAATACCGAATTTCACTCAAATCCCACGCAAATTCGAACATCGTAAAAACATCAGTACTTTTACATAGACCAACAAACAAATCCCTTATTTATTGTTATTCGATTTGAAATTGAGCACAATATCGAAATTCAAATCCCCAAATGAATAGATCTGCTTTATGCTTTCAATCTCAGCAGTTTGGTTTTTTGACACAGATACATGCGAGATAAGATAAGTAAGATGTTACCGTCCAAAGCTTGTTAAGTGTTATTACAATAAAAAAATTACATGGGGTCCACCCCTAAGGGACAACCACCTCTGGAATTTCAAAGCCAATCCTGGTTGTATAAGTACATGGAAGAGAATGTGTAGGGTTCCACTGTACTAAGCACAACCAGCACCAGAGTGTGAGCCTGTCCTGGTTCAGGAATTACAGGTGGAAAAATGTGTAGGGTTCCCATGTAATTTCCACAACCAGCACTGGACCATTTCTAGCAGGAGGGTAATGTCACAGCTAGTAAATGTGGGATTTAAATTTTGTAAATGTGGGATGTGAAGAGGGTTTGTACATTCAATTAGATTCAATTTGAGGTGAGCTAAATCGAACATCAAAATGAAAGTAAAAATTAACTTTGATAAATAGACCCCTTAGGGGTCTATTTACTAAGCAGTGTTAGGAGACAGAGTGAAAAGTGATAAGGTGCCAGCCAATCAGCTCCCAAATGTCATCTCACAGGCTGTGTTTGAAAAATGACAGTTGGGAGCTGATTGGCTGGTACCTTGTCACTTTTCACTTTGTCTCCTAACACTGCTTAGTAAATAGACCCCATAGTCACATATCAAATTATTTCAGTGCAACCTAGTCTCTCATACAGCCTTAGAAATAAGCTGACCCAAACCATACTGGTCAACTTTAAACTACTGCACAAACTGAACAGCTAATATATAATTTTGGCCATCCCAGATTCCCATGCATGATGTGACATGCAAAAAACAAAAAAATCCAACAGCCCACACATTCTGAGAACATCTGGGCACTTATAAAAGGAAAAGTAAACTAAACATAAAAGTAGTTATACATTGGAAGTTCATCAAGTTCATGTCAAAAGAATGCACCACCCATGGAAACCTACACAATAGGATGCATCACAATAAATGGCCCCACCAAATGCTACTGGCTAAAGAAGTGGATATCAACACTATCCAAAAGCCATTAAAAACACTCCTTGCACAGTCTAGCAGGTACCCAAGTGATAAGCAAGAGCTGATGGCCAAAATAAGTATGATTTCGGTGAAGACTTTGCTGATTTTAATACAACAGTGGCAGGTGCCCATCTTTTTGGATTTAGAAGAGCACCATAGTGTCTTTAAGCAAGCACCCCTCAAGAGAATACTGGAGCAGTGTGTGCATTTGTTAAGTATATATATATATATATATATATATATATATATATTTTATGTATTTATGTCTTGCCCCTAAACTAAAGTGGTAAATCTACTTGAACTATCAAGAGCATTGCGGACAGCAATCATATTGAAAAAGTTCAGAGTCTGTACCCTTCCAGACGAGGAATAGGTAATCAATGAATCTCTTGTAGCAAACTATTTTGTCACCATATAGACTCAAGATGTGCTGTTGTTCATAATGTTAAATGTACAGGTTGGCATACAATGGGGCCAAATTAGACCCCATCTCCAATCCGGAAACCTGAACAAAGTACTCTTTGCCAGAGCAAAAATGATTTGATCCACATACAAGTTCAATCAGTTCACAAATAAAGTGTATAAGTGGCCCCACATGGGTACCAGTCATGAGGCTAGTTCTAACTGCCTCATCACCTGATGCATGTGGTATCACAGTGTACAATGAAGCCACATCCATCGTGGCTAGCCACATCTCTTCTGTAAGATTGTGTAATGTCAGGATTTTATCCAAGAAGTAAGTAGTGTCTTGCAAATAACTACTCATCAATGCCACATGTGGTTGTAAAAACCCATCAATAAACAAGGCTAAAGGAGGGACAACCGAGCCTTTGGTGGATATAAAAGGTCACCCGGGTGGATCAACCCATGTCTTATGAATCTTAGGTAATGGATAAATAATCAGGCATATCAGATGTACCACTTTAAGGAAGGATGCTACTCCTTCATCAATCCATCTGGAATGGACTGCCCGGGCAATCATCATATCCATGTTGTACTTTACATAAAACATGGGATTATGTCGCATCTTAACATATGTTTGTGAGTCACTTAACTGGCAATGTACTTCTCTGTCGTAGGCATTCCAGTCTTGCACTACAACAGTCCAACCTTTATCAGCATGTCCCATAACAACTGTATCATCATTAATCAAATATTGTAAAGCCTGTTTCTGTAACACAGTTAAGTTAACATATTTTTTGTGATCTTGGTAGTGGACATCTCATGTCCAACCAGCTGTAAAAAGGTCTTGATGCTGGCATTGTTTGATTGCAGATCAAACAAACAAGGATTCTTAATTTCTTTTAAGCGGGCACTTCTTTAGAACCAGCAAAATACTCATGTAGTCTCAATTTCCGACAAAATTTGTAATGGTCTATAGACTAGTTAAATTTATTGTGTTGTACTGTCTGCACAAATGACAGACCCAATGAAAGTAATTCACATTCAGGTACAGATAAATGCCTGTTGGACAAATTATACACTGGATCTAATTCCTTGTTAGTCCCCTTCTACATTTTATTGTTTTTGCCATCTCTTCTATTCAGATATCTGGGGCAAGACCACGACCAGGACTTAGGCTTGACCTCGGGCCTCTGCCTAAAAAAGGAGCCACTCGGTCATCTTTGGCTTCTAGATTCACTCTCACAGTTTGATTGTGGAGAAGACATGTCAAATTGTACAGGGGACCTAAACCACATTGGATTTCCTGTACAACATGTAAAGTTCTCAACCTTTACCCACCAGTATATTCTATGACTGCTGTAATCAGAATTTACAGTTGCCAATTTCTTATGTTTAGACATAATCAAGTCCCTCTGATAGTTGTTGACTTGATCCTGTAATTTCCCCAGCCAATTGTCAGAGCTATCAGTGGTCAAAGTGTAGATGTGACCTGTATTGAATTCCCTGATATCATCCCTTACCTTGGTCAATCCTGTCCCAACTTCCTCCACAACCAGTAAAATTAGGTCAAGTGAGCATTAGTTCAACACCCCACACCATTTGGTGCAGAGCATCAAATTGTTGCATACAATGGTAGGGGTGTTGCTCACTCTAAATCCTCTTGGTATCTTTTTGTTCCAATAGCAGTCAGAGAGGAATTGACCATGTAATGTCAGATCAATATCACATTTTCTAAGACTCAACAATTTGTTATATAAATCAGTGCATGACTCAACTGGCAATTTAGCAAATTCAGTGAGATCAAACAGGACCTTGTCATCTGTGAGAGAAACAAAGGTGTTCTGTGCTACTTCAAGTGTTGTGTCATCTAACATCTGAAAACCCTCATTGTCCATGCTGGTAAATACTAGATGGAGCCAAACCAAAGGTGAAAGGGTTCAACACAATATACTCAAACTTCACTATAAACCCACAATGTATGCTTTGATGAAAATACATAGAAAATCAACAAACAGTCACAATAATATACAACTTAGAATTATATAACAGCTTAGTCCTCAATGCTCCAGAACTAGCCACCAAGAGAAATGTTGGCACATAAAAACAAAACAAGTAAAATTGTCAAAGAAATATTATGATCATTCCAAGGAGTAAATGTTTAATGGATTTATGCAGATTGAGTAGTTGCTATGCAACCATTTGCACGGTGTCAGTACTGAAGAAAGTAGAATTAGTTACTTAGCAACAGATGCTTCCGGGATCCGAGCTGGAGTTCCATTTGATGATACTTTTTGGTCACTTCCGGCTGTCATGCGTTCCAGGAGTGGAACGCTAACCACTTCCGGTACATGGAGTGGATGTGTATTTTGTGATATTTTGGTCTGGTTAATGACTGTTTTTCCAATCCATGTGGGATGATAAGTTGTATACATTGTGTCATCTTGACACATAAGCATTGGGTTGGCTCTATTGGTGTTTTAGGGTAAATGTTTATACTTGTGTGCATTTCTGGGATTTTAGTAGTGGGAGGTGACGAGTTGATTAATGTGGCTATATAATTCAGCTCTCAAGGTAGATGAACTCAGGGTTTATGTGATGAAATTATTTTGGTAATTATTATGTCTTGACAAAGGTCTGACTTTACCGAAATGTCAATTTTGAACTATGCTGTATGTGAGTAATTAAAACAGCTTTTCTACAACTGGTGAGTGCCTATTCAATTTTGAATTGTTTGTATATATATATATATATATATATATATATACACATACACACACACAGCAAGTCAACAGGCGGCTCTCAGAGACTTCCAAAAGCATGTATAAAATGTATTCAGAACATCATGCTAAAACATCAATGTTTCAGGGAATTAGGGGACAAGTTCCCCAAAACATTGATGTTTTACATTTACATTTTCTACACGCTTTTGGAAGTCTCTGAGTGCCGCATGCTGACTTGGTGTATATATATATATATATATATATATATATATAAAGAGAGAGAGAGAGAGAGAGAGAGAGAGATGTATGTGTGTATAAAAACATCTTGTTTCTCAATTTTATTATGTACAATGGTGTTTTTGTACACATTTATAATCAATTTCTTAATTATTTTTTTCCTAGGACAACAAAGAGCTGTTCAGCAAAGTAGAAGGTACAGAGCTGCAGTTCTCATCTCCTCCTCCCCAGAAACATCTCCCTCCCCTGACCAACCTGCCTCTCCAGCCCAAACTCCCTCCCTGCACAAACTTCCTCCCCTTTCCAAACTCGCTTCCCTGCCCAAACTCCTACCTCAGCACAGTCCTTCTCCTCTGGCCAACCTCCTTCCTAATCCTCCTCCTCCTCCTTGGGCCAAAATAGGGTGGCCATCTCCATCCAAACATTTTAAATATTGTTGTTTTGGATCACCTCCCCTGAGATCCCTGGCTTGGGATGACCAGCTTGGGGTATTAATGCTTTGGCTCAGGAGAGTCGGTGATAAGGTCTCCTGGCTGTGACATTACACCTGGTCAGTTTGTTTCTGGTGATGGTTTTAAATATAGAAGGACCCCTATAATTTTTCTCCTATATGTACAAGGACTGGCTCTGCAGCCAGGTTCTGGATCTTAAATTACAGGGGAACCCTACTTTTTCATTCCCCATAATTTTAGGAACCAGGACTGGCTGAGCAGTCCACTGGCTGACTGGTTATGGTTTTGGAGGGGGTCCCTATATCATTTTTTTAGAGATTTAACCATTTTTTTACAGGTAAAACAAACAAATAGCCTTCACATATCTCACTGATATGTGCAGGCTGCTTGTTCGGAAGAGTTAGGCAGATAGAAGACAAAGCAATCCCTGGTGAGTAATCTCATCTAAACTTGCTACTCAGGGGAGAAATCTCGATCTGCTTCACCATCAGAATACACACTGTCAGCAAAACTACCTTCGTTTTAAATTTGTGATTTTCAGGAGCCTCAAATCACCCGAATTTCAGCGATTCTAATCAAGTTTAAAAAATAACAAACTCGATCAGACATGAATCTTAGTAAATTTACTCTTTACTCATGTCATAATTTTTTAGGAAGTGCCTCATGTATCTCCAAGTTTCAAACATTCTATAAAATGTGAATACTTGTTGTGTTTGAAATTCAGATTACAGCTAATCTAATACTAAAAGGTATACATAATAAAGTGAGGCTTGTTAGAAGTTGAGATGTTGGCCATAGCAAGAAATATGGTCAGAGGAATTTTTGTGCATCACCTTTTGGAGATCATCTGGGTTGTGGACATTACATTCCCATTAATGTACCTGGTGTGGTATTTAGAGACTGATCCGGACTGTCTCTGGATGAGCACATCTGACAAACAACTGTGCCTGGATGGTTTTTCTGATTTTTACTTCCAAGGGATTTTCCTTTTTATACTGTGATATTTGATATCATTAAAATTGATGATCTGTTCATTACACATTTTTGGAGTTTTTTCTGGAATTATCAACAAAAGAAACCAGACTTGTTTTAAGTAAGTTGTGGTACGTTGACTAAAGATACCTTTATAGGATTTACCCTGCTCTTTTTTCATGTGAGTAGGGTACGTGGTGGATCATATGCATGTTACGTCCAATTAGACAAAAAATTGTTTAAGAAGTCGTGTCTATAAAAGAAACTAATATATGTTTTAAACCATACCACTTAAAAGTGAGTATGGTACGTCATCTTATTGATTGAGAGAAATAGGATTTATCTCCTGAAAATATCACTGCAAACTGTCTTACCTATATGACTATTTGGATGAAACAATCCTACAAATGTGATTTTTCTTGATTTTTGTCGTTTTATATATTGAATGTTTGAAGAGCAACCACTGGAGAGAGTGACAAGCAACATAAGGACTGTTTTTCTTTCAGCTTAAGTATATTTAAGTAGCACACCTGTGACATTATCTATTTGAAGTACTTTTTGTTTATTTTGTTGTGTTGGGCAGGTTAAGATAGTGTTTTGGAGCTGCCACTGTTTGGAAATTTGCACCGCGAGTATTCCAATAACACCATTAACGCTTATAGCAAGAAATATGATTGTAGCTATTATCTTCTAGACAGTGCTTGATAAATTATAGGTATATTCTGATTGGTTGCTATCGGCAACATTTCCACTTGAAAAAACCTGCACATTAGCAAATATACCCCCAAGTGACATCTCTGTGTTTCTGCATTATTTATCACAGGCAACAAGTTTCATGCATGCAGGTCTAATGGGCAATATTGAGTACAACATGCGGGAGTGCTTATCATCAGCGACAAAGCCAGTACACACTGAGCAGTGCAGACAATATGTTGTCCAATCAGCTTTTTTTTCTCAATTTCTTTTTGAATCTTTGCCTAATTTTTAATGTATGTAATTGTTTGCATTTGTACACAATGTGTTAGATATATGCTTTTTTTTAATAAATGTCAGATGCAGAATGTTATAGGACTGCTGTGTTCAGGAGGGAGCTGGACCTCCAGAGCACATAATATATGGAATTGACAGAATGAGGAGGGCTCTATATATTTTTTTATTTATTTAGCAAAATTGTTATTACATTTTTTTTGTTGAATCATGTGTTGTGTAATTCTTATAAATTAACGTAGTATAGATTAAAAGTGAGTATATATTAATATTCCACTCATTTAAAAAAAACACATATTACACACAACATTAAATACATGATGTATAAATTATAAACATTATTTTAAACAATGCACAAAGGCAGTTTTTGAATTTAAAATTGACACCACTTGCCAGATTTGCAAGGTCAATGGTCATAGGCTGGGATTACTATAGCTAACATTGGTTGGGATGGTGGATGCCATGCCACCAGCCAGTTGAGTAATCCTCAACTTACTCATAGTGGCCAGCTTGATAACCATGGATGGTGTGTCCATCAATGCACGCAGCTCTTGAATTGGTAGAAAAAAGGGTGGTCACACACCCATTCAAAGTAACAATCACTGACAAAAAAACATAACTATCTCTGCCTATCAATCAAGCAGAGGCCTCACAGGGGCAGCATGTATATACACAGGACACATTCTGCACAGTTGCAGAATGGGACCTGCATATGGGCATATTCCCTATAATGTGGAATATACATTCAGCTATGCACTAAAATGGACAAAAATGGTCCAAAAAATGTCATAATCAAAATTTAAAAATAAAAAGTTTTTGTGTGAGTGTATATACTCACACAATATAAATATATATATATATATATATATATATATATATATATAGGTGTATGCATGTTTGTGTGTATAAATATGTATGTATATATATATATATATATATATATATATAAATATACATACATATATATATATATATATATATATATATATATATGTATTATGCAACATATGGTGTACATATATATATATATATATATATATATATATATATATATATATATATTATACATATCTGTTGATGCAAACACAAAAAAATAATGGGGATATAAAATAAGCTTTGTGATTTGTTCATGTAGGTCATTAGCCTATAAATTTGACAATTCTCTAGATCAAAGAAACAGTTAGCATTAATTGGGTTTGCACAACAAGCAATAATTACATTAATGCTTTAAAATAACCTTTTGAAATGTTTTTCCGTACAGGATCTGTGATCAATTGCAATGGACTATGGTTGCAATTATTATTGCTATTTTATTGCAATTGCAGCTGCAATTGCAACTGCATATGGAATGGCAAGCGCTCTGTATGGTGGGTGTGTATAATTTTTCCATTGCTAACAATCACAATATGTGTGTTCGCAATCGCAGTTGCTATCCTTAATGATACAGGCCTTATGACTTTATATTTTTTAAAACACATGTTTTCTATTATTAAAAATCATTTAAAAGTGCACTAGTACTGGGTCACTGTTTCTCTTCTATTGACTGAATCATATTGTCTCACAGCATTCCTAGTACAAGAGTGACACCCTAATGACATAATATATTTTTAACAGTTTTTCTATTCAAAGTATTTTACAGAATCTGAAGACCCAAAACACACAACAACCTGCCTCACAGTGCCCCTATTATTAGCTGGATTGCACCCTAATAATGACATTATATTTTTTAACACACAAGTACTATATTATATAAAAATGTAATAGATCCTGGATACACAACAAACTACCTCTCAGCGCTCCTAGTTTTATGATTTTTATGATATAATATAATTATTATTATTATTATTATTATTAATATTATTATTAAATTTTATTTATAGGGCGCCACAAGTGGTCCGCAGCGCCATACATACAGCAAAGAATACACAGAACATTACATTACAATACAGTAACCAAAATATAAACAGAACACAAGTAACAATATATATATAATAGTTTTTGTTTTATAAAAAAGTGCCCCAGTAAGCTCACTAAGTTCCATAATGTTGCAGTCCACTCCTATGGAATTTTTTTTGTGCCTCACAGAGTGCTGCAGCCAACCCACATTAACAGTGCTCCTAATCATTTATTTATTTTTCACAAAATACCCCTATACCCACGCCCTTTTCCTGACCCAGTGTGAAATGGCACCCAATCATGAGGGAGAGACTTTAGTATGCAATGAAAAACACTCAAGATCCTACACCAGGAACATAATATTTTGCCTCGTTTTGAGATCCAAGTAAGGTGAGAAGACCCTAAATGTGGTTTAGTTGAATTCAGAACCATTAAGTTTTTGTGATTTCATTTTCCAGGAATCCAAACTTGCACATCTCTAATATTTTACTTATTTCAGCACTACCAAACAGGAGATGTATACAGTAACAATATAACAAAACTTAACAATGATACAATTGAAATTAATATAAACCAAAAAACTAGGTAAGATACAGAAAAGATGTGCAGGTTGGGAAATTTACTGCATCTTGACTGGCAAGTGGAGGTGATACAATAGGAGGGGAGGTTATATATGCACTAAAAAAGCCTATACTCAATGAAGGGCCAACAAACAGAGGGATACATTTCCTAGAAGTCAATTGTTGTTGATTTTGTATTTTGGAAGGATTTCCCTTCTGTTTTACAAATCAGATATTTACTTAAGTTAAAACTGACTGCAAACTGACTAATAATCCAACTAAGAACAAGTTAGGACATTGAATCAACATTTTTTTTACATAGATGACTATATAAACAAGATACAGTATATACTAATGTTTGGTTATACAACCAACCAAAAACTGATGCAAAAAATATGCTAAACTCAATCAAACATTAGACCTGTCTGTGGGAGGTGAGTATGGGAGAAGCAATGCACAGATCACTTTAATCTTTACAGTGCTTTTTAGGATTAAAAACACTGAAATATTTAAAATTAAAAAACTGTGTGAGGTACCCCCTAAATCCATTTCAAGTGCTGGACCTTTCACCCATTTCTCATCATGGACAATTGGGGGAAACACTGGTTTTGGGCCAGAGGGTCATTCACATTGAAATCTATGGACAAAATCTGATTGGCTGACAGAAGACATCCTATGGCTTTCTCAGCCAATCAATGCTTCTTATTAACTTTAAACACAGTGATGAGGAGTGACCTGGTTTTTTCTTGTTAGGTGCTCTACCAGGTTCAGTGCAATTCTGTGGGCTTTGGGATTTGCACTTTTTTGTTTTATCAATACCTATGGATGCCTAAATGGATCAAAAAGGACCCAGAACTATGGGTTGGTGAGTATGGAATTTCCCTTTTTTAATAAAATACTGCAACCCCTGGTATCTGCATCCTGTCATTAGTTTAATGTTTTTTTTCACAGTGGCACTACAGGTGCCAGTGGGACATTTTCTGGGAATGCTGGCACTTGTTGTTTTTCACAAGTACCAGTATGCCAGTGCAGGCTTGCTGAATCCTTTAGTCACACTGTAAAACACTATATTTATTCTATTCTCACACATTTACCCTGCACTCACCACCACCAGGGTTGTAGAGAATAGCCTAAAGTTATTAGTCCAGGGCTGGTGGATTCAACTTTCTGAGGATCTCCACCCCTGCATTGACAGTTTGGGGCTGTTTTTATATAAAGGAGGAGGTACCCCGCACTGTGTTTCTCCCTGAGATTGTGTAATCCTTCCTGCTGGTTCAGTCTGGTGCTAATTCATGGAAATTAGAAGGACTCCATGCCAAATTTTCCCTACTATTGTCCATAACTAGAAAAGGCTGAAAGTCCATGACTGCTTTAGTATTTTGGGGAGACCTCATTGCATGTTTTTATTTATAAGTATTTCAACACTTTTAACTCTAAGAAGCACTGCATAGATCATAGTGATCATTGTGAACTGTGCAGTGCTACTTTCTGGACAAATTTGCCATTTTGTTTAAGGTTTATTTGCTTTTAGTTTGGAACTACAATAAAAGTTAAAAACCAACGGCATGTAGACTTGCAAAATCTGACTGACATCAAAGTTGGGCTTCAATTAATATTGAAACCCAATGGAAGAAATGGATGATAAATATGTTGACTTTGCATCTGGAAATAACATCACTGACAACCAATTTTAAAATTGAAAATTGACCATTAGTAAATCTATCCCAGAGTTCCTAAAATGGAGTAGTGTAGTAATATCTCACTAGCACAGCATCATATTGTACTTCCTATGTTTTCTATTCACCATAGTAGAAATTTGTAAGAAGATAATGTATAGATCAAACTTCAGAGTCCAACAACCTGCTGCATACATGACAGGAGCAACCTCAGTAGTTTCACTTGAAAGTTTGATCATGGAGTATAATGACAGTCCTTATACTTTTTATTGTTAACTCCATCTAATTACCATGATAACTGAATACAATCTTACAAATTATAAATATACAGAAAGGATAAATAAATAAATGTGTCATTATAAATAAATATTGTCAAAATGTTATACAGAAGAAAATTAAAATAATCAAGAGAATATATTTTATTAATTTTTTCTAGTAAAAATTCTATTTAATTCATATGATTGTGCTTTTAAAAGAAATATGTTCTTTGATGAATATTAAAGATGTAAATGCATTATTTTTTCATAATAAAAAGATACATTATTTCATATTTGGTTTCTCTTTTCTTGGAGCATTCCAGCTGCAGATCTTCTTATTATACACAAGCTGCACACAAATTGTGCCCTGATAAGAATATTGTCAAAAAGTTATACAGAAGTAAATTAAAAAAAAAATCAAGATAATATATTATATAATGCTTTTCTAGTAAACATTATATTTGTTTAATTTGATTGTGCTTTTGTATTAATATGTTCTATGTTGAATATTATATATTGTAAATGCATTATTTTTCATAATTAAAATATACTACATTATGTGATATTTGGTTTTACTTTTACAGTTGGAGCATCCTGGCTGCAGATCATGTTCTGATTACACACAATTTGTGCCCTGATCAGATTTCTACTCAGAGATCAAACAATAAAATCAACAACACTAATCACAGCACTGCTAAATAGTAGAAAAGTGATAATGTTATATCACATGATTTATGTGCCAATATATCAAGTTATTTTTCATAAAATTATGTAGAAACTGCAGTTTCTGCATAATTGTATTAACTGTTGCTATGTGATAATAGACTAATGCAGGAGATTTCAAAAAATATGCTGCAAAAAGTCTGATTAGAGTACTGCTGCAGACTGCAATCCCCATTATTATCAATGAGAACTATGGTCTGAACCATATTTACCAAAATTCCAAGATCATACAGTTGCTTCCCCTGCATGGTAAATTTAGTACATAGCCAGGATACGGACTGATAAGAATTGCAGCACTGTCACCATTATTAATACATATGCCCATTAGTTTTTCAACTAAATATTTTCATATTTCTTTTTAGTGTTGCACATTTTTTGTTTTTCCTCTTAAAAATAATGCCCTAATATTGCTCTAATGTAAGAGAGATTATGTTATTGTAGATGCTCAGAATTTAATAAATTACTATAAAATATGTTTTGGGACTAATCCTTCTTTATTCTAAGAGGGGTATTCAATATGGGAGCGAAAAGTCTGTGCTGGACTTTTCGCTCCACATCGGAGATTTTCCTGTGATAAAGTATCGGGCATGCACCCGCTTTATCCCCGTATTCAATATAAAACCTACGAAAACAGGAAGGTGCGAAGTGGGATCTGTGTAAAAAAACAAAATTTTCCTGGAATAAATTGTAGGACCCCCCTAAAGTTGTAAAAACATGGGGGATCACTATGGGTACCCCCGTTTTAGCCTGCAAATGAAAGTCGGGGATTTAAATAGCCGAAGCAGGTGTTTTTTCCCGACATTGAAGAAGTGATGCAGAAGAGCGCTTAGGTTTTTTTTTCGTTTTTTTAAGTGGTCCCATCAAAATTGGGGTACATGAAAATGGGTACTAGCATATGTTTATGTCCCTAAAGTAAGTTTTAAAAAATTCTGCAACTATGCACCTGCCACTAATAGCCTATTCTAGAATACACCTGCTGCATACTTACAGAATAGCCCTGAACCTATTTCCCTATTTTTAAATACTTTTTTCCCATTTTTTTTTTTCACCCCAATTTTTTTATTAATTTTTTGGGGCGTCCCTATTTTTTTTAAGCCTGCACCCGTAAACCCCAATTCTGCACTTTTTATCGCCACCTATTCAGTGGTGAAAAGTTATCCCCGTTTTTTTTCGAACCTGCGAAAAGTCTTTGAAACTGAATACGGTGTAAAACCAAAACCTCCGAAAATGACGTCATCGGTGCGAAAACATCGCAAAAACTGAGTTTTTGCTCAATATTGAATACCCCTATAAGTATGGAAGGGAACACTGTAAATTGGGAATGTGCTTTAATCTTCTACTAAATGAAACACTCAGCATATACCTAATAAAATGAGAAGCTGTCTTGTAAAAATTAGAGCAAAAAATATATTATTTGTATAGGATTTTTATGTAGTATCTACTGTACTCACATTATTCAGATGACATTGGAGAAAATATTCCCTCCACACCTGTGAAAACATCCTTGAATATTGTGGGAATACTGTTTAATGTCAGTTTTGAAATCTTCCAGAAAATTCTGTGTAGAACCCTTCACTACAGGGTGAGGTGTGATACTCTGTGTGTCAGGTCCGCAGAGTGTCGCACACAAGGCCAGCAACAAAAACAATATAAGTAAAAGATCAGCTAAAGTGTAACAGGAAATCGGAGGCATTCTAAAGGGTTTCTAATCTAGTCCCAAAGTTATCACTGGCAGATGCACAGATGTGTAATGGAATATTTAGGAGACAGCAGAGAGAGGAGATACTGGGGGCCTTATATTCATTCTATATCATTACCTTGTCACAAAACAATAAAAATAGTGTAGTGTAAATAGAACAATGTTGCATTTTAAAATATTGAATAAAAATAAAGCAGCAAACAGATGCAAAACAAGTGGTCACTATACATAGAACTTGGTTTGTGGTATATACTGTATAGGCTTAATTGAATAAACAGCATTCTGCCACTATTATCATATGAGAAGCGAACGGTGTGGCATGGTGTCTCAGGGGCTACACATCAATAATTATTGGACTTACTGAGCTGAAATTTGGCATATCCATGTAGAACTGTTGATTGGTGATGTAAGCCAAATTTTAGATAAAAATGAGAAATTTGCAATAATCTAAAGTTGAAAATGTCACTGTTATTACTCCACTTTGTGTTTGACACAAGTTACAGTTTTGAGGTATTTTGATGTATGTTTGGGAGGTATACCTCAGGGCAGAGGCATACTTGTCTACTCTCGCAGAACCACAGAGAGCTCCCAAACCTCAGGTGCTGTTTCTGTCCACCAAGAAGAACTTTCAAGTCTCCCGCAGGCTGCATTGTGAACAACAACATCTGCAACAATTTAAATGTGATGGTGTGACTGTGTCAATGTTTCCCTCACCCACATTACAATGCTAAGCAGAGGCATATCTATAATGGGCGCAGGGTGTGCAATACACACAAACCCCTCGGTCCAGGGGGGACCACACATCACACCCTGTACCCAGCACCCATATTAACTAATACTTACCTCTCGGAGGTCCCACATTTCGTGTCTCAGCCTTGCACAAAATGGCAAAAAATGGCCACTGTAGCCATTTTTCTTGCATTTTGCGCTTGCCCAGTAATGAAATCCCTGGGAAAATGGTGGTTTCTCTATTTTCCCAGCGACCTGCACATTCAGAGTAGTCTCTGAGCACACTCTAGTGCCCAGAGTCTACTGATGCTGCAGTCATCGGTCAGATGCATCGGTCTGCTGCCTGCCACTGAGGAGAGTGGAGGGGACCCCAGATGGAAAAAGAAAATGGGCCCCCTCCTCTCTTAAAACACCCCCGATACTGAGAATACTGTAAAGTGGGCAGTCGACGATACAATTCATGCTGAATCCTCTCATCATAGCCACGTCCTCACTTTACAATGCTGGTTATCTCTGAATTGTAAAATTGGGGAAGGAGCCACAATGACAGGATTACCCCATTATGCTCCCAGCACCATCCCTCTGCTGATTGAAGCCCTCTGCTGTGCTGACCTGGCTGCTCACTACTGGAGGAAGAAGCCAGAAAGTCAACATCTATGGGTAAAGATTTTTTTTAATTAGGTTGTTCCTGTTTCACTTTAAGGAAATTTGGTGCTACAGTTTGTGAGAAAGTTACATTTTAAAAATGTGGTGAATTGTTCCCCTGTGACTGGCAATGGCTCCTCTTTAGTACAGAAACTACAGATATGTCCTCTTGCTTCTTAGTTGCTTGTGAGGCAAATCATATCACGTATGGTGTTAGTCAAGCAGCTGCAAATGGTTACACATGCTGTGTTTATATCTGTGACTCCACTGGATTGCATGATGCAAATGCAGTGCCCACCATGGTGTACCATGGTGCATGCAGATGTAGATAATTGCATGGCACAATGCATGTGCATGTTTGCAGCATGAGTGGCAAAGATGTAAGTAGACACATTTTTACAAGGCCTGAGGAGAGGAGCAGCAGAAGAATATGTTCCCTTTGTATCTATGACTTGCAGAACGGTACAATGGGCCCCAGGCAGGCATCAGGCAGGAAGCACTGATAACCCTCCACCATTTATGGCACACCACCAAGCACTGTGTGTCTACCTCACAGTCTGAGGACAAATATCTTCACCTTTACCATCCTTGCCAAGTGGCAGTAGTACTTCTTAAAATCCATGCCTCAAAAGGGCATCATGGATAAAGAGTACCAGGTGTATCCCCTCTATAATTTATTATAACATAATAGGTGTGTGTACTTGCTGAGAAAAGGCCTGTGAGTGTTCCACCATACCATGGGGAGATGATAACAGAGAAGAGTAGTTGGACATTACCCTATATACACAATAATACCAGGAGCAATGTAGCCACACAGACAGGGTAGAAAGCAGGGTCATTGGCAGCTGTATAGTACAACATGTCAGATAATAAACTAATAGATATGTAAAGCAGTAGTAGCTGTACTATAATACAGATGTGCCCAGCTAGTTTGTTTCTCCATATGCCATGTAGCGTGTCTTGAATCTCGCACCACAAACTACGCTATGAGTCGTGCCACACAGAATGTTTCTTAACAGAATGTAGCATAGCACTGAAAAAAGTCATAACATGTAATACATCTTTTTGTCCACCAGGTGTCACTTTTCCTAAACTACACAGCTCATGCGTGTGATTTCCAATGCATTTTCTATATCACTGCCCAATGACAGGCTGACAGAAGCAGTGATTCTGTACAATATACTGTAGTGCAACATTTTACTCATGGAATCAGGGCTGTAGAAGAATGTCTAATAAAGTTTTAAATCATTAAGTGTGTGAGTCTTCTACTTTTATAGAAAAATATTTCACAGGCATGCACAGCACTGTATTACACACCGACATGAGTGTTTTAAGCTGCACACTTGCATCAATGTCGGTGCTGTCACAGACTAGTGATTTCATGACTTTAGTAGCGGGCTCTGCTTAATAGAGGTTTCTCTGTATTACAAACTGAGTGTGCGTTTTAAGGTACACACCAGCGGCAATGTCAGCGCTTTGATGGCTGTCAGATCTGGGGGGTTTCAATGGGATCTCTGGCACATGCCCAGTAGAGCCACTCCATACACCAGTCACACTATGCCATGGCACATAGAGGATCATAGTACTGCGCATTCTCAGTGTGTTGGGAGTGACACACAGTGCATCCCAGTCTTAAGCACTATAGTGATTTCAAAACTTTAGGAACTAGCAGCAGGCTGTTTGAAAGAGGGATCTCTATATTACAAACTGAGTGTGCATTTTAAGATGCACACTTGCGGCACTGTCAGCACTGTCCAAGACTTAGACACTGTAGTGATTTCATAACTTTAGAAACTAGTAGTGGGCTCTTATTAAAAGAGAGGTCTCTGTATTACAATCTGATTGTGCATTTAAAAACGCAAACTTGCGGCAATGTCGGCACATTGGCAATGTGGTGGCTGTCAGCTCCGAGGGGTTACAATGCGATCTCTGGAGCATGCCCATTGCAGGGGGTTTCAATGGAATCTCTGGTGCAAGCCCAATGTCCAGGACCAGAGCATTGTGTCCCTCCTGGAAAGGGTCATGTATAATAATGTCATAATGTCAGACTTAAAGGGGGCAAGGCCAGCACAGATAAACAGTGTGTAGGTGGACATAGATTTGGTTGACAGGTATAAGATCAACCAGGAAAACAGTTTGACTGTGACTCATGACCACACACAGTATTTGCCATAAAGGCAATAGATAACAATATATGAAATGTTCCCAAAATATTTTTGAGGAGCAAATACTGTCATTATTGCAGCAACCACCAATTTTGTGTGATCTCTTCTAGGGGTAACCTATTCTACCCAGGGTAATCCTATGTTGTGCACCCAAGACAGCTGCCTCATTTGGTACCTTTGTGGGTGGAAAATATAACCCATGGAAGTTATTTCCCAAAATGTCTGCACCAACCCTGCAATATGCTTATTGTGCTCTTTAGGTTTTGCTTGATTTTAATTATCTTAGTGTGGTTTTCTATTTTTTTGCAACACCAAATCCTTGTACAATGTACCATATTTTCAGATGTTTGTAAAGTGACGTTGAGTCCTAAGGGAGAAAAGCACTATATAAATAAAATTATTATTATTGTTATTATTATTATTATCACCAAACATAAATTATGGTGGGTCAACTTGCCTTTTGTTAAGTTGACTGTACAATCAAGCCATGTCGACCAAATTTGTGTCGCCCATTAGTCCATGTTGATCTAAGGACATTGTCAATCAAATTTCTGTCAGTCAAATAAGTGTGTGGTACAGTGTATGTCACAGTAGAGCATTGTATTTGGTACTGTACTGTAATTACTGTACTGTAATTGTACAGCAATACTATACTTACTGAACAGATAGCACCTTCTGATCCTGTTTAAACAAGGTGCAACCCTGAGCACAAGGTCTGACCACATACACTACAGGGCCCGGACAGTGCACTGATGGCCAAATATGGCCAGGATTTATGTCTTTGCTCTCCTATAGGTGAGCTTCTTCTCCCGGTTGTTGGAGAGAGGTCTGCCTCTCCACTTTACCAGGAGAAGAAGCTCACCTGGGGTGAAGCGGAGGTCTCTGGTTGCCATCTTACCCATTATAAGACACACTCATGAAGCACTCAGGAAGTACTGATGACACATGACCCTCATTCATCACACACACAACAGGTGCAGTTCTCGGTATGGAAGGTGTATGTGGTGTAGTGGTTAGGAGAGCGCAAGGTAGTGTGTGTGGGTGTCCTGGGTTTGAATCCTGGAAGGCTACAAATTTGTTTATTTTTTATTATTATTTTGTTACCATTCCATGTTTTTTCATGAGATAAGGGCAAACCTTGAGCTGACTGCTTACAGTAAATGGCTAAGAGAGTGTCCTTTATTATGGTAATGAAAGGCTCTTGCTTGCTTTGGAGGAAGGTACCTGATGCACTGTGTGTGACTCCCGACCCACTGGGCATACACATTACTACTGTATGAGCCTCCTTACACCACAGCATAGTGTGACTAACAGGGCGCTACATGGCTATGGAGCGGCTCCACTGGGCATGCACTGGAGATCCCATTGCAACCCCCAGATCTGACAGCCATCACAGTGCCAATGGGCCAACAGTGCCACAAGTGTATGTTTTAAATGCACAATCAGATTGTAAAGACTCACTTTTAAACATCCCACCACTAGTTTCACTATAGTGTCTAAGTCTGGGACAGCGATGACAGTGCCAAAAAAAAAATATTATTTTCCAGGGCTCGAACCCAGGACAAGCACTGTTACAAATCAATCATCTAACCACTAGCCCACATGCCAGATATATCAGGAACCGCACATAGCGGGCTTATCCTTGTGCACTCCACCAACCCGTTGCTGCTTTTAATAATAAAAAAATGTGTCTTCCTTTCAAAATATTATACTAGTACATACAATATATACTCAGTACCCCTCCATTAGAGATTAATTCATCCCATCTCATTGATAGCTGTTCATGCATCTCATTAATCTACAGGTAAGGTTATACCGTCATAACACGGCAAATAGACTACAGTACAGTTATTTACAGTATGTGTACTGATCTGCATCCCATTCTATGAGCTTATGTGATATTAAAAATATTGGTTGTGCGAACATGCAAATACAGTGCAAGAATGTGATATCCATCCAACTTAACTGTATGGTATTCAGAACAAATTACAACAGTGGAGCACTCACCACCTGGTGGTTAAGTGCTGTATTATATGCCATAGCATATTTTCGTTGAAGAATACCATGGTATACCAAAATCCAGCCATCAAGTAACATTCCATGGTGTGACACAGAGGCCTGAATGGTGTGCTATGAGCAACAAACTAACTGGGCCCACCTCTATGCTTACTAGCAGTGAGGTAGAGATCTTGAGGCAGAAAGAATATGGTGAATAAGGTGATTGTGAACTGGAGGCAGCAAGGAGGAGGTGATCAGATGTCAAAGTCTGTAGGTGGATTGCGAGTAATGTGATTGGCTACTAATGGCAGCAGTGAGTAGGGGAGTAAGGACAGCAGTGACTTTAGGCAGAAGGGGGATGAAGAGTTAGAGGTCAGTGACTGGAAGCAGCAGGTATTAGGTAACTGAAGGCTAGAGGCAGAAAGGAGGAGGTAATTGGAGAATGAATGGAGCTGGAAAGAGAGATTGGTCACTGGAGGATCAGGTGATTGAGGACTGAAGGCAGAATGGAGTATGAGAAAGTGTAAATGGGGCAAAGGAATAAGGTTAGGTTTGTTTGTAGGATGGAGGTTGCTGAAAGGAGGTGGCAGAAGGTTGGAGACAGTGAGGAGTATATGAGTTATGTGATCAGGAACTGGATGCTTCAGAGAAAAGGTTAGTGTATAAATTAAAGCTTAAGATAGAAGGGAGATTATGAGTGGGGTATTTAGAAACTAAAGGCAGCAGAAAGCTGGAGGGTGCAGTGAGCAAGGGCTGGAGGCAGTAGTGAGGAGGTGATATAGGCTGGGATCAGCAGAGCAAAGGTGACTTGAGGTTGAAGGCAGCAGAGAGAAAGTGAGTAGTGTGAATAGGCCCTGGAGATAGCAGAGCTGGAGAGACAGGAAGGAAGTGATTGAAGGCTAAAGGTAGCAAAGAGGAGGTGATTGAGATGTTTGGGGAACCATGGGCTACATAGAGTTTGGGAATGGATGAAAAGTGGCAAAAAAACAGGGAGAGGGAAATTAGAGTCTGCAGGAAAGACATGATTGGAGCTGGATGCAGTGAGGAGTTGATCATTGACAGGAGGCAGAAATGAATAGATTATTGAGTTTATTAAGTTCTAGATATAGCAAGGAGGAGGTGATTGAGGTGATCAGGGAATAAATACAGAAGGGAGGAAGTGATCAGGGTTTGGAGGCAGCATTGAGTATGAGAGGGGGGCTGGAGTTATCAGAGTAGGGGTGATTGGAGGCTGCAGGAAAGAGGTGAGTAAGGTTATCAGGGACTATAGGCAAAATAGAGGAGGTGAGTGAGGCCATCTGGGCAGAAGGCAGATGGATTGAGGTTATCGGAGGAAGCAGTAAAGAGGTGATCATGGACTGGAGTCAGCAGGGAGGAGGTGACTGAGTGCAGAAGGCAGTAAGAAGGAGATGTGCAATGTCATTGGTTTTGAAGCAGAAACAAACTGGTAAGTTGGACAATTATGGTCTGGAGGAAGCAAAAAATAAGTCATTGAAGTTTAAACGCAACAGGGAGGTGGGAAGTGATTTATAAAGAGGCTAATGGAAAAAGTTATAAGGTGAGTGGGGTGATCAGTGATTGTAGGTAGCAGTGTGGAAGTGATTGGAGGCTGGATGCAGCAAATATAAGCTTAATTAGGTAATTAGGTAATTGGCGACTGAAGTCATCATGGAGACTATCAGACCAGGAAGCTGTAGAAAGCATGTAATTTATGGTTGGAGGCAGCAGAGATGAAATGAGAGAGATGTTCAGAGACTAAAACAGCAGGAAAGTGACTGAAGTGATCAAGTACAGGAGCAAGAAAGTATGAGGTATGTAAAGTGATCATGGACTAGAGGCAGAAGATAGTTGGTGAGTAAGCTGATCATGGACTGGAGGCTGAAGGCAACAGGAAGGAGGTGAATTGAATGACCATGGACTACAGGCATGAGGAAAAATATTGATATGATCAGGGACTGAAGGCAAATGGGAGGAGGTGCGTGAGGCAATCTGTGACTGGAGGCGGTAGCAAGTAGGTTATCAGAGAAAGTAAATAGGTGATCATGGATTGAGGCAGCATTGAGGAGGAGATTGGAGGTTGAATGCAGCAGTGTGGAGGGGTGGTGTGTGAACAGGGGTTAGGGGAAAAAGGTAGATGGTGAGTGGGATAAACATCAATTGTTGGCAGCAGTTAGGAAATGTTTAGAGGCTGTAGGCAGCATGTATGAGCTTAATGAGGTGATTGGTTACTGAAGTCAGCATGGTGGGGGTGATCAGACTTGGAGGCTGTAGAAGGCAGGTGACCGAAGGATGAAGGCAACAAAGATGAGATGAGATGAGATAGGTGACCAGGGACTGATATATTTGAAAAGTGAGTGAAGTGACTAGGGACTGGAGCCAGCAAGGAGGAGGTGAGTAGGGTGATCAAAGGCTGTAGGAAACAGTGAGGAGGGGAGTGAGGTTATCCAGGGCTTGAGGCAGAAGGGAGGTGGTGTGTGAGTTGATCATGGACTGGAGTCAGCAGGGAAGAGATGATTGGAGGCTGGATGTAGCACAGAGGAGGTAAATGGAGTGATAATTGACTAGAGGCAGCAGTAAGAAAATAATTGACATGATCAGGGACTGGAGACAGAAGGGAGGAGGTTTGTAAGGTGATCTGGGACTGGAGGCAGAAAAGAGGAGATAATTGGTGGCAACAAATGTAGGGTTCCCAAGTAGACTAATCAGCAAATGTGGATATAATTTAATTGATAGGAGATAACTGGTGAGTTGTAGTGCTATGTTAGCATTGCAATAGTTAAAGGAGAATGATTGATTGGCTTTCAAACCAATCACACACCGCTGCAGTGACACTGAACATTCTCACACAGGAGAAAGTCCTTGATAATCAATATAGGTTGTAAAAATGAATGCTAAATGAGATGGATGCAGGTAGTAATAAGAATATTGGAACCTAGAGGGATGGTTGTGGTGACTGTACAGGTATGAGAGTGACCGAGTGGTATGAAAGTGGGTACTGAGTGGATAGGTGTGCCACTTCACTTCTCATACCATCAGTTGCATAGACTGCATTTTAGTCAGCACACAAATCTGGATAGCTGCTCCACTATTTTGTATAATAGACATCAATCTCTCTCCAAGGGGTAAATTAACTAAGATGAATGTTCTTTTAAGAAGTGATGTAGTCCATGAAAACCAATCTGATTCCAGATATTATCTTCTGGATTGTGCAAAATAAATGAGAAGTAGAATCTGATTGGTTGCTATGGGCAATGGTAGATATTCTGAAGTTTTATGGAATTTTAAATCAAAGAAGCTTTAATGTTTTGTCTATGGTTCACATTAGACTCAGTTCTTTTCACCAAATAAGTGCAGGTTTGAATTTAACTTATTAGCTATAAAAAAAAACATGTGAGAGCTGGATAGCCAATAATATGGCATTTTTAGACATCTGAGTTTCTCCACATACAGTATATTTTGTAATTTGGACTAAAATTCATCATGGCTATTATATATATATATATATACATACATACATACACACATACATATACAGTATATATACCATATATACTTGAGTATAAGCCACATTTTTTGTGCTGAAAAAGCCCCCTCTCGGTTTATACTCGAGTGATGCTCCACGACCAGGGCCAGTTCTCCCATTACACAGCTGAGTAGGGCGCCACATATTGGAGGGCGCCTCACTCAGCTGCGTACCATGCGGGCCGCGGTGCAGACTGTGTCTCTGTGACTCCAGACGGAGTTCGGTCAGCACTACACAGTGCCAAACACACAGCCACTGGCGCTGGCAGCTGTGTGTTTGTTGAAATTAGCAGCCAATGAGAGTCTGTCAGACTCTCATTGGCTGCTGCTGCTCCCACTGCGGGAGACATCTTCCAGCTCCCGCAGTGGGTAATGGGAGAGATGTCATGATGTCATGACGTCTCTCCCATAATGCAAAGCGGCCGGTGGAGCCGGTAGCAGCGTAGGGACCAGGAGTGGGGTTTGAGGCAAGTGTTTTGTTTTTATTATGTCTCTCTCTACTGGGGGGCTTCTACTGGGGGCAGTACCAGGGGGGATTACTACTGGGGGCACTACCTGGGGGGATATTACTACTGGGGGCACTACCAGGGGGGGTTTACTACTGGGGGCACTACCAGGGGGGATTACTACCGGGGGCACTACCAGGGGGGGATTACTACCAGTAGCTGCTGCATTTCCCACCCTAGGCTTATACTCGAGTCAATAAGTTTTCCCATTTTTTCATGGTAAAATTAGGCACCTCGGCTTATATTCCAGTCGATTCATACTCGAGTATATACGGTGTGTATATATATATATATATATATATATATATATATATGTTTCTGGGGAAACAAATCTTGATTGATTACTTGATACTATATATATATATATATATATATATATATATACACACACACACACACACACACACACACACAGAGAGAGAGAGAGAGAGCGCATAATTAAGGCTTAATCGAAAATATTGTATTCTCCGATAGAATATTCCTGATGGGGAGAGGGTCATGGTGTTTAAGGGATACACCTCAAAAGATATTGAAGGTACCAAGTTTAAATTTGGCATGGGCAGGTAGAACTGTCGCTCAGTGCTACATTCCATATTTCACAGCAAAAACAAAATGAGGATTTGGGAACAATCTAAATATCCCACTGTCAGTTTTTTCTGACACTCTCAGTTAGGACAACTTTTCTGCTGTTGTCTATTGGGGATTTTTGGAAAGATATAAGTCAGGGAACATGGCAAATTTAGACATGGGTATGTTTTATTAGGTAAATCTTGTTCCAAGTTAGGGCATTTTGGGGTTCAGGTAACTGAGAAAGTTACAGTTTTTAAACTACTACCATGCAAATGCCCCACTGTAGAGATAGGGAGCTCCAACTTGCTAAGCAGCTTCAATATGTTCCTAAGGCAGAGGGGTGTAATCACTGTGTATTCAACTTGGTGCCCCAAGATGGCTGTCCTTTGCGGGTGGTAGCGGCGGTGAGAGCCAGGGGAAGGAAGCAGGCATTAGCTGTAGCCAGGACCTGGAGCAGGTAGCGGGCATTAGCTGCAGCCAAGACCTTGGGTGGTAACAGGCATTAGCAGTGGTGTGGGCTGTGGAACCTGTCAGCAGTGCAGGCTGTGGGACCCATCAGAGTTGCAGGCCCCAATGGCAATGTGGGTTGTGGGACCCATCAGTGGTGGTGCTGGATTAGCAGAAAGCCTGGATCCAGGAGGACCTGCCAGCCATTCTGCTAAGTTCGGCATTGGTGCCCACTTCAAAAATGTTTTAAATTAACACTAGATCTATCATGCAGACATATGCTGGCTCAGAATCTTGGAGATCTGAGATACCAGCATCTGTGTATAAATAAACACAGAAGTATAGATGGATCAGCATGATTTATCTGTGCTTCTGTGTTTAAAATATAAAACCTGTGTAAAAAAAATGGGTTACCACCCCACTAAAAAGAATAACAAGCCCTTGGCTTTGGAGAACCTGTACTGGTAGTGCTAAATATAGGGGACAAATGACATAGATTTCTCCTGTATTAAGCACAACCAGCACAGGGCTATTTAGAACCAATCCTGGTTGCCAAAATACAGGGGACAAACAATGTAGGGATCACCTGTATTAAGTGCAACCAGCACTGGAGTCTGAGCCAGTCCAGTTTCTGGAAATACAAGGAGAAAATGAGACAGGTTCTTCTGTATTTACCAGAACCATTACCGTACCCTTTCTAGTGGCACAGTAATGCCACAGCCAGGGGTGGCCTTTCACCAATTCCCCCAGCCAAATTATTACCCCTGACATCTTGTCAGCCCAGGCCGGGGATCCCTGGGGATTTGGGGACCCCCCAAAAAGGGGTCCACCTTTACAGGGCACACCAAGCCTAGGCTGATAGCCCAAGGCTATCTCTGGCACCCCTGGAATGGTGGGTGCTAGGTTGATTATGTAGTGTAGTGCATTTGATAATAGTAAAAATAATGTATTTTGCTGTGGAACTATAGGTCCCAGCAAGCCCTTCACCATAAGCACCAGTATATGGGGTATTACCGGCCCACTGGAACCTGCATTTACAAAGCAAAATAAACCATTGAAAGTAAAAGTTTATTAAAACATGCAACCATGCAAAAACCATGCAAAACATGCAACCACACATGTACACAAACATGCAGACACACATGTGCACACACTATCTCACATACTCACCTATTATCTGTTATGAATCTCTGAGATAATTCATGGTAAGAATGGTTAACCAGGAATTAAAGTCTATAATATGAGGTGTAAATTGATTGATAAGAAGCTTTCTAGAGTAAATTGATAAAGAAGCTGTGAAGAGTCAGTTGATAAAGATGCTAAGAAGAGACTTTGAGGACTGAAGCATACTTGACTGGAATATGGCTTGATGGCCAAGTTGCAGCATTGAGTGCAGATATATTCTTAACAGGAGTTGTGGCCTTGTGGTAAAGTTGCAGCCTTGAACTCTGATATGTACTTGTCTGGGATGTGGCCTTGTAGCCAAATTGCAGCCTTGAGAGCTGAGGAGTATGTGGCAGGGATGTGGCCTTGTGGCCAAGTTACAGCCTTGAGGGCTTAGGAATAGTGGCAGGGATGTAGTCTATTGGCCAAGGTGCAGCCTTGAGGGCTGATGAGTACTTTGCAGGGATGTGGCTTTGTGCCAAGTTGCAACCTTGAGAGCTGAGGAGTACTTGGCAGGAATGTGGCACTCAAACACAGCAGTACAACTGAGACAGCAGTAATGTTGGAAACAAGGAGTCCACTCAGATGCAGCGGTGCAACTAATACAGTATTAATATTGGTAACAAAGAGTCCTCTCTGAAGGCAGCAGTGCAACTGAGACAGCAGTATGATTTAAAACACATAGTCCACCTGATCACTGCAGAGAGGCTGAGACTGTCATGATGAATATATATTAGTTCACTCAAATGCCCCAGTATGGTGGTGACTGGCAGGATACATGCTAGATTGGAGAGACTGGAACACACCATGAGGATGATACAACACATACAACTGGAAGCCACATTAGAAATGCTATAGCCAGCATCCAATCAGATACTTAGCAGAGGTAAAAAAGGAGAGGGATCCAATCAGGAAAGGACGGAGATGATGGAACAGCCAGGTAGGAGGACCTTACTGATTGACCGCCCAGCATACTGGTCTCTTAGCAATTTACCTGAGATAAACACACTGTGCTCTATTGTCCAAGAAGATGTAGTAATGGCTTGTGACAATACCCCCCTTGAAATGGGGTTAAAGTACCCCTATAAACAGGCTTATCATGAAAAATCTCAAAAACATTCTTTTCAAAGCGGGAGCGTGCAAAGATTTTTTGGAGAGCCAAGAATTCTCCTCCGGTCCATATCGCTTCCAATGAAACAAAAATTGTAGACTTCCCTGTGAAAATCTGGAATCCAAAATCTTCTGCACTATGTATTCTTGATGACCCTGGATGAGAACAGGAGAAGGTCTAGCTGGTTGCCTGCAACTGAACCTGTCAGAAGAAAAAAACAGTTTCAGTAAAGAGCAATTGAATGTATTGTTAATTTTGATTAAGTTGGTAACCTCAACTGAAAGGCAGCAGGATTGATCGGAGATTTGATTCTGAAGGGTCCAGTGAATCTAGATCCCAACTTCTGTGAATGTTGACGAATTTTGATGTTTTTTGAAGACAGCCAAACCAGATCTCCAACCTTGAACTTATATGGCTTGTGATGTCTGTCAGTCAATACTTTAGTATGAAAAGATGCTTTGAGAATACACCAAACATCAAACCTTCTTTCAAACCGAACAGAGCCAGGAGGCTGACATAGAGAAAGAAGTTTTTTTCCAGGGACAGTTCCAAAATAATTAGCTCTAGAATGCAGTCAAGAATTGCAAAAATATGATGAAATGGTAGAAGAATGACAAGAGTTATTGAAGGCAAATTCTGACAATGGTTAATGAGAAACTCAATAATTTTGATATTTGGATTCAAAAACTGGATATTTTGCTCCAAGGACTGATTGCCCCATTCAGTCTGTACATTGGACTGAGGGTGGTATCCAGAAGACAAGCTGAGGCTGTTGTCAAGTGAAGAACAAAATATTTTCCAAAAATCATGCCACAAATTGAGTTCCTTGATCTGATACATTTTCCACAGGCAATCCATGAAGTCGGAAGATATTTTGAATGAACAAAACAGATAATTATTTGGAAGAAGTCAGTTTGGAGAGTGGAATAAAATGAATAATTTTAATGAAACAGTCAACAACAGTCCAAATGACTGAACAGTGATAAGAAGAAGGTAGATCCACAATAAAAACCAGTGCAATATGAGTCCAGGTTTTAGAGGGCACTGAGAGGGGAAGAAGTAGTCCAGAAGGAGCATTATGAGGAGACTTATTATTGGGCACAAACATCACAAGCCATGACAAATTCATAAACATCCTGGAATAAAGATTGCAATCAATAATTGGGAGAGTAACTAACCAGTTTTGGAGATACCCGGATGACCAATGGCTTAAGCTGAATGAAAGTCCATTAGAACTGCTTTCTGAAACCTCTCAGGGACAAAGAGCAATCCAGATGGTTTTCCAGAAGGAGCCTCAGAATGACAGAAACAGAGTATCAGCTAAATTCCTAGTCAAGGCCAAATGAGTATAATAAGCTGTATTGATGGTCTCTTCAGAAGGAGTAGTAGGTTGAGTGGTTTGGAAGATTTGTGAAAAAGAGTCTGCCTTGAGATACCTGGAACTAGTCCTGAAATAAATAACATAATTTAAAAAGGTAAAGAAAAGCACACAACATGCTTCTCTGGCATTCAATCTCCAGGCCATTGCAATATAAGACAAGTTCTTATGGTTAGTCAAGCCTGCATTTTGATGTTAAGTTCCTTCCAACCACTGCCTCCAATCTTTGAAAGCCCATTTTATGGCTAACAACTCCCGATTACCAATGTCAAAATTCCTTTCATCTGCAACAAATGTGTGTAAAAAGAAGGCATATTGATAGAATTTATTATCCTGAGGATCCTTCTGAGACAAGATAGCACCAACACCAACTTCGGAGGCGTCCACTTCAGCAATAAATAGAAGATCTAGATCAGGATGACATAGAATGGGAGCAGTGATGAATGTAGACTTCAGCGAATTAAAGGCCTATACTGCCTTCACAGGCCAGATCGCCGTATCTGCCCCTTTTTTAGTCAACTCCACAATAGGTGCAACATTGGAAGAAAATTACTTGACATATTTGTGATAATAGTTTGCAATGTGGATGGTTGAACCCAGTCGCAGATGGCATTGACTTTACTGCAGTCCATAGAGAATCCCTGGGAATAAATAACATCTCAAAAAAGAGACCTCCTTCACTTTGATCTCACACTTTTTCAGTTTTGCATATAAATAATTCTCTTGGAGTTTTTGTAAAAATTGTCTCACATGTTGGCGATGTGGTTCCAGGGATTTTGAATAATGAGAATATTGTCTAAATACTTGATGGCAAAAACTCCAAGGAATTCTCTCAATACATTGTTAAAAAGTTCTGAAGTTAGCAGGAGCATTTGACAGACCAAAACTGAAAATATGAAGACCACCGAACACAGTAGCATCCTCTAAAGACAGTAGTACCCGAATGATGGCTCCGCCATGTGATTTTACTTAAGAAATCCCTTTACTGAGTGCTCATTGACTGAGAGAGGTGAGACTTTCCAATGAGTAGATTTCTCCATTTACTTTAAAGATGAGAACTGCGAAGATAACTTTAGGTTACTTTCGTGCCCATTTCAGAAATGGCGCCTAAGCACAATTTTTTAAATTTGAAGATGGTTGTTGCTAGCTACTTATGGCTCATGACATAATTGTCCCACCCCCTCTGCTAGCTTATATAACCCTGTGCAAGTCAGCAGCACAGCAGTCTGGTGGCGGGGATGCAGCAGTGAAGAGCTGCCAAAGATAATAAAATATTAAAAAAGTTAGTGTTTTGTTTTTATTTTAATATTTATTTTGCAGGGGTACTATAGGTACCAGTTGGCCTTTAATGCCCTGCCTGCTGGTACTTGTGGTTCTCCAAACACTAGCATGCAGGGGAGGTTTTCTGGGACCTGTAGATCTACTACAAAACACATTATTTGAACTCTTACCATATTTAATCAAAATCAACCTAGCACCGAACGCCCAGAGACAGAGTAGTCCATGCATGTGTGTCTTATTGTTTTTTTTTCTCAGATGCATGTACACATAGAATGTACTATTTCATGTGTGCATCTCTTTATAATTTTTTTAACACATATACCAGCCGCACAGCTCTCACTGATCCATACATGCAGTTAGCTATATTTAAATCTTGCACTGTCAAAATGTGTTGGTTAATCTCCATAACATGTCCAGGAGTTCCGGGGATTGTTTAAGGGAAATTGTTCATGATATTGCTTCATGAGCACATCGTTCTTAAGAAGCAGTTCAAGGCTGGTACCATCAGTGCCACTGAGCCCCTTTGTCCCCTGTTGCTGCCCCTGTGCAGTGTCCCCCATATGCCTGCATCCTGCCCCCACAGCTGTCTGTCCCTCTGCACTCCTGAAACACCTCCTGTGTGCTGTCACTTCTACCACCAGTGCTAGAGTACCATTTGTTGCACTTCTTCTCTGCAGGTGGCCCAATTTGCTACTCCTGTTCCTGATAATTAATAAATTATAAAAGCAATGAAATTCCATAGACAAAAAAAATGACAGTTTAACATGTCCTATCAAGGCTTCTTAGACATGATCTGAAATTTCACAAAACCTACTGAATTTCAACCACTCAAATTAAAATAAGCAAATATATTCCATTTGATGCCTTAATGGACTTATATTTTGTGCAAGTCAGATATAGCATGCCATCACACCCTGTGGTTATCTGCAGATTCAGCACTCTCACAGAGTGAGATTGCTGTCATTCACAAAATTGTGAAGCTAATAATTCACAGAATTGTGTGCTCATTGGAATAGACACATGCAGTTTATACAAATGAGGTCTGAGCAGAAGATAGAGCTGCACAGATGGTCTAAGAGTGGGGAGAATGGGATAAGAGACAGACCAGTGTGGATGAGGAGGCAGAAAGGTGTAGAGAGGGGGGGGAAATTTTAGCAGCACAGATGGAGGGATGCCAAAGTGATACAGATGGGTTGAAACAAGTGGTGCAGATGAAGGGGACAAAGCAATGCAGATGGGTGAAAAACCATGGTGCAGATGCAGGGGAAACAGAGTGGCACGGTTTGGGAGACCATAACAATGTTGATGGGGGGTACAGATTGACATGGACACTTAAAGACAGAGCAGTGAAGATGGGTAAAAACAGATTGGTAGGATGAGAGAATACACACCAGCACAATTGGAGAACACAAATCAGTAGGTATTGGGGAAGACGGATTGGTGCAGATGGGGGGAAGTTAGAGTGGTGCTGATGGTGGAAGAAAGAGTGGCACAGATGAGGGCAAGACAAAATGGCTTGGCTGGGGGGAAGGTAGTGGTGCAGAAACCCATTATCACAAAAGCTTTAATGATCACAATTTAATTGCCATTTTTAGTTTGAGTGGCAGAAATTCAGTAGGTTTTGTAAATTTTCAGATCATGTCTAAAAAGCCTTAATGGGACATGTGAAACCATAAGGTTTTTTGTCTATGTAATATATATATATATATATATATATATATATATATATATACACACACTGTAATGTGGTCACAAGCCATTTGAACCCCAGGCCTGGGAATGGTGAGTGCAGGTTTGCACCCCAAATCTGGGAGTGGCGAGGGCAGTGGATTTCTGATTTTGTTTATTTGGTTAATTTTTAATCAGACTTTTTGTGATCACAGCTATCTCATGCACCCCTGTGCAAGCTCATTTATATTAACCTGTGTCATCTGCCTCTTTGGTAGTATGATATAAGCTATTTGGTGACTGTCTTGCTTTTAAAAGCCATAAGTTAGTTTGCAGGTGAGCTTTAAACCAGTTAACATTTTTTTCAGTTGAAACTCTGATAGCAGCTACCAGGTTTCCATAAGTATGACAGATAGTGTAGGACCTGCAGTGAAATGGGGTCCCGTGATGTGGGCTGCAGGCTTAAATGCATTGATCAATCCATGAACCAATACCCCATTATTCATGTATTATGGTGAGTGATTTAACAATGGTGAGTGCTGAGTTTTCTTTATATATATATATATATATATATATATATATAATCAACTAATCAAAATTTGTTCCCCAACCTATTATCACAAAAGCCCCATTTAGGGGTCTCCATGCATGTACAAAAAGAAGGTGGGCCCATATGTGATATGGAGGGCAAGGGTAGAGGATTAGGAAGAATGCCATACAAGAAGAGGACCTGATTTTTAATTTACCGAGTAAGATTATTATAGATTCTGTGAGAATGATTTTGAACAAAGGGGTTGATTCTGACCTGGATGCTAAGCAGTGGATGCATTATATGGCTTATAGTCGCCTGTCTACGCATGCGTATGCATCGCAGTGCGTGTGCATGAACCAGTCACTGTAATCATGAATTGTTTGCTCATAGCACAAAGACTGAGTGTTACTTTGATTGACAGATATAACCATTTGTGGGTGTTAACAGGGGAAGGTGCTTGTAAATGGGTTAGTGGTGCTGCCAACACAGGCGTGTCTGGGCGTCAAAAATGTTTTATTATGGGTATGTATAATTAGCATGGAAGCGTTATTGTACATGTTACTTGGTTGTATTTCAGCCTTCAGCCTTCAGTGATTGCAGTGCTTGTGTTGGGGTAGGGTCTACCTCAGCACTGCGTACAGCTCCGATGGTTCCCTATGGTTCTGATTAATCATACACTTCCTGAAGATGATGAGTTGTAATAAAAAAAAAATGGGTGTCTTTAGACTGGCGTACGCTCATTCTGCTGTCACTCTCTAAGACATAGAGGGTATCTTTACACCAGACAGTGCAATCATGAAATTTGCATATGCAGCCCCTTTTGGATGCAAGCGATTGCGGTTTAGCATCTGGGTCTGAATTGACCCCAAAGGCTTTACATTTATGCCAACCTACTCCTTTGATAATTTTAGATGGAAACAGGATCTGTGGCAATTTAACAATAGTTTAAAACTTAAAGAATTTTATGCAAATTTAAATTGGATACTATGACAAACAAAAAGTTGCCTTTTACACAAAAAAATCACCTTTTGAGCCCAAATCTCATAATGTTTCTACCAAGAGTTTTACCAGGCTTTTTTGATCATCAAAAAATGTCTGAATTCAAGAAAATAAACAAATACACCATAATCTACCTAGAGATTAATATGTGGTTTTATAACCTAGTAGAAATAGAAGTATAGTCATATGTTCCGCTGACAAAGGATGAGCAATGGTGCTTCCAGACACCATTGCCTATAAGAATAAGTTAAATAGACAACTGAGTGATTAATCGGTCTACAGCAAATTAGACAATGACCCTACTGCCAACTTGACACCAAGTCTAAAAAGTTGCTAGATGTATATATGGGTAACCAACTAATGATACACTGAGCCTGCTAAGGTGTGCATGACCACAAAGGGATGTGGCCTTTTCTTAAAAGGGGCATATCATCTTCTTAAAATGGGCATGGCCTCACCTTATGGGGGTGAAGCGTGAGTCATGGGGCCCTGGCCTCACAGCAAATCCCCGCCTTTCAGTCCCAGCCAATAAGATTGCCAGGTTTGAAGCTGGACTGGCATTTGCCAGAAGTGCAAGATGAGCAGTCTGTCTCTGATGACAGATACAATTCACAAGTCTCTATAGTCACCACCAAGATGCCCAATTATTCCAGTGCATGTTTTTATCTACAGTTCTATCTCTATGTATCTGTACCACTATAATTAGCCTTTATGTAAGAACAATCAATCTTTAAAGATAGCAATGCTTTACTTAACAAACTCAGAGTTACATCAATTACCACCAGAATAAAGGTTATGTACGATTTATGTTCTATCCCTATATACCAGTATACTACACGAGGAGGGTCTTGGTTACATGGAATAGTTCCTCTATTCCAATAATGATTTGAAGATCCTGATATTGAGTTTTACATTCAGTTACTGGAGAAAATATTAACCATAAATTACTTTCTTTTTGACAATTCATTTTGTTTTGCAGAGAAAAGAGTGTTCAATGGGTTCCCATGTAGCACTGGCATTTGCAAACACATACAGTATATGTGTTTTGTGGAAACATTATTATTATTTTTTTTTTTTAAGTCCAGAGTTCAAACAATACATACTATTTGTCATGTCTAAAGTGGTGGATGGTTCCAAGCTGGGTGCAGAAGTGTCCCTTAGAGCAGAGTCTTGAAGCTGGAACTGTGCAGGTCTGAAAGGGTTTTCACTCATTGATGGCTATGTCTTTAAGTGAGTAGAACCAAATAGGAGTCATGGAAGTATAGAATGACCTTGAAACTTAGGAAGAGCAGACTAGAGGAGCAACTCAGATCCACTAAAAAACATACAAGAGTTCGGGAGAACCTTAACCAGATCTGAGTGGGGTCTCGGCAGAGTGGAATGCAGAATGGACTGCACAGGTGGCAAGTTAGATCATGGAGGTCTGGAACTGAAGATTCAGGCTGTCAGTGGTATTGGAGAAAGAAACTGGCAAACTGTAATGTCCAGAGAAGCAAGTAGTACTAGCTGGTATTAGTAGGATGGAACACTGAATGAAAACCAAGCATAGCTGAGGAGCACAGAGAACTGGCACTGGCAACCTCTAAACTGGTAAGGACCCATTAATACCATAGGCTGGACTGCAATTGGCCACCAAAGTCAGCTGAGCATCTCATTGCCTGGATTGGATTACATGCGAAATGGCGGCAACCAGTGCCACCTTTGTGAGACCTGCCGGACACCCCACATGTCGCCAGCAGCCCACACTGCAGCCTTATGGACCCTGCCAGAGAACATGGACTGTAACTCTCTGAAACCTCCACGGCACTCCTGGGACATTTCAGTGGATACTGTTATAAAGGTATAAGTTATAAAGGTATGTAAGTAATTTTGTTTCTGTGTTCTTGATAAAAATCTTCATGATTGAAATGTTGAGCAAGCTTGCAAAAAGTTTTTGTGTGATTCTTTATTGCAGAACTTTGAGTGCCGCTATTTACTACAGTAATTATGTGAGGTTTTTTTTGCCACAGAAGGCACCTGGGCAAGTGGTATAACTTATCGTGGAGAGTGGTTCATCTATATATATATATGGGAGTAATTTCATCTCATAACAGCCTCCTGATTCTCACCACTGCTAACTGCATTTCCCATCAGCATCCTATATTTCACCAAACGCCCCAGATTCTTACTCCTGCTTCTTACTACAGCCCCCTGCATCACAACACAGGCTTATACCCCTCACCACAGCCCTTTGCTTCTTACTCCTGCCCACTGCATCTCTTGGTCACCACAACCACCACTGCTACTGCCCTGAAGCACTGTGATGTGCCAGGAAAGGCAGGAGGATCAAGTATAAGATATTTTTATTCCTTCTATGATAAGCAATATCAACATAATTTCCAAAGGGCTGGGGCACAAGTGCATATTTCTGCAGCCTCCATGCACACCCCTCCCAAGCTGATGAACATGGCGATGAGCAATGTTCTCATTCCACTATGTACCCTATATTTCCTGGGCTTCCCGTTGAGCTTCTTCACCATGGTGCCCCTGTCTCATAACAGCACTGACTTCCATGGGAGGTGCTTCCATTTTCCCAAAGGCAAGTGGCTGAGCAGGAACATAACACTGGAGAGGGAGCACTTCTCATTGGAGGAGTGATGTCTGGAGTCCACCTGCAGGTTCAGCATAGGGATGTATATGAATCTGGTGGTTACTAATTATTGATGTTTTTGTTCTAATGTAATGGAACATATTTGATGATGTTCCAATTTTTTTTAAATTCCTGATAGCTATGCCTCACCTGTTCGTGTAGTAACTAGGGTATCACAAATAAGGTTCTTTGCTTGGTAATTAATGTAAATATTGCTTTAATTTTAAAATAACAAACCGGCTATCCCTAATATGGCACTACCTGACTTATTAAACCTTCTCTCTAATATGCATCATATTTGCTTAGCAGAAACATTTAGGAACATGTCTCTCTATCTCTATTCAGCTAATTACTCACTTTTAAAGTGTCATTTCTGGCACACAAATGGTCTCAGTGGCTCATTGAGTACCACCTGGGCTGCATCCTGAGCTGACCATAAATACAGTTAAGTCATAAAACTTTGTGTAGAATTATTTAAAATTTACTAAACAGTTGGATCACTAGTACTACCTAGGTTGGCCACAACATACCCCCCACCCTAACTCACAAATCCTGGTATTCAAGATATTGGAACAAGGCCATTCATGATGAGAAACCAACTTTAATGACCTTATATCACTCTTTTCACACGTTCAAGTCCATCATACCTATATTTCTGTCACCTGGTGGTCTCATCCTCCAAGATCTAGTGCTATTTTTTTGCTTGGATTTGGGAACTTTACATGTTGCTCATCTATATTATCAGAGTTTATCAAAACATTTTTAAATGTCTTTCCACATTAATGAATTTCTCCATGATCATTTATACCTCAACTATAATATGTGAAACATACTGTATGACTTCCCCCTTGACATAACAATGATCCACTTTCTAACATATTTGTATCAGTGCTTCATCAGTTTTACTGATACCCTCTATCCTTTTATTTAAGGCTTTATTAATTCATAACTATTCACTCATGTTGGGAAACTTTTTTGTTTATTTTACACATGCAGACTTCTCTTTCTTTGTATCACTTCCTTTATACTTTATTATATACCCAGGGGAATCTTCTTCCAGAGTTTATGGAACCTCCTGCTTAGTAGGTCAAGTTTGTTTTCTATTTGTTTTTGGGACTTTCCCTAACTGATAACTCATCTTTAGTACCACCTGCAAAGAGAAAATTATTTAGAAAACAAACAATTATCTTAGAGTGTTTTTAGTAATAGCAGGCTCATGTTGTATTCTAGGAGCCTCCATCTTGTTTTTCCAAATAGCATTTATTTGTATTTCCCCCCTTCTTTGTCTGCTCAAGTTGTTCAGACAAGTCTCTTTTTTTTGCATGAATATGAAATAATATGACTCTCAATGAGGTCCAATGTTTTATCACTTCTAATTTTACACAACACTCACAAAATCAACCTGTCACCCACCGTCCAGGGGTGGCGGGGACAGCCCCGGGCTATCAGTCTAGGCTAGGGGTGAACTGGAGAGGGAGACCCCTTTTTTTGAAGGGGTCTCCGACTCCCCAGGGATCACTGGCCTGGGCTGACTTGCGGTTAGGTCTGATGCTGTGGCTGGGGGGCTGGTGATAGGGTTCTCCTGGCTGTGGCATCAGTCCCCCGTTAGAAAGGGTCCAGGGCTGGTTCTGTGATTTACAGGGAGACCTTTCTCACATTTTTCCCTGTAAATCCAGAACCAGCCCTGCTTCCCACAGCCCAGTGCTGGTTGTACTGAGTACAGGGAAACCATTCATCATTTTTTTCCTGTACTTAGTCAACCAGCACTAAGTATCAGAAGTCCGGGGCTGGTTCTGATTTGGGGGGGACCTCACGTCATTTTTTTTCTAACTTTAACTGTTTAATTACTATTTAAAGCCAGATACATGCAGGCATCTCACTGATGTCTGCATTTATCTGTGTCAATCCGACCTGCTCATGCTCAAATTGAGAACATGATGCAAGTTTATTCTATTGGGGATTTGAAGTTCAATTTGAAGTCCGATTTTAAGTTCGATTTCAAATCGAATGATAGTAAATAAGGGTTTTGTGTGTTGGGTGATGTAAAATTACCAATGTTTGTACGATGGTCGATTTGAGGCTGATTTGACTCAAAATTCGATTTGAAGTCTGATTTTACATTCGATTTGGCCTTTAGTAAATATCCAAAAGCAAAATCGAATCCAAATCGAATAAAAATCACACCTCTAATCACTCAAAATGACAAATCGACCTATAGTAAATTTACCCCGAGGAGTCAGTACACAAATGCTGTACTGAGTACACATGCTGGTGATCCAGACTCAGATTAGCACTGAAGTTATAACTAGAGTCTCTGCACAAAGACAGCTGCTTAAATAATCACTGGAGAAGTCTGATGCTGGTTAGTGCTGAAGTTGTTGAACTGGTGTTTAGCATGCAGACAAGGATTAAATAAATCACTTAGAGAAGTCAGCTGCAGATTAGCACTGGAAGGAGTCACTGGAAATAAATATTATAAAGCCTGGAGCGAATCCAAACACTATTATATAACACTGTTAGGAAAGAAAGTTGAACCTGGAAAGCTGCAACAGCTAGTATTCACTGGAAGTAGCGAAGTTGAAAAGCACCTTCCTGTTCCTGGAGTCAGACTAAATATCCTAATGTAGCAGTCCTTTGGAGGATAGTGTCAACTGACAGAAACCATTACTACCATTGGGTGGAGGGCTGATCAGATTATGTAGACTATCATGGCTGTTTCCATGGTGGTAACTGCAGGAACCAAATCACAGAGCAACATAATGATGTCCAAGCAGACCCTAGGCATAATCCTCAGCTCATCACTTGCCACAGTACCTGTTGTCTGACTGCTCATGAGGTCAGGGGAAGCTGGCACTGAGGTAAGAAATGGCCAAACCCAGGCCACAACCTGACACCTACCTCTAATTACCATGATTTTTGCAAATGCTTCAGGAGGCTTAACAATTGTCAGAATGTGGGTAAAAATTATTCCACACATAAAGTAAGAGATACATTTGTTGTATCTTTGCCCAGGCATGACAATAGCCTTCCTCTTATAATGGCCAAGAGCTGCTTCCACTGGTACATGACATTAGTGATGGAGTCATCTTAACAAATAGCCCCCTCAAACTTTGACTCTATTTCAGTGTCATCCTCAATTTATATGTCATCACCTATATTTGTGCTGCTCATCCCCAGATTTGAAGAGGGAGCTGAAATGGTGATGGTAGCTTTTCTGCAAGTACAACAGGAAGGCCAGGCTCACACATAGCACTCATGGACACACTAAAACTCTCCTCATGGATTTGTGACATTTCTGTTTTGTAAAACAGTTTGTTTTACTGTCTTAGTGGTTTTAATTATTTTACACCTTTTCTACACTCAGAGTGAAAAGTTATTGCACTGTCATGAGTGGCATAGGAAGAAATCTTCACTGAAAATTGTAGAACCACCACTCCTAAATAAAGGCTAAGGCCTCAGGACTTCATTCAGAGTTGGTCAAAGCGGCCGCATGGTCGTATGCAGCCGATGTTTGCTGATTTGCGCATGTGTACAGTTCGCAATGCGCGTGCGCAAACTAGTGGCTACGATCAGAAATTTCTGTCTCCTTGAACACCGCCAGGTTGGTAGTTTGAGTGACAGATTGCGGCGTTTGTGGGTGGTAACATGGGAAGGTGCTTGAAACGGGGGTGTGGAGATCCAAACGCAGGCATGCCTCATTATGCGAACAGCGTTTTAAGGGAGTTCATAATTAACAAAGTAGTATCATGGCACACGTGACAGGGGAGGTTTTACACTGACATGATTGTAGAGCTTAGGAGAGGGTCAGGTCAACCTTTAGCAATATGACCAGTTCCGATGGCATACGATGCTCACGATTAATCCTTATGTAGCCGGAGATGATGTGTTATGCGTATGAGAAGTGGGCATATTTTTAGCGATCCGACTGCATCCACCCCTTGGTCGGCAAGCTAACGATCCAACCTTAGGGACACAACTTGCGAGGTAATCATTTGCATATCTGACCCCTTTTCCCGTTCGACCATGTGGCTGCTTCGACTGACTCTGAATGAGGTCCTCAGTCTTTTCTTGCCACTGCATGTGGTGAATGGCATAGTGGCAAATTTATGTTTTTATGCACCACACTTTCCCTTTATTGGATGTATTTTTTTTCTTTAGCACTGTACAGTATATTGTTTTTTTTTATTTTACATACGCTGACTTAGACCCTCTATGTCTTTGAGCTTTAGCTTTAGTAGATGATATTGAAGGACTAGTGTCATCATCATGACTGGTGGCAGCAGCTGCAGCAACAGTATATGGTTGGTCTTCTTTAAAATGAACATTATTCATTTTTCAATTTCACAGATCACTGCATGGCTTATATATGCATTTAAAGAAAGTGCACTAGGGTAAAGAACACCAAACAGTACTAAAAATAGTTTATAATTTAATTTATTTTGTTTTTTTGATGTCACTGCTCAATTTAAACTGCGTAGAGCCACAGGGCTTATACAGTATATGCATGTGAACAAAGCATATTAGGTTATAGCACACCAAAGAGTACAAATAATAGAATTTAATTAGTATTTTTTATTTTCATTTTTTGATTTTGCAGCTCCAAAAAACTGCATGGAGTCACAAGGCTTTTATTTGCACATGGACAAAGTGCACCAAACAGTAAAGACAATACAATTTTATTTATTTTTTCATATTTAGATTTTTTTATGTTGCAGATCAATTCAAACTGTGGGGAGCCACAGGGCTTATTTAGGCAAATGGCAAAGTGAATGAATGTAAAGAGCACCATAAAGTACAAACAATGGAACTCAGAATATATATATATATATATATATATATATATATATATATATATATATATATATATATGGAGAAATAGCGGCACTCATCCCTCCTTCAGGAAAAAAACACAATCAAGCTGTCATGTGTAGCAGCAATGTTTCAGCGCTTTGTATTTCAGTGCCCTTGTCAGGCGCAAGTAATTCCAGAAACATGCAAAAAGATTACGGGAATACACTCACCATTAAATACCTCGTGCAGTCTGACCTCCTGTTCATCACCGCCGCTGAGTCCGGAAGAGTCGGTCACGGGGAGGTGACATCAGTGGTCGGCGCTCCCTGTTGCCGAGTAACAAGTAAAACACACCCTGTGTGAACATATAAGCAAAAGACGTGTTTAAACATATATACAGTACATAACAAACAATAACATCAAAAAGTCAAAATAATAAAATTTATACAATATTTCTGAATAGATATCTATTACTGCAAGGTCCAAACAAGAAAATAGATTTCTTGAAATTTTTATCAATCACGAAGGTAGCTGGGTATGATCAATGGCTAGATATTATAATATAAGTAAACATATAATTGTTTAAATATGTATTTACTGCCATTTTAGGTGCCCCAGTCAATAATATAACCCTTATCAAAAAATCAAACATTATATTTAAAGAAAACAATGTAAGCCTAGCATTTCATTAAGACCCCGAGGGGCCAGTGTTCCTAATCTGTGAATCTACTTGGATTCCAGCTGGAGTAATATTTTACCCCTATTACCTCCCCTTTTATTAGGAGGGACATGATCGATGATCCATTATCTGATGGTGGCCACATTATGGTTGGCTTGCAAAAAGTGACATGTTAAAGGTTGTTCGCTGTTACTTCTTGTGATTGCAGTTCTTACATTGGAATCCAAGTGGATTCACATATTTTTTGATAAGGGATAAGAGGAGCAGGTGATAAGTGTGATTTTACACCCCCTGTAACACTTGCAGGGAGAGAAAGAAGGCTTCTGCTTCAGTGCTCAGCGGCAGCAGCCTCCCTGGAATCTCCTGAGCAGCAGCAGTAGTCTCTTCATTCTTCCAGCCCAATATGCTACTGAAAAAGGCCCCCACCAGGCCTCTTTAAGCTGTCCTGGATAATTAGTACCTGCTCCCCCTCTTGGTGCCCCTGGTTTAGCCAACTTTGCAGCAGAAATATAGTATGCAGCATACATCAACTTACTACAACTTCTGAAACATTTTCATGTAAGTAAGGCAGCTCCCCACCATATTTATCCAAACACTTGAACCTGCTTTTGAGAAGTCCAAAGGATCAATATTCCAAACTCATAGTGGATATGTCTGCCTCAGTATATTTGAGTGTGTGAGCTTCTGTGGATCCAACAAAGGTGTCTTAACCCAAGAGTAACATCAAAATCCTGCCTTATCTAAAAATATCCTGGCATTTTTCAATTCTCAACCCTCTCATAAAGAGATAACTGATGCAGGTTATAGGCATCATGGCAGGATCTTGGGAAACCAGTGTCCAAACTCATTATTTTGATCTCTAGGTCACTAACTATCTGCACATGGAAGGAGCAGTAATAGTAATGATTCATGTAACCTCCAGCCTCTAATTTAGGTTTCTCAGTGCAATATTAGTGCAATTTAAGTTGTCCAAGACCTTGTTAATGCCAAAGATCCTATAGAAGGCTACCTTAAGCTTCTGCCACTCAGTTTCCTCACTGTTAAAAGTGGCCATCATGAGTTGTCAATCTCCATCACCCCGGTGACCTCTTCTACCACTTCCGCTTCCTTATGGGAACAATTCTGGCTGTTGCTAGGTGATCTGGATGCTGGATGACATCATGGGTTACCTTTTTTATGCCTTGCAGCTTCCTCGCTGCCTTGCCGGCTATAGCATCTCCATGCGTGTACTTCAGGTTCCTGTTGTGGAGATTCAGCTAGTGACTTGCCTCAGCACTGACTGCAGCATCATTTACCTCTCGCTGTCTCAGCCGCATCATTGCTAACCAAAGCCACATCTCAGCCAAGCCAGGCTGCATCAATTACCTGTGGCTTTCTCAGCTGCATCACAGCTAACCATGCCGCACCTCAGCCAAGCCAGGCTGTAATATTTACCTCCGGCAGTCTCCAGCACATCATGACTAACCAAGCCGCACCATGGTGCACTATCTGCACTGGGGCCATCAAGGCCATAATATGTATACACCACCTCCTCTGCTCTCAAAACCACATCTCGGCTCATTCGACGCACCAGGGCCTTCAAGGCCATCAGCCATCTACACCACCTTCTCAGTTCTCAAAGCCACATCTTGGCACGCTAGCCGTACCACCACTGTCATAACTGCATCCAGGCTCTCAAGCCACATGGGGGCTCTTATAGCCAAACTCAGACTTCTCACTCACTCCATTGGTTCAGTGTCACATAAAACCTTTTGGTCCTTCTAGGATAACTGTGTAAGCCTCAACTATCTGGAGTTTAAGTCCAGGCAACCACCTAAGTACCGGTGAACATACTCAGTTCTATGGGAACAGCAGGTGGCTGTTATTGGCAGAAGACCTCACCTCAGTGGTTCTAGATGTCTTACATGGTGAATTCTAGGAGACCGCAATAATCACATGGAAAGGAGATATGTGTATGCAACATTTTTAATAGTTGATTTAAATGCCTAGAAATTGTTGCTTTCATAATGCTTAAGACTTTTGAGCTCATAAACTGAAAGGATCCTGTGGCCAGAAAGTGAGGGGCACACCTTATTTTTAGCAGCCCAGACATTGAATTATTGCTCTCCGCCTTAGGTTCTAAATCATCTTCCAACTGCACATAGAGATTCAGCTGGTTGAAACCATTCAAAATAAACATTTGTGCAATCTCCTGATTAGAGAGGGAGTTCAGGACCAACCAAAATCTGAAGACAGGCCTAGTGCACTAACAATTGTTTCAGTGTATTGAACCTCCAGGCACGTGCACAATGCGCCCCACTTTTAAAAAAATGTGAACATTCAGTGACATATTGATGAGTGTGATTAGCAAACAATAACCCCTACATTGCAGAAATATTAAGTCCAGGGTTGGGGTAGATGTCTCCATTCCTAGGTGCAATAACAAGTGTCCCATTTTGAAATTATGGGACTCTATAGTAGTTATTAACTATGAAAACTTGCACTGCAAATATACCATTATGCCGAGTGCATAAAGCAGGTGAGGGAACGAACCTCTTCCTTCCTTCATGCAGTAACATCCTTTTTGAAAGATGGGAGTCCTAGAGACTATAGGACTTACAGTAATTAAACATTGCAATTACTTTCCATTAGTAGAAAAAGGCATTAAATTGTTTATTTGCTCATAATAAAAACATTTGTTTCTGACTTTTTATGTTCTATGCTGGCTTATTAGAGGAAACTGAATGGACAGTAGTTGATGTGTAGAAAAACCTCACACATACATTTAGTTAGTTTCTGAGAACATGGTAACATATACAGTATTTAGAGTGACAAGTGCAACAAGTCAGAATAGTGGTTTATATGCCCACAGGTTAATATACAGATCCATACCTCCTCTCCCAGAGAAATTAAATATTGTGTTTGTTACTATATAATCATATAATCACTATAAAATATAATTTCTGTACTTTTTTTAAAATGTTTTTGGGATTATTTGCTAGTTGTGTATTACACCTCAGTATTGATAGCAACACATATAACTGAACAAGTGCCCTGACAAAATATGTAGGTTAGAAGTGTGTTGCTACTCTACACTTGTTTTCAAGATTGGTATTAGGACACTTTGGGGTCTATACACTAAGCAGTGTGTCACGGCTGCTGACACTTGGGACTCCGGGGAGGAGGCAGGCCTACTAGGCACAATAAACTGGGGAGGTTTTAGGAATTACCTTTTCATAAAATCTCAGTAGCACAGAATAAAAGTAAATAGAATTTATTCACAGGAGAATTATAATAGCAACATCTCAATAATGAGTATAGGAGAAAACCCATATTATATATATATATATATATATATATATACATATACACACACATACATACATACATACATACATACATACACATATATACGCAGTCGTTAACACAGAAGAGCTAATATGGTAGGGAACCCCGAGTCCATTATGAGGCTAACACCTCAGTATGGTATAGAGGAGCTTTACCAGGGTGGAACCCTGTAGTAATTGAGATCCAGAGCAGAGTGAGCCCTGTGATGCGGTGAAAGACGGAGCAGGGTTGAGCCCTGTGATGCGATGAGGTCAGAGCAGGGTTGAGCACTGTGATGTGATGAAGTTGAAGCAGGGTTGAGCCCTGTGATGCGGGGAGGTTCCCAGAACAGGGTTGAGCCCTCATGTGTAACTAGAATCTGGAGGGGGGTTGAGCCCTGTGATGCAATGAAGGTTGAATCAGGGTTGAGCCCTGTGAAGCAGTGTGATTCTGGAAAATGAGGGGTGACTTGAAACCTGAATGGGGTTGAGCCCAACAGTTTGGTGATGATAACTATAATGGTGCAGCTGACAACTGTATCGAAGATGGGTTTGATGTCCACAGGAGTAAGAGACAACAGGAAAAGTAAATAGTGCAGCAAAAGGTGAAACCACAGCAGTGGAGCAGAAAGCAATACTTAGGCAATGGCTATGCTGAGCTCTGTAGTGCGGCTGGAAACTGGAATCAGAAGTTTAGCTGGAACATGAGATGAGATATAGCAAAGTCCACAGCAACCCACAGGCAGAGCAGGGATCTGGCAGGAGTCCAAGAAAGACCTGAAAGTACTGTTGCACAGACACTGAGACACAGTTAGTAACAGGCTTTATACTAGAGGTCTGTGATCCATAGGAAGTTCAGAACATGTGACCCAAATGGAATCAGGTTTGAAATAATGAGCAATCTTGGAATCCCACAACCAGACAACACCTTGGAAACAGATGATCACTTTAGCTCTCTATCGCCTGTATGTGAAGAATGCCACCAAGCAGGATAGCTCCTCCAATGACCACAGAGGAACTTTGGAAAAAATAATCTATCTTTATGAACTGAAATAGTCGCAGTTCTGACAGTACCCACCCCCCTTTTTAGGTGGTCTCCGAACACCCACCAGGTTTTAAAGGGAATTTAGCATGAAAATTATGTATCAATTTAGGAGCATGGACATCAGAGTCTTTAATCCAAGATCTCTACTCCGGGCCATAACCCTTTCAGTCTACAAGGTATTGTAATTGATTTTGATGCTTACATGAATCCATAATCTTATTGATCTCAAACTCCACAACTCATGCAGTTGTTAAGGGAGGTACTTTAGGCAAGCTGTCATGAAATTGATTAAGAATCAATGGTCTAAGCAAGGAGACATAAAAGGAGTTAGGTACATGCATAGTTAGAGGTAGCTGTAACTTACATGCCACTGGGTTGATAGTTTTTATAATATGAATAGAACCAATATACCGGGGTGCAAACTTCATAGTAGGTACTTTAAATCGAAGATTTCTAGTAGAAAACCAGACATGATCCCCAGTAGAATATTTAGGAATAGCCGAACATTTTCCATCAGCAAAAAATTTATAATTATAAGAGGCTTTCCTAAGACACTTATGTACCTGTCTCCAAATTGCAGAAAAATGTTGGAGGGTAGCTTTGGCTGCTGGAACGTCCACTGTAGGAATTGATTGAAGCTTAGGAACTCGAGGATGCCGACCAGAATTAACAAAAAAGGGACTTACACCAGTAGCAGATGAATAATGAAAGTTATGAGTAAACTTAGCCCAAGGCAAGAAATCCATCCAATCATCTTCAGAAGAAGAAATATACATTCTCAAGAAAGTCTCCAACTCCTGGTTCACTCTTTATTTTTGTCCATTTGACAGAGGGTGATATGCAGAAGAAAACTGTAATCTAATTTGCAATGATGAACATAGAGCCCTCCAAAACCAAGAAACAAACTGAACACCCGATCATACACTATCTCAGAAGGAAGTCCATGAAGACGAAATATCTCTTTGATAAATATTTGTGCTAATTTGGGGGCTGATGGAATTCGAGCCAAAGGACAAAAATGAGCCATATTGGTAAAACGATCCTCCACTACCCAACTAACTGTACAACCCCTAGACTCAGGAAGATCTGTAATAAAATCCATGGAAAGATGGGTCCAGGGTTGGGTAGGAATTTGTAGTGGATGGAAAGGACCCACAGGAGACTCCCGGGAGGATTTATGTTGTACACACTTAGATCAAGAATATATAAACTCTAGGACATCTTTTTTCAAGGAAGACCACCAATATTAACGTTGCAAAATGAGCAAATTTTATGAACCCTTGGATGTCCAGATAAATGAGAATTATGAGCCCAGGAAAGAAGTTTACCTCATAGCTCTAGTGCCACAAATATCTTCCCAGATGGAGGATCAGTAGAGATGGAAATTGAAGAAAAAGCCAGAGGGTTTATTATAGGGTACCTTTTGATCATCATTTTGTTCTTTCTCTTCCAACATTGAGCGTAAAACTGCATCTACCTTTTTGTTCAATGAACCTGGACGATACCTGAGGACAAAATCAAAATGAGAAACAGAAGAGTGCCCAAAAAGATTGTCGTGGGTTCAAACAATGGGCAGTTTTCAAATATAACAAATTTTTATGGTCTGTAAAAATAGTAACAGGAAGCTTTGTGCCTTCTAATAAATACCTCCATTCCTCCAAAGCTAACTTAATAGCTAAAAACTCTTGGTCCCCAATGGAGTAATTACTCTCAGCACTAGAAAACTTTCATGAAAAGAATCCACAAGACACTGTTCTCCCATCTGCAGCCACTTGAGACAAAATAGCCCCAACTCCATAAGTGGAGGTATCCACTTCTAGCATAAATGGCTTCTCAACATCAGGTTGAACTTGAATGGGGGCCATGGAAAATGCATCTTTGAGAGTCTGAAAGGCATCCAATGCCTCTGGGGACCACACTTTGGGATTAGCCCCTTTTTTCTCATAATAGTAATTGGAGCTATAATCGTTAAAAATGCTTTGAGAAACTTTCTGTAATAATTGGCAAAGCCTAAAAATCTCTGAATAGGCCTTAATGAACTGAATCTTGAATAGCCTTTAACTTCTCAGGGTCCATCTGAAGTTCGGAACCGGAAATTATATACTCCAAACAGGGCATCACTGGTACTTCAAAAACACACTTGGAGATCTTACCATAAAGCTTATTAGCTTGAAGATGATGTAATACCTCTTTAACATGGGTACGATGATAAGAAAGATTCCTGGAAAAAAATCAAAATATCATCAAGATAAACAATAACAAACTGATAAAGTATAGCTCAGAATATTTAATTCACAAACTCCTGGAACACCGCAGGAGCATTACATAAACCAAAAGGCATGACAAGGTTCTCATAATGGCCATCTCATGTATTAAATGCAGTTTTCCACTCATCACCCTCTGTAACTCTGATCAAGTCGTAAGCCCACTTTAGATCAAGTTTGGTAAACCCTTAACTCTGTCAAAAAATACTGTAATGAGAGGCAAAGGATAATTATTTTTTACCGTGATCTCATTTAGACCTCTAAAGTCGATACATGGACGAAGCGTTCAAAGCCTGAAGCATTTGTACCCCAGTAGCCTGTTCCAGATCCGGATTCAATTTTAGGTTTGTGCAAACTGTACAGCTGTTGACACTTGGGACTCCTGGGAGGAGGCAGGCCTTCTAGACACAATAAACTGGGGTGGCTTTAGGAATTACCTTTTCATGAAATCTCAGTAGTGCAGAATAAAAGTAAATATAACCTATTCACAGGAGAATTATAATAGCAACATCTCACATAAAGACTCAACAACACAGAGGTTCACATAAGCAATAATGAGTATAGGAGAGAACCTATATATATATATATATATATATATATATATATATATATATATATATATATATATACACACACATACACACAGTCTTTAACACAGAAGAGCTAATATGGTAGGGAACCCTGAGTCCATTATGAGGCTAACACCTCTGGATGGTATAGTGGTGCTTTACAAGGGTTGAATCCAGTAGTGATGGAGATCCAGAGCAGGGTTGAGCCCTGTGATGCTGTGAGGCTGAAGCAGGGTTGAGCCCTGTGATGCTAAGAGATCGGAGCAGGGTTGAGCCATGTGATGCGGTGAGGTTCTGGAACAGGGTTGAGCCCTGCGGTGTAACTAGAATCCATAGTGGGGTTGAGCCCCGTGATGCAGTGAAGGTTGAAGCAGGGTTGAACCCTGTGAAACGGTGTGATTCCGGAACAGGGTTGAGCCCTGTGGGGTGACTAGAATCTAGAATGGGGTTGAGCCCCGCAATACAGTGATGATAACTGTAACGGTGCAGTTGACAACTCTAATGAAGATGGGTTCGATATCCACATGAGTAAGAGACAACGGGCAAAGCAAATAGTGCAGCAAAAGGTGAAATCACAGCAGTGGAGCAGAGAGCAATAATTAGGCAATGGCTTTGCTGAGATCTGTAGTGCAGTTGGTAATTGGCATCAGAAGTTTAGGTGGAACATGAGCGCAGATATAGCAAAGTCCACAGGAACCCACAGGCACAGCAGGGATCTGGCAGGAGGCCAAGAAAGACCTGAAAGTAACATTGCACATACACTGAGACACAAGCCCTCATTCAGAGCCAGTCGCAAGAAGCGATTGCTCTCTCTGAATGAGGGCTGCCACTTCCTTTTTTTAGTGCGGCCTTTTGGTTGCTAGCTAAACTTTGGGTGGTAACCCACAGCTTAGCGACCAACCAGGTTGATGGTTGTGATTGTGAACACCATCGTGACCATCGGGGCTTGCGTCGAGACCCTAAGGTTGGGTCTTGGCAATCGCAAGTCCCATGGAGCTTCCAGATCTGACTGAGTAGGAAACTCTCCACTGACATCACTAAGCAGGAAACTCTCCACTGATGATGTCAGTGCAGTGTTCCTTAAGGAAAGCCTCCTTTTATGAAACCACCCCCACAAAGGAACTTTGGAAAAAGTAATCTATCTTTATGTACTGAAATAGATGCAGTCCTGACACAGTTTTAGGAGACAGAGTGAAAAGTGATAAGGTGCCAACCAATCAGCTCCCAACAGTCATCTCACAGGCGGTGTTTGAAAAATGACAGTTGGGAGAAGATTGGCTGGTACCTTATCACTTTTAACTCTGTAAATAGACCCCTTTGATTCAATAAGGATCACAACTGCGATCATAGCTGCAATTATACATGCAGTCTCATTGCAAATTTATTCTAATCACTGCAATCACAATGCAATCTTAGCCAATCATCAGGACACCCCTTACATGCATTCATAATACTTAGCAAGACTGTGAAAGCATTGGAACATCGAGTACCATCCACTCACGCACACTTGCACAAACCTTACTCAGAGATTTCTAAACCCCTCACACACTATAAATGCTCAAGCTACGTATGGCATTGCAGTGGCTAATTTATGCACGCCCCTGTAATGGTGTTCAAACGCAATGGCACACCTGAGTTTTGCTGACTGTCCTCCTGGCACCACCCCAAAATGCTCAATTCCTGTCAATAACAATGTAAAGGGTCAGTGTAGTGACTGCGATCGCAGTCCGATTGCAGTGAGGAGTTTGTGCATGTGCATTTTGATGCATTTTGGCCGATTGCATGCGTAAGTGCAGTTGAGATCTTTGTGGAATCAGACCCTGTATCCTGAATATTAGATGCTTTTTGAAAGGCAGTTTTATTGAGGGGCTAGTAAGCGGTCACTCTGTCAGGGTACTGTATCTAAACTTGGACATGTTACTAGAGTTACAGATAAACTTAAGATAGTGATTTATGTAGTAGTTAAAATAGTACACTACTTTTAATTGCTTATAGATCTAAAATTTATGTTTGTCATTTATTTCTGAGTGTTTGATGAATAAAAAAAATTGTGGACATCTGCAGAGTTAATTGGTTGGAAGTGATTCACTATTCACCTAATACAATCTCTATCCAGGATCCAAGGAACAAATCAGAATATTGATATGTTCTGTGGCATTTCTATAATGGCTGCAGAGTGTGCAGTGCACATGAGCCTCTGTGTTCAGGGGGTCCACACTGCTCAGCATGCACCTATGTTGTTCAATACTTAAACCTTTGAAGTCTATGTTGACAGCAGAGTCACTGCACAAATCACTGGGAAAATGGTGACACAGCCATTTTCCCGGAGATCCACACTTGCACAGCAGATATTGGCACAGCAACAAAGTCTACATCTATGCACTTTCACCACTAGCTAAAAATGAGTGAGCATGGATGGAGACTGTACACAGGCCCCATCCCTATTTAATACACCCATGTGGTACAATACTTACCTCTTTGGAGTCTATGTTCATAGCAGCAAAACTGCACAAATCACTGGGAAAATTGCAGAGAAAACATTTTCCCAAAGACCTGTACATGCAGAAGACCCCATTCATGCAGAGTAGACACTAACACAGCAACAAAGTCTGTGTCTATGCACTTCCACCACTAGCTAGAGAGGAGTAAGCATGGATAGAGACTGTACACAGGCTGCATCCTTGATTAATACTCTCCTGGATAAGTTATTATAAACAACACTATCTGGTACAGTCAGGGATGCCAAGAGGAGGGGGAAGTGGGTACAATTTGCCCAGGCCTGGGCTTCCAGAGGGGCCCAGCGGGGGGCCCGGGTCTGGTGCCAACTCCCCTCCCTAGCAGCAGCCCAGCATACAGTGTGTGCTGGGATGCAGTGGGAGATTGCTCATGGCTGCTAAGCAGCAGCCACAGCAATCTCCTATGCCTGAGGGAGCGATCACACTGATCGCGACCCCCCTGGCTTTGAACCGGGCTGAGAGGCTCACAGTAAACCCTCCCTGGCATGCAGTGGCTCGGCAAAAAGTTTTTTTCAAGAGGGTGTGGCCATGCCTCCCACAATTAGGGCATTACCTCTCTTTGGCAGGGCCAGGTGGCGCTCTCTATGCCCCTGGGTACAGTACACAGTTTAATAGAAATTTGTCTTGCAATCACCACAGGGAACCTTCTCTTTCTCTCTATTCAATGCATGAAACTTTACCAAGATAGCATCAGAATTTTCTGGTAGCCACCCCACTGTTCTTTAGCCAGCAATTATTCATATTGACTGCCTTGGATACTTGTTTTTGAATGTTGGTTGTTGTTGGTGATCTTTTCATTTGATGCTTTATTTTGTTATGTCTACTTATGTATTCATTATTATTATTATTATTATTATTAACAGTTTCTTATATAGCAGAGCATATTCCGTTGCGCTTTACAATTGGAAACATTGATAGAACAAAACAGGGTAATAACAGACAGACAGAGGTAAGAGGGCCCTGCTTGCAAGCTTACAATCTATAGGGAAATAGGCAGTAATATACAATGATAGGTGCTATATATTGCAATTTGGTCCGGCCAGAATGCAGAGTTTCTTGGTGAGATGCATGATCCAGTCACACAGGAATGTCAGCAAAATGTCATAAGTATGTGAAAGAAAGACAATATGTGAGGTTATATGTGTGGACTGTGAGAGGGGTTGTAATAAGACAAAGAAGCTATGAAGGTTATGTGGTCAGTTCTGGAATCTGATAAGCTTGTCTGAAGAGGTGAGTTTTCAGGGAAAGCTTGAAGGATTGAAGACTAGAGGTAAGTCTTATTGTGTGTGGTAAGGCATTCCATAGAGTGGGTGCAGCCCGAAGAAAGTCCTGTAACCGGAAAATGGGAGCAAGTAATGCGCGGGGATGAGAGACGCAGAACTTGTGCTGAGCGGAGAGGTCCAGTTGGGAGATATTTTGAGATGAGTGAAGAGATGTATGTTGGTGTAATTCAGTTAATAGCCTTATGTGTAAGTAACAGTATTTTGTATTGAATACGGTAGAAAACCGGCAACCAATGGAGGGACTGACAGAGCGGGGTAGCAGACAATGAACGTTTGGCATTCATAATGGATTGTAATGGTGATAGCCTGTTTTTGGGAAAACCAGTAAGGAGACTATTGCAATAGTCAAAGCAGGAAATAATGAGTGCATGGATTAGAGTTTTTACAGTGTCTTGTGTGAGATATGGTCGAATTTTGTATATGTTTTTTAGATGTATGTAACATGATTTTGAGACAGATTGAAAGTGGGGAACAAATGACAGTTCAGAATCAAGGATGTCACCAAGGTAGCAAGCTTGTGGGATGGGGTGGATTGTTGAGTTATCAACAGTGATAAATAGATCAGATTGGTAACTGTTATTAGGCCGGTGGAAATATATTTAATTCTGTTTTAAAAATATTAAGTTTCTGGTAGCGAGATGACATCCAAGATGAAATGGCAGAAAGACATTCAGTGACACGGACCAATACAGATGGTGATAAATCTGGAGAGGATAGCTAGATTTGAGTATCATCCGCATACAGATGGTACTGAAATCCAAAAGAGCTGATTAGTTTGCCAAGAGAGGTGGTATAGATTGAGTATAGCAAAGGGCCTAAGACAGAGCCTTGCGGTACTCCAACTGATAGAGGTAGCGAAGAGGAGGCAGAATCAGAAAAATGAACTGAAAAAGAGCGATCAGATAGGTAGGAAGAGAACCAAGAAAGAGCTGTGTCCTTAAGACCTAGGGACTGAAGTGTTTGTATGAGAAGAGAGTGGTCAACAGTGTCAAAAGCAGCAGAGAGATCTAGAAGAATTAGAAGTGAGTAATGGTCTTTAGCCTTGGCAGTGACCAAATCATTTACTGCCTTAGTCAGTGCTTTCTCTGTGGAGTGCTGGAAATGGAAGCCAGACTGAAGTGGGTCCAATAAGTTGTGGGTATTAAGAAAGTGTGGGAGGCAGGTGTAAACAAGTCTCTCCAGTAGCTTGGGAGGGCATGGGAGCTGGGAGATAGGTAATTAGAGAGAGTGTTCATAAATTGTTACACCTCACATCATTAATGACAAATTACAATAGATGCAGACTATTATAGATTACATTAGGAAAGAGTTTTACTATTTCATAGGGTATTTACATATTGTTGTTGGGTGAAAAAAATAGAACTGATATAGATATTTGCATAAAGTAGGACAAATACTGCATGGATCGCTCTGCATGGATCACTCTAATTTATACTGTTTTCCTGTATATTACATTTTACATTTGATGATAAACTGATTTTGTTTTGATTTTTGTGAATATGTAAAATGTGCAATTTTGAAAAGTGTGTGACTCATGTACATTTGTTATATTTTGAAGGAACTATCCTAACTTTTATTGTTCATTTATTAATTTATAAATTTACTCAGTAAAGATATACTGTACTTTTTATAACATTTACATTCCAAAGTCTTTTGTGAGTGTAAAACTGATTCCCGTATTCAATTAGCCACGATAACTCAGAATCAGTTGAAAAGTATCGATGGTGACATCATTTCGCCAGGTGGAAACTTATCACTCTATTCACTTCCAAAGACTTTTTGCGTACGTGGAAAGTCAATGCATTGGAATCGGCAAAAAAGTTTGGCCTATTAATAAGGGTCGAAAAGAAGTTCAGAACCGTGTTTCTGGAGTGCACACTTTAGAAAAACCCCTAGAATCCCTTGATACAGTCCCCCAAAGGTAAAATGCATCAAAAAAAGTTTAAAAAAAATCTTCTGAACACCTCAAAAAAGTTCTTTTGTTTTGGGGGCGAAAAAAATAAAAGTGGTGGGTAAAATTTAAAAACTAGCAAAATAGACTCCAGGTGGGTCCCAACGTATGCCCCAGTGCTATTTTTGATTGCAGGTGTTTGAGGAAGGTGGATTTTTCACAATTTTTTAAACTTTACATTATCAACTTTAAAATATGCTAGCAACCATTTTCTGGTAACCCAATTCTGCTGGGACTAGTTATTTCCTCACAAAAAAAACTTCTAAATGCTTTTCTTCACCCCTTATGCAAATACGCTAAACATCACCTATTGAGACCATTTAGGTACCCCAAATACCTTAAGCAGAGCAATTCTGGGGTATCCATAGTGAACCCCCTGATCAGTGTTTCTTTTGTGGGGTGTCAGTCTGATTTCCCTAAACCTACAGCACTTTTTGCTTGTTTAAGGTTTTACCATGATCCATTTTCGCATCCTTTAGAACTGAATAGGGCGAAAAGCGGTTGCATGCACGAAAAGTCTCTTCACCAAATACATGCGATTTAAGAGAGGCAAAACTTACCCGACTTATCGCGGCTTATTGAATATGGGCCTAAGTTGTTTAAGTCATCAATTTTGTCAAATGAAAAACATTCAGAAATAATAGACATTATAAATATAATAATGTACTTTACTAGCATAATATCTGCAAAAAGTAAATAAGTCAAACAGAATTAAACAAACATTTTACATATTTTTTTTCAAAATAACAATCTTACATACATTAAATGTTAATTAATAATTTATTAAAGATTAGCATATTAAAATACATTGTTTGATTTTTTTAAGCACAAGCGTTCTTTTCTGTTCATTTCAGGTCTCATCAGGATATTGTAGCATTTAGGGAAAAATATACAGCCTAAAACCCCAATGCATGAGGCTAATATAGCAAACACCTCTACAATAACCATATGTTTCCCATTACTGCTCAGATAGGCTGGGATGGCACAGACCCACACACTGCAGACCACCAGCATGCTGAATGTGATGTATTTGGCCTCATTATAGATGCCAGGTAATGTCCTCACCATGAAAGCCAGAACAAAACTCACAGATGCCAGGAACCCCATGTAACCCAACATGAAATAAAAGGCCAACACAGAACCCTCATTACATTGGATGATGATAGTCCCAGGATATGTGTCCATGTTAAACTCCTGAAATGGAGGAGAAACTGACAACCAGATAACACCATTCAGGACCTGGACAGATGAGCAGATCAGCACTATAGCATTTGGTAATTTAACTCCCAGCCATTTTCTCCAGTAGCTTCCTGGTTTTGTGGCCTTAAAAGCGATGCAAACCATGATAGTCTTGGCCAGGACTGAGGACACAGTGATAGTAAATATGATTCCAAAGGAGAGTTGACGCAGCATGCAGGTTATATCCACTGGGCGACCAAGGTAAAGAAATACACAGAGTAAACTCAACATAAGAGAGATGAGGATAATAATGCTGAGGTTCCTATTATTAGCTCTGACAATTGGTTTATTCCGATTTGAATAAAATAGTCCAATTATGAAGACAATTATCCCAGAAAATAATAGAGCTGTGACAGAAAACACTGAGGTTATAGGATCTCCTTCATATGATAGAAACTCCTGAGCCTTGGCAATGCATTTGTTCTTTGCATCATTAGGCCATTCATTATCAGCGCATTTCACACAACTTTCATTATCTGTGGAAAAATGTAACATCAATTTAATATTGTGAAGTAATGTTACTCTTACTGTACCTCTCTCCATTTATATTACTTGATCTACATTGATCTCTACCTTGCACAGAAAACATGGCAAATTAGGGGACATGTGTGGTAAACTTTGTTAACAAACTATCCATAAGAAAGATAAATACACTTTTTATTTATGGGGCCAAATGTAAATAGGTGAGAGTTTAGAAAATGTGAGAGTTTAGCATTATACTTTCACACTTTCTAAATTTGGCAAATGTATTAGAGAGTCTGAGAGAAGGCAAACTCACAAGTTTTTAGACTAAAAAAACTCACAATTTAAACTCTAATCCAAATATATTCCCATTTTGAAGATAAAACTCGACCAATGCAATATAGTGTTACTGCTAAACTCTTATATTTTCTAAACTCTCACCCTATTACCCATGGTCTTAATGAAAAGTATGGAATAGACCCCTATTACATAATTATCTTATCTTTTAATTATTTAATCTACCTCAGTATTTTTATGGATCATATTCCCATCAATAAGTCTATACTTTTATAATTGTATAATTTAGAATTGTTCTTGCATATATTTATTGGTGCTTACTTTATCTGTTTTGTAAAATATCCAAAATGCTTTAATTTGTTATGTTACTAGCATTCTGAAACAATAGGACTCCCAAAATGGAGATGGACAAGGAGAAGGAGAAGGAGAAGGAGAAGGAGAAGGAGAAGGAGAAGGAGAAGGAGAAGGAGAAGGAGAAGGAGAAGGAGAAGGAGAAGGAGAAGGAGAAGGAGAAGGAGAAGGAGAAGGAGAAGGAGAAGGAGAAGAAGGAGAAGGAGAAGGAGAAGAAGGAGAAGGAGAAGAAGGAGAAGGAGAAGGAGAAGGAGAAGGAGAAGGAGGAGAAGGAGAAGGAGAATGGTTATGTGGTATGAATGTTGTGGTTATTTTGCAGCCTGGTTGATGCATTTTGTACCAGCTGCAAGTGCTACAATTCTTTTGTTGGGAGAGCCAGGTAATGGGCATTGCAGTAATTTAAAGATGATGATACTCATCCACACCAAAGTGTTAGTCCAGTTATATTGTTGTCCTTTGATGTTGAGCTGTTATCATAATGACCTCTGTTTTCACAGGATTTAATCACAGACAAATGTCACTCCCCCAATCCTGGAGCTCAGCTAGGTAGCCACTTGTGAATAGTATTAGGTATTTAGTAAAGCCATAAATAGACTTTTCATTGCCCCATGCCAGAGAGCAATGGCGCCCCCCCACCCCTATTTTTTAAATAGGGACATAAAACTGTGCACCTGAAAAAGGGCCATGGCCTCAGGGGGAATGTCCAGGGAAGAGATAGGGGCAGCCAGGTGATGCTGGGGATAAAAGATGAGGAAGCTACAAGTGAGAATTATAATAAACAGGAAAACTGACAAACCCGAACAGCGCCCCCTGCCCTGTGCCATGGCACTGGTCGCACTACCCTAATTATGGCCCTGGTATTTAGTATCTGTAGCAAAAGACAGGTACAGATGTGTATCATCTACATAGCAGTGATAGACCAGGCCATGACATGGAATTATTTTGCCCAGTGGTAGCATGTAACATTGTGGAACACAAGATGGCAGTGTGATTGTTCAAAATGATTATACTCCAGTAGAAGCTTTTATATACTACTATTATATATACCTGCAGTGTAATTGTAAATATAAATATGTTGGGATGACAACATGAGCCTTTAAAATTAGCTTATTACAGCATGTGAATAACATAAAAAATTTCAAAACTGATATGAGCAGGATGAAGAAAATCACATCTGCAGAAAAACATTTTCTAATGAAACATGATTATGAACCTAAACATCTCATGGTGTTTTTGCCTTGAAAGACTTAAAATGGGAATAAGAGGGGAGATGTGAATATTGCTCTTCTTAAAAATTAAACAGAATGGATTTTCAGATTGGATATAAGGTACCGAAGTGGTTGAATGAATATAATATATACAGATTATTTATTTTAAATTTTAATGATCTTTAAGTCACACCTACTCTAAAACCACTTGAAATATAATATCACCCTATGTCACGTATACTAACATTACCCATAGTTTCTATCACATAATTTTTTGTTTTGTTTGTTTGCTGTGTGTCAATCTTCATGTGGTTATTTAATATTCACTTCACTATTCTCATGTGCACTTATAATGGTAAACATTAGTTTAATTATTTTATTTATTATTTAACTTGAATATTCACATGCATATTTACACTAGTTGTTTTACATGTATTATTTTATTTTATTTTTTTCATATAAGACACTTCACCATCACTGTATATTATAACTAATTATTAAAATTGTTACTATATTCACATTAATTAAAGGTAAGGGTATTTTATTTATTTCCTATTTCCTTTATTTGTGTTTTCTTATATATCTTATTTTATCACAATTTTGTATATCAGTATATGTTATTAGAAAGATATATACATATGTATAGTAAATTAAAAATTAGAATTACAATTTTATTAAAATTATTCCTATAACTCTCATTTGTGTATTGTGTTTAGCACTATTTACTGTACCATTAAGTAAAGATGAACTTGGGCAGCACTGATAGTGTAATGGTTAGCACTACTGCCTCACAGCACTGAGGTCATGGGTTTGATTCCCACTACGTTCCAAACTGTGTGGAGTTTGCATATTCTCCCTGTGCATGTGTGGGTTTCTTCCATGTACTCCAGTTTCCTCCCACACTCCTAAAATATACTGGTAGGTTAATTGGCTTCCCAGAAAATTGACAGTATTGTGTATTTTAGTAAGCGAATGTAGATTGTAAGCTCCACTGGGGTAGGGACTGATGTGAATGGTAAGATATTCTCTGTTAAGCACTGTGGAATATGTATATAAAAAAGGTGTGTACACCCGTGCTCCAATGCACACCAGAGTGCAGCTTAAGAATGTGACCTACACACATTCCTGAAATTCAAAATTAAAAAAGCAAAGTCTCAAGCGCTCCTCCTCATGAGGTAAAATCATAAAAAGTATTCAGTCTATAAAAGTCTCAGATGAATATAAAAGTGTTGAGAATGTAAAGAAACTTCTCTTTTTCTTCTTTAACGGTGATCTTCAAACACACTAGCGCAAATAACCCTTCAGTGTTTTACAGCATCTCAAAGAAATCACAAAATACGATCTCTCATAGTGCAGTATTTCCACATTAATTTCCAAAATATATAAAAAACATAGAATGAATAAAATGGCAGCATACCAGAGGTAACCTTTTAAGAAAGGCACAGTAACAAGCATAAGGGGTGATTATAGCTACCCCAACAAGAAGTTCACCTCTCTGGTACAGGTTCCTCCCAAACAGCTAGGCAATGGCAACTCCACAGATCAATTCATTTAATCTAACAAGCCTTTATCAAGATAAATCTATGCTGCTAAATCCTTGGTATATATAGGGTTCTAGCCATGAACCCTATATATACCCAGGATTTAGCAGCATAGATCTATCTTGATATATATAAGAAAACAGTCTGTCTAGGAGGAACCTGTACCAGAATGGTGAACTGCTTGTTGGGGTAGCTATAATCACCCATTATGCTAGTTACTGTGCCTTTCTTAAAAGGTTACCTGTAGTACGCTGCCATTTAGCCAGAGCTAGTTATAACATTTAACTAGCAAATATATTAAGAAAATGGTGACATCTGAATGACACACATGAATTTAATTTTATATTTCTTCTCCCTTCAATTTTGAGTGTAATATTATTGGTTTATGGTTTTTATCTGTAATTACTAGCTACATCTAATATGTATTGGGGCAAGGCACAGTGTTTATACAAGAGACATGGAAGATAACTGTGCCCTAGTATTGAAGGTTTTGTACAACAATCTGTTTACACTTTTTTTGTTTATTAAAATATGAAGCAAAGGAATTGATGATGTTAGTTTACCAAATGAGCTGATATGATAGACATTACTCTGAAATGAAAACTTTCTTCTAAATTCCAAATTTGAAACCTTAACATAGATGGGGGTATTATATGTAGACCATACACTAGATGCAGCTTAACACTGCAGATCACTATTACTGTTACAGTGATGAGTTTGTACACTAACCATATGACACCATATGGGTACCCGTAATTGTTGTAAAAAATGCATGGAAATGCCTGAAAATGATTGTTATGAAGGTTAATAAAACTGCAGGAACAAAAACAGGCCCACATTATGTGGTTTTAGCTGTTTATATAATTTTTGGGAAAAAATACAGATCCAAAAAAAAAAAAAACACCAAGGATAAACATCAAATACGTGATCCAGATCAAAAACACAAGGAAATACAGGTCCAAAACCAAAACACAGGGGTTGGTGCACATCCCTACTTTAGAGTTAAGGTTCATAAACTTATAACAATTTTTGAACAAATTGCCGATAACATTATTAATAAAATGTTAAAAAAAATTGTTCAGTTTATGACTTATAACGATGAACGATAGTCACAAATGCGCACTCCTGTTTGAAGTTTGTAGTTTTCGTTCATCGTTCATTTCGTTCAAAAAAATCGTGCATTACACTTCAAAAAATCGTTCACTTTTTCAAGGGAAAATCTGACAGAAAATCTGAAAGAAAATCTTTGGTTACAAAATTGTTTCGTATATATATGCACTTTTAATTGCATTATCTGTATTTTCCAATACAATCATTGGTTTCTATTAGGGGTGAGCGGGTTCGGATTTCTGAAATCCGAACCCCCCCGAGCCCCCCCCGATCCGAGGCAGATCCAAGTCAGGCTCGACTTTTCCCGCCTGACTCAGATCTGAAATCGAGGCAAAACGTCATCATCCCGCCTTCCGAGTCTCTCGGGTTTTGGATCCTATATAAGGTACCCGCATCAGTGCCATTGTCTCACTCGGCTGTGGACGGTGAAGAGGGAGGGTGGGAGTTAGGGCTGGCTGGGCTGTGTAGTGTAGTGTAGTGCAGAGTAGTGTTGTGCTGTGCTGTGCTGTGCTGCTGTTGTCCACTACTTCAAAGTCCATAGGGGCTGGCTGTGTTGTTCTGTGCTGCTGTTGTTAATAGGGGCTGTGTCCACTACTTCAAAGTCCATAGGTGCTGGCTGGACTGTGTTGTGCAGTCAGTTCTTCATAGGGGCTGTGTCCACTCCAAAGTCCTGTGCAGTGTCCCAGTTCTAAAGGGGTGCTGTAGTGTTGTCCAGGGGGTGCTCTGTCCATCAGGGGTGCTCCCCCCTGATGCTAAAAAAATTATATATTTTCTGTGTTTGTGAATTGTGTGCACAGTAGCCGCACATGCATCAACAAAGTAGTGCCAAGCGTGCGCCTGTGTCATAAGTAATGGGCCGGCTGGCTTGACCATTAAAGGGTGCTGTAATCCCCAAAGTACACTCCAGTCCAAACCAAAAAAATATATATTTTCTGTGTTTGTGAAATGTGTGCGCAGTAGCTGCACGTGCATCAACAAAGTAGTGCCAAGCGTGCGCCTGTGTCATAAGTAAAGGGCCAACTGGCTTGACTGTTAAAGGGTGCTGTAACCCCCAAAGTACACTCCAGTCCAAACCAAAAAAAAAAATATTTTCTGTTTGTGAATTGTGTGCGCAGAAGCCGCACGTGCATCAACAAATTAGTGCCAAGTGTGCGCCTGTGTCATAAGTAAAGGGCCAGCTGGCTTGACCATTAAAGGGTGCTGTAACCCCCAAAGTACACTCCAGTCCAAACCAAAAAAAAATTATTTTCTGTGTTTGTGAATTGTGTGCGCAGTAGCTGCACATGCATCAACAAAGTAATGCCAAGCGTAAGCCTGTGTCATAAGTAAAGGGCCGGCTAGCTTGACCGTTAAAGGGTGCTGTAACCCCCAAAGTACACTCAAGTCCAAACCAAAAAAAAATTATTTTCTGTGTTTGTGACTTGAGTGCGCAGTAACCGCACGTGCATCAACAAAGGAGCAGCGCCAAGCGTGCGCCTGTGTCCCGTAAGTAAAGAGCCGGCTGGCTCATTTCTTAAAGGGTGGTGTAACCCACAAAGTGCACTACTCTCCAGCAAAAATAAAAAAATATTTTCCGTGTTTGTGTGCGCTTTAGCCGCACGTATATATCAATATAACATAAATGGATGACCAAACTTTCTCCGATAAAAATAAAATAGGGAAAGATCAATAGCCACTTCCTCCTAGTGCTATTGCTGCTGCAGGGAGTTGTTCATCATCCCAGAGAGGAAGTAGGAACATCACTACTTTTACTAAACAATTGACCCTCCAACAGTCCCTAGCAATGAGGATGAAGTACGACAGCAGTCATCCTGAAGCAAAACGTATAACTGAGGCCTTGACTGCTATGTTGGCGTTAGACGTGCGTCCGGTATCCGCCATTAGTGCAGTGGGATTTAGACAATTGATGGAGGTAGTGTGTCCCCAGTTCCAAATCCCGTCTGGATTCCACCTGCATCCTCAAAGCAGCAGCGACAAGCGTACGTCTGTCTGTTAAAGGGTGGTGTAACCCTCAAAGTGCTCCAAAAAATAAAAAATTATTGTTTTAATATGTTTGGTACTTGTGTGCAATGTAGCCGCATGTGCATCAACATAGTAGCAGCGCCAAGCATGCGCCTGTGTCATAAGTCAAGGGCTGATTTGGACATCTGGTCCGGACTGAAGGACGTGCCAACAATTTCTGACAAGTCTACTGTCACTGCATATGATACTGTCCTCAAAGCAGCAGCGACAAGCATGCATCTGTCTGTTAAAGGGTGGTGACACCCTCAAAGTGTGCTACACAAACAATAAAAATATTCTTCTTCTTTTTTCTGTCTTTGTGAATTGTGTGGGCTGTAGCCGCACCTGCATCCTTAAAGCAGCAGCGACAAGCGTGCGTCTGTCTGTTAAAGGGTGGTGACACCCTCAAAGTGTGCTACACAAACAACAAAAATATTCTTCTGCTTTTTTCAGTCTTTGTGAATTGTGTGGGCTGTAGCCGCACTTGCATCCTCAAAGCAGCAGTGACAAGCGTGCGTCTGTCTGTTAAAGGGTGGTGACACCCTCAAAGTGTGCTACACAAACAATAAAAATATTCTTCTTCTTTTTTCTGTCTTTGTGAATTGTGTGGGCTGTAGCCGCACCTGCATCCTTAAAGCAGCAGCGACAAGCGTGCGTCTGTCTGTTAAAGGGTGGTGACACCCTCAAAGTGTGCTACACAAACAACAAAAATATTCTTCTGCTTTTTTCAGTCTTTGTGAATTGTGTGGGCTGTAGCCGCACTTGCATCCTCAAAGCAGCAGTGACAAGCGTGCGTCTGTCTGCTAAAGGATTACATCGGTGACAGCATCCAATTAGGCATGTCAGACAGTCCGTACCTGTACTGGCAGGAAAAAGAAGCAATTTGGAGGTCCCTGTACAAACTTGCTCTATTTTACCTGAGTTGCCCCCCCTCCAGTGTGTACTCCAAAAGAGTGTTTAGTGCAGCCGGGAACTTTGTCAGCGAAAGGCGTAGGAGGTTGCTTCCACAAAATGTGGAGAAGATGATGTTCATAAAATGAATTATCAACTCTTCCAGCCTCCAGAACGTACAGAGGGACCTGTGGTTCCAGCGTGGATGAATTAATACTCTGTGAGGATGAGAATGTACACACTGAAGAGGGTGAGGAATCGGTGGATGAGGAGGATGAGGATGACATCTTGCCTCCGTAGAGCCAGTTTGTGCAGGGACAGATTAATTGCCAGCTTGTTTTGTGGGGGCCCAAACGAACCAATCTTTTCAGCCACAGTTGTGTGGCAGACCCTGGCGCTGAAATGATCGGTTTGTTAAAGTGTGCATGTCCTGTTTATACAACATAAGGGTGGGTGGGAGGGCCCAAGGACAATTCCATCTTGCACCTCTTTTTTTCTTTGCATTATGTACAGTTTGGGGCCTAGTTTTTCAAACTGCCATCCTGTGTGCCACTGCAGTTTCACGCCTAGATGGGTCACGTGTTTGTGCCGCCCACTCATGTCGCTTAGCATAGTCATCCAGCTACCTCGGTGCAACCTTTTGGACATAAAAACACTATTGTGAGGTGTGAGGTGTTCAGAATAGACTGGAAATGAGTGGAAATTAAGGTTATTGAGGTTAATAATAGCATAGGAGCAGAAAAACCTACAAATTCTGTGATTTTAGCTGTTTTTATGCTTTTTTTCAATAAAGTACAGATCCAAAACACAAAACCCAGAACCCAAAACAAGGAAGGGTGGTTTTGGCAAAACCAATCCAGATCCAAAACACGAAGAAAGATCCAGATCCAAAACCAAAACACAAAACACGAAAAGTGGCTGGTGCACACCCCTAGTTTCTATCCAGCACAAGCAGTTTGTAAGTTGGCACTTTTCTATAGCTAAATTTGCACTGTGAGAAACAAGTGCATGCTTTTGATAATTGTTTTGAGCCTATCTGGGTATAATTGAATATAAGGGATGATGTTTAACAATATGACTTAAAGAATAAATACAAATTTTGAATGGGAATGAAATATGAATATTTATTATAATTTATTCTGTGACACAAACTGTATTTTCTTCTATTGGTCATCAAAGGCAGAGTAAGTCTATCATTGTGTGTCCAATACCTAAGGGTAAATTTACTAAAGTGAGAGTTTTTAGAAGTGAGTTTTAGAAGAGAAGTTGCCCATAGCAACCATTCAGATTCTAGCTGTTATCTTCTAGAAGGTGCTAGTTAAATGTTCAGTAAAATCTGAATGGTTGCTATAAGCTACATCTCTTCTAAAACTCACATCTAAAATCTCACTTTAGTAAATGTACCCCCTAGTATCAGAGCAGGATTATAAGGGGGCAACAGGGGAGGTTGTCCTGGGGCCCCCACACCTAGGGGGCCCACACACATCAGCAGCAGCTGCATCAGAGCAGGCACCATGTTATCATAGCAAAATGCTGCAATTTGCGGGGCAATTGGTTGGAGGCGGAGCCAATATGATGTGATTCCATTAAAATTGTGAAATTTGGCCCCACCCTTTCCCAATTGACCCTTGATATTTTACCACAACGGGGCAGAGCTTATTAACATGGTGGCTTCCTGCAAGGTCCCATCACCATGTATGTATGTATGTATGTATGCATGCATAATGCATGTGTGACACATGAATGTGTGGTGTTTACATGTGTTTTTCTGTGTGAATATATGTATGTACAGTATGTTTATAAATACATGCATGTGTGTATATATATATATATTATATATATATATATATATATATATATATATATATATACACACATATATATACACATACATACACACACACAGAACCTGCACACCTGCCCAAGTACATCCACTCCCTGTTCTGCCTGCTTTTATACTTTTAATACAATTATATTGGTGGGAATCTCCACATGTTTGTTGACCCCACACCCTAGGTCTGGCTCTGCCTAGTATGGCACACAGCAGCGGAAGTGAAAACCGATATCTGTACCAATAGATCTGTTGTTTCCAGGGACAACCTGTTTTCTGGGAATCTCTCACTCCTCATTTACTGTCTATGTGATATAATGAGATGCAATGGAGTTTGAGTGAGACAGATCTGTTTACAGTGACTGTTCCTAAACCCCTATTATTGATGCATGAGCACTTGCAACCGGGTCGATGTTAAGGCCCTGCGCACGTGCAGCGGCCACACTGCACTTACGCAAGCCCCAGACTGTGAGAGAAATTCTCTCACTCTTGGAGCACACTACAAAAGGGGAAGCTTTTGATGTTGATCGACAGCTTGGCCCACTTTGTAGGCGGGGTGGGGGGGTGGCTACACAAATGGAGGGTTTCCTGACAGAATGCCGGCCATTTTGTGAGTGGCCGCACTGACATCAGCAGTGATGTCAGTGGGGAGCTTCCTGTTCGATCAGAGCAGGAAGCTCCATTGGGCTTGTGGTTGCCGAGACCCAACCTTAGGGTGTAATTGCAAGCCCCGAAGGTTGCGATGGTCTTGACCATCGAGACCATCAACCTGGTTGGTCGCTAAAGCTGTGGGTGATAACCAGGAGGATGCAGTTAAAATTACAAGCGGCCACCCTCTTTCAGAACGAGCGGTCGCTTCTTGCGACCGCCTCTGAATGAGGGCCAATATGTCTACTTGATAAAACTTGGTGTATTTTAATTATGTATTTATTACAGTTGTATGTCATATTTGCACTTTAATATATTGCTGCCCTTCAGTGTAGGGGTTTCTCTCCCATACATATATTGAGCATCATATTGCACATGCACTTTATAGTACATATATTAACTTTTATATGTAGTCTATCATATCAGTGCTATTTTACTTTGACTCTATTAAAAGTTACATTTAAAATAGGATGTACTTAGAAGAGTACCTCATAATAGAGTTGCTTGTTTCCTTCTTGTGTCTAGATACTTTATTACTCTAGGGAGCACCACCAAAATTGTTTATAGGGCACACCAAAGCTCATCATGCGTAATATTGTGTTTATGACAACTGGAGCAATGGTGCTTTTTTCCCCTTTTCCCTAGTTTGAATTTAAAGTAACCTACCCCAGGATGAATATGATGCTTTCATACATTTATTGTATCTAAATTAACAGGAAGTGTTCTCCAAGATGCAGACTAAGAAAACATCATCATAATCAAGGATTGCAGTTATTACTATACAGAAATATTAAATCAATTGGATCTTAACAAGACAGACTTAAACTAAGCTACCCCAGGGCTGTACTAGCCCACAGGGGTACAGGGGAAATCCCCGGTGGGCCCCACTGCATGATGGCCCCATGCCTTCTCTATGGGTAGAACACGGTCATGGATGAATTTTGGTGCCTGGTTTGTTTCTAGGGAAACTAAACCACAATTATTCCTCCTGCCAATCTAAGTGGGTGGTCATGGCACACCCCTGTCCCCTCCTTTAAAAATGGACCCTATTATTTGCATGTGCTATATAATGAAGGTTAAAGTCCCTCTGTTGTCTGGCCACATCCCCTTTGGTGGCTGGACACACCCCTTAAGCTTGGGCTCCTACCACTGCATAATTTGGTGGGCCCTTCCTGCTCCAGTCCAACACTGAGCTACCTTGCCATCCCACTATGGAATTTAAATACTTTATCAATTCCACCATAAAGAAGGCTGCAAAAGCCAAATTAATCAACAAGAAACAAGATACATTTCTTGTGGTTCCATATCCAAAGAGACCATTTATTTATACCTTGCCAGCAATACATAAATGTATCTAAGCCTCTAACATGACCGATCACTTTGGCCATTGGCTCACTTAACCTAACATTGGCACAATTTATATACTTGTGTATTCAAACTAGTGTAGTCTGAACATTTAGCTATTTACATGATACCATAGATTTTCTCCTACTGGTTTTGGAACCTCTTCTATGAATAAATCTGATACATTAAACATCAATAGAATGGTGAAGGAATATTTTAATGACCATGTACAAATTAGAATGTCACACAGTCTCTTTTAGTACAGGGAGGAAAACAAATTGGAGCCCCTTTTACAAACAAGCATTGGTGTACAACAGTTAAGTGTTTAACACAACCAGGAACCTAGTGAGCAATTGGTATAGGAGGCTACTTCCTCAAAATGTTGAAAAACCAATGCTCATCAAAATGAACTATAAATTCTATAAGGGAGACCTTTGCTGTCAATAACAACACACAGACTTATTTAATGGTAGATGCCAAGGTGTTTTCTATTGTGTGGGCCAAAACAAACCATGCACTTAGGGAGCACTTGCGAGCACTTGCTCTGAATCAGGACGGGAATTTATGTATTTGGGGGCCTCCAGGCTGCTCACTAAGCTGTTACCACCCACAGCTTTTGCGAGTGGCCTGGTGATGGTCACGATTATTGCAACCATCAGGGCTTGCGAGGAGATTCTGTGGTAGGGTCTCATCTCTCGCAAGCCTAAGAGGAATATATGCTCTAATAGAGCAGGAAGTCCACTACTGACATCACTTGTTTTGTCAGTAGGGCCGCCCACAAATGCCAGGCGTTCCTAAAGGAATGCCTGCATTTGTGCTGCCACCCCCCATTGCCCCCTACAAAATGGGGCGAGCTGTCAATCAACATCAACAGCTGCCCCATCTTGTAGCAAGACCCATTGCGACAGAGCTGCCATCACAGTACAGGTCTCACGCATGCGCATGCCAGAGGTGGTGCATGCACAGACAGGGACCATTGACCAGCTAGTGAGCGCTGTGCAATCATGAGCGGATCGGAATCAGGCCCTTAATCCACAAATGTAACAGTCCCTGTCACTGAAGTGCTTGTTTTTTTTAAACTGTGCATGACTTTTTTTAAAATGCAACATAAGGATGAGTGAGAGATCCCAATGACCACTTTTCATTTTGGTATTTTCTCAACTTGCTCTACTGGCATAAAGACTAATAGTAAGTTACTCCATCTCCTTAAGGCTGTGATTTGCTGTTTGGAGATGTGTGTTGGTAATATATTTTTTCTACTAGGCTTTTACTTTTAGTTCATGATTAATGAAAAATTCTATAGGATTGCATAGTTTATTAAACTGCTGTCCTGTCTACCACTGCTGTGCCAGTTTTCATAGATGCTCTACATTTTTTTTAAACTGCCATATGTTTTTGTTGATTCTCTGTAGCTTAGATTAGCTAGCCAGCTCACTGCAGCCTTTGGCCAATATTGGTAAAATAATATTGTGAGCTGTATGGTGGTGGATATTGACTGGAAATGACTAGAAATTAATGATTTTGAGGTCAATATTATGGTAGAAAAATAAAACTGGACCAAATTGCATGATTTAGCTGTTTTCATACATTTTTAAAGAAATCCAAACCCACCCCCAAAAAAATATGACAGATATAAAATCAAACCCAAAACTTTAAGGTCAATGCACATCTCTATGATAAACCTTGGGCTTTTGTTCCTTGGCAAGAATGACTGGGCATAATTTGTGGAAATGAGGGCTGTTGACTTTATAATGGACATTTGTGAATGATTGCTGCTCCTGGTTGTGTTTGAAGGGTTGGGAGGCATGGTTCTGATTACATTGGTGTGACATCAGTTGGGCACATTGTTGTCTCTGTTGCATTTTGGCAGTGTGATTAAGAAATTTCCATGTTTTCATGTTTTGTTTGTTCTTATCTTTCATATGCCATGGTCATTATGTGATTTTTTCAAAAGAATCATCATCAGTAGATACAGTATATGTGATACATGTGGTGTGTGCAAATCAAATAATGGAGGCATTGTTTCTGTAACAACCTTATCAATGTGTTTTTGTAAGTAGGAGATTGTCAGTACTGGTTACTTAGAACTGCTCAGTAGAGACTCATGTACTTACTGTACTCACCTAATAGTATGAGAGGTTTGCAATAAAGATGGTCATATACAAGTCCTCATCATTGATAGAATAAGCAACACAGTAATATAACAGTTGGTGTTATCTGAAAGCAAGGACTGAGAGTAGAACTTATGGTAGATACTGGATTGCAATCAGATTGGATCCTGACTTGAAGATATGCTGGTATTAGAGTGAGACCAGACTTGGAGAATGCACTTATACTGTAGACTTAAAGAATATACTAGAGTTGGAGTGGAACCAGACTTGAAGACTATACTGGAGATGGTTTCATCAGGGAGACTAGCACAACCAGCATGGGAGATAGTAACAGAGCATGTGTCAGTGATGAAGTTCAGGTACTTTATGCTGTGAGGAGAGAGGCTTTATACCCTGTGCAACACCGGGATTGGATGAGGCCATCAAGTGGCCACTGACCTGTAAACCTATTGGAGACTTGGTCAGCTGACAAGAATAAAATGGCAATACCAGTGACCAGGGCTGGTGGGACCCATACCAAGAGAGTACAGCATGACCCTAAAGGTTAGCACAGTTCCTGACAGATTTTGCTTGTTCTGCTTCATTTGTCTTGTGATCACTACTAGGTAGTGGAGCAAACAGGTGTATACTTTTGTTACCACATGTTGCCAATCTTAATTTCTGATATCCTTTTCAAATCTCAGTTTGGTCATTCAGCCATCATTCATCTCGATGTGGAGGGTTTTGTGCTGTTTCAAACCAAACTTTTTTGTTTCTTGTGTTTGATGGGCATAGCAGGCATTAACTGGCTGGTTAACTTGCTGTGGTGAAGGGGCAGCACCATTAGTGGATAAGTGAATCATGGTGAATGATGGTTGCTTGTTATTTGATGGAGGTGTGGTCACAATGCTAGTGGGAAAACCTTTTGAGTGGGAAAAATACTTGTACATCTCAGGCTGCATATTGTGAACAATGGATAGTGCAGCTGATAGGTAAATTTCCAATTTTCTTAAATAAATGTGACAAATAAAAGTTGACTACAATTCTCTGTTTCTTTATTTCTTATTTTAGTATGGTGTTATTTAAGTATGATGTTAAGTATTTAAGGTTGGCAGTATTTATCTAAGTAGTAGGGCAATTACCAAGGGGCAGAATATTCAGCCAACAGTCAGTGTTGGGGAAGTCTTAGAATCCCCAAAATATTATCCTGTATGATATACCTGATTCCAAACTAATGTACAGTATATCCTTTTCCAATATAAAACCCCTTGCATAAGCTGGAGCAGTCATGCTTAGAACTACAGTAAATGAGGGATCTAAAAATTCACAAAAAAACCTAGTATTTTCCAGTGTAAATTAATATCTTACACGTTGTTTAGAATTTTATTTGATGAAAATCCACAAATGTTTATTGGAATGGTAATTTTTTTTGCCAAATTAAATGTTTCTTTCTTTGATAAATCTAATACATTGGGGCAATATTTATCATCCCCTTCAAATACTGATAAAGTTAATTTCTTATTGCTGCATTTTGCAGCAATGAAAAATTATTATCAGAGCAATCTGTGAAGAAAAGAGAAAAAGGCTCAAATAGGATGTCTCAAAAAATAACCTCACTGCTTATGTAATAACTTTTCTTCCAGGTTCAGATTTGAGAGGCAAGCTTAAAACAACAACAACAACATCATAAAAATTCAAACTGCTAGTCCAAACAGACCAGTACCACCTGGTCTCAAAGTCACCCACAAAAAACTACAAATTAGGACTGCACTATAAAATATATCTCATATATATCGCTCCTCTAAATATAAAAAAAACTAAATTTATTCACAACCTACATTAGATAGAAGTAAAAAAAATAGACACATAAAACAAAAAACACGAATCTAAAACACATAGTAATTGTGTAAAATAGCACTGGTAGCAATTAAATTGAAATCACTTGTTACATGCATATAATCATTCCACATAAAGCTTACTGCATCAGCAATTGTCCTGATGGAAAATAGGGAGATCTCTCCTATAGTTGGTATATATCTGTCTGTATAAGCTCTTATCCATCTGCATATTATCGGGTAAGATTCTTTTCATGCACTGTGAATGCCTTTAGTTAAAGTATACTCTCACCACATAAGTTCAAATTGTAGAAGAAGCAGAGCAAAGCTGTCTGCCTGTGTTCAAAAGCAGTCCTGTGAGACCATGGTGTGGTGAATGAAAAGTGGCCGCTCTCACACTGGATGTTTCCCTTTGTGTATCGGAGACTCCTGGTAGATTAATGCAATCTTTTTCCAACCACACTGGATAGTAATGCAAGTGGGTGAACAGGTATGTACACAGGAAGGTAGATGAAACACAGGCAAGGTCACAAGTGGATTTTAAAACCACATGAATGTCGGCATGTTTCTCTCCACCAGGGAGCTTTTTCAAGACAGGGTACATTGCAAAAGATCCTGCTTATATAGGGAGTTGATTACTTAATCTTTGACATGTGTGTCACTTAATTACTTCATTAATTTAATACATTTGTGTGTTCATTTCATTATATATACATTTACCAGTTAAATTACAAACTCATAGAGAAGCCTTGAATCTCATTATTTCATAACATCAACTGATTAATAAATAAATTAATAAAAATTATATAAATTCCTTTCTTTATTTTATTAATCTATCCCAATTTATTAATTTATTTTCCAATTTATGCTTTGTATAAAAAACATTCCCCAGTATAAAACAAATAGCTACCACACATAAATAAAGTGTATTGTATATATTTAGGAAGGTATGCAAGCAATAAAGTTTTTGCATCTATAAACACATATTGAATGCATGGCTGAATAAATATAATCCTCTATATCTTATTTGAGGGCTAAATCTGCACACTCTGTTCTCCCATTCTCTCCTTAACCCAAGTCAGTCCTGCTTAGCTTGCCTAACAATCCTTCTCAAATCAGCTTTCTCTTATTAGCTTGGTGGATAAGTCAATTATACTGTACATTCATAAATGTGTCCTAGTATAACACATATAGTAATTACAGATAAAATAAATAATTTATATCTGTGGAGGTATACAAGCATAAATCTGCACATGATATATACAAAATACATATACTCTTATAATTTAATGAGGTCAAAAGCTGCATAAACACAACAATTTTGTTACCAATGATTTTATGATCGATTTTATGAACAATTTTCTGTCAGATTATCTGTCAGATTTTTTAAAGTGTATGAAATGATTTTTTGAACTGCAAACAATTTTTGTAACTTCCCGTAATGAAAATTGTTCAGTAGGTCAGTCAGAATGAACTACAAACTACAAATGGGAACACGCATGAACAATAATTGTTCATCATTATAACTCAGAAACTGAACAATTTTTTCAATGATTAAATGATAACGACATCATTATTGTTAAAGCGTTCAAACAATCGTTACGTGTTTTTGAACCTAAAGACATAAAATATATAAAAAGTTATAAATATATATATATATATATATATATATATAAAATTAAAACATCAATCAACCTTCAGGTCTCACATTCCCATCTTAACCCAAATCAATCCTGCTTATCTTATCCAATGATCCCTCTAAAGTCCTACTCATCCATTGATTTAACAGACCACTCGATCATATTCATGAAAATCCTAAAGAGTTCTTCATACCATCTATTAGCTAATTTGGTTAGAAGTATCCTGAAGAAATACTCTTCAAAAGTCTATAACATCCACTTGTGACCCTGCCTGTGATTTATGTAACTGCCTGTGTAATTACCTGTTCCCCCACTTGTGCTACTATCCAGTGTGGTTGGAAAAAGATTGTGTATAGGAGACTCCTGGTAGATTAATGCAAAGGGAAACATCCAGTGTGAGAGCTGCCACTTTTTATTCACCACACCGTGCTCTCCCAGGACTGATTTTGAACACAGGCAGATGGTTTTGCTCTGCTACTAATACAAATTTGAACTTATGTGGTGAGAGCATACTTTACCTACTAAAGACATTCACAGTACATGAAAAGACTTTAACTGATAATATGCAGATGGAATAGAGCTTATACAAAATGATATATACGGACCAAAGAATAAATATCTCCCTGTTTTCCATCAGATCATTTTCTGATGCAATAAGATTTATGTGGAATGATTATGTGCATGTCACAAGTGATTTCAATTTAATTGCTACCAGTGCAATTTTACACAATTACTGTGTGTTTTAGATACATGTTTTTTGATTTATTATTTATTATGTCTATTTTTCACTTCTATCTATTGTAGGTTGTGAATAAATGTGTTTTTTTATATTTAGAGGAGCCTTGATCCTTGATTCATTTCAAACAAGCAATATAAATGAGATATTTTCTTTACACAATATAGGTAACTGATATCTGACGGCACTATGAAAATAACACAAGAGTCTGAACCCAAAGAATAAAGTCAATGGTCCTACTAAATGTACCAAGATATCCTATTCATAAATAGGTGTTATCTGTTGGTGGAGGGCTGAATTTACAAAGAATATTATGGGTCTTCAGTTGTGTCTCTAGTGATCATCACTGCAAAAAATGATGCCGCTGGTATGTATCTCAAAGAAAATGTAGAGAAAAAGCAGAAGATAGCATAATCTCCTTTAGACCTTAAATAACGTATAAACCACAAATGTGCATTCCACTAAAACCAAAACAAATAATGACATGGGTGTGTAATTACCAAATAGGCTTTCAGAACCTTAATGAAGTTCTGATATAGCATAGTGGGAAACTTATAAGGTGCTCCCTGAAACCTCACCGATGTCAATGGTAACAGGATAGGAATCCAGATTTTCAAGACACTTTATATTCCTCCAATCATATCACTGGTGATATCCATTCCCAAAGATAGTGTTGTCAATGTGTGTCTCAAAAGAATATGGGAGAAAAGCGGGACATAGCATATTCTCCTTTTATTCACAAGTTTCACAGAACACAAACATGACATCAACATAAATCCAGAATGAAAAGAAATGAACACAATTAATAGATAGGCTTTCAGAACCTATTATAGTTCTGAAAAAGCATTGTGGGAGTTCTAAGGAACTCCCTGGGACCTTCACAGATACTGATGGTGACAGAGTCCAAACTGCTTCTGCAGCAAATTCCAGATAAAGAGCCAACACATTTCAACCCCTTTCCTGGGGTCTTTGTCAATGCAAGGTAAGCAAGTGAATGCAGTTTCAAGTTGTCCCTTCTTAAATACAGCTATCCACCAATCAGAAAAACAAATAAATCAATCCTAAACTAGACACAGATCTGCTATCTAAACAAAATCCCACCCTATTCCTCCCAGTGTCCAAACAGAGATCAGGTGTGTGTGCACCTGCATGCAACAAATGGTCAGCCAATTAAATCATTTGGGTTCCGATCAAGAGACCCTACTCCACATGTAGTCCTGAACTGCCTCTGACGCCATGACTCTTCCTAAGCATCCTCATTGTCAAGGCAATATGAGAGCTCTCCTATCTCCCTATGCATCATTGGTATCTCTGTTGTCATGGAGCGCAGCCAATCAGGTGACTGCCCACTTAGATGTGCATGTCACTAGCATCATTGTTGTCATGGTACCCAGCCAGTCTCATGACCACCAGCATAAGTAAAGGATCTTACTGAAGGTGATATGGATTTGTATCCAACTTTGTTTGCAATAAAGCAAATATTTCCAAGATGGTGTGTCACAAAGAGGTTTTCAGAACATAGTTCCTGGAATTGCACATATCCGAATAAATGATAAAAAGACAAATTAAATACAATTAAAATGCTAATAAAACCACAAATAACATTGTTGTTATAAACACCATTTAAGCTCAATATCAATATTCAAGCCCCCAGAATGTATAGTGTTATATTCATAATTACATTGCATTTCTTTCTTTGCCAGCTGTCGTGCCACATCCCTCCTTCTCCAATTCCCTTTTACCAAAATTATCCCTGCAAATCTCTTAATCCCAGTGATCGAACAATTATGAGTCAATTTAAAATGATTAGATAACGCATGACTAATCAGACCTTTTTTAATATTGCGTATATGTTCGGCAAGTCAAACATTCAAAAGTCTGGATGTTCAACCTATATAGACTAAATTGCAAGTGCATTCTATCATATAAATAACACTTTTTGTGTTAGAGGTAATAAAGTCATCAATGGTCCATTTATTACTATTAATAACAATATCTTCCATCTTTGTACCACTGTGGGTATAGGAAACACCCTTGCATCCCATGCACATCCCGCAAAGAATAAAACCTTTTCATTTTATACTGCTAATTTAACTGCTAGGGGGGAATGCACTTCTAACTAACTTGTTACTTAAATTTGGTGCATTTTTGTAAATTAATTTGGGTCTATTTGGTATCAATTTTCCTAAAATGGGGTCCTTTTGTAGGATAGGCCAGTGTTTGTTAAAATATTTTCAATGGTCTTATATTGAGCACAGTAACCTGTAATAAATGCCCACTGATAACTATTATCCTGTTTATCTCTTGATGACCCCATTTTTAATAAGTGATGTCTCTCTACACTTTCTGTATCTTCCAGGGCTTTATTGACATATTCCTGCCTATAACCACACTCTAAAAAACTGTCCTTCATTTCAAGAGCTTGTTTTTTGAAAATGTAATTGTTTGTACAGTTATGTTTAAGTCTCTTAAATTGTCCGCCAGTAATAGACCGAAGCCAATTTTGGTGATGACAGCTGTGTGCTCCAATATAAGTCCTGGAGTCTGTAGGTTTGCAGAAAGTTTTTGTCATGACTTCCTTTCCCTCATGATATATAGTTATATCTAGAAAATTGACCTCCAAATTACTAATACAAAGCTTAATTCAATATTTAAAAGATTATAATTTTAATATGTGCAAAATTCTGTTAAAAGAGAGTGGTCACCTCTCCAAATAAATAAAATATCATCGATATACTGCCACCAGGACACCAGCGCTTTCACCAAAGGGATTATTGGTCCATACTGTATCGGTTTTCCACTGACCCATGAAGATATTAGCATAAGTTAGTGTAAACCTGGTGCCAATGGCGGTGCCAACCTTTTGAAGATAAAAATCATCCTTAAATTTAAAATAGTTATTACTTAAAAGCTGTAGAGAAATATATCTCAGCAAGCACAATTGATAAATAATTGCAGGAGTTCTTAATAAGTGGTGTAGAGTTTATTTTAAGACCAGCTTGATGGTCAATTATTGTCTATAGAGATTTTATGTATGCAGTTACCAGCCAAAAATTGGGTTCCCATTCAATCTCAGACAACTTATTAAGAACATCCATAGTGTCTTTTAGATGTGATCTATTTGTACATACTAATGGCTGTAAATGATGATCTATGTACTCCGAAAAAGATTAGCTGTTACTGAATCCACCCATGAGACAATAGGTCTTCCAGGAGGGTGGAGTGGGTCCTTATGGACCTTTGGCAGTACATAGATAACAGGGACCATAGGATCTGAATTTAAGATACATTTTTGTTTTCTAGAATTCAAAACCCCCTGTCTGCCAAAATTGTCTGTTACATTGGCCAATTTATTAGAAATATTGATAGTGGGATCTGACCGTAATTTATGGTAGGTGGTTCTGTCTTCCAGAAACTTCAATACTTCAGACTCATACCAAACTTTATCCATAACTACTACTCCTCTGCCTTTATTGGCGTATGTAATTATTATAATAGGGTTCAATTGCAGGGTTCTTAATGCTTCTCTTTGTTTAAAAGTCATATTTGATCTTCCCTTTTCTACATTTCATTTCCTTATATCATCTTGAACAAGAGTCGAAAAAGTGTCCATAAAATTCCACTTTATAAAAGTTGGATAAAAAAATTATTTGGGTTTAAAAGAGGTTTCAAGAGTATACTCCATTTCATCATAATCTCCCTCTTCCTTCTTTTTGAGGAATAATTTTTTAAAGATAATTTCCTAATATATTTGTGTATATCCATAAAAGTAGAGAATTTATTAATATTGAATGTTGGAGTGAATTTTAAACCTCTTTCCAGAACCAAGGTCTCTTCTTTGGAAAGAACATGGGAACTAATGTTAAAAATTTTAAGCTTTTTCCTTATTAGGGGATTTTCACTCATAGTATTAATTATGGATGTTCTATTCTTATGTTTTTTATTTCTTTTCAATCTTTTTCTTGTTTTCTGAACACCACTTCTTTTAACTCTATATCTGCAATGTACTACCTTTTATTGTAAGGATGGCCTCTTTTCCCTAAAAAAGGGGAAGAGTGGGGTGTTTTGTCATCATCTAAGGGGAGAAATCAATTGCTAGTATAACCAGCTGCTTCCCCCATATCTGCACTGGTACTGTGGGTGGAATCTCTTGTTTTCATATTTCTCCAATCAGAATCCATCCCATATCTTCTTACCCTTGATTTTTTGGGGGAATAACCAGTCCTTACTGTGAACCTCTCCTCAGTTTCCTTATCTTCAACTCTAGTACTATACCATTCATGGGGGATATAATTACTATTAGTTGGAATATATGACTTTACTGTATTATGTAAATTGTATGTCTGATCCCCAAATTTTTGTCTGTCTTTGGTATATCTCGTAAAATGGTTAGAGTGATCTTTCACCCTTCTGTGCTGAAATGGTTCTCTCCAATGTTCACGAGGTCAAAAATGGTCATTAATCATGGTTTTATTCTATTTTGGTGACTCTATATTAGGACCAGGTGTAACTTCAGAGGTAACATTTTTATCCCTTTGGAATTTCTTAACTTTATGATCAAGGAGGTTTTTTCATTTCTTTTTATGTTATATTCTATTCTACTTTCCAAGTCTTTAAATTCAGCTGATTTAGAAAAAGGAATAATCAACTCTTTTAGAGAGGAAATGTCATCCTCTAGTTTAAGTAAATATTTCCTTCTTTCACTGATTATAAGATTCATCAGTGAGAAAGAGCACTCTTACAAATTTATTTTTCTTTCATTCTGGAACTCTTCAGTAGCTGAAGAGAAGGAAGCCTGTTTATGTATTTGTAAACCTTTAGGGATAATCTTGTGGGAGACATATTTCTCTAATGTAACTGTCTCCCACCAGATTTTATTTCTTTTAGGAGGGTATTTTCCAATTTCCTCATAATACTGACTAGACTTTAATCAACTAGAATGGTGGTATTGTCCTCCTCTTGGAATATATTCTCTAGGATGGACCTCCTATGATTCATATATTCAAACATTATGTAGCTGCACTGAAATACTCACAAAAGGGAAAAAGACAATCCTAAACAAAGAAAATTTGTAGTGTGTAACACAGTGTGCTCTAGCTGCTACCTGATCAAATTACCAAAGAAGTTGACCACACAACTTGAAACTTCTATACCTTCTAAACACAATATAGGCACCTGATATCTGATGGCACTATGACAATAACACATGAGTTTGAACCCAAAGAATAAAGTAAATGGTCCTACTCAATGTACCAAGATATCCTATTCATAAATAGGTGTTATCTGCTCGAGTAGGGCTGAATTTACAAAGTATATTATTGGTCTTCAGTCATGTTGCTAGTGATCGCCACTTCAAAGAACGATGCCGCTGGTATGTATCTCAAAGAAAATGTAGAGAAAAAAGCAGAACACAACATAATCTCCTTTAGACCTTAAATAACATATAAACCACAAATGTGTGTTCAAATAAAATCAAAACAAATAATGAAATGGGTGTGTAATTACCAAATAGGCTTTCAGAACCTTAGTGAAGTTCTGATATAGCATAGTGGGATACTTATAAAGTGCTCCCTGAAAACTCACCAATGCCAGTGGTAACAGGATAGGAATCCAGATTTTCAAGAAACTTTATATTCCTCCAATCATATCACTGGTGATATCCATTCCCAAATATAGTGTTGTCAATGTTTATCTCAAAAAGAATATGGGAGAAAAGCGGGATATAGCATAATCTCCTCCTTTTATTCACAAGTTTCACAGAACACAAACATGACATCAACATAAATCCAGAAATGAAAAGAAATTAACACAATTACCAGATAGGCTTTTAGAACCAAAGACAGACAAAAATTTGGGGATCAGACATTCAATTTACAGTCCCCTGTGAAGCTCAGGAAGTCATATATTCCAACTAATAGTAATTATATCCCCCATGAATGGGATAGTACTATAGTTGAAGATAAGGAAACTGAGGAGTGGTTCATAGTAAGGCCTGGTTATTCCCCAAAAAATGAAGGGTAAGAAGATATGGGATGGATTGTGATTGGAGAAATATGAAGACAAGAGATGCCTCCCACAGTGACAAGTGCAGATATGGGGGAAGCAGCTGGTTATTCTAGCAATAAATTCCTCCCCTTAGATGATGACAAAACACCCCACTCTTCCCCTTTTTTAGGGAAAAGAGGCCGTCCTTACAATATAAGGTAGTACATTGCAGATATAGTTTTAAAAGAAGTGGTGTTCAGAAGACAAGAAAGATTGAAAAGAAATAAAAAACATAAGAATAGAACATCCATAAATAATATTATGAGTGAAAATCCCCTAATAAGGAAAAAAGTTAAAATTTTAACATTAGTTCCCATGTTCTTTACAGAGAAGAGACCTCGGTTTTGGAAAGAGGTTTAAAATTCTCTCCCCTCTATCCGATATTAATAAATTCTCCACTTTTATAGATATACACAAATATATTAGGAAATTATCTTTAAAAAAATTATTCCTCAATAAGAAGGAAGAGGGATATTATGATGAAATGGAGTATACTCTTGAATCCTCTTTTAAACCCAAATCATTTTTTTATCCAATTTTTATAAAAGGGAATTTTATGGACACTTTTTCAGCTCTTGTTCAAGATGATATAAGGAAATTAAATGTAGAAAAGGGAAGATCAAATATGACTTTTTAAAAAAAGAAACATTAAAAACCCTGCAGTCTAACACTGATATAATAATTAAATCCACCAATAAAGGCAGAGGAGTAGTAGTTATGGATAAAGTTTGGAATGAGTCTGAAGTTTTGAAGTTGCTGGAAGACAGAACCACCTACCATAAACTATGGTCAGATCCCACTATCAATATTTCTAATAAATTGGCCATGTAATAGACAATTTTGGCAGACAGGGGGTTTGAATTCTAGTTAACAAAAATGTACCTTAAATTCAGATCCTATGGTCCCTGTTATCTATGTACTGCCGAAGGTCCATAAAGACTCACTCCACCCTCCTGGGAGACCTATTGCCTCAGGGGTGGATTCAGTAACAGCTCATCGTTCGGAGTACATAGATCATCATTTACAGCCATTAGTATGTACAAATAGATTACATCTAAAAACATTATGGATGTTCTTAATAATCTGTCTGAAATTGAATGGGAACCCAATTTTTGGCTGGTAACAGCAGACGTAAAATCTCTATATACCATAATTGAGCATCAAGCTGGTCTTATAGCTGTAGAGAAATATATCTCAGCAAGCACACTTGATAAAAAATTGCAGAAATTCTTAATAAGTGGTGTAGAGTTTATTTTAAGTAATAACTATTTTAAATTTAAGGATGATTTTTATCTTCAAAAGGTCGGCACTGCAATCGGCACCAGGTTCGCACCAAGTTATGCTAATATCTTCATGGGTCAGCGGGAAACTGATACAGTATGGACCAATAATCCCTTTGGTGCGAGCCTGGTGTCCTGGTGGTGGTATATCGACGATATTTTATTATTTGGAGAGGTGACCTCTCTCTTTTAACAGAATTTTGCACATATTTAAATTATAATCTTTTAAATATTGAATTAAGCTTTTGTATTAGTAATTTGGATGTCAATTTTCTAGATATAACTATATATCATGAAGGTAAGGAAGTCATGACAAAAACTTTCCACAAACCTATTGAATCCAGGACTTATATTGGAGCAGACAGCTGTCATCACCAAAATTGGCTTCAGTCTATTCCTGGTGGACAATTTAAGAGACTTAAACTTAACTGTACAAACAATGAAATTTTCAAAAAACAAGCTCTTGAAATGAAGGACAGTTTTTTAGCGTATGGTTATAGGCAGGAATATGTCAATAAAGCCCTGGAAGATACAGAAAGTGTAGAGAGACATCACTTATTAAAAAAGGGGTCATCAAGAGATAAACAGGATAATAGTTATCAGTGGGCATTTATTATGGGTTTCTGTGCTCAATATAAGGCCATTGAAAATATTTTTAACAAACACTGGCCTATCATTCAAAATCACCCCATTTTAGGAAACTTGATACCAAATAATATTCCAAAAAGTCACCAAATTTAAGTAACAAGATAGTTAGAAGTGCCTTCCCCCCTAGCAGCCAAATTAGCCATATACAGTCAGGTCCATACATATTGGGACATTGACATAATTTTCATATTTTGGCCTCTATTCACCACCACAATGGCTTTGAAATGAAACAAACAAGATGTGCTTTAACTGCAGACTTTCAGATTTAATTTGAGGGTAATTACATCCAAATCAGGTGAACGGTGTAGGAATTACAATGGTTTCTATATGTGCCTCCAACTTTTTAAGGGGCTAAAAGTAATGGGACAAACTAAACAATCCTAAATCTAACTTTCACTTTTTAATACTTTGTTGCAAATCCTTTGCAGGCAATTACAGCCTGAAGTCTGGAACGCATAGACATCACCAGACGCTGGGTTTCATTCCTGGTGATGCTCTACCTGGCCTCTACTGCAAATATCTTCAGTTCCTGCTTGTTCTTGGGGCAGTTTCCCTTCAGTTTTGTCTTCATCAAGTGAAATGCATGCTCAATCAGATTCAGGTCAGGGGATTGACTTGGCCATTGGATAACATTCCACTTTTTAGCCTTAAAAAACTCTTTGGTTGCTTTTGCAGTATGCTTCGGGTCATTGTCCATCTGCACTGTGAAGCGCCGTCCAATGAGTTCTGAAGCATTTGACTGAATATGAGCATATAATAAAGCCCGAAACACTTCAGAATTCATTCTGCTGCTTTTGTCAGCAGTCACATCATCAATAAATACAAGGGAACCAGTTCCATTGGCAGCCTTACATGCCCACGCCATGACAGTAGCACCACCATGCTTCACTGATGAGGTGGTATGTTTTGGATCATGAGCAGTTCCTTTCATTCTCTTCTCTTCCCATCACTCTGGTACAAGTTGATCTTTGTCTCATCTGTCAATAGGATGTTGTTCCAGAACTGTAATGGCTTTTTTTAGCTGTTGTTTGGCAAACTCTAATCTGGTCTTCCTGTTTTTGTGGCTCACCAATGGTTTGCATCTTGTGGTGAACCCTCTATATTCACTCTTGTGAAGTCTTCTCTTGGTTGTTGACTTTGACACATATACATCTACCTCCTGGAGAGTTCTTGATTTGGCCAACTGTTGTGAAGGGGTTTTTCTTCACCAGGGAAATAATTATTTTGTCATCCACCACAGTTGTTTTCCGTGGTCTTCCGGGTCTTTTGGTGTTGCTGAACTCTCCGGTGCGTTCTTTCTTTTTAAGAATGTTCCAAACAGTTGATTTGGCCACACCTAATGTTTTTGCTATCTCTCTGATGGGTTTGTTTTGATTTTTCAGCCTAATGATGGCTTGCTTCACTGATAGTGACAGCTCTTTGGATCTCATATTGAGAGTTGACAGCAACTGATTCCAAATGCAAATGTCACACCTAGAATCAACTCCAGACCTTTTACCTGCTTAATTGATAATGAAATAATGAGGGAACAGCCCAAACCAGTCCATGAAATAGCTTTTGAGTTGATAGTCCAATTACTTTTGGCCCCTTAAATACTGGGAGGCACATATTGAAACTGTTGTAATTCCTACACCGTTCACCCGATTTGGATGTAATTACCCTCAAATTAAATATGAAAGTCTGCAGTTAAAGCACATCTTGTTTGTTTTATTTCAAAACAATTGTGGTGGTGAATAGAGGCCAAAATCTGAAAATTCTGTCAATGTCCCAATATTTATGGACCTGACTGTAAAAACAAAAGTTTTTTTTCGGTGTGGGATGTGCATTGGATGCAATGGTGTTTCCTATACCCATGGTGGTACAAAGATGGAAGATATTGTTATTAATAGTAATAAATTGACCATTGATGATTTTATTACCTGTAACACAAAAAGAGTTATCTATATGATAGAATGCACTTGCAATTTAGTCTATATAGGGCGAACATCCAGACCTTTGAATGTTTGACTTGCCGAACATATATGCAATATTAAAAGATGTCTGATTAGTCATGCATTATCTAATCATTTTTAATTGACTCATAATTGTTCAATCACTGGGATTAAGAGGTTTTCAGGGATAATTTCGGTAAAAAGGAATTGGAGAAGGAGAGATGTGGTATGACAGCTGGCAAAGAAAGAAATGCAATGTATTTATGAATATAACACTCTACATCCTGTGGGCTTGAATATTGATTTTGAGCTAATATGGTTTTTATTTCAACAATGTTATTTGTGGTTTTATTTGCATTTTAATTGTATTTAATTTGTCTTTTTATAATTTATTAGGATATGTGCAATTGCGGGAACTATGTTCGGCAGACTGCTTTGTGACACACCATCTTGGAAATATTTGCTTTATTGCAAACAAAGTTGGATACAAATCCATGTCACCTTCAGTAAGATACTATACTTATGATGATGGTCTCGTGACCGGCTGGGTACCATGACAACAAGGATGCTAGTGATGTGCACATCTACATGGGCAGTCACCTGATCAGCCATGCTCCATTACAACAGAGATACCGATGACGCATAGGGAGATAGGAGAGCTCTCATATTGCCTTGACAACAAGGATGCTTGGGAAAAGTCGCAGTGTCAGAGGCAGTTTCGGACTACATGTGGAATATGGTCTCATGATCGGGACCCAAATGTTGTAATTGGCTGATCATTTGTTTCGTGCAGGTGCACACACAGCTGATCTTTGTTTGGACACTGGGAGGAAGAGGGTGGGATTTTGTTTAGATAGCAGATCTGTCTAGTTTAGGATTGATTTATGTGGTTTTTTGATTGGTGGATAGCAGTATTTAAGAAGGGACAACTTGAAACTGCATTCACTTGCTTACCTTGCCTTGACAAAGAAAGGGGTAGAAACGCATTGGCTCTTTATCTGGATTTTGCTGCAGAAGCAGTTTGGACACTGTCACCATCAGTATCCGTGAGGGTCCCAGGGAGTACCTTATAACTCCCACAATGCTGTTTCAGAACTCCATTAGGTTCTGAAAGCCTATCTGGTAATTGTGTTCATTTTCATTTCACTTCTAGATTTATGTTGATGTCATGTTTGTGTTCTGTGAATCTTGTGAATTAAAGGAGATTATGCTGTGTGCCACTTTTCTCCTATATTCTATTGAGATAAACATTGACAACACTATCTTTGGAAATGGATATCAGCAGTGATATGATTAGAGGAATATAAAGTGTCTTGAATATCTGGATTCCTATCCTGTTACTATTGGCATCGGTGAGATTCCAGGGAGCACCTTATAAGTATCCCAGTATGCTATATCAGAACTTCATTAAGGTTCTGAAAGCCTATTTGGTAATTACACACCCATTTCATTATTTGTTTTAGTTTTATTGGAACACAAATTTGTGGTTTATGTTATTTAAGGTCTATAGGAGAATATGCTATGTTCTGTTTTTTTCTCTACATTTTCTTTGAGATACATACCAGCGGCATCGTTCTTTGAAGTGGCAATCATTAGCGACACGACTGAAGACCCATAATATACTTTGTAAATTCAGCCCTCCACCAAAAGATAACACCTATTTGTGAATAGGATATCTTGGTACATTGAGAAGGACCATTGACATTATTCTTTGGGATCAGACTTGTCGAAGCCAGATAATTGGCTGAGACAGGATCGGTTTAAAATTAGATCTGCGCAACGCCATTTTGCGAATGGCAATGAGAAACCATTTTGTGACTGACCGACCAGCACCAATGAAGTGAAACTCACCTTTATAAGTACATATGGCAATGCTATTATTTAGCGTCGTGCAATTCCTACGCAATAGAAAGAAGTTAAAAGTCCTCACCATGTAAACACAGTCACTAAAACATATAAAATTATTATCCCTGCAAAACATGTACCATAATGTACTCCACAAAACACAAAGTCGCACAGCGCTAACTAGCGTCTTTTCTCAATTCCCCAATACTTACACAGTGCACAATTACATAAAAGGTTCCCTTGTATTAAAGTGTAATATTCAAGGTTTATTCAGTAATTATTAATGTTGTGAAATAAAGATTATTTGATATCTAAGGTTTAGTACATGGTAAGCAGACCATATTTGTTGCTGTACTGATCCACTGTGTCTCAACAGATTTCCAGTATCATCGGTGAGAAGATCGGAACATGCATCTGCAAACTATGGACTATAGAGTGTTAAACCATTAAAATGTACTCTGTAATGTTAGCAGCTTAGATTAGCATGCAGCGGGAAAAAGGACACAAAGGGCGGTTGGAGGCTGTTTGTGTCTATTTGAATTGACCTATGAACTATCCTGTAACAAAAGCACCTTTAAGAAGAACTAATGGAATCATGTCAAACTTGTCTGTTGTATTGAAGTTTAAAAAAGATAGATAGCCCAAGCGCCATTAATGGTGTGCTGTTGACCCCCCTCCTTGTGTAGATTGCAGCACACATACAGGAAGTTTTTGCCACACTTACAACAACAATAAAGATATACAAAAAAAGTAGGTGGCGTCTAAGAACATATATCAGGTAGTGTATTTATAAACCACCTTTATTTAAGGCTCAAATATCAGTATATATAAACTTTCAAAATATCAATAAACTCCCAGGAGTATAAGAATAATTCTATACACAGTATGTATTTAAATAAATAACATGTCTTCAAATGAAGCACACAATTACAATGAAAAAAATAAACAATCACTGTAAAATATATCTATTATTCTCAATTTGATGGATTGAACATCTGAGCTTTGATGCTTCAAAGAGCCAAGTGAAAATCACCCAGTTAGCAGCAATGTTCTGAATAACTGAGAAAAATAATTTAAATTTTCATGTAGCAATGAATTGAAAGCTGAAGTGCCCATCAGTAACTCGGGCTCGCACATGCGCACGACGGAGCCGGCTCCGTCATGCGCATGCGCTGTGGGCCACCATCGACTCGGTTGCGAGCGCTCAGCGCGAGCAACTGGGTCTGAATCAGGCCCACTGTTGCTAATTGCTGTGGAACACTGTCAGCTACTTAGTATATTGGGCCATTCAGCTTTCAATTCATTGCTACATGAAAATATAAATTATTTTTCTGAGTTTTTCAGAACATTGCTGCTAACTGGGTCATTTTCACTTGGCTCTTTGAAGCATCAGAGCTCAGATGTTCAATCAATCAACTTGAGAATAATAGAGATATTTTACAGTGATTGTTTATTTTTTAATTGTAATTTTGTGCTTCATTTGAAGACATGTTATTTATTTAAATACATACTGTGTGTATAGAATTTTTCTTATACTCCTGGGAGTTTTCTTGATATTTTTGAAAGTTTATATATACTGATATTTGAGCCTTAAGTAAAGGTGGTTTATAAATACACTCCCTGATATGTGTTCTTAGATGCCGCCTACTTTAAGTGTATTTATTTATTGTCTATTGTATTGCCTATCCCTACAAGAGTATATATGTGCGCTCTCTGACACCAGTCTTGAGTATTCTTGCAGTGCTGTTGAAGGAGGTTTCTAATGCTGATGCCGGTATCTGGGCCCAGAACATGTACGTATATAACAACTGTACCTTGGGTCTGTATGATTTATTTGTGTAATTATCTTAGATCACAGAGTGTAACCATCTGTTTTTATACTGAATAATAACTTTTTGAGCTTTGGAACCACATTCAATGTCTGAAGGCATTTATTTACTGTGCTACTAATTAAGCTAAATAGCGAAAATTTTAGGAGGTATTTACAGGATTGCATAGAGGTCTTAATAAGGAATCAAAAGTTGGGGGCTCGCAGTGTTTATCATGCTACTGGTCACTAGGTAACACTCGGTAGCGATCTCTCAGCAAAAGGGTGGAGGAGCCTAGCAGGAGAATGCATTGTGCCTTCGAAATCTGCTACCACTTTGTTGCTGAGAGTCCGCTACCTGTTATTGTGACTTTAGGAGTGCTGATTGAGAATCCAGGGATGAGGGAGGAAAAAGTTTGTTTTCCTTTTATCAATAGTATTTTTTGTGTGAAAAAAGGGGAAGTTGCATTATTGTGTATGCGACCAAGTCGCACTATAGCGTAATGTCATAATACGTGTTGTGTAGTAGTCACATTATTGTGTATATGTATTTCCTGTATTGCTGCCACGTGTTTTAAACAAAGCCGTTGAGAGTGCATGGTGATTTTGATAGATAGCATTGTTGTAAATACATTGATCAGTGTTGCCATAGTCTGGGAAAATGTGTATTTTTCTGCGCAGGAAAAGGGTGTGTAACATTATTTGTTGGTAGGGACAAGAGTTCCCTAGTTAAGGGTATTGTAGGACCCTTAAGGACTTGGCGCAAGGATAGACTTAGTAGCTCGGTAGTAGATACCGTTCTAACACATAAGCAGGTGTAGTTGTTGTCTTTGCTGTAGTTTTGGCTCTCAGTGTGATTACAGTATTCAGTGATCAGTTAAGGTTATTTTAACATTGTAATTGAACCACACAGTTTTGGCTAAATTGTGATTGTGAACTGGGTAGAGGGTGGATGAAATCACTGAAAGGGTAGGTGTTATTGGAATGCCTACATGCTAGCAGTTGAAATGTAGTCAAAAAGGGATTAGGTGCATGGAAGCAGCCTGGTTATTCTTCCATAGATGTGTGGGTGCATCCTGTTAATATCAAATACAGGTAAGTGAAAGTATCTTGACTGTCTTTCACCAGTTTAAATCTTTATTGAAAAGCTTAGGGTTCTTCCATATGGGGGCCAAGCAAACGGTAGCGATGTTAGATGATGTGCTGCTGTTGGAAGCACCGCTTTGCTCGGCACAACATATTCTGCATACTAAGTTTGGTGCTTATGCAATTAGGTACTATGATGTATGGTTTAAAATGACGATGAAGAGTGTTAGACTGTTTCCCAGAATTGGCAGCTTTGAAAAGTAGATAGAATCTGTATGGTGCGCTCTCGAATGAAATAGGTAAAATTTGGCAGCATAAGGGGGATGCGTGGCTTAAAGGTGTGCACACGATGCAAACTAGCATCATGAGCATGTTACCGGAGAGTACAAACGCAGCACTAAACAGCGGTGCATGCGCGCCACAGCATAGTGTGCAGGTGCAGCAAGGTAGCATTGCTGAAGGTATTGCCAGTGGTTCATGTGCACCACCTCCACCCTATGCGGATGGAGGTGCAGGTACAGTTGTTATAAAAACCCATAAAAATGTAACAAGTAACTTGTACCCTCTCTTAAGTAATCAAAAGAAAATGTTTTTGATGCGGATGATGAGCCTATTGTTATGTGTGCAATTTCCCATGCTGTACAAATGTTAGATGCTCCACCACTACAAGCACAAGTGGTGCTGCCATCTTCATCAGTAATAGTACAGGAAGTGTTAGCATCCACTGCACCCGTAGAGGAAGTTGATAACCCTGTATGTAGCAGTAATAGACTAAATCCCCAGCCAGGTAACAAGGTCAAAAGTAGCAGTGTGGCCAGTCTGCATCCCATCCGAACAATAACTGTTCTGAATGGGAATGCAGATGCGAATGGTGTAGTGCCCACAAGGGAGGTTAGCAATGCATTGTTCTTGGAAAAGAGCAGAGCTATATTCCATAATGAATGATTTCCCTGATCCTTAAAAAGGAATTAGCCAAATGCCAAAAATTTTTGAAAAATTTGGGTAGTGCTCACGAGCCAACCAATAAAGATTGGCGAGTTGTGTTAAGGGCTTGTCTTCCATGCAATACTGATGTGACAAAGTTTATCATGGACTGTGTATTGGATGGAGATGTTCCCTTAACAGACAAAATTAACCAAGGTAACATTTCCACATTATAACTCAATTGGGTGTGTATTTTCCAGTAGTAGTTAACTGGAGCAAAATTTTCACAATAAAACAAAAAGAGAGTGAATCTGCAGAGAATTATTGTAACCGAGCTCTGCAGGCTATCACCCACTGGTTTAGAGGATATTAAAGATTCCACTCATCACAGGGGAATGATCGTCACTGTACTTATGGTCTAAAAGAGAACCTAAAGACCTGAGTTCAGACCTCACACCTGGCTGGAGGGGAGTCACTGTATACACCCTCATAGAGTCCACTATTGAACATGATAAGAACATTTTTAAAAAGACAGAGACTCAGAGAGAGAAGCTAATGGCTGTTAGTAATCAAGCACTAGATGGAATGACTATAACATCACAGCCAACAGACACACCTGCACCTGTACAACTACACATTCTCACCAATCCTGTACAACCACAAACACAGCCCTACCCCACTTGTCACACACAGCCACAAAACCCATACTATCCACAACCACCATATTTCCCTCAATATCCTTATCCACACCCAACATATTTCCCTTTCGCTCAACCCACACAGCAATCCTTTAACTCATCCCCACTCACAAAGATGCTTTAACTGCAACCAAGTGTGACATGTAGGTAAGAATTGTAAGGTGAAGAGGGTGGGACCCCCTAACCAGGGAGTACCTGGATATCCCCATAAGAGTACAGGAAACCCACAACAGTCACCAGCTCCAATTGTGGCTGTAAATGCTGTATTGGAGAGTAAAAGTCAATGCTAGGTGTCAGGTCATACCTGTAGTCTACAGATAGTCAGGTTATCGGGAAGTACTAGGGAAGAACCGGTGATGATGGTTGATGTAGCTGGCACTAAATATCCTTTTCTTGTAGACACAGGGGCAACCAGGTCAGTGACAAAATCTCCTGCTAACTTACAGGTAACCAGCTAGACCGTACCAGCAATGGGTGAAATGGGTAAAGTGCAACATTATCCTTTAACAAAATCCACAGAGGTCACTATCAGGCCATTGCATACCAGGCATTCTTTCCTCCTGGCAGCAGCAGCTCCAACTTACCTACTGGGAAGGGATTTGTTATGTAAGATGGGATGTGTCATATATTGTACCCCTGATGGTGTATTTCTAGATATCCCAGAGAGAGTTGCGCATGAGGTGAGGGATATATTGGACACTTCCCATAGGATAATGTATCACGCTACTGGTTTAAGTGAAAATCCATCTCAGGTAGATCAAATGTTATCCCAAATTCCAGACTCACTTTGGACTAAGGATGGACAGGACACTGGATTAAAGGCAAATGTAAGTCTCGTAATGGTAAATCTAAAAAGGGTAAGGCAAGCTCCAAAAATTCCCCAGTACCCATTAAAACAGGAGGTAGAATTATGGGTTTATCCCATAATTGAGCGATTGTTACAGCAGGGAATTTTAGTTCATACAGCAAGTGTAGCCAACAGTCCCATCTTTCCTGTAATGAAGAGTGGTGGGAGGGGTTATAGACTGGTACAAGACCTTAGAGGGGTTAATAAGGTGGTAGAGAGACAATTTCCCATAGTGAAAAATCCAGCTGTCATTATTATGCAGATCTTACCCAATGAAACCCATTTCACTGTCATTGACCTCTGTTCAGCTTTCTTCTCTGTGCCTCTTCATCCTGACTGTCAGAACCTATTCACCTTTACATACAGGGGTGTACAATACACATGGACACAATTGCCACAGGGTTTCATAGACAGCCCCAGTATCTTCTCCCAGGCCTTACACGACTGTTTACAATCTTTTCAACCTGCCAATGGATATGTTCTAATACAATATGTGGACAATTTATTGTTATGTTCTCATTCATTTATGTCATGTTTAAATGATACTAAACTTTTGTTGCTTCATCTATTGCAAACAGGACACTAGGTTGCTAAGGATAAAGTACAGCCATGCCAGTCCAGGGTTAAATATTTGGGACACTGCCTAACTCAGGGGTTATGACATCTCACAAACGACAGAATCCAGAAAATACAGAACATGACACTGCCACAGAACCAACAGAAAATTTGTAGCTCCTTGGGAATGTGTGGATACTGCAGAATGTGGATCCCATGTTTTTCTGTTTTGGCCTTGCCATTACAGGACTTAGGCCCTCATTCAGAGTTGATCGCAAGAAGCGATCACTCACTCTGAGTCTTCTTGTTTGGAAGTGCTGCCTCCAGGTCGCAAGCTAAGCTGTGGGTTAACACCCACAGCTTAGCTTGCGATCAGGGTGATGGTCTCGATGGGCATCACCATCATGACCATCGGGGCTTATGACCAGACCCTAAGGTTGGGTCTGGGCTCTCGTAAGCCTCAGGGAACTTCCTGCTTTGTTTGAGCAGGAAGTTCCCCACTGACATCATCAATGATGTCAGTGGGCAGCCCCCAAATGGCAAGCATTCTGACTGGAATGCCTCAGTTTGCCGGGCATGCCCCCAGCAAATGGGGCGAACTTTCACTCAACATCGATAGCTCGTCCCATCTGCTACGAGACCCATAGTGACGGGGCACCCGTCTCTAGCCGGGTCTCTCACATGCACATGATGGAGCCGGCTCCATCGTGCACATGCTATGTGGAGACCATCAACTCTGTTGCAAGCGCATCGGCACTTGTGACCAGGTCTGAATGAGACCCTTAGTCTCTTCCTCAAAGCCCGATCATGTAATACACACATAGAAATCAGAGCAGGCTTTACTTAATCTTAAATATAGTCTGACAAGAGCACCTGCATTGGGAATACCTGATTATGGAAAACCTTTTGATTTATATTGTACGGAAGCTGATGGTTGTGCAGCAGGTATCCTCACACAAAAACATGGTGATGCCAGTAGGCCCGTAGCATACTACAGTGCACAATTGGACACTGTGGAAAGATCACTCCCAACGTGTTTAAGAAGTGTAAAAGCAACTGCTCTATTTGTCAGTAAGAGTGAGGATGTGGTACTAAGCCATGATATGATTGTCTATACTCCCCATGCTGTATCTGCTTTGCTAAACTCTGCCCAAACCAGACATGTCTCCTCAGCTAGGTTCACAAAATGGGAACTAGCCTTAATAGCACCTACAAACATCACCATCAAAAGGTGCAGTACATTAAATCCAGCTACGTATTTACCATATGTGCAACATGATGCACAAAGGGTGGATAGAGGTGAGCCACTGGCAACAGGTGAGTTCTGCAGGTATATTGATGCACATGATTGTATGGAATATCTGAATCAAACCTTTACTGCAAGACCTTACATATGGGATACACCTTTAGAAATGTAAATGTGACATTTTACATGGATGGGAGTTGTCATAGACAAACTGACACTGGAGAGTTATGTACAGGTTATGCTGTGGTAAATGAGGAGGACGTTATAGAAGCCGAACCTTTAGGACCACCACACTCAGCCCAAGTGGCGTAACTGGTGGCACTAAAGAGAGCGTGTGAATTAGCGGAAGGTAAATCTGCTAATATCTACACTGACTCTAGGTATGCCTTCAGGGTAGTACACGATTTCGGTGCCTTTTCGCATCTGAGAAAATTTATGACAGCAGCAGGCACACCAATTGCACATTCCAAACATATAAAAGGACTATTAACAGCAATCCAATTGCTAAAGGCAGTGGCAGTAATTAAGTGTAAAGCCCATACATGTGAGGATGATCCGGTGTCACTGGGCAACAACAGGGCAAATGAAGCAGCAAAATGGGCAGCAGATTTAAAAATGAATGTACCAACTGAACAAATTATGACTTTTCAAACAATTGATATGCTGAAATTAATTGAAATGCAAAATTTGTTTTCAATCCAGGAAAAATCAGTCTGGAGGTCCAAGGGATGTTGGCAAGAGTCCTCTGGACTCTGGAGAGATGGACAAAGTAAGCTAGTGGCTCCAAAGGCATACTACCCTATCCTGGCTGAGGCAGCGCATGGTCTGACACATTTGGGAAATCAAGGTATGTGCAAATTGGTGAGAGCATACTGGTGCACACCGGGTTTTCCTTCTCAAGTTGAAAAGAGAGCAATGTCCTGTCTGACCTGCTTGAGGAAAAACATTGGGAAAACGATCCCTACCGAACCATCCCACATTCCACCAACTGACGGACCTTTCCAGGTAATGAATTAATTTCATTCAATTACCACCCTGCAGGAATCTCAAGTATGTATTAGTGTGCACTGATGTGTTTTCCAATTGGGTTGAGGAATACCCAGCTGCCACTAATACTGCTGCGATTACTGCCAAGAAAATTATTCAGGAGTTTGTGTGCAGATACGGTATCTCTAAAATCATCGAGAGTGATAGGGGTACTCATTTCACAGGTGATGTTTTTCAAAATATCTGTAAAATGATGGGTATTAATAGTCAACTTCATACCCCCTACTGACCGCAAGCCAGTGCCAAGGTGGAGAGGATGAACGGTACTATTAAAAATAAATTAAGTATGACCATTGCAGAGACTGGACTAGGATGACCAGAAGCATTACCATTGGTCCTACATAACATAAGGACCACTTCTAGACCCTCTCTAAATCTGTCCCCCTTTGAAATACTGTTTGGTTGACAACCTCATTTGATTATAAGTCCGCAGGAAGATTGAAAAGTAACAATGAGTTAAATGTAAGGTATCTTATAACAATGAGTAAACAGTTAAAACAGCAACAGCAGAAACTGAAATTGTTGTCACATGATATGCCTGAAACAAACTGTCATGATGTTGAACCTGGAGAATATGTTATGATCAGAAATTTCTTGCGTTCAGGTTGTTTGACTGATCATTGCGAAGGTCCATATCAGGTGTTGCTGACGAGGACCACATCTTTTAAGGTGGCCGAGAGAGATACCAGGGTCCATTCCACTCACTGCAAGAAGGTCAACCACCGGTGGAGAAACAAGGTGGAGATGAGGCTGATAACATGGACCTGTCGATCTCGAGCTTGTTCTGGGAGGGTTAAAAGTTTGCAGTGGCATACCTGAACTAAAATAATTTTGCAGGTCCTTGCTGTGGCAATGGACTGGTCTGCTGTGTTCATTTTTGTATTCTCTTCCAAAGTTTCCATCATCCTTGTTTGTTCCGGCATTAATGATATCTGTGATGTGGAACCGATAGAGGAGATGGGAGCTAATGTCAGTATTGATGGAGTGGAGTCCTGAGGAGGTGTGCTATGCCAATCAGGGGTGTGTCTGACCAATCTTAGTACAGTAATTGTTAAGAGATCTGCTATTTTGGATACTCAGAGACAGTGTGAAGGTCTATTGTCTGAGGATTATTGTATGTGTGAGTTCTGTTGGTCCGTAATTGATGAGAGATGCATCCAATGGTGTCAACCCAAGTATAATCAGTATTGGGGTTGGTATCCTCTAGAAGACTAACACACCAAGGAGGGCAAAATTTTAAACCAAACTGATTGTTGGGTGTGTTTTCACATGCCCCAAGGACAGCATAATGTAGGTTTTGTGCCATTCCCATTAAATGTCTCTGAAATTATAGAATCACAAAGAGGGCATGCACTAGATGGAAAATTTCTTAATAACAAACCACCCCATTTTAAACTCCACCAGTACCAAGTACATAAATCACTTTTATGTTTAAACATCACCAACTCCAATGAACCAGGAATTTGGGAGGTGACTGGGAATAATCTGACGAAGACCTTCTTACTAAGCTGATCGTGAGCCTAAGAATTAGGAACTGTTACACACAATTAGGTCAAGTGGAAGACACTTCCGGTATAAATATGCACCACCAAAGAAATAATTGGTAGGGTACCAGAAGGGTACAAGAAGGGTATTGTGTCAATATATTACAACCCGAAACTTGTGTGAGTCAAATGGGAGAACCTGAAGTAGGATCACTTGCCAGAGAAATGTGTACGACAATAATGATGTTTACTATTCCTTATGTTCTCCCCGATGATGTATATTTTATATGTGGAAGGAAAGCATATAAGTGGCTCTCTCCGAGTTCCGAAGCTTTCTGTTACTTGGGAAGAGTAGTTCCTGAAGTTACGACCCTCACACATGGCGAAATGATTGGTATTCATAAAGACACACCATCACCATATCTTCACACGCAGTATGAACACAGAGACAAAAGAAATATGATACCTGGTGATGTGCATAAAACCACACAGTTAATTAGTGAAACAACTTGCTTTCAAGTTTTGGTAGCATTGGATCCCACCAGGATCGCTCGGGGTACACTAAATTTTAGATATATGCAAGATCTTGTTAAATTAATAGATAATATCACCGAGATGTATGATGACACATTCAGGTATACAGGTAAGGAGTTGCAAGCGTACAAGAAAGAACTGCTGCAACACAGATTAGTGTTTAATAATTTAACAGCTGTCACTGGAGGGTATTGCATAACTTTGGCCACCCAATTTGGATTAAAGTGTTGCACTTATATTACAAACGAAACCAGCGATCCCAAGGAGGGGATAGATCAGAAGATGGATAAAATTCTGCAGCTAAAATGGGAATTTCAAAAGTGTGGAAAATGTGAAGATAAGGTGAAGCAAAGGAATGAAATTATGATGTTGGTCAGTGGTAACGATATGACTACTGAGGTAAATATAGAACTGCATTATAACCCTGAACTAGTAGGTACCTTCGTATAATGTATAAGATTTAGACATGCATAAAATGTATTATTAAAATTTTATTTTAAACATCTCAAATAATGTAAGTCCCTATTCCCCCTCAAGACTGTCTTTATAGGATTGGTGCATCCCCACATCTTTCTCATGATCTCCCAATTTCCGTAGTGTGCATATAGGGGTAGTTTTATGTCCCCTCCTAGAGACACATTATTGATGGATTAAGAACCACCTTGTGCCATTCCATAATATAACATTAAATGATATCTCATAAAGTAAGTCTTAATTAATTTAAAAAAAACAGAGTATGATAGCATGTTGTTTGCTATCAAAGGTTGGACTGTTGAAGCTGGATAATTGGCTGAGACAGGATCGGTTTAAACTTAGATCTGCGTGACGCCATTTTGCGAATGGCAATGAGATGCCATTTTGCGACTGGTCGCCTAGCGCCATTTTAGTGAAACTCGCCATTATAAGTACATCCTGCGATGCTATTATTTAGTGTCGTGCGATTCCCATGCTATAGAAATAAGTTTAAAGTCCTCACCATGTAAATACAGACAGTCACTAAAACATATAAAATGATTATCCCTGCAAAACATGTACCATAGTGTACTCCATAAAACAAATTGTCGCACAGCGCTAACTAGTGTCTGTTCTCAATTCCCCAATACTTACACACTGCACACTTACATAAAAGGTTCCCTAGTATTAAAGTGTAATATTCAAGGTTAATTCATTCATTATTAATGTTGTGAAATAAAGATTATTTGATATCCAAGGTTTAGTACATGGTAAGCAGACCGTATTTGGCTGTGTATGCTTATAGCTGACAGATTGTGGCAAACTGAGCAAGCATCAAGGACGCAGTACACATGCATGAACCAGTCACTGTGATCATTAGACGATCGCTCACAGCACATATCCAGCCCGATAGTTTGAGTGACAGAACGGGCCATTTGTGGGTGGTGACAGGGGAAGGACAAATCTAAAGGGGGTATGGATGTGCAACTGGAGGCGTGTCAGTGCATTATTCCACCATTATAAGGGCATGCACAAATAAGATGCAGCATCAGCATACACGCCACTGAGCTGTCTTACAAACAGAAGTGCTTGCTGCACACTAGGGTCTACCTCAAGCACTGTGTGTGGGTTCGATGTCAGCTGATTGTACCAATGTTTTCATAGACTCCCTGGAGATGATGTAAGCAAGTGGGCATCCTATGTCTAGGCTGGTGGGCATCCAACTTCACACGGTGATCACACATTAAGACATAGTGGGCATCCTATGTCTTAGCGTGTGCTCACAGCATTTGCCTACTGGGCGTTCTTATGACTGCAAGTGAGCACAGCTTATCATCTGGGTCTGAATCGGGCCCTGAGTTTGGGAACCTCTGTGATAAGGCCTTAATAAAAATGCCTATGGGTTATCCAACATGCAGGAGTTATATTAATCTCTATTGAACACCACAAGTTTCTGTGTTTCATGCTGTCTTCTTATATGTTAACACCCATCAATATTGGCAAGAAGATACTATAAATCTTTAAAACAAAAACTTGTTAAAAAAAGCATTTTGCTAGATGCCTATGGGTGACTAAAGACTTGTGTGTATATAATTATCTTCCCATCATGTGTACTTGCTTAGTAAAATAAAATTTATACAGATACCATTGGATATTTCTTCCTCTGAGCATGGCACACAGTCATAGCAACAGGCAAGATGTTTTACATTTGGGGCTTTTCTGAATCCATTATGACATTTTTCAGTACATCTAGCTCGAGGCATCTATGAAAATAAAAACTTGAAAGTTAAGTTGGATTAATAGCCTTTGATTATTACCCCTTAATTTAATTCCTGACAACTTTTCAATAGTGTCCCAATCTTTTATGACAATAGTGTACCAATCTTTTGTGACAATAGTTTAACCTATCTTTTGTGAAAATATTTGTTAGTCAATTTTGACAAAAAATCATAACTTTTTCCATTAAAAATTCTGGAAACTATAAATAGAATGATATACTGTACAGTACTGTAGAGTCAGTATTTCCCATGAGACTTGGTATGTGGGAAAATGTGATGCTGGACTTTGCTTTTCTTTAAATTAAGTTTCTACCTATTATCAATTTGGTGATATTTAAGAGTAAAAAAGTTGACATTGAAGACTATGGACATAATTCACATGACACATTGTATATGGCTGCATCTAGGCATTTGGTGCACGCTTTGCTTGTTTCCTGGGCTGCATGCACATGACTCAGAGTGGAACCTATTTCAGCCATTTCCCTGTAGATGATAAATCTGCATTTTATTGGGTTACAACAATGGGAATGAATGCAAGAGAAGCATTTTGTTTGTGTGTTAGGAAGTGTCATAGGCATGTAGCCAGAGTTACTATTCTAAGCTAGGCATAAGCATTGTGGATGCCAAATATAGAGGGATCTCCTGCACCTAGCATGGGGAAGGTACTATTGCTGATGACAGTGTTGATAGATGCTCTTGTGAATGGAGCAGTGGAAGTGTTATATTATAAAATATGCTTACTACTTGTTTAATTCGTCCCGTATTACTTTTCTGTAGTTACATATGCATATACTTATTTTCATAAAAATAGTACATTATAGAGATATACACAGACCCCCGTGTTTTGGCTTTGGTTCTAAATTATCATTGTGCTTTCATTTTGGTTTTAGCAAATTCTCTCTCGAGTGTTTTGTTTTTGGATATGGATTTTTTTGAACAATTGATGAAAACAGCTAAAATCATGTGTTTTTGCCTGTTTTTGTCCCTATGGTAATATTAACCTCAATAGCATTAATCTCCATTTTGACAACTCCACAGACCACAAAATTTATATTTACCATTCTTGGCCAAAGGCTGCTACGAGCTAGCCAGCTGACTAAGCTTAGTGAATACAGTGGCACAAACTCATGGGCAGGTGTTGGGGTGTCGAGGCTTCCTATCCCTGGATCACGGTATGCAAAACACTACTCCTGTGCTCTACCAATTCTCCTTACAGCCGGCTGGGAAGAAAAGGAAACTCAACACACACTGTGGTGAATTGCACTTAGCTCTCAGAGGTACATCCTCTTTGAGCCAACTTTTATAAGTTCAGAAAACTGCTGTCACAAACATTTGCCAAAAATGGTTTGACAGAATAGAATACATATGATTGATTTTAACAAGTACATAGTATTTGTCAATGCATCTTCAGTTTGTCATTTTTTCACAGTGTCCAGACTTAGTATCCTATTCTGGGACCCTTCAGCTGCTGTTGTCTTGTAACTGCTCGTTCAGTATACCGTAATGTGCTTCCATCTCATGATATTTGTGTAAAGGAAAATGGCTTTTGCTGATGAATCATACAGTATGTTTTAAGTAAACACTATAAATTATTATAGACTCTCACAATCCCCTCTTTTTATTAAAGCATACTATCTTTCCCTTACTGGAGTCATGGCTTTCATAGTAACTATATTACTTCCATAGGCACCCTATGCAAGTAGATGCAAGCATCATTCATCACCAGAATACAAAGAATCCCGGCGCATCTTTACCTAGAAAGAGGGGTTTCTTCCAACATCAGTACTACAGAAAACACATTTCTTCTCAGGTGTGATCGATGTAATTCTTTCACATGTTAAACACTCTTTCCACTCGGAGGCACTCTTCTTATGTGTGACAGACAGAGTCCCTACCGGTGCAGATGTTTTATTTACAATTTTCCTAAATCATAAGATAGATAGCAATTCCACAAAATGAGCAAAATTAATACAATGATTATAATGATTACTGGGTGAATGAGACCACTAAACATCCTTTTGACTGAAGGTGAGTTACCTGTGAACACATACCACCAATGGTGCTGTAAATTATCTTTTAATTGTGTGGCTACTTCCACTAATTTCTCTGCTTCTACAACTGTCTGCATTTGTGCATGATGGGCAGAATAGTTTACTTTCTGTAAGTGGTGAGCAAGTTTTCCTGTATTATTGATGGCATCAATGATACTTTGGAGATTAACTGTAAGGTTATGGGGAGGTATCTCAGTCACCTGAAATTCAAACTGTACATCTTCTTGTCTTGCATAGGTCACATAAGTAGTGTTCTTCAACCTGAGGTGTGTAACATTAAATAAGCAATCAGAAAAAGGATTTGGTAAATTATAGAGGGAAGTTGTATTCATACCATATGTGACTAGGCATACAAGCTGAGGCTCTACCTCTATAAACATATCCACCTCTTTATCATGCAATTCCCAGTTGCATACACTGGTTGAGTGTTCTAACAAGGCTCATATAGCTGTGTCTGCTGAGGACACACTAATCCATCATTGGTAACAGTGAATAGGGATAAGTCATGTGTCCTATTACTGGTGTCTGTGTGTACCTCTAATCTGGGAGTCCACAACTGAGTGCCTACAGTAGCTGTCCACAAGGGGACTGGTAAGATGATGTACTTACACATAACCTGTTTCTGTGTGACATTATACACATGAACTTCACCCGTGCAAAAGTTATCAATACACAAAATTTATTTCCCTGAATTTGAATCCATAACAATGAAGATATATTAAACATTCTTCTGTATACTTGTTCGTTACCTGTCATTAACTATGTTTGTGCTTTACCCTTTTCCATATTTTGATGCATGGTTCTGAGAGAACATTCAGTCCAATTAAACAGTTCAGAAACATTTGTTGACAGATAAAGTGTGTTAAACAATGTGCTATTGAACACCAGTAAATATTCATTATCCCAAGATATACTGGCCTGTAATGGGGTAAATACTGTAGACATCAATATAGCTTGCATTGTAACTAATCTTTTCATATATTCTCCTGCATTACTCATTTTGCTGGCTAAAGTTTCTGTATCTATACTATTAAGTAACCCTGTACCTGATGCTCCTAGCAATGTATCATACCATTCTCTTTTTTGTCTGCTATAGGATTTTGGATCTGGGGGCAAAGAAATATTAAATCTTAATATAGTGGTTTGTCTTTTGGTACCCACTTTTACACAAGTGGAGGGAACTTTAACTAGTGAGTCATTTCTTATAGTAGGCTTGCTACTTAGGACGTACATCCTTGTAATTATTACTGAATTATTTGGTAATTGCGTGGTGTTAGTGCAAACTAGCACTACACCTCTTTCTATAGTTGTTGGGCATCCTATGGGTATACCAGGGTCGGTACTATTGACACACTGAATACCCTATGTCCATGTTTTCTTAAATTCTTTATAACCAGTAAACTTATCAGTACAATACTTAATTTTGATTCCACTTATGATAGTAATATTATCATGCTCCCTTGGTGCCCAGTAGAGATGCCTTATATTATATTGTCCAAAAACTTTTTACATATATTGAACCTCCTGACCAGGTTACATTAAATCTGTGTAACTGGTAAGTCTGGTTACCATAGACTACCCTAGAGTACTCTATTTGTCCCCCTGTTGTCCCCTTGTGTGTGTGCAATACTCTTAGACTAAGTATAGCCAACATTATCACACAAAAAGGATTCATGATGGTGGTTCAATCTTGACCGTCAACTTCTTGCAATGTGAGGTTTGTATCCACGTGTTCTTTCCTCCAATTTTCACTGAAGTTGGTGCAGTCAACAGAACCTGATATGGACCATCAAATCTTGGCTCCAGAGACTTTCTGACATGTCTCTAAGTGTATACCCATTCGCCCGGTTCCAATGAATGTACACCAGGTATCGCTTCTGGGTCTGGAAGGGAGGAGAAAACTAAAAAATGGATGTTATTCACTTGATTACAAAGAGTAGCTACATAGTGTGTTAAATCTGCATGATTGTGCTGCAACTGTTGGGGAAAACTAACAACCTGTCTTAGGAGGTCTTAAGAATAGTATCTCATAAGGTGACAACTTATGTTTCTTACTGGGGGTGGTTCTTACTGAATATAAAGCTATGGACAGACAGTCCACCCATGTCTTGCTTGCCTGTGCCATAATCTTTTGTATCTTTAGTTTGAGGGTACCATTTAGTATCTACATGCCCACTGGCCAGTTAGAGAAGAGGTCTGTACAAACAGGGTGTACTCATATGCCCCCACCCTAGGCAACTGAATATAGTCTATCTGCAGTCTCTGAAACGGGTATAATGGCTTTGGTGTATGCCTTTGTGGTACTTTTACTGTCTGTCCTGGATTGTGTTTCCCACACACCTGGCATGATGCTACGTTTGCTGTAGCTGCTGCATTAAAGCCTGGCGCTATCCAGTGCTGGAGCACCGTGCTTACCATGGCCTCCTTTAAATTATGCACTGGACCGTGGGCCAGCTGGGTCATCAGGGGATATAATGCACTTGGGAGGCACCACCTGGTGGCTTTAGCCCAATGCATATTAACACAAGTGGCTCTCTCTTTCTCCCAGCCTCTCTTTTCATCTTCTATGGCTTGTTCTTGATACTGGTGTAAAGCCTGTATGTCCAAGGGTTCTTTCTTTGTGTCTGTTTCTATACCATAGAGGGCAGCTTGCTTAGCCGATGCATCTGCTTTGGCATTCCCCTTGGCCTCAGCTGTTTTCTCCTTGGTGTGTGCTTGCACCTTTAAAATGGCTACTCTACTTGGAAGCTGTAAGGCTGCAAACAATGATCTAATAAGCTCAGCATGCTTAATGGTTTTACCAGCCGAGCCAATAAAATCCCATCTCTTCTAAATAGGCCCAAAATCATGGGCCCACACCCCAGGCGTACCTGGAGTCAGTGTAAATGTTTGCTGTCTGATTTTCAGCCATTATACATGTCTCAGTGAGTGCCCTCAACTCTGCTTCCTGTGCTGAGCAGGAAGGTGGGAGTGGTTGCTGAATCAATACCTCATCTAAGGTGGTGACTGCATACCCCATTCTTGGGGACCCTTCATGATAATATCTAAAGCCATCTACAAACAATTCCCAGTTTGAATTAGATAAGGAAACATCTGTTACATTTTCTAGTTCCTTCATTTCCATTTTCATAAGTTCAAGACAATCATGGTCAGAAAAATTTTGATTTGTGTTTTTATGTGACTGTATTTGCAGTACATTATCCCCCTCATTATCCGCACTGTTGTGTTCCTTATTGCCATTACCTGGTATGTTATCAACAGGTGTATGTGTGCCTCCCTCACTATTTCCCTCTTTTGAATCCTGCACTGGAAACAACGTAGCAGGATTCAACACCGTGCACCTGTTAATGGTCACATTGGTAGGGCTTAGTAGGGCTACCTCATACTTAATTAACCTGGCTGCAGAAAGATGCTTAGTTCTGGCCTGGTTAAGTATTTCTGTTACTGAGTGGGGAACCTGTATGATCAATGAGTGGTCCAGCACTAAATCTGCTGCCTTGTCTTTAAGCATAGCTGCAGCTGCTACTGATCTTATACAAGAGGGTGCTCCTTTGATTATACTATCAAGCTGCAATGTATAATGTGCAAGGGGCCGTTGTTTACCTCCATGTTCCTGCACTAATACCCCTTCAGCATGTCCTTGTGTTTCATGACAGAATAACATAAAAGGCTTGTCATATCTGGGTAATCCTAGTGCTGGTGCTTGGGTAACTGCAGTTTTTATCTACATAAAAGCTTTCTTCTGTTCTGATGTTAACATTACTGTTTTGTCTTTTGTATCTGTCAACGCATCATAGAGGGGCTGCATTATGAGGGATGCGTTGGCAATCCATTCCATCAATACCCTGTTAGAAATAGAAATGCTCCTGGTGGTAGTGGGCTCTGGCACTTTCTGTATAACTGATATCCTATCTTGTGTCAAACGTCTTGTACCTTGAGAAATACAATGTCCTAAAAAGGTAACTTGTGCTTGAGCTGTTTGCAATTTTTCTATTGACATTCTGCAATGTTGTTCACACAGAAAAATAAGTAATGATTTGGTTTCAATTTGACACTGTCCCCCTGCACACAGGAGCAAATCGTCCACATACTGCAACAACTGGGTGGTCTCAAACTGTGGTCTCCACCCTTGCAGTATGATGGACATAGCCTCTGTAAAAGCAGATGGAGAGGTTGCCCCTCCTTAGGGTTATCTAGTCCAGCAATACTGATTGCCCATACTTGTAAAAGCTAAATAAAGCTGACACTCTGATGTAAGAGGTACAGAACAAAATAAATAAATAAATAAATTAGCCAAGTCTATTACTGTAAAATGAGTTGCTGTTGCTGGCATTTGGTTTAATAAGGTTAGTGGATTAGGCACTATAGGTATGTCCACCACCAACCATTTGTTTACCTCTCTTAAATCATGCACCATCCGGTATTCCTGTTTACCATCTGCCCCCACCTTCCTTTTTACCAGAAATAAAGGGGTGCTCCATGGGGACCTACATTCTCTTATAACCCCTGTTTTCTGATATGCAGCAATCTGCTGCTGTATGGCCTTTTCCTGATCTCTGGTCAGTGGGTATTATTTAATCTTTACTGACACTACACCTGGTTTTAAGGTGAGTGTAACAGGTTGTATATCCAGTAAACCCACATCTGTTTTACCTTTTAGACCATAATTTTTTTAGGGACTTCTGAAAGCCAGTCAGGGATCATTACTACTATCTGTGTCTGGTGTTACAGCAAATATATTGCTGCTGCTAGCTGACATTGAAGATCCTGCCTTGTACTTCCTTTCAGTATTACATTGCCATCCCTGTACTCAATGGTAGCTTGTCAGTTCTTAAGGATATCTGCTCCTAACAAATTAACAGGACAGGATGTGGAGGTTTAGGAATTCTACAGGCACTTTAATTTCTGCTCACCCCACTGCAACTTTTATGGGCTTACTAACATGTAAGGATACAGTATGTCCTGTTAGTCCTGTTCCAGGAATTATCTGATTTGTTACATATTTCTTGGGAACATCTTCTGCCCTTAAAATGGAACGGCTTGCACCAGTGTCTATTATACTGTCAATTTGTTCCCCCCAGGTAGTGTCAATTGTATTATTCCCTTGGGATCTGAGGTATTAATAATGGATTGTGGGGGACCTGACACTGGACAGCCTATTTCCTATGGGCTATGTGCTGTTTGAACCCTTACTCCAAATTGCTCCCTTTTCTCTGCCCATTACTTATATTTCTGACAATTCCTTTTCATGTGCCCTGCTTTATGACAGAAGAAACATAACCCTTTCCTTTTTGCTTCTTCTGGAGATACTTTCCTATTATCTCTAGGGTCTATACTGAATTTGGGTTCTTACTCTTATCATAACTACTGCATTCTGGGGATTTGGTACAAACACCTCCTGTGTAGTAACAGGATAAGCCTCTACAGATGTGTTTTGCTATGGGGGTGGACCTGTCCCTTTCTGAAAATACATATGTTCACCCCCACAGTGTTCACAGCCACAACGTTCATCATTAGTGCCTGTGGCTTGCTTCTTGTACACCCATGTCCTGTGTCTGTTTTTATTAAACATCCAAGGCATTAAGGTACCAGCCAACCCTTGTATGGGAATGGGGCTGAAATTTCCTCCTGCATAAGGCAGTGGAGGAGCTGGTGGTGTAACTGGTGATAAGTGCGGTAAATGGAGCCAAACTTGGGTATTTTGGGCTTAAATCGGGGGCTGTTAGTGATGCCTGTGGATTTACAAAAGGGAACACTGGGACAGGCCTCACAGTATTAGGACCACAATCTTCCATAAACTCAGTGTCTTGTGTTACCTCCTGTTCTTTATGTATGTCTTTGGCTACCTTTAACCAAGTCTGTACTTGCTTGCCTACTTTCTTACACTCTATCCAAGCCTTGTTTTCTTTTGCAAAGGTTTCCCATCTTATAGGATCCAGGGAACCCACACTGGGCATCCCTGCTTTCTGTAGTATCTTTTGAATATCTTTATGTGCACTTTTCCCCTCCATGGATTCGACTAGATCCGCAGGAGCACATGGTAATTCTCTTACCATGCCTGTACTGCCCTGAGCCCCTATTATGGGTTACCACTCCTAGTCTTTCCTGAATCCCGAGGAATCTTTATTTTATTCAAAAGAACATTCTTTTATTCCTGCGTTCCTACTGGGTAACTATACAACAAAACCTGTCTTATCAGCTTCAAATGCCTATGAGCTAGCAACCCCCTAATAACTGCACAAGCTACTACTGAACTATCCCTGCACAAATTACTGGGTAACTAATTTATTAGTCCAACCCAGTCATTATCTATCCTGGTAGCCAAATATGTTGACACCCTATGAGGCAAGTATATACCACAGGGATCCTCTGATTTATTACAGCTATTAGATCAGGACATATAAATGATCTGGTTTACTGTAATATCACTACACAAGTACACCCCTCACACTTTAGCTATATGTGGTTCATATATCAGACTCTAGAGACCTGTTATCCCTGTCCTTAAAAAGACAATACAGTATTCCCAATGTCACTATAACACTCCCACAGATTATTACCCACTGTTCTAATCCATCTGGCATGCTACACAGATGAATAACATGTACATCCCTCCAGCCCCAGGCGCCCCTAGGGGTTCCAATGAGGAAACTTGAAGGACCTTATCCCGAATCAATGGACGCCTTTCTCTGCACTCCTAAAAACTTTTGCCGTGTTTAGGCGCTAGGTGTCACTTTTTACAGCTAATAGCAGGTGAGAGGTGCAGTCTTTGGTTGACCATTTAAAGATCTGGTTCCTTTATACATCTCACAGTTAGCACACATACAATCTCACTCCTTTCACTCACTTCAAGACAAGACAACTTATACTTTAAAAGAGCAGGTTTGGCATACAATATATTCAAAGATCCCCGATTAGCCCATGCATACTGAACCCCACAATACTAATTAGGAAGCGCAGAAGAGAACATTGAAAAGCACAAATGCGCATTTATTTTTCCATACTCACCGATCTGAATTTGCTTCTGCAGTTCCAAATTTTCAAGTGGATATCCATCAGTACAGACAGGCAGTTGGGGATCCCAGACGAGTCCCCCAGAAATGTTGGGGTGACGAGGCTTCCTACCCCTTTATCATGGTATGCAAAACACTACTCCTGTGCTGTACCAATTCTCCTTACAGCCGGCTGGGAAGATAAGGAAACTCAACACACTGTGGTGAATTGCTCTTAGCTCTCAGAGGTACATCCTCTTTGAGCCGACTTTTATAAGTTCAGAAAACTGCTGTCACAAACATTTGCCAAAAATGGTTTGACAGAATAGAATACATATGATTGATTTTAACAAGTACATAGTATGTGTCAATGCATCTTCAGTTTGTCGTTTTTTCACAGTGTCCAGACTTAGTATCCTATTCTGGGACCCTTCAGCTGCTGTTGTCTTGTAACTGCTCATTCAGTATACCGTAATGTGCTTCCATCTCATGATATTTGTGTAAAGGAAAATGGCTTTTTCTGATGAATGATATAGTATGTTTTAAATAAACACTATAAATTATTATAGACTCTCACACAGGTCAGCCTAAAAAATGGCAAATCTAGGGTTTGTGGGTACTAAATTGGGCTTATTATTAGCACTGTTCCATCTAAAATGAGTGATCTGAAAATTAAAACTAATGTAATTTTCTAGGATGTAACCTGAAAACTGTGAACACTTTAATTATTTATTAAACATTTAATTCTTTGAACCAACCAGTTCCTACAAATGAGAGTCCTGTATAATTGGTAATTTTTTACCCATTGCATCTACCTTTTGGTAGAGTGTAGACAGCTGTACATGGTTTTCTGTCATCAGTCTATACATATAGAACAAATTGTCTTTGAATTGTCACAGTATTTATTAAAAAGGAGAATCAATGTTAAATACACTGTGGTTTTGTTTTTTTTATTTATCTTTGATCAGGGGAGAAAAGTCTAACTTGTATTGGAGTTTGTGTAGCTTTTAATTGTCTACATTATTTCTATAATACTGTAGTTATAGTTATAGGTGAAGATGATTAAATGATTGCATTGCTAGAAAATCCACCCTTCTCCCATTTTTTCATCCAGTCCCTGAAAGCAAGATGCAGTTGTATTTTTTCCCCTCCTTTTTATTTATTAATTACATTTTTGTGTGTGGTACTATAAGTCACCTTTGTTGTTGGTCCTTTCCCCTTTCCTCTTTATCCACTTTATACCCTGGATTATATATTTTTTTGGAAGGAGAGGGGAGTACTGAGAAAAATTCAATGTAAATCTCTAGACTTTTTCTCTTCTCAAGTCCGTTGTTTTCCTAAATGTAAACTACAAATTGTACCATTGACTCTTGGCTGTCATTAGTGCTGGAAGCTGAGGAATATTAGATCCTTTGTGATAGTGAATAGCAGTCTAGCTTTTTGCTTTATGTTTTTTGTTATTTGTTTTTTTGTTTTTTGTTTTTCAACTTTTTTTTCTAGAAAGGAAAAATGATTAGGTTTAAACTGTAGAAGTGTACAAGTTGTTTTGTTATAAGAAATCTAAATGTGTACAAAAAAATCTATTAAAAATTATAACTATTTATAGACCAAAAAAGTTGGCATTGTCAGCTACAAGTACAGTACTATAATATATGATGCCTGTCAAATACACAATCTTGGCAAGGATATGCACAGTTTAATGAACCAAGGACTTCATAGACAGGGACTGCCACTTTTGGCGCTAAAGTGTTTGGTTTGTATGGCCCCCCAAAACAAGCTACCAATTGTCTTACAGTGGCAAAGAGCATAATGTTATGGTCCAGCCAGGTTTAATTTCCCCCAGTGTTCACTGCAGAAGGAGAATTAATGCTGCAGCAGCAGCACAAAGTTGGAAGCAGCACTCATCCTAGTTTACCTACAGGTTTCACATCTGACGTACCTTTGCACTTGAGCACGAGGTGTTTTCATTGCTGTGATTGAAGACACAAGGTTTAAAGAAACTGTTATATGTTTGGCTCTATCTAATTGAAGTAAGCTTTGCTGTAAGTATCAAGTCTCTTTCTGAGTATGCACTACTGAACTTTTGAGACACGTTTGGATGCCTTTACCAGTTGAATAATAAGACACAGAGCTATTTACCTCTATATTGGATTCTGGACCTAATCTCTCAATAAACATTTGCTTATTTGAATCTACTACACTATAAGACTTATCTGTATTTTTTATGGAATGGTGGAGAGAACAATCTAAAATGACTTGAACACTTTGGATTCCATTTAAGTGAATCAAGAAGGGTAATATTATATATATCCCACATTTATATCCTCTCAGTGGAGCAGGATATCATTGTACACTTGTTTGTTGATTATTTATTACTTAAACTTGCGTGGTTGCCAAAATTGAGTTATCAAATTGCATGATCTTGATAACCCTTTGCTCCTGACAAAGCAAATAAAGAACTTAATCTACTGTACTATTCCAGAACTTTGTTTCCTATCTTTATTTACTTTCTCTAGCTGCTTTTCCAGTATATTTATTAAGGGAATCACCTGACTCAGTCTGGCTGTGTCTAAACTCCTTTCATTAGTTACTACATTAAATTGTTTCAGTATATTGCATAAAACAGTCAGTAAACTCCAGCAGGCTGGACTAAGGTACATTCCCCCTCCTCTCCCTATGTCATGGCTTGTTGTACAGTATAAGTATGAATGGTGTGTTACTGTTCCTTCATTTGTTGAAGCACATAGAGGGTGGAATTCCACCTGGTCACTATCTCTTGCTTCAGTTGGTGGCAGGGCAAATTCAACTGTTCTTGCAGCCTTAGCTATCTTCTACTCTCAGTTGCTAAATGTCAAAAATGTCCACAATTGTTTTGGCCACAGGCAGCATTTCTTGTATGCTCCTGTAATGTAAAACATAAAATACTGAATCACCAAGTTTATTGCATGGATAAAAAATGTGATGTGCTCAAATTCACAAAGTTGTGATGTCATCACAAAGTCACTTGTGTTATCAGAAATTACAAATTCTGAGGAGAGTCCTAGTGTGGTATGTTATTTAGCAAAGACATTCCTGAGTTTTTCTAACAGGTTGACACTGGTATGCGTCTTAGTGAAGCCTAAAGGCAATACACACTCCCAGTGGGCTGGTAGAGTCATATATTCTTTAATTTTGCTTAAATGCTCATTCCTCCCTATCTACCCCATCTGTGTCATCCCTGTTTGTCTTCCCCTCCCTTTTAGAATGTAAGCTCTTATGAGCAGGGCCCTCTACCCTCTTGTGCTTCTCCCTACTTTAGTTTTGTCTATTTCTTACTCACCACTAGGGAACCTAACACTTGGTTGCTTATGCTCTATTGCTTATCTAGGTGTTATGGTCCCTAATGTAGCAATATATGTTATCCATGTCCTGGTCCTGTATTGTATTATTCTTTAAGTCGCTTGTCTAAGATTTGTTTTATGTACTTTGTAAGGTGTTGTGGAACATTTGTGGTGCCATATAAATATATAATAATAATAATAATAATAATAATAATAATAATAATAATAATAATAATAATTTTTAACAGTAAAGCATGTCCACAAAACTGTGATTAATTTTATTCTGGATACTTTGGCATTTTCTAGGCCAAGACCTATTTTTTTATTGTCCCAGTACAGACACAAAATTGGTGTAATTGAGATTAAATTTGGTATCGGGACATAGGACCTTCATTAACTGTCTAAAACCAGATGCACTGATGATGGATATTGGATGCTGATCTATTGCTAGCATAGCCATCTTGGCTTCAGTGATCCATTGTGCAACTGGATGGCAGCTTTCATCCTTGGTTACTCTTACAAATTATTGTTTCACAGTCAATTGTTGTTTGAAACTACTAGTCTTCTTGATCCCCTTCCAGAATGAAGATTCACACAGAGCAGCAGCAGCCATAGAACAAAAGGAATCTTCTTGGAAATCCAGGATAGGGAGGAGTCATTTAGCTTTTGCAAATTGGTTGCAGGGATACTTTTGCTCATTAATGAGGAGATTGATGATGAAGGTGTTAGCTGTGGAGATTGCATGTGCTGGGACCTATTCATGCTGCTGGTAACTGATGCTGGTCTGCTTGCAATTATCTTACAGGATTTTTCAAATTTTCCCAAGTTATTTGCATGAACTTGCAGCGAATGAGAAATTTCCTAGATGGTTAGGTTCTCTACCTCTATTTTGTTTAGCTTCAGAAACAGCACAGATGACTTGACAAATGTTCTCAGGATTTCAGTAAAAATAATTCCACAAGAAAGAAATAGCATTTTTGTACTTATGCCCAGGCTTGACAAAGGCTTTCTTCTTATCATGGGCAAGAATTGCTGCCACTAATGGCTGATATACTGTATGTTTACATAAACAACATCTTCATCATCAACGTCCTCATTAGTGTCAGATGCTCAAACATCCCCCTTATCATATTGCACTTCAACAGTAGCAAACTTCATTTTTAAGTCACCATTACTTTTACTGCTGCTCATCCCCATATTTGCAGAGGGTGTAGAAATGGTGATTGGAGGTTTCTCTTTGAGTAAACCCAAACCGGGTTAAACTGCTGGGAGAGATGCAACTGCAGACACCGGGTGCTAACAGATTCTCACGGGACCTGGCGCACGACAGCAGCAAACATGTATAAGGTCACATTTGTAAAGTAAATCCAGGGTTTCATGCCCCAAAAAACAAAAACTGACCTTAAGAAAACTTATTGGTGAGAGAGTTTGTTCCAGATGGGTGCACTGCAAAAAAATGTTAGTGGCATTAATGGGAATATGTGGTTAAAGTATATTTGTGGCAGCAGTCACAGGATAAATGGAGATAAAGGGAAGGAATATGAACTGATATAGGAGATTGTACTGAACAATAGGTTTGAGAAGGATGATTGAGGTCTTTACATCAAATAGATATATTTTGCAGTAGAAATAAAACTAAAAAAGTATTTAATATTGATATTTACAGTCAGGTGCATAAATATTGGGACATTGACAGAATTTTCATATTTTGGCTTCTATTCACCACCACAATGGCTTTGAAATTAAACAAATAAGATGTGCTTTAACTGCAGACTTTCAGATTTAATTTGAGGGTAATTACATCCAAATCAGGTGAACGGTGTAGGAATTACAACGGTTTCTATATGTGCCTCCCACTTTTTAAGGGGCCAAAAGTAATGGGACTATCAACTCAAAACCTATTTCATGGACAGGTGTGGGCTATTCCCTCGTTATTTCATTATCAATTAAGCAGGTAAAAGATCTGGAATTGATTCTAGGTGTGACATTTGCATTTGGAATCAGTTGCTGTCGACTCTCAATAAGAGATCCAAAGAGCTGTCACTATCTGTGAAGCAAGCCATCATCATTAGGCTGAAAAATCAAAATAAACCAATCAGAGAGATAGCAAAAACATTAGGTGTTGCCAAATCAACTGTTTGGAACATTCTTAAAAAGAAAGAACGCACCGGAGAGCTCAGCAACACCAAAACACCTGAAAGACCACGGAAAACAACTGTGGTGGATAACAGAAGAATTATTTCCCTGGAGAAGAAAAACCCTTCACAACAGTTGGCCAAATCAAGAACACTCTCCAGGAGGTAGGTGTATATGTGTCAAAGTCAACAATCAAGAGAAGACTTCACAAGAGTGAATATAGAGGGTTCACCACAAGATGCAAACCATTGGTGAGCCACAAAAACAGGAAGACCCGATTAGAGTTTGCCAAACATCTAAAAAAGCCGTTACAGTTCTGGAACAACATCCTATGGACAGATGAGACAAAGATCAACTTGTACCAGAGTGATGGGAAGAGAAGAGTATTGAGAAGGAAAGGAACTGCTCATGATCCAAAACATACCATCTCATCAGTGAAGCATGGTGGTGGTAGTGTCATGGCGTGGGCATGTATGGCTGCCAATGGAACTGGTTCCCTTGTATTTATTGATGATGTGACTGCTGACAAAAGCAGCAGAATGAATTCTGAAGTGTTTCGGGCAATATTATATGCTCATATTCAGTCAAATGCTTCAGAACTCATTGGACGGCGCTTCACAGTGCAGATGGACAATGACCCGAAGCATTCTGCAAAAGCAACCAAAGAGTTTTTTAAGCCTAAAAAGTGGAATGTTATGAAATGGCCAAGTCAATCCCCTGACCTGAATCCAATTTGAGCATGCATTTCACTTGATGAAGACAAAATTGAAGGGAAAATGCCCCAAGAACAAGCAGGAACTGAAGACATTTGCAGTAGAGGCCTGGTAGAGCATCACCAGGGATGAAACCCAGCGTCTGGTGATGTCTATGCGTTCTAGACTTCAGGCTGTAATTGCCTGCAAAGGATTTGCAACAAAGTATTAAAAAGTGAAAGTTAGATTTAGGATTGTTTAGTTTGTCCCATTACTTTTGGCCCCTTAAAAAGTGGGAGGCACATAAAGAAACCATTGTAATTCCTACACCGTTCACCTGATTTTGATGTAATTGCCCTCAAATTAAATCTGAAAGTCTGCAGTTAAAGCACATCTTGTTTGTTTAATTTCAAAGCCAATGTTGTGGTGAATAGAGGCCAAAATATGAAAATGCTGTCAATGTCCCAATATTTATGCACCTGACTGTATATGTGAGGGGCTGTATAATCACATCGCTGTTAGAAAATTGCTGCTATGGCTCTGTGACTGTGTATTTGTAGCATAATTCATACACTGGAATAAATAATTTTTCCTCATTGAAAAATCCAATTGTTTACTAATATTTTATTTCTATTGGGTGCAGGCTAGCTTAATTTTGTTGTACCAACAAGCTTCATAAATTTAGATGCTAATGTCATTAGCATTTAGAAATAAGATCCCGCAATTTAATATTCATAATACTTATGGTGGGGTCTAGGTGACAATAAAATTTATCACATGAGGGGTATCGTGGTGCTGATTCTAAGTTGGAAGCAAAGTTAAAAAAGGGTAGATTAATTGCATCTTGATAATCCCTGTTGCAATGCTTAGGGGTAGAAACACTTCTTTTGTATGCAGGATAATAACTTTCTGTTTTGTATGTATTAAATTCCACAAATGTTGGACATATTTATTTTTACTCTGCAAATTTGATTTTTAGTTTTGGTGCTGCCCACCCAAATCTAAATATCTCTGCACATTTTATATCTGTGCTGTCTAGATGGTTTTTTCATGGTGCAAACTTGCTGTACTCAAAACTTATAACCAGCCCCAGTAAGTGTATCTGAGTTATGGCTATACAGGTCATATAATGGGAGATAATAAAAGTAAATTTATCATTTACAGTATGAATTTGAGACAAACGGTTTGGATTTAGGTGAATCTGATATGACTGGGTTTCCTTGGTCCATGTTGAATCAAATTGGCGTCCAGTTCCTCCTGCTAAAATCAGATCTAAAAATAAAGCAAAGTGTAATTTTTCCAGAAATCTAAAATGCTGCATGTTTTGGATTTTATAAAATATACACCCTCCTGGTCTGAAGTCCTATTTTACACAATCAGTCATGGGAACAGTAACCATGGGGACAGAGTTTTTTGTGGTTAAATGAAATCCAGCAATAGTGAGTGACAGACAAAGTGTCAGAACCTGGGCAGCCAGATCACAGCAAAGGCCCCGGACAGCCATGCTCCACCTGTCTAGGTTTCGGCGCACTGTCCTGCATGCCTGCTCTTCCCCATAGCTGTAAGCTGGAACATTTCTAGTACTGCGAGAGAGGTTAGCACTCAGCTCTGCTACCAGCCATTAGTGCTCACCCCACTTACCTGTTGTTGTCTTCATAGCATGACACTGCTCTGCTGTATCCATGCTGGCTTCTCCTGTCCATGGGTGCAGCAATATTAGTTTGATCACCTGCTTCTGCAACTACAGTACCAATAATAACTCAGCTCTTGGGTCAGCTGAGAGTAATTGTCCAACCACCATTGGGTATATAAATTCTTCCTGAACTCTCAGTCAGTGTCTGTGCAGCTTCTCCTAAAGGTTTCCTTTTGGCTTCTGTTGGATCTATGTTTGTTCCTGAACTAGTGAACTTTTGCTGTTGTTTGTCTAAACCCAGTTCAGTGTTTCTAAAGCAAGCTTCTAAGCCATGGTTATATTGAGCATAGTTCAGCATTTTGCTCAAGAACTTGCTATTAAATTACTGAGTCTGACTCAGTGGGATTCTGCCTCAGCTACTTGGGATCAACCCAGTGTTTTCAGTGTGAAGACTTCAGTGTCAGCAGTACTGTATATTATTCAGTAACAGAACAAGTCTCCTGCATTTGTCTAGAAGAATTACCTCAGTACCTCTGACTATGGACTCCTACTGTTCTCCTCTGAGTTCAAGTACTAAACATCTGAACCAAAGTCTTCTGCTATCATCAAAACCTCAAGTAGTATATTTTGTCATTTCATCACCTAATAAAGTTCTGGGCTTTATCCTGACCACCTTGTATCTAGTTCCTGCTACTACTCAGTCTACCTTCATCTATTGTTCCTGTGACCTGTCTTCCTAGCTCTGTGCCAACCTATGAAGAAGCCTCATCACAGACCTCCTCTGTTCACACTGACAGTAGTCCAGCCAGCAAAGCCTGTTCTGTCACAGGTAGCCAGTTTCCCTAGAGTCGTGACACAAAGTGAGACATAAATTCTAATGTAGGAATAAAAAACCTTCAGATGACATAGTTTTACCTGTTTTGATCATTTTACTGAAATCCAGATCCATAATCAAAATCAAAACACATGAGGGTGGTGTTGCTAAATCAAAACCAAAGCCAAAATTAAAATTGGTCTTCAACCAAAGTCAAAATACAGGAGTTCTCGCACCTATTTGTTATAGCTATAAGCATTGTGGAATGATTATATATAAAGTAATACATTTCTATTACAGGTAAAAGAAAAGGATAAAGGTTAAAACCTAAGAGACTGATTAGGAGCTTGATACAAATCCTGTCATGGCTGCATCTTTGTATACATTGGAATAGAGAAGATATGAAAATGATGCAGCTGCTGTCTTTCATACAGAGACACCCACCACCGCATCTTAAATCTATTGCCAGTGCACAAGGATGTAGCATCGGTTGTACATTGGGTGCACAATCCAAGTCCTAAGTAACCCTATGGTGTATCTGAATGTCTGTCAGAGCTAAGATGCAGCCAGTATAGCTGCATAATGGTATAGTACAGAAATGGTCTCATCATTTTCATGTTACTCGCTGCCCCCAATATACCACCTCCAAATGCTCACTGTCTGTCAATCAATTTGTGTCCAAATCCCAACTATGATCGCCGTCTTATATCCATCATTGCAGACACTCAATGTGATTTAGATGCATGTGCAGTTCAAAAAACATTGTCTATTTGCCCTTGTGCCCACCCCTGATTCTGCTGATAAGTTACATTGTTACTGTTTCATGTCCATATGGCTGTACAGTATAACATACCTTTCCATTTCTCCAGTGTATTAACTGTGGGGTTATATTTAGTTTGTTATCCTGAAATATTCCAATCCTTTTAGCAAGTACATATTTTATGTTTTCATGTGTAATGGTTAGCCAATTTTGAAAGTGTAATTCAGAAAAAGTTTCTCCATTTTCATTAAAAAATACTTTGTTACCATAATGATCATTATAAATAACCTTTTTTAAGTAGGTGTGAAGCTGTCCAAAAAAAATAAAAGAAGAGACAGATGAAAAAAGTGAGAGAGAAACATTTCTGAGCACAACTAGTATATAATCATTTACAGATGGAATTATACAGTATAGTGATTACATTTTTTCATATAGTAATGATAGAGTTTATTACAGACAAGCAATAAACACATACTGTATCAACACATAGCTTACATTGCAAATCATATTCATCAGATCTGTACCATGTGTTACATGTGCTCTCTGATACCCACCATGTATTGTACTACAGACAATGGACTTGATTCAGACCCGCTCGCTAGGGTGCGATTGCAAGTGAGAAAATGCAAAGCGAGCGATCGCTCACAATGCACAGCGCAAGCGGGAAAACACCCACTACAATGAAAGCACACCTACCAGACCACATAACAAAATGAGCAACGACTACACTTGTAGTCTGACGGATGCAGCCGTCAACCTACGCGGCCATCATGATTACTTGGTAGAGTCAGATTTTCTCATCTGCACTTTCGATGTACCCTTTAATTACTTCTGATGCGAATAAGAGTCAGCGTAAATTCACACGTGTTGTTATTTTTTCTCTTAAATTTATATAGGCTGGAGTTTGCAAATTGGACTTCCCCCAACTTTGTTTGTCAAATTATATATTATCACTCTCAATATATATATATATATATATATATATATATAAATATATATATAGAGAGAGAGAGGGAGAGAGAGATATCCAGACAAATATCCTGATTGCGATCTCGTGACTGGGATTACCTTTATTAGGATGTAAACAGGTGGACAAGATGGAGCCTGTGTGTTTGCATCCTGCGCCTTCATTCCGGTGGGTCATGCCTCCATGTAGGACACATGGCCTATTGCGGCCAGTTGCTCCATGATCGCTTCAGTGCGATCACATGATTTCAGTGAGCTTTATGGAGATGTAAACGGACGGACAAGATGGCACCAGTTTGATTATATCCCATGTTGCTTACATGATGGATGCTATCCCAGTTTTGTACTGTATAAATGTATACTATAAATTATTTTTATCATGGTTACTACTTAAATCTGCCCCTGCACATATATAAATTTGGCATTGGATCATTTCATAATACCGGTTAAACTTCCGGTTTTTCACTTCCGGTTAACGGTTATTTAAACCCCAGTTCTTTTCAGTAGCACTCCACCTTCAAAAAGACACACACTTGTATCGAAACATGTTGGAGGAGTGCTAAGGGGACACATATTCCATCGTATGACCAGCTGATCCAGGACCTTTGCAGCTTTGGAAGTACCTGGTCTCTGTAGCTGCTTGTTTCTGTTGATCTGCATATATCATCTGGTATGAGGCCAACCCTTTCCATTTTTTTATACATTTTACTGTTTAAATAAACTGCTTTTTGTGATTTACTGCACCATGAGGAGTTTTTTTGCTTAATTACATGACTTACCTGAGAGCTGGAAAACTACCAGGTTTTAAAGATACCTTGATGAGAGTGCCATTAGTTATATTGATGTAAGGATCAGTGTGAGCATCAATTCTGCTATTTATTACACCTATTATGTATGTAATCATTTTCTCCATCCATTAAGAATTTAAAGATACCTTTATGTGAGGATCACCGCACTTTTTAACGTAAGACACTGTGTAAGTGTTGGGGTTCAAGTTTGGTCACATATTCAAAAGTTCCGTCACATCATTTATTTTGAGAAAAAGATACCTGATATATGAGGACTATCACATATGTTTATGTAAGCATATGAAAGCATCATTCTTTCATATAGTGCATGAGAACACTGGGTGTGGGACACGGTGTTCCCATCTACTTACACTGGTGGCACATATGCAGCCGAGTTATTTCAGGTTTTAGTGTGGTCCTCATACTAAAACAACCTTTTTTGTTTATTTTTTTCATGTGTTACATCCTTGAGAAAATCTCTTACATGAAAGAAGACGTCTAACGACACTCAATAACATAATTTGACGGAATTGGCGCAGAATAATTTTTCCTTCATTTTTTTGTGTTATATTGTTGCAAGATCAGATGACTTTTATAAGATATTATTTTTTGATGACAATTTGGTAGCGCCTAGGAACCAGATTTTGTTTGGTATTACTTACTTTGATGGTTATCCACCCGTAATTGATCGAGGAAGGCTGGGTCCACCTCATGAGATCAGAACATCTCCTCTCCAGCTGCACAACCATATGGCAGAAGCCCAGGCAGCGGAGCCTCCTCCTCACCTCCACATACGCCCGCATTTTTAGGCAATTGGGCACATGCAGGCCCGCTGGCCCCAGGCGCCGGTCCATTATGTCTATCAGGATGCGCAGCTCCCGTCTACTAAAACTGAAGGATCTCATGATGGTAATGACAAATATTACAGTGTGCAAACTTTGTATCAACTAGGATGCAGTCTGATTGGTTGGCCATTCAAAAATAGTGGATAAACAGGACATTTATTGATTTAATAGATCTATGACAACACAACACCTATCATACATTATGTTACTCACCTCATTCCACAGCTAGGATATGCCTGTGCAGCCATTAGGGCACTCCCAGCACTATGCAGCTCCTTGTGAAAGTGTTTAGAATTGTGAGGGGCTCTTTTAAAGGGTGTGTTGATCACTTGTGCATTGCATAGTGCACTGATTGGGAATGGCGCACAGTAGCAGGTGCATACGCAAATTGCTATAAATAGCTATAAATAAATTTGCAGTCATGGATCTGAGGATGCCAGTGTAGAGGACTGCATGATTGTTATACATAAATTTCTGGATGAATTTGGTTTTGGAGTTGCTTTAGAAATTGAAGTAGTGGATACACTTCCAGATGATCCTCCTCCAGCACCTACAAACACATCATCTCCAAATGTGGCTGGCCCATCAGATGGAACAATACAAGGTCAAGTTAAACCTTGTCGGGATTCAGATACACTCATCCAGGTGGCACTAACCAGATTCACTTTTGAACATAAGATTACTTTTTGTGAACGGGAAAAAATTTTGGTGAAATTTACAAAGATCATCACTCGGAAGCACTAAACTAATTTTGAGTCCTATTTTCTTCATAATAAGTAAGTTTTTACCAAAAAATTTTATTTTGGGATACTGTCGAAAAAATCATTTGAGTTTCTCTAGTTAACTAAACAAATAATTAGTAATGCTAAAAAATTTTAGCGAAATGGTCTATATATCTAACGTATATCACTCATAACAAAATGTTTTTGCATAAAACTAATTGATGCCAAATTTATCAATAGTTGGAGTGACTGTTGCAGTCGACTCAAGATGAAGCTGAATTTGCGGATCAAACACTTTAATGGGCCAGGGAATCCCCTCAATGACAACTTGGCTTTGACTAAAAGGCAACATCTACTTTTGGGGGCCTTAGATAGGAGGATAGTGGTGGAGGCAAAAGTAGACCATCAGGAGCCTTCACAAGATGACCCACATGCTGAGTCTGGTAATAATTTGCATACACCTTGCTCGGTATCTGTTTTGTTTTCAATTACTTTATATATTTTTTTTTTATTTTCACACATTTTTTAGGAAGTAACATGGTTGAAAGCCTTCAGATGGATGGGGTGATGGTACAACATCCATCAATTATGCCTCCCCCATCCTCCACTGCCAACCTTACCCAAGTCCTGGATGGGCTTAGGGTGGCAGTGTTAAGGCAATCAGAAGCCAGGGAGGCTATCCAGGCCAGCATGTTGAAGCAAACCTCCTTTCTAAGATCCATAAGCTAAGATGTCAGTGAGATCAAAGAACATCTGACTGGCCCAATAGAAGGTGATGTAGACTAGTGCCCTGCTATGGCTGGACCAAGCACCCAGCAAGGTCCACAACAGTCCACCCATCTTGTAAATTCAGCTTACCAGAGTCAGCTGCAAAGAAGAAGGAATCCGATTGATGATCTTTAATTTGTTTAACCCAGAACTTTCCAAATGTATGTCCAAAAATGTAATTTGTTTAGTGCCCCTGGAAGGCCCACAAGGAATATCTGGATTTTGTATTGTTCCATGTAGTGTGCCTGCCACATTTTGAGGTGAGGTGTTTGTAGGTGGTGGATGAGGCTCATCTGGTGGAGGCACAGGCACACTTTCCTCACCCACATCTGCAAGTGTGTCCACATCTTCATTTTCTGATGGTAATCCAAAACCAAATTTTTTAAAGAAATTCATGTATTTTTAATTAATTAAATTGTTTTTTAATTTTATGTTTAAAAAATATATTGTCAATGATGCATTTTTAAAAATTTTAAATTCTAAATATTATGGATTTGGAATTCCCAAAAATCCAAAAAGTAAAAAAAAAATTAAAAAAATCATCTTCAATTACAGAATGTTTTTTCTTCAAACATAAAATATTATTTTAAAAAAAGTATGTAAGAACAAATCCAGCCATGGCCTGCAACAGTATTGCAAAAAAGGCATGTGTTCACTCTGGAATGACATGCTGGAATGTGCAGTTCCACAACCAATAAAACACTCTCACTTAAAAAACCACAAAAAAACAACATGAATTTGCGAACTTTAAAAATATAGGGACTATTGTTTGGGAATTACAATTTCTTTCGGTTTGGTATCTTACTTAATATCCAATTAACAAACAAAATAGACAAAACAAAAAACAAACCAAAAAAATATATGCTAATTTACGCAACCACTTTGCTATTAAACAATACAATGAGTAACACGAGTTACTCTACTAATTGACTGCTAACATTGGCAGAGGAAGAAACCATCTCATGCACATGCAGTGCTTGTGGTAGACCCTGGGCAAACACAAGCACTGTTAGTAGTTCCATTGCAATGGATGCGTACTGCTGTGTACAGTGACGCAGCCTTTAAATTATGCATGGCCTTCAAACTCCATTTTGACCGGTCAGACATGCCTGCATTTGCAGCACCACTCCCCTGTTCACAAGCACCTTCCCCTGTTACTACCCACAAACGGCACTATCTGTCACTCAAAGCAGCGACCTGATAGTGGCTCACGAGCAACCAAAATCAGATCGCAATGAGTGGCTTGCGCACACGCACTGCAATTTATACGCATGCGCAGATGGGCAAAAATCACTCAGAGAGCAATCGTGCCCTACAGAGCAGGTCTGAATCAGGTCCCATGTGTTACATGTGCTCTCTAATCACCCCTATGTACAGTACTGCAGACCATGTGTTATATGTGCTCTCTGATCACCCATATGCATAGTACTGCAGTCCAGGGGTGTAGAGAGCAATGCTGAGTCACACCTCCTGAAATTAGGCCATGCCCCCTTGAAAAAAAAAAAGATGGGCGCTGTGAGCCCCTCAGCCCGGCGCAAAGCCAGTGGGGGGTGCAAGCAGTGTGATCGCTCCCCCCTTCAGGCATAGGAGATTGCTGTGGCTGCTACTTAGCAGCTGCAAGCAATATCCCGCTGCTGCCCAGCTGCTGCAGAGGGAGGGAGGAAGTGAGGGGGGGCGGCACCAGACCCGGGCCCCCGCCGGGCCCCTGCCGGTAACCTCTGGAAGCACGGGCCTGGGTAAACTGTACCCCCTCCCCCCCTCTCAGCGCCCCTGCTGCAGTCCATGTGTTACACGTGTTCTCTAATCACCCCCTATGTATGGTACTGCACACCATGTGTTACATGAGCTCTCTGATCACCCCCTATGTATGGTACTGCAGACCATGTGTTACATGTGTGCTCTGATCACCTCCTATGTATGGTACTGGAGGCCATGTGTTACATGTGCTCTCTGATAACCTCCTATGTATGTGCTCTCTGATAACCTCCTATGTATGGTACTGCAGACCTTGTGTTACATGTCCTCTCTGATCACCCCCATGTATGATACTGCAGACCATGTGTTACATGTGATCTCTGATCACCTCCTATGTATATCATTGCAGACTATGTGTTACATGTGCACTATGAACACCCTCTATGTATGTTACTGCAGACCATGTGTTACATGTGCACTATGAATGCTCCCTATGTATGGCACTGCAGACCAATTGTTTGAAGGAGTGATATGATATTTTATTATTCACTATGCTAAGTTAATTTATATTTAGTTTTATAAACAAAAAAATGCCTCTACAGTGGGTCAGTTTTACTCACTGTATTTACCAGTATCAATTTACAATAAAAAAAACTCATTTCTGTTAATAAGTAGATTATTGGGTTCCCTTTAATGCTTATGGTGTCATTTAGTATGTTTGGATGCATTTATCAGGCATCTAAATATCAGCTATAACATACGTTTAATAGATATTATTATTCAGAATAGAAATATAAACTACAGATATGCCACATTCATATCATCAAGATGCACCCTTTTCAGATATAAAGCCAAGCATTTCAGGATGCAAAGCATATGAACACATACCTAAAGATAAAAGATACAAGCTGTTTTCTAAATCAGTAGACACTAGTTTTTTTTTCAAGAGAGAAAGGGGTACAGACTTTGGGACGCAAGCTCATACAATCATGAGATTTTTTATTTCAAGAAACAGCACTCACTAAAATAAAGCTCGAACAAGTGTGTTACATTGGTCGACCACTAATCATCTACCTCACATAATCACATATATCACCAGGTATTCTATGCAATAGCTGTTCTCAGATAACCTGTTTCTTCATAATTAAATCCTAAATGGTGGCATTGTAATTGTATTCCTTTCCTTATTTCTAGTGGCTATGGGCCTGATTTAGTGAAGAACACAATATATTCAGTAGCTTTATCTTTGGACACAACTGCTTTGTGTAAATATATATAATGCTGCAGGAGGAACTCTGTGTATATAGACACCTTCTGCTGGCTTCAGTTATCTGCTGCTCATTTGAGGAGACAGCCATTGGATCACTTTCATGAACATTTGCCCATCTGGGTAACCCTCAGGTTGGATGGTTTCCTCATGCTGCTGCGGCAGTGAAGCTGCATTGGAAGATGCAACCACTGGCCTTGGCATGCATTGAGAACCGGACCAACAACACCCATTTAAAAGAGTGCTGGACAAAACATCCTCTACAACATCACCACCCTGGCTTCAGCATATCAATCATGCAGCGACTTATGGAGTACTGTGACCGCCATCTCTGACAGTGATTGGCACATGCACAGTATACTTTAAATCATGTGTATGCACCAATCAGGAAACATTAAAGCTGTTCATATACCTTTGTGTTTATGTACAATGTTTGCACATTCCTTATAGAGATTTATTAAAACTTATGCTTAATAGTATAATAATAATAATAATAATAATAATAATAATAATAATAATAATTATTATTATTATTATTATTCTTTATTAAAATGGTCATAAGGGCTCTACAGTACCTTCTACATTATATAGACAGTAATGTTATGAACAAAACAAAACTAAAGTCACTTACTATACAATGAAGAACACTGCAGGACAGACAGGGTTCATAAAGATTGCTGCACCAGCCCATTGACATTATAGGCAATGGGGAGCAGGTGATCATATAAGTAAAGAAAGGAAAAGTACATAAAGAAACAGGACCCTGTACAAGAAAATTTTCATCTAAATGGGAGGGGCAGAAAGAGAGGGGTGACACCAGTGGGGGAGACAGTGAGCATGGACCATGGAGCAGGGAGTTAGGGAGTGAACCTGTTTGTAGTTTTGAAGAAAGGTGGAGAGCCTGATATGGAGAGGAAGAGAGTTCCAGAAGAATGAGGCAGCATGGGCAAAGTCTTGGAGGCAAGAATGGAAGGACATAACCAGTTGGTAGGAAAGAGGCATTTTATTTGTGGAGCAAAGTGGGTGGGCAGGATTGCATATGGAAATAAGGTCAGAGATGTAAATGGGGAGGAATTGGCATGGGCTTTGTAAATGAGTGTGAGGAGTTTGATTTGGATTCTGAAGTAGAAGATCCAGTGTAGGGTTTGTAGGAGAGGGGAGGCAGATGTAGCACATTTGAAGAGGAAGATGAGGGGCATTAGCATTGTGGACACATTGGAGTGGAGACAGGTGGGAGTCTAGAGGAGGTTATAGTAGTCTAGATGGTAGATGACAAATAAGTAGATGAAGGTCTTAGTTGCCTCCATGGTAAGAAAGATTTTGATTGTGGAGCAATTTGTATGGTGTGAGCCAACCCCCATGTTTTGGTTTTGGATTTGGATCTCCCCTGGTTTTGGATCTGGATTGGTTTTGCCAAAACCACACCTCCATGTTTTGTTTTTGTGTTTTGGTTTTGGATCTGGATTCTTTCTTTAAGAAAAACAGCTTAAATCACATAAAATTGGTGTTTTTTTGTTCCTACAGTAATAGTAACCTCAATTACATTTATTTCCACTTGTTTCCAGTCAATTTTGACCACCTCACAGCTCACAATATTGATTTTTTTCATCTAGTTAAAGGGCAAAAGGTTGCATCCATCTTGCTGGCTCAAAACTGATTGATATAATTATTAAAAGAGTTGAGGACTGTGCGAAGATGATGGTTGGGATACCCTTGAGGATTGAATAATTGATAGTTGGTGCAGCCCCTGGATGAAAAATTGATAAAAAATTGATTAAATAACAATTCATTGGTGCAGCCCCTGGCTGTAAAATTGATAATTAAAAAATTAAAAAACAATTCTTTGGTGCAGCCCCGGGCGGAATAATTAATAATAAAAATAAATTAAGTGGTGCAGCCCCTGGCTGTGATATTGTTAATAAATTAATTAAAAAACAATTCATTGGTGCAGCCCCTGGCCGAATAATTAATAAAAATAAATTTATTGGTGCAACCCATGGCTGTAAAATTGATAATAAATTAATAAAAAAAACAAATAATTGGTTCCTAAACCAACCATAACATTAATTTAAAATGTCAGGAAGCAATGCCCCAACCAGCACATAATGGAAAGGATAAAGGTGCAAGATGGAATAGTCATTGGGCCCTCCCACCAACTTGTATGTGGTATACAAATCAGGACATTCACAGTTTAACAAACCAATAATTTCAGGGACAAGGACTGCCAATTGTGGCTGAAATGATTGGTTTGTTTGGACCCCCATAAAACAAGCTGCCAATGTGCATTGGACATGGAAATGAAAATGAACCCATACACAAACTTGCTTTACATTATAAGCTGTCCTCATCCTCCTCATCCCCATCAGTGTGTACATCCTCTTCTTCACACAATATTAATTTGTCCCTATTGGAATCCACCATAGGCGCCTCTGTAATTTTTTGATGTAATTGTTGGTAGAGGTCTTCCTCATGGAATTTGTAATTCATTTGAATGAACATCATCTTTTCCACATTTTGAGGAAGTAACCTCCTACACCAATTACTGACAAGGTTGCCAGCTGCACTGAAAACTCTTTCAAAATACAAACTGGAGGGTGGGCAACTTAAGCAATGCAAAGCCAGTTTGTGTATGGGACTCCAAATTACCTCTTTTTCCTGCCAGTACTGAAAGGGAATGTCTGACATACCTATTAGGATGTTATCTCTGAAATAGTCCTCAACCATTCTGTAATTAGAGACCGTATCACACATAGTCACGGTAGAAGACATGTCACTACTAGGCAGTTCTCTCTCAGGCCCGACCAGATGTCCAGTAAGGAAAATTTCATTTTTTCCTGGCAGCTGCTGAAACTAAAGGAGGAGATGATGGCATTTCACATGCGGCTGCAGCTGACAACTTTTTTACCAACAGCTCTTTGCATAGTTTTAGATTTCTTTCTGTTGGAAATAAACTCACAGGTATGACTTAAACCTAGGATCCAGAATTGTCGCCAATATATATATTTCAGAATTCAATACATTGACGACTGTTGGATCCTGGTGAAGTGAATCAAGGGCTTGATCCACCGGTCTCACATCCCTTGTGCAATCGCTCCATTTCAGTTCCTTCTTCAGTTTCTCCAGCTGTTTTTACAAAAATCTGATGAGGGGAATGACCTGACTCAAGCTGGCAGTGTCTGAACTAACTTCACATGTGGCAAGCTCAAAGGGTTTGAGAACCTTGCACAACACAGAAATTATTCTCCACTACACTTGAATAATGTGCATTCCCCCTCCACGGCCTATGTCATAGGCCATTGTAAAGCCCTGGATTACCTTTTGCTGTTCCTCCATCTGCTGAAGCATATAGAGGGTAGAATTCCACAGAGTTACTACCTCTTGCTGTAGCTGATGGCAGGGCAAATTTAACAGTACCAGTGCTGGTCATGCAATCTTTGACAAGCAGTTGCCGAATGTCTTAAATGTCCGGATATTTTGCGGGCCACTGACAGCATCTCCTGCATGCCCCTGTCATTTTTAAAAAAATGTTGCACCACCAAATTAATTGTGTGAGCAAAACATGGGACGTGTTGGAATTCGCCCACATGTAATGTTCTCACAATATTGGTGGCATTGTCAGAAATCACAAATCCAGAGGAGAGTTCAAGTGGGGTAAGCCATTTAGCAATGATTTCCCTGAGTTTTTCTAAGAGGTCCTCAGCAGTATGCCTCTTAGTGAAACCAGGTATACAAAGAGTAGCCTGCCTCTGTATCAGCTGTCTTTTGGTAGATGTTGCTGCTACTTTTGCTGTTGTAGGCAATACACCTACCCAATGGGCTGTCACATTCATGTAATCCTTAGTTTACCCTGTCCCACTTGTCCACATATCAGTGGTCAAGTAGACAATGGGTACAACATCATTTTTGAGGACATTGATAAGGTTTTTTTAATGTATTTGTACTGACTTGGAATTGCTGTTCTAGCAAAGTGGAATCTAGTAGTGAGGACACTGGATCTCAATTAACTGTTGAAAACCCACTGCAGTAATTGCGCATACTAGATGCACATCTTATACCAGCATAGCTTTTATGGTGTCAGTAATCAGCTGTCATACTTGTTTGCCCTTGCAAATGATTGTTTGACAGTTAATTGTTTTTTGGAGGATACACTACAAGTAGTCTCCCTCCTGGTCCCCTTCTGGAATAAAGATCCCATCACAGCAACAGCAGCAGCAACAGGCATAGTCATCAAGGATCCTTCTAAGGAATGACAGATAGGAGAGGAGTCAATCATGCTTCAAATAACAACATCGGATGCAGCAGGATGACTCCTGATGATGAATGAGGATTTTGATGATGCTGGTGTTGGTGGTGGAGATTGAAGGCACTTGGATCCCACAGAGAGTGAGCAGGTAGGTAACACTGGACTTGTTACGTTTTGAGTTTTGGAACTTGGCAACATACACTTTGATATTTGATGAATGCACTCCAAGTGACGTAACAAGGTGGAGGTTCCTAGGTGGTTTAGGTCCCACCATCTACTCACTCTTGCTTGGCAATGGTTACATATAGCTTGACAACTGTTGCCTGGATTGGGGTGGAAATAATTCCACACATGAGAAGTGGATTTTTTTGTCTTTTGCCCTAGCATGAGAATATCAATGGGCTTTGGCTTTTTCAATCCATGGGTAACAGCTGTTGCCTTACTTACACAAAGGACATCCTCTATATCATCATCCTCATCACCAACATCTTCATCATCAACATCCTCATCATCTTTAGTGCCTTCAACTACCAAAATATCCTCCCCCTTTATATGTAATTCCCCAGAAGCATCATCACTGACTACATCTGCAAGATGTTGACTGCCCTTCCCCACATTTACAGAGGGCACACAAATGTTGGAACTTGGAGTATCCTCCAGTACACTAGTAGTTCGGTCTGGCTCACACTTGCACTCTCTTCGGGGATTTGTGATTTTGATTTCTCAGGGCACACAGTTGGTTTTTCCGGAGCTGTCTTATTCTCTTCTAAACAAATTTAAATTTTTAATGGTACCACCACCACCACCACTACTACCACAAGCAGAAGGGCTATCAGAACCAGCAGTCAACAAAAATAAAGGACAAGGCCTTATCCTTTCCTTGCCACTTCATGTAGTGAAAGGCATATTGCCAATCTTTTGTTTATCTAAAGGCAACTTGCCTTTCAATTTTTTTTTTACTTCAGTAAAAGTAGCTTTACCATATCCATGGTGTGACTTAACCCCTGGGGCATGGGCCTTCATAAAGGACAAGGAAGTTGAAGGACTTGTATTATCATAACTGCTGGTAGCAGCTATAACATGTAGTTTTTGGCCTTGCTCTCCTGTCATGTGACAGGCCTCCATATTTTCTGCAGTCTTGAAGTAGTGTCAAAAGCACCAATAGTGTAGCCAATGTGTGGTTATGAAATTCACACACATGCAGTCAAGCACACATGTAAAAATATTAGACAAAAAAAAGATACCATTTGTTTTATTTTTTTTTCGCGTCCAGAACTTGGATCATCCAGAGCACAGATTCATGATGACTGGAGTCGGGCAGCACTAGGTTGCATTGCTTTATCTTGTGCAGCTAAGCCTAACATGCACACACACACAGGAAAATATTAGACAAAAAAACACAATATTTGTTTTATTTTTTTTTCGGGTCCAGAACTTGGGCTCAGAGCACAGATTGATGACAACTGGAGTCAGGCAGCACTAGGTTGCATTGCTGTATCTTGTGTGCCTAACACGCACACAAACAGAAAAATATTAGACAAAAAAAGACACAAATTGTTTTTTTTTTTTTTTTCGGGTCCAGAACTTGGGCCCAGAACACAGAATGATTATGACTGGAGTCGGGCAGCACTAGGTTGAGTTGCTGTATCTTGTGTGGCTAAGCCTAAAATGAACACACAGAGAAAAAATAAAAGACTATATATTTTTTTTTTTTGGGGTGTCCAGAACTTGGGCCCAAATGGAAGCAGCAGACAGCACAGCACCAGTCCAGATGGATCAGCACCAGTCCAGATGGATCAGCACCAGCCCATATGGACACAGCAGAGAGCACAGCATTGACAGCACCAGATTAATCAACAGTGCACCTACCCAGGACACAGCAGACAGCACAGCGACAGTACCAGCAGAGCACCAGCAGAGCACCAGCACAGCACCAGCACAGGTAAGTACCTCTCAGCCCTACACTACCCACTCTCCCTGTTCAGTCTCCACAGCCGGAGTAAAATGGCAGCCACCGCGTGATCCCTTATACATAGAGAGATGAAAGCTCGCAAGCCGTGAGATTTCATCTCTATGGTTTTGCATCGGCTTGAGATCAGGGGCTGGTGGGGGAACCGAACGCACATTCAGTTCTCACCCCAGATCTCAAAATTTGGGTGGGTTCAGATCTCTGAGATCCGAATCCACTCATCTTTAGTGATAATAATGTGTCTTATTCACACAGTGATGCAAATATGTTGCACAAGCAGCTTCTCCTGATTAAAATGATATGTAGAATGTCTATATTCTATGTGCAAATTCAGGTGCATCTGCATGTGAAATGCTACATTGCAGTGTCATAGCCACTGATACTGTAATGCAATGTCTTGCATGCAGATACACCAGCAGTTGCACACAGGATATAGGCATGAGACAAATAATGTTACCCAGCATAAGCTGCATGTGCATCCTATTCATATCATTGCATGAATAATGTGCATTTGAAGGGAAAAAGTGGCTCAAAGAGATTATCTGTGCTACAGAATCACATGGCTCCCATGGTTTATATGTAACACAACTTGTAGTGCATGGAGAATAGATGTATGTGAACACATCTGTAACTACAAGACAGTACACTTTCAGGCTGGAGGAATATTGGTGCTGTCAAAGAAAGGGAAAATGTGGGAGGTCCGGTAATTCAGGAGGGTAAAATAATGATCAGCTCAGCCTTAGACATATTAAGTTAGAGAAAGTGCTGGGACATCCTAGAGGAATTGGCTGAAATAAAGTTGAAGATACAAATGAATCGAGAGAGAGGGAAAAGTCAGGGGAGGAGAGGTAGAGCTGAGTGCCGTCAGCATAGAGATGATATTGGAGGCTAAAAGAGCTGATGAGCTCACATATTGTGGAAGTAAAAATGGAGAATAAAAGAAGTCCAAGAACAAAATTTTGGAGGGACACCTACTGGAAGAGGAAGTGGGGGAGAAGTGGAGTCATGATAGGACACATTGAAAGAATGAAAGAGAGTTAGAAGGTCAGTCAGGAGAGGACAGAATCATGCAGACCAAGGAAATTAAGTATTTACCAGAGAAGAGGATAGTCCATAGTTATCTCATTGCTTGGCAAAACATCCCAATACCACAATATTGAGGTTGTTTTATCCACGTATTCTGCTCATTCAGCCACTACCGATCTTGGTTTGAAGGTAAGTAATCTATTATAGCTTTCATCACACATGCCCTCAAGTTTTAGTAGCATCCAGACACATGCAATGAGGAATTATTTTAAGGAAGCATTAGAATTAAAGGAGGCAATACTCCTGAGGCCCTATTGCCATGTTTTGTGGTGTGTCAGTAATACATATCAATTTCCTCTTCTGATGTGGCTCCCTAAAACACGATATTGTGCCTAATAAAACAATAGAACTACATTTATTCCCACAGTGTAATAATATATATGTAAATGCTCTTAAGCCTTAATTAGGAAATATAAACTGAGAGGTTTTTTCCCAAATAAGGCACCACTCCATACTGTTTTTCCATAGTCACTGTTATGTTGTGTTATTTATCTTTTGTAGAGCTACTTGGTATCAAATCTCCCTTACTTTTACAGTATGTGTCTAGCAAAAATCATATGTAAAGTCAGCCTGGACTGCACACCCTGGAACTTTATAATGTGATGTGCTACCTAGCTGAGACCTAATAATACAACAAAGGAAAAAAAGAAACAAGATGCACCAAAGTACCATAAATAATAATGCATAATATGCAACATTTTGGAATAAATTTGGCCAAAGTTATCAGCTTACCCACCATCATCAAGGTAACCTCATTGTGTAAGTCCCTAACACTATGAGGGATCATGTTTGGGGCATGTTACATTTTCACATTTTTTTTTACCACCTGCAACACTTAGAAATCATTTTCACATACCTAACACTTCACTGATATATTTTTTATTTTATTTTGTGTAATGCCCTGGGGTGGTTTGGCTGGGGTGGTTTGGGGGTGCCCCACACCCAAAACATGATCCCCCATAGTGTTAGGGACTTACCCATTGAGGTTACCTTGATGATGGTGGGTAAGCTCGTAACTTTGGCCAAATTTATGCCCAAACCTTGCATATTATGCATTATTATTATTAATGGTTGTATGGTGCATCTGGTTTCTTTTTGTTCTATGGTCTAGCAAAAATCACAAGGTATGCTTACAGTAAAAATGACATTATTTATTGGTATAATAAATGTAGCACAAATGTCCCATTACAGTGCAGGAATACATTCCTTAAAGAGGCAAATGTGGTAAAAGCTGTGTCACAGTATAATATTGGCACTAACAGAATCCAGGTAAATCCAATGACTGAGATGGACCAAGAGACACTCAGTGTCTCTGGCAAGACACCTAAGTGTAACATAGAGTTACCCAGTATATGTGGATGTTGGTAGCTGTGGTGAGTGCAAATAGTGATCATGATTCAGATTGGACTGGAAGCAGATTTGTTGAATACTGGAGTTGAGGGCCTGATTCAGACCTGCTCGCAAGCGCATAGCGCTCACAAGTGAGTCGATGGCTGGGCAGTGCACACGAGCCCCAGAGCGAGTGAGCACTTCACTAGCACCGGGGCTGGCTACAAACAGGGCAGCTGTTGATATTGATCGACAGCTCACCCCATTTTTTAGGCCGGTCTGGGGGTGGCTTGCCAAATGGAGGCATTCCCAAAAGTACACCTGCCATATGGGGGCGACCCTACTGACATCACGAGTGATGTCAGCAGTGAGCTTCCAGCTCTATTAGAGCCGGAAGCTCACTGGGGCTTGCAACAGATGAGACCCTACCACAAGGGTCTTGTCACAAGCCCTATGGTTGTGATGGTCAGGACCATCACGACCATCAACTGGCTGCTCGCTAAAGCTGTGGGTAGTCACCAACAGCTTAGCGAGTGGCCAGAAGGCCAGTCCAAAAAAAAACAAAAAAAACGCCCTTCATACCAGCGATCTGCCTGTGGCAGCAAGCTGGTCTGAATCAGGGCCTAAGCACCACAAGAAGTACCATGAGTCAGCCAATCAGCACTACTAGTTAACCATTCCTGCATAGCAGCTCAACTTAATTAAAAGCATGCTCTCATATATATGGTAATACCATAGGAGAAATTGACATTCTCACACATTTTTAAATGTACAAACCACAGCCAATTAATTACCAGTATTCACCAACAGAACCTGTTTTTGAAAGCACACTAAAAAATTGTAGTCAAAACAAAGACACGCCTATAGCATATTATGTTGATTTAAAAGGCTAACATACACTTGCAAATTAATAACTTGATTATCTTAATGTTGTGTATTTAGGCTTTACAGCATTATGTATAACTGTCCCTGTATAAATATTTATTTCTAGTATCCACGTGACACTCTCCCCTAATACATCCTGGTCACATAATATTTTCAATTAAGACTCTGCTATGAAACAAGGATTAATGAAAATGTAAATGGTTATTTCAATGGTTGTCACATTCAGGGGCAAAAATTAGGTACATATAAGTTTGTACAATCATAGTTGTATGTATTGGGTCTTTCATAGTACTGTAACATGATTGCAGAAACTTAACCTAAGTTTTCTATAACACTGACATATTTTAAATAGAAATAATCCAATATGCAGTAATGACAGAATATGACGTGTATATAGTATGTGGATATATACAGTGTGCTTCATAAATGGAAGAAATAGAAAAAGACAAAAAGTTTTTTTTTATAATAAATAATAAGCTGACATTTGTATCCAAAAATTATGTAGCAAGGTGTGAACACTGTCAAAGCCGGATAATTGGATGAGACAGGATCGGTTTAAAATTAGATCTGCGCGATGCCATTTTGTGAATGGCAATGAGATGCAATTTTGCGACTGGCTGCCCAGTGTCATTTTAGTGAAGCTATTATTTAGCGTTGTGCGATTCCCACTCAATAGAAAGAAGTTAAAAGTCCTTACCACATAAATACAGACAGTCACTAAAACATATAAAATTATTATCCCTGCATAACACGTACCATAATATGCTCCACAAAACACATAGTCGCACATCGCTAACTAGTGTCTTTTCCCAATTCCCCAATACTTACACACTGCACACTTACATAAAATGTTCCCTAGTATTAAAGTGTAATATTCAAGGTTTATTCAGTAATTATTAATGTTGTGAGATAAAGATTATTTGATATCTAAGGTTTAGTACATGGTAAGCAGACCGGGTTTGGTGTTGTACTGATCCACTGTGTCTCAACAGATTTCTGGTATCATCAGTGAGAAGATCGCAACATGCCTCTGCAAGTTATGGATTATGAAGATATTAGGTGATAGAAATGTACTATGTATGTTAGTATTTCCCTTTAGATTAGCATACCAAGAGCGGGAAAACCAAGCAGCAACAGAAGACCAATAAACTGTTGAATGCTACTCCAATGAGATTGTGTTTGCCTGTTTGCATTTTGTACAGAGGGTATATCAATATCACCATATAATATACAATATATTAAGACAAAAATATATTAAAAACAAATCCTTATACAACTAGAACCAAATATATAAATAGGTGTGTAATCACATCCCAGAGTCATGTCCCAGAACAAGTTTACATAGAAACCAGCATATCAATAGATGGCTAACTGAAACTACAACCTAATCAGCATTTGTATACCAGTGGCTGCACTCACACTGTTGGGACAGTAGATTCAAGGTGGGGGTTTGGGATGCCCTTTTATTGAAACAGCCTCACAGGTGAGGGGAGGAGTAAGGCATTCACACTGGGGACACTCCCAGTGAAAATAGGCTGAGAACACATGCTGGCAGACACACGTGGAGCAGTGACCTGAGAGAGAGAGGTCTTCCTCTCACAAGACAACCAAAAATGGGACTTTGTACCCCTGGAATATGGCTAAGTATATTGTTGTTAAACTGTACAGAAGTTAGTCTATTTGCGTCCCTGTAGCTAGTTGTGTGTTAATCTGTAATGTAGCTTATAAAGATTGTATGTAACAAGTTTGTAGTTAAAGGAATTCATAAGTCTGTGTTAGCATACAGTGGATGATATAGTGTGATCTAGCCTGTAAGATTATCATCCACACTGCAGTGTACAATTGTCTGTTTATACTGGTTGTATTATCAACATGCAGGAAAGGGATTGATTATGGATTTTTCTTTTGTAGTATGTGAAACAGAACTATGGTATTTGTAATGATTGGTGCTGGTTGATATAATTGTTTGAGATCCGCTGGTGAGATGTGTTAGGGCCTGGAACCAAGTACTTGATTTATTGGAATGGTGAATTACTAGTAGTGTGATCATGGATATAAGACTGGCATAGGTTTGGTGTTATTTCAGTGTTATGATAGAATTGTGTACTGTGAGTACTGGTATTTTGGCTACTATATGGTGCTTACTATCTGAATTAGTTTGTATAGTATCATGAATGTAATCCTAGGCTGGTATCAGTGTTATATCATGGAAGTTTAATTAATAAAAGCTTTGAATGGTATAAGTAATAACCGTGAGTAAGGTAATCTGCAGTTTTGTTAAAGATGGCTGCCAGCAAGAGGGTTAGACAATGGCATTACATGTGATACTCCCCTTCCCCCATTGAAACATGTGCTTGATTCATGGAAGTTGTGAATTAATAGTCTTGTGATAATAGTTATAATTCTACTCAGTTTTGTTGTTGTATAGTACAAATAGGTTGTTGTAGTTATTATAATTGTGTTCATTAATGGATATATGATTTACAGAGTTACAACATAATGTGAGTTTTCAAAATGGAGTTTGTCTAGAGACCATGCGGTTTGGACAATAGAGAATGTGTTATTCCCAACCCCCCCCCAGCACACACAACCCCACACACCCCCTCATCAGCCATCTTGGACATTGGCTCTCAGCAGACATCTCTCTCTCTCATCGTATGGTTGTATTTTGAAGTTTAATCACTGTTTTATGCATATGTATATCAACTATACCTAGTCATTGTATAAATTTATTAGCGCTTATTGTATTTAGATCACAGCGTGTAACTATCTGTACTTTTCTGGAATAATAACTTTTGTGCTTTTCAACCACATTCAAAATCTGAAAGCATTTATTGGGGTGTGAGACTGGTCATAGCGCTACTTAGCACCATCTATGTTTAGAGGTTTATAGGCAGGATTGTAACAATTTTTAATCAGGATATAACAACACAAATCAGACTTATCTGACACATTTGGAGAGGTCCTTCAAAATCGTCTTACCATGTAGCCCATAGCAACCAATAAGATTCTACTTAACATTTATCTAATACATTTTAAAAAATAATATCTAGAATCTGATTGGTTGCTTTGGGCAACATCTCAATTTCTAAAAAATCTCACTTTAGTAAATATCCCCTAACTTCCAAATGAATCATCAGAAACAAAATCCAAAATATGCAGGAAGGAAAACAAAATTCTGGAGTTGAATCAGAGATCAGAGGTGGATGCTATTAGCACAGCCGCTGCCTCTTTAGGGCTTATTCAGAGATGGGTGGTTTTGCTACTGCTACTGCTTTGTTGTAGGTAGTGGGTGTGTTATAATATGCTAATGCCACAGGAGGTCTTCTGTATATAGGCACCTACTGCCGGCTTCTGTGATCTACTGCCGGCTTCTGTGATCTGCTGCTGCTTCAAAAGACACAACATCAGATCACTAATATCTGTCATATCTGTGTAAGCCAAAGGTTACTTAGTATGGCTGGTGTTTTCATGCCTCCGGGGACAGTGAAGCTACATCAGAAGACACAGTCACTGGCCTTGGCATTCCTCATAAAGAGCGCTAACACTCGCCCTTTTTTAAGAACACTGTCCGTCGCCACCCAGACCACGGATCCCAATGGTTTAGGAAGCACTGCAAGTGATCTTGTAGAATGAGATCTGCACATATGCAGTGCTACATCTGGGCCTATGTAGACCTCACACATTGGACATTTACAAAAACCACATTGCATATATCTCTGAATTAGGCTCTTTGTATATAGAAGGCTGGATAGCCATGGCTGGCATGCCCTATATTTAGAAGTGTCCTATTTTAAAAGTGTCGACTTCTTTTTAAAACGATTAATTGGCGTTATATCAGCGTTATGAATAATATTTTCAGCTGCAATTGCTTGTGAATTGACGCATCATTCTGTCTCCTCTAACCTGCAGGTAAAGGACTACTGCTCCCAACATATTCTTGCTGTGTGATACTTGTAAAGCTCTACTGCTCCCAGCAGCATATTCTTGCTGCATTATAATTGTTTGTCCCAGCCCGAGCTGTACTAGGTAAAGCACTGCTGCTCCCTGCATATTCTTGCTGCTTGATACTTGTAAAGGACTACTGCTCCCAGCAGCATATTCTTGCTGCATTATAATTGTTTGTCCCTGCCCGAGCTGTACTAGGTAAAGGACTACTGCTCCCAGCAAAATCTTGCTGCATGATACTTGTAAAGGACTACTGCTCCCAGCAGCATATTCTTTCTGCATTATAATTGTTTGTCCCTGCCCGAGCTGTACTAGTATTTGACTACTGCTTTGAACAATTAACTTAGATGTAATGTTAAATTAAGTAGTATATCACTGCATAGTATCTGTAGTTGATGGTTTAGAATATAGTTTTATGTTTGTGTTTTCTTAGTTCGATTCTAGGTATATAGACCCAGGTGCTAGCTTAATGGTATGTGCTGTTTGCTTGCTTAAGGTAATTTATTTCTTGCAATAATTGTGGGAGTGTTTTGGGGGTAGTTAGAAATTAGTGGTTTCACATGCTAGGTCTCCTATGTAAGGTTCATTAGAAGGCTGGACTAGCCTTGGCTTGCATGCCCTATCTTTAGAAGTGTCCTATTTTAAAAGTGTCGACTTCTTTTAAATTGATTAATTGGCGTTATATCAGCGTTAAACAGCAGTGAAACTGAAGGAAACCCACCAAACTACAAACAAACAACAACTTCTCCATTAATTGGACAAAGTGGATTGAACAATTGTGAGGTCACAGTCTCCATACCACTAGATCCTGTGGATACATAACCAGGACTTTCATTATTGAACTCCCTGTCTGGTGGCTACATAAACCTGGTGCCTCCCTTGCTACTATTATTATTATTATTATTATTATTATTATTATTATTATTATCATTTACTATTGCTGCTGGCTCTGTGCTTTACATATAATCCTAATGCATACTTATCTGTGTTAATGTCAGTTTACCTCTATAATAATGTACTTTTACCTTATCTCTTTTTCTAAGTCTTATATCATCTAGCTCCTACCACTGTCTATTTTATTATTTAACTTCTGCTCCCACCAAATCTCCACTTTTTTATACTCAATAATAAACTTTTGCAGTACAGACTCTTTTCCCACACTGTACTATTACTTGCATTTCCGGAAATCTGCTCTCTCCTACATTCTGTCTTCATTCCTACTTTTAACTTTTCTTCCCCTATTTACATAATCCGTACTATTACCATGTTTTCTTCAACTCCCACCTTCACTCAGTGTCTACCTAATCTTTTGTTCTGCCCCTTGCTTCTACCTTTATCCTTTCCCTCTTGTCTCTTCCATTTCCTCTTCCCCTTATCTCCTCTCCTCTGTTTACCTTTCTCCCCATATTCTCCCATTACTCCACTTTCATTCTCTTATACTCCACAGGGGTCCTACAACCTCACTGCTAATCCCTCCTCCCACTTCCCTCTCCAGGTCACTTCACCCCACATCCATCCACACATCATTAATTTCCCTTCCTGCCCACCGTCTACTGGCTCCCCTTCTAGCACTGGAGTCCGCACCATCGCTACACTCTATTCAGCTCAGTCCCCCAAATTAATCTCACCCCCATGCTACAGCAACCCTAATAATCTCATTCAAATCTCTCCAGCAAACTATGTCTCTCTATCCTGTGCCCTCTGGAATGCCAGGTCAGTCTGTAATAAACTGGTCCCAACCCATGACCTTTTCATCTCCAACTCCCTGAATCTCCTAGCTATTACTGAAACCTGGATTCTACCCTCTGACACCACTTCTCCTGCAGCTCTCTCCTCTGGGGGCCTCACCTTTTCCCACACCCCATGACCTGGGGGTCGCCATGGTGGTGGTGTTGGGGTCCGTCTATCCCCTGGTTACTCATACCAACCCATTCCCTCTGAACCATCCCTCACATTCTCTTCATTTGAAGTCCATGCTATACGCCTCTTCCACCTAGTACACCTCCAAATAGCTGTCATTTTCTGTCCCCCTGGCCCTCCCTCCAAGTTTCTTGACAACTTTGCTTCCTGGCTCCCTCACTTTCTCTACTCAGACCTTACCTCCATTATCCTAGGTGACTTCAATATTCCTATTGATATCCCCACAGAATCCTCTGCCTCCAAATTCCTCTACCTCACATCGTTACTTGGTCTCTCCCAATGGACCTCCTCACCCTCCCATGTAAGTGGCCATGTGCTTGATCTGGTCTTCACACACCATTGTGATATTTCTGACCACCTCAATTCCCCATTCCCTCTTTCAGACCATCACCTTCTCTCTTTTAACCTGTCCCTCTCTCCTTCCCCTCCTCTACCTCCAAAAGCCTCCATTACTAAGTGTAACATTGACGCTATCGACACAGGTTCCTTTTCTTCCCTGATTGACTCACTTCTCTCCCCTATCCTCTCTCTCTACTGCCCTGAACAAGCCACTTCCCTATACAATGCCTCCCTTACTTCTGCTCTGGACTCTGTAGCCCCAGCGATCACTACTCACACTCGCAGATCTACTCCTCAACCCTGGCATTCCAAATGCACCAGATACCTGCAAAAGTGTTCTTGACCTGCCGAGCGACAGTGGAGATGATCACGCTCTAAGGCAGATTTTCTCCATTTCAAATTTATGCTCTCATCCTATTGTGCTGCACTCTCCCTCTCTAAACAGTCATACTTTAAGAACCTCATATCCTCTCAGTCCTCTAATCCCCAGCATCTCTTCACTACTTTCAACTCCCTCCTTCGCCCACCCCCTCCTCATCTCCCCTCCTTGCTCACTGCCCTTGACTTTGCTACCTACTTTACATCTAAAATTGATTCCATACGTCAGGACATCATATTCAACCAGTCCCCCAGCTCTCCACCTCCTCCTTTACCAACTCTAACATCCTTCTCCCCTGCATCTGGAGAGGAAGTCATGGCCCTCATTCGGTCCTCCCCCCCTTCCACCTCCCCCCTTGATCCCATCCCCTCCTGCCTCCTCTGCTTCCTTTCTCTCTCTGCTTGCTCACATCTTGCCCACCTCATTAACCTCTCCCTCTCATCAGGCACTGTTCCTTCTGCATTCAAACATGCCCTTGTCTCCCCCATTCTTAAAAACCCTACCCTTGATCCTAACCTTCTTTCTAACTACCGACCCATCTCTCTCCTCCCCTTTGCCTCCAAACTCCTTGAGCGGATTGTCTACAACTGCCTTTCCACTTTTCTTTCCTCCCACTCCCTCCTTGACCCTTTTCAGTCTCGCTTCCATTCTCTCCTCTCCACTGAAACTGCCCTCACAAAAGTCAGCAATGACCTCCTTGCTGCCAAATCCCAAGGCCACTACTCTCTTCTCATTCTCCTTGATCTCTCTGCTGCTTTTGACACTGTGGACCACCCTCTCCTGCTGAATATCCTTCACTCCCTTGGTATATGTGAAACTGCCCTCTCCTGGCTGTTGTCCTACCTCTCTGACCGATCTTTCTCAGTTTCCTCTCATGACTCCTCTTCCCCCCACAGCCTCTTACAGTAGGTGTTCCCCAAGGTTCTGTTCTTGGCCTTGTCCTATTCTCCCTCTATACTTCCTCTCTAGGTGAACTCCTCAACTCTTTTGACCTCCATTATCATCTCTATGCTGATGATACTCAAATCTACCTTTCCTCCCCTGATCTCTCCCCCTCTCTTCTGACTCATATCTCCAACTGTCTCTCTGCTTTCTCTTCCTGGATGTCCCAGCGATTTCTTAAACTTAATATGTCTAAGACAGAGCTGATCATCTTCCCACCCTCCCACATCACCTCACTTCCCACTATTTGTTTAACAATTGATGGATTAACTATCTCATCTAGTCAAAGGTGCGCTGTCTTGAGTTATCCTGAACTCATCCCTCTCCTTCAAACCACATATCCAGAACCTCTCACAGTCCTGTCGTTTCCATCTCAAAAATATTTCCAAATATCAGAAACTATCTCACCCAGGATGCTACTAAAACCCTCATACACTCACTGTTCATCTCCAGATTAGACTATTGTAACCTCCTCCTATCTGGCCTCCCCAAATCCCATCTCTCTCCTCTCCAGTCTATCCTTAATGCTGCTGCATGGCTTATCTTCCTCTCCAAGAGCTCTACATCTGCCTCCCCTCTCCGACAAGCTCTCCACTGGCTCCCCTTCCCTTTTAGAACCCAATTCTAGTTTCTCACGCTCGCTCACAAAGCCCTCACCCAATCTTCTCCCATATACATCTCTGATCTCATCTCCCTTCATGCTCCTCTCAACCCTATTCGCTCAACTAATGCACGCCACCTTTCATGCCAGCTGATTACTTCCTCCCACTCCACTGGAAGGCGTCTTGTGAAAAAAAGACACCTACTGCTAAAATCTCAGATCCGATATCTGTGTCCAAAAACACAGCAAGGGATCAGCATTATGACTGTTCATTGTCCATGATCTCAAAGTAATTTTCTGTAGTAAGGTCATCGCTCAATCTGGTCTTCTTTGCCTCTCCTCCACTCCCCTTTACCAATAACCCCTGTCACCTCTCTTCTGTCTCTCCTTGATTCTGCTTCTTCACTCCCTTTTCTGCTGTTGTTTTTTGGTTTCTCTAGCCTTCCACAGCCTCCATTTGCTTCCCATGTTTGTTATACCCCATGACACTCAAATTAGTCTCCCTCAATGTCAATGACCTTAATTCTCCTCGCAAACATACCATGGCCCTACAATATAATAAACGAGATTAGACTCATATAGCTGTGCTATAAGAAACATATTTTCTACACATCCAACCTAGTTTGACAAACAAAACATTTCCTCTGGTGTTTTATGCTACCTCTGATATCAAAACCAAAGGTGTTGTGATTCTCTTACATAACCATTTACTTTTCAAGTGAGTCTACCCATGCAGACCCACAAGCATGTTATCTCATCCAGTGGTTAATATTAATGGGTTTCCAGTTACAGATGCTAATATATATGGTCACAATTTTGTTCAGGGTTCTTTTAATATCCAACCATTTTCCCAAAATTGTCCCAACTAGCATTGAGTCTCATCATATTTGATGGAGACAACAATGCTTTTCTACAACCCTCCATTGATAAATCTGCAAGCTCTAAGTCTCCACCTTCTCAGTCTAGAGAATCTACTGTAGGAAACTCCATTCTTTACTGAAATCAAACAATATGTACAAATCCTGGCACTATACAGGGTTTTCCCATGCATAGATGTGTTCTTGGTGGATCACTCTTCTACCTCTTTCCTTCATGCCTCAGAGCTATATTCTGTCTCTTGGTTGGACCATCTACATTATACTTGAAGATTGAGTTTCCTTCCATCCTCCCCCAAACATCATTGGTATTTTGATTGAGTTGGGTATGATATCCTGACACTTGGGATGCCAGCTGTCAATATACTGACAGTGGCATCCCAATGCTTACAATACCAACAGCGGAATGGTAAGTAGTGTTTTCCTGTCCTATTTACCTCCTAACCCTTACCCTCATATACTGCACCCTGATACTAACTCTCTGTACCCCTCACCCTAAGCCTCAAATTAAGTGCCAATATATTAACCACATTCCATTTTCATGATATGCTCCTGATCAAAGAGATGTTAGTGATTTTATTACTCAGGTATGAAATGAAATGAAGGTCTTTGACAACCCTTCTACCAAAAATATTACTTATACCCCTTTTACAAGTAAATTCTGGGTCTGACCCAGAGTTGGAAAAGGGTTCCAATCCGGATCAGACCCGGAATTTATCCAGTGCCAAACCAGGATATTCCCGAGTCAGTGCCGTTCACACCGTAGTCGGGTCTGCATAGGGCTCTGTTATGCAATTCGTCTGGGTGGGTTGTAGGCCCAGAATTTTCTTTTACATGTTGTGTAAGCATGCTAGAAATGAAGGTTTTTGACAACCCTGCTTCCAAAAATATTACTTAGTTCCCCATCCCACTCAAGCAGTTGAAGCCCATGCTGATATGCACTTCATTTCTGGATTAAAATCTGGAAGCTGCTTCCATAGACTTTGTCTCTCCTTTCTGGTTTTTTTTGTCTCTCACCAAAGCATACAGATGTTTCTTCATACATTTAGCTTCAATGTGTTATGCACATGAAATGGTTGGTGTGAGTGAGCTGCCAGTTGTATTGTTTTTGCCAAAAATGCATCTATCTGTGACTGAGTCTGTGATTGAAGCACAATGGAACTTGATATGGAAAATAGCTGCAGCTACTGCATTGTAGCACTTTATATAGAGACTTAGGGGTAAATTTACTAAAGTGATAGTTTTTAGAAGTGAGTTTTAAAAGTGATGTTGTCCATAGTAAACAATCATATTCTAGCTAAATTATTCTAGATGGTGCTAGTTAAATGCTAAGTAGAATCTGGTTGGTTGCTATGGGCAACATCACTTTTAAAACTTACTTCTAAAAACTCTCACTTTAGTAAATTTACCCCTTACTCTCATGTCAAATTAATGAGTCTACTTGTGCTTTCTAGTTGAATTGCATAGCAATTAAAATGCATTTTTGGCTAAAATATTCCCAGTGTTGGCAGATTCGAATAGGACCTTGCATACTGAGAGAGGGTTGTTTGGCACGACTGCAGAAATGATGTGTGAGGACACATATGAAGGCTTTTGCTCTCCCAACTAGCTCCCACTTTTAGATGTATCCACTCAATGTGGGATTACTGTGTTTGGCTTGTTGAAATAATAATGCCTTCCCCCTGGGCCAAGTTCCCAAAACTTTTGCATACTGAACAAGACACAACATTCCTCTGTGACCATTCTTCTTTATCTAGATTTTTTGAATTATACACCATGTGGGATAAATTTGATGTTACCTACAAATGTTTTTACCAATATCTCCAACTTTGCCATTTCCACTCCTCTCAATATGGTTCCCACTGTACACCCCAACATACTTACTTGGAGACCTTTTCCTTGAAACTTATGAATTCCCAAGGTCTTAAAAAGTCTAGTTATTGTCTCCTAATTTCATACAAATGACCTACCATGAATGGCCTTGGAGAAAGAGATAGGTGTATATATGGCACCAAAAGTTTGAGATATTATTCAAAATGCTGCTACAGGATCTATATTTGTGGGAATCAAAGAAAACACCTTCAAATGCATGCTTCATTGGTACTTGGCAATGTCTTATCTACAGGCTATATTCGCCAATCCATTGACATGCTGAAGAGGGTGTGGGGACATGTCTATGGAGACTAAAACAAGCAAGTCACAGCGATTTAAGAGAACAAACTACCAGTGCCATTTTTATACATATTGAATATGTGTTTTTTGTTTTTATGTGTTTTTATTTATGTATATCATGGGTTGTGAATACATCTGTATAATTAATGGTTTTTGAGGAAACTTGGAATCTTTTATTCAAACAAACAATATGTAGGTGTATAATACTAGATAACTAAAGTGCAGTCTGACTCTTTAGTTTTTTGTGTGGTTGCCTATTAAGCCAGGTGGTACTGGCTAATTGGACTAGCAGCTAATAAGCATATTTTTTACTTGTGAGTTTAGCGCAAGGACTAGTTGCTGTTTATTCATCAACTAGAATTATCTTTCATATTTTACCTCCTTGCCTGTCATCCTCTATTGCTAGATTCTATGTCCATTCTCCCTAGCTTTGGGAGCTGTTTGAGGAACTGTGCACATCTTTGCCTCCAATTGTGCCTGCATGTGAGAGGTGGGCCTTAGCTGATAATTATACACATAGATAATAGAGACTTTTTAACCAATATAATAAAAATAATGTAGAATTTTCACATCTGAATCAATAACTAAAAACCCCTTATCACATGACCCCTACTGATCTGTCATAATTTCTTGAGATTCTCATATCACAATAGTCCCAATACCTCTCAGAAAATGGATTACAGATGATTATATTAGACAATGAGACAATGAATTCTTTATTCACATAGAGGGACATAATATATTTATTTTAAAATGTCTCCAATATCCAATTTTTATATCCAACAGTATAAACTTCAATATGGAAATATTAAAATAATTATCTTAAATAATGTATTGTCCTTATTACATATTAGATTATTTTTCCTCAACATTCTTAGTGTTATAAAATATCAAAAGAACATTTATAAAAATATGTGCTTCATTTAACATCACAATGATAATTACACCTACCTACTGTATGATTGAACAAGGGTTATACCTAGATGGGCTGCACCCTCGAGTGGGATAACTATTGCAACAGCCTAGTACTGTGTGTTGCTGATGCCATCGCCCAGTATATGCAATATCACATATTGAACATTTTCTGATTAAGGTATAAATAACTGATCTTGAGGGTGATGTTTTTTAAGAATGCCACTACTGCACCACATCTGGATGCCCAGTCTTGTTTCCAAAAGAAAAACCTTTGGCCCATATATTTTATGGGATTTCCTGCAATACACTTAGAGGTTTATGCCTGTTTTAAAAACTATGGGGTAGGCAGTTGTGCATATGCAATGATCTGTCTATATTCTGATACAGCTTTAGCACCGAGGCCATGCTGGTAAATGTGTGTAGTTATAATGATTTTGACTATAAAACCAAGCATATAGATAGGGGTGGATCAGTCATGTATTTAACTCAGCATAAAGCCTCATTTACTTCAGTGATTTTATTGTGAATGCTAATGTATTTCTTAATTATTCACTCATATTCAGATGTCTGTAGTTTATTTTTTCTCTGTTCAGATGCAAAAATGTGTGATATGAACCTAATTTTTATTGAGGTAGGGAGACTCATACAAAATAAATGCATAAATACCTATGTACATCTGCTACATGTGGAAATGCCTATAACATGTGCATAATATAGATGTAGGTCCAGCTTAGTATTTATGCTTACTTGAAATTCATGTTTTTTAAAGAAGTTTCTTGTTACATTGTTGTTTAAAAATAAATACATATCATGCAATGCCTGAGCCATAGTAGTGACAGAAAGGTGCACTATGTAAGGATGTACATCATGCATATAATATAGTGCACTTGCAGAAGTTTCATTTAAAGTACAGTTTCTAATGAGGGCTTCCACTCCTATTTGCATAAACCCAATTTTTAACTTATTTTTTGAAATGCAGTGTTGTTCAATAATCAAGATATCCTCCAGTAATGGGTCAACAGAGTGATTGGATTGATTAATATCATATAGAAATCTCTCAGCTCCAGGGATGACATAGAATGGAAGTGATAACACAATACTGCAGTTAGTTGGTAATCCAAACTTGCCAGGCACTGCAATCTGTGTTGTGTCTGACCATGAAGTTGAAAGAATAAAAGTCTTATTAACAAGAAGTTCTGTCAATTTATGGATAATAAATGCAAATAAATTGGAACTTGTGCCACAAAGTATTATAATGTCAGTAACAGAATTACGGATAACATTTCTAATGGCTGACAGGTTAGGACTTTTAACAGTATATGCTTGAACCTTAAATTCAGTACATATTCCATAATCCTCTAACTGTCGGCTCAGCTGTTGGAGCTCCTCCTCTCCACCTTTTCCAAATGAAGAAATGATCCCGACCCAGTTCCAGCCAAAAAGTTTAATAAAATTTGCAATTGCCAAATATTCAATTTTAATGTTGTGAATTGTTCGAAAAAAATGTGAATATACCCTTCTGTCACTGAGCACAGGGTCTTTTGCTCCATAACTGATCTATAATGGACATTCATTTACAGTTATAAGACAAAATTATTCAATTAGCTATTTTCTTCACATCTGTAAATAAAAATTTGCTAAATTTCTATGATCTATAGCTCTTTGTGCTAGTAAATATATTTGCAATATATTGGTGATAATAAATTAAATCATTTAAATCTCAGAAAAATTATAAAACATGAAACAAGAGTTAATAAAAAATTGGTATAAAACAGTTGGAGATAAAAAAATTTTTGTGTAAGTTTTTTTTAGCATTTGTGCAGAAGTATAGGTGCAAACTCCTAGTGTGAATATTATAACTGTGTCTGTGCAGATATACTTTGTATGACAATTTTGTAGTTATTCAATGCATGATAATCAGAAAAATAACATGTCTCTTTAAAGTCCAGCTATTAATTACTGCACATTTTATGCTTTTATTACAAAGTTATAGGTGTGTTTAAAAAAAAAAGTTATTTCCCATGTATATTTATCACAAGCTGCATTCGTAACTTGTTGGACGTCAGTGCTCCTGGTGGCTCTCTCATGTGTGTGACTAGAAGATGAGATAGCCTGGTGGCTACTCCGTTAGATCTTCCTACCTGACTGCTTGCAAGCTTTCCTCTCTGCTTTATAATGTGTTCCCCCATCGGCGCCATTTCATTCTGGCTGTGGAGAGTGAACAGGGAGGGTAGTGTAGCGCTGGTGCTGTCTGCTGTGCTGCTGTGTACATATGGGCTGGTGGTGTCTGCTGTGTCCATCTGGGCTGGTGCTGTCTGCTGTGTCCATCTGGGCTGGTGCTGTCTGCTGTGTCCATCTGGGCTGGTGCTGTCTGCTGTGTCCATCTAAGCTGGTGCTGTCTGCTGTGTCCATCTGGGCTGGTGCTATCTGCTTTGTCCATCTGGGCTGATGCTTTCTGCTGTGTTCATCTGGGCTGCTGTGTGCTGCTGTGTCCATCTGAGTTGGTAGCATGCTGCCTGTATTGTAAATCACTGCTGCCTCGGTCAGGGGTGCTCCGGGCCCCAAGTTCTTGAAAAAAATAATATATAAATATATAAATATTTATATATATATATATATATATATATATATGTGTGTGTATATAACAAAAAGTGTATTTTTTTTCTTTGTGTGTGTGTTAGCCGCACTTATTATCATTAGACAGCAGCAACCTAGTGCTGCCTGTGTCATCAATCTCTGCTGCCTTGGTCAGGGGTGCTCTGGACCCTAAGTTCTAGACAAAAGAAAAAAATATATATATAACAAAAAGTGTATTTTTTTCTGTTTGTGCATGTGTGTTTGACGCAACTTGGCAACACTATTGCTGCTTAATTGGTGACTCTGCTGCAAGATTGCAGTGAATATGGAAGGCAGTCACATGACAGGAGAGCAAGAACCACATCTTTGTCCTCGTCCTCTATGAAGGCCAATGCCCCAGTGCTTAAGTCAGGTCATGGACATAGAAAAGAAAATTTTTACTTTATTAAAAAAAAAAAATCTAATGCCAAGTTGACTTTAGAAAAACCAAAAATTGGCAATATACCATTCACTACATAAAGTGGCAAGGAAAAGATAAGGCCTTGGCCTTTATTTATGACTGGTGGTTCTGGTGATGATAGCCCTTCTGCTTGTTGTAGTAGTGGTGGTACTTTAAAAAAAATGAAAGAAGATGAGTAAGACAGCTCTGGAAGAACCAACTGTGTGCTCCATGAAATCAAAATCACAAATCCCCAAGGAGAGTGCAAGTGTGTCCGCAATTTGCCATGTGTGAGCCAGATCTTTCACATAGTGTACTTGAGGATCTTCCTTTCAACATTTTGTGTGCCCTCTGTAAATGTGGGGAAGGGCAGTCAACATATTGCTAACATAGTCATCGAGGATGCATCTGTGGAATTGCACATGGATATTTTGGTAGTTGCCACTAAGGATGATGAGGATGTTGATGATGAGGATGTGGTTGCCAAGGATGTCGTTAGTGTAAGTCAGCCAATGGTATGAAAAAGCCCATTGATGTTATGATGCTGGGGCAAACGACAAAAAAATCCGTTTCTCACATGTGGAATTATTTTCACCCAAATCCGGACAACAGTTGTCAAGCCATCTGTAACCAATGCCAAGCAAGAGTGAGTAGTGGAAAGAACCTTAACCATCTAGGAAGCTCCTCCTTGTTACATCACTTGGAGCACATTCATAAAATTTCACAGTGTATGCCACCAAGTTCCAAAACTAAAATGTAACAATCAGTCCAGTGTCACCTACCTGCTCCCTCTCTGTGGGATCCAAGTGCCTTCAATCTCCACCAACAACACCTGCATCATCAACATCCTCATTTGTCATTGGAAGTAGTCCTGCTGCATCCAATGTTATAAGCATGATTGACTCCTCTCCTATCCATGATTCCTCAGAAGGATATTTGATGACTATGACTGTTGCTACTGCTGTTGTTGCTGTGAGTGGATCTTCATCCTAGAAGGGGACCAGGAGGAAAACTAATTGCAGTACTATAATGAAACAATTAATTGTCAAACAATCCTTTGCAAGGGTGAACAAGTATGACAGCAGTAACCCAGTTGCGCAGTGGATTACTGACTCCATAACAGCTATGCTGGTATTAGATGTATGTCCAGTATCCACCATTAATACAGTGGATTTTAGAGCGTTAATTGAGGTCCTGTGTACTTGCTACCAGATCCACTCTAGATTCCATTTTGATAGAACAACAATCCCCAGTCTGTACAAGGGCATTAAAAAAAACATTATTGATGTCCTCCGAAATGCAGTTGTACCCACTGTCCACTTGGCCACTGATATGTGGACAAGTGGGACAGGGCAAACTAAAGATTACATGACTGTGACAGCCCACTGGGCAGGTGTATTGCCTACAACAGCAGCAGCAGCATCTACCAAATACCAGCTGATTCAGGGGCAGGCTACACTTTGTATAACTGGTTTCACTAAGAGGAATACCACTGAGAACCTCTTAGAAAAACTCAGGGAAATCATTGCAAAATGGCTTACCCCACTTGGACTCTCCTCTAGGTTTGTGAGTTCTGATAATGCCAGCAATATTGTGAGATCATTACATCTGGACAAATTCCAACATGTCCCATATTTTGTTCACACAATTAATTTGGTGGTGCAACATTTTTGAAAAAATGACAGGGGCGTTCAGGAGATGCTCTCGGTTGCCAGGAAAATTCTGGGCCATTTTAGACATTTGGCAACTGCTTGTCAAAGATTGCATGACCAGCAGACGCTGTTGAATTTGCCCTGCCATCAGCTGAAGCAAGAGGTAGTAACTAGGTGGAATTCTACCCTCTATATGCTTCAGCAGATGGAGGAGCAGCAGAAGGCCATCCAGAGCTATAAAATGGCCTATGACATAGGCCGTGGAGCAGTAATGTACCTTACTCAAGCTCAGTGGAGAATCATTTCTGTGTTGTGTAATCTTTGAACTTGCCACAGTGAAGTTAGTTCAGACACTGCCAGCTTGAGTCAGGTCATTCCCCTCATCAGACTTTTGCAAAAACAGCTGGAAAAACTGAAGGAGTAGCTGAAATGGAGCGAGTATGTCAGACTGGTGGATCAAGCCCTTGATTCGCTTCGCAAGGATCCAAGGGTAATCAATCTCTTGAAATTAGATCTTTATATTTAGGTGACCATACTTTATCCTAGGATTAAGTCATACCTTGTGTCTTTTTTTCCAAAAGACATAAATCTAAAAAGATACAAAGAGCTGTTGGTTAAAAAATTGTAAGCTGAAGTTGCACGTGACACGCCATCATCTCTTCCTTCAGTTTCTGCAGGAAGAAACTAAATTTTCCCTACTGAATCCCTGCTGGTCATGTAGATCAGTCACCAAAAATGATATCTGGTCGGCCTGAGAGAACTTCCTACTAATAGTGACATGTCTACCATGACTATGTCTGATACAGTCACCATTCACAGAATATTGGATGAAAATTTTAGCGATAACATCCAAATAGGTATGTAGGACAGTCCCTTTCAGTACTTGTTAGAAAGAGAGGCAATTTGGAGTCCAATACACATACTGGCTTTGCAATAATTAAGTTGCCCCCCCTCCAGTGTGTACTCTAAAAGAGTTATCAGTGCAGCTGACAACATTGTCAGTGATCACCGTACGATGTTAATTCCTCAAAATATGGAAAAGATAATTTTGCTTAAAATTAATTACAAATTCCATGAGGAAGACCTCTACCAACAATTACATCAAAAAAATTATAGAGGTGCCTATGGTGGATTCCAGTGGGGACTAATTAATATTGTGTGAAGAAGAGGATGTACACACTGATGGGGATTACGAAGATGACAGCAACGATGACATCTGATGTTGTGATGTAAAGCAAGTTTACGTGTATTTCCATGTCCAATGCACATTGTCAGCTTGTTTTATGGGGGTCCAAACAAACAAATTATTTCAGCCACAAGTGGCAGTCCCTTTCACTGAAATGATTGGTTTGTTAACTGTGAATGTCCTGTTTCATATACAACATAAGGGTGGGTGGGAGGGCCTAAGGACTATTCCATCTTGCACATCTTTTCTTTGCATTATGTGCTGATTGGGGCATTGTTGCCTGACATTTTTAATTTGATTGTTTATGAATGTGCAGAAATTGTAATGGCCACACTCAGTATCTCCTGTATGCCCTTTTTATTTTTTAAAAATGGCCACATGTTAATGCTGCCCACTGCTGTCACTTAGTTTAGTCAGCCAGCTGGCTGGATGCAACATTTTGGCCCTAGGCCTAACATAGATGAAAAAGATCAATATTCTCACCTGTTAGGTGGCCAAAATTGACACAAAATGACTGGGAATAAATGTCATTAAGGTTAATAATACTGTAGGAACAAAAACAGGCCCAAATGATGTGGTTTTACCAGTTTTTATAATTTAAAAAAAAAAAGATGCAGATCCAAAACCAAAAACCAAAACATGCAAGGGCAACCACTTGGCCCATCTAGTCTGCCCCATTTTTAAACATATTATTACCTCAACCCTTATTGATTCTTACTTCTTCTGAAGGATATGCTTATGTCTATCCCATGCATGTTTAAATTGCTCTACTGTCTTAGCCTCTACCACCCCTGATGGGAGGCTATTCCACTTGTCCACTACCCTTTCTGTGAAGATCATTCTCATAGTGTGATTCAGTGCCTCCTATCAGTGTGTTTCCCTTCAAGTGCAGCTGCACTATGGCATCTGAGTGGACATTGGGTTATATTCTTATCGGCATTCCCAGCCACACTGCAGTGACAAAGTGGACTATTCATTACCAACTTTACAAACGTCTCAGCTGCTTCCCCTCTCTGGTAGTCATCTGACTATTACAGGCATTTAGGCTACTCTCTTACACAGTCTGATTTTATTGTGTGGTGCTCCTCAGTTCAGATAGTGAAGTCAATCTTACAGTGAATCTAGACAGGATTTCTTAACAATATTGCACCCAGATTCAATTATCTAAAGTATGACCAGGTACATAGAGGATTATGACTATTACTGTTATAGATAACAATTTGCTCAAATAGCATTTTGTGCAATTTTTTAGTTGTGCTTTATAAGATGCATTATAATATTAGATGGAGCTAATTTTTTGTGTAAGATTTTTTAACATTTGCGCAGAAGTATAGGTGCAAACTCTTACTGAGAATATTAGTAGTGTATCTGTGCAGATATACTTTGTATGATGATTTTGTAGTTATTCAATGCATGATAATCAGAAAAATAACGTCTCCTTAAAGTTCAGCCATTATATTCTTGAATTATGTATCACTTACTGCACATGTTTTCATTACAATGTTATAGGTGTGTGTAAAAAAAGTTATTTCCTATGTAAATTTGTCACAAGCCGCTGTAGTATCTTGTTGGACATCAGTGCTCCAAATGGCTCTCACATGTCTGTTGCTAGAAGATGAGGATGCCCTGTGGCTACTCTTTAACATCCTCCTACCTGACTGCTCAGTCACCTCTGCCATGTTCCAATATGATTATCTTCCTTTTTTTACCACTGCTGGTTCTCTGCTCAATGTGGACTATTCATAACCAATTTTACAGATGTCTCAGCTGCACTGCTGCCTCTGAGTGGATTATTAGTTCCCAACATTACAGCTATCTCAGCTGCACTGCTGCATCTGATTGGACTATCATTTACCAATCCTACAGGAATTTCAGCTGCATTGCTGCTTCTGAGTGGACTTTCCTTATCACCTCATGGCTGTCTAGGCCGCTTCCCAGCCAAGTTGCACATAAGCCCGCAAGGCTGTATCTGTGCCATAAGGACCATCACAGCCAAGTACACATCAGCTCTCAAGGATGCAACTTGGCCACAAGGTCCCATCCCATATAAGTACACATCAGCCCTCAAGGCTGCAACTTGGCCACAAAGCCTCATTCCTATCAAATACTCACCTGCTATCAAGACATCAATAATCATTCTACTTGCATCTCAAACTTTCTACAGATCAGCACTCGAGGCAGCAAAAGCTTCCCCTCTCTCGTAGTCATCAGACTCTTGGACTATTACAGGCCTTTAGGCTACTCTCTTACACAGTCTTATTTTATTTTGTGGTGCTTCTCAGTTCCGATAGTAAAGTACATTTTACAGTGAATTTACCCAGGAATTCTAAATAGTATCACACCCAGATTCAAGCATCTATGACCAGGTAGAGAGAGGATTATGACTTTTACTGTTATAGAGAATGATTTGCTCAAATCGCGTTTTGTGGAATTTTTTAATTGTGCATTATTGGATGCAATATTGCCAGAAAATCACAAGATTTTTAAAATAACTATTACTTGCCATCTTGTTTGATGAGCTGTGGTTTGGCAGAAAACACTCTGAACTCAGATATCTTTACAGGTGACTCTTAAATGAAATTTGTTAGATATATGTGCTATGTTGTGGTCTGTTGGCTGCTAGAAATGTAGAGTGCAGTGAGCTCTTTGAAAAGAACAATGCCTTTCTCACATGGTAACTTTAATTATCTTGTGCATGGAGTCTTCACTGACTTTATGGGAACTGGCTTTAATTCTTAGTCTGTTATAAACTTATTGAAGTATCAGTAGAAAACATAATGTCAACTCATGATGTCATGATGTTGGTCATTGAGAAAATACTGTGTTTATAATAGAGATGTGGGTGGACTACATTGTTTTGTTTTTGCCAAAATCACCCTTAAATTTTATGAGTTTCGATCTGGATTACTTTAAAAATTGATAAAAAAATAGCCAAATTCATGTTATTTGGGCCTTTTTTGTTCCTACAATATTATTAACATCAACATTACTAATTTCCTGTCAATTTTACCACCACGCAGCTATCAATATTGTTTTCACCCATATTGGTCAAAGACTGCAGTGAACTGACTGGCTAAATTAGGTGTCAGAGAAGTGGTACAAACACACAGCAGTTTACAAAAGAATATAGCACATCTAGAAAACAGAGTGGCTCTACAGAGGCAGAAAATATGGTAATTTAATCAAAACAGTACTTTAGAATGTTTTCATTTTTTCAATAACTACAGTAACAGCCAAAAAATAAAAGTTTAGTAAGAAAATGTAATTCATTTTGAAATCACAGGTCTCACACCAAAAGAAGTTGATACATTTAGAAAGAAGATATTACAGAGTACTAGTTTGTTTGGATACTTGTACTCACTTTTATAATTTCTACAAGATAAGAGTTGAGATGAACAGTTTTGGTTACCAGGAAACCAAAACCACCTAAACTTACCTGAACTTTGCTAATTTGAGCTGCTGCACAGATCTCCACACCATTTTTGGATTCCAAAATGATACTATGTATTTAAGTCTAATACTAATGGTCAGCAGGTCAAGGGCCACCACCTTAATATTATCTGTACAGAGCATCACAGTCAGTGGGGAGTTTGTTTGTTTTTATAAAAAAAAAGTAGTTTGTTTGTTAAAAAACATTTTTAGGAATCAATATGGATCACGACAATCAATCAGTAGAACAGCTAAAACATCAAACAAGTACTAGCTCTGCAGCTGCTTCCACCACCAGTCATGACAATACCACTTCAATGTCATCAACTAAAGCAGATGCTCAAGGGCTTAGAGGGATGAAGTCATGGCATTAAAAATGAAAAAAAAAATTGTATTACATTGTTAGAGAAACAAAATAAAAAGAGAAGGTTTTCTGCAGAAAAATATAAAATTGCCAAAATGCCATAAACCTCATGCAATGGCAAGGAAAGACTCAGGCCTTTTTAATTTATTTCTGAGTCATGGTTCAGAAAATTATGTCACTTAGTTATTTTCTTCCACCTCTCATGACAAGGCAAGACCATCTCACTCTAAGTCCAAAAGAGGTGTCAAAAAATGAAAACCATAATACCAGTGGTAAAGAAAACCACTTAGGCAGCAAAACAAACTGTTTGTTCAATGAGAGCATAAGTTTGTCTGTGAGTGCTACAGTATAAGTGAGCCTGTCTTTCTGTTACTATACTCATAGAGAAGCCTCCTTCCACCATTTGTGCACTCTCTGCCAATGAGGGGATAATCAGCAGAAGTCAAGAAGATGTTGATATAGAAATTGAGGATACTACGGTGGAAGAGCAACAGGATGAGGGGCATATTTATGTAGCTGACAATGGCACAAATGATGAATAGGATGTTGTTTGTGCAAGTAAGGCATCAGTGGAAGCAGTTCTTGTCTGTGATAAGAAGAAGTCCATTGTCATGCCTGGGTGTAAGATGAAAAAAAATCCACCTCCAAAGAATGGAAATATTTTTACCCAAATACTGACAATTGCCTTCCCCTTTGTAAAATTTAAAAAGCCAGTTATTAGAGGTAGGGACTTTGACCATAAAGGAACCTTCTCCCTGTTCCATAATTTGCAGTGTGTTCATGAAGAGTTTTTGGCAAAATCATAAACTTATTCTAGAAAAGTAACAAGCAGTTCAGTGTCAGCTAGCTCCCTTCTCTCTGCCAGATTGTTGTCACTGTAATCTCCACCATCAACACTTGCATCATTAATATCCTCGGGAATGATGAGAAGTAGTCCTGCTTTCAATTTGATAAAGCTAACTCAATATTCAAGGATTCATCTGGATAGGGGAGTAGTGAGCCTGCTGCTAGAGATAGATTTTCATCCCAGAAGGGGACGAAGAAGACTACTACTAGTAGTTTAAAAAAAACAATTGACTGTTGAACAGTCCTTTGCTAGAGGTAGCAAGTATGACAGCTGTCACCGAGAAGCACAGTTGATCACTGAAGCCATGACTGCTATGCTGGTATTAGATCTGCATCCAATATTCCCCAATAATGCAGTGTATTTTAGGCAGTTAACACCTGTACATGGATGTTAAACAAACCTTAATTATTGACCTACAAAATGCAGTTGTACTCAATTTCCACATAACCACAGATAAAATACAAAAGATTATAACATAACTACATAACCACAGAAAATAAAATATTACATGACTGTGACAGCACACTGGGTGGGTGTATTGCCTTTAGCAACACAAACAGCAGCAGCATCTAACAAACACCTGCTCATTCAGAGGCAGGCACAGCTCTGTATCACTAGCTAAACTAAGAGGCATACTGGTGTCAACCTCTGTGAAAAACTCAGGGATGTCATTGCAAAATGGATTACCCAACTTGGACTCTTCTGGAAGTATGTGATTTCTAATAATGCCACAAATATTGTGAGAGCATTTCAGCTGGATGATTTCAAATACCCTTGTTTTGATCAAACAATCAATTTGGTGAGGCAGACTTTTTTTAAAATGACAGGCACGCAGAAGATGCTGTCTGTGGCCCGAAACATTTCAGGATATAGTCAGCATTCAGCAACTGCATGTAATAGTTTGCAGCACCTGCAAAGACAGTTTAATTCAGTTCCATCAACTGAAGGAAGAGGTAATAACAAGGTGGAATTTCACCCTTTTTAAACTTTATCAGATGGAGAAACAGCAAAAAGCCATATTGAAAATGTAACTTACTCTAGCACAGTGGAGAATACTTTTCATGCAAGTTACTGAACCCCTTCAAAAAAGTGAAATCAGACACTGCCAACTTGAGTCAGGTGATGACATACTTGTATTTGTTGTGAACCCAGTTTCTAAGAAAAGTCTGTATAGGTGTCTGTAAGTATGTAGAGACAGCTGGCAGGCCTAAAGAGACCTCATGGCATGAGGTAGAGAACACTTCCCGGACCAAGAATCAAACCAGGAACTTGGCAGAGAAGTACTGGATCGTACCCACTGGACCACCGGAGACTTCTGTGTTTTTAGACAGGTTGGTATTTATAGCAGAGAAGAGTGTAGCAGTAGATTGACCAGGCTGGTACTTGGTTGTTGCTGTATATAATCTATAATAATGCTTTTCTTACTTGTATCTGTTAACTGGAATGCTGGAGAGGTAGACCTTGGCAACCAATTTACCAGGCTAGAAATGGGTTGTCATTGTACAGGATGCAGGAGCACTCAGATGGTAGAAGGACCAGATGCAGACCAAACACTGGAAATGGTAGTGGATAGTGATACCAGGAACAGCACCAATGGAGCAGGAACCAGCAGAAACTTACAGTGCAGTATGGATGGTATATACACAAGCATGGTACTGGGTCTGGTAATTGGAACAGGCTGAGATTACCTGTGTTTTGCCAGTGGAATAGCTTCCACAGGTGTAGAACACTTGCTGGAGTCTGTGCAGCAAACAGGAACAAAACTGCACCAACGGAAAACCAGGAATGCAATAGGAGCACAGCATAGCTTACTCAGTAGAGTCTGAGGTTAGATATTGTACTGGCAATTTTGTAGAGCCAGCAGCAGGGAGAAATATCCCTGAATTACCTGGAAAATGCTGAACAGAGTCAGGTGGTATAGGAAGGGTCAGGCTAACACTTGATTTGCTGCTGCAGTCAGGTGGTCGGGACTTGTAATTTTAATACTCTAGATCAGGCTCTGATGTTGTCTGTGGTCTAGTAGGCTGCAAAAAACTGAAGCCTGTGTGTGAAGGACGTGACAGAGAATGCTGGCAGAATTGGTAAGTGACCTGGCAGCAGGGGAAACAGACCCAGGTTGTGACAGGTTATTCCTCTATTTATACTTTGGAAAAGACCGCTTGAGAAACTGAATGAGGAGATGAAATGAAGCGATTCCACTAAGTATGACAGACTTGTAGCTAAAGTCTTTTATTTAACATCTGTAAATATCATTGCTAGCAATGTCAGCTGCCAATTGGTAGCTTGTTTTGTGTGGACAAAAACAAACAAATTACTTTTTCCACATGTGGCAGTCCCTGTCACTGATGTGATTATTTTTTTAATCTGTGCATGTCCTTTTTAGTATACAACATAAAGTTGGTTGGAAGGTACCAAGGACAAGTTCATAATGCACCACTTTTCCTTGCATTATGCACTGTTTTGGCAATTGTTGACAGTCTTTTTGCAAAGACAACACATTTTTTTATAATTTATTAAACTGACATCCTGTCTGCCACTGCTTTTTGGGAATGTTTCATAGATGTCCTATATTATTTTAAGCTGCCATGCATTTGTGCCGCTGCTTTGTTGCTTAGTTTAGCCAGCCAGCTCCCTGTAGCCTTTGTCCTATATTGGTCGAAAGTGATATAAATATTGTGAGCTGTGAGGTGGTCAAAATTGACTGAAATTTACAGGAAATTAATGTTATTGAGGCTAATAATACCATAGGAACCAAAACAGGGCAAAGTTATGTGATTTAATCTGATTTTAAGTTTTTTAAGAAAATACAGATCCAAATCCAAAACATGAGGATGGGTTTGGCAAAACCAAAACCCGATGATGAATTACTGCAGAACCAAAACCAAAAAACAGGTGTTGGCTCATATCTCTAGAAAATAGTAATGTTTAGTGCTGCAAAAGTTTGTTAGACATATTACATTCTATAATTCTGCATAGTCTGCCTCTTCTAGCAGTAAATTATCATCTAATCTGCTGTAAAATGTAACTAAAATTGGGATAAGATGCTGTAAAGGGCAATTTAGTATTTTTTTATACTAAATCTGAATTATAACTAGCACTGTTCCATCTAAACTGTGTTACCTGAAAATTATAGCAAATTAATTTTTCTTTAAAGCAACTTACACATTTTAAGCACATTGATTATTTATTAGACCTTTAATTATTTAGGTCATCCAGTTCCTACCCCTAAGATTCCTTTACAATTACTAATGTTTGACCCTTTGCAACTACTTTTTTGGGAGACTGTATAGTAGACAGCTATAAATTGTTTCTGTTGTTAGGCTCACATTTTGTTTGCACTGTCCCAGTATATATTTAAAAAGGAAATAAAAACCAATGTTACATATACTATTCTGTGTAATGAATGTATTTTTTATCAGGGAAAAAAAACTATGTTGTATTGAAATTGATGTGAATTTTAATTGTCTACATTATTTCTTATAAATTAACATGGAATCTTGCAAGAAACATACCACCTATGCCCCATTAATGTACTGTAGTAAATGCTTCCTGTCAAATGCAGATAATCTTGGTAAAGCTCATAATGAAAAGTAGAGCACAATGGAATTGTCCTTGGACCTGCCCATCCACCTTTATATTGTATATTAAAAAGGACATGCACAGTTTAATAAACCAAGCAACTCAGTTATAGAGACTGCCACTTTTATGGCTAAAGTGCATGGTTTGTTTGGGCCCCAACAAAACAAGCTACTAATTGACTTAAGAAGATTAACAACGTTGGCAATCATAGGTGGAGATGTCATTTTTATCCTCATACTCACATTTATCAGTGTTAATAATATCACACAATATTAGCTAATCCCCACTAAAATCCCCCACAACAGATGTCTCTGTGCTTTGTTATAATTGGTGGAAAAGGTCTTCCTCAGAGAATTTGAAGTAAATTTTTATAAACATCAGTTTTTATGCATTTATAGGTAGTAGCCTAATATGACAATCACTCACAAGGTTGTGCTACACACTGGATGGTGAGCAGCTTAAGTAAAGCAAAGCACATTTGTACAGAAGGTTCCAAGTTTACTTTTTTCCATCCCAGTTATCATAAATGACAGTGTAACAGGGTAATTGTACATTTACATAATCATCCACCATTATTTTGATGCTTGTATCAGGTTGAGTCATTGTAGAGGTGTCAATAATTTTCAACAATTCTTTTAATTGGTGCACTAAGTTGACTCATCATCCTCATCACCAATGGTATCTTGGAAAATGTCAGTTATTATTACCAGGAAGCTGCACTTGCAGAAGATCTATACTAGTTGGAAAGAAAAATAAACATTAGATATGACTTAAACCTATGATCAAGCATAGTTTCTAAAATGTAGTGATCCAATTGCAAGAGGTTTACAATCCTTTCGTCCTGGCAAAACAAAATAAAGAACTTGATCTACAAGTCCTACATACTAAGTGGAATTGCTATGTTTCATCTCCTCCTACAGTTTTTCTTGCTGTTTTTCCAATAGTTTATTTAATAGATTTATCTAATTCAGGCTGTCAGTGTCTGAACTCTTCATGGATTACTTGTTCTAATAGTTTAAGTAGCTTGCATAAAATGGAATGTAAACTCTACTGTGTTGCAGTAAGGTACCATGCCTCCCCTCCTAGTCCCTATGTCATGGCTTGTTGTGTATGTTTGCATGGCTTGTTGATGTTCCTCCAGTCACTGAAGCATACAGTATAAAGGGTAGAATTTGACATGGTTATTATCTATTTTTTCAGTTGTTAGCATAACAAATGGAACTGATCTTGCAGCTGCTGCAATATTTTACATTTAGTTGATAAATACTGAAAATGTCCAAAATATTTTCATGACACAGCAACCCCTGCATGCACCTGTCATTTCATAAAAATTATTAATCAGCAAGTTTATGGAGTGTTAGAGATGTGCGGTTTGGTTTTCCTAAATTGCAAACACACCTAAACTTAGGGATTCTAAGTCAAATTGAGTGCCAGTTTGGAATAGCTTTGGGGTTCTGAGTTCCAGCTCACTAATGTTGCCACTTCAGAAGTCAGATTTAAAAACTGAATTCAGGATTTGTTTTTCATGTAAATGGTTTCAAATTACATGATTTTAACTGTTTTGATTGATTTTTATTGATTTTTTGGGAATACTGAACCAAAACTGATCCCAAAACAAAACACTTCAGAGTAGTCCTGCCAAAACCAAATGATGATGATCAATTAGAACCAAAACCAAAATATCCTTCTATGATGAAGATTCACTCACAGCAACAGCAGCCCTAGCACACAAGGATTCTTCTTGGGATACTGGATAGAGGAGGAGTCAGTTAGCATTTGCAAATTTAATGTAGAAGGACTACCTCTCATCTTTAATGATAAATTTGATGATGAGGTGTTGGCAATGGAGATTGCATGTGCTGGGATCTATCCATTCTGCTAGCTGATGCTAGACTGCATGGTATTATTTTACAGGATTCTTGTGATTGTGCTCCTTAAATTGCATGAACTCACTGAAAATACCTTAACAGTGAGGAGATGCCTAGATGAATAACATCCCTACCTCTACTTGTTCTTGTCTTACAAATGGTACATATAACGTGACAAATATTGTTAGGATTTGGGTAAAAATAATTCCATACAAAAGAGGTGACTTTTTTTGTCATGCCCAGACATGACAATGGCCTTATTTTTGTCAATAGCAAGAACTTCTGCCACTGGTGACTTTGACACAATCCACATATTCCACCTATATTTTATTAACTTTTTCTTGTCCAACACATTCTTAATCATCATCTTCCTTAGTAGAGTCAGATAAACACACATCCCTCTCATCCTGTTGCACTTTCAAAGTAGAATACTTAATTAATTTCTCTGTCACCATCCTTACACTACTTTTACTTCTACTCATCCTCTCATTTCCAAAGAATGCAGAAATGGTGAAAGGAGTCTTCTCTACAATTGATGTTTCCATTTGAAAAATTATAGTGGAGATTTATAAACCACCAGCCAATCAGCTCCCAACTGTTATTTTTCAAACACAGCCTGTAATATGACAGTTAGGAGCTGAGTGGCTGGTAGTTTATCACTCTCCACTTTATCACTTTCCGAGCTTAGTACATCTCAAAAAAAGGGAACAAAATATAAGTAGTTGATTACATCAAGTCCTTGCACTGTTGTTATATTAAAAATCTTAGATATGTACCTGCTACAGATAATTCATAGGGTCCAGTTAAACCCAACGATCAATAGATCTAAAAAAACACTTAGAGATTAGCAAAAATCACTGCGCTGGTACATATGGTAAAGAATGTGGTCTCTAATATCAGACAAGGAGGCTTGTTTAATATACCCAATAAAGGTTTATTTGAATAAACATAGAAAAAAATATATATTACACATTTATAGCAACATTAAAAGATTAAAATCTGTTTTAAAATTAGCCCACAATACATATACAATAATGTCCTTATAAGTTGTTAAACCATTCAGTGAACATGCAACCTAATATTCATTTCACAAATATCATGCCAGGCTGCCAGGTTCCCAAAGGAACAGTGACACTTGGCTATTAAAACTCCCCAAAGTGTGACTATGTCATCTACCAACTGACGGGTGATTATTGAGAAATCACTACAGTACAGAAAAAAATATTCTGACCTCTGGATAGGCACGCCCCAAGCAGCATAAAAAGACAGTAAAATAAGTCACCAACTTATACACAGAAAATATAAACAGAAAGAACGGTCTTACAGTATTTTGCTAGGGTAGTTCCGAAAACATTCAGATATGGAATTCCTCCTGATATAGTTTTGATATGTGGAGAACATAAAAAAGTACAATGGTGTGAAAATATTTGTACACAAAGTCTTAACACCCTTTGTGTCATTCTACACTGGAAAGGGTGAAATAGTCAAACCTAGAATATATTTAATGTATCCAACTTCTGAAAAAGGGCACCCAGTGTGCAAATGATATTCCATACAGTGGAAATGCTTACATGTATGCTTAATTTATATAAATGTGATGCATGCATGTAGCAGTTTCTTTAACTCTTCATTCACACTCTGGTGTGTATGACCATAATCCTCATAATGATATATGTGACCAGCGTCAAAAAGAAAGGAAATGAAAAAATGGTATGGATGATGCAAATTAAAAGATATCTAATTCTAAAAACAGAATTAAGCAAAAAAATGCATACCATATTTGGACAATATAAATTGCACCATAGGTAGATTGAACTCGGGTATATTACTAGAGTGAAAATGTAGGTAAAGATTGGTATGTAGTCCACTTACTACAATGACACTCTATCAATGCATTTCAACGCACTGCAGTGTCTTGTCAAGATGGGTGTCTTCTAAAACTACAATAACAAACATGTATAAGAAATCCTTGAATTTTAAAAAATAGTAAAAGTACAGAGCTGCTTACCACAAGCTCAAACACATTTCATGTAGCCACCATGTTGTAATGGTGAAATAAAGTTGGATTAACAACCCAACATGCTTAGCAACCTTTTTAAATGTAATGGGGTTGCTAAGAAACCTCAATTGGATCATGGTGAACATGTGTGTCTGTGATAGTAACCTGCTGACAGCACACTTGCATTGTGTTACAGCACTCCATATCTCAATGCAGAACAGTTACCATAAAACTAGAGCTGGGTCTGCAGTGACCCAGCTCTTCTGGCATGTAAGTGGCCACTTGGAGATGATGTCATCTCCAAGCACCACTGAAGCCGGCCAAACGGCAGGCATGCGGCACACTCCAGTTCATTGTGACCTGGATAGCGCCATTTACACTGCAGGGTTTCATGGGTCATTCCCGTGTTAAACCCTGCAATTTACCTGGGTTGGATAGCTCTGGTCACTCGACCTGGGAATCCAACCCTTTCCTATTTTACACTAAGGAGTTACCTGGATTTTAGCTCTGGTGTAAAAGGGGTTTAGCTCTGGTGTACTCTATGCAGTTACCGGGTAAAAAGCTGTGTATAAAATATTTACACTGATGATATGAATTAATGCACAAGTATCTGCATTCCTCGAGATAATTGCAAAATGAACTTTTCAGCAATCCTCACTTTGGTCTAAAATGTATTTGAGGTTCTTGAAACAGCCAAATCATAATAATATTAAACTTGCCTGAAACTAATAAAGACTGGTGTCACTTACCTGTGTATACCCATATATATCCAACACTTGTGCCATAGGAATAGTGGTGACAGAATTGAGATCTCCAATAAAACCAACCACTTTACCATGTTTCCTACATGAGTAATTAGGAGTTAATTTCTTGTGTCCTGATAATATATCTAAGACATGAGTTACAGCTTTCATTGGATATCCACAAGAAGTATACAAATTATAGCCCAGAGTAATATTGGGCAAAATATCTGGGTTTCTATTAATCTCATTAATTGTAAAAATAAAAGCTCGGAGGTGTATATACTTTCTGTGTTGTACACTGTTTAAACAAAAAATAATTTAGCATGAATGCTTCATATTGTAAGTAAATACATTGATTATTTTTATCTTTATCTAAAAAATAATAAATAATGTAAAAACATAATAAAACTTTAACATCATTACTAAAAATTGCAAAAAGCGAGTCTTGAGAAAGATCTTCCATTTTGAAATGGTTCTCTAAAATAAACAAGGTAAAAATATGTAGCAATAAATCAACAACAGCATCTGAAGTATTGGGGCCTGTACTTCCCAAAAGAAATGACAAAAGCTGGTGACAACAAAGCCAGGAGAGGAGGGGTAACAACATCACAAAATCTATAGTGCAGCAATTCCATAATGATATACTGTACCTATGAGGCTAATGTAAACAAAAATTTTAAAAAGTACAGTAAAACATATAATAGAATATTTACCACCTGCCAACTAATATGTTCTGGGACTCTTAGGTGACTAAAGTTTCATATAGTATGAATCTATTGCTTACATTTCCATAAACATAAATAATAACCAATAGCTATGTATGCATCCAGATAAATATGTGTGGTGATTTCTGTTGGAATCTTAGTGGATCCAGAGAACTAGATGTGGTGATTCTACTTGTTATAATTGTGGATCCAGAGAACTAGAGGTGGTGATTCTACTTGTTATAATTGTGGATCCAGAGAACTAGATGTGGTGATTCCACTTGGAATCATTTGTAGTCCTCTTCTAAATAAATCAATTCTCTGAGAAGGAGTCACAATTGTAACCAAAATGATTCATGGTAAAAGACAATGGACAAATTAAGCTATGGATTATATTGCACAGCTGCAAAGAATCTGCATTACTAAATATTGTCCAACCAAAATGAAAATGCAGCAGGAGGTTTCTGCACACATCTTCAATCTGAGTGCAGCATCCGTAGATGGTAGCTAAGTTTAATCCTGTGGTTACCAGCATTGAGTTCAATGGAGGAAGCCGTTTATTGGCTGAGAGGCAGGGCCTGACCTCTCTCAGCCAATGAATGCCCAGATACAGACCTTCAATGGAGTTAACCGCATCTTAGCGCTTTATTCAGGAAGGAATATTCAACCTGGTTAGGATGATTATTGCTTAGTGCGAGGGTCTGCTTTTTCATGTTATTATTTTAAGAAGACCCATGGATGCCTACTGGACAAGGGAACCACTCGAGGTAATATAGGTGAGTATTGTGTGAGTGTGTATGTATGTATGCATTAACTGTATACTGTGTAAGGTGTGTGTGTTTCATTCAACATTTCTTTACATGTGAACTTCAGGTCCCAGTGGGCCCTTAATGCCCCGCATGCTGGTACTTGAGGTTCTACAACTACCAGCAAGCAGGGGAAGCTTGCTGGGACCTACAGTTCTACTGTAAATACAATGTTTTTATTCTTCTATTTTTACACTACAATAACACAATCAACCCGCCACCCACCACTGAGGGGTGGCAGGGATAGCCCCGGGCTATCAGCCTAGGCTATGGGTGCCCTGGTGAGGGAGTCACCTTTATTTGAGGGGTCTCCAACTCCCCAGGGATCCCTGGCCTGGGCTGACTAGCAGTCAGGGCTAATGCGGCTAGGGTGCCCAGTGATAGGGTTCCCCTGGCTGTGGCATCAGTCCCCGATTAGAAAGGGTCCAGGGCTGGATCTGTGAATTACTGGGAGACCCTACACAATTTTTATCCCTGCAATTCCAGAACCAGCAGTGATTCCCATAGCCCAGTGCTGGTTGTACTAAGTACAGGGATACCCTAGACAATTTTTTCCCTGTACTTATTCAACCAGACCTGGGTTTGAACTGTTCAGGGCTGGTTCAGTTTTGCGGAGGGACCTCACATCATTTTTTTAACTTTTAACTCTTTATTTACTTTTTACAGTCAGATACATGCATGCATCTCATGTATATGTGTCAATCCAACCTGCTCATGCTCAAATCGAAAGCATGAAGCAGGTCTATTCATTTGGTGATTTGAAGTTCGATTTGAAGTCTGCTATTGAGGTTGATTTCAAATCGAATTATAGTAAATAAGGGTTTTGTGTGTTGGGTTATGTAAAAGTACCAATGTTTTTCTGATGTTTGATTTGAGGTCGATTTGTCACAAATTCGATTTGAAATTTGATTTTTCAGTCTATTTGGCCTTTAGTAAATACCCAAAAGCAAAATCGATTTCAAACAGAATGAAAATAGCACCTCAAATCACTCAAAATGCCAAATCAACCTTTAGTAAATTTAACCCATGGTATGCTATCACACCCTGTGATTAACTGCAGATTCAGCACTCTCACAAAGTGAGATTGCTGCTACTCAGAAAATGGTGGAGCTGTTAAGTCACAGAATTTTGTGCTCATTGGATTACACACATGCAGTCTGTGCAACAGAGGTCTGAGCAGTTTTGTGGCACACACATCTCATTCAGTGCCAACATTTTTCCCATTCATTCACCACAACAATCCCACTGGGTTCCAACATCCTTATCACTAGCCCACCTGCAGCTGTCTTGTCTGCTACTGTAGCCAATAGCCAGAATGAGCTTCTATGTAGAAGCTCATTCTGATCTGGCTCACAGTCAGTCAGTGAGTCACCTGACTGGCTGACTGCTGTACTTCCCCGATCAGAGCTGAACTCTGATCATGGCACCAATGGGAAGGGGGTCAGCATCACGAATGGGGCAGCATCACAGAGTGGATGCAAAGTCAGAGCCCTGGAATGTTCCAAGCATCTGCTTTTTACATAGTATTGCAATCAGACAATACCTTTGATGCAAACTACTGACAAAGCCCCATGTGGTGAAATGTACATCTGGCTGCAGAGCCAGCACAAAGCAGTAGCTAATGTACATTTTCCCTTTCTACAGGCACAGATGGTTTCTTACTCCCTGTGTGTAGCCTGCACTTAAACAGCAGCAGGCAGCCCTAGGAGAGAGAACAACATACAGTGTTTACTTATATTTTTCTCCTTTCAGGGTTTAGGGACTTGGGCTGAGATCACTTAGTCTTCGTTCACTGCATGGCACAGGCACACATACTTCGAGCAGCAGCACCCCGGCCCAGTGTAATCTTTTTTTCCCTTCCCCCACTTTCCTACAGCTTGCATTTCTGATACTCTCATTCAACCAGGGACTACAGATTGTTTGACTGCAATACTATGTAACAAGCAGATGCTGGAAGAATTGCTGAAAAGCAGATATCACTAATACCCCTTTGAGACATACCGAGAATCCCGGGAATTTGGCCTTCCTCAGCCAAAATCATGGGTTGTTGCATATGTTGGAAATGTACCTACCCGGGAACACTTTCCTCTGTAGCCAACCATTCAATCAACCAGGGAATTTCCTGGGATTTAAGTCTTGGGAAATTACCCTGCTTATGTCAGAATGGTGCTACCCGGGAATTAACTATTCCTGGGCTGCACCAATCAGCTTTACATTGAGTTGGCAGCACAGAGCATCCTATAAGATGCTCAGCGCTGCTGCTTTGAGTTGGCAGCATGGACGTTCAGTGCTGTTGCTTTTAGTTGGCAGTGCAGAGCATCCTATATGACACTCAGCACTGCCGCTCACCACCCCCCGCACCGGTGGCTGTGTCGCTGTAGATCGTGACACAGGGGACCCCAGCCAGACACCTGCCTGCTCTGGAGACCATGACAGGTCTCTGGCACAGCAGGCCACCTGCTTTCCCACTGGACCACCATGGCAGTACATTAACAGAAGGGGGTTCTATCTTTACCCCATTGGGGGGGCGGCAAATAGGGGATAAAACAAATAATTTATTAATTAAATTAAAAAAAAAATGGCTGGATTGGGATTTGCCTGCTGTCTGCTTCATTTTGATGACCTCATCAGCGGCAGCCAGAGAGGGGATATGCTAGGAGGTGCATATGGCAGAGGTGAGGCAGGTAATCTAAAAAATGAAAGGGGTCAAGCTGGGAATTTCCAACTAGTCTGAAAGGGGTCTAGTTGGGAATTTCCTGGGTAGATGCTGTAGTGTGAAAGGGGAGTTTTGACCAAATACCCGGGATTTTGCACAGGATAAATTCCCGGGTCTAAGCAGGAAATTTCCCGGGTCATATGTCTGAAGGGGTATTACTTACTTCTATACCACTATGTACTCTCAGCAAGTCTGCTCTAATATTTTTCACTGTATCTGCACAAAACATGCAGCAGCCACTTGTCTATGTGAGGTATATAGGGACAATTTACTTGTTAATCCAAGTAATATGGATCTGATCATACTGATCTCTGTCCAAATGCAGACTTAATTGTGTATATAAAAGCATGAGTCACACTACAAACTGCCAAAGGATTTATATACACCTTTATCTTGGTGGTAATTTGTATACAGATTATATGCAGACACTTTATTATGTGAGGTTAATAGGGCAATTTACTTCTGAATCCAATTATCATGGATCTGATCATACTGATTTCTGTCCAAATGCAGGCTTAATTGTGTATACAAAGCATGATTCACACTATTGACTGCTAAAGGATTTATATATACCTAAATCTCAGTGCTAATTGCATATAGATTTTATACTATAGATAACAAACTCTTAGTTGATCATTACATCATTTTCATTATTGCCTTAGTACTGAGTGTCATTTTTTAACCTAGTACTGAATCACAGTGATCCTCAAATACTCTTACAGTTTACTACATTATACAGGATCATGGTTGCTCTATATCATGTTCTGCCTTAATTGTGTTGTATACTAAAATTGTTCCTAGAGTTACATACATGATATATTGCACTATGAAGAAGACAATCATCTTTTTTGAAGACCGTGGGAATTGATGAGCTGCTATTTATGTTTGGTATTGCTGTAGTGACTGCAGCTTATTTTCATTAAGTATTTTTATCCTGTGGAATTATATATTACTGTATCCTATATATTTTCATGAGAGGACTGTATTGCATTATTTCTAAAGAAATTGATTATTTCTGCCTGTACATTATATAATGTTTGCCAACTGTTCCCTATTAGAATTAAAATAATTCTTATCACACGCATAAAACTGTGGTTATTTAAAATATACATCTGATGAGTCTGAACCATTTATGCCTTATTTCAACAATTATGGGACCAAAACAATCTTCTTAACAATATACCACTGATTTGTGCCATTACTTGTTTGTGTGTTGTTGTTCTATTGTAATATACGTGAGCTCTCTCTTTTTATCTTTCATATATTTCATTAAAAGTTAAGTTTTAGCATATATTGAAATTTACTGATTTCATGTGTTGGATTAGTGCCCCACAAAGGAGAGTACTGTCTTTTTATTCTTATTCAGGATTGCTGTTTAATAAACTATATAAGCTTTTATTAGAAACAATAATGTTTTCTTTAATCAAGAACTTGATCAGAGTCCCAAGGGAGATGGTTCTTTTATGTACTTGGAGGTATTGAGAGGATTGATTGATTCTTTTGTAAATTCAATTTAATATTTGTGTTTTGATGCAAACATATGAGAGAGGAGGGATAAGCAGTTATAACTATAAGAAAAAGCAAGCAGATCAGAGAAGTGGATATGATTGCTAAAAAGCAAGGATTCAAAATCTAAATGAATGTTGATTGTTTGATTAAGTATTACAACTGGGTGAACATGTCATATGTTTTTTCAGCATTCAGCAACCACTTGTCAAAGATTTCAGTGGCTATTGCAGTTCAACTTCCAACATCAACTAGATCATAGGCACAAGGATTAATTTTTGGAAATTTAAGATACTTTTCAGATTCCAAAGAAAATTTTTGAGGGATGAGGGTGAACCGGGCTTTCCTGCAAGGCTTGGATTCAAAATTGAGGCAAAACATCCTTATCCCAGCATTGGATTTCACAGGTTTTGGAAGCAATATAAGTCCCTTTCGCTGTGATTCGGGATCTATTTCTTTCAGGACCACCAGAATTACAACTGGGTGAACATGTCCCATGTTTTGATAGTTAACAAACTGTATGACCTCATATTAGAAACCAAGAATGTTTTCATTAATTAAGAACTAGAGGTGGAGTATGTATATAGTGGAAGGCTGTGGAAGGAAGGGAGGATTGATTCATTTGTAAATTCAAGCACATTTTTTTATTCTAAAGCAAATTTGTGAGAGAAGAGGGGGAGTGGTTTGCAGAGACAAAATTCACATCAGTCCCTAACCCAGTGGAGCTTACAACAATTCTATGTTTATTAGTTCCCTATCACATGCACACACATATATACAGTAGGGTTATTTTTTGTAGGGAGCCAATTTTTAACCTATTAGTATATTTTTGAAGTGCAGAATAAAAACAGAGTGCCCATAGTAAACCCATGCAAGCACAGGTAGCATATACAGTCACCACAAATGATTCATTTTGATAATTTAACCATAAATAAAACAAATTATAGACGTTGAAAGCATTGTTAAAAAACAAGCAACCAAAATCTAAATTAAGTTTATTCCTCAAGATTTAGGGCCTAGTAAAAATGAATTATTAATAATATGATTTGATGATACTAGTCTGCATCTTGTGAGAAGCTGCAGGAAATTGGGCCTATATGCCTGGATGAGAAGCTGGTGATGCATGGCTTTGACAGATACAAAAGATCCTGAACATCCCAGTAAAGTACATTAATATACAGTACACTGCCTGTCAAATACACACAATCTTGAGAAGCCAATAATGAAAAGTGGTGCAAGATGTAATTGTCCTTGGGAACTCCCACCCACCCTTACGTATTAAAGTGGACATTAATAGTCTATAAAACCAAGTGCTTTAGCAACAGGGACTGTTGAAAGAGCTGCCTGGTCCAGGGAAACACTTTGAGGACATGAGACTTGTGGCAAAGCTCATCTGTGAAACTCAATTACATTTACCGGCACCCCCATGTATCACTGTTTAAGACCTGTGGGACTTTCCATCTTATGGACTCTGGCATGAGAGTCCAGTGGAAAGAGGTGTCATGCTTATGCATTGGGAGGAATATTCACGCTTATGGATGACTCGCTGACACCTGTTATATGCGCCAATCATTATCCACAACATATACTGGGACACTGTGAGTACTTGGAGAACTGAGGCTCCCAGCGGCCTTCTGAGAATTATTTTAGCTGCAATATACTTTTACAAATCTGTTACTTTTTATCCAGCTATTGGAAACAAATAATATACAGTCACCAGCTTCAACTATATGGATTAAGTAACAGCAAAGTATCAGTTTAATTGAATTATATCTGCAAATGGAGACTTTAAGGAACAGCGAGACTCCATTCATATTGATTGAATTTATCATTTTGGGCATGAATTGTTGAAGATTTAAACTAATACATAATTTCATAAAACCTCTGTTGTGATTAATATGCGCCACCTATTATTTTTCTTTTTTGAATATGGTTTTTTATAAGAGGACTGGCAAAAGCCTCTTTGTGGGTGTGCAGCTATGAGTATTAACAAAGGATAGGTAGTTCATACACCCCAACTGGCACCGGAATTATATGTTGTTTATTGACTGTTACTTTTGTGGCTGAAGTCCTTGGTTTATTTTGGCCCCCACATAATTTTTTGGGAGGAATTTTCACTGATAATTAATTAGGAAGTTGATGTTGAGGGCACTGAAGATTGCATGTGGTGGTCCAAACTACTGGTAGCTGATCCTGGAATGCTTGTTATAATAATTTTACAATTTACTTTAAACTTGTTAAATATATAGCATGAACTCACAGTAGTATGTCCCTACATGGTTAATGACCCTACCTCTACAAAATTTTGCCTGACAAATGGTACGGATGCCTTCGAAATGTTGTCAGGATTTTGGTTAAAATAATTCCACAACAAAGAGGTGGATTTTCTAGTCTAATGCCCAGATATGACAATGTATTTCTTTTTATCATGAGCAAGAACTGCTGCCATTGGTGGCCGACTTACACAAACAATATCCTCATCACCAACATCCTCATTAGCATCAGAAAGTAAACAAACATCCCCCTCATCCTCCTGTTGCACTTCCACCACACTATCATTCTCAATTTCTATTATGTAACCAGCAATTTCTATTATGTTGCTTGTGCTGCTCATCCCCACATTTGTGGCTTCTCTAAGACTACAGTATCAGAAAAGTCAGGCTCACACGTAGCACTCACAGTCATACTTATGGGTATATTTACTAAAGTGAGCGTTTCTAGAAGTGAGTTTTAGAAAATATGTTGCCCATATCAACCACTCAGATTCTACTTAACATTTTATTAGCACCTTCTAGAAAATAATAGCTAGAATCTGATTGGTTGCTGTGGGCAACACATCTAAAACTCACTTCTGCAAACTCTCACTTTAGTAAATTAACCCCTTAGACTCTACTTAGTGATTTGTGATGTTTCTGAACACACACTATGTTTTACTGCAATAGTGGGTTTTTTTTCAGCATTGATTTTCTGGTTTTCAATTTTTGACACCTCTTCTACACTTTGAGTGAGAAGGGCCTGCATTGTCATGAAAGGCAGAAGAATATGCTCACTCTTCCCATTACACTGTGTATGGTGAATGGCATGTTGGTAATTTTATGTTTTTCTGCACTAAACTCTGTCTTTCTTTGGTGATTTTTTTCTTTACCACTGTAAAATATAGATTTTTTATTTCCAATGCCCTGACTTAAACCCTCTATGCCCTTGGGCATCTGTGTTAGTAGTATTGTCCTAACTGGTGGCAGCATCTGCAGTGTTAGTGTTTGGTTTCTGCTCGTTTCTCTCTTCATTGATTGTTGTGATCAATATAGATGAACACACACAAGTTGAACAAAAACAACTATAGTGTAATAGTACTGTTTATTTACTTGAATTTTTTTTAAAAGTCACAGCTTACTGCAGAGTCACAATACTTATGTTAGCACAGTGGAATATGTCCTGCAGAATCAGACTTACAGTACTTATGTGTACACAGTGGGTATGGCCTGCAGAGTTCCAGACTTACAGCATTTATGTGAACACAATGGGGTAAGACCTGTGGAGTCTCAGACTCACAGAACTTATATGAACACAGTGTGGTAAGACCTGCAGAGTCTCAGATTCACAGTACTTATGTGAACACAGTTGGGTATTTTTTGTGGAGTCACAGTACTTAAGTGAGCACATTGTAGTATGGCCTGCTGAGTCACAATATTTATGTGAACAAAGTGGGGTATGGAATGCAGAGTCCCAGACTCACAGTACTTATGTGACACAGTGGGGTATGGCCTGTGGAGTCACAGGCTAATAGTACTTATGTGAACATAGTGGGGTACAGCCTCACAGACTCACGGTAGTTATATGAACACAGTAGGGCATGGCCTGCTGAGTCACAGTACAAATGTAAACTCAGTGTGGTATGGACTGTTGAGTCAAAGTGCTATGTGAACACAATGGAGTTAAGAACACAACACAAATAGCTGCATAAAAAACATTTTTTAACTTTATTAATTTTTTTCACAAATGTCAGCAACATTGGAGTGGATGGAGACTGGACAGGTATGTCATCAGCTCTGGAGTGGATTGACACTAGATAGATATGTCAGCAGCACTGTAATGGATGGACAATGTATAGATTTTTAGCAGCACTGAACATATAACTAAGCTCAGCACTGGAGTGGATGGATGCTGAACAGATAGAACAGTACAGCAACCACTGGAGTGAGGCAGCCAGCCCAACACAGTGTGAAATGGCACCAAAATCATCACCATAGGGACATAAATGGAATCCAAAACTCATGAGAATCCAACGATGGATAATGACATTTTTTCCTCTTTCTGAAGTCCGGAACTGGTAGGAAGAGCCAAGCTGCGTGTCCAGATTCCTTCAGATTGGGAAATTTTTGGTGGGCTTGGATCTTTAAAAGAAGAAGGAGGAAAAGATAGTCTTTTTTGTTTGAGCACTAAACATTTTATGTTAAAAAATAACCTTTATTCATCAATGTTAAAATATATTATTACATATGCCTCACCAGTGAAATATATAGGATCATTGTATTCTCATGGATAAAATAAATACATTTATAAATTCTAATAAATTTATTTTGTCTGCTCATCTCCTTGTTTATTCGATTATAATGTTGCCTAATATATTATAATCCTTCAATATTTTGTGATACCCAAAAATGTAGTTATTTATAATGGGTCCAATCATGTATCGCTCATTCTAATATATATTGTCCAATGTGTAAGGGACACAAATGCATTGAAATGTAAATCCTCTAGATAACAAACTGCAAAGAGTTTCTCCAAGTTTCTCCATGTAATAAAATGGGGAACACTGGGATACTATCATTTATTTTGTATTCTACATTATATTTAATCCTGCTGTTCTGTTTGGTTCTATTTGACCCGAAATGAAATTAGTTTTGGTGTCAGTTCATTATTTATGTAATTATGATTTTCATATTTTATGACTTTTATTTTTTGGCAAATAGTTGTTTTATTTTTTTTTCAAGTTATGAGTAGTTAGTACTAATGTACATGAGAGGTGCAAGTCAATGCTCATAATGGTATCTTTAAAGGGGAAGGCTCGAGTAGGGGTATATGACGCACCTCACTTACACATGTGAGGGGTGAGTCAATGCTTGTAATGGCACCTTTAAGAGATAAAGGTTCACATATAGCCCAATGATGTCTAGATTACATGGATCACACACCTGGCTTACATTTAAATGATGCAGTGGAAAACATAGAAAGGTTTCTTTTCATCACATAGATTTCCAGTATACAGGGAGGGTCCACTAGAAACAAATTATCACTGTATGCGTACCCGTACTCACACTGTGTGATGTGTGGTTAATTTCATCAATCTAGATTTTTATTAGCAAAAAAATCTCTGGAACCTCCAATTTTGTTCAAAATTAAATCTTATGTTTTTATTAATTCATATATCTCCTTTTAAAACATCACATTAAAAAATTATATAAAAAGTACCAAAATATAAAGTTGTATTCTTTAAAAATAGGCAAACATTGCCCAAAACAATTGCATCAATGTGCAATTGGACCAGGACACAAAAGATCCAAACAAAGGTGAGAGGTATGTGCAGCAAAAAATGGGGGTTCTTGTTCAGGTGCCGGCTCAGTTACAATCACATAGGTGGTAATGAGAAAAAGCCAGTAATGAACAAAATTATAGGAAAGTATAAAACATTTTTTACAACAAGATAGTACACTTCATCTAAAACAAACTGACAATTTCTACAGACAACAGATCGGGACCGCTATGGGAACAAGGTTCACTCGGAGCTACGTGAACCTCTTCATGAGTAAATGGGAGGAAGACAGGGTATGGATATGGCATAGATTCGGAGAGAACCTAATCCTCTGGCAAAGATACATTGATGACTAATATTCATCTGGAAAGGGCACAAACAATCACTCCTATCCTTTATCGAGCACCTACAAAACAACAAACATAACCCAAACTTCACTATCACATGCAGTAAAGAAAGGATTGAATTCCTAGACTTAGACAAATACATCAACATTAGACAAACAGAGACTAAAACATTCCACAAGAGAGTCGATGTCAACAGCTATATACTCTCCAACAGTAGCCATCACCCTAACTGGTTAAATAGCATTCCCCTGGGGCAAATCATCAGACATAAGAGGATCTGCACAAACATCACCAAAGACAGGGAACAAGGTAGAGAACTCAAACAAAAATTCAAAGAGAAAAATTACAATAAAGATAAATTTGACACTGTTTTCACACAAGCAGAAATCTTGGACATAAATGACCTCCTGGAATACAAACACAAAACCAATGACAAAGACAATAAGGACATTTTGTTCATCACACAATTCAATTCATCAGCTAATAAAAACAAAACCATAATTAATAAACATTGGAATGTTTTAATGAAAGATGAAATGTTAGACTCATTTCTCACCCCACGGCCTAAAGTAGTATACAGAAAAGCACCTGATATAAAAACAACACTTGTACATAGCCACATACCAACTGCCAGTCTCATACAAACAACACTGGATTACTCAACAAAGAAACATTGATTTCACCACTGTGGCACTTGTATCAGCTGAAAAACCACAGGGAACACAGAAAAAAGACTCACCACAGAAATAACATCAAACACAAGAGGACAGACACACAATATTAAACAAGAACTAACCTGCCATACGAAAGGAGTAAAATATTTAGTCTCATGTCCATGCCAACTTTAGTACATAGGAAGGACCATCAGGCCCCTGAAAAGAAGGATGGCAGAACACATATGAATTATAAAGATAGGATATGAGAAACACAGCCTGTCACAACACTACAAAGAAACACATGGACAAGACCCTTCCACCCTCACCTTCATAGTCATTCAACACATACCAAGAGAATGGAGGGGGTAACGACATTAAAACAATAAACAAAGTAGAACTGAAATGGATCTAAACACTGAAAACTTTAACACCAAAAGGTCTTAATATCGATTTCAACATTATGGCAATCATATAGCACACCCACCAAGTCACATAGAGCCACCTGAACTTCAGCAACTAGTATCCCCCTCTTGACCCGCATCCTCCATTTACCTATTCATTTCCCCCCTCATACATTATCACCCTACAACCCCCCCTGGTCACACACCACCCACACTTTTCTTCCACCCCCCACAATACATTTTACCCTCAAGAATTACCCACACATGATCTTCAACACAGAGGAACACAGTCCTCAACACCATTATCATTATCCCAGATGATTAAAATCCTCCAGCCCTCAGCATGACTACATTTTAATACAAGCCTTCTCTACCATCAACTCATACCACTTAACCAATAACTCGTTAACTAGATCTGCAGCCAGAACTTTCCCACCTGCCCAATTCAGCAATATTTAATAGGGACAGATGTTGTCATCATTGACATACACACCCCCACGTGACCATAGCAACCAAGCTTCTCATTAGAACAATTCACTGTTTGACACACAATCTCTGAGGGTGGACACACCTATCCTCACCAATCACCGCACATCAGGAAGTGATTTAATCACCCCATACCTACACCTGGACATCACTGACAAAGACACTCAGAGCTGAAATGCGTTGGGCCAGATACAAACAGGCAGACCACATTTTTCACATCCATGCTCACCCACAACAATATGGCACAATAACTGTGAGCTACAATAAGCCTATTACTATCTGAAGCAAAAGACGCAAGACCCGGAGACTGGAAGTTAAGGCTGTGAGGCACATTGTGTCCTCACACCCCCAGTCTGTCACCAGCACCCCATAAGGTTTTTTTAGGAGTGGAAGTATAGGGCAGTTGGATCGCTGCAACAGCAAACCCCCAGCCCATCAAAAGAACACCCAGAGGAACCCACCATGGCGAATAACACCTGCACCAGCACCAGCATCACAGTGGGCAGTGCAACAAGACATAGCCAGTGCCCAACAAGAACCCCACTGGCACTTTCATCAGTGTCATGGTGCACAGCACAAGACACAGGCAGCCCATCCACCCAGCATCCAGATTACCACAGCCTGTGGCACACAGCTTCACATTATCCCATGATCAGAGCCAGGACTGAGTGAGAACAATATACAGTGTCCCCGGTCTCACTCCAGCACACCGCTGCGACAAGGACATGAGGCTCTAGCACTGGACTGTACCAAACTGGGTTAACCATTATCAAGGAAGATAAGCCTTGCAGCTGCATTCATAATGGATTGTAATGGTGATAGCCTGTTCTTGGGAAGGCCAGTAAGGAGACTATTGCAATAGTCAATGCAGGAAAAAATGAGTGCATGGATTACAGTTTTTGCACTGTCTTGTGTGAGATATGGTCGAATTTTGGATATGTTTTTTAGATGTATGTAACATGATTTTGAGATACATTTAATGTGGGAAACAAAGGACAGATCAGTGTCAAGTGTGACACCTAGGCAACAAGCTCTTTGGGTAGGGTAGATTGTTGAGTTATCAACAGATATCGAGAGATCTGGTTGGTAACTGTTATTGGCTGGTGGAAATATAATTAATTCTGTTTTAGAAATATTAAGTTTTAGGTGGTGAGATGACATCCAAGATGAAATGGCAGAAAGACATTCAGTGACACGGACCAATACAGATAGTGATAAATCTGGGAGGTTAGGTAGAATTGAGTATCATCTGCATACAGATGGTACTGAAATCCAAAAGAGCGGATTAGTTTGCCAAGAGAGGTGGTATAGATTGAGAATAGCAGAGGACCTAAGACAGAGCCTTGCGGTACTCCAACTGATAGAGGTAGCGAAGAGGAGACAGAATCAGAAAAACAAACAGTAAAAGAGCGATCAGATAGGTAGGAAGAGAACCAAGAAAGAGCTTTGTCCTTAAGACCTAGGGATTGTAGTGTTTGTATGAGAAGAGAGTGGTCAACACTCACTAGCAATCTAGCAATCATTCACTAGCTTTGTCAGTGCTGTCTCCGTGAAGTGTTGGGAATTAAATCCTGGCTAAAGAGGGTACAATAAGTTGTGAGTTAAGAAAGTGTGTGAGGTGAAATTAGGCAAGCCTCTCCAATGGATATAAGGGTCATGGGAGCTCAGAGATGGTAATTTGAGAGAGTTAGGGCCAGAATATTGTTGTTTTCTTAAATGGGAGTAATCACTGCATGCTTGCACAGTGATGGGAAAATACCAGAAGTGATTTAAAAAAAAATAAAAGTCACTTGGGGTTAGAGGCTTGGGCAAAGATGAGAGATTGGAAATATGTTTCTTGGCAGTGTACAGAGCATTACGGTAAGAATGGTATAAATTCATATATGTGAGGAAGTCACTTGGGTAACGTGATTTACGCCATTGATGTTCTTCTCTACGTGGGAGCTTTTGTAGATGTCTTGTTAATTTAGAATACCATGGTTGATGTCTAAGTCTATGTGGAGTGTGATGGGTAGCTGGAGCTACTACATCAAGGGCTGTTTCTATGGTTTGGTTCAGGTGTAATACAGCTGTCTCTGGAGAAGTGAATGTAGAAATTGGTGAGAGTAGCTGTTGTAGAGAGGTGGATAGTTTTTGAAAATTAAAAGAAATAATATTGCTGCACGTTTGAGGAGGTTTATTTGATTTGATTGTCATTGTGGTTGACGTAATGGAGGAAATTGTGCAGGTGATAAGGTTGTGATCTGAGAGAGGGAAATGAGTATTAGTGATTTCAGAAACTGAGCATAGTCTGGTGAATAAAGATCAAGGCGTTGGCCCTCCTGATAAGTAGAGGAGTAAGTCCATTGGGAGGGGCCAATAGAGGAGGTTAGAAAGAGCAGTTTAGAGTAATGAAGATATTGCGGCCTGTCAATGGGGATATTGAAATCACCCATGATGATGTTTGAGATGTCAGAGGATAGGAAGCGAGGGAGCAAGGCAGAAAAATGTTCCAGATACTGTTGGGGTGGCCCAGATGGGCAATAGGTAGCAGCAATGAGCAAAGAGAAAGGGGTGAAAGTCCTGATATATCTTTATTCAAATGATGTACAATAAATGTGAGTGATGGTGCCTGTGGAGAACTGTGTATGTGAAAGATTGGGACATTAAAATTCCTACCCCATCTCCCTTACTATTACCAGGCCTGGAGATGTAAGTAAAGTGTAGGCTACCAGGTGAGAGTGCTGCAGGGTAGGAAGTGTCTGATTGTGTGAGCCATGTTTCTTTTATCACCAGAAGGTTGAGGTCATTTGAAATAATGAGGTCATGGATGGATGTTATTTTTGTGCAGACAGAGGGTGCAGTGATAGGAGGCTTATGATGTGTCTGAGGTTTGCTGAATTTATATTGCATTGTCAGTGGGGCATGTGGCTGGGCCTGGATTTGGTGCTATATCACCAGCTAATAGAAGTAGAAGGAAAGAGATAAAAATATAGTTGTGGGAGATGTATGAAAGTTTTTATGGCAACAAGTTGAGTTTGTTATTGTCAATTTGTATAGATAAGTAAAAGGCTTATGGTGCATACACATGGTCAGATTTTTCCTTCAGATATGAACGATAATGATTTAAAAATCGTTCAGTCGTTCATATCTGAAGGAAAATCTGACATATCTGACATGCCTGAACGATGGACAATCAACGATGCACGTTCCCGTTTGTCAGATAACGATATCTGACATCTGATGTGTTTGCAGTCAGACTTGGACGATTCCATTCATTTTAATGCAGTCAAAAATCGTTCAATCGTTCAAATCGTTCAAATCGTTCAAAACTTTGGTAAAAAAAGAATTTACCTGCTCTCAGATGTTGTTAAGTGTTTGTTAAACTGTTTTTTTTTCAACAGTATAGGTTAGATACTGTACTTTGTGAATATAATACTTTGTGAATTGAAAGCACAGCTTTCCCTGAATTGACTATTTATATATAATGTGGGTGATTAACATACTGTAGACTACGTCTTAGACAAATGTCCAGCTGACCTAAGGTGCTAATTGCCCTGTGTGTGACTATGTAAACAACAGCCCAGTACTCCATCATAAACTATGCTTCACTGACAAGTCTCAAACAGGTAATAACTATGGAATAATTGAAAGAAATTACATACAGTACATTTAGATTAGATTGAATAAAGTTCAGAGTGTAGGAAAATTGCAATGAGGCTTTGTAAAATTATATGTGGCTTACTTATATTCTGTTTGTGACTGTGGGTGCACCTGCATGCAAAATGCTATGTTACAGTGTCAGCATTACAGTGTAGGCAGATGTGACTCTGTAACATACTGTATCATTTCGCATGCAGATACACCCACAGTCAGGGGCGGATTGGGATGAAAAACCAGCCCGGGGAATTTCTGGAAGCAGCCCTAATTGGGGCATGGTCTGATGAGGGGGCGGGTACTATCGAGTTGGGCAGGATTCCTCCTCATACAGCCTGATTCTGAGTTGGACGCAACTATTATATATTCTAAAATCAAAGCACAAGACGGTTTGCGCCGCATTGTGCATCAAAGAGCAAAATAAGTTATTGCAATCATAAAATACTGAAAAACAGCATGTGTACCAGTATTGGCAGTTGAAAGCACAACTAGTATAATAAATTCATACAGAGGGGATGTAGTTGACATTCCAGGGCGTCATGATGCCGGCACTCATAATGCCACCACAATCCCGATGGTATTAGGTTTAAGTGGGAGGGATAGTTTTAAGGTTAGGTAGTGGGGAAAGTTAGGCTACAGGGGGGAGGGTTAAGGTTAGGCTGCGGGGGGGTAGGCTGGGATTTATTTGGGTACACACTAGACAATTTCTAAAGTGATTTTGCTGATTCCACCTCATCGGAACAACAAACCATTCATATCGTCCAGTGTGAATGCACAATGCCAATGCGTGCTCCAGCTGGTCATCAGTTGCATCCTCAGATCTTTTATACATGCAGAAAGATCTGAGGAAGTAACTAGCGATGCCATGATGCGAATGTAGCATGGCCTGTGCTACCCCCTGCCGTTGCTCTGTCGCTGCAAGCATCGGCAAGTGTGTATGCATTGCTTATGAGATCATGCTGGGTACATATTGTCTAATGTGTATCCAGCTTTAGGCTGCAGGAAAGATGGTTATGGTTAGGTTTGCGGGTGGAAGGATCAGGGTTAGACTGTGTGCGGGGAAGGGTTAGGGTTAGGCTGCGGGAAAGGTGGGTTAGGGGGAAGATAAGGGGTCAAGGTTAGACAACCAGTGATACCACCAACAATACACCATGCTTCTCTGGGCAAACATGTCAATGTCACAACACCGAGCAGTGATGGTCCTGTGACGCTAGTGGATTCGGGTAAATTACTTGGAAAGTCGCCAGCAACAAAATTCTTTGGTCCTAGGACTGATACGGTGGCTTCAACTGAAGAAGAGTTGTTCACACCAGCAGAAATCAATTTTGGGACCTGTTCCATTTTGACAATTTGTAAGGATCAGAATAAGCGCTTCTAAATAAATAAATACTACAGACGCAACCTACATAAATGTCAGTGTGCAGGATATAGAAGTAACACCAACGCATACAGGTAGGATACATATATATATATACATATATATATATATATACACACACACACACCTCACATGTTGTTAGTTATTTAGGTGATGCATAATAATATGATCACATCCTAGGCATCACCTAAATCAGGGCTCGACAAATCCCGGGGGCCAGGTCGCCATGGCGACCAGATTTTGGTGCCTGGCGACCCGATTTTACAGGGAAGGAAGAAGCAGATTTATCAGCCCCAGCAGAGATTATTGCAGTGATAATTTCATGCACAGTGTGCCAGCCCAGTGATCGCAATTTTAATTGGGTGCTGTTACCTGTAGGACCCGCTGGCATTGCGGCGGCGGTGGCAGCATCTCCCCGACCAATAACCGAGCAGCATTTCTCCCCAGCCAATCACCACACGGTGTCTAGCAAGCCAACCACTGCGTGGCACCTCCCCCCAGCCAATCACTGCGCGGTGTCTAGCAAGCCAATCACCCCGCACGGTGTCAACCCTGCTAGTAGTCTTCTCCGCGGCACCTGTATATGAGCAGGTGTATTGTCGGTGGTGCCGGGCCCATCTAGCACTCCTTCAGCAGCACTGATCTCTGTGCACAAAGGGGGCAGGGAAAGTGTACACTGCAGAGAGGATGGAGCTTCAACAGTGACCCCGCTGGAGGCTTCCAGCAAAAGCAAACAGGTAACCACTACCCCATGTAACAGCTGCATAACACACTTTTAATCCTGTATGTTTTAATTATTTTTTTTGTGGTCTGGCTCCTACACTTTTGCCCTGGCTCCTGGACTTTAGAAAAATTTGTCGAGCCCTGACCTAAATAATCACAACTTGTGGGAAGTGATAGATAGATATATCTGATTCCTATGTCACCATGGATAAGTTGTGACACACAAATGAATACAGTCACAGCCACTCACTTATACAAACAACTTGTGACTCACACAGTGGCCCTGATTCAGAACCAGACACTCTGAAAGAGTGCTCGCTCTGAATCTGGGCGTTCTTTTTTTATGGAGCGGTCTCTTGGCCGCTCGCATAGCTGTGGGTGACCATCTTGACCATAGGGCTTGCGACAAGACCCTTGTGGTAGGGTCTTCGTGGCAGCAAGTCCCAGAGAGCTTTCGGCTCTAACAGAGCCGGAAGCTCTCCCACTGACATCACTGGTGATGTCAGTGGGGCTGCCCCCAAATGGCAAGCCTCCATTTGGCCGGCCACCCCCCCACCCGCCAACCAAATGGGGTGAGCTGTCACTCACCATCGACAGGTCGCCCCCTTTGGTGCAAGACCCGGAGTGACGGAGCACCCATCGCTAGCCGGGTCTCGCGCATGCGCACGACAGTGCCGGCTCCGTCGTGCGCATGCCCAGTGGCCAAACATTGACCCGGTTGCGGGTGCTCAGAGCTTGTGACTGGGTCTGAATCAGGTCCAGTGTCAGTACCAGTTGGTGCGGCCGCTCAGTCCAGTAATGAAACAGCCCTGCTGCCTCGGCCCCCTCTGCCCTTCCCGGCTCCTGCGCTGGCTGCTGGAGGCGGAGCCGCAGGTGTCACTCACGTGCTCCGCAATGTCCCATGGGGGGAGCCAGTGGCTGGCAGGCAACTTTCAGGCTGGGGGGCAAACACAAGCAAGCGGCCTCAGCTTTTCTCCGAAAGAAGAATCTATGAAGAAAAATATGACTGATAAATATGAGGAAAAGGTTTCCCACTGGAAACTCACCTCCTCTGCTGACCTTGGAGGGCACAGAAGAGTACCCTCTGTGTCGGCCCTCCCTGGCAAGGGTCAGCGCCGGATCCTCTCTTGCCTCTCATGCTGGCTTCACTCCACCGGCTACATAATTCACAAAGGTCTTAACCTGAAATGCGAGGGGCTTGTAGTACTTCTTTTCCATATATATATATATATATATATATATATATATATAAAATACTGCACTTCCTAACCCCAATCCAATCCCACACTGTGCTCCCTAACCCCAATACCACACTGTGCTCCCTAGCCCCAATCCCACACTGTGCTCCCTCCTATCCTCAACCCCACACTGTGCTTCCTATCTTCAACCCCACACTGTGCTACCTATCCTCAACCCCACACTGTGCTCCCTAACCTCAACCCCACACTGTGCTCCCTACCCTGAACCCCACACTGTGCTCCCTAACCCCACACTGTGCTCCCTATCCTCAACCCCACTGTGCTCCATATCTTCAACCCCACAATGAGCTCCCTATCCCACACTGTGCTCCCTACCCTCAACCCCACAATGAGCTCCCTATCCCACACTGTGCTCCCTACCCTCAACCCCACAATGTGCTCCCTATCCTCAACCCCACACTATGCTCCCTATCCCCAACCCCACACTGTGCTCCCTATCCACAGCCCCACACTGTGCTCCCTAACCCCAACCCCACTGTGCTCCCTATCCCACACTATGCTCTTTAATCCCAACCCCACAATGTGCTCCCTATCCTCAACCCCACACTGTGCTCCCTATCCTCAGCCCCACACTGTGCTCCCTAACCCCAACCCCACTGTGCTCCCTATCCCACACTATGCTCTTTAATACCAACCCCACACTGTGCTCCCTCCTATCCTCACACTGTGCTCCCTATCCCCAACCCCACACTGTGCTCCCTATCCACAGCCCCACACTGTGCTCCCTAACCCCAACCCACTATGCTCTTTAATCCCAACCCCACAATGTGCTCCCTATCCTCAACCCCACACTGTGCTCCCTATCCTCAGCCCCACACTGTGCTCCCTAACCCCAACCCCACTGTGCTCCCTATCCCACACTATGCTCTTTAATCCCAACCCCACAATGTGCTCCCTATCCTCAACCCCACACTGTGCTCCCTATCCTCAACCCTACACTGTGCTCCCTATCCTCAACCCCACACTGTTCTTCGATCATCATCCCCACACTGTGCTCCCTTTCCCACACTATGCTCCTTAACCCCAACCTTATTCCACATATTGTAACCCTCTACCCCATCACCCCCACACACCTACCCACACACAAATGCAAAGAGAAACCTCAGGATCACCTTTTCCAAGTTTACCTGGCTCCTCTGAGTCTGATGACTGTGGTGCTGCTGCCTGTGTCACTCTTCTTCACTGCAGTGCAGTACAGGGCCAGGCAGCTGCTGCTGGGTGAGTGGGCGGGAGTCGATGAGAGGATGAGCAGCAGTGAGCAAAGCAGTGCACTGGGGTTGGGGCGGGGCTGCTGTCTGATGACTCCTCGGAACTCTCAGACAGTGATCTGAGGAGTCTGTGCTCATCAGGCAGCAGTCCCGCCCCCACCCCACTGCACAGCCTCTCCAGTCCCCAGGAGCAATGTTAAGGCATGCTGATGCTGGCCAGTTTCAGAGGTCACATGCCCAGGGCCAGCCCTGCATGTTCATGCAGCGTGCGGCCCCCCAGGGCTTGAATTGTAACAGCCTCGGGGGCAGATAGCTGTGGGGTGCTGCTGTGGTAGGCATGCACAGCAGCCCTCCCACAGCCATTTCACAGCTGAATGATCTTCTGCGCATGCGCAGCAGCTCATTCATTACCGCTGCCTGTTCGGAGCTGAGCTCCAATCGTGGTAGCGGCCATTACTGCCGCCAGCTGCTCAGTCTGATTAAAGCAGCCCAGCAAGTGGGTAGAGGGGAGTGGCCCCACGGAAACCTTCCCTCAGTCCTGGTGGCCCAATCCGCCCCTGCCCACAGTTACTTACAGAAAATACAGTAGGCATGCCATGTATCATTTGATTCAGCAGAAGCTGCTTGTGTGCACAATAAATATCGCTTTGTGAATTAGATGCATTTGAAGGGAAAAAGTTTCACAAAAAGATACTTGACGCTATTTTGTCACAATCACGGCATGTTGCAACTAGAAGGGATGTTTAATGAGCAAGAGAGCAAAGTGTATGAGGACACATCTGGAGATGGGGTTCTGCACTCTCTCTTTCTACTGAATGATTAGGAATGTTTCCAAATGGGTATCCGGTAACATGTGGGGTACAGAGGTGTAGTAGTTTGTACCTTAATTAGATTCCCATAACTTGTAAATGTAAATATATCTACTCACCCTTGATTGGTGGTAAACAAGCATTTGAAAAAAATCAAACTATTGTCATACAGTGGTTGCTCCCTCTGTAGTCCTGTAACTTCTTACTCCTAACACTATAGTAGGAGATAAAGGGCTGAATACAAATGTCTATGGTAATGCAGGTGCAGCAGTGAATGTGTACACAGCATATGTGTGATAATATGTAAATGTTGCTCCCACTTAGATTTTGTATTGAGATGCTCACTGGTGACTTTGCTGAACTCAGCGACCACGTAGGAATATTCAGCACAATCACAGATGCTTCGGTAATCGCCCATCTGAGTAACTCTTACGCAGAATTGATGGGGGAACTGTGATGCTGGCACAATGCTTTGAGTGTATGGTATCACAGATGTTCATATAAAGACTCATTGAAAATGTCTGCCACATGCCTGCGTTGTTACTGCCACTCCCTGCTACCTCCCACGAATGGTCTATTTCTGTGAATCATTTTTTGAATGAAACCTCAATGCAAATAACTATGATAATGGGCTTTTATGTTTGTGCAGTGCAACTAAGTTGTGTACGCAGTTGACCAATGATCAGTTCACTGCATAAATAATGATATTGCTAAAAATATCCACTGAATCCACTACTTCACCAAAGCCTTCCAGCTCCCATCCTAACTTGCTGCAACATGCTCCTTCCTCCATTTAACCCATCTGTGTCACACCTGTTTGTCTGACCCTACCCTTTAGAATGTAAGCTCTAATGAGCAGGGCCTCTACCCTCTTGTGCTTATCCTTACTTTACTTTCGCCTACTTCTTACCCCCCTCCAGGCACCTAACACTTGGTTGCTTACGCTCTGTTGCATATTGTTGATTTTAAAAAGAACCTCTATATACCCCTGCCTGTACCTTCTTCCTATAAACCTCTAAGGATGAAGCTAAATTGCGTACGCAGTCATACAATAAATAGAGACTCCAGACTCAGAACATGTGGTTCCAAAGCACAAAGTATTATTCAAGTAAAAGTACAGTCAGTTACATGCTATGATCTGTGTATAATAAGCGCAAATAAATACAATGAGAGAGGCAGAGAGAGAGACAGAGAGACAGAGAGAGAGACATAGAGACACACAAAGAGAGAGAGAGACAAAGAGAGGGACAGAGAGACAGAGACAGAGAGACACAGAGAGAGAGAGAGAAGCGCAAAAGGAAATATTACAGACCCAAGTACAGTATACGTACGCTGCGCCTCCGGACCCAGAGAAATACCTCAGACTAGAGACCCTCAGTACATACAGCATTCAGCATGGACTAAGAAACCAGTATTCAGGCACATGTACTTATCCCCCCCAGACTAAAACAGTACAAAGGGGAAATTTCCTACTGATGTCATTGGTTCCCAGAGGAGAAGCATGTGTTACAGCACATTTAACAGGCTGATTCAAATAGACTCCCCCTGCCTCTAACAGCAAGGGGGTCTTTCTAATAACACCTCCTGTAACATTTCAACAGCTAAACATTTAGTTGCTTGTAAGTTCTGCGATCCGTAACTTGAGTTTGCATGATGCGATCTTTCCACCGATAACACTGGGATGCTGTAAAAAGCGTATGCATCAGAACAAGACCAAACATAACTTGCTTATCATGTATAATACCTTAGTTATCAAAAACCTTTATTTCTCAGCATTCAAACTAACTTAACCAACTTGAATCATACATTTGATGCTTATTGAACTTTATGAGTGAATATGAAATGTGTGGGTGATCAGGGTTTGGTATAAGGACGCTAGTTAACTTGGGACAGATGCGTGCGCATAAAACTACTTTTTCAGCGGTTACATACAAAGTCCTATGCATTCGCTAATACGCGACTAGTTAACAGAGCTCTTGTGAGTATCATTGTGTGTATGAGAAATGATGAAAGAAGCGATCGCATAGTGCTATTATAAATATCGCCACATGTACTATATTGTGAGTTCACCTAAAATGGCGCTTAGGCTGCCATTCGCAAAATGGCATCTTGCGATCGCATTTCTAAAGTGTAGTCTTGCGGCCATTCGCAAGATGGCGTCGCTGCGATTAAATTTTAAACTGAACTTGTCTTAGCCAATTATTCAGCTTCGACAGCCCACCCTTTGATAGCAAACAACATGCTATCACAATTTGCTATTTAAATTTATTTTAGGCTTACATTTACATATTATTTAGTGTTATTCTGGGATGGCACAAGGTGGGTCTTAATCCATAAATAATGAGTTTCTGGGTGGGGACATAAAACTACTATTATACGCACACCGCGGATCTTGGGAGATCATGTGACAGGTGTGGGAATGCACCAGTCTTATAACGCAGTCTTGAAGGGGAATTAGAGACTTTACATTGTCTGAGGTGTTCTATAAATAACATTTCAATAATATCTTCTATGCATGTCTAAATATTATACATTTAAATGATGGTACTTCCTAGCTCAGGGTTGCAATGCAGTTCTGTATCTACCTCGGTATACATATTATCATTTCTGACCACCATCATAGTTTCATTCCTTCGTTTCACTCTCTTTTTGCATTTTCCACACTTCAAGACAATAGGAACACACCGGACGCATATGCCAATTACTATGATGACAATCAGTATAAGGATCAAGAATTTGCCTATGCTGGCGATCACTTCCTGGACCCATTCCCCTAGACCCAAGAACCATTTCACTGGGTTCAGCCATGAAACCCATCCTTCTATCTTTTCCCCTGCTTCAGCCACTGATGCGTTATGGTTCTTACGAAATTCACACTTTAGCTGCAGAATCTCATCCATCTTCTGGTCTATCACCTCCTTAGGGTCGCTGGTATCATTGGTGACATAAGTGCAACATTTTACTCCAAATTGGGTGGCTAACATTACGCAATACCCACCAGTAACAGCAGTTAAATAATTCAACACTAGCCTGTGTTGAACTAGTTCTTTCTTGTATGCTTGCAAGTCTCTCCCTGTGAACCTGAATGTGTCATCGTACATCTCGGTGATATTATCTATTAATTTAGCAAGTTCCTGGATATATCTAAATTTGAATGTACCCCTAGAAATCCTGGTGGGATCCAGGGCGACTAAAACTTGGAAGCCAGTTGTCTCACTGATTAACTGAGCAGCTTTATGCATATCACCAGGTATCATATTTCTCTTGTTTCTGTGTTCATAATGTGTGTGAAGATATGGTGACGGTGTGTTTTTATGTATTCCCAACATTTCAACATGTGTGAGGGTCATAAATAGTATTTTTTTTTCAAATAACATAACAATTACAATACTAAAATTGGTCAGAAACTCCCCTGATTGGCATTGCACTCATCCTGACTCCACTCCATCAACTCCGCCTTCAGCTCACATCTCCTTTACCAGTCCCCCATCACAGACACTGAGTATCCCCAAACAGATCATCATGACAAAAACTCTGGAAAGAAAAAGAACTAGGATGACCACAGCAGACCACTCCATTGCTGGAAGCACTGATCTACACATTTCTTTAGCTCAGATATCTCACCGTCACCTTTTTAATTCTTCCGGAACAAGCTTGCAATTGACAGGTCCACGTTATCGGCCTTGTCTCTGCCTTGTATCTCCACCGGTTGGTTAACCTCTCTATAGTGAGTGGAATGGACCCATGTATCTTTCCCGGCCACCCTTTGAGGATGCTGTATCGTCAGATATGGACCTTTCCACCGATCAGTCAAACGACCTGAGCTAAAAAAATTTGGATCATAACAAATTCTTCCAGATTTTGACATCATGACAGTTTGCATTAGACATGTTAGTTAATAACACTTTCAATTTTGGTTATTCTCATTCATCTTCGTGAGACCCTGCACAGTAACCTCATTATCATATTTTCACATGAGGCTGCCTGTTTGGACAGTATCTCGAAGGGGGGCAACTAAAGGAAAAGACAGTCTGGGATAATATCAGTGTTGTTACCCATCATCTTACACATGTTCTTGGAAACGTCACCTGTAAAATAAGTCCCCCTATCATTTTTAATAATTCTAGGGATATAGTATCTGCATACAGGTTCCTGCAATTAAATCTTGTTATTAATAGTTACTGTTCTAAATAATGCCTGTGCCACTGTTTTGGATAGTATTCCGAGTAGTCGACCTCAGCCTGGCATGGCTGCCGTTTATCCTCAGCAACCTTGTGTCCTATGAGTGGGGGATAAAGCACAACCGTTTAATATCATTTAAACATGACCTAAAATACAACAATAAATCATCCATATTTTACATTAGAACAGATCCATTGATAGGTTGAAAAGATTATAAACAGTCATATAAGGCCTGGGAGAAGATACTGGGGTTACCTATGAACCCATGGGAAACTCATGTTCCTGTGTGGTGTTCTTCATTTTGCAGTTCTTATTTACATGTCCCACTTGGTGACAGTTAAAATATAATTTTGAACGGGGTGGATGAAAAGATTGTTGTGGGATTTGAGCAAGAGGGAAAGGTGGTGGGTATGGGTAAGGATAGGGAGGGTAAGGATATTGTGGGGGATATGAGTATGGGACCTGTGGTTGTGTATGATATGTGGGGTAAGGATGTGTTTGCAGTGGTGTGGGATTGGTGAGGATGTGTCATTGTTCTGGTGCATGTGTGTGTGTGGGTGCAGGTGTGATGGTTGGCTGTGATGTTATTGTCATTCCTTCCAGAGCTTGGATACTGACAGCCATTAGTTTTTCGCTCTGGGTCTCTCTCTTCTTTGTGATATTTTTATCATGTTCTATGGCAGACTCTATGAGGTTATCTATTGTGAGTCCCCTCCAGCCAGGTTGTGAGGTCTGAACCCGAATCTTTAAATCGTCTTTCAGACCGTCCATGAGTACCGTGACTATCATTCCCCTGTGGTGAGTGCTATCTTTAATATCTTCTATCCCAGTGTACTGGGTGATAGCCTGCAGAGCCCAGTCGCAATAGTCTTCTGCAGTTTCACTCTCCTTTTGCTTCGATTGTGAAGATTTTGTTCCAGTTAACTACTACTGGAAAATATATACCCAATTGAGTCACAATGCGGGAAATGTTACCTTGGTTTACTTGGTCTGTTAAGGGAACGTCGCCATCCAATACACAGTCTGTGACAAATTTTGTCATGTCGGTATTGCATGGTAGACAGGCCCTTAACACCACACGCCAATCTTTATTAGTGGGCTCATAAGAACTACCCAAATTTCTCAAAAATCTTTGACATTTGGCTAGTTCCTTTTTCGGATTGGGGAAATCATTTATGATAGAATTTAGTTCTGCTCTTGTCCATGGACAATGCATTACTACTTCCCTCGTGGGCACTACACCATTCGGAACAGTTATTGTCCGAATGGGATGCAGACCGGCAGCGTTGCTACCTCTGACCTGGTTACCTGGCTGGGGGTTTAATCTGCTGCTGATACGTATGGTATTAACAACTTCCTCTATGGGTGCAGAGTGTGTTAACACTTCCCTTGCTGTTGCCGATGGAGATGGCGGCACCACCCATGATTGTGGTGATGCAGCATCTATCATTTGCACAGCATGGGAAATAGCAGACATTACAATAGGCTCATCATCTACATCATAAACATTTTCTTTATAGTTGCTTAAGAGAGTGTACAAGTTGCTTGTTACATTTTTATGGTTTTTTTTTGTAACTGTACTTGCACCTCCATCCACATAAGGTGGGGGAGGTGAGCGTGAACTGCTTGCAATACTCTTCATGATGCTACCTTGCCGCACATGCGCGCCAATTTGTGGCTCGCCCGTTTTGCAACTCAGCATCGCGGATGTATTTTTCTGGCAATGCGCTTGCAACGCTGGTTTGCGTCGTTTGCACATTTTTAAGCCAAGCATCCCCTTCATGCTGCCATAGTTTTAAACATTCAAAATACTTAATCTTTTTCTCTCGGGATCGCACCATACTGATGTGATCCTGGACATTGTCTAACACATTTTTATCAAAACTACCAATTCTGGGAAACAGTCTAACACTCTTCCTTGTCATATTAAACCATAAATCACAATACCTTATTGCATAAGTACCGTACTCAGTATGCATAATACGATGGGCCGATTCAATCGGAGCCTTCATTAGCTGCACATCATTGCCTAACATCTCTACTGTTTATGTGGCTACCATTCTGAGACTACTCCTACGCTTTTCAATAAAAATTTAAACTGGTGAAAGACAATCAAGATACTTTCACTTACCTGTGGACGTTTTAAGATGGCGGCGCCCACACACCTGGATAAGATTTAGTAAGGCCACTTCCACAACTAGATAAGATTTGAAACAGGCAACTTCCACACCCAGATAAGTTTTAGTAAGGTAACTTCCTGACCTATGAGAGTTTATAAGTCGGGCACTCTCACACAACTCTATACAACAAAGACAACATGTACACCTGCTACTGTGTATAGAATGGTAAAGCTGCTTACTGAGCGACTAGGTAAACCCTTGCACCTAGCCCTTAAGGATCATACGATACCCTTAACTTTGTTCAACAAATATTCACTGTTACACACTTTTTTCCTGCGCAGAAAAATACATGTTTAACCCAGATATTGGTAATAGAAAAAAAAATGTAAATCTCAATGGCTTTGTTCAAACACGTGGCAGCACAACTGGAAGTACGTATACAATGTTGTGTGGCCAGCCGCATACACATTAATGTGACTACCGCATAACCGTATAATGACTTTTTAACTGCGTCTGCAAAAGTGCGTCTTTTCTGTGCGCAAAACTGTGACTCAGCCGCATACTCAATATTACGGCACCCCTTTAAACGCTAGGTTCTATCAACAAAGGAAAACAAACTTTTTCATCTCTTGTCCCTGGATTCTAGTCAGCTTCCTTTGCTCACAAGAAAATGGATAGCGATTTTTCAGCACAAAGCGGTTGCAGGAAAACCCTGCATGTGGCCACTCCACCCTTTGCTGAGAAATTGATAGCCGTATGTGCCGTGTAAGTAGGTAAGTGACTTCACTGGATGAGCCCCCATCTGTTGATTTTAAAATGAACCTCTATATACCCCTGCCTGTACCTTCTAAAATCCTTCCTATAAACCTCTAAGGATGATGCTAATTTGCATATGCAGTCATACAATAAATAAAGACTCCAGCCTCAGAACATGTGGTTCCGAAGCACAAAATATTATTCAAGTAAAAGTACAGTCAGTTACACGCTATGATCTGTGTATAATAAGCACAAATAAATACAATGAGAGAGGTAGAGAGAGAGACAGAGAGACAAAGAGAGAGAGAGACACACACAGAGAGAGAGACATAGAGACACACAGAGAGAGAGAGAGACAAAGAGAGAGAGACACACACTTTAGGCGCAAAAGGAAATATTACAGACCCAAGTACAGTATACGTACACTGCGCCTCCGGACCAAGAGATAGACCTCAGACTAGAGACCCTCAGTACATACAGCATTCAGCATGGACTAAGAAACCAGTATTCAGGCACATGTATTTATCCCCCCCAGACTAAAACAGGACAAAGGGGAAACTTCCTACTGATGTCATTGGTTCCCAGAGGAGAAGCATATGTTACAGCACATTTAACAGGCTGATTCAAATAGACTCCCCCTGCCTCTAACAGCAGGGGGATCTTTCTAATAACACCTCCAGTTACATTCAACAGCTAAACATTTAGTTGCTTGTAAGTTCTGCGATCCGTAACTTGAGTTTGCATGATGCGATCTTTCCACCGATAACACCGGGATGCTGTAAAAAGCGTATGCATCAGAACAAGACCAAACATAACTTGCTTATCATGTATAATACCTTAGTTATCAAAAACCTTTATTTCTCAGCATTTAAACTAACTTAACCAACTTGAATCATACATTTGATGCTTATTGAACCTTATGAGTGAATATGAAATGTGTGGGTGATCAGGGTTTGGTATAAGGGTGCTAGTTAACTTGGGACAGATGCGTGCGCATAAAACTACTTTTTCAGTGGTTACATACAAAGTCCTATGCATTCGCTAATATGCGACTAGTTAATAGCGCTCTTGTGAGTATCATTGTGTGTATGAGAAATGATGAAAGAAACGATCGCATAGTGCTATTGTAAATATCGCCACATGTACTATATTGTGAGTTCACCTAAAATAGCGCTTAGGCGGCCATTCGCAAAATGGTGTCTTGCGATCGCATTTCTAAAGTGGAGTCTTGCGGCCATTCGCAAGATAGCGTCGCTGCGATTAAATTTTAAACTGAACTTGTCTCAGCCAAGTATTCAGCTTTGACAATATCTAGGTGTTATGGTCACTTATGTATCAATGTATATTATCCATGTTCTTGTCCTATTTTGTACTGTAAGTCAGTTGTCAAATAATTTGTTTATGTACTTTGTAAGGCGCTGCGGAACACTTGTGGCACCATAAAAATAAAGGATAATAATAAATAATAATAATAAAAATTTATAATATTGAGAAGGGATTAGACGATAATACCAGTATGCAGCAACATGATTCGCAAAGCCTGTTTGCTTCCATAGGCTTGTTTACTACTTCACACTGCCCTCCTCAAACTACCCCTCACACTACTCCTCCTTACACTGCCCCTACTTAAAGCTCACACTACTCCTTCTTACACTGCCCCTACTTACAGCTCACACTACTCCTCCTTACACTGCCCCTACTCATAGCTCACACTACTCATTCCACTGCCCCTACTCATAGCTCACACTACTTCTACTAACACTGCCTCTACTTATATCTCAAACTACTGCTCCTTACACTGCCCATACTCATAACTCACACTAGTCCTCCTTACACTGCCCATACTCATAGCTCACAATACTCTTCCTTACACTACCCCTACTCATAGCTCACACTACTCCTCCTTACACTGCCCCTACTCATAGCTCACACTACTCCTCCTTACACTGCCCCTACTCATAGCTCACACTACTCCTCCTTACACTGCCCCAACTCATAGCTCACACTACTCCTCCTTACACTGCCTCTACTTATATCTCACACTACTCCTCCTTACACTGCAGCTAATCATATCTCACACTACTCCTCCTTACACTGCAGCTAATCATATCTCACACTACTCCTCCTTACACTGCAGCTAATCATATCTCACACTACTCCTCCTTACACTGCCTCTACTAATAGCTCACACTACTCCTCCTTACACTGCCCCTACTCATAGCTCACACTATTCCTCCTTACACTGCCTTTACTTATAGCTCACACTGCTCCACTTTACACTGCCCCTACTCATAGCTCACACTACTCCTCCTTACACTGCCCCTACTCATAGCTCACACTTCTCCTCCTTACACTGCCCCCACTCATAGCTCACACTACTCATCCTTACACTGCCCTTACTCATAGCTCACACTACTCCTCCTTACACTGCCCCTACTCACAGCTCATACTACTCCTCCTTACACTGCCCCTACTTATAGCTCACACTACTCCTCCTTAATCTGCCCCTATTCAAAGCTCACACTACTCCTCCTTACACTGCCCCTACTCATCATGTGCTCTCCTGATAGCTCCAATGGTGCTCACAGCTCTACTAATAAGTAGTCTTGTATATATCTGGACCACTCCATAGCTATCAAAACCCATGACACAGACCTCACCACCGATGCAGACCACACCCCCACAGTACAGGTTATCCCCCACATCAGAAGTCACACCCTCTTTTTTGCTAGTCACACCTCCCTTGAGAGAATACAAAAGGCCCTTAATACATTCCTGCTCCAGGCCTAGGTGGACCTTTTTCTGGAACTGACAGAACATATTGTGAGGGCAATAAGTCTAGTTACTAGAGGTTGAAGTTTGGCAAATGGGAAACCAGGAGGTGTATGGTTGTGGTCAGTGAAGAAGATTTTGAACTGAGTGAAATAAACTGTGCATGAGATGTTCACATTGTATGTGGGGAGAAAAGGACAGTTTTGTGTGATGGATAACAGGCAATATTTTTGAATTGCAGAAATTAGAGTTTGTTCCAATATAGAGATGTCTATATGAAGTTCCAGTTATTGCAGTTTTTGAAAGACTGAGGTGGTTTGTTTCACCATAACATGAATAAGCTCTTGTTAATTTTACTCATCACTACAAAAATGATTGTGTATAGATGGTTGAAGTAACCCACAGGGGGGTATGGAAAATCCCCGGTGGGCATCACTACCTAAGGTTCTCTGTCCATCCATTTCATTGTTACTTTATCAGAGGGTCAGTTACTAGGTGGACCAGGACCATGACCTGATGGCTGACTACACCAATTAAGCATGGACATTACTGCTGTTTACCACTCGTGGGTCCTTCATGCCAAGTGTAAAAGTAAAATGTACTGACTAATTAATGTGACATACTGTACTGCACCTACTGTTGTATTCAAATATTTCAGATGCTGTAATCATGCATTGGAATATTTGCACAAATGTTGAATATATTATACCTCAACAATGAAAGGACCTAGGTGAATGGATGGTTATTAATCCCCTAGCAAAGTTTCAGTGCAGCTGTTAGGGTTGATATTTTCTTTCTGTAGTTGCTAGGCAGAATTTTCCTCTATCAATATAAAAGGGGTGGGAGGGGTTTGTGGAATTTTCCCTAAGTTTCCATATTCATTCTGCCTCTTCGAGTTTCCCTCTCTCCTTATGTGTCTTGTGTTTGTTGGCTTTGTTTGGTGGGGAAGAATGGATTGCTGCATATAAGGTGCACTCCCCTTTAATACATGGAGTAGGCTGATTACACCCTACTGTGGTTATCGGCAGCAGTCTGTGGAACAGGTCCTTATATGAGTCCATTACATCTCACTTGCTGTGGAGAGAGGGATAGTTGGCCCTTGCAAATTGTGGCTGTCATTTTATGTAAGACAAGTGATAATTGAATAGCTGCCCATTCTTTCTTCTGCCACCATGTTGTTTTTATATCAATAAAGCTAACAATAAATGATAATGCCACTTATTGTGTTGAGTCTTCATTTATGTGTTTATTATATGTATATGATAAAGTGTTACCTAATATGGTTTGTAAATGTGGATCTGACATTTGCTGAGAGGGAGTTATAATACACATTCAATTTTTTTTAAAAACTGCTACCCCAGAGACCCAGGGCCTGATCCAGAGAGGGACGATAATGTCATTGCAGCTGCGATTTTATACGGAATGAAGAAGCGAAAATATGATAGTGTTATCAACCTGAGCATAAAGACACCCACTGCTGCCTTCTTACCTGCGTGTGACAACCTGCCTAAATATCTGTAACATCACTGCACATCGGCGGCAATCTTACCCTTGCAGAAGGTTTGACCTGCCTCAGCCTTGGGAGCTCTTCAGACATGCAGAGCTGCATATGCATTAACAGACAAAGAGATTTAGGGGGCGATTCAGACCCATTTGTTAGGCTGCTTTGCTCACAGCCGTCTGATTGTTGCAAACTGCGCATGCATGTAAGTCACAGTGCGTGTGCACGAACCAGTCACTGCAATCAAGACACAATCACTCACAGCACACAGCTAGCCTGCAAGTTTGATTGACAGAATCAGCTGTTTGTGGGTGGAGACAGGGGAAGGACAATGGAAACAAGGGTGTGGATGTGCGAATGTAGGCGTTTCAGTGCGTTTTAACACTATTATATGGGCAAACATAATTTAGACACATTGTCAGCATACTTGTCACTGAGCTGTCTTACACAGCAATGCTCGCAGTGCTTGCGGCAGGCTTTGGGTCTACCTCATGCACTGTGTATGTGTTCCAAGTCAGCCGATTGTACCAATGGTTTCATACACTTCCTGGAGATGATGAGTGCAAGTGGGCATCTTATGACCAGGCTAGTGGGCCTCTAACTTCACCCGGAGATCGCACCTTAAGACATAGGGGACATCGTAATATATTATTGTGCAATCATGGCATTTGCATACGTGACTTACTTACAACTGCAAGCAAACACAGCTTAGCAACCGGTTATGAATCTGGCCCTTATTTCCAATTACATTTCTTCTTCAAATTGGAAGTTTTAATCTTCCATCTATCCAATTATTAAAAATTAAGGAGTCAGGGCAGAGCAATTGTTTAGATGAAATATTTCCTGAATGATAGATGGGTGACCTTCCTAGTAATGACCTCAGATTATATACTTACTGTAGATGTTACATAAAATGTATACATTCTGTATAGTACATCACTCACTCTGAACAGATTAGATTCTCCACCTTAGCTTCATGTGCAACTTTTTGCACCAAGTCATGGACAGTGAACATGCCGCCTATAATGATATCACCTTCCTGGGAATATTCATATGGAAACATATATGGAAACCGTTCAGAAATAAGACATCCAGGCGCTGGGCTCGGTGCCTCCGATTCACAGAGTGAAATACTCAGGAAGAACAACCAAATTATTTGGCATAAAATAGTAAATAAATTGTTAAATGGTAGAAGAAATGTATAGACTGTATTATCCTCTCTCCATCTCCGCACTGACAGCAGAAGTCTGAGGAAATATAGAAGACATAGATAAGGCACAGTGAGAGAACAATATTCATTACAACCTAATTTACTCTTATAAGCAAGTCACTTTGGGCTGGATTCAGCATGGACCGCAAATGCAACCATGTACTAAGATCGGTCGATGGTGCAAACTGTGCATTCATATGCACTGCAGTGTGCAACCACAGAATTGCTTTCACAGAGTGAGAGACATGATGTCAGTGTTGTGGGTTGATAAAGGGGGAGTGGTCTAAAAATGCAGGCATGCCTGTCCATTTGAACATCATTGCATGGGCGTGCATAAATTAGCCACTGCAACGGCATATGCAGCTTGTGTACTTACTGAATACAATGTGGTTAGCAATTTCTGAGTCAGGTCAGAGCGGCTGTAATTGTGCATGATGGCCCAAAGTTCCTTGGTGGTGCCGATGTATACACAGGACTGCAAGGGTATTGTGGATGTAAGGCATGGTGGCTGCAATCATTAGCATATTTTTGCAGCAGAAAAGCATGTGATTTTGGAGCTGTGATTGTAATAGCGATCTGTACTGAATCAGGCCCTATGTACATTATAAAAATGCCTTTTGCTGCAATTGTGTGTCCATACTTGCAGATCCATGTACTGGAAAAGCAAATCAGGGACATTCACATATAAATAAGCACACCCCTTAGATATAGGTCCTATTTATAATATATGAAATTATTTATAGATGAAGTAGCCATTAACCACAGTATAAGGCAGGTTAAATGAAGTGCATAAAACATATTTTAGGGTACAAATGTTGGGACGATTTAGAACCCTTTGGACAGCTCCCCTCCAATGACTAGTAATACCAAAAAAATACTTAAAACATTTTAAAAAATTGTCATTTTTGGGGCAAAATATAAAAAAGTGTTAGAAAATGGATAAAGGGGGGGTATTTTGGGGGGTTGTATGGTTGAGGCAGGTGTTATTTAGGACTGCAGCAGTTATATTTACAAGATTTGTAAAATCTACATTTTAGAGACACCACAATATGCTAGTACCCATTTACATGTACCCCAAATTTAACTATGGTACTTATTATTCAAAAACAACATTGCTTTGTATAGTTTTTAACACTTTGGCTAATATGCATATAACAACCCTTTTACTCAAAATAACTTAAGGAAATACTTTTATTAGGGCTATGAATACTCTTCTATATTGATTCCCTGGCTCAGTTAGGCTTTTTACAGTGTACAGAGTGATTTCCCCTGAAAAAGTGGCCTTTTCGCTTTTCACTACATTCACCTATCCGTGTTTTCACCTGTTTTTCAATTGAATAGGGCGAAAAGTGATGACACGCATGGAGAAAACATTGCGTTAAAACAGGCGAATGAGGTGAAAACATCCCGCATAATGCTGATCGTGGATTTTCACCTGTAATTTAATCCGGCCCTATGGTGTGAATGGCTTCTGGATAGTGTGTGGCACAATCATGAATTACAGTAGCAGAGCATCCAGGTGCTTCTGAGCTGAATCAGGGTTTGGAGACATTGTCTGACATAATAGGCAGAACAGGCTTTACCTTTTTATTGTATTTTGTATTGCCAGCAAGTAAAACCTTAGTAACAGTCTTTCTTGGGTCTCCCACATGACCACCATAAAGATGTGTGTGTGCTGCTTTCACAAGTACAGGAATGTGTACCTGCGGTATCAACAGTTGATCAAATTTTTTTCCTTGAACAACTCCTGATCTATACATGGTACAGTACACCTTCTACCAACCTGACAGATTTAACTACAACAATGGTTTTAAATGCATTTGCTAGTGTAGCATCATTAAGTTGATCCCAAGCAAAGTCTTGTAATGAAATAAGTCATGGGATTGGGGACCAGCCCCCCATTTCATTTGGTGGCACCAAAGTTGCCAGGACAGTGTTTCAGATAAAAATAGTTTTGGATGATTGACACTACTATCCTTATGTGGTCTTATAAATGAACCGAAAGAAGGTGCAGCCTGGAATAATCGGAACTTTCAACAGAGATCCAGATAAAGATAGTTTTTTGTACAGAAGTATACCGGTGATCCCAAGGATCAGTGTTATTTTGGGGAAAAAAAGAGAATGGAAAAAATATAGGCCCTCGTTCAGAGCCGTACGCTCTGAGCAGAGCGCACACTCTGAATGAGGGCCGCCCTCCATAATTATGGAGCGCCCTCCTGGACGCTCGTATAGCTGTGGGTCACCACCCACAGCCTATACGAGCGTGCAGTTTGATGGCCGCGATGGTCTTGACCATCGCGACCATCGCCACTGCGAGCCGGAGTCTGCGGTTGAGTTTTTCAACCGCAAGGCCCGGAGTGATTTTGGCTCTATCAGAGCCAAAATCACTCCCACTGACATCACTAGTGATGTCAGTGGGCCGGCTTCTGGCGGTAGGCGTTCACTTGGGAACGCACCCATCAGGGAGGCACGCCCCCGGCACGCCCACCAAAGGGGGCGTGCTGTCAATCAACATTGACAGCACGCCCCCTTTGATCAGACACAACGAGCGAAGGAAAGTCCGTCGCTCGTCGCGTCTGGCGCATGCGCACGACGGAGCTCCCGCCATCGTGCGCATGCGCAGTGCACAACATCGACCCACTTGCGAGCGGACAGCAGCTTGCGAGTGGGTCTGAATCAGGCCCATAGTGTAAATCTGTGATAAAAACCAAAAAAGAAAGTATATAGACATATACTCACCTTTTATAGGTGAGATCTGTACAATAGACACAAATCAAGACCGTGGTCCTACAGTGGTTGCAATAGCAACGATAAATCAATCTGGATGGGTCTCAAATCCTGACAGTAGTCGTAATGTGAAGAAAATAAAACATGCCTCCATAGTGCAAATCGGTTGTCATTAAGTCAGATTAATAGTAAATAATATACTGCTCACCTAATTCCAATTGAATAAGCGCCTTAGACATTCATTTTAAATCCCGATGTCCGTCGGTAATGAAAAAATATATATCTCTTAAAAATAATTTTATTTAACTTCCATTAAAATAATTTCATATATGGCCATACAAAAAAGAAAATCAATAAAAATTTTAAATAAAAAATAATTATAAGTTATAAAATAACCATAAATAGTGCCAAACCATAATGTAAAAAATGTGAAGAAGGCACCAATAGCAGCAACGTGTTTCACAGACCCAGTGTCTGCTTCCTCAGGTTGACCTTTGCTAGTGTAGCATCATTAAGTTGATCACAAGCAAAGTCTTGTAATGAAATAAGTCGTGGGATTGGGGACCAGTTCCCCGTTTCATTTGGTGGCACCAAAGTTGCCATGACAGTGTTTCAGGCCAATGCTTGCTTAAGCTGCTTCTCACATCATCTTGGGCTAGAATTTGGATGACTAGCAGTAATGGATATTTATTCAGCATCCATAAATGTTCCATTGACTCTTTTTCCAAATCTAACGAGATGCAACAGATGAGCAGGCCCGGTTCTCAGAGAAGCAAGCTCACCCGAATTTCGGGTATCCAGGGGTATACAAGAAACAGCTTGGATCTCTCTGCTTGTCCCAGATCCCTAACAGAGGCAAAACTTTGTGATCCTGCTTTCAGATCTTGAGCCTTTGTTTTGAGTGGCCATTTTAATTCAATGAGTTTAAAGCTGATTGGCTGAGAGAACCCTCAGTTAAGGCTCTCAGCCAATGAGCATTAAGCCCATTGAATTCAATGGGCACAGGAGGGAAGGAAGATGCCATCCATTGCCCTTATCTGAGAACATTGCTCCTGCCACAGCTAACACCAATGGCAGCCCCAATGCCGAAACTGCTAACACCCACACACTGCTGACACTGCTGGCACCCCCACTCTGCCTAAACCACAGGCACCCTGCAATGAGGACACTGCTAGCACCCCTGGCAATCGGGAGCCTCCTGCGATTCCCAGGAGAGTAGGCATGTATGCACTTTATTAGACCCACACTGTATCTGACCTCCATTGTATGAAACCAGCACTGTATCTGAGCTACACTTTTTCTGACTCTCAGGTAGGGAGCACTGTGTTTACGGTCAGGAAGATTTTGGGGAACTGTTAAAAAAAAGGCTGACTGATCAGCGCCAGTCATTTTTTGGCCCTGTGCACCCAGGATGAAAAAAAAGATTGGGCAGTGAGAACAGACATGTACCTGGGGGCATGTGCATTTGTGTTGGGGGCATTCATGTTTGCTGTTGCTACTTACACATGGTTTAGGAGGATTTTTTTTTTACTGCTACGACTAATTGTTTTGAGTAGGGATATTCCATGTCCAATATTTAGTAAATTTCTGTGCTGGGTTGTTTTCTATTGAAAGTACTTGTGAGTTGGTATAATTGGTTATTGCTAATACATTACTAATTTGCAAACATTTGTAAACAGAAATAACTGCCGTGTGTTTGTGCCACTGCTCTGTTGGTTGCTTAGTTTAGCCAGCCAGCCTTTGGCCTATGTTGGTGGACAATATTGTGTGAGGTGCTCAAAACTGAGTTGAAAATTACTGGTAATTAATGTTATTGGGGTTAGTAATACTGTAGGAATGAAAATAGGCCCAATTTATGTGATTTCAGATGTTTTATGATTTATTAGAAAAAATACAGTTCCAAAACCAAAACATACATGGGTGGTTTGGCAAAACCAAATTCATATTCAAAACCTTGATGGAGATACAGATCCAATACCAAAACATGGGGGTAGGCGCAAATCCCTAGTTCCTTTTAAGGTTGGATGATCATCCAGTGTATCAGTTACCGACATGTCCAGCCAAAACAAATATGCAATAACCTCCTGGAATAGGGAAAATCTCACCCCAGGATAAGGGCGTAAATAAGTTTTGGGGCTATGGCAGCCACTTCCTTAACTGTTTGGCTTTTTAGCATAATTTTTAAGCAAACCCACTCATATTCCTCTGTACTTCCATGAATGCATAGCACTTTCACAATAGACAATCTTGCCTACACTTCATTTGGTACTACAGAACTAGAGACCAATGTCAGCTTGCTCCCAAAGTCGACCAGTGCAAACACAGCTTGTTGGTTTCTGTTGGTTTATCAGAACAGTCACCCAAATGAGAAACAGAGTCCCCATAAATGGGGGAAATGGTCACAGCAACTAGGAAAGATGGTACCTAGCCAAGCAACTGAATAGTCCAAAGTTCCTGACAGCTTGGGCAATGAACACAGAAATGTGCTTTTTTGTCCCGCTAAAAGCACTTTGGCTGAATGACTTTGATTACTAGCTCCACTAGCAGGGTGGTAATGCAGCATCCAGGGGACATGATTCATTAGACCCCTCAGTCAAAGCATTCTCCCCCTACCAGTCAGCTCAGATTTGGGATCCCTGAGGAGGTGGGGACCCACAAATTATTATTATTATTATTATTATTATTATTATTATTATTATTATTATTATCCTTTAATTATATGGCGCAACAAGTGTTCCGCAGCGCCTTACATAGTACATAGAACTAATAGGTGAACAAGAAACAAGTAACTTACAGTACATTACAGTGCAGGACAAGGACACAACGTTGCTGAAATAGTGATTAAAGCACTCACAATAAGCTGCCGGGAGTTGGCAGTCCCGTGTTAGGTGTCCTAAAGGGGAGTAGAGAGTAGTAGAAAATGTAAAGAGAAGCATATGAGGGAAGAGGTCCCTGCTCGTGAGAGCTAATATTCTAAGGGGAGGGGCAGACAGACAGGCATGACACAGAAGGGGAAGATAGGAAGGAAAGAGCATGAGGTGGGTTAGGATGAGTGCTGAAAGGCCTTGTTGAAGTAGTGGGTCTTGTGAGCCTGTTTGAACATTTGTAGAGAGGTGGAGAGTCTGATAGGGAGTGGGAGAGCATTCCAAAGGTAGGGAGCAGCATGGGCAAAATCTCGGATGCGGGAGTGGGAGGAAGTAATCAGTTGGCAAGAGAGGCGGCATGCATTAGTTGAGCGAAGTGGATGGGCAGGAGTGTGAAGGGAGAGAAGGTCAGAAATGTATGCGGGAGAGGATTTGATGAGGGCTTTGTAGGCCAATGTAAAAAAATTTAATTGGCATCTGAAGGGTAAGGGGAGCCAGTGTAGGGCTTGAAGGAGAGGGGAAGCAGATGTAGAACATCTGGAGTGGAAGATGAGCCGAGCAGCAGCATTGAGTACCGATTGTAGTGGAGAAAGGTGAGAGACTGGGAGGCCAGCTAGTAGAAGGTTACAGTATATGACCAGTGAGTAGATGAGCGTTTAAGTGGCATCCTTGGTGAGGAAGGGTCTAATCCTGCAGATATTTTTTAGGTGAAAACGGCAGGACTGCGAGAGGTGCTGAATGTGTGGTTTAAAGGAGAGGGAGGAGTCTAAGATAACTCCAAGACAGTGCACTATGGGGCTAGAGGAGATAGTTGTGCCATCAATAGATAATGAAATTGTGGGAAGTGATGTACTGGAAGAGGGTGGGAAGATGATCAGCTCAGTCTTAGACATGTTAAGTTTAAGAAAGCGCTGGGACATCCACGAAGAGACAGCAGAGAGACAGTTGGAGATATGGGTAAGGAGCGAGGGGGAGAGCTCAGTTGTGGAAAGGTAAATTTGAGTATCATCTGCATAGAGATGATATTGGAGGTCAAAGGAGTTAATGAGTTCACCTAAAGAGGATGTATATAGGGAGAAAAGGAGAGGTCCAAGAACAGAACCTTGGGGAACTCCTACTGTTAGTGGAAGTGGAGGGGAAGAGGAGTCATGAGAGGACACAGCGAAGGAACAATCAGATAGGTAAGAGGAAAGCCAGGAGAGGGCAGTGCCATGTAAATCGAGAGAGTAAAGGATCTGCAGGAGGAGAGGGTGGTCTAAAGTGTCAAATGCAGCAGAGAGGTCAAGGAGAATGAGCAGAGAGTAGTGGCTCTTGGATTTGGCGGCAAGGAGGTCATTGATGACTTTTGTGAGGGCAGTTTCAGTAGAGTGGAGAGATCGGAAGCCAGATTGAAATGAGTCAAGGAGGGAGTGGGAGGAAAGAAAGGTGGTATGGCAGTTGTAGACAATATGCTCAAGGAGTTTGGAAGCAAAAGGAGAGATGGGTCGATAGTTGGAAAGTATGTTAGGATCAAGGGTAGGTTTATTTAAGAATTGGGGAGACAAGAGCATATTTGAATGCAGAAGGGACAGTGCCAGATGATAGGGAGAGATTAAGGAGGTGAGCCAGATGGGAATAGGCAGAAGGAGACAGGTGGGAGAGGAGATGGGAAGGGATAGGGTCAAGAGGCGAGGTGGAAGGAGGGGAGGACCGGATGAGGGCCAAGACTTCCTCTCCAGAAGCAGGGGAGAAGGATGTCAGAGTGGGTGAGACAGAAGGGGAGGGGTGGTAAGGGCAAGGAGGGGGAGGAGTGCTGGGGGTCTGATGGGATATGATGTCCTCACATATGGAGTCAATTTTAGATTTAAAGTAGGTGGCAAAGTCAAGGGCAGAGAGCGAGGAGGGAAGGCGAAGAGGGGAAGGGCAGAGTAGGGAGTTGAAAGTGGCAAAGAGACGCCGGGGGTTTGAGGACTGGGAGGAGATGAGGTTCTTGAAATATAATTGTTTGGAGAGAGACAGAGCAGCACTGTAGGAAGAGAGAACAAATTTGAAATGGAGGAAGTCAGCCTTAGAGCATGACTTTCTCCACTGACGCTCTGCAATTCTTGAACACTTTTGTAGGTATTTGGTGCATTTGGAATGCCAGGGTTGTAGTGTGGATCTGCGAGGGTGAGTAGTTATTGCCGGGGCAACAGAATCAAGAGCAGAAGTAAGGAAGGAATTGTACAGGGAAGTAGCTTGTTCAGGACAGAAGAGAGAAATGATAGGGGAGAGAAGAGAGTCCAGCAGGGAGGAAAAAGCAATAGTGTCAATAGCCTCAATATTATGCTTAGTAATGGTAGACTTAGGAGTTAAAGGAGGGGAAAGAGAGAGGGATAGGTTGAAAGAGAGAAGGTAATGGTCAGAGATGGGGAATGGGCAATTGGAGTAATCAGAAATATCACAATGGTGAGTAAAGACCAGGTCAAGTGAGTGCCCACTCAAATGGGAGGGTGATGAGGTCCATTGGGTGAGACCAAATGAAGAGGTGAGGGTAAGGAGTTTAGCTGCAGAGGATTCTGTGGGAATGTCAATAGAAATATTAAAATCAACTAGGATAATGCAGGGAAGATCTGAGGAGAGAAAGTGAGGGAGCCAGGAAGTGAAGTTGTCAAGGAATTTGGAGGGAGAGCCAGTGGGATGGTAAATGACAGCTACTCTGAGGTTTACTGGTTGGAAGAGGAGTTTAGCATGAACCTCAAATGTGGGGAATGTAAGGGATGGTTCAGAGGGTATTAGCTGGTAGGAATAACTGGTGGATAGAAGGACCCCAACACCACCACCATGGCGACCCCCAGGCCTGGGGGTGTGGGAGAAGGCAAGGCCCCCAGAGGATAGAGCAGCAGGAGAAGTGGTGTCAGAGGGTGATATCCAAGTTTCAGTGATGGCTAGGAGATGTAGGGAGTTGGAGATGAAAAGGTCATGAGTGGGGACCAGTTTATTATAGACTGACCTGGCATTCCAGAGGGCACGGGATAGAGAGATAGCATTTGTGGGGGAGATGTGAATGGTTGCTGTAACGTGGAGGTAAGATTAATTTGGGGGACCGATATGAATAGATTTTAGTGATGGTGTGGGCACCTGAGCTAGAAAAGGAACCTATAGGAGGTGGGCAGGGAGGGAGATGTGGATGGCAGTGGGGTGAAGTGACAGGGAGAGGAGTGTAGGAGGAGGGTTTGGTGGTAGGGTAATAGGACAGAGGGGGGTAGAACAGGAAGAAAGTGGAGTAATGGGTGAGAGTAGGCAGACAGAGGAGGGGGGAGAAGGGGAGGAGGAGGTGGAAGAGATAAGGGGGAAAGGATAAAGGAGGAAGCAGAGGGGAGAATAGAGGATTAGGTAGAGTGCAGGAGGGAGTTGACGAAAACCTTGTCATGGTGTTTATAAGTAGACAAGAGGAATGAAATTCGGAAATGTAAATGAGATATGAGTGCAAGAAATTTGTTGGAATGCAAGTGAAAAAACAGTGATGTATAAAAAAACAGTGTATCAATATGTATGCAGACTAACAAGATTGTTATAGGGAGGATTAAAAGTGGGGTTCTAATGTGTGCAGAATTTGAAAAATAATGCAGATTGTAAGCAGAGGATGTGAGCCTAGGCAAGAGAGCTGAGATAAAGGACAGAGTTTCAAAGTTGATGGATGTAAACTGAAATGGGAAAAAGTACGATAAGCTTTGAATTGTATGCGAGAATCAGAAGGCCAGCATTATTATTAGCAATAGAAGTGTTCTTGCCGTGATTGTACAGGGAGTCCAGTTATAGTCTGAGTCTTTAGATTGTTGTGGTTTGCTGCTTGATGGATCTTTTCTCCTTCTGTTTCTCCTCGGTTTATTGCAGGTCTAACGCTAGTTATGCACTTAGAAACAATGCACTTTGAAAAGCTGTACCCAGCCAAGGCTTTTCCAGCCAAACTACTGACACTTAAACAGGGATGCAAGCAAGTGTGGACACTAATTAATGAAAACCCCCAATTGGCCAGCCAGAGAAAGCTAGCAATAAAAATGGCTTAAGTCAACAATGACCACATACCATACATCTAAGGCTACAAATAAATCAAGCATTCACTTTAGTTAATAGACTGAGAGAATCCTTAAAACAATTTAACTATTACAATCATAAGGCATTAGAAACAATAACATAAGGATTCAGTAAAGAATAAGCTAGTTACCTATGACTATAATTAATAAAGGAGGCACAGGAGGTGAAATACTTTGCAGTCACAGTCAACTTCAGTTACCTATGATTATAATTAATAAAGGAGGCACAGGAGGTGAAATACTTTGCAGTCACAGTCAACTTCAGTTACCTATGATTATAATTAATAAAGGAGGCACAGGAGGTGAAATACTTTGCAGCCACAGTCAACTTCAGTTACCTATGATCATAATTAATAAAGGAGGCACAGGAGGTGAAATACTTTGCAGTCACAGTCAACTTCAGTTACCTATGATTATAATTATTAAAGGAGGCACAGGAGGTGAAATACTTTGCAGTCACAGTCAACTTCAGTTAACTGTAGATAGGGAGAGAGGCGGTGTCAATTCATTCAAGATCAGCAGAAGAATTAACTTATAAAAATAGCGCTGGTCTAACGCTAGTTATGCACTTAGAAACACTGCACTTTGAAAAGCTGCACCCAACCAAAGCTTTTCCAGCCAAACTACATATAAAGGAGGTCCCCCTTTCCAGGGTACCATAAAGCAGGACTGAAGCTTGGGACTATCGCCTGCATCCCTAGCTGGTGGATGCATGGTTGATAGTCCCGGGCAGGCCTAAAGCTCAGGACTATCCCCAAGGGATGCAGGATTGATAGTGTTATATATATATATATATATATATATATATATATTAATATTAGCTTTTATAGGGGCACTAGTGATCCCACCAAACCATTCCCACATACCAGAGAAACCAAGGCCCACTGCACTCACTACAAACTTATCTAATCCCATGCACTAGTCTATCCCCTGTCCAGTAGAATTCTCATTAACTGTAAAAACAATCCTTACTCACCCAGCCCTTGGTTCAGGTCCTTTGTGGTCCATGTAGGTATCCATTGTCTTGGTAATAAATTAAAAAAACACTGAGCCCACAGACACAGTACTGTCCTTGAAAGACAGTAATTTCTGAATGACTGGTCAGCTTCAACATTTCTTATAGAAATGAATGGACTATCGGTTCTTTGGGTGAGAAATGTGAGTCCCTGGCTGTCTTAGACAGTAAAAGCTTGCCCAGCATTTCTTAGAGTTTGCAGAAACACAACTTTGATCTTAGTGGTAAATGGCAGTTACAGGGTGTAATATCTTTTGCTTCATCATTACATTGGATGGGCTCAAGATGCAAACCCACCTCTAATATATATATTATATATATATGGGGTTTTGGTTCATGGATTGATCAATGCATTTAAGCGTGTCAGCTGCCTTTTTGGTACTATGATAGAAGCTACGTTTGGTGACTGTTTTGCCTTTAAAAGCCATATGTGACAGTTAAGCTTTAAACCTGTAAATATTTTTTCAGTTTAAACTCTGTGATAGCAGCTACCAGGTTTCCATAGGTATGATAGTGTAGGACCTGCAGAGAAATTAGGTCCCGTGATGTGGGCTGCAGGCTTCAATGCATTGATCAATCAATGAACCAAAACCCCATTATTTATTTATTATTGTGAGTGATTTAACAATGGTGAGTGCTGAGTTTTCTGTCTTTATTTAATTAAGCAATGTGGTCACAAGCCACTTGCATCCAGGCCTGGGAATGGCGAGTGCAGGTTTGCACCCCAAGTCTGGGAGTGGTGAGTGCAGTGGATTTCTGACTTTATATACTGTATTATATATATATATATATATATATATATAATTTATCATCATCATTTATTTATATGGTGCCACAAGTGTTCCGCAATGCCTTACAAAGTACATAATATATATATTATGCACTCCAAGCTGTGGACAATCATTAGTTATTATAGCATCATATTTCAATAATGTATTAAGCACTAACACAACCCCTAATGAAGTCTCATAAGGAGATGAAAAACATAGGGTAAAGAGGCTATGAGATCCACTATAAGGATAAACAATGGGTCTCTGAACCCTAGAATAAGGGTGGAGAAATCTTAAACCTTGAAACTGGAATGTCTGCCACTAACTGTGATGTAGTTTGTATTGTGAAAAGTGTGTTTTATACAAACAAATTTTAAAAAAGGTTATTTCAAATTATTGGGATTACAGTTCAATTGTGTAATGTACTGGATACTGGGTATAGCACCATTGGTATTCTTGTATGTTGGTTAAGATTTGTAGTTTCCAGGTACTAGATGCCCCATACAAAACAATTTCATCCTGGTCAGTCACCAGAAAATCTTCAGATAATCAACTATGAAACAGAGAATACAAATTTTAGTTTATTTTGTATGTGCCCTCTAGAGGTTTTTTGTCTATATATATATATATATATATATATATATATATATATATAGCCAAATAAGTCCGCACTCAAATCCTCTTCAGGCAATCAAATAGTGGGGTGCTTCCCAGTGGTGCCAGATAGGCCCAGATAGATACAGTCAATAATAAAGGGGGCACTCACCAGAGCAAGTATCAGCAACAAACTCCTTTAATGCTTACATATCCATTAATATGTCATGTTGATGTTTTGGTCAACAACTGACCTTTATCAAGACAAGCATCCAAATATCAACAAATCACAGCTTTATCATAGCTGTCTAAATAACAGCATCAAACAAGTGTCTTACCCTAGTCTCCCTAAATAGCTGCCAGTCCCACATGCATGCTCATGGTGTGCGTCTGCACCAGAAGTCACATGCGTTCCAGCTCTTGGAACATATGGTCCGAAACCAGAAGTTTTTATGATCTGTCAGACCGATTTGTGCCACAACACGGAGCAACACCAATATAAACAAACCTGTAATCAGGCACACTGGCCCATATATAATGCAAAACAAGCACATACCAGTGCAACATTGAGCAATGATATCCAAAATCAGTGCCCTGGGGACTCATATCGATTAGGTAGCTGATACTGAAGGCATATGTACAGTACACAGACTATCACAGGCTGCATAGGGGAGGGGCTATCCAGGCAGGCTCAGTCACAGCAATCAAAGCTTTCAGCACACAAAAGAATAATTATACCACATAAAACCTTTTTATAAAGTTTTTGTATACTATTTCATCTCTATATACTTATTCCTTTAACCACTTATATTTTAACCATTTATTTATTAAAAAGCAATTTTATCATTTTTTGTTATTTAATACATTTTAATCTATTTTTTGTTAAATACAATGTACCCAAAAACCTCATAGCAAAACCTTAAAAAAAGAGAAAAGGTTCCTTCTCTATTCAGTCTGTCCAAGGCACTGACTTTATTTCAAAAAGACATTCAAGGGACTATACTCATTCAGGCCTCTAGGGGCCACAGTGTCCAGAGAAAAGATCCACTTCACCTCCAGTTTACGGATGCTCAACTCATGGTCTCTGCCCCTTAGTGATTTAGGGACCCAGTCAATCATACGGCATTTTAGAGCCACCACCTGCCTGTAAAAAATGTACAGCAACTGGCTTATCTGATTCGTCCAAAGTGATTGCTTATCTAATTGAGCAGCAATGATTCACCATTCTCTCCTGGAACACCCGGGTAGTTAGGCCCACATAAGCCAGACCGCATGGGCAAGTAAGCAAATAGATGACATCCATTAGGCAATGAAGCTTAAATCTGATCTGAATTGGCTTCCCACTATGTGGTTTTGGGAAGGTAGGACCCATCAATAGTGATCTACAGGTTACGCAGCTCACACACCTGAAACACCAAGGTTTAGCTGTATATAGCCACAACATATTGTTAGTGGTTGGTCAATAAGTTGATTGCATCCAGTTCCTCCAGATTGCATCCACATTGATACGCCATCATTGGTGGATCATCAAGTTTACCCTTGAAAATTGGGTCCGATGCCACTACATGCCAATTCCCTTTCACAGATCTTTTGACATCAGAGGACATATAATCATATAGGCTTATACACATCATACAGTTATTTTTTACTGTGCTTTTTTATTGAAAAGTATTTTACTTGTTTTTGTCAAGCAGCCCTCAATGGTGCTGCTAGAGTAGCCCCTATTTTTGAAGCATTTCCTCCTATCTTGTATCTGTATATCCGCAGTCTCCACATTCATGTTATTTTGCGAAGAACATGGAGAAATTGAGATGTGGGTAAGTTATTTTCAATTCAGTGGGATGGTTACTTATTGCAAGCAGGAGTGTATGTCTGTCTGTTTCCTTGTTGTAACGTGTCGTTCCCAAAGTGGATCCATTCTTAAAGACTGTGATGTCCAAGAAATCCATGTATAGCAAATCAGATTTAACAGTAAAATATACCAGTTTATTAAGTGAATTAAGGTAATTTACCATAAATTCTAATTTCTCAAGAGTATTAGTCCAAAAAATAAATTCATCGTCTATATATCTCTTAAACTGAAAAATATCCCCTCTAAAGACTGGCATAATGTGGCTCTACTCGTATTCATGCATATATATATTCGCATAGGCCGGAGTGAGGTTAGAGTCTATCACGGTCCCAGATAATTGTAGGAAATATTCCTCATAATACATAAAGTGGTTATTTTCAAGTACCAAGCCCAGCAGCTCTAAAATAAATTCTGTCAGTGGGCCACTGCCAGGTCTAGATACCAACATTTTTTTACCTCCAATATCCCCTGCTCATTTGGAATTGTAGTATACAATGATATCACATCTAGGGTAACCAAGAGTGCATCCTCAGAAAGGTCAGAGATATTCTTAAACTGACTCAAAAAGTCAACTGTGTCCTTCAGGTATCTTGGGATTAGCATCACAGCCTCCTGTAGACAACAATCAATAAACTGTGTGAATGGCTGGAGGAGAGATCCCCGGGCCGATATAATAGGATGGCCTGGGGGATTATCCATAGTCTTGTGTTGTTTGGGTATGGTGTAAAACATAGGGAAAATTGGTACCTCTACACAAAAAAATTTGGCGAGTCCCTCATCCAGCCACCGCCACAGCACAGCATTATCAATCAAAGAACCAATAAGTTTCTGTATTCTAGGCATAGGGTTCTCAGATAGCTATTATATGTCATAGCATCTAAGAGTTGACGTTTAACCTTACAGTCATAGGCCTCCCAGTCCAGAATCACAATTGCCCTGCTTTATCAGCAGGGTGAATCGTGATCGAGGAGTTATTATTCAAAGATCATAATGCATGTCTCTGTTCACTGGTCAAATTGTCAAACTGATACTGATACTTTGGTTTTGCCACTTTTACAACACGATTCATTAGGCATAAAAAGGTTTGAATGCTGGCATTTTTGGACTGGGGATCAAAAGACCTGGCTTTCAAAAAGGTGATATATTCAACTAGCCTATGTTAAAAATCTTTATTAGCAAAAAATGCATGCAGTCTTAATTTGCGGCCAAATTTGTATTGATCCACTAACAACTTGAACTTATTATGTTTTTGATAAGGTACATAAGACACTATACATATATATATATATATATATATATATATATATATATATATTTTCCTTAGACAAAAAAAACTAACAGTTTCACATGTCCCATTAAGGCTTCTTAGATATGATCTGTAATTTCACAAAGTCTATGGAATTTCTGCCACTCAAACTTCAAAAGCAATGATATTATGATCATTAAGGCTGACACCTTAAAGGACGTGTCCTTTACATAATACAGATATGGTATGCCATCACACCATGTGGTTAATTGCAGATTCAACACTATTACAGAGTGAGATTGATTTCACTCAAAAAATGGTGGAGCTGCTAATTCACAGAATTGTGAGCTCATTGGAATACACACATGCCATCTATGCAACTGAGGTCTGAGCAGTTATGTGGCACACATATCCCATTGAGCACCCACAATCTTTCTATTCAGTCACCACAATAATCTCACTGGGTTCCAACATCCTTCTCACTCAACACATCCATCTCATTCATTATACACATTGAGCTTATTAATTTCTAAAACTATCATACTCATTCTATGCATTTAAACTATCTTCACCTCCATGCTACTAATACTTCCCCAATCCCTACAGCTGTCTGTTCTCTGAACTGTGCTAGTCTGTATGCTGTCATCCACACCAATATGTTTTTTCCCATGTGCACCACCCAGTCTTCCTGCATCCGTGCCACTGTGTTTCCTTCCATCTGCACCACTGCCTTGCCCTCAGACACATCACTCTGTTTTCCCCTTATCTCTGAACAAAAGAAGGGGTTGGTTCCAGCACTATCTTAGGGTCCTTTACATGTGAGTGTATAGCATTGGACCTAGTAGTCACCGTGGTCCTACAGTGGTTTCCAATTGCAATGATGGTGTCATAGGCGGTTAAGCTCATTGTCCTCAAATGGTCAGAAAAGGAGAAAACATAAAAAATACTTCCATGGTGCAAATCAATGTGTTTCATGAGCCAAGTTTTAACCAGTGCAGTATTGTACTCACCTTCTGTAGTATATCATATGTGCTTTGGACATTAATTTATATGAACCCCAATGTCCATCAGTGTTTAAGCCAAATCAGGGATTAATTTAAAATAGAGAGCTCATAGTAATATTTGACAGATGGATTATACTTAATTTTCCATATAAAATATATATATTTTTATTATTTAAAAAATATTAAAAATATATTTTATATTCAAAATGTGTACATATGGTAATATGAAATAGATTATGTGAAAACTAAGCAACCATTTAAACACATCAAATATAGTAAGAACAAAAGACAATAAAATGCTTCAAATGAAAAGTAATTGGAAATTTTGATAAAAAAATTTCAATTGGGATCAGGTTTCAACTCAGGGCCTGTTTCAGAGCTGCTTGCAAAAAGTGAGTGCTCACTCTGAATCAGGGCAGCTACTTTGTTTTAAAAAACCCAGCCTCCTTGCTGCTTGCTAAGCAGTGGGTGACCACACACAGCTTTAGCGAGTAGCCAGGTGATGGTCGCGACCATCGAGCTTGAAACGTGACCCTTGTGGTAGGGTCTCATCTGCCTCAAGCCCCAGTGAGCTTCCTGCTCTAATAGAGTTGGAAGGTCACTGCTGACATCACTTGTGATGTCAGTAAGCCCACCCACAAACTGTAGGCATTACTTCAGGAATGCCTCCGTATGTCAAGCCACCCTCCCACCCCACCTACAAAACAGGGCGAGCTGTCAATCAACATCGACAGCTGCCCCGTTTGTAGCAAGCCCTTGAGCGAGAGAATTTCTCTCTCGCTCTGTGGCTTGCGCACGCCAAGCATGCGCAATGCCCCACCATCGACCCGCTTGCGAGCACATAGTGCTTGCGAGTGGGTCTGAATCAGGCCCTCAGTTATGCTAACTTATTTATGGTGCATTGGGAACACAACAGAATTTGGACCAACAACCCTTTTATTGCAAACCTGTTCCTGTGGCGGCGATACATTGTAGACATTATTTTTATTTGGAAGGGCAATGAGAAAGTTTTACCCGATTTTTTACTGTATCTTAATCGAAATTATCTGAATTTAAATTTTTAATCCACAACAAGCAAAACAAACATTGTTTACCTAGACCTAGATATCAAGAATTGGGACCATTGAAAACGAACACACATTTTAAACCTGTGGATTCTAATAACTACCTTATGCCCACCAGTTGTCACAATCCTCATTTGGTAAAAGACATTTCCAAAGGACAGTTCAGATGGATTAGAAAGTATTGTATAGATCTGGAAGTGTATAAGGAGCAAGCATCTTGTTTATCCAAGAGATTTAAGGAGTGAGGATACCTTGAACCCCCTCTTACATTTCTGTAAGATGGAATATCAGGCTCTAGATCAACATGAACTAATACAGAATAAAACCATGAGGAACAAAACTACGGACCTGTTTACCCTTTATCAAAGGTTACAATGATCAATCCAATGATATTTAAGCTATTATAAACAATTCTTCTCGGTGACCCAATTATAGGAACTCATCTACCAAAAAAGCCTCAGGTCAATTTTAGAAAGGAACCCAATATTAAGGGCATATTGGCACCTACTATTTTACAATTAATTAATAAGACAGCAGATAATTGATAAAATATCAAAACCAAAGGGTTTTTTACCTGTACCTCATGTATATCATGTAAATTTGTAGTTAAAACCAGCAAAATCTTCTAGAATGTCAATGGAAAAGAATACCCAATTAAACATCATATCAATTGCAACAGTGACTTTGTCATCTATTTACTGGAATGTCCTTGCAAAATACAATATATCAGAAAAATATCAATACCTTTGAAGAACAGAATTAGAGAATATATACTCAACCCATAGTGTATCCAAACATTTCCTTGACGTTCACTCATGTAACCCGGAGACTTAAAAGTTATTGGTATTGATCGGGCTTTTCTAGGAATGAGAGGAGGCAACAGATCCAATGGACTTTAGAAAAAAGAAACACACTAGATTTATAAAATTAAAACTCTCTCTACCATTGGTTTGAACATTGATATTGATCTAGCAGCATTTTTGTGATAATTTGTGGTCACGACATATTGTATTTGTATTGTTTTTTTTATAAAAAATGTCCCTCCTTTTTCCTCTTTACCCCTATATTTCCTCCATCTCCTTCTCCCCTTCAGGCCCATTCCTCATCTTACATGTTTGTCGATCTCTACTCCTTTCCCTTTTGTCTTCCTTAATTTTCTTTCAGCAACATTTATCTTTTTTGTTGTACACTTTTTTCATTCATATACATATTGTGATATCTTGGGGGTAATTAGCTCAGCAGAGGGTGGATTGGTGCAATGTTTAGGTGCTTAATGAGGGTCCACACACAGCTTTCAAGTAAATAAATGATGCTTTACTTTCCATCATGAAAAGTCAGAAAACAATCAGAAAATAATAAACAACCTAGCCCTTATTAGGGTGTCTAACTCACTTCTTGAACCCTCTCTATAAGGGTGCAGCTAATCTGCCAATAAAGTCTCTCAGTCTCTGTGTCTTCCCTGTATCATCCAGGTATAAAGTAGGTGCCTTGCTTCTCAGACGTGAACCCCTTAATGTTAGGGATGCTGGTATAGAGGAGCCTTGACGATGGTCCTGCGCTTATTCTTATATTTGCAAATGTATGTAACCAATACCTCTGAATTTCTATTATTATGTAGGATTCAGGTATTTTTGATTTAGCTGCAGTGTGCTGGAGGGCAAATTCCTTTTTTCCGTAGTTCAGTGTAAACACCGTCCCCTTTAAAAGCACCTGTAGTATATCATTAAGCTGATTGAGCAACTACCATATTTTTTGCTTAAAGTAGGCCCTGGCTTCCTCAGCCTGCAGCCCTGCTGCTTTAATGTCACACAGTCTGAGAGGTTTATGGTCCCCCCTTGCCTCCTGCAAAGTCCTGACACAGGCCTCCTGGCCCCCAATGGCTCACTTAGCTTCACTGGGCTCTCTGGCTGCCACAGTCCCACATAGTCTGTTTCCAGCAGCAGCCTGACTGGTCTATCTTCTCTATCTTCTACCACCCCTGGTTATACTACCACATATACCCCTCCCCAGCTTGAAACCGCTGGGTTCAGCTACATGGGACAAGGCATTCACATTGCGAAGTCCCTCTTCATTATTCTCAGAACCATCCACTGGATCCAAGATCATCCAGACTCTGGTCATTTTTGTGAGTTGCATCCTCCATGTTCCGGAGGTATTTTCTCCTAATTTTTTACCTAACTTTATGGTAGCAATGGTGGTACTTGCTTTCTTTATGCAGTACTTGAGGCTCACCCTTGGGCACTGCAACAGGTATTAAGAACTTGAAGTATCTTTTTCCAAAGTGACACACTTCTTCACTCTTGCCACATAAACCTATTAAAGGCACATCTTATGGCCAACTTCTACTTGACCCATCTTTAACCTGCAGCTTTGAAGCCCTGTATTGGCTACTGGCATATTTCACCAATGGCCCCTTGAAAAAAGAGGATCTAACTTCATCCTGAGATTCACCAGCATCACACCTTCTGGACCTTGGCTTTATGTCAACAGACCATGTACTGGCACTGTCACCCTCATACTCCAGACTCTCATGTCCACATAAGATACTTGAGTGTTTACTCCATTGATCCACAGAGGTCTTTATTTCCCAATTCACTTTAGCTGGACATTTTGCTTCAAGCTTTGTAATTTGAGACCACTTCACTTCCTCACAGATAAATTCAGCTGTATTGCAAGTTTTACCCTGGTTGCATGACAGCATTACTTCATATACATGATAATTACTCTTCACAAGCCTGTTACCATTAACTGCCTGTAAGGTTCTGTTATCCCACTGCAAAAATACATGACTTGGGCACATTCACATGACTGTGATCATATAGTGACATCAGAGTCTCATCTTTGGAAGCCATCAACATATCTGTAGACTTTTGCACATCTTGTACCTTTGCCTCATGGGTTATGCAATCACCGTCTGTATACGTTATTTCAGAAATGGTTTTGCCACCTTAACATGTGTCCCTTTGGGAGGACGTCACACCCTCAGTTATTACTGATAGCAGAAAGTCACTGCGAGGAATCTCATCCACTTTTCCAAGGTAGACCTTGAGGGACTTTCCCAACTCCAATACTTCTGTCCCTTCTTGTACACCGGTATCGTTAATGAGGACATCTCTATGATCACATTGCTGCTGAAAGACATCATTGTGGAACATCTTACTTCGTTCCTGCAATTCACTGTTTTTCCATTGCTCATCAGACAAGACACTCTGCACAGGTAGCATATCACTCTGCATGCCAGCCTTTTCAGGATCAACTGGTAACAATTGCTGTTTGTGTTTATGTACTTCTGCCACAGTGGGTTCAGCAAAGACATTGGATGCCATTTTGATTCCAGAATCCAACTTCAGAATGTTATTTAACTTCTTTTCCTCTTCTGATTTTCCCACTACCATGTGGAACTTTTTATGAGCTGGGCAATTTTTTCCATGGCTCTTTCCAATTTTTCTCAGATTGCAGTAGATTGCGCTCCACAACTTCATGTTCAGCAAGTCTCAACTTTTGTACAATTATTTCATACTTAGCAGACACTTCTCAAGGTTCTCACTCTGCTTTTGCAACTTCCAAGCCCTGCCATAGGCAAGGTTAAGCTCTCTCTCCAAAGATTCACTTTGCTTGCTGGCTTTATGCAGACTTTCCTCCTGGAAAACATTTCTTTCCATCAGACATTCTACAACGGCTCTAGCTGCAGCTAATCTGGAGTGGAGAGTTTGTACTTGCTCCTTACAGCTGACTTTAAGATGGACCATCTCCATCTCTTTTTCTTCACAGTCAGTTTCCCACTGAGCTCGAGTCTGCAGCATCTGGAGATACTTCTCTTTAACTTCACAAAAAAATTCCGCCAGATAATTCTTCTCCAATTCACCATATTTAAGCTATACTTGAGTGGACACAATTAAAGAGTCTTTTTCTTTTAACACCAGAATCAGATCCATCATTTTCACTTGCGTGCGCTCTACATCACTCTGATGTCTCTTCTACTTCCTGCTAAAGTACCACAAACTTTTGCTGCACATCAACAATATCTTGCGCTAACACATCATTCTTTGCTAGGAGCACATCATTCTCATATTTTGTCAAACATTGGAACATTTTAGCCTCCTCAAGGCGTTCAGACATAACAGCTAATTTGAGGTCTGTCTCCTTAAGAACTTCAAGTCTTTTTTCTTCTTCTTGCACTAATGCTAATTTCAAAGACAACAACTCACTCTGTAATGTCTTTTCAAATTGCGCATGCAAAAGCTTCTCTTTTGTAGACTTGTCCTCCAAGTCACTTATCTGGTCGCAATAATGCATAAGTGTTTTACGCTAAACTTCACACAGAGTCAACTTTTTCCATGCTGACATAGTCCTCTCCTAATGAACCTTGCACCATACACTGGCCATACACACTGACATTTTTGCATTCAGACTGTAAACTCCAGCCTGGGTTTTCCATCTATCTAGACTGAGAATGAACCTTTGTAGCAAGAATTCTGCCTTTAGAATTTTTCTTTACATTTCCCATGATTCTTGGCACAAAATGCACAGGAACAACTTGTTTTTGTTTATACTGTATCTTCAAATGTATTTTCAACACAGCAAAACATTTTTCTTCATGTGGCACTACAATTAGAAGCATGTATCAAGCAGTCTCAATAGCCTTTCAATAGGGACCTCTGCTCCCTCAGTACCACAACTTGACTTAATGAGCATGAGCAATTCACCAGGATAAACCACACAATTTCTTTTAACCCTTCCAATGCTGAGGAAGTGCACATTTTTCTTCACAGACAATATACTTGCACTTTTCACTTTTGCAAAACACTTGAATACTACTGTATCTGGCAAACTTTGCATCTACCAGAAGCAAACAATTCTCCAGCAACTTGTGTAACCCTTTTTTCTCTTCCTTTCCAAGGAAAAGGTGTACACTGCAGCAATAGTGCACACATGCAAACTTTTTTTTGTTTAAACAACACTTCATCTTCACTCACCACAATGACGAACATTCCACCAAGCAGGTGCTGTGAGTCTCCTTATGTCCATTAACTTGCTGTAATCCACTTTTTCTCACAGAGCTGTCTTCGTAGACCTTCTTCGTAGAATCTTTATGCCTGCTTTCTCCAACATATGTGAAATATTGGGGGTAATTAGCTCGGCAGAGGGTGGATTGGTGTAGTGTTTAGGTGCTTAATGAGGGTCCACACACAGCTTTCAAGTAAATAAATGATGCTTTACTTTCCAGTATGGAAAGTCAGGAAACAAATAAAAAATAATAAACAAACTATCCCCTATTTAGGGTGTCTAACTCACTTCTTGAACCCTCTCTAGAAGGGTGCAGCAATCTGCAATTAAGTCTCTCACAGTCTCTGTGCCTACCCTGTATCCTCCGGATATACAGTAGATCCTGGCTTCCACAGCCTGCAGCCCCACTGCTTCAATGTCACCCAGTCTGAGAGGTTTATGGTTCCCCCTTGCCTCCTGCAAGGTCCAGACACAAAGCCTCCTGGCCCACAATGGATTGCTTAGCTTCACTGGGCTCTCTGGCTGCCACAGTCCTTCATAGACTGTTTCCAGCAGCAGCCTGACTGGTCTGCCTTCTCTTCAGTCCACACCTGAGCTCTCTCCACAAGGCAGCAACTAGGCATCTTCCCACAATGCTTTTCAACTCTGTGTGGGTGGATCTGTCCTGCCCCACACATAATCTGCTGCTCACCAGTGCCACCCCTGGTGATACTGCCACAATATCTTTCACCTTAGACATGCTCTTGCTATAGGTACACATTTTTTTAAGCTTCTACATTTATTTCACACATATTAATACATTCACTTGCTCGAATCCTCTTCTATTTCAATCACACTATCCTTCTCATTTTCATTTTAACTTTTTTATTCTAATTTAGCCATCACTTATCTTTTTCATCACATCCTGATTGTCATTTTTCTCTCTTGAATAGCACACTCATTATTTCTCTACATAATAGTATTTCTACTCTAAAAATCTTTTCTCACCTTACCACCGCACACAGCGTTTCAGTCTTTTTTGTTTTCTTTCTTTCTGAATATATCCTTCTTCTGAATGTATCCCTTTCTGCCCCATTCCTCTTCTTACACGTCTGTTTTCTGCACTCCTTTCCCTTTCACCTTATTTCATCTTTTGTATTCTACATCTTCTTTATTCACATATATATTTTTCACCCTACACATTATTCTGCCATATGTATACATTTCTTCTAAGCTCCCTAATTTTTTTCACATACACTAATACAATCACATGTTTTAATACTCTCCTATTCATATCACACTATCACTTATCCTTTTCACCACATCCTGATTGTCAATTTTCTCTTTTGAAAGGTACACTCATTATATCCTCTCTGCAAATCTCTTACTTCATCACAACACACAGAGTTTTACAGTCTTTTCTGTTTTTTTTTTAACTTTCTGAATGTATCCTATCAAACACGTCATCATTGTCCCTTCTCATTATTCTATATTACACGGGCACATATTCTTTCCAATGACATGTATCTGACACATACATAATCTCCAAGCATCTGGTTGCTAAGACAACCTGTCTTATCAGGAGTCTCCTTATAAATCACACCTTCCCTGGACATACTAGGACTCCACCTAGCATGTGCTTGCCTAGGCAACCATTTTGGCAATTCCGACATGGAGCCCTTGTTTATTGATGATGCAAATAGAGCATCATCTGCTGTCCATCTCCATACGAATAGAGCATGTGGTTGCATAGGTAACCATCATAGCAATTTCTGACATGGAGCCCTTGTTACAGTTGATGTGAATAGAGCATCATCTGTTGTCTGTCTCTATGGTAACTATCTGCCACAGCGCTGATTGGTTTCATGACAGACTAAATTGAGCTCTCTAGTTAGTGTGCTTCACATATTTTACACGGTTTGGAGGTACTTGATCCTCCCTCATACCTTATGGGGATTATTTTATATTATTCACCAGATTCTGGACCTCAACTCCTCCCACTTTGGGAACTTGCTCTGTTTAGTGTCCAAATAATTAGTCTAGTCCAACTGAATTAATTTCTTGCTAATTTTGACCATTTAATTTGGTCATTTTGTTTGTGATAACTTTTAATATACTACTGTCAATCATCATTAAGTTACATCTAGTTTTCTATTTAAGAGGCCAGGTTACTCATTCAACATCTATCAGCCTGAGGAAGCAGACAGAGGCTCAGAGAAATGCATTGTTTGACACCCTATTTGGTACTCTCTACTTATATATTTTTTTATTAGAGCTTTTTTTGAAGAGATTTTCTTTAAATGTAGAAAAATAAATAAATAAATAAATAAATATATATATATGTGTATATATATATATATATATATATATATTTAAATGTCCAATTATTTTTCACTTGAAGTATTTTATTATCTTATGTTCTTATTAAATTTGATGTGTTTAAATGGTTGCTTAGTTTTTACATATTCCATTTCATATTATCATATGTAAACATCTTGAATATACAATATTTTTTTAATATTTTTTAAATAATAAAATTATATATTTTATATGGAAAATTAAGTATAATCCATCTTTCAAATATAATTAATGTCCAAAGGCCATATGATATACTACAGAAGTTGAGTACAATACTGTACTGGATAAAAATTGGCTCGGGAAACACATTCATTTGCACCATAGAAGTATTTTCTATGTTTTCTCCTCTTCTGACCATTTGAGGACATCGAGCTTAACTGCCTACAACACCATCATTGCAATTGGCAACCACTGTAGGACCATGGTGACTACTAGGTCCAGCGCTATACACTCACATGAAAAGGACCCTAAGAAAGTGCCAGAACCAACCCCTCCTTTTGGTCATTGTCTATCTGTGGACCTCTGCTGAAAAGTTCCTCTGTTCATTGACATCTGATGGGATCCTCTCTTATATGAGACTTAGCACTAGTCAAATATTAAACAATTATGCAATTCCCCTTATCTCTACCACTCTTTATTCCTCCATCTGCACCACTCAGTTCCCCCCAACTGTGCCACTTTGTCTTGCCCCTCCCACCCATACTATTCTGTCTTCCCACAAATCCGCACCAGTCTGTCTTCCCCAATCCCTTCTGTTGTGTGTTCCCCAGTTGTGCTAGTCTGTACTCCTCATCCACACAAATCTGGCTTTACTCATCTGTGCTGATCTGTCTTCACACATTCATGCTACTGTGTACCCCCCACTCATGTCGCTCTGTTCCACCAAACCGTGCCACTCTGTTTCCCCCCGGTGTGAACAGTTTTCCACCAATCTGCATCACTTTGGCTCACCCCCATCAATACTGCTTAATCTTCCCCTCTCCATGCCTTTCTGTCTGCCCCATCCACACTGCTCTATCTTCTTTACCCTGATCGACCATATTCATATCCCATCTATGCAGCTGTATGTTCTGCTTTGACCTCAATTGCATAGACTGCAGGGCTGTATTCCAATGAGCACACAATTCTGTGAATTAGCAGCTCCACCATATTGTGAGTGACAGCAATCTCACTCTGTGAGAGTGCTGAATCTGCAGTTAACCCCATAGTGTCATGGCATACCATATCTGTATTACGCAAGGAACATGCCCATTAAGGCGTCAGCCTTAATGATCATATTTTCATTGCTTTTTGAAGCTCGAGTGGCAGAAATTCTATAGGTTTTGTGAAATTTCAGATCATGTCTAAGCAGCCTTAATGGGACACGTGAAACCGTAACGTTTTTTGTTTATGGTATTTCATTGCTTTTTTTTTTTTTTTAACTATTAGTGTTTGGAGCGGCAAACCAGGCCACCTGCCGGGCAGAAGGACAACAAATGGGTACACTAACACAAGTGGAGGGGCAGACAGCACACAGGAGGTGTTTTAAAGGTGCAGAAGGAGAGACATCTGTGGGGGCAGGCTGCAGGTGTGTGGGGCAGTGGGGTGAGGAGCAGTGGCAGCAACAGAGCCATGCACAGAAGCATTAGTGGGTGACAGAGGGAATCACTAATGCTAAGTATTCCCCTTGAGAAAATAAAATCAAAAAGACATAATTGCATGGACATATTGGTGAGATCTGCATTGTTTTTAGAAATGAATGTGTAATTTAAAAAAAATAACGTGCCCCCACAGCACAACTAGCATTGGGCTATGGAGCCCCAGTGCTGGTTGTGCTAAACACATGGGACAAATGACGTAGGGGTTCCCTGTATAAAGCACAACCAGCAGCATGCTAATCAGAGCCAGTCCTGGTTGCCAAAATACATGGGACAAATGACGTACAGATCCGCTTGAAAAAAATGGAATTTTTCCATAGAGAAATCCCGAGAGGGGGCAGAGTGTTTAAGAGGCTAAACCACAAAAGCTATTGGAGGTATGGAGCTGAAATTTGGCATGGACTGGTAGAACTGTTGCTCGGTGCTACATTCAAAATTTTAGGCCAAAAAACATAAAAAATTAGAACTAAATTGCCAACTGTCAGTTTTTTCAGACACTCAAGTAGAACCGCTTTTCAGCTGTTCTCTATGGAGGATTTTAGGGAAGGCATAACGCAGGCAGGGGGAAAATTTAGACTTGTGGTTTGTTTTATAAGGTAGCTATTGTTCAATGGTAGGTGCTTTTTGGGGTTTTAGGTAATTGAGAAAGTTAACATATTTAAACTATTACCTCATGAATCCACCATTATAGAAATAGGAAGTTTCAACTTAATGAACATCCTCAGTAGGAGCATGCATCAGGTGTACTCTCTGTGGCTTCACTTGGGTGCACCAAGATGGCAGGTCAGTGCGGGCAGTGGTGGGCTCTGGGAAAGGAAGCAGCCGTAAGCTAAAGCCAGAACCCAGGGGGGAAGGGGGCATTAGCTGCGGATGGGACCAAGGGGGTTTAGCGGTGATGGTGGGGCAGGTGGTAGGACCTGGGGGAGGAAGCAGCAGACAGATGCAGGCTTGAAACTGAAATATCCATGATACCTGCATCTGTCTATAAAACACAGAAGCATGGACTTGATCAGTAATACCAGTCTCTGCTTCTGTGTTGGAAAAAAAATGGCATGGCTCCACCCCTCAAAGGACAAACTACACCGGGCTTTTGAGACCCACTACTGGTTATGCTAAATACATACAAATAACATAGGGGTCCCCCATATAAAGTACAACCAGAACTAGGCCTTTTAGAACCAGTCCTGGTTGACAAAATACAGGGGATAAATGACATAGGGGTACCCCATATTCAACGCTACTAGCACTGGGCTCTGAGCCGATCCTTGTTCTGGAAATACAAGGGGGAAAAATGCATAGGGTCCCCCTGTATTTACCAGAACCAGCACCAGACCCTTTCTAGCAGGGGGGGATGCCACAGCCAGGGGAGCCCTTTCACCGGGCACCCCAGCCAAAGTATCATCCCTGACTGCTAGTCAGCCCAGGTCGGTGATCCCTGGGAATCCCACAATAAAGAGGCCCATGCCAATAGTCTGGGGTTATCCCCAGCAACCCTAGGTGGTGGGTGCCAGGTTGATTGTGTAGTGTAGAGCATATTAAACTATCAATATTGTCTTTTGCTTTAGTACTACAGGTCCCAGGAAGCATCCCTGCAAACTGGTACTTGTAGAACCACAAGTACCAGCAGGCGGGGTATTAAGGGCCTGCTGGTACCTATAGTACCCCTGCAAAATAAATATTAAAATAAAACAAGCACACCGGGTTTTTTAAAATATGTTATGATCTATGCACCTACACCTGTGTGAGGCAGCAGCCTTTTAGCTCTTTTATATTGCTGCTGCTTCCCCCAGGACTTCCATGGTGTCTTCAGCTGGAGGGCTGTGGCCTTTAAGCTCTTTTTTCTGGCTGCCGCCCATCCAAGATTTCAGTAGCATCTTCTTGGTTCATCTGGTATTCTCCCCAGCTACCTGGCTGATGGACTGACAGGACAATGCTTCATGTTGGCTTTATTTAAGTCAGCCGAGGAGGCAGGGTGATGTAGTCATGAGCCATGATTGGCTCATGGTGGCCATCTTGAAATTTCAGAAATGGAGATAAAGCACCATTTTTGAAATGGGTATGTGCTGTTCTCACCATTGAAGTCAATAGTGAGAATGGCTCATTGGCTGAGAGGCGGAAGGCTCACCTCTCTCAGCCAATGAGCGCTCTGCACTGGGATTTCTGTACTGAAATCCCACTAAGGAGCTGCCATTTGGGTAATTGTGTCCTTAGAGGACACTACTAATGTTTGTGGTTCATGTAATTAAGGGACTTTTTTGTTGCCAAGATTCTGGATTGACTACTTAGGAATGGAGAGGACAGATGCACACAAAGGAGGAAATGAGTATGGATTTTTTATTACAGGTACTCTTTAGGAGTATCTACTGGAGAAGAGGACAGATTGGCTTTTGGGATACTAGGTGAGTATGTTAGATAGTGTGTGCATGTATGTTTTAATAAAACATAACTTTTCCATGGTGTGTATGTTCTGTGGTTATTTAATATTGCTTTTGCTGTGGAACTACAGGTACATCCCACATGTTGATACTTGTGTTTCTCCAAGTACCAGCATGTGGGAAAGGCTTCCTGGGAACTGTAGTTTGACAGCAAAATACAATAATTAAAAAATTTATTTGCACCACATTTTAGATAATCAACTTAGCGCCCACAGCCCAGGGGTGCTGGAAATAGCCCCGGGCTATTAGCATGGGCCTGGGGTGCCCTAGAGAGGGGGACCCCTTTATTGGGGGTGGTCCCCAGCTCCCTAGGGATCCCCGGCCTGGGCTGACTAGAGTCAGGGGTGATGCTTTGGCTGGGGGGCCATTGAAAGGGCTCCTCTGGCTATGGCATCATCCCCCCCATGAAAGGGTCAATTGCTGGTTCTGGTATATATAGGGGGGCCAAATGCATTTTCCCCCTGTATTTCCTGAAATAGGACTGGCAAAGAACCCAGTGCTTACTGCGCTGAATACAGGGGACCCCTACATCATTTGTCCCCCGTATTTTGGCAACCATTTCTGGTTCTGAAAAGCCTGGTGCTGGTTGTGCTTAATACAGGGGACTGCTATGTTGTTTATTCCCTGTATTTAGCTCAACCAGTACTGGCTTTTCAAAGCTCAAGCCATTTTTTTAATTATAGGTAATCCATTGGGTAAACTCCTGGAGAAGAGGACAGTTTGGCTACAGGTATACATAGGTGAATATGTGAGATATTGTGTGCATGTCTGAGTTCATGTGTGTGTGCATGTATGTTTTAATAAAAATATTATTTTTTATGGTGTGTGTTTTGTGTGTTTTACAATATTGCTTTTGCAGTGGAACTACAAGTAAGCCCCACATGCTGATACTTGTGGTTCTCCAAGTACCAGCATGCAGGAGAGGCTTGCTGGGAACTGTAGTTCCACAGCAAAATACAATATTTTAATAATTTATTTGCACCACACTTTAGGGAGCCCTGGAGAGGGAGACCCTTTAATTGTGGGCTCCACAGGGATCCCTGGTCGGGGATGACTAGCGGTCAGGGGTGATGCTTTTGCTGGGGGGCCCCATGAAAGGTCTCCCATTGCTCTGGCCTCCCCCAACTAGAAAGGGTCTGGAGCTGGTTCTTGTAAATACAAGGGGACCATCCGCATTTCCACCTGTATTTACAGAACCAGGACTGGCTCAGAGCCCAGTGCTGGTTGTGCTGAATACGGAGGACCACTACATCATTTGTTCCCCATATTTTTTCAACCAAGACTGGTTCTGAAACTCCTGGTGCTGGTTGTGCTTAATACGGGGGACCCCTACATTGTTTGTCCCCTGTATTTAGCATAACCAGTACTGGGTCTTCAAAGCCCAGTGCTGAGTGCTTTTTTGGGGGTCACACATTTTTTTTTACATGTACTCCATTGGATAATCTACTGGAAAAGAGGAAAGATTGGCTACAGGGATACATAGCTGAGTATGTGAGATAGTGTGTGCAAGTATGTTTTAATAACATTTTACAAAGCCCTGCATGCTGATACTTGTGGTTCTCCAAGTACCAGCATGTGGGGGAGGTTTGCTGGGAACTGTAATTCCAAAGCAAAAGCCAATATTTAAACTTAACTTGCACCACACTTTACATAATCAACCCTGCACCAACCACCCAGGGGTGCCAGAGATATCCCCGGGCTATCAGCCTGGGCCTAGGGTGGACCCTTGAATCCCTGGCCTGGGCTGACTAGTAGTCTGGGGTGATGCTTTGACTGGGGGGCCCAGTGAAAGGGCTTCCCAGGCTGTGGCATCAACCCGCTGCTACAAAGGGTCTGGTGCTGGTTCTGGTAAGTACAGGGGGACCATACACATTTTCCCTCTGTATTTCTAGAACCAGGACCGGCTCAGAGCCCAGTGCTTGTTGTGCTGAATACGGGGCACCCCTACATCATTAGTCCCCTATATTTTGCCAACCAGGGCTGGTTGTGACCAGCATGAATTGAAGGGCTGGCTGCAATTTAACAGATGCAGGGTCCAATCAGAGCAACTACTGTAAGCCTCCCTAATGATAGACTAGTGTGTACACAGACAAGACATTTAATTAGCATGCAGCTGATAATTAGAGATGTGTGCCAACCCCCATGTTTTGGTTTTGGATTTGGATCTGGATCTCCCCTAGTTTTGTATCTTGATTAGTTTTGCCAAAACCTCACCTCCGTGTTTTGTTTTCGTGTTTTGGTTTTGGATCTGGATTTTTTCTTAAAAAATAATAAAACAGCTAAAATCACATAAAATGGGACTTTTTTGTTCCTGCAGCATTAATAACCTCAATAACATTTATTTCCATTCGTTTCCAGTCAATTTTGACCACCTCACAGCTCACAATATTGATTTGTTCATCTTGTTTAGGCCCAAAATTTGCACCAAGATAGCTAGCTGACTAAGCTAAATAATCCTTTGCAAACCTTCTGTTCTGTAACAGAATTTGCCAACCTGTACAGGGACATTAAAAAAAACAGAGTTAGTTAGTGGCCTTCAAATTGCCATTGTTCCCACTGTCCACTTCTTAGATATGTGAATATGTTAGAAATTAATGTAGAAGGCCAAAAATTGGGTGGTCCACAGATGGCTTATTGATCAACCATGGCGACTGGATTAGTGTCATAAGGAAGAGGAGGCTGCAAACTGGGTGTCATGTTATGAGTTGGCCATATCAGGTATGTTGCTGATTATCAGTGGACACATTATTATTATAGTTGTTGTCATTTTGGGTTGCCATCTCCTGAAGGGTGTTTACCTATCTACCTATCAGCTCAGGCATAGACACTTCCGGAGGAACAGAGCTCTGTTCTCTGAAGGGAAGCCAAAAAGGTGGGAGCCCCTGTTCAAACATCTGAAGCTCATATCTCTCCCTATCATCTATTATAGATGAAAAAAAATGTCATCGGGGACATCTAGCTCCTCTTTCTTTACCATGCTCACCCTTTTTGGACAGGATTTCCCAGATAGAAGGATTGGAAGAAGAAGGCCTAGCAATAGATAGGGATAGTCATTTTCAAGAATTGGTCCCTCAAGTGGGTGTAGTCTGGGAGGTATTGGTTGGCATGCAGGCAGCGGAATAACAAAGACCTCCATGTTGTCTGTGCTTACTATTTTGTATTTCAGTTTGCGATTCAGGTAGGAATAAAGTCAGCTACAGAACACAGTGACACAATAACTGGATGTCTTAGTGCATTAAGGCCAAATACGATCCATGAATTCCCAGACAGATTCCAGACATATGAATCCTTTGCTTGTAATAATCTTTGGTATTTCCAGGCAAAGGTGGGTGTTATAGCCAGACACTTTTAAGGCTGTAACTTTAAACTGATTTATAGAAAACATGTGAATGAAGCCTTTCCACACTGCATAACATGATGGAGAAATCCATTGAAGTTTAGCACCTAGAGCATCTTTTATCATGTTCTCTGAGGCCTATCCTGACTTTTGTTTACCTTTTTGAATAGAACAGTTTTAGAATTAGGATGTCTACTCTATAAAGGTTTGTAAATAAATATAGGCTTTAGTTTTTTAGAGCATATAACTTTATAAGCTGTTAGGATAACAATTCTGCTATGTGTAAGATTTAAAAGACAACTTTTTGTAACCCAATAACTAAAAAAAGGGTTCCATTGCAATATTCATGCAGCCCCTTGACAGACAGCAGCACAGCACCCCTGTGCACCTACGCTGATGACAGTGATAGCCAGGTGTGGCTGACACGCACACAATAAAAATTGTGTATTTATTATTTTGTTCAGCAGCCCCTCGACAGACAGGAGCACAGCACTCCTGCGCACCTACACCAATGACAGTGACAGCCAAATGTAGCTTGCACACACAAAATAAATTTGACAAAAAAAAGACAAAATATATTTTTATTTTTTTTCAGCTCCAGAACTTGGGCCCAGAGCATAGATTTATCATGACTGGAGTTGGGCAGCACTAGGTTGCATTGTCAACTTGCTAGATCTTGTGTGGCTAAGCCTAACACGCACAGACACACAGACAATTATTAGAAAAAAAGACAATTGATTTATTTTTTCAGACCCAGAGCACAGAATGATCATGACTGGAGTCAGGCTGCACTAGGTTGCAACTTGCATTGCTGGCTGGATCTTGTGCGTACTGTGGTTAAGCCTAACATGCACGTTCACACACAGAAAAATATAAAAGAAACTTTGATTTTTTTTTTTATATTTTTTTTTTGAGTCCAGAACTTGGGCCCAGATGGACACAGCACCAGCCCAGAAGTTTCTGCAGTTCTGCACCAGCCCAGATGGACAAAGGAGAAAGCCAAGCGCCAGCCCAGGACACAGCATACAGCACCAGCACCTCTCCCAGCCCTATACTACCCACCCTCCCTGTTCAGTCTCCAAAGCCAGAGTGAAATGGCATTCGTCACATGGTCCCTTATTTACTACATTGATCATAGTGATAAAAGCTCATGAACCGCAAGATTTCTGACTCTATGGTTTTGCCTCAGTTTTGAGATCTGAGTCAGGTGGGAAACTCCAAACCTGCTTGGATCCAACTTGGATCTGCTAAGTTCGGGTGGATTCGGATCTCTGGAATCCGAAGCCGCTCATCTATACTGATAATGCACACAGACAGACAGTGATTAATTAACACATGGGATCAGTACACAGACAGACAGGAATAAATGCAGTTTCCCAGAAACAACAAAGACTGGGAACTGCAACCAAGATGATCTTCTAAGCACAGTTCAAAACAGTAACCCCAGCTGGCAATTTCTGTGGTCATAGTTTGTGGCATATTCATCAAGGTAGTTTTCCTCTATATTTTTCTCAGCAAGGCTCAAATGTTAGCAAAGACTGTGGGGGTCATTCAGACTCACTCGCAAGCGGCAGTACACTCGCAAGTGGGTTGATGTTCTCCACTGCGCATGCGCACGACGGAGGGAGCTCCATCATGCGCATGCGCGAGACCCGGACTGCGACAGCCAAGCTGTCGCTCCGGGTCTCGCACCAAAGGGGGCGTGCTGTCGATGGTGACTGACAGCACGCCCCTTTTGGTGGGTGTGCCGGGGGCGTGCCTGCCAGACGGAGGCGTTCCCATGGGAACGCCTACCATCTGAAGCCGGCCCCACTGACATCACTCGTGATGTCAGTGGGAGTGATTTTGGCTCCAGGACTTGTGGCTGGGAAACCCTACCGCAGGGTTTCCCTCGCAATTCCAATGGTCATGATGGTCAAGACCATCGCGACCATCTTTTTGGACGCTCGTATATGCTGTGGGTGATCACCCACAGCTATACGAGCATCCAGGAGGATGCTCCATTTTAATGGAGGAGGGCCCTGATTCAGAGATAGTGCTCTGGTCAGAGCGTCCCGCTCTGAATCAGGCCCAGTGTTAGGTGTTGCAAATCTGCCAGTGAACTGCTGCTTCCAGCATAGCCCTTGTTGTTTTGCACTATTTTTCTCCCCAAGGGCCAAGTGTTAGCAAAGACTGTGTTTAAGTGCTACAAATCTACCAGTGAACTACTGCTTCCAGTTTATGTGTTCCCTTGAATCTTCGCTTCCAGCGCCGGCCTAGGCATAGGCATTCTAAGCAAATGCCTAGGGCAATGTGGAATTCCTGGGGGCATTCCACACTCTGCTGGCTGCTGCAGAGATTGAAAAGAGCTCTGCTCTCTGATTAGGCCATTGGAGGGTTGTGTTGAGGGTAATTCCTCCTCTGTATTCTTCAGGATACATGCAACTTACAAGGAAGTGCATTGTTCTTCAGCAACCCCCTCGAGGGCACCCCAGCACCAGCAGTGTCTGGCTACAGCTTCCCGGCTAAACAGTGAGTGGAGTGCAGTACTGCTGGGGAAACCTTCTATGAAGAGGAATGCTGCTAGTTCTGCTTTTGTGATGCAGTGTATCCACTGCCCCCATTTACCCCCTCACTACCTGGGGAAATGGGCATGCATTTCAGTCACTGTGCCAGCTGTTGCAACCAGCAACAACTTACATTATACAGGTACCAGCACCAACTTATATTGTCCTGTATAAGAATAGGAGGCTATGTACAGGATATGTCAGAGGTCTGTTATGTGTGTCAGTCTGGACAGACCACACAGTTCAATATGGGTTAATAGAACTGCACTCTAAGGGGGTGCAGAGGGGGTTAAATGTATTGTAGCAGAACTGTCAGGTCTTCTTGACAGTCAAAGCTTCATATATGGGCAGAGGGGAGATAAGAGAAAGCTGCAAGGAAGGGACACTCACCTACACATGCACAATGTTTCAAAAGCAGCCTGAATTCCCAGTTTGTTGTACTTCTATGGCTGACATTACTGTAGTCCTATGCCAGGGTGCAGAGGAGGGCTCTCTGTCATGTGCTATAATAATAATGTGCACTGTGTGTGCTGTATGGTAGGTGCAGAGCCTTTAGTTCCAGCTGCAGGACAATGAGCCATGAGGTTCTGCAGATAAGACTTTTCCTGGTCCTGTTGGACTGCTGCAAGGACTGATCTGGTCCCCATTCTCAGAGGCTTCTCCAGCACCAAGAATGTCTCTGTTCTCAGTTAAAGATACATGAGTCATGGCATGTGTATTATGGAGCATGTGTATGTACTGTGTCATGGCATGTGTATTATTGAGCATGTGTATGTACTGTGTCACGGCATGTGTATTATGGAGCATGTGTATGTACTGTGTCACTGCATTTGTATTATTGAGCAAGTGTATGTACTGTGACATTAAACAAATAGAGACATCACACATGTTAAATGTTAATTTCAGCATTGTGAAGCAGGGGGCGAGGCCATGATGATGCAACTCAGCGTGAATCGCATCACAGCCCTCTCCCCCCGGCTGTGAGGGTTTTAATCATTACTGCGGGGGGGGGCTAGATGGGAGGCTTGATATCTGCTAGGGGGCACCAGCCAAAATTTTGCCTAGGGCACCAAATTAACTAGGACCAGCTGTGTTTGCTTCCTTAGTAAGGAAAAGCTTTGTGACAATTGTTTCTTATGTTGATATCTACTTGCCAGCTGGGGTCACCGGTAGAGGACAGGGAGGTGTTAAGTAAATACGTTGCTATTGTAATCTGTAAAATTCGATCCCATCTAAAATATATATTCTATACTGATTGTTGTTCCTATCATTGGCTATAATAAAAAAGTGTTGTACCTTGGTTCCTGATTGGTCACTGTGTCTGCAAAAGGGGGTATCACTTAGGATTGCCTCTCTGTCACGGTGTGTCCTATATTAGCTACGGGGTGATCAGCCACAAAAGCATACTATACACACCTGAACCTGGTGCTAGTGGGGCATCACTATACCAACTTCCTGAGCATCACACATGGAAGTAGATAATTTATACTTACAGTAATAACATATACATTAGGATTGTCTGCCATGAAAACTTTTTTAAATAAAGATAATTTTGATGAATTAGATATTCCACAAATTTTACAATTATTGGAATTAACTCTAAAATGACTGTATGCACAATGGACAGCATTTCATACAGAAGACCCATTGCACAGCACTATGGGGTCCAATGTGGCTCCATCATATGCAAATATTATTATGTTTGAAAAGGAATTTATTCTTTACCAACAAAGAGTTGGCTAATAACATTATTCTATAGACGAGGTATATAGATGTATGTATGATTTGGTGACCAAGCGCCTATTAACCTGCTCAGTAACATCAATTCATCAAATGTTCCAATTAAATTAAAATATTAATTTAGTCTTACTCATATGTATTATCTGGCTGTCAATATTCAGTTAGAACAATATATTCTATTTAAACAAAGGTATTTAATAAACCTACAGCCAGTAACACTCTCTTGCACTATAGCAGTCATCTTACTCCTAAAAAAAAGAGAGTATTACATGAATCCCAAATGCAAAGGATGGTACAAGTAACAAGTAACCCTGAATAATTGAACACAGCAATAAATATGGATTTGCGAACATTAGGTTATGGATATCAGGATTTACAGAAAATTAAACAAGAAGTCTTGAGGATACAAAGATCAACACTATTGAAAACAACATAATTCTTAAGTTACAGTACTACAAAAATTCCATTTGTTACTGAATTTTCTACATCCAGTCCTATATTACCTAAACCCATCAATATACTATGGCCCCTTACTTCCACAAATTGTGAATTGCCGTGTGTTCAAAAAAGAAAAATCTCTTCTGCCTAGCTATCAAAAAGGGAGACATTTCATAGACATTTCAGTGAAAACCATCATCACCTCTATCTCTACCAAATCATCTATGAGGATACAAGATAAACATCCAGGATGTTACAAATGCCCCTATTGTGTTACCTGTGGAAATTTGGAACCAAGTAAATATTTAAAAAACACACACAAATGATTCAAATATAAAATAAACCATGTCCGTACGTGCACTGCACAATATGTAATCTATATAAAAATTTGCCCTTGTGGAAAATATTATGTCGGGCAGACATCCAGGACATTCCGCAAGCACAAGTCTCTTCTCAGATCAGCCACTAGAGCCAGCCTTGCGGGTAAAAATATAGATCAGATGGTAGAATGACACTTTATATGCCTGCTAGCCTCCGATATAACATTATTGATCACATCCCCCTCCCTCACAAGACGGAGTGATATAAATAGAATACTTTCTCAGGGCAAAAGCAAATGGATACATATTCTGGGCACTTTAGCCCTGAGAGAGCTAAATTAACAAATTATTTGGAATGTATACATGTAACTCTTACCAGGAATGGCTTTCTCCCTACATAGAATATGTGAAAGATCAATATAGACTGTCAGTAATGTGTTTGCATTGAACTTTGCATAAATGGGACTTACAGTTGTCTTTATTTGCATTACTTTATTTGTTCCTAACGGAATAATAGGCACATTATAAATAGATATTCTTTATTGTAGAATTCCTATATGGATACCATGGGCCAAATGTAATAGGGTGTCAGTTTTAGTAATAGTACAAATTTGCACTTTCTCGCACTTTTAAAAAGTGTAAGTTTGTCCTGTAAATCGCAAATGTAATAGCCTGTGAACTTTTAAGCTCGAGGCTACTACATATGCAAATTTAGGAGAGTTTTGACTATGTAGACTGACACCTTTAAATGTGACTAGCATTAAATGGTGTGAGTTATAAGAAGCCATCACAGATCAGTGAGATCTGTGATGGCTTCTTTATGTGAGTTTTTTTTTTTTAAATGATGTGCAGCCCCACCCAAAAGTATAACCAGCCCTGGGCTTTATAAAGCCTGTGCTTGTTCTAAAAATACAGGGGTCAACATGCGTAGGGGGCCCCTGTATATTAAGAACCAGCACAGAGCTTTGCTGAGCTAGTCCTTGTTGTGGGAAAACAGGGGACAAAATGAGTAGGAATCCCTTGTAATTTCCATAACCAGCAGTGGACTCTTTCTAGTGGGGATGATAATGCCACAACCAGGGAAAACCTTTAACCAGGTTCCCCAGCCAAAGCTTTACCCCTGACCACTTGCCAGACCAGGCTGGGGATCCCTGTGGAGATGGGGACTCCCCATTAATGGCATCCCCCTCTCCAGGGTACCCCAGACCTGGGCTGATAGCGGGGGCTATGCCCAACACCCCTGGGTGGTGTGTGCTGGGTTGATAGTGTTAATGTGTAGTGTAAAATAGAGATGTAAATATTGTCATTTGCTGTTGTACTACATGTCCCAGCATGCCTCCCCCACATGCTGGTACTTGCTGAACCACAAATACCAGCATGCAGGGCATTACGGGCCCACTGTTACCTGTAGTAGTACAGCCAAAAAAATACATAAATAAACCACACACCATGACTGTAAAAGTTTATTATAACATACATGCACATTCACTATCACACATACTCACCTAGTATCCCTGATGACATCATGTCCACTTGTCTAGCAGATAATCCATAGGGGTACCTATAATAAAAAATCTATACTCACCTCTCCTATGCATAGTTAATATCTTCTTATTTCCAAGTAGGCATTCAGGGGGTTAAAAAAACAAACCGATAATACCCAAAATCAAGCCGGACTGAGGAAAGGTATGTGTGTGTACACATACCTTTCCTCACACATCAATGACTGGGGCACATGTTCGTCCAGTCATTGTAGGAGCCATCAGCCAATCAGCAGGCATCTCTGTCATAGATGTTTGCTGATAGAGTGATCGCACACAGCCATTCTCATCCACTTCAAGTAACGTTGTGGTTACATCATTGCTTACAATGTCGAGGTTCCCACCATAGACTTCAATGGAGATTTCTCCCCATTGAAGTCTATGGAGGAGACAGGCTGGCCATTGATTGGCTGGTGGCTCCTACAATGACTGGGCACACCTGTATCATTTGTCATTTGCATGGAGGAAAGTTATGTGTACACACACATATCTTTCCTCAGTCTGGCTTGATTTTGGGTATTATCGGTTTGCTTTTTTAACCACATGGATCCCTACTTGGAATAAAGATGACATGAACTACGCATAGGAGAGGTGAGTAAGGCTTTTTTATTATAGGTACCTCTATGGATTATCTACTGGACAAGTGGACATGATGTCATCAAGGATACTAGGTGAGTATGTGTGATAGTGAGTGTGTATGTATGTTATAATAAACTTTTACAGTCATGATGTGTGTTGTGTTTTTTTACATATTTCTTTGCCTGTGGAACTACAGGTACCAATGAGCCTGTAATGCCCTGCATGCTGGTATTTGTGGTTCTCCAAGTACCAGCATGTGGGGTAGGCTTGCTGGGACATGTAATACCACAGCTATAGACACTATTTACATCTCTATTTTACACTACACATTAAACTTATCAACCTGGCACTCACTGCCCTTGGGTCCTGGGCTATCAGCGCAGGCATGGGGTGCCCAGGAGAGGGGGACCCCTCTATTGGGGGGTCCCTAACTCCCCAGGGATTCCCGGCCTGGGCTAACTAGTGCTCAGGGGTAATGCTTTACTGGGGAAACCTGCTATAAAGAGCTTAGTGCGGGTAATAGAGATTACAGGGGACCCCTACTCATTTTGTTCCCTGTTTTTCCACAACCAGGTTTGGATCAGCAAAGCCCTGTGCTGGTTCTTAATGTATAGGGGACCCCTATGCATTTTGTCCCCTGTATTTTTAGAACAAGGATAAGCTTTATAAAGCCCAGGGCTGGTTATGCTTTTGGGTGGGCTGCATGTCATGTAAAGGAAAAAAAAAGTACACACAGAAACATGCACATATGGATATGTACATGTTTCTGTGTTACTCTGACCTGCTCAGGATATACTCGCTATCTTGAAGCTTGTTTATTATTTTGGGACTTTTGGTAATCTTTTTTTGAAACTTGCACCCTATTACATTGGATGAGTTGATAGTTTTCAATGGGAAAACATCTGGATGTGAGTTTGAGAATGGAGATTTTTATTATCTGTTCTATTGAACTAACACCATAGTACATTGGAGAGTTGTGAAAAATTGAAAAGTTTAGCACAAAACTCGCAATTTGCCAAAACAGACACCCTATTACATTTGGCCCCATGTTTTTAAAGTTTCACTCAGCAACTGAGTAAGTCAGCATCCAGGGTTGTCAGGCAATGTATTCACATCACTGCAGCTTGCCATTCCCGATGACGCCCCTTCATCTGATTCTGCCGGCGGCTGTGGGGATCCAGCGTGAATACACCTGCCATTTCTGAACACTGACACTATTTAGGGAAGATACTGTATGTTGCACAATTTTTTTTTTCACATGCCCTGAGCAAAAAGGACCTTGAAACATCAACATATTTATTAAGGAGGGAGAGGGAGAGAGAGAGAGGGAGAGAGAGAGAGAGAGAGGGGGAGAGAGAGAGAGAGAGGGAGAGGGAGAGAGAGAGAGAGAGAGAGAGAGAGAGAGAGAGAGAGAGAGAGGGAGAGGGAGAGGGAGAGGGAGAGGGAGAGGGAGAGGGAGAGAGAGAGTAAAATAAATATTAAAAACAGGGAAATGCACCCTTCCAAACACATCCAGCCCGCCAGTACTGGTTGTGAAAATACAGAGGACAAATTATGTAGGGGTCTCCCATATGAGGCACAACCAGCACCAGGCAAATCAGAACCAGACCTGGTTGCCAAAATATGGGGGACAAACAATGTAGGTGTAAAAAATAGAAGTATAATACATCTTTTACAGTAGAATTACATGTCCAAGCAAGCCTCCCCCGCATGCTGGTACTTAAAGAACCACAAGTACCAGCCAGCAAGGCATTAATGGCATGTCATGCCATGTAAAAGAAATATTAAAAAAAGCAGATACTGTTTTGTTTTATTAATTTATTTTGCTCCACCTTCACCTGGGGGGCAGAAGCCTTTAAGCTCTTTTACATGGCTGCTGCCTACCCAAGGACTTCTGTGGCTACTTTCCTTCGAAGGCGCCACATATTCAGTGCTTCACTGGCATCTTCTTTCTTTGGCAGCTCTTCACTGCTGCCACTCAGCTAATGGACTGGCCTGATGGTGCCTTGTGGCTTTATAAAAGCCAACTGAGGGGGTGGGGCGATGACATTGTGAGCCATGATTGGCTGCCGGTGGCCATTTTAAATTTCCAAAAATTGTGCTGAAGCACCATTTTTTAAATCTGCATCTCATATTTGCATTTCTCGACATTGAAATCAATGGTGAGAACTGCATATTGGCTGAAAAATGGAAGACCTGCCTCTGTCAGCCAATGAGCACTCAGTGGTGGATTTTCCAGAGTGAAATCCCACTGCTGAGCCCTCATTCACATAGTACTGTTCTTAGAGGACAGTACTAAATTAAGTGGGTTCACGTATTCCATTTTTTCAAATTGACAAGCCCAGGGATTGCCTACTTTGAATTGAAGATGACTGATCCATGCATAGGAGAATGGGAGTATGTTTATTTTTTTTCAGGTACCCTAATGATAATTTACTGGAGAAGGGGACTGATGGCTACAGAGAATCAAAGGTGAGTATGTGTACATGTGTGTGTACATGTTTGAGTGTATGCATGTTTTAATAAACTTTACTTTGTACAGTGTGTGTGTACTTTGTTTATTTGAATATTTATTTTGCTGTAGAACCAGAGGCAAATGCAGGATTTCTAGAGGGGGGTTTCCAAATGCTTGATTTTACAGTGAGTGTGGCCAGTCCATGAAGAGGGTAGAATTATCACTTAACCAGCTTTGAAATGTGTCGTACAAAGTGTATTGTGTGTCATAATTCCAGCATGTACAGGACCAGTGATCACAGTGAGCCATTAGATGCAGCAGTGTGTCCATCCAGCCTGAGCTGAATGTATTTATTTTAGATGTGGGCACCATTCCAGGAACATGCAGCACTAGTAATATTCTACTATATTACTATTTCTAGAGTGGTAATGTTGTGGGCTGGGGAGGGTTTTTTTCCAGGCAGACGGAAACCCCCCCTGCATTTGCCTATGAGAACTACAGGTACCAGCGGGCCCATAATGCCTCGCTGGCTGGTACTTGATTCTCTAAGTACCAGCAAGCAGGAGTAGGAAGGCTTGCTGGGAACTGTAGTTCCACAGCAAAAGACAATATTTAACTTCTATTTTCTACACCACATTACACTATCAACCTGTCACCCACCACCCCATGGGTGCCATGGATAGCCCCAAGCTATCAGCCTAAGCTAGAAGTTCCCTTAAGAGGGGGACCCATTTGTTGGGGGGTTCCTAGCTCTGGAGGGATCCTTGGCCTTGGCTGACTAGTGGTCAGGGTTGATGCTTCGGCTGGAGGGCCCAGTGAAATGGCTCCCCTAGCTTTGGGATCAGCTCCTCCCCCGCTAGAAAGGCTCCAGTGCTGGTGCTGGAAAATACAGGGGAAACCTACTAATTTTTTCTCCTGTATTTCCAGATCCAGGACCGGCACAGAGCCCAGTGCTTGTTGCATAGAATACTTGGGACCCCTACATTATTTGTTCCCCATATTTTGGCAACCAGGTCTGGTTCTGAAAAGCCTTGTGCTGGTTGTTCTTAATACAGGAGACCCATATGTCAATTGTCCTCCATGTTTTGCACAACCAGAACTTGGTCACTAAAAGCCCGGCTCTGGTTGCTGTTTTGGCGGGAGGAGGAATTCCGTTTGTTTAGAACATGTTAATTTTTTTTACACACAGATGCAGGCTTCATGAGGCTGCATCTGTTGCTGATGCCAGTGACCTCCCCTGGGTCCTATGGCCCACTTCTATTCTGACTAGGCTGCTATCAGCCGCACAGCCACCTGCTTCATGCCTCGGCTCTCAGCTGCAGCTAATGCCTGCTTCCTCCCTCCGGGTCCCAGCCACAGCAAATGCTGGATTTCTTCCCCCCAGTACCAGCCCCCACTACTGCCCACACAGTACAGCCAACTTGGTGGACCCAAGTGAAGCCACACTGAGTACACCTGCTGGAGGCTCCTAATGAGGCTGTGCAAGGAATTGAATCTTCCTATCTCTATAAAGGCATATTCATAAGGTAATAGTTTAAAAACTGTAACTTTCTCAATTACCTGAACCCTAGGAGGCCCTACCCAATAACAAAAGCTAAAAAAACAAGTCTAAATTTGCCATCTACCCTGAAATATTCCTTCCCAAATATCCCCCATAGAGAACAGCAGAAAAGTAGTCCTAACTGAGAGTTAGAAAAAGAACTGACAGGTGGAAGTTTAGATTACTCCCAAATCCTCATTCTTTATGGTTTTGCCCTAAAATTTGGCATGCAGCACTGAGCAACAGTTCTACCTGCCACTGCCATATTTAAACTTGGTACCTCCAATAGCTTTTGAAGTGAAGCCCCTTAAACTCTATGCACCCCATCACAATTCTCTATGGAGAAATATTTTTTTTTCTATTCAGCCTTAATATAAGGGCACAACTGTGCCCTTATAATTAGAGATGAGTGGGTCTGGTTCTCCGAAAACCAGGCCCACCGAAAACTCCATATTCGAGTTTAGATCCGAGTCTGGCTCAGGTTTTCCTGCATGACTTGGATCTCAAAGTGTGGCAAAACTTCATTATCCCGCTGTCTGATTCTCATGGGTTTTGGATTGTATAAAAGTCCCTTCCCCAGGTGATCTGCACCATTTGATTGCTGAGTTTTGGTTTGTCAGGGCTTTTCTTCATCCAAGAGTGGTGTCCATGCTAGGGCAGTGGCTGCTGTGTCCATCCAAGGGCTGCTGTGTCCATCCAGGGATGGGACTGCTGTGTCCATCCAGGGCAAGGGCTTCTGTGTCCATCCAGTGCAGTGGCGGCTGTGTCCATCCAGGGCAGGGGTTGCTGTTTCTATCCAGGGGTTTCAGTGTCCATCCAGTGGTTGCTGTGTCCATCCAAGGCAGGAGATGCTGTGTCCATCCAGGGGTTTCAGTGTCCATCCAGGGATTGCTGTGTCCATCTAAGTGCAGTGGCTGCTGTGTCCCTCCAGGGGCTGCTGTGTCCATCGGGGTCTGTTCATCCAAAGGTGCCCAGTGTATAATAAAATAAAAGCTAATAATAATAAAAATAGTTATTAAGAAAAAAATAATATAGTATATTTTTTTATTTGTGCTGTACCCCAGTTTACTATAATATTATTATTTATTTGTATTGTGATGCTGCCTATCAGATCGTAGTGTAGTATTGATACATGTATAGTTTGTGATCCTAAGTGGTAGTGCAGTGTATAATAAATATTGTAAAACTGTAATTGGAAAATGCAGTGTATACATAAAAAATATTGTGACACTCTTAGTGGAAAACGCAGTGTATTCGTAAAAAATCTTGTCAAGCTTTCTTGGAAAAAGCAGTGTTTTCATAAAAAATATTGTAACACTAAGTGGAAATGCAGTGTATTCGTAAAAAAATATTATGACACTGTAAGTGGAAAATGCAGTGTTTTTGTAAAAACATTGTAACACAGTAAGTGGAAATTGCAGTGTATTCAAAAAAATATTGATACTGTTAGTGGAAATGCAGTGTATTTGTAAAAAATATTGTCACACTGTAAGTGGAAAATGCAGTGTATTTGTAAAAAATATTGTCACACTCTTAGTGTAAACGCAGTGTATTCGTAAAAAAATATTGTGAAACTAAGTGAAAGCGCAATGTGTTATTATTTTTTTATTCATAAAAATATCTTGTAACACTGTTAGTGGAAAACGCAGTGTATTCGTAAAAAATCTTGTCACATTGTAAGTGGAAAAAGCAGTGTATTCATAAAAAAATATTGTCACACTGTAAGTGGAAATTGCAGTGTATTTAAAAAAATATTGACACTGTTAGTGGAAATGCAGTGTATTTGTAAAAAATATTGTCAAACTAAGTGGAAATTGCAGTGTATTTAAAAAAATATTGACACTGTTAGTGGAAATGCAGTGTATTTGTAAAAAAAATATTGTGACACTGTAAGTGGTAGCACAATGTGTTATTATTTTCTTATTCATAAAAAATCTTGTGACACTGTAAGTGGAAACTTTTATGAATTTTACAATTTAAAAACACAAAGTTAGCAGTAAAAAAATGCAAATTTTCAGTTTTTCCTCATTCATGAATAAATTATTAGTCTACACACCAACTATAAGACCACGACAAAGTGCTAAATAACGTGCATAATATATTAAACATTATTACTTCACAAACACCTCAGCTGAGATTCAGATAAACATATTTTCAATAGGTGAAAATAGAGGATATGGTTTAAAATATGGAATAAAGCAGCTTAAACAGTGTTCTCTGATTATAATGTTCCTACTCCCTACCCATGGCCCTTCTACCTGAATTTCAGCAAGTCAGAGGGGCAACTCCATGCAACCATATTCCAGAGTGCAGCTGCTTCACCTTTTTCCCCAGGTCAGAAGATGTGTAGGGGTGTGATGATATGGACTAAAATGGAGCTCACTTCCACTAAAGGGGACAAAGAATCCCTAATCTAACAGGGAGCACAGCTGTAATTTATACACAACACAGGATGGGATGACAATATAGGCGTGGGTGCTGTTGTTATCTGGATGATAGTATATACTGGGGTAACAATATAAATTGGGGTTATAGGCAGGGATTACACCTGGGCATAAGACCAGAAAAAGCCACATCTTGGGTGTGGAATTATTTTAACCCAAATACTGACAACAGTTGTGAAGGCATCTGTACCATTTGTAAAACCAAAATTAGTAGAGAATCGAGATAGGGACCTTAACCATCAAGGAACCTCCACACTGTTATGTCATCTGCAGCACTTTCATCAGATTACATCATCATTATCCTCATCAGTTTGTACATCCTCTTCTTTACACAATATTAATTTGTCCCCACTGGAATCCACCATTACAGGCGCCTATGTATTTTTTTTTACTTAATTGCTGGTAAAGGTCTTTCTCGTGGAATTTGAATTTCATTTTGATGAACATCATTTTATCCACACTGGAGGGTGGCCAGCTCAAGTAAAGCAAAGCCAGGTTGTGCAAGGGCCTCCAAATTACCTCTTTTTCCTGCCTGTAGTCAAACAGACTATCTGACATGCCTATTTGGATGCTATCATTAAACATTTTTAAACAGTTCTCAACCATTCTTTGAATAATGAGCATATCAGATGGAGTCCCAGTTGTGTATCCTGAAGAAGGGATTTTAAAGTCCCGAAAAGTAGATTAAAAGCACAAAGTTTTGCATTATTTCTACAAAAGTCTCCTGAGTGTCGCCAGTTCTTTATTTCTATATTGTGGGGGATTCGTACCCCAGTGGAGGGCACCAGGAGCAAGCTGTCTGCGGATATTGGAGGGGAGTGCTGGGCTGAATTTGGACTTATGTATATATATATATATATATATATATATATATGACTTATGATGAACCGCACACATAGCATCCATAGATATCCATGTGGGTGCTAGGTCATATAAAATGCAAAACATGTCCACCATTACCTGCATACACAGGGTTTGGAATTCAGCCAGTACACCATTTAAAGTAAATAACACTGTTTTAATGTCCCATCATCGGGTGAAAGGCCATCAAAAACACACTGGTAAAATAAGCAGTATTTAGTGCATGGTTTCAATGCGAGTAAGGGGGAGCCACGCTCTGAACCCCAACAGTAAGAAGCCCCAACAGCTGTTTGGAATCCTCCTTCCTCTGGGGACTGCTGTGGACTGCCTTAGACAAACACCAACTAATATACCCAACATACCTGACATAATGTAGCACACATGTGAGAGCTGAACTCACCAGTCAACCGCAACACCTGGTACACCTGGAACCGGCTCCTGATGGCAGCACTGCACAGACACACCAGCCGCTCAGCGCCATGCTGCACGCTGGTGGGCAGAACTGATGCGGCCACACTAGTACTGCTTATTTTACCAGTGTCTTTTTGATGGCTTTTCACCCGATGATGGGACATTAAAACAGTGTTATTTACATTAAATGGTGTACTGGCTGAATTCCAAACCCTGTGTATGCAGGTAATGGTGGACATGTTATATATATATATATATATATATATATATATATATATATATTTATATATATTGTGTTGCCATATATTTTAGCTAAAATAACTTACATTACCTATATAAATACCTGCTGGGAAGCCAACCATCACTATACTGTACATCTGGGTAAAATCACAGCATAATCAATACTACACCACCCATAATACATTGCAATCCACAGGAACTGGTCATAGTAGTTGCTAGGAAACAGCTATCAAAACACAATCTATGCCAGCACGACATTCACAGCAAACATAATTGCTCATTAAAAAATGTGTCACATAATTGCACTAACTCTGTGGTCTGATAAATGTGTTAGTTTATGTCATTTCTTTATAACGTTATTATGTGGATGAGATACCTGTATGGGATCTGCCTACTGAGTCTCTGGTTTCTCAGGAACTGTTATGACCACATCTGGTTTAGAGAGCAGTGCATTTTGGGAATTGTAGTACAATATTTTGATATTCTGTTTCCTAGCAACTAGAAGGACGGGTTCCTATGGATTGCAATGCATTATGGGAGTCACAGTATAGAATAGGTTTTGATTTTAGTCTGGTGTGCAGGGATTATTGGCTTCTCTGCAGGTAAAGTCAGTCGTTTAGCTAAAGGACATTAGTACAGAAAGGTGTCGAGTCACCGATATGCGGGTACAGTGACACATAGGTATGACAGTGCGGAGGCTGCTTAGGTCTGTGCCAAGGTAATTGTGCTGTATTGTTTGGCCTGTTAACCCTATGTGGTAATAAATATTTTTGCTATTTTTCGCATATATATCAGGTGTAGTGGCTGCTGAGTCTGTTATTGGCTCTATATAAAATATAAAATAAATTATTTTTGAAAAGTATTTGCCCTACGGGGAGAAAAAAACAATTAGCTGGTGGGGTAATAAATCACTATTTGCATATGTGGAACTACTGATCCCAGTATGCCCTGGCCATAAACTCCCTGGGTCTTCTAGTAGTTGTAGAACAAATAATTTATTTAGCGCACAAGCAACCTATATTTATTACTCATACCCCTTACACACTTACAGCAATAACCCGGGTTACTGTGCAGTGTGAAAGGGCCAGGATGACATAAGCACGGTACCATCCCTGGTAACAAGCAGTCCTTAATAAACAGTAACATACAGTATTCAGTGTTATTAATATATTGCAACTATAGTAGCACAAACATAAATAAATAGTAACATCAGACCATTTCATTGATTAGCCTGACATGTGCTGCCCTAAATAATCATTGTCCTGTATTTATACGGCAACGACATTTATTGCTGCCTACATACACAGTGATCAGCCAGTGATACGATATTGCTTACTGATCATCAGGCACCATCCCTGGTGTGCTGTGTGATTGATATCGATCGCCCAGCACACCACATACTTACCTGCGACTATAGCGACCCGAGATCAATGATTGCGGGTCTCTATAGTAACTTGCTCGATATCGAGCAAGTTGACCGGCATGCACGGCTGATGGACGATATCGCTATCATCAATACATGGCCGAGAATCGCTGGTCACAGGTAAGTTGGTAGGGTCCTTTTAAATGAGCGATTTGAATGATATCGGTAACAATATTGTTTTCGTTCAAATCATTCTTTTAAATCGGTAAGTGTATACGCACAATTACACTGCACTGTCCAATCAGAGATTGTGTTTATTTATTCACAGCACATATTGAGACTAAGGAGCTTACATTCTAATCATACTTAATGACTTGCTGGCTGCCCTGTCAGTGTAGGTGGGTGTGGCTAGGCCATAAGTGGGCAGTGCAGGAGGTGTGGCAGCTGGATTGCATTATATTGGCCCCGCCCCCGCTATATGGTGCGGATATTACTGGCACTGTAAAGTGGGGCTAATATGACACAATTCAGCAGGAATGGGCTTCCTACTTTTGCTCAGTAAGTGGTTGGTAATGGGGGGAGCTGACATCTTCTGGGGGGAGGGCATGGGGAGGTGCCAGCTGGTTCTGGGAGACTTGGTTACTCTTCTCTGTAATTGGAAGTGCCACTCAATTTTGTTAGCCTCCCGGCCATTCCAGGTGAGTAGGTAAATATGATTCTAATTTCTCTGGTCTTTTTAAAAAAACATTTTATTTTATTTCATTAATAATAATAATAATAATAATAATAATAATAATAATACAGAATGTTCTAGCATATTACACTGCAGCCAATACTGTGAATGAGACTCTAATAAGTGGTTGATTATACTTCAAGATTTGAACACTGTAAGTAACTGAATGCTTTATACAGTGTATCTAACTCTAAAGGTGCTTACACACACAACAATTTTTTGAACGATTATCGTTAATGATATCGTTTATCATTCAATCTTTGAAAAAATCATTCAAATTCTGAGTTAAAACGATGAACGATTATTGTTCATGCGCATTCATGTTTGTAGTTTGTAGTTCAGTCAGACTGACCATCTCAACGATTTTCAGTAAGGGAATATGCAAAAATCATTTGTAGTTCAGAAAAATTGTTCATTACCTTTAGTAAATGAACAATTCTAGTTAACAATTTTTGTTCATTTTTCCCTTGAAAAAATGAACAAAAATTGTTTACTAAAATCGTTCATTTACTAAATCGCTGTGTGGTAGATTCACTGTCCTGTGTTTTGTTAAAGCATGCCAATGATTATCGGTTTTGACCGATGGTTTTAAAGCAGCAACAGAAATATATGAAAACCAGGCCGGAAAAGCATTTATTTCTGTTGCCGCTATAAATCCATTGAAAAAAAACGACAATCATCGGTGGCTTTGCTAAACAGCAGTACAGAAAAACTGGGTAAATACTAGATGGGCTGTGTACTCAGCCGATGGCAGAAGTGACGGACGATGTATTGTGCAGTCCATACACACCACACGATTTGGTAACCAACCTCACAATATGTCGTTCCCCTGCCGCATCCAAATGCATGACTGTCACATCCTAAGATTGAGCAGCATGTACAGCAGATCTGATGATGCAATGGATGATGCAGCAGGACTGAGCATAGGCCCTGATTCAGAGCCGGATGCTCTGACAGATCACTCGCTCTGAATCAGGGCCATCCCTCCCACAGCTATAGCGAGCGGCCAAAAAGATGATCGCGATGGTCAAGACCATCACGACCATCTGGCTTGTGACGAGACCCTTGCGGTAGGGTCTCATTGCCGCAAGCACTGGAGTGCTTTTGGCTCTATCAGAGCCAAAAGCACTCCCACTGACATCACTGGTGATGTCAGTGGGGCCGGCCCCAGATGGTAGGAGTTACCATGGGAACGCCTCCATCTGGGCAGCCACGCCCACCAAAGTCGATGGTGAGTGACAGCACGTCCCCTTTGGTGCGAGACCCATAGTGATGGCTTAGCCGTTGTTATTCGGGTCTCGTGTATGCGCATGACGGAGCCATCTCTGTCGTGCGCATGCGCACTTGGCCAACATCGATCCTCTTGCGAGGGCTCAGCGCTCGTGAGCAGGTCTGAATTAGGCCCATAGATCCTACGTACTGGATGATCTAGAAGATTTGTCATTACAATTCTTTGGAAAATTACAAATCGTTTAAAAAAATGTTAGTGTGTACCCAACTTTATTCTACCCCTACTGTGTAATGTCACAGCAATGTAAAGCTTATTACTGGCAGTAATTCACTGCACAGTCAGTTACAGTACAAAGTATGACAGGAAATGTGAGTGACAGCCATGAGTGAGAGTAAATGCCAATATTATTCATACCTATTTGTCCTAGAATAGTTATAATTTTCAGGGTAAATTTGTGGTTGCTGGGGAGTTATGGATGTTGCATTAGCCCAGTGCTTTCCTAACTCGGTCCTCAGGACCCCACAGAGTTCACAGTTTCCATGTCACCTGGCAGGAGCACAGGTGTAGTCATTACCTACTGACATATTTTAAAGAAATCCACATGTGTAGCTAATTATTTCACTTGTGACTCTGAGAGGAGACATTAAAATCATGCACTGTTTGGGGTCCTGAGGCCTGAGTTTGAGAATCTGTGCATTACCCAATAGGGTTGCAGGGGGCACTGTTTGTTACAATTAGGGTATAGAGGTTATAGAAGGAATGACTGAGGTGATTCTGTGCTCTCGAATTTTTTCGTTGTCCACCCACCTGCAACCAAGTTACTATATTGTATTGCATTATTATATATTGTTACTGTTGTTTGTGTTAACTTCTCATTCCATCTGTCATGGTAAGATGACATAAGGCAGCCATACAGTAGATGGCGTTACAGATAGCTGGGGCACTACTTCTGATTTAGGCAGCTATGGTTATACTTCACCCATGTGGGGGTCTGGTACTGTTTTATACTTATCACTAGTGTGCCGGGGACAGACAGCCACCCCAGAAATGGTCAAATGATTTTAGGCTAGAACTAATTGCTGGTTCACACTATTACTGGCCATCATTGCTACATAATAAAAGCTGTAATATATTTGCATGTGACTATTTATTCTTATGGTATTTTTTGGTCATAATGAGTAATTGGGAGGATATACTGCTAGGCCATTTATCAAGACCCATTGTTGAAAGAAATAAAAATTTGGAACATATTTGAAATTAAACCTCTTTTGTACAATAGAAGAAATATAATTACGCATCAATATTTCTCACATAGAATAAAATCCCACCCGCAGTATTTAAACATTATTCTCAATATGAAAATCTTTATTACAGTAATCTATTTCTTCATCATTATGGTATTCCAAACAAATTTCACAGAATGTGGATGACAATATTTTCATTTTCTAAGTGGTTTTTAGATTGAAAGTTATGATAAGCAGGGCCCTCTTACCAATGTGCTTTTACTACCGTCACTTATATCATTATGTTCTGATTACACACAGATTGTGCCCTGATCAGATTTCATCTCCGAGACCAAAAGGCAGCAACACAAATCACTGCGCTACTATATAGGAGAGCGACACAAATCACTGCATTACTAATAAGAGAGTGACACAAATCACTGCGCTACTAATAGGAGAGTAACACAAATCACTGCGTTACTAATAGGAGAGTGACACAAATCACTGCACTACTAATAGGAGAGTGACACAAATCACTGCGCTACTAATAGGAGAGTGACACAAATATCTGCGCTACTAAATAGGAGAGTGACACAAATCACTGCGCTACTATTAGGAGAGCGACATAAATTACTGCACTACTAATAGGAGAGTGACACAAATCACTGCGCTAGTAACAGGAGAGCGACACAAATCACTGCACTACTAATAGGAGAGTGACACAAATATCTGCGCTACTAAATAGGAGAGTGACACAAATCACTGCGCTACTAATAGGAGAGTGACACAAATCACTGCGCTACTAATAGGAGAGAGATACAAATCACTGCGCTACTAATAGGAGAGTGACACAAATCACTGCACTACTAAATAGGAGAGTGACACAAATCACTGCGCTACTAATACGAGAGAGACACAATTCACTGCGCTACTAATAGGAGAGTGACACAAATCACTGCGCTACTAATAAGAGAGAGATACAAATCACTGCGCTACTAATAGGAGAGTGACACAAATCACTGCACTACTAAATAGGAGAGTGACACAAATCACTGCGCTACTAATAGGAGAGAGACACAATTCACTGCGCTACTAATAGAAGAGAGACACAAATCACTGCACTACTAATAGGAGAGTGACACAAATCACTGCAATATTAAATAGGAGAGCGACACAAATCACTGCACTACTAATAGGAGAGTGACACAAATCACTGCGCTACTAATAGGAGAGTGACACAAATCACTGCACTACTAAATAGGAGAGTGACACAGATCACTGCGCTACTAATAGGAGAGTGACACAAATCAATGCACTACTAATAGGAGAGTGACACAAATCACTGCGCTACTAATAGGAGAGAGACACAAATCACTGCGCTACTAATAGGAGAGAGACACAAATCACTGCACTACTAATAGGAGAGTGACACAAATCACTGCGCTACTAATAGGAGAGTGACATAAATAACTGCGCTACTAATAGGAGAGTGACATAAATAACTGCGCTACTAATAGGAGAGTGACACAAATCACTGCAATACTAAATAGGAGAGTGACACAAATCACAGCGCTACTAATAGGAGAGTGACATAAATAACTGCGCTACTAATATTAGAGTGACACAAATCACTGCGCTACTAATAGGAGAGTAACTCAAATCACTGCACTACTAATAGGAGAGTGACACAAATCACTGCACTAGTAATAGGAGAGTGACACAAATCACTGCGCTTCTAATAGGAGAGCAACACAAATCACTGTGCTACTAATAGGAGAGCGAGACAAATCACTGCGCTAGTAATAGGAGAGTGACACAAATCACTGCGCTACTAATAGGGAGTGACACAAATCACTGCGCTACTAATAGGAGAGCAACACAAATCACTGCGCTACTAATAGGAGAGTGACAGAAATCACTGCGCTACTAAATAGTAGTAAAGTAACAAAAATTTAATGACTTGAAACCATAAAATGTATTAATATTTTAGCATAATTTGCGGCATGATTCAGTAGGATCACAAATGCTAATACGCACACAGACTACCGATTGTTGCGTGCTGCACATGCGAAAGCATCGGCGTGCATGATGGCTCCACTACAATTGGGAATGTGATTGTATTGACCATGCAGACCCATCACAGAGTGATTGACAGGAAGTACCATTTGGGGGTGGCGACGGGGTGTGATCAGCAAATCGCGGGTGTGCCAGTGCGTTTGGATGCCGTTACAAGGTGGTGCATAAATTAACCACTGCATGGCTAGAAGCAGACAAAGCCGCAAAATGTAAAGTAATACAGTTTTCTTCTCATCGCAGAGAGTTTGGGTCACACAGGGCACCTTGCAGCAAATGGCGTAAAGCACTCAGGTCCTGGCTCAGAGATGGACACAATGGCGATTACATATGCAGATCAAGTGTTTGCCATTGCACATGCGTATAAGCCACACTGTGCTTGCGCAGCGATTGGATTGAGATTACGGATGCACAGAGGAAGCCATCTCAAAGTGTGTGACAGGTTGTCAGTGTTTCGGGGTGGTACACGGGCGTGGTCAGAAAAAACGCAGGTGTGTCTGATCATATAAAAAATCGCTTTACATGGGTGTGCGTGCCCTTGCAATCTCCTACGCAGCATGAGAGCCCTCTGTGTGGCAGAAGAACTGGTTAGATCTTCCGCAAAGGCAAGAATGATGCTCGATGTGCCTCGATGTTACCGATATTTACGCAGGTAAGTGATGTCATATGCATCTGAGAAGGCAGCGGTGGGTGTCCTTATGCTCATTAAGCTTTGTAACTATTTTCTTATCTTCGCAGCTGCATTTTATTCATTTTCATCTGAATCCCTCAGTGTATGCGGATACATCTGTGTATGTAACTCCGACAGAACCATGGTTTAGTATAAGATTATAGATTGATATAGTCAGTTATATTACTGAGATCTCCCTGTCAGATTTATGTAACATTACATCCTCATGTACTTACAGTATGCAGAAGACATTGGAGAGAAGATTCTGTCCTGGCCTCTCCGGAAATGTTCCAGGTTGATGTGTGAATAATCCCTCAGTAATGTTATCTTCTGCCTGAGAATATTGGTTCCTTGTATAATCGCTCACTGTAAGGTGACATGCAGGTGTGGTGTTCTGTGTGTCAGATCTGCAGAGAGGCACAAACAGCACCAGAAACAGAATCATTAAAATATCAGATACCGTGTAACAGAAACTCAGGGGTATTCTAGAGTGCTTGTTCTCTCTTCCCATACTCATTACTGACAGGTGCAGGAGTGTGTATGGCAGGAGGTAACACAGGAGATAATGAGAGCTTTATATACTTTCTACATTACTATTATGTCATGAACCAATAAATATAGAACAATGTTGCAGTTTAGACAGATAATTCAACTTAAATATAAAAAGCAACATACACAGGGGAGCACTGCACATAGAGGCTGGTTCATGGTATTATTATATAAAACATTGGTTTGTATTAGGTATTTATAGTGGAACTACAGTATAGTATAATTTAATAAATGCTGTTGTTATACGTAATCTGATACCAATAAGGGTGACAAGCTAAAGATATATATATATATATATATATATATATATATATTTATATATATACGGTTTATTAAGTTTCAAAAGCAAATGAAGGAAACAAAGCATGTTATAGTCAAGTACTATAATATGAAAACTGGTGAAAATTAAACTTGGGGTTACCCTGTCCATCATTAGTCTTCATTCTAGCATCCTGCACCTGTCACCACAGTTCTTCTTTCCTGCCTGGGTTGACACTCTCTGCTCTGGTGATTCTAGCACACTCAGCTGATGTAATAAACTACTGAGATACAGATCATAGTGTGCTAGATGCATTAGAGCAGAGACTGACACCCCAGGCAGGAAAGAGGAACTGCATGGCTTGTTACTGGTGCAGGGTGCTAGAATGAACATTACATTATCATGGTTGTTTCTTACTGATTAGGAAACCTGTTCAATGCACTTTTATCCCTTTGAACCCAAGTTACAAGATAGTTGATTACCAGCTAGGTACAGCCAGTACCTAGTAGCATGAATAGTTGGGTAGTGTAACCAATGCTAGTTGGGATAAGCTGGACATACACCAGGATGATGTGATTCCAGTCAACTAGTTGACTGACTGGAATGATAATTGATCAATATGTGGGAGAAAACAATTGTTATTTTGCTCCCAAACTACAAAATAAATATGTATTTTAATCCCCAATAGTAGCCTGATAAACGTTCTAGTGGGGGAAAGTTTCTAACTTCCCCCCAACTGAATGATACAGTAAATAGGTGGTCACTGGCTGCCAGTGTCCACTTACCTTTGTTATAGTCACCGCTTGGCACCAGGCAGCAGAAGTTGGACCAGGGACACCAAGCTGGCCATCAGGAATCAGAGACTGGACTGAGAGGAGCTTGCCTTCACTGCTTTCAACAAGCCCATAGACACTATCTCTTGGTACCTTACATCTGCCATCCTGGTGTGATGACCCCTCAAACCCTGCCTAACAAGCACTTCCCAACTGGAGAAGGGCAGGCAATTCAAGTAGCTTCCCCCAACAGTTACTTTGCTTTTTAACCTCCAATCATCTTCCAGTGTAACCACAGTTTAGTAGTATAAAAATTGCATTATTGGAGAGACCTAGAGGTATATTTACTAAAATGCAGATTTTTAGTAGTGGAGATGTTGCCCATAACAACCAATCAGATTCTAAATATCTTCAAGAAGGTGCTAGATACATGTTAACTAGAATGTCATTGGTTCTATGGGCAACATCTTCATTTATAAAAATTCACACTTCAGTAAATATCTCCCCTAGACTCTTTGCTGATATTACAATATTTTATACTACTGTAAACAGTAGTTGAGGCTAAAGAAGATAATAGTCCTTACTTCCTCAATGTCTCTCTTGCACAGTATGTGTTGGGGAGTGGGGCTCATTGAATCTTGATTTTACTCTATAGGCATTCACATTTTATTGCTCATAGGAGACAAACTGCACACAATGATACAGTATTTATGATAGTTACCCAGTTGACATGAACCCATTTCTGATACCATATGGGGAGGTTATTTAAGATAATTTTGATGCTTTCATAAAATTCTATTAGGTTTCTCAAATGCCTAATTTGTTTGGATGTCTTAAAAAAATAAACATTCATATGTGTCTATGAATGATATTTTATATGCATGGGAAGTTAAGGCATTATTTTCTATTAGCTGAGATACCCAGCGGGTTGAAGAGTGGACCTTAAAGTACATCTGAAGCCTTTGTTTTTGCCATTGCAGACTGACATTGGAGACTATGGGCCTGATTCAGAGCCGGATGCTTTGACCAGAGCGCTCACTCTGAATCAGGGCCCTCCTCCATTAAAATGGAGCGTCCTCCTGGATGCTCGTATAGCTGTGGGTGACCATCCACAGCATATACGAGCGTCCAAAAATATGGTCGCGATGGTCTTGACCATCTCGACCATCGGACTTGCGAGGGAAACCCTGCAGTCGGGTTTCCCAGCCTCAAGCCCTGGAGTGATTTTTGCTCTATCAGAGCCAAAATCACTCCCACTGACATCACTAGTGATGTCAGTGGGGCCGGCTTCAGACGGTAGGCGTTCCCATGGGAATGCCTCCGTCTGGCAGGCACGCCCCCGGCACGCCCACCAAAGGGGGCTTGCTGTCAATCAACATCGACAGCACGCCCCCTTTGGTGCGAGACCCGGAGCGACAGCTTGGCTGTCGCAGTCCGGGTCTCGCGCATGCGCACGACGGAGCTCCCTCCATCGTGCGCATATGCAGTGGGGAACATCGACCCACTTGCGAGCGTACTGCTGCTTGCGAGTGGGTCTGACCCCCTATGGCATATGAAAGTTTGCTTGCAAGAAATTCGTAATTGTCAGTGCTGGTGCTGTATAACAGTTGATCCTCTGACTCACTGCTCTTCCATTGGAGATCTGCTTGCCTCCCACTGGTACATATTATCCTGTGCCTTCAGATCAGTGCAGTTTAGGCACTGAATGACCTCCTGTGTAAACTTGCAGAAATCATTGCTGAGCAGAAATCTCTGCAGATCAACATTGGAGACCAATGCATATAAAAATGTGCTTGAAGGAAAGTAGTAACTGTCAGTGCAGGTGCAGGGTGATAGTTGATCCTATGACTCACTGTTCTTTCTTTGGAGCTTTGCCTAGCCCCCACTGGTACATATCATCCTGTGTCTTCAGATCAGTGCAGTTTTAGGCTCTATAAGACACCCTAAGCAAACTTCCTTAAACAAAAATTTCAAATCAGAAACTACACAGCCTCACTGTTGGGCACCAGATAGACCTCCATGGCCCTGACAATCTTCAACTATAGTGAAAAACCTAATCAAGGTCAAACTACCCACCATGCAACATTTGGTGGAGGTAGATACAAAATTCTGGCCATTGATGAAGGACAAACAGACCAACTCACACATTTTCACTTATTATATAATTGTTCCACTACAAAAAAATGTAAAATATATTTAATGTATGGTGGTGGGAGAAAAAAAATCCAGTTTTATTGAATAAATAGATTTGCAAACATTTTTATATAATTTTTTAAAAAATGTAAACATGACGAACGAAAAGAAGGCACTGTCTCCCTGCATGTGAGACATCACAAAATTGAGATATGTCGGTTGGTTATGTGTGTGGAGCTTCATTTTATTTGGACAGACTAAGAACCAGCAGTGTGTTCAATGGAGAAATGTGAGGTTCCACCATAGAAGCTCAAGATATAAAAATAGAGGGAGCGGTGGATTGGGCCACTGGGCTAGTTCCCACTAGGCCAGTCCCCTTGGTGGCCAGTGGCCACCCAGCCCACCTCACCCTACCCCGCACCCTTCAATAACTATCCCTCCTCTAGCTCTCCCCAGTTGCACTGCAGAAATCAGCTCCATTTGGGCAGCTGAACATCACAGCAGCATGGTGGCCATCTGGCCCTTCAACAGTCTGTACAGCTTCAGTTCCGCGAAAGTGCAGAAACCAGTGACTGGGTTAAAAAAAAGAAAAAATTTGGTCAATGGGGGAGCTGCTGCGCATGCCCAGCTGCAGCAGCTTCTCCCATATGCCTTTGTGGAGCCTGTCAGTCACCACTGATGGCTCTGCCTCCTGCCACTCTGCCGCATGGCCTAACTCCCCACCTCTAGGTCAGCATCCTGCAAGGATATGCTGAAACGTAAGCAGCAGCTGGGTAGCCTAACAGGATCTGCACGTAAGTGGCTGTGGTGGCAATGACACGAGGGGATGAAGGGCTAGGCTAAAACACACACTGGGAGGAGAATGAGGCTGAAACATGCTGTGGCTGGGAGGAGAATGAGGCTGACATGCTGGGGCTGGGTGTAGAAGGAGGCTGAAATGCTGGGACTGGGTGTAGAATGAGGCTGACACACACTGGTACTGGGCGGAGAATGAGGCTGATATGAACTTGGACAGAGACATGCTGGGGGGAAAAAGAGGCTGATACATGTTGAGGCTGGGGGGGAACAAGGCTGACAAATGCTGGAGGTAGGACACATGCTGGGGATGGGGGGAGAATGAGGCTGAGATGCTGGGGCTGGGGGAATGAAGCTGGGACACACGCTGGGGCTGGGGGGGACGAGGCTGACATACACTGGGGCAGAGAAACACACTGGGGCTGAGACACACACTTGGGTTGGGGGAATGAGGCTAAAATGCACTGGGGGTGAGAAACACACTCGAGCTGGTGGAGGCAAATGAGGCTGACAAACATGGGCTGAAATGCACACTGGGGCTGGGGAATGGAGATACAACACACACTTGGGATGGGGGATATGAGGCTGACACACACTGGGGCTGGGGAATGGGGATGAGACACACACTGGGTCTGGAGCGAATGAGGCTAACAAACACTTGGGCTGGGGGGAAAGAGGCTGACACACACTGTGGTTGAACCACATGCTGGTAAATAAGGTTGAGACACACACTGGGGCTGAGAAATTGTCTGGGAAATGAGGACGAGACACCCAATGGGGCTGGGGAATGGGGTTGGTATACACACTGGAGCTGGAGAGAATGAGGCTGACACATACTGGGGCTGGGGAATGGGGATGAGACACACACTGGGGCTGGAGGGAATGAGGCTGACAAACACTGGGGCTAGGGAGAATGAGGCTGACACACACTGGGGTTGAACCACACACTGGTGAATGGGTTGAGACACACACTGGGGCTGGAGGGAATGTGGCTGGTACACACTGAGGCTGAGACATGGGCTGGGGAAAGAGGTTGAGACAGAATGGTTCTGGAGGAAATAAGGCTGATACACACAATGTGGCAGGGGAATGTGGTTGAGACACACACTGGGGCTGGAGGGAATGAGGCTGACACACACACTGGGTCTGGGGAATGGGGTTGAGGCACACACTGGGGCTGGAGGGAATGAGGTTGACACACACTGGGGCTGGGGAGAATGAGGCTGACACACACTGGAGTTGAACCACACACTTTTGAATGGGTTGAGACAACCCCTGGGGCTGGAGGGAATGAGGCTTGTACACACTGAGGCTGAGACATGGGCTGGGGCATGAGATTGAGACACAGAATGGGTCTGGAGGGAATGAGGCTGACACACACACTGTGGCTGGGGAATGGGGTTGAGACACACACTGGGGCTGGAGGGAATGAGGCTGACACACACACTGGGGCTGGGGAATGGGTTTGAAACACACACTGGGGCTGGAGGAAATGAGGCTGACACACACTGTTTCTGAGGATTGGGGTTGAGACACACTGGGACTAGGGGGAATGAGTCTGACACACACTGGGTAGGAACCACACGCCGGTGAATGGGGTTGAGAAAAACACTGGGGCTGGTGGGAATAAGGTTGACACACACACTGGGGCTGGTGAATGGGGTTGATAAACACACTGGGGCTGGAGGGAATGAGGCTGACACACACTGGGGCTGGTGAATGGGGTTGATACACACACTGTGGCTGGAGGGAATGAGGCTGACACACACTGGGGCTGGTGAATGGGGTTGATACACACACTGAGACTAGGGGGAATGGGGTTGACACACAATGGGTATGGTGAATGGGGTTGAGACACACTGGGACTGGAGGGAATGAGGATGAAACACATTGGGGCAGGAGGTATTGAGGCTGACACACACTAGGGCTGGGGAATGGGGTTGAGACACCACAAATTGGGACTAGGGGGAATGGGGTTGACACAAAATGGGTATGGTGAATGGGTTTGAGACACACACTGGGACTAGGGGTAATGAGGCTGCCACACACTGGGGCTGAGACATGGGCTGAGGAATGAGTTGTAGACACACTGGAGATGGAGGGAATGAGGCTGACACCCACTATGGCTGTAGAATGGGGTTAAGACACACACTGGGGCTGGAGGGAATGAGGCTGACACACGTCAGGGCTGAGACATGGGCTGGGGAATGCAGTAGAGGCTTACACTGGGGTTGGAGGGAATGAGGCTGACACACACTGTTGCTAGACAATGGGGCTAAGACACACTGGGGCTCTGAGCAATGAGGTTGACCCATATTGGGCTGGAGCAAATGAGGGCTGACACACACTGGGGCTAGGGGGAATGAGGTTTACACACACTGGGGTTGAAACACTTGCTGGTGAATGGGTAGAGACACACACTGGGGCTGGAGGGAATGAGGTTGACACACACTGAGGCAGAGACATGGACAGGGAAAAAGGTTTAGACACACACTGGGACTGAGGGAATGAGGCTGACACACACTGTGGCTGGGGAGTGGGGTTTGAGACACACACTTGGAATAGAAGGATTGAGACTGACACACACACTGGGGCTGGAGGGAATGAGGCTGACACACACTTGGTCTTTGGAATGGGGTTGAGACACACACTGGGGCTGAGACATGGGCTGTGGAATGAGGTTGAGACACAAACTGGGGCTGGGGAATGGGGTTGATACACACACTGGGGCTGGAGGGTATGAGGCTGACACACACTGTGGCTGGGGAATGGGGTTGAGACACAAATAATGGGGCTGGAGGGAATGAGGTTGACACACACTGAGGCTGAGACATGTTCTGGGGAATGAGGTTGAGACACACACTGGGGCTGGAGGGAATGAGGCTGACACACACTGTGGCTGGGAAATGGGGTTGAGAAACACACTGGGACTAGGGGGGATGAGGCTGACACACACTAGGGATGAACCACATGCTGGTGAATGTGGTTGAGACACACACTGGGGCTGAGACATGATCTGGGGTATGAGGTAGAGACAAACACTGGGGCTGGGGAATGAGGCTGACACACACTGGGGCTTGTGAATGGGGTTGATACACACACTGGGGCTGGAGGGAATGAGGCTGACACACACACTGGGGCTGAGGAATGGGGTTGAGACACACACTGGGGCTGGAGGGAAAGAGGCAGACACACACCCGGGGCTGGGAGAATGAGGCTGACACACATTGAGGCTGAGAAATGGGGTTGAGACACAAACTGGGGCTGGAGGGAATGAGGCTGACACACACTGAGGTTAAACCACACGCTGGTGAATGGTTTGAGACACACACTGGACCTGGAGGACATGAGGCTGACACACACTGTGGCTGGGGAGTGGGGTTTAGACATACACTGGGACTAGAAGGAATGAGACTGACACACACTGGGGCTGAGACATGGGCTGAGGAATAAGCTTGAGACACACTGGGGCTGGTGGGGAATGAGGCTGACGCACTGGGTAGAGACAAAGGCTGGGGAATGGGGTTAAGACACACACTGGGGCTGGAGGAAATGAGGCTGACACACATAAGGGCTGGGGGATATGAGGTTGACACACACTGTGGCTGGGGAATGAGACACACACTGGAGCTAGGGGGAATGAGGCTGACACACACTATGGCAAGGCAATGGGGCTAAGACACACCCTGGGGCAGGGAGGAATGAGGCTGACCCATACTGGGGCTGGAGGGAATGAGGTTTGACACACACTGGGTCTAGGGGAATTAAGTTGACACACACTGAGGTTGAAACACTTGCTGGTGAATGGGTAGAGACACACTCTGGGGCTGGGAGGAATAAACCTGACACACAATGGGGCAGGAGGGAATGAGGCTGACACACATTGGGGCTTATACATTGGCAGGGGAATGCAGTTGAGACACACAATGGGGTTGGAGGGAATGAGGCTGACACACACTGTTGCTAGGCAAAGGGGTTAAGACACACACTATGGCTGGGAGGAATTAGGCTGACACAAATTGTGGCTAGGCAATGGGGTTAAGACAAGCACTGTGGCTAGGAAGAATGAGGCTGACCCATACTGGGGCTGGAGTGAATGAGGCTGACACAAACTGGGGTTGAGAAATGGGATTGAGATACACACTGGGACTAGGGGGAATGAGGCTGACACACTGAGTCTGGTGAATGGGTAGAGACACACACTGTGGCTGGAGGGAATAAGGCTGACACACACTGTGGCTGAGGTGTGGGGTTGAGCCACACACTGGGACTATGGGAATGGGCCTGACACACACTGGGGATGAACCACTTGCTGGTGAATGTGGTTGAGACACACACTGGGGCTGATACATTGGCTGGGGAATGCGGTTGAGACAAACACTGGGGCTGGGGAATGGGGTTGAGACACACAATGGGGCTGGAGGGAATGAGGCTGACACACACTGTGGCTGGTGAATGGGGTTGATACACACACTGGGGCAGGAGGGAATGAGGCTGATACACACACTGGGGCTGGGGAATGGGGTTGAGACACACACTGGGGCTGGAGGGAAAGAGGCTGTCACACACTGGGACTGGGGGGAATGAGGCTGACATGCACACTGGGTCTTGGCAATGGGGTTGAGACTGGGAGGCTGTCACACACTGGGACTAGGGGGTATGAGGCTGAAACACACTGATGCTGAGACATGGGCGGAGGAATGAGGTTGAGACACACACTGGGGTTGGAGGGAATGAGGCTGACACACACTGGGGTTGAGACATGGGCTGGGAAATGGGGTTAAGGACACTGGTGCTGGGAGGAATGAGGCTGACACAATCTGGGGCTGGACGAAATGAGGCTGACACACACTGGTGATGGGAGGAATGAGGCTGACACAAACTGGGGCTGGAGGAAATGAGGTTGACACACACTGTGGCTGGGGAATGAGACACACACTGGTATAGAGTTATGGGCTGGGGAATGCAGTTGAGACACACACTGGGTTGGAGCAAATGAGGCTGACACACACGATGGCTAGGCAATGGGGCTAAGACACACACTGGGTCTAGGGGGAATGAAGTTGACACACACTGGGGTTAAAACACTTACTGGTGAATGGGTAGAGACACTCACTGGTGCTGGAGGGAATAAGGTTGACACACACTGAGGCTGAGACATGGGCTGGTGGAATGAGGTTGAGTCACACACTGGGGCTGGAGGGATTGAGGCTGACAAACACTGTGGCTTGGGAGTGGGGTTGAGACACACATTGGGGCTGGGGAATAGGGTTGAAACACGCACTTGGGGCTGGAGGTAATGAGGCTGACACACACTGGGGCTGACAAACACTGTGGCTTGGGAGTGGGGATGAGACACACATTTGGGTTGGTGAATTGGGTTGAGACACACACTAGGGCTGGAGGTAATGAGGCTGACACACACTGGGGCTGGAGAATGGGGTTGATACACACACTGGGGCTGGAGGGAATGAGGCTGACACAAACACTGGGGCTGGGGAATGGGGTTGAGACACACACTGGGGCAGAAGGGAAAGAGGCTGACACACACTGGGACCTGGGGGGAATGAGGCTGACACACACTGGGGTTAAACCACATGCTGGTGAATGAGTTGAGACACACACTGGGGCTGGAGGGATTGAGGCTGACACACACTGTGGCTGGGGAGTGAGGTTGAGACACACACTGGGACGAGAAGGAATGAGGATGACACACACTGCGTGTAGGAATGGGGTTGAGACACACACTGGGACTAGGGGGAATGAGGCTGATACACACTGGGAATGAACCACATGCTGGTGAATGGGGTTGAGACACACAATGGGGCTGGTAGGTTATGAGGCTGATCCATACTGGGGCTGGAGTGAATGAGGGCTAATACACAATGGGGCTAGAGGGAATCTGGGGTTGAAACACTAGCTGGTGAATGGGTAGAGACACACACTGGGGCTGTAGGGAATGAGGCTGACACACACTGAGGCTGACACATGGGCAGGGAATAAGGTTTAGACACACACTGGGACTGAGGGAATGAGGCTGACACACACTGTGGCTGGGGAGTGGGGTTTGAGACACACACTTGCAATAGAAGGATTGAGACTGACACACACACTGGGGCAGGAGGGAATGAGGCTGACACACACTTGGTCTTTGGAATGGGGTTGAGGCACACACTGGGGCTGGAGGGAATGAGGTTGACACACACTGAGGCAGAGACATGGACAGGGAAAAAGGTTTAGACACACACTGGGACTGAGGGAATGAGGCTGACACACACTGTGGCTGGGGAGTGGGGTTTGAGACACACACTTGGAATAGAAGGATTGAGACTGACACACACACTGGGGCTGGAGGGAATGAGGCTGACACACACTTGGTCTTTGGAATGGGGTTGAGACACACACTGGGGCTGAGACATGGGCTGTGGAATGAGGTTGAGACACAAACTGGGGCTGGGGAATGGGGTTGATACACACACTGGGGCTGGAGGGTATGAGGCTGACACACACTGTGGCTGGGGAATGGGGTTGAGACACAAATAATGGGGCTGGAGGGAATGAGGTTGACACACACTGAGGCTGAGACATGTTCTGGGGAATGAGGTTGAGACACACACTGGGGCTGGAGGGAATGAGGCTGTAACACACTGTGGCTGGGGAGTGGGGTTGAGACACACACTGGGACTAGAAGGAATGAGACTGATACACACTGGGTCTTTTGAATGGGGTTGAGACACACACTGGGACTAGGGGGAATGAGGCTGACACACACTGGGGATGAACCACACGCTGGTGAATGGGGTTGAGAAACACACTGGGGCTGAGACATGGGCTAGGGAATGAGGTTGAGACACAAACTGGGGCTAGGGAATTGGGTTGAGACACATTGGGTCTGGGGAATGGGGGTTAGACACACACTGAGACTAGGGGGAATGAGGCTGACACCACTGGGTCTTGGGAATGGAGTTGAGACACACACTGGGACTAGGGGGAATGAGGCTGACACACACTGGGGATGAACCACATACTAGTGAAAGGGGTTGAGACATACACTGGGGCTGGGACATGGGCTGGGGAATGCAGTTGAGACCCTCAATGGGGTTGGAGGGAATGAGGCTGACCCATACTGGTGCTGGAGGGAATGAGGGCTGAAACACACTGGGTCAAGTGGGAATGAAGTTGACACGCACTGGGGTTGAAACACTTGCTGGTGAATGGGTAGAGTCACACACTGGTGCTGGAAGGAAAAAGGTTGACACACACTGAGGCTGAGACATGGGCTGTGGAATGAGGTTGAGACACAATGTATCTAGGGGAATGAAGTTGACACACACTGGGGTTGAAGCACTTGCATGTGAATGGGTAGAGACACATACTGGTGCTGGAGGGAATAAGGTTGACACACACTGGGGCTGACACATGGGCTGGAGAATGGTGTTAAGACACAAACTGTGGCAGGGAGGAATGAGGCTGACCCATACTGGGGCTGGAGGGAATGAGGCTGACACACACTGGGTCTAGGGGGAATAAGGCTGACACACTGGGTCTGGTGAATGGGTAGAGACACACTGGGGCTGGAAGGAATGAGGTTGACACACACTGAGGCTGAGACATGGGTTGGGGAATGAGGTTGAGACACACACTGGGGCTGGAGGGAATGAGGCTGACACACACTGTGGCTGGGAAATGGGGTTGAGAAACACACTGGGACTAGGGGGAATGAGGCTGACACACACTAGGGATGAACCACATGCTGGTGAATGTGGTTGAGACACACACTGGGGCTGAGACATGATCTGGGGTATGAGGTAGAGACAAACACTGGGGCTGGGGAATGAGGCTGACACACACTGGGGCTTGTGAATGGGGTTGATACACACACTGGGGCTGGAGGGAATGAGGCTGACACACACACTGGGGCTGAGGAATGGGGTTGAGACACACACTGGGGCTGGAGGGAAAGAGGCAGACACACACCCGGGGCTGGGAGAATGAGGCTGACACACATTGAGGCTGAGAAATGGGGTTGAGACACAAACTGGGGCTGGAGGGAATGAGGCTGACACACACTGAGGTTAAACCACACGCTGGTGAATGGTTTGAGACACACACTGGACCTGGAGGACATGATGCTGACACACACTGTGGCTGGGGAGTGGGGTTTAGACATACACTGGGACTAGAAGGAATGAGACTGACACACACTGGGGCTGAGACATGGGCTGAGGAATAAGCTTGAGACACACTGGGGCTGGTGGGGAATGAGGCTGACGCACTGGGTAGAGACAAAGGCTGGGGAATGGGGTTAAGACACACTCTGGTGCTGGGAGGAATGAGTCTGACAAAAACTGGGGCTGGAGGAAATGAGGCTGACACACATAAGGGCTGGGGGATATGAGGTTGACACACACTGTGGCTGGGGAATGAGACACACACTGGAGCTAGGGGGAATGAGGCTGACACACACTATGGCAAGGCAATGGGGCTAAGACACACCCTGGGGCAGGGAGGAATGAGGCTGACCCATACTGGGGCTGGAGGGAATGAGGTTTGACACACACTGGGTCTAGGGGAATTAAGTTGACACACACTGAGGTTGAAACACTTGCTGGTGAATGGGTAGAGACACACTCTGGGGCTGGGAGGAATAAACCTGACACACAATGGGGCTGGAGGGAATGAGGCTGACACACATTGGGGCTTATACATTGGCAGGGGAATGCAGTTGAGACACACAATGGGGTTGGAGGGAATGAGGCTGACACACACTGTTGCTAGGCAAAGGGGTTAAGACACACACTATGGCTGGGAGGAATTAGGCTGACACAAATTGTGGCTTGGCAATGGGGTTAAGACAAGCACTGTGGCTAGGAAGAATGAGGCTGACCCATACTGGGGCTGGAGTGAATGAGGCTGACACAAACTGGGGTTGAGAAATGGGATTGAGATACACACTGGGACTAGGGGGAATGAGGCTGACACACTGAGTCTGGTGAATGGGTAGAGACACACACTGTGGCTGGAGGGAATAAGGCTGACACACACTGTGGCTGAGGTGTGGGGTTGAGCCACACACTGGGACTATGGGAATGGGCCTGACACACACTGGGGATGAACCACTTGCTGGTGAATGTGGTTGAGACACACACTGGGGCTGATACATTGGCTGGGGAATGCGGTTGAGACAAACACTGGGGCTGGGGAATGGGGTTGAGACACACAATGGGGCTGGAGGGAATGAGGCTGACACACACTGTGGCTGGTGAATGGGGTTGATACACACACTGGGGCAGGAGGGAATGAGGCTGATACACACACTGGGGCTGGGGAATGGGGTTGAGACACACACTGGGGCTGGAGGGAAAGAGGCTGTCACACACTGGGACTGGGGGGAATGAGGCTGACACGCACACTGGGTCTTGGCAATGGGGTTGAGACTGGGAGGCTGTCACACACTGGGACTAGGGGGAATGAGGCTGAAACACACTGATGCTGAGACATGGGCGGAGGAATGAGGTTGAGACACACACTGGGGTTGGAGGGAATGAGGCTGACACACACTGGGGTTGAGACATGGGCTGGGAAATGGGGTTAAGGACACTGGTGCTGGGAGGAATGAGGCTGACACAATCTGGGGCTGGACGAAATGAGGCTGACACACACTGGTGATGGGAGGAATGAGGCTGACACAAACTGGGGCTGGAGGAAATGAGGTTGACACACACTGTGGCTGGGGAATGAGACACACACTGGTATAGAGTTATGGGCTGGGGAATGCAGTTGAGACACACACTGGGTTGGAGCAAATGAGGCTGACACACACGATGGCTAGGCAATGGGGCTAAGACACACACTGGGTCTAGGGGGAATGAAGTTGACACACACTGGGGTTAAAACACTTACTGGTGAATGGGTAGAGACACTCACTGGTGCTGGAGGGAATAAGGTTGACACACACTGAGGCTGAGACATGGGCTGGTGGAATGAGGTTGAGTCACACACTGGGGCTGGAGGGATTGAGGCTGACAAACACTGTGGCTTGGGAGTGGGGTTGAGACACACATTGGGGCTGGGGAATAGGGTTGAAACACGCACTTGGGGCTGGAGGTAATGAGGCTGACACACACTGGGGCTGACAAACACTGTGGCTTGGGAGTGGGGATGAGACACACATTTGGGTTGGTGAATTGGGTTGAGACACACACTAGGGCTGGAGGTAATGAGGCTGACACACACTGGGGCTGGAGAATGGGGTTGATACACACACTGGGGCTGGAGGGAATGAGGCTGACACAAACACTGGGGCTGGGGAATGGGGTTGAGACACACACTGGGGCAGAAGGGAAAGAGGCTGACACACACTGGGACCTGGGGGGAATGAGGCTGACACACACTGGGGTTAAACCACATGCTGGTGAATGAGTTGAGACACACACTGGGGCTGGAGGGATTGAGGCTGACACACACTGTGGCTGGGGAGTGAGGTTGAGACACACACTGGGACGAGAAGGAATGAGGATGACACACACTGCGTGTAGGAATGGGGTTGAGACACACACTGGGACTAGGGGGAATGAGGCTGATACACACTGGGAATGAACCACATGCTGGTGAATGGGGTTGAGACACACAATGGGGCTGGTAGGTTATGAGGCTGATCCATACTGGGGCTGGAGTGAATGAGGGCTAATACACAATGGGGCTAGAGGGAATCTGGGGTTGAAACACTAGCTGGTGAATGGGTAGAGACACACACTGGGGCTGTAGGGAATGAGGCTGACACACACTGAGGCTGACACATGGGCAGGGAATAAGGTTTAGACACACACTGGGACTGAGGGAATGAGGCTGACACACACTGTGGCTGGGGAGTGGGGTTTGAGACACACACTTGCAATAGAAGGATTGAGACTGACACACACACTGGGGCAGGAGGGAATGAGGCTGACACACACTTGGTCTTTGGAATGGGGTTGAGGCACACACTGGGGCTGGAGGGAATGAGGTTGACACACACTGAGGCAGAGACATGGACAGGGAAAAAGGTTTAGACACACACTGGGACTGAGGGAATGAGGCTGACACACACTGTGGCTGGGGAGTGGGGTTTGAGACACACACTTGGAATAGAAGGATTGAGACTGACACACACACTGGGGCTGGAGGGAATGAGGCTGACACACACTTGGTCTTTGGAATGGGGTTGAGACACACACTGGGGCTGAGACATGGGCTGTGGAATGAGGTTGAGACACAAACTGGGGCTGGGGAATGGGGTTGATACACACACTGGGGCTGGAGGGTATGAGGCTGACACACACTGTGGCTGGGGAATGGGGTTGAGACACAAATAATGGGGCTGGAGGGAATGAGGTTGACACACACTGAGGCTGAGACATGTTCTGGGGAATGAGGTTGAGACACACACTGGGGCTGGAGGGAATGAGGCTGTAACACACTGTGGCTGGGGAGTGGGGTTGAGACACACACTGGGACTAGAAGGAATGAGACTGATACACACTGGGTCTTTTGAATGGGGTTGAGACACACACTGGGACTAGGGGGAATGAGGCTGACACACACTGGGGATGAACCACACGCTGGTGAATGGGGTTGAGAAACACACTGGGGCTGAGACATGGGCTAGGGAATGAGGTTGAGACACAAACTGGGGCTAGGGAATTGGGTTGAGACACATTGGGTCTGGGGAATGGGGGTTAGACACACACTGAGACTAGGGGGAATGAGGCTGACACCACTGGGTCTTGGGAATGGAGTTGAGACACACACTGGGACTAGGGGGAATGAGGCTGACACACACTGGGGATGAACCACATACTAGTGAAAGGGGTTGAGACATACACTGGGGCTGGGACATGGGCTGGGGAATGCAGTTGAGACCCTCAATGGGGTTGGAGGGAATGAGGCTGACCCATACTGGTGCTGGAGGGAATGAGGGCTGAAACACACTGGGTCAAGTGGGAATGAAGTTGACACGCACTGGGGTTGAAACACTTGCTGGTGAATGGGTAGAGTCACACACTGGTGCTGGAAGGAAAAAGGTTGACACACACTGAGGCTGAGACATGGGCTGTGGAATGAGGTTGAGACACAATGTATCTAGGGGAATGAAGTTGACACACACTGGGGTTGAAGCACTTGCATGTGAATGGGTAGAGACACATACTGGTGCTGGAGGGAATAAGGTTGACACACACTGGGGCTGACACATGGGCTGGAGAATGGTGTTAAGACACAAACTGTGGCAGGGAGGAATGAGGCTGACCCATACTGGGGCTGGAGGGAATGAGGCTGACACACACTGGGTCTAGGGGGAATAAGGCTGACACACTGGGTCTGGTGAATGGGTAGAGACACACTGGGGCTGGAAGGAATGAGGTTGACACACACTGAGGCTGAGACATGGGTTGGGGAATGAGGTTGAGACACACACTGGGGCTGGAGGGAATGAGGCTGACACACACTGTGGCTGGGAAATGGGGTTGAGAAACACACTGGGACTAGGGGGAATGAGGCTGACACACACTAGGGATGAACCACATGCTGGTGAATGTGGTTGAGACACACACTGGGGCTGAGACATGATCTGGGGTATGAGGTAGAGACAAACACTGGGGCTGGGGAATGAGGCTGACACACACTGGGGCTTGTGAATGGGGTTGATACACACACTGGGGCTGGAGGGAATGAGGCTGACACACACACTGGGGCTGAGGAATGGGGTTGAGACACACACTGGGGCTGGAGGGAAAGAGGCAGACACACACCCGGGGCTGGGAGAATGAGGCTGACACACATTGAGGCTGAGAAATGGGGTTGAGACACAAACTGGGGCTGGAGGGAATGAGGCTGACACACACTGAGGTTAAACCACACGCTGGTGAATGGTTTGAGACACACACTGGACCTGGAGGACATGAGGCTGACACACACTGTGGCTGGGGAGTGGGGTTTAGACATACACTGGGACTAGAAGGAATGAGACTGACACACACTGGGGCTGAGACATGGGCTGAGGAATAAGCTTGAGACACACTGGGGCTGGTGGGGAATGAGGCTGACGCACTGGGTAGAGACAAAGGCTGGGGAATGGGGTTAAGACACACTCTGGTGCTGGGAGGAATGAGTCTGACAAAAACTGGGGCTGGAGGAAATGAGGCTGACACACATAAGGGCTGGGGGATATGAGGTTGACACACACTGTGGCTGGGGAATGAGACACACACTGGAGCTAGGGGGAATGAGGCTGACACACACTATGGCATGGCAATGGGGCTAAGACACACCCTGGGGCAGGGAGGAATGAGGCTGACCCATACTGGGGCTGGAGGGAATGAGGTTTGACACACACTGGGTCTAGGGGAATTAAGTTGACACACACTGAGGTTGAAACACTTGCTGGTGAATGGGTAGAGACACACTCTGGGGCTGGGAGGAATAAACCTGACACACAATGGGGCTGGAGGGAATGAGGCTGACACACATTGGGGCTTATACATTGGCAGGGGAATGCAGTTGAGACACACAATGGGGTTGGAGGGAATGAGGCTGACACACACTGTTGCTAGGCAAAGGGGTTAAGACACACACTATGGCTGGGAGGAATTAGGCTGACACAAATTGTGGCTAGGCAATGGGGTTAAGACAAGCACTGTGGCTAGGAAGAATGAGGCTGACCCATACTGGGGCTGGAGTGAATGAGGCTGACACAAACTGGGGTTGAGAAATGGGATTGAGATACACACTGGGACTAGGGGGAATGAGGCTGACACACTGAGTCTGGTGAATGGGTAGAGACACACACTGTGGCTGGAGGGAATAAGGCTGACACACACTGTGGCTGAGGTGTGGGGTTGAGCCACACACTGGGACTATGGGAATGGGCCTGACACACACTGGGGATGAACCACTTGCTGGTGAATGTGGTTGAGACACACACTGGGGCTGATACATTGGCTGGGGAATGCGGTTGAGACAAACACTGGGGCTGGGGAATGGGGTTGAGACACACAATGGGGCTGGAGGGAATGAGGCTGACACACACTGTGGCTGGTGAATGGGGTTGATACACACACTGGGGCAGGAGGGAATGAGGCTGATACACACACTGGGGCTGGGGAATGGGGTTGAGACACACACTGGGGCTGGAGGGAAAGAGGCTGTCACACACTGGGACTGGGGGGAATGAGGCTGACACGCACACTGGGTCTTGGCAATGGGGTTGAGACTGGGAGGCTGTCACACACTGGGACTAGGGGGAATGAGGCTGAAACACACTGATGCTGAGACATGGGCGGAGGAATGAGGTTGAGACACACACTGGGGTTGGAGGGAATGAGGCTGACACACACTGGGGTTGAGACATGGGCTGGGAAATGGGGTTAAGGACACTGGTGCTGGGAGGAATGAGGCTGACACAATCTGGGGCTGGACGAAATGAGGCTGACACACACTGGTGATGGGAGGAATGAGGCTGACACAAACTGGGGCTGGAGGAAATGAGGTTGACACACACTGTGGCTGGGGAATGAGACACACACTGGTATAGAGTTATGGGCTGGGGAATGCAGTTGAGACACACACTGGGTTGGAGCAAATGAGGCTGACACACACGATGGCTAGGCAATGGGGCTAAGACACACACTGGGTCTAGGGGGAATGAAGTTGACACACACTGGGGTTAAAACACTTACTGGTGAATGGGTAGAGACACTCACTGGTGCTGGAGGGAATAAGGTTGACACACACTGAGGCTGAGACATGGGCTGGGGAATGAGGTTGAGTCACACACTGGGGCTGGAGGGATTGAGGCTGACAAACACTGTGGCTTGGGAGTGGGGTTGAGACACACATTGGGGCTGGGGAATAGGGTTGAAACACGCACTTGGGGCTGGAGGTAATGAGGCTGACACACACTGGGGCTGACAAACACTGTGGCTTGGGAGTGGGGATGAGACACACATTTGGGTTGGTGAATTGGGTTGAGACACACACTAGGGCTGGAGGTAATGAGGCTGACACACACTGGGGCTGGAGAATGGGGTTGATACACACACTGGGGCTGGAGGGAATGAGGCTGACACAAACACTGGGGCTGGGGAATGGGGTTGAGACACACACTGGGGCAGAAGGGAAAGAGGCTGACACACACTGGGACCTGGGGGGAATGAGGCTGACACACACTGGGGTTAAACCACATGCTGGTGAATGAGTTGAGACACACACTGGGGCTGGAGGGATTGAGGCTGACACACACTGTGGCTGGGGAGTGGGGTTGAGACACACACTGGGACGAGAAGGAATGAGGATGACACACACTGCGTGTAGGAATGGGGTTGAGACACACACTGGGACTAGGGGGAATGAGGCTGATACACACTGGGAATGAACCACATGCTGGTGAATGGGGTTGAGACACACAATGGGGCTGGTAGGTTATGAGGCTGATCCATACTGGGGCTGGAGTGAATGAGGGCTAATACACAATGGGGCTAGAGGGAATCTGGGGTTGAAACACTAGCTGGTGAATGGGTAGAGACACACACTGGGGCTGTAGGGAATGAGGCTGACACACACTGAGGCTGACACATGGGCAGGGAATAAGGTTTAGACACACACTGGAACTGAGGGAATGAGGCTGACACACACTGTGGCTGGGGAGTGGGGTTTGAGACACACACTTGCAATAGAAGGATTGAGACTGACACACACACTGGGGCAGGAGGGAATGAGGCTGACACACACTTGGTCTTTGGAATGGGGTTGAGACACACACTGGGGCTGAGACATGGGCTGGGGAATGAGGTTGAGACACAAACTGGGGCTGGGGAATGGGGTTGATACACACACTGGGGCTGGAGGGAATGAGGCTGACACACACTGTGGCAGGGGAATGGGGTTGAGACACAAATAATGGGGCTAGAGAGAATGAGGTTGACACACTCTGGGGTTGAAACACTAGCTGGTGAATGGGTAGAGACACACACTGGGGCTGTAGGGAATGAGGCTGACACACACTGAGGCTGATACATGGGCTGAGGAATGAGGTTGAGACACACACTGGGGCTGGGAGGTTATGAGGCTGACCCATACTGGGGCTGGAGGGAATGCGGGCTAACACACACTGGGGCTAGGGGGAATGAGGCTGACACACACTGAGGCTGAGACATGGGCTTTGGAATGAGGTTGTGACACACACTGAGGCAGGATTGAATGAGGCTGACACAAACTGTGGCTAGGCAATGGGGTTAAGACACACACTGGGACTAGAAGGAATGAGGAAGACACACACTGGGTCTGGGGCATGGGGTTGAGACACACACTGGGACTAGAAGGAATGAGGATGACACACACTGCATCTAGGCATTGGGGTTGAGACACACACTGGGGATGAACTACATGCTGGTGAATGGGGTTGAGAAACACACTGGGCCTGGAGGGAATAAGGGTGACACACACTGGGGCTAGGGATTGGGGTTGATACACACACTGGAACTAGGGGGAAAGAGGCTGACACACTGGGGCTGAGACATGGGCTGAGGAATGAGGTTGAGACACACTGGGGCTGGTGGGGAATGAGGCTGACACACACTGGGGTTGAGGCATGGGCTGGGGAATGGGGTTGAGACACATACTGGGGTTGGAGGGATTGAGGCTGACACACACTGGAGCTGGAGGGAATGAGACTGACACACATCGGGGCTGGGGGATAAGGGGTTGACACACACTGTGGCTGGGGAATGAGACACACACTGGGGCTAGGGGGAATGAGGCTGCCACACACTGGGGCTGAGACATGGGCTGGGGAATGCAGTTGAGGCACACACTGAGGTTTGAGGCAATGAGGCTGACACACACTCAGGTAAGGCAGTGGGGCAATGACACACACTGGGGCTGGAGAGAATGAGGCTGACACACACTTTGGCTGAGACATGGGCTGGGGAATGAGGTTGAGACACAGACCGGGGTTGGAGAAAATGAGGCTGATACACACTGTGGCTCGGGAATGGGGTTGAGACACACACCGGCACTAGGGGGAATGAGGCTGACACACACTGGCTCTCGGGAATGGTGTTGAGATACACACTGGCACTAGGGGGAATGAGGCTGACACACACTGGGGCTGAGACAATGGCTGAGGAATGAGGATGAGACACACAGGGGTTGGAGGGAATGAGGCTGACAGACACTGTGGCTAGTGAGTGGGGTTGATACACACACTGGGACTAAAACGAATGAGGCTGGCACACACTGGGGCTGGGGAATGAGGTTGAGACACTGGTTTTCGGGGGAATGAGACTGACACACACTGGGTCTGGGAAATGTGGTTGAGACACACGCTGGGGTTGGAGGGAAAGAGGCTGACACACACTGGGACCTGGGGGGAATGAGGCTGACACACACTGGGGTTAAACCACATGCTGGTGAATGAGTTGAGACACACACTGGGGCTGGAGGGATTGAGGCTGACACACACTGTGGCTGGGGAGTGGGGTTGAGACACACACTGGGACGAGAAGGAATGAGGATGACACACACTGCGTGTAGGAATGGGGTTGAGACACACACTGGGACTAGGGGGAATGAGGCTGATACACACTGGGAATGAACCACATGCTGGTGAATGGGGTTGAGACACACAATGGGGCTGGTAGGTTATGAGGCTGATCCATACTGGGGCTGGAGTGAATGAGGGCTAATACACAATGGGGCTAGAGGGAATCTGGGGTTGAAACACTAGCTGGTGAATGGGTAGAGACACACACTGGGGCTGTAGGGAATGAGGCTGACACACACTGAGGCTGACACATGGGCAGGGAATAAGGTTTAGACACACACTGGGACTGAGGGAATGAGGCTGACACACACTGTGGCTGGGGAGTGGGGTTTGAGACACACACTTGCAATAGAAGGATTGAGACTGACACACACACTGGGGCAGGAGGGAATGAGGCTGACACACACTTGGTCTTTGGAATGGGGTTGAGACACACACTGGGGCTGAGACATGGGCTGGGGAATGAGGTTGAGACACAAACTGGGGCTGGGGAATGGGGTTGATACACACACTGGGGCTGGAGGGAATGAGGCTGACACACACTGTGGTAGGGGAATGGGGTTGAGACACAAATAATGGGGCTAGAGAGAATGAGGTTGACACACTCTGGGGTTGAAACACTAGCTGGTGAATGGGTAGAGACACACACTGGGGCTGTAGGGAATGAGGCTGACACACACTGAGGCTGATACATGGGCTGAGGAATGAGGTTGAGACACACACTGGGGCTGGGAGGTTATGAGGCTGACCCATACTGGGGCTGGAGGGAATGCGGGCTAACACACACTGGGGCTAGGGGGAATGAGGCTGACACACACTGAGGCTGAGACATGGGCTTGGGAATGAGGTTGTGACACACACTGAGGCAGGATTGAATGAGGCTGACACAAACTGTGGCTAGGCAATGGGGTTAAGACACACACTGGGACTAGAAGGAATGAGGAAGACACACACTGGGTCTGGTGCATGGGGTTGAGACACACACTGGGACTAGAAGGAATGAGGATGACACACACTGCATCTAGGCATTGGGGTTGAGACACACACTGGGGATGAACTACATGCTGGTGAATGGGGTTGAGAAACACACTGGGCCTGGAGGGAATAAGGGTGACACACACTGGGGCTAGGGATTGGGGTTGATACACACACTGGAACTAAGGGGAAAGAGGCTGACACACTGGGGCTGAGACATGGGCTGAGGAATGAGGTTGAGACACACTGGGGCTGGTGGGGAATGAGGCTGACACACACTGGGGTTGAGGCATGGGCTGGGGAATGGGGTTGAGACACATACTGGGGTTGGAGGGATTGAGGCTGACACACACTGGAGCTGGAGGGAATGAGACTGACACACATCGGGGCTGGGGGATAAGAGGTTGACACACACTGTGGCTGGGGAATGAGACACACACTGGGGCTAGGGGGAATGAGGCTGCCACACACTGGGGCTGAGACATGGGCTGGGGAATGCAGTTGAGGCACACACTGAGGTTTGAAGCAATGAGGCTGACACACACTCAGGTAAGGCAGTGGGGCAATGACACACACTGGGGCTGGAGAGAATGAGGCTGACACACACTTTGGCTGAGACATGGGCTGGGGAATGAGGTTGAGACACAGACCGGGGTTGGAGAAAATGAGGCTGATACACACTGTGGCTCGGGAATGGGGTTGAGACACACACTGGCACTAGGGGGAATGAGGCTGACACACACTGGGGCTGAGACAATGGCTGAGGAATGAGGATGAGACACACAGGGGTTGGAGGGAATGAGGCTGACAGACACTGTGGCTAGTGAGTGGGGTTGATACACACACTGGGACTAAAACGAATGAGGCTGGCACACACTGGGGCTGGGGAATGAGGTTGAGACACACTGGTTTTCGGGGGAATGAGACTGACACACACTGGGTCTGGGAAATGTGGTTGAGACACACGCTGGGGTTGGAGGGAATGAGGCTGACACACACTGTGGCTAGGCAATGGGGTTAAGACACACACTGGGGCTGTGAGGAATGAGGCTGACACACACTGGGGCTGGGGGATATGAGGTTGACACACACTGTGGCTGGGGAATGAGACACACACTGGGGCTAGGAGGAATGAGGCTGACACACACTGGGGCTGAGACATGGGCTGCGGAATGCGGTTGAGACACACACGGGGTTGGAGGAAATGAGGCTAACACACAATGTGGCTGGTGAGTGGGGTTGATACACACACTGGGACTGGGGAATGAGGTTGAGACACACACTGGGACTAGGGGGAATGAGGTTGACACACACTGGGTCTTGGGAATGGGGATGAGACACACACAGGGACTAGGGGGAATGAGGATGACACAAACTGGGGCTGAGACATGGGCTGAGAAATGAGGTTGAGACACACAAGGGCTGGAGGGAATGAGGCTGAAACACATTGGGGCTGGGGGATATGTGGTTGACAAACACTGTGGCTGGGGAATGATACACACACTGGGGGTAGGGTGTAAGAGGCTGACACACACTGGGGCTGAAACATGGGCTGGGGAATGGGGTTGAGATCCACACTGGGGCTGGAGGGAATGAGGCTGACAAACCATGTGGCTAGGAAATAGGGTTAAGACACACACCGGAGCTGGGAGGAATGAGGCTGACACACACCGGGGCTGGAGGAAATGAGGCTGAGACACACTTGGCTGAGACATGGGCTGGGGAGTGAGGTTGAGAAACCCAATGGGGCTGGGGAATGGGGTTGAGACACACACGGGGACGAGGGGAAATGAGGCTGACACACACTGAGGCTTGGGAATGGGGTTGAGGCACACACTGGGACTAGGTGGAATGAGGTTGATACATATGTTGTCCTGGGCATGGGGTTGAGACACACACTGGGACTAGGGGGAATGAGGCTGACACACACTGGATCTGGGTAAGGGGGTTGAGAAACACACTGGGACTAGGGGGAATGATGCTGATACACACTGGTGCTGAGGCATGACCCGGAGAATTGGGTTGAGACACACACTGGGGCTGGAAGGAATCTGGCTGACACACACTGTGGCAAGGCATTGGGGTTAAGACACACAATGGGGCTGGGAGGAATGATGCTGACACACACTGCGGCTGGGGTATATGATGCTGACACACACTGGGGTTGAGACACATACTGGGGCTGGAGGGAATAATGCTGACACATGCTGGGGCTGGATGAAATAAGCCTGACACACACTGGGGCTGAGGGAATGGGGAAACTAGACATATTGGGTCTGAGGGAATGGGTCTGACACACTGGGACTGAGGGAATGTTGTTGAGACACAATGAATCTGGGGAAAAGAGGCTGAGAGCTAGAAATGGGCCTATAGGTGGAGAGACATATGGGTCGTGAAAACAGACAAGGGGGCCTGGAGATGTAGAGACATGGAGCCCGGGAGATGAAGATACACAGGGAGCCTGGAGAATCACAGGGGCTTGGAGAATCACAGGGGGGCTTGAGGATGGAGAGATGCAAGAGGGTCTGGAGTAACACGGGGGAATGAAGACACACATAAAGTGTTTGATCAGGGAAATTCACATTTTGTCCTGCTCAAAAACTTCTTTCACTATACATTATCTGGTTATGATGATGACATTGGTTATATTTCTACATAAACAGGCACCTTCCAGATAATGTGATCTACATGAATAGTGAATTTTAGCTGAAGACGCTGCTCAGTGAGGCTCAATTCTTCAGAGGTTCTCTATGGCAGCGAAACCACCATATACTGTATGTAAGAAAAGACTTCCAAAATGACTGGTCTATACCTAGTGCAGAGGGATGGATGGTGTATCATTCACCAATATTTCTGTTTCCAACCCTTGCTCCCCTCAGCAGCTTGCAAAAGCACCTCCAGGCTCTAAAAGGAGGAAATATACTGCCCTCCTCAACAGACTCACCCCCTTTAACAGACCCTTCCCTATAAGGGCTGCTTCCAGAGTTTTCCTGGGCTGGTTTTCCATCCCAATCTGCCATTGAATAGAGATGCCAGAAAATGTAAATCTACCTCTGAGGTTGGGACATAGCATTTCATAGGATACATCACTAGAGATCAGTAATTATGCAGCTTGGAAAAAAATGTAGTGTCTTTACTGGCATGGACTATAAACTCATCTTAGACTGCCTAAAAATTAGAGCCCCACGGAAATCATGTGAGGACTAGTAATTCTGACCTTCACTACTGTGGGTCCTGTGGAAAATTATTGAAAAATGAATAAGGACCATTACCTCTGGAAACATTTGGAGAGAAGACTCCATAAAAAAATATAATTTTGGACCAGACAACCCATGGTTTGATTTTACCCTCTATCTATCTTTCCTTTTTTATATGCTCCTGGAACCTATATTGTATAGAGTGCCAATTATTTTCTGTACATTGATAGGATCTTCATTATGTGCTTTTTTAAAAGTAAACCCGTATATATAAAATTGTTTATTTTTAACTTGAGAACTACTAAACCATATTTGATTAGGTTTTCACTGTAATGTTCATTATGATCCTCCAAGTCACATAGGCTATGAATCATCTTGCTATCATGTTAATTGGCTACATAAGCACACACACATTATACATATACATATATTCACATACACACTTTACATATACATATATTCACACACACACTACACATAAGCAGCTTCTGGTTGATTTTGGTGGTGATTTCAGAATGCCCAGAAGAAAATCTTAACTTGGCCAGGGCAGTGCTGCAGGGAAAAGTGCACGCCCGATATCACCAAATTCCACCCAAGCATTGATGGGTGCTGGACTATAAAATTGTTCATTTGTATGTATGTTTGCAACAAACTCAAGAACTAAAGAACTGATTTTGTTGAAATGTTCCTTGAGACCATCCGAGTAATATAGTATTATATATACACATACACACACCAATCATTTCTACTCATCAGGAAGCCATTACAGAGATAACTTACTGGGCTACTTCCAGCAGCAGCAATTCATGTAACCTGGAGAGCCGAACTATTGATCTGTCTCCTGCCCTCCCCTCTCTGCTGCCAGTTGATCCCATCCATCTCACCTCCTGATTGGCTGGCTGTAGCGCCAAACAGCCCTGGCAGAATTATTCTCTATTAAAGATAAGGGGAAGGTGACGATTGGCTCCTGTATCTAGTGACATGATTACACCATGATGGGACAGTGGTGTGGCATGCCTTGTCTAGAATTGTTGGGACAGAGTTGTGATCTGGTTAGGTGGAGGAGTGTGACACCACATTTTAATATTACCAGTAGTGGAGAGACAGGGCCAGCCCGAAAGAAGTTTGTGTCCCACAAGCAGAGAATACCAAACAGCTTTTTCCAGCTGCCAGTTTCCACCAGGGTCCGGAGCTCATGCTCAAGCACACCAAGAGCCGTGTACAGTACCAGCTGTGTGGGTTGCTGGAAGAAGTTTACATTGCAAGTGTGCTCTGCCTGGCTCTGATGCTCTTTGCCCAGAGAGGCAAAGGAGGGGTCACCAGGAGCTTAGCACTGTTATTTCAACTCTTCTGCCTGTTTGTTTCCCAGCACAAGCCACGCAGGATCTGTTCCCCCCATTAACCTCTTCCATCTGGATGTTTACAGACTGCTGCTGGGGCTGCATCCACTCAGCCCCCACCTATGAGCATTGTCCTTCCTTCCTCCAAGCATGAGTTCTGGGACTTCCACCACTGCTGCTGTTTTCTCAACTGCTGATTGGGAGGTGAGCAAAGCTGAGTACCAGGCACACTGCTGCCTCTTAGATCTAACTGCCCAGCATCTGCAGGGTAACTTCTGTATCTGAAACTTACCTGAGAAACTTTACTAGGAACATCAGATCATGCACAAAGGAGCAGAAATCTGGGGAGCTATTGGGAGCACCCAAGGTGCTGTCTCCTTCTTTTTGAAAAAAAAATAATAATCAATTGGCAAAGACAGATACTGTAGGCACTGCTAGTATTAATATAAAGTATGATTATTTTCTTGGATGAGTATCCTAATACATTGAACAGTGGGCTGATTCAGAGCCAGACACTCTGACCAGAGCACTCACTCTGAATCAGGGCCCTCCTACCTAAACTTGGAGTGGCCTCCTGGCCGCTCGCATAGCTGTGGGTGGCCACCCACAGCCTATGCGAGCATCCATGATGATGGTCGCGATGGTCAAGACCATCGCGACCATCGCGACCATCGGGCTTGCGACGAGACCCTGCAGTAGGGTCTTGGTGACCGCCAGCCCTTGAGTGATTTTGGCTCTATCAGAGCCAAAATCACTCCCACTGACATCACTAGTTATGTCAGTGTGGCCAGACTCAGACGGTTGGAGTTCCCATGGGAACGCTTACGTCTGGCAGACACGCCCCTGGCACGACCACCAAAGGGGGCGTGCTGTAAATCAACATCGACAGCATGCCCCCTTTGGCGCGAGACCCATAACGACAGCTACCCCATCATTATTTGGGTCTCGCGCATGCGCACAACGGAGCTCCCTCCGTCGTGCGCATGCGCTCTAAGGCACCATTGACCCGCTTGCGAGCGTTGCGAGCGCTCGCGAGCGGGTCTGAATCAGGCCCAGTATCACCAGGTGTTTGTAGAAGGCTGATGTGTGGCTGGTTGTGTACAGGAGTAGCCACCTATTAATCCTGTTCAAGCTCCATTGGTGAGCCAGGCAAAATAATCATAGGGCACAATTAATATAGTTTAATTATAATTGGAAAGAATGGAAAAAAAGTAGATGTTTTAGAGTAATTCAAGATATAAAACAAGAGTTGTTGAACAAATGCTTGATGTATGAGAATAGTGGGTGGGCATGGTTACAGTGCAAAAAAGTTTTTTTTTTAAATAAAACTCAATACAACATAAAGTACAGATGTCAGAGCCTTGTCATTTAAATATGTATTTTTAAATTGTATACTGAATCAGCAAATTTTACTTTTGTAGGGTGTATTTAGAGTATAGATCAGCAGTAATTCAGGTTCTTCACCTGCATTGCCTGCCTGTTTATTTCTGAGTGCGAATATACAGTATTAGAGATGAGTGGGTCTGGTTCCCTGACAACCGGACCCACCTGAACTTTTGGGATTTGAGGCAGATATGAGTCGGCTCGTATCTGAAAACGAGTCAAAACTTCATCATCCAGCTGTCGCATTCTCGCGGGTGTTGGATTCTATAAAGATCCCACAATTCACCGCTATTTTTCATTCCGGCTGTGGAAAGTGAAGAGAGAGGGAGCTGGGAGCTGTGCTGTGCTGTTTTTATATTGTCAATACCTAATACTTGTTACTGGCTGGCTGTTGTCTATAGAGGGGCTGGCTGGTTATTGTTGTGTCCATACGGGCTGGCTGGCTGTTGTTGTCTTGTCCATAGGGGCTGGCTGTCTGTCATTGTCCTGTCCATAGGGGCTGGCTGTTGTACTTGTCCTGTCCATAGGGGCTGGCTGTAGTGCTGTGTTGTGCAGGGGGTGCTCTGTCCTTCAGGGGTGCTCTAGTCTTCACCCACCCCCAGTGTGAAAAAATAATAAATAACAGTTTTATCTTAGCCACTCTTGTCATCAGTGCAGGGGTGCTGTGCTGCTGTCTTATAAGGGGCTGTTGCCTCTTTTCAGGGGTTCACACCAGTGTTAAAGAAAAAATTAATAAACATTTTTTTTGTGTTGCGTGTTAGCCATACCTGTCATCGACGTAGGTGCACAGTGGTGCTGTGCTGCTGTCGGTCGAGGGGCTGCTGGCCAAAAATAAACAAACCTTTTTTTTGGGCATGTGAGCCACACCTGTCTGTCACTGTGATTTCATTTCATTTATTTGTTATCATCAGCAAAACTAGTTTGACAGACGAAATTACGTTGCACAAAAACATGCTAAAAAAAACAGTGAAATAGCAATCCATGGTAGAGGTTATTACAGAAAGTTACATAAAATAATGATGTTAAATTAACTAAGAGACACATTCATAGCATTCAGCATGCGCACAGCAGATGGAAAAAAACTAACCCTCAAGCGACTCGTACGTGCCCGTAGTACTCTGAACCGCTTTAAAGACAGAAGCTTATCAAAAAATTCATGAATTGGATGGCTTGGATCCAATATGATACTCTCTTTAGAACCCTAAGCCCATAAACATCATGGATAGTTGGCAACTGCATGCCAATGATTTTGCTAGCAGTCCTAACAACCCGTTCCAGTGCACTCCTTTCACTCGCTGTGCAGTTGCCATACCAGATAATAATACCAAACTTCAGAATCCTCTCAATTGAGCATCTGTAAAAGTTTAACATGATTACTTTACTAACTCCTGAAATCCTCAAACGTCTTAAGAAAAACAAGTGCTGCTGCGCCTTTTTAATTAGTGACAGTGTGTTTAAAGACCTTATCAAATTTGACGCAACCTGGATACCAAAAAATGTAAAAGACTCAACAGTCTCAACATCCTGACTGCTAACAGACACTGGCAATTTCTGCTCTAAACATCTCCTATGAAAATCAATTACCAGTTCTTTTGTCTTATCACCATTTAGGAGCAAGTGATTATCACCACTCCAAGAAACCAATTTTTTGATCTCTTTTCTATAATGGGACTCATCATTCCCACTAATTAACCCAACGACTGCAATATCATCAGCAAATTTAATGATTTTCACAAAATCAGAAGTTGACACGCAGTCATGGGTAAATAGCGAGTATAATAGGGGGCTGAGAACACAACCCTGGGGAACACCAGTCTTAATCAACACTTCCCCCCGACACAGCACCTCCAATTCTAACTATTTGTGGTCTATCAATTAAAAAATTTAAAATCCAATTACAAGTAAACCCACTTAACCCCATGTCAAACAACTTAGATGTTAGTGAGATGGGAATGACCGTGTTAAAAGCAGAACTAAAATCGACAAAAAGTATCCGAACGTTAGAATTCCTCGCTTCCAAATGAGCTAAAATAAAGTGAAGTACTGTAAGTACCGCATCATCAGTGCAATGATTTTTCCTAAATGCAAACTGAAAAGGATCAAAATCTGCTGGGAAAGAAGATTGAATATGTCTTAATACTAGCCTTTCAAAGCATTTCATTATCAGTGAAGTTAGTGCAGTTGGGCGATAATCATTAAGGCATTTTACTACCCCCTTTTTAGGAACTGGAACAATGTTTGCCAACTTAACACAATTTGGCACTACACAATTAAAAAGGGACAAATTATATAAGACCATTAATATCCAACCTAACTGGTCTGCACATCCTTTGAGGACTTTACCAATAATCCCGTGTCATCGGCATAGCTGCGCAAGGCTTCTGTGCTCCTGTCTATCGATGGGTTGCTGTCCAAAATAAAAAATAAACAATTTTTTTCTGTGCATGTCAGCCACACCTGGTTGTCTCTATCATCGTCGCAGCTGCGCATGGGTGCTGTGCTCCTGTCTGTTGAGGGGCTGCTGCCCAAAATAATAAAAGTAAAACCAACAAATTTTTTTGTGTGTGGTTGTGTGCGTAGTGAGTATAGAGGACAGTCACATGACCGGAGAGCAGGATCCACATACCAGTCTTGAAGCTGCCGGCAGCAGTCTTGATGATGATGCAAGGCCATTAACATCATCTATGAATGCCGATGTTCCAGGGTTTAAGTCAGGCTAAAAAATCTACTTTTACCATGTTAAAGCAAAAAAAATGTAAAGCTAAGTCAGCTTTAGAGAAACCAAAAATTGGTAATATGCCAATCATTACATGAAGTGGCAAGGAAAGGATTAGGCATTGGCCTCTATAAATGACTGATGGTTATAGTGATAATTTAACCCCTTACTACTAGGAGTGGTACAAAAAAATTACAATTGTTAAGGTCAGTAAGACACAGGAACCAACTGTGCGCTCGGAAAAATCAAAAATCCCAGAGGAGAGTCCAAGTGTGTCCGTGGTTGCCATGTGTGAGCCTGACCTTCTAATACTGTACTTGAAGAGGATCCTCCTTTTGCCATTTATGTGCCTTCTGATTTAGAAATCGGGGATGCTTCTGTGGAATTGCATGAGGATGATGAGGAGGATATTTATGTAGTTGGCAATAATCCGGACAACCTTTGCCAAGCCATATGTAACCGCTGCCAAGTAACAGTGAGTAGAGGTAAGGACTATAACCATCTTGGAACCTCCTCCCTGTTATGTCACTTGAAGTGCATTCATCACTAACAGAAACTTTAGGGACAAAAAAAACAACAACAATCAGTCCAGCGTCACCAAGCTGCTCCCTTCTATCTGTATCGAAGCTCCTGCAATATCCACCACCAACACCTGCATCATCATCAATACCCTCATTTGTGATCAAAAGTAGTCCTGCATCCAATATCACTGACTCCTCTCCTATCTGTTGTTCCTCAGAAGGATCCTTGAGTGTTATGCCTGCTGCTGCTGTTGTTGCTATAAGTGGATCTTCATCCCAGAAGAGGACCATGTAGAAGACTACTATTAGTAGTTCAGGAAGTTCAACAAAACAATTGACTATCACACAGTGATTTTCATTGGTGAACAAGTATGACAGCAAATACCCAGCTGCGCAGCAGATGACTGATGCCATAAAAGCTATGCTGGTATTAGATGTGCATCCAGTGTCCATCATTAATGCAGTGGGCTTTACCCAGTTAATGGAGGTCCTGTGTCCCACTACAATGTGCCTTCTAGATTCCACTTCTCTAGAATAGCATTTCTCAATCTGTACAAGGGCATTTAAAAAATCTTATTAATGTCCTCCGAATTGCTTTTGTGCCCACTGTCCACTTAACCACAGATATGTGGACAAGTGGGACAGGGCAAATTAAAGATTACATGACTGTGACAGCCCACTGTGTAGGTGTATTGCCTCCAACAGTGCAAACAGCAGCAGCATCATCTAACAAATGCCAGCTCATTCAGAAGCAGGCTACTCTGTGTTTCACTGGTTGCACTAAGAGGCATACAGCTGAGAACCTCTTAGAGAAACTCAGGGAAATCATTGCAAAATGGCTTAACCCACTTTGACTCTCCTCAGGATTTGTGATTTCTGACAATGCCAGCAATATTGTGTGAGCATTTAATGTGGGCGAATTCAATTACATCACATGTTTTGCTCTCACAATTAATCTAGTGGTGCAACATTTTTTTTAAAAATGACAGGGGAATGCAGGAGATGCTTTCGGTGGCACAAAAAAGATTTCTGGACATTTTTTACATTCAGCAACTGCATGTCAAAGATTGCAGCATCAGCAAGAACTGTTAAATTTGCCCTGCCATTGTCACGACCAGAGTTACTCGGCATGGTGGTTGACGGGTAATACCTGTGAAGTCACTATGGTGGGGGGCATCTGGCAGTGGTGCTGGTGTTTGGTGAGGGGCATTGGCTGTGTGTGGTTCTGTGTGGGAATGTTGTCACTTTGGACTGGTGAGGCCTGGTGGTGCTTCCGTTCCACTCTGGCATGGGCACCACCATCTTGCCTCCGATCACGTGAACTAATCGCCCAATCCTGGTTTGTCACATGCTCTCTCTGGCCAGTCACAGCACAGCACTTGGTATTTAGGGAGGTTCAGAGCCTCACTTCATTGCCAGTGCAACGTGTGCCTCCCAAGAAATTATTTTAGGACTACCCTGGTTACACCACCACAATCCCAAAATAAACTGGTGTTCTATGCAATCCTCTCATGGGGGGTTGATTGCCAGAAATCCTGTCTTCCCAAAATTCGACCAGTAAGGAAAACAGTTTCATTAGTTCCTCCAGTTATCTCTAGAGATTACCAGGAGTACACTGATGTATTTTCTGAACAATAGGCTAATATATTACCTCCTCACAGAGAATAGGATTGTCCAAATGATTTATTGCCCGACAAGATGCCACCTCGGGGCCGCACCTATCCTCTTTCCTTGCCTGAGACCAAAGTAATATCTGAATACATCCAGGAGAATTTAGAGAAAGGATTTATTTGCCCCTCCACCTCTCCTGCCGGAGCGGTGTTCTTTTTTGTGGACAAAAATGATGGTGGTCTAAGACCTTTTATTGATTATCGGGGGCCTCAAAGACATAATGGTCAAAAATCGATATCCGCTTCTGCTAATCACTGAGCTATTCAATAGAGTCAAGGGATCCATCATATTCTCTAAATTAGATCTGAGAGGGGCCTATAACCTCAATAGTATTCACACAGGTGATGAGTTTCAAGACTGCTTTTAATACCAGAGATGGACATTTTGAATATCTTGTGATGTCTTTTGGATTGAGCAATGGCCCTGCTGTCTATCAGTGTTTTGTTAATTAAATTTTCTGGGACTTACTTTACCTTTATCAGTTGTTGACTATTTGGACGATATATTATTTTTTACATCTTCAGTAGAAGAACATCACAAGCATGTGAAGGAATTACTGTCTCGTCCGAGGAGGAATCACCACTATTGTAATTGGACAAATGCTTTTTTGATGTACCCAGTATGCCATTACTTGCCTACATCATTTCTGGCTCTCGTCAAGAAATGGACCCTAAAAAGGTACAGGCAATCCTGGAATGGTCTCGACCTCAATCTGTGAAAGCCATCCATAGACTACTTGGATTCACCAACTACTGCAGGCATTTTATCAAGGGATTTTATTCTTTGATGGCTCCAATTATGGCCCTGACCCATAAAGGTGCTAATCCAGCCATATGGTCACCAGAAGCAGAGACTGCCTTCCAACTTCTGTAACAAGCATTTATTTCAGCTCCGGTTCTAAGAACACCAGATATAGATAGGCTCTTCCTGTTGAAGGTAGATGCATTGTCTGAAGCTGTGGGAGCAGTTCTGTCCCAGCGGTATGAAGACAACTGAATCCACCCTTGTGGCTTTTCTCCAAGAAGTGTACTCCCGCCGAAAGAAACTGTGCTATAGGTGAACAAGTACTCCTGGCAGTAAAGCTGGTGTTAAAAGAGTGGAGATACCGGCTGGAAGGGGCCAAATTTCCCTTTACCATTTTCACAGGTCATAGGAATCTCCTCTTCCTTAAGAATATCCAGTGTGTGAACCCCCGTCTAGCCCGATGGGCAATTTTCTTCGCTCGATTCCATTTTATCCTGACTTCCCGAGCTGGAGCTCTAAACCAGAAAGCAGATGCTCTCTCCAGGTCCCTCCTCTGTAGCGACAATTCAGAGACCATGCATAGTGCACCAGTATTGGAATCAAGAGTGTTTGCCAGCATACAATTACAGCCTCCCACTGTGAAAACCTTCATGGCCCCGGAGTTAAGGAAGCAGCTCCTCACTTGGGCTCATTCCTCTCATTTTGCAGGTCACTCAGGTACTCGGAAGACTCTGGAACTTCTAAGAAGGGGCTTCTGGTGGCCATCTATGAAGTCTGATGTGATGGAGTTCATTTCTTCATGTATCTCTTGTGCTCAGCATAAATCTTTGTGTCAGGCCACAGCTGGTGAGTTGTTACCCCTGCCTATTCCATCACATCCTTGGACACATCTCTCCAAGGATTTTGATACAGATTTACCAAATTTTCAGGGTTACACCACCATCTGGGATGTGGTAGACCGATTCTCGAAAAATGGTCCATTATGTACCTTTAAAGTAGCTTCCGACTGCTCTTGATTTGGCTCACTTGTTCGTCCAACATATATTTCGTCTCCATGGACTTCCTGCCGAAATAGTCTCAGATCATGGTGCTCAATTTGTGGAAAAATTCTGGAGAGTGCTGTTTGTTCTGCAAATTAAACTAAACTTCTCCACAGCCTATCATCCACAAAGCAACGGATCTACAGAGAGAGTTAATCAGGACTTTGAGACCTTCCTATGGATCTTCATGACATCTTCTCAAGACAACTGGTCTGATTTACTTCCCTCGGGCTGAATTTGCGCTTAACTCCTCTTACCATTCATCTACGAATCAAAATCCATTCCAAGTAGTCTATGGTCTTCATCTTCAGGTTCCCTAGTTTCAAAGCATGCCTGTTTTTGATGTGCCTGTGGTTTAAGACACTATACGGAGATTTGTATCTATATGGACTCAAGTACGTACTGACTTGGAGAAGGCGTCCTCTCATTACAAATTTCAGGCAGACAGGAAACGTAGGAAGGTACCACGCATGCAAATTGGAGACCAAGTCTGGCTATCCACTTGGAATCTACATCTCAGAGTGGCTTCGATGAAATTTGCCCCATGTTTCATCGGGCCCTTCTCAATTATCAAAGTGATCAATCCTGTGGCTTATCACCTTAAGTTACCTCCTTACCTAAAAGTCCCCAATTCTTTTCATATTTCCCTGCTCAAACCCTTGATCCTGAACAAATTTCATAAAGTTATTCCTGTTCCTCCTTGGATTCACACTGAAAGAGGTGTGGAATTTGAAGTCTATCAGGTTCTGGACTCTCATATCCGCCGAGGGCAACTTCAATATCTTCTGGATTGGAAGGGTTATGGCCCGGAAGAACGCTGTTGGACCGATGCCTGAGATATCCATGCTCCTGCCCTGGTCAGGAGATTCCATACTGCTCATCTGGAAAAGCCTGGTGAGTGTCCTGAGGCAACCAATAAGGGGGGGTACTGTCACGACCAGAGTTTCTCGGCATCGTGGTCAACGGATATCACCTGTGAGGCCACTATGGCAGGGAGTGTCTGGCGGTGGTGCTGGTGTTTGGCGAGGGGCATTGGCTGTGCATGGTTCTGTGTGGGCATGTTGTCACTTTGGGCTGGTGAGGCCTGGTGGTGCTTCCATTCCATTCCGGCATGGGTGCCGTTATCTTGCTTCAAGTCATGTAACCTAATCACCCAATCCTGGTTTGTCACATGCTCTCTCTGGCCAGTCACGGCACAGTACTTTGTATTTAGGGAGGTTCAGAGTCAAGCTTCATTGCCAGTGCAACGTGTTTCTCAACATAGCTGAGAGAGAGTTCCCTGTGCTCACCACCTGTTCCTGTGAAATGCTACATTCCTTCTTGTCTGCTACAACCCTACTGGACTACCCTGTATCCTCCATTACCTTCCCCTTTCCTGAGTACCCTAGTCTGCTGTTCACTCTGCACCTTGCCTCCACTGACGCTCTGCTGTATGATTCTTCCTCAGCCTGCATTCTTCATTTCAACCTCTACACCTGATTTTCCCTGCCTGTCATTACCTGGACATTTTCTCTTTTAACCAGTCATTACCTGGATAGTTCCCATTGTCTGACACTCCCTGAGCATTTTTTATTAACCAGTCACTTCCTGGACATTTTCCATTGCCGGTCACTAACTGAACTTTCTCCCATTACTTCACCACTGCTCCCAATGGCATGTAGTGCTATATCTGGACTTTATTTTTTTGTCATATTCATGTCTACCAAACCACTCATTAAAAGTTCCACATTTTCATTTAAACCTGCTACAGTGTCTGCTCCTATCACCACCCCAGGCCCACAACAAAACCAGAACCTCACAGCCATCAGCCAAAGCAAGAGGTAGTAACTACGTGGAATTCTACCCTCTATATACTTCAGTGGATGGAGGAAAATAAAAAGCCATCCAAAGCTACACTACGGCCTATGAAATAGGGAGAGGAGAAAGAATGTACCTTAGTCAAGTGTAGTGGAGAATAAGATTCATTTTGTGCAAGGTTCTCAAACCCTTTGAACTTGCCACATGTGAAGTTAGTTCAGACACTCCCAGCTTGAGTCAGGTCATTCGCCTCATCAGACTTTTGCAAAAGCAGCTGTAGAAACTGAAGGAGAAGCTGAAATGGAGTGATGCCACTAAGTATGTGGGACTTGTAGATCAAGCCCTATATTTGCTTCAACAGGATCCAAGGGTCATCAGTCTTTTGAAATCAGATCACTATATTTTGGTGACCATACTTGATCCTAGGTTTAAGTCATACCTTGTATCTTTCTTTCCAATGGACATAAATCTGAAAAGATGCAAAGAGCTATTGGTGAAAAAATTGTCAGCTCAAGAGGAATGTGACATGGCAGCATCTCTTCCTTCAGTTTCTACAGCTGCCAGGAAAAAACAAAATTTTCCTAAGAGACCCACTACGGGTGGTGATGCAGATCAGTCAGCAAAATCTAATGACAATCGGTTGGGTCTGAAAGAACTGCCTACATTGAGTGACATGTCTACCATGACTTTGTCTGATGACTATTTTAGAGATAGCATCCACATAGGCATTTGTCAGACAGTCAGTTTCACTACTGGAAGCAAAAAGAGGCAACTTGGAGTCCTTTACATAAACTGGCTTTGCTGTACTTAAGTTGCCCACCCTCCAATGTGTACTCTGAAAGAATTTTCAACGCAGCCGGGAACCTTGTCAGTGATCGTTGTAGGAAGTTACTTCCCCAAAATGTGGAAAAGATGATGTTCATCGAAATGAATTACAAATTCCATGAGGTAGACCTTTACCAGCACTTAAGTCCAAAAAATACAGAAGTGTCTGACACTGTAATGGTGGATTCCAGCAGGGACAAATTCATATTGTGTGAAGAATAGGAGGATGCACACACTGATGAGGCTGAGGATGACGATGATAACATCTAACGTATTGCACCTTTTTCCTTTCTATTATGTGCTGGTTGGGGCATTGCTGCCAGGAATTTTTAATGTTATGGCTTATGAATGTCCAGATATTGTAATGGCAACAAACAGCATCTCCTGCATGCCCCTTACATTTTTTTTAAAGAAAATTCTGAACCAATTGCAGCTTGTTTTGTCAACCCAACTGTGCAAGTCGCACAACAGTGACATTCAGCCAAGGGTACTCAGCCCTTAAGGCTGCTTCACGGCCCAAAGGCCACCTGTCATCACTCCTCACAGCCGCCAAGGCTGTCATGGCCACAAACTGCCAAGAGTTCCAGTCCTCAAGGCTGTTGCAGGACTTGTTCCTTCCAAATCGTAGCTCTTGATAAAGCCGGAATACGTGACTGTACATATTCCTTCAGCAATTCACGAATATATGCATGCTTATGTCTTTCATTATTATTTTCATTGCAATTAAGAGTACATAGAAATGATTCAGGATATACATTAGTTGTAAGTTGCGCAGGACCGACATGTGTCGAATAGCCTCAGGCCTAGAGATGAGGTCTACCCTCTCTCTAAAGTAGGCAGGTGTATGTCTGAAGCAACAGTTATTATTGTTTAATATTGTTTAATCTAAAAGGTATTAATTAATTAATATTCACTATTTTATAATATGTCAGTAGCAGAGAGGAAAAAGTATAAAAGATTGATCAAAAAGGGGAGGGGCCGGTCAGTTGGGATGAGCAGGAGAGATCTTAGGTCGAGAGAGTCGCAGGGCTCTTATAATAAGTAAGGTTTAAAAATACTATCCAAAACACCTCGCAATATCAATCATGGAGGCCCCAGCGAGATACACAGGTTGATGCCCGCCGTATCGGTGATTGAGAGAGAGTGCACGGCAGTGAGTTATTTTGCTCATCAGATAATTTTTATTTTTAAAACGTGCAGTTTTGTTTTTTTTCTCTCCCTCAGTCTTTGATATGGTGGTTAAGTTAAATTGTGCTGTATGGTAGGATTTGTTTCTTAAAATAAGGTTTTTCTCTGTTGTGTAGTTTGTGTAAGAAAGTTTGTTATTTTGGAGAAGTGGTGTTAGTAGGAGGGATTCTCCCCTCCTTTTCTGGTCTGGGCATTGTGCCGAGTAGATATGGAAAATGAATGGTATTTGCTGAGGTTTTCTCCTTCCCTGTACACTGAAATATGTTGAGTGTAGAATAGACATGATTTTTAAATTTGCAATTTAAGTGATTTTCTTGGCACTTTTGTAAGTTTATATATCGATTTCTGAAATTATTGGTAGATTGATGTTTTTTTAAGAGGTTATATTGATATCTTCTATTTTCTTTTTCTGCTCACTCTGAGAAAAATTTTTTTGGCGCAAACCAGTTTTTTGTTTTTGTTTCCTTCTTTATTTTCTTTCCTTCCGTGTTCTGTATGAAAGAGTGACGTATGATTGGTTGAATGACGTATGTTTGGATAATTGGCTGACCTTCACGGCAGCAGGTTCTGGTAAGAAGCCCATCTGAGTATCGCTTACAGCTTCCACTTGGAGTTGGGGTTAGATTAGGGTCTTATGTCATAAAAAAGAGACACTATAAAACCATAGACAGCAGTGTATGCAACTTGTGTGAGTGATCTATAACACTTTTTCTTAAAAAAATAAAATAAAAAAAAAGGTTGTGCATACTGTCTTTTATCTTTCCTCATTCTCCTGTCTTTCTCTTTCATTGTTAGGGACCCTTGATTAGGTGGTAGATATGTCTTAATTGTGCATATGTTGCTGTGTTAGAGTTATTAAGGGATTTGATTACCATAGATGAGTATTTCCTAATATTTTTTGAGATGGGTAATGTTGATTTGCTTTTCTTGGAAATTGAGGTTTGAGGATTTCGATTCAATAGTGTTGTTAGAGAGTGATTTGTCATTTAATTCGGTTTTACTAGAAATTGAGGACTTGGATTCCGATGGAAGCAGTTCATTAGAATTGTTGTTTGATTACTTGTTTCCAGAATTTTGAGCTTGTATTTAAGGAATTTTTCCCAGAAAGAATGGGAAGTATTGTTGAATTTTTTTGGTAGTTGGTTTTGTGGTTATAAAGAAGACATTTTTTTTGTGTCAGCAAGGGGTTAGGACAGGAGGCATTTGGTGACCTAGATTTTCCCATTTTCCCCTGTAGTATCCTTGTATGAGAAGTGGAGTAGAGAGGCATGAATCTGGTTATGATTTGCGGAGTAATATTATGAACAAAGAAGAGAAGTCCACGTGGCTAGATAGTGTAAAATCAATCTGCAGATATTTAAGAACAAGGTAATATTGATGTAAAAGTGCTAAATCTGATAACAAGGGCAGGTGTACAATGTATACATATAGTCACAGGTGTAACAGGTGCGCGGAACCCTGATAACGAGGACAGGGGATGCACCAGGTAACTGAGGTACAAATCTGTTAAAGAGGTCAGATTGTACATGAGAGGTGTTGACCTGATAACGAAAGACAGGTAACACGATGGTAGAGTTTTTGGGGTTTTCGTTTTCACAGACGTGTCACAATTTTAAAGTGAAAGAAACAGTTAATCTCATTTGTTTTTTTAAAAGGCAACATTATCTAAGTACTTGTATGGGATTGGAGGTGGTTATACTAAGTGATAAGAGGGTAATAGTAAGTGATTTGAGGGTGAAGAGGCTGATTGTAGCTTGATAAGCTAGAGAGTATGGGGAGAATGGCAAGTGACGCACCTGGATGGTAATGGTTGTTTGAATGAAGGTAACAGCCATACTCCCCGACTGACCCCCCTTTTGTTTTTTATTTTGTTTTTTTTCAAGATTTGAACCCCATAAACTCCTGTCTCTGGTGATGACAATGTTGATGTAACGCTTAAGCTTATTGCTTTCTCTAAGCTTGCTTATTTTAATCAATAATACCAAGATTTGTATCTCAAAGACTATTGTCTCTGAAGCTAACTTAAATGTCTAAGCTTACTGTTATAGCTATGCCTGTTTATTCTAATCAACAATTTGTTTATGACTATTCCCCAGAAGTGAACTGTTAGATCTGATTCAGCTGATACAAATGATGATTATTACTGATGTCCGTGTCCTTCCTGCAAGTAATCTCACTATCATTGGCAGGTTCAATGTGTCCTGTATACCTTGTATTTATCTAACCATTTGTTGTTTGTGAGAACTTCACAGTTTCCGGATGTTGTCATAGAATTCGGTCATTATGTGCAGCATCATTCACAGCAAAGAAATTGTGTTGTTATTTATGTTTCCAAATATAATATTGTATCCCATGTGTTGTTGAAGGTGACAGAGGTACACATTTTACAGGGAAGGTATTCCAAGCAATATGTCAATATATGGGTTTATAAAAAAAAGCAAAATTGAACGTGTAAACACTAATATTGAGTACAAGTTAAATGAGGTGGGTATGGAGACTACCATGAGTTGACTGGGGCTTTTACCTCTGCTTTTGTATAGCATCCACATCACTCCAAAGCAGCCACTTAACCTGTGCCTTATGAGCTACTGTTTGGAAAACTGCCTATCCTTATTGTAAGTCCAGAAACAGACTTCTCACTGTTATATGATTTATTTACGGACTATGTTACAATTCTCACAGTATCTGAAGAAAAGCAAGGAAAGCTTATGTAGAGACTCCCAGAAGAACCTTGTTATGGAGTCAAGTCTGGAGACTATGTAATGGTGAGAAATTTCTTATGTTCTGGTTGTCTCATAGATCGCTGGCAAGGCCCGTTCCAGGTTCTGCTAACAACCTCGATGTGGCTGAAAAGTACAATTGGATTCACAAAATCTCACTGCAAGAAGGTTGCCGACCCAGCGGTGAGGTCAGTTAAAGCAAAAGGAGAGGCAGATAAAGACATTGACTGTGATTTAAATCTAATAAACTTTTTTAATGATGGGCCTGATCAAAGTCACAGTTCAGGCCAAGATAAGGTTCACAGAATCGGGGACATTACTAGTAGTGTTCTGCGGGTTGTGAACAAAGAAAAGGAAAGATGGCTATTGGTGATCAAGTCTCTGTGTATCCATTGATAGGTAAAGTTATTTTTTTGCATTTTTAATTTCTAATTTTTATAGTGAATAGGAGCTGACAAGGACTGGTGACTGATGAGGATGGTGTGGAGAGTTATCGTAGGGGTACTGCCAGGATCACATTGGTAGACTCCACTCCTATTTTAAAACTCATGGTCATAAGGGATATAATTTTAATCACATTAAGAGTCATAAACGATGCACACACTAATTTTACTACTGATACTCCCAGGTAAAGGTACGCATCAGAGGATGGTCAAAAGACCAAGGGAAAAAAATTATTAAAATGTTTGAAAAAGAAATACATTACAGGTAAATAAGCTCTCGTACTGGTACTAGGTATAAGATACATCTGATGAAGTATCGGAGAAGAAGAGCCATTACTGTTAGGCAAAGGTGTGCCTCACAATTCCAAGGTGTATATGTAAATTATGTGGTATAAATTCAGAAAAGGGGTATACAATGGTGCAAAGACAGCATCTCTATACAAACTGATACTTCTTCCTGGTCACTTATCATGAGCTTATAGAAAGAACAATAAAGTTGATTGTTGGGTATGTAGTCACCATGTCATTCAGGGAATGTTGTGCTAATGTCTATTTCATTGCACTCAAATCATACAACACTTCACTCGCTATGTGGAACTCACCACACTTGAAACTTATAATGTCACAGGTTCCCTACATTCAAAATTAGCAAGGTATCCAAGGTATGATCAGGACAACATCATGTCTATTAACAAAATGGAACAGGAGCTGAAGGTATTTATTTGGGAACCAGTGTTTGTAACACTATCTTACAAGGACGATCTTACTGAATCAAACTTGTTTGGGGATCTTTTAGAAATTATTAAATACGCAAAAACCCAATAAAAAATTATATGTGAGTGCATTAATAAGCTGTGTAATAACAGAAAAAATGTTGGTGTACAATAAAACATACAGTCATCATATCGCAGAATGGAACAAGCAAGAAGAAAGTGTGGATGAAAAGGGTGCCCGTTGTAATGTTCCTTACAATGTTTTTCTAACACATTGTCTAATAAACTATGACACTAATACAGGGGTTAAATTATATGTGTGGGCAAAAGGCTTATAGATGGTTACCGGTGATTTTTTTTGAAAAGGGTCTTATAAGAACATTGCTACTTGATGCAAAGGTAACACAGCCGAAAAATCTAAAAGAAACATATGAAATAATTACTGTGTAAGAATGGTAAATAGAAAAACAAATGGTATATGGAAAAGTACAAGCACGTCTTTACACTGTCCCAATGTTATAAGATTGGTTTAGGATTTGGTAACATAATAACATTTGGTACATAGGGAATTAATAAACAATATCGCAGACATTGTGGTAAGAGAGTTTCAAGCAATAAAACAATGAATTAAAATGTAGCACACACTACCTTACAGCTGAAACTTTCGATATTGTGTCACATTACAAACAGTATATGGGTTAAAGTGTTGTACATACATCACAAATTCTTCTGATGCAGAAGAAATAAAATAAAGGTTAAATGAAATTGCTCATTTTAAAAAAATGAATTTGCTGAATAAACATGAATGAAGGTGCGATTCCTGACAGTTGGTTCACCTGGTCGAACCCCAGTACCTAGTTTGCATGGGTTGAAAATTGGTTTAGCAATGTTATGTACACATTGGGAAGATTAATATTTTTTGTCATGATGATGTTGTTGATTTTCTATATATTAGTGAAATACTTCAAGAAGATTTTCCAATGTATTAAGAAGAAATCCGATAATGCAATCTATGAGAGATATGAACTTTCTTCAGAGATATTTACTTTTTTCGGAGTTATGACCCCTCAAATTTTATGAGGATGGAACTGATTAAGCCGGAATACGTGACTGTACATATTCCTTCAGCAATTCACGAATAAATGCATGCTTATGTCTTTCATTATTATTTTCATTGCAATTAAGTGTACATAGAAATTATTCAGGATATATATTAGTTGTAAGTTGCGGAGGACCGACATGTGTCGAATGGCCTCAGGCCTAGAGATGAGGTCTAACCTCTCTCTAAAGTAGGCAGGTGTGTGTCTGAAGCAACAGTTATTATTGTTAAAATATTGTTTAATCTAAAAGGTATAAGTGTTATTATGGAAACAGGAACAAATCAGTGGAAAACAATTTCTTCTCTAGCAAGACAGCATAATGGGTTAGTTGAGTATGAACAAACTAGGAGACAGTAGGTCCCAGATCCGTATAAACAAGAAGGGAGTTAATCGGTATAGCCTTGGCCTATAAGCGGTCACCAGTATTTTGAGAACAAAGAAAGGAGATTATAGGTTTTTTTATGATTAAAACATATTATCAGTGAATCGTTTAGTGAGCATGAATATTTAATTAATTAATTAATATTCACTATTTTATAATATGTCAGTAGCAGAGAGGAAAAAGTATAAAAGATTGATCAAAAAGGGGAGGGGTCGGTCAGTCGGGTTGAGCAGGAGAGATCGTAGGTCAAGAGAGTCGCGGGGCGCTGGGCTGTAAGTATAAACAGGGCTGACTGTCACCTTGGGAGTCTATGCTCGGCATTGCAAATAATCATTTTGTCACTGTTGCTGAACTAATGTTTTTTATGTTATAAGTCTGCTATGAAAATAATACCATAATACATGTAGAATTGATTTGCTTTTAAGTAAAACATTGTCATTTATTTTAGAGTCGGTATTGGTGTGAATTATTTCATTTCTTCTTATAGTAAGTAAAGTTTATAAATACTATCCAAAACACCTCACGAAATCACTCTGTATTCCAATACTACTCAGCCCGAGGGCTGCATCAACAATCAACTATCAATTATAAATTCTTCAGTCAGTGGCTGCAACAATGATTAATTCAGCCAGGGGCTGCACCTATTATCAATTCAGCCAGGGGCTGCACCAATTATCAATTCTTCAGCCAGTGGCTGCACTAATTATCAATTATTCAGCCAGTGGCTGCACCAATTATCAATTATTCAGTCCTCATCTTTGCACAGTCATCTACTCTATTTATCACTCACTTTTGAGCCAGCTTGCTGGATGCAACCGTTTGACCCTTAACTAGATTAAAAAATCATTATTGTGAGCTGTGAGGTGGTCAAAATTGACTGGAAATGAGATGAAATAAATGTTATTGAGGTTAATAATACCGTAGGAACAAAAAAAGGCCCATTTTATGTGATTTTAGCTGTTTTTATGATTTTTTAAGAAAAAATCCAGATGCAAAACCAAAACCGAAAAACAAAACACGGAGGTGAGGTTTTGGCAAAACCCATCCAGATCGAAAACAAGGGGAGATCCAAAACCAAAACATGAGGGTCAGTGCACATCTCTAGAATATAGATGTTTCTAACCCTAACCTCTCTGTGGTGGTGCCTGAACCTAACCTCCCCTGTCTGAAACCTAACCTTAACCTATTTCCTTCTGCAGCCTAACTGTAAGTCCCCCTAAGGTGCCTAAATGTACATTTATCCCCCCCACAGCTAATACTTACCTTGCCCCGATGTCCTTGTGATTGGGATGTCGGATGCTGGGGTTCCGATGTCAGCATCCCCATTCATGTCAAGATTCTGGTGCCATTGTCTTGGTGATAGGTATACTGGTGCCGGGATTTTTGCAGCTAGTCTCCTGATCATTGGGATATTAACCACATTCCCATTATATCCCTTAATGTTAGAATGTTTTCTTTGCCATTGTTGGTTAGTGGCAGCAGATTGTTAAGTGGCTTACTCACTCCTTGCCAGCAAGGTTGTTGGGAGTCTCATAGTCAGCTGGCCATCCCGGTCACTGGCACCAGATTTTACATGTGTTATTCATGTCCTGGGGGCTTGAAACTCTGTGGGAGGGAAATCGCTTGTGTGCAAAGAGTCCACTGCAGATGTCACTCGGGAGGCAAAGTTTGATGCTTTTCTCATCCACAATGGAAAGGGGTGTTTCATCAGACATCAGACAGATTTTTCAGAAATGAGGGCTGTTGGCCTCATATTGGACATTTGAGGATGTACATTGGACCTGATTCAGAGCCGGATGCTATTTGCGGACGCTCGTTCATAAAAAGGGGCTGGCTATTTAAATTAAGCGCTCGCTCTTTGCGGTCTGTTGACGCCTCTATGTCGGAACGAGCGAACAAAACATGCGCTTAGTATTTAGAAAAAATGCCCCCTGGCCGCTCGCATCCTACGTCATCTTCACTATTTATTAGATTCATTGAGTACATCGATAGGCGTCTAAACTGCTTGCAGTGCTTGTGGTTGGATTTTCCTACCGCAATCATGCGAGCAGTTCAGGATAACAAACAACCAAGTGAAGTGGTCGATGACGCTGCTTTGTTAATTATGCACACCCTTAAAACGCCCATTTTGACCATTTGGCACGCCTGCGTTCGGATCTCCACTCCCCGTTTTTAAGCACCTTCCCCTGTTACCACCCATAAATGCCTCATTCTGTAACTCAAATTAGCAGGCATTCGCTATTTTGCGAGCACACGATTTTCGACCGCACTGATTGATTCACGCATGCGTACTAAAACCCATACGCATGCGCAGATGTGCAAACATCGCTCAGAGCGAGCGAGTGGCCTCTTACGAGCGGCTCTGAATGAGACCCATTGTTCCTGGTTGCATGTGAAGGGCTAAGAGCATTGTTGCTGATTCTGCTGGAGCAACATAAGTTGTCTATGTTTTATGTCTGGATGTTGGCTGTTTGGTAAGAACATCTCCTATTTTGTGTGTTTTGCTTGTCCTACCTCTTTATATGCTATGGAGACTGTATGTTTGGCTCAAAATAATCATCAGCAGATTTATCTGATGATAATACTTATGTGAATGTGAGCTATTGATTTGTGCAACTCAGGCTGCTGCATGTGTCACTAGGTAATGCAGCTAGTGGGTGAATATGAGATATATGAGATGCTCCAAAGTGTTGAACACCATATTTTTCATTAACTTTTGCATTTTATTTGCATCACATATTGGCCAAACTCTGCAGTGAACTGACTGAACTAAGGGCCTGATTAAGCAAGGATCACAATTGGAAAGCTGCTCACAGGCAATAGATATGTATGCATTCAGGCAGCATTGCAATATCCTTGAAATAATGCAAATACAGCAAGAGGTGTATGACAACCCCTGCTGCATTTGTGATCCAAGCACTGCAATGGAGGAGGCTGGGATCACCATTGGTGGTCAATGCTTGAAATGGTGGATGGTGCTGGTCCTCTGGCCTGCTGAATAAGGCTGGCCAGCTTGTGAGCCCAGAACACTGCATTATTTGATGCAGATCCAGGGCTAGCAACTGTCAGAAAATGGGGCAGACATGCCACTATATCTGGGAATGGCATCTGCCACTGCACCACCCCTTATATGCCTCTGAATGTCAATCAGGTAGAGGAATTGAAGGGTCAGCATGCTACTATGCAAGATCTGTGATCTGTAGTGCACTTGCATTCACTGCTGTATCAGGCCCTAAGTGACAGAGCAGAGGCACAAACACATGGCAGTTAAAAAAAGAATGAAGAACATCTAGGATCTACAGTGGCAGACAGGATAGCAGTTTAATATATATATCCAGGTTATTCGGTAGAGAACAGGGCAGATGGATTCATATTACAGTACATTGACTAAAAGGTAAAACAGTGACACACAAATGTCTGGAATGCTGATCTCCTGGTCTCTGGACAGCCCCTCCCCCTCATTACTGACTCTGTGTACATGAGATTCCACCATCAGTATTGCATTAGCATTGTCAACGAGTTTCATTGCTGCCAAGAAGACTGAGTTGTGTTACATTTTGCAGCCTGAATAAATTGTGGGCCTAATTCACTATGGATCACTATTGTGATCAGGGCTGGTGAATACCATTGCAAGCTGTCACAAAGCCAGCATAGAGACAGCAATTACCTCCCACTACTGCTATCTCACAACTGTTATAACTTGCAGTCCATCCTATACGTCGGGAACATCACATGACATCGGCCCCTCATGCACAAGTACAACAGGTTTGACCTTAGCCAGAAATTGCTAACCTCATTGCAGGCTGTGAGTACACAAGTTTCATATGCCATCGCAGTGGATAATTAATGCATGCTCAGGAAATGGAGTTCAAATGGATTTCTCTTACCACCTCCCGTCACCACTCCAAAATGCTGATGTCCCATCCCTCTATCTGTCATGGCTTCCTTTCTGTGTGCGTGATTGCAGAGCATAGTACGCACCATCATCCATTCTGCATATACTGTTGCAATCCGCATTTAATCAGACCTTGTATATGTATTAGTGCACTTATACATGTGCTTAGTTGTTATTTGATAAACCTAAATCAGTAAATATTGTAAGATATCAACTGATGTATATTTGTCTGTATCTCCTCTCATTTTGGGATAATAAATACAGGATTTATGAACCCATAGACACCAGCAGCACATAACTACGTACAAGACCAGCAGAGTGTGGGCATCCACATCTATTATTTTAGGCTGACCACACTACTCATTTAAACCAACACTAAGGAGTTACACAGGTTCTGTGGCAGGCTGACTTCAAGCCTGGATTTCATCTGGTTTTATTGAGCCATAGTACCAGTGTAATCCATGAGTATTCTGGTTTAAAGTGATGATATGGTAAATAATAATATTTCCAAGTACACACTGGAGAATGGGCAACAACATTTCAGAATATAATACATTGAGTATCAAAATAAGAGACAGGTAATATAAAATTTGTAGGTAGGTTCACATAAATAAAACAGTGTAATCACTGTGAAAATAGTCTCAGAAAAAGACAGTAATGCAGAGGAATACATTCCACAAAAAGTAACCCAAGTATGGCAGGCACATCCTCTCGAACAATCAAACCAAAAGAGACCCAGAATTAACCTGTGCTTGCTTCAACCTATGGAAGGTAGAGAAATTGATGGGTCTTCCAATAAAATCTGGGTTTTCTAAAAATAGGTATAACGGAAACACAATTGTATTTGGCACTTAATTGCCAAGTAAGAGAATCTATAAATCCTTCTCACAACTGAAAAAATAAGCTGTTTTAGTCTCCTTATGCAAAGAAGTTTCTAGCCAATCCATTTGAAAGGGAAACAAAAGTCTTCCAGAATAGAAAAACTGATGGGGGATCTGCATGGGTCCATATCTATAGTATCAACAATAATTTTTTTACTACCATCACATCCCGAAACAGATGGTGACAATGTGCACAGAATCTAGTAATAATGGAATGTAACTTAAAAAATACATAGAAGCAAGTCTATTAACAGATGGCTAGAACCTCCATAGAAGGGGACCCCAATAGAGTGAATAATGGTTGCATTGGTTGCCCCACATTTAGGGCAAGCACTAGTATCTGATGACCCCATCAATAACCTGTGTGGGGAGATATACCCATTGTGATAGATGTTATAGAACATTTCTTTGTATATACTAGATGAGAGCAATAATTGAGAGAAGAGTAAAGTGACAATAGTAAGTTTTCTATGGAAATATGGGGAAAACAGTACTGCAAGAAGAGAACCCTGTATATATATATTAGTATGATGCAAAGGAGTTTGAAGAATTTTATAATTAATATAAATTACCCCTTTCCCCCCAATGGTCTAGCTAATAACAGGTCAAAATAATTGGATATATCACCTGAGAGTAAAGCCATTATCATTGAGCTTAAATACTGTTATGTTGATCCTGACATTATGCCAGGGAATGAGATTGAGGCAGTTTATACTAAAGGACTAGTTCTGGCACATGATGGAGTCTATGATTTGCAATATTGACAATCTCAGACATATGGAAAGAGAATGTCACGCCATGACATGATGGGTGCAGAAGTCTCACTAGTTTGAAATTCAGGGTTTAAAAGTAATGGAAGAAAAGTAGAGTAATGGCAATTTACATTATGCTGCTTCCTCATAAAATGCCTTTCATGCTATCCAGTGATCAACAAGGGATTCCTAATAATATCCTTAGTTAGCTCTTGTTTATGGGAATGAAGAAATGCCAACATGTGTTGATTATGTAAAAAGGATTGATCCAATTACTAATCAGTATAAAAGTCCATCTAATGTGTCCAATTCTATATATTTTTCAAGATTCCAGCATGACTGTACATTTTTAGATAAGGCATATTGACCACTGGATTAGCTCAAGTCTGTTGGAGCTTCAGGAAACCTATGTGAGGATGTTTTCAAAATAATGTAAAAAAATCTGTAAAACAATTTTTCAGAAACATTTGTCAACAAAATTGTTAACATCTGCAAGGGGTATAGGAATTTAGGGAAGAAAATTATTTTCAATAAACAAATCCTACCTTAGTAGGACAACATTAGTTGATGACACCTCATCTCGAATGAGCTGTCTCCTATTGTGATCTTAAAAGTCTTCAATATGATGAGGCAGTGCAATTTCCAGATATTTACAAGAAGTAGCAGCCCACATAATAGGGCAAGAGTCATCCCCGTTTGGCCTCACAATTGGGTATAAAATAAAGTGCTTCTGACATGTCTGAGTTAATAAAAAATCCAGAAACCTCTTAGGTAAGGTATGCTATGGAAACATAAAATGGAATCTGCTCAAATCAATTTGGCAATACTTTTAGGTGCATGAAAATTAGGGGTCATACTAAACAGAACAACATAATGGGGAGTATCCCCTAGATATCCTCCAGCACACTAGATTGTACCTGCAACAATACATGAAAACTATATGGTAATAGAAATTCAGAGATATTTGTTGCATGCATTTATAAGTTCATGTACAAGTACACTTCATGGCTTCTCTGGCAGTTCCAGTTGCATGATAACAGTACCCACTCTGGGCCATTTAATTATCTTTTGTAAGGCCTCATGAAAAAGGCACATACAGAAATAAATCAAAATTGAGAGCCAGCTTACCTGGGAGTCACCCTGGGAATGCCAACTAGCACTACAAGAGCCAGCATGCCCTCCAAACGCTGGCTCATTCATACCTCTCAAAGCAGCAAATATAATATGGTATTCTCAGGGTCAGACATATATATATATATATATATATATATATATATATATATAGTCATTAGCAAAAGCCTGTATTTGAAATTATACAAAAACCTACAAAAATACCCCAAATACAACACAAGAGTGTAAAGTGTTCAGCAATGGATCCAAAACTATATTGAATAACAATGATGACATAGGGCACCCCTACCACAAAACCCTCTTCATTGTAATTGGTACATTATAGTTAGTATTAACTATCAGGCTAGTAGTTAGAGAACAATATAATTAACAGAAGAAGTTAGTAAAAGACATACCCAAGTCAGGCAGTTCAAAGATTATGAGCAAATTAACCCAGAACACTGTGTCAAATGCCTTTTTCTGTATCTATGCTCAAAAGCATTGTCTCCAAAAAAAATTGTGAGTTGAATGAGACACAATATCTGCCAAGGCCATTCTGACAATTATACTGGAATTCTATCATGTGTGAAGCCAAACTGATGGTGTGTTATAATACCTTGTAACAATAATTGAAGGCAAATTTCTATTATTTTTGTTAGTATATTAAAGTCTTGGTTTAAGAGTGTAATAGGTCTATAAGATGTTTCCAATTCCAGATCTTTTAACAGTTTAGGTTTAACTATAGGGTGTGCCCTGTTAAAATGAGGGTAATGGAGATGACCAGTTAATATGCCCTGATACAGAGTAGTGAGAAATATGACTAACTGCAGCTGTATCAATTTATAGTCTTCTTATGAAAAACCATCAGAGCCTGGATATTTATTATTATAAAGATGTGAGAAAACCTTAGCAACCTCCCCCTATGTGATATCTTCAGTCCACATTTCTCCTTGAGCAGAACAAGGTTTTAGAATCTTTGCCTCATTCAGTAAATCCGAATGTAAATTAGGAATCTCCTGACTTACATTGGGATTTGTTGAGGGATTCATAATAATGCTGGATTGTAGTAACAATATCAGGAGTAGATACAAAATGTGTAAACATGTTAAGGCTATGCAATGCCCTAATGGATTGGCAATGATATTGCAATTTAGCCAAATTAGCCAGTAAATGCTAATAATAATAATAATAATAATAATAATAATAATAATAATAAAAAAAAAAAAAAATAATAATAATAATAATAATAATAATAATAATAATAATAATAATCATCATCATCATCCATTGATTTGGAGTCAATTCTCAGCCATTTGCCTGTGTTCTGGCCTGTGATGGACAAGCCATTAAGCAGCATCATAAATGTTGGTTTCACCATCTGCAATGACTTTCAACTTAGCTGGAAACAGCATTGCATTTACAATATTTAAATCCCTCAGCTGGTTCTTGATGGACAAAAATTGTGATCTTTCTTTCTGAACACTGCTAGCGTATTCTGGAAAATATTTAAATGCATTCAGCTCCATGCTTTAAATAGACCCTTTTTATGGACCAGATGGAAAACTGTGTCACAATCTCCATAATCAAGAAATTTAGCTAGAAGTTTCCTGGGGGGTTGCCCCTAGTGGGAATTTGATGTGCCCTCTCTACTGTGAAGTGGGAGGAAAAACCATCATGACCTAGGATTGACCACAGAACTGTCATTTTGCAGATGCAGAGGAATCCAACTCCTAGCATATTTCTCCAGTTTAGCAGCAGCTGAAGCATACTGGGTCTTCCCCATACTGAAGATATCAATAATATACAAAACTTCACAAATAAGTATTAACAGCGCAGTTTGTACTATACAGAAAAATGGTTTCTTGTCACATTAATATTCCAGCCTTCAGCATAAACAGACAACTATGAGGGGTTTTCAATATGAAACGTAAACTTCGCTGTCGAAGTTTATGTTGCATATCGGAGATTTTCCTGGGATAAATTATCTGGCGCGCGCCCGCTTTATCCCCGTATTCAATATAAAACCTACGAAAACGTGAGCCTGAGAAGTGGGATTTGCGATAAAAAATGAAATTTACCTGATAAAAATTTTTCGGACCCCCCTAAAGCTGTAAAAACATGGGGGATCACTATGGGTACCCCCGTTTTAGCCTGCAAGTCGGGGATTTAAATAGCTGTGGCAGGTGCTTTTTTCTCGACATTGAAGAAGTGATGCAGAAGAGCACTAAGGTTATTTTTTTAATTTTTTTAAGTTGTCCCATCAAATTTGGGGAACATGAAAATGGGTACAAGCATATTTTTATATCCCTAAAGTAATTTTAAAAAAATTATGCAACTGTGCACCTGCCGCATACTTGCAGAATAGCCCTGAACCTATTTCCCTAGTTTTAAACAATTTTTTCCCATTTTTTTTTTCACCCCAATTTTTAAATTAATTTTTTGGGGTGTCCCTATTTTTTTTTAAAACTTTTTTTGACACAGTTAATTTTAAAATATCATTCCCAGGGGTGCAGGCTATTTTTTTTAAGCCTGTACCCCTAAACCCCAATTGTGCACTTTTATTCGCCACCTATTCAGTGGTGAAAAGTTATCCCCATTTTTTTTCAAAGACTTTTCAAACCTGCAAAAAGTCTTTGAAGTTGAATACGGTGTAAAACCAAAACCTGCGATAATGATGTCATAGATGTGAAAACATCGCAAAAACTGAGTTTTCGCTCCATATTGAATACCCCTATATATCTCAACTATATCTCCATAACACCAATGAATATCTAGAGTGCAGGACCAGTGTCTAAAAAATCCAGAATATATTACTCCAAAATCAAATAATTTAAATAACTAAAACAGCAACATTATATATGCTGATGGATTGGAATATTTGTATAAGAGCATACGTCTCTGACCAGGAAAATTAGGTACATTTTACATGAGTCCAAAAACACATATTTTCAGGCAGCTTATTTCTATTTATTCGTTTGAAAGTTATATCATCCTAAAACCAACATGTTGATATGAGAGAATTCATAGGCTGCCACTTTGTGATAAAACAGATATAGGTTTTATTAAGGCAATACCGCCACTATTCTGCGCAGAGTAACGTGGAACATAGCATACATGGAGTATCAGTCAGATCCCTCTGGCAATTTACCAGTAAACAAGGGTTTTTATACAAAACAGTGACCCCATTAACAAGGGGGTGTTTACATGTATATTAACAATCAAGATATTGGATTGGTTGATGCATAGGGAAAGGGTTGTGACAATATACAATAATGCATGTAACGGGGTTGGGTTTCTTAATGAATGAGTGATTAATATCAGATGATGAGTCTTGTGATCGTCGACATCGTATGCCCTGGTCATCATTAAATCTTAGATTAAATCTTCTCGAAAGGTTGGGGTTATCACTCTACGCTAACATGAAAATGTGCTCAAATGTATCATGCCACAGTCTGACAGGCGTCCAACTTCACATATCACCTAGTCCACAGTAAAAGACAGTTTTATGACTTATTTTCTAATTATAAAAGATATTTTAACCCGTATCCATCTGAATCACTGTAAAAGCTACAAACACATATATTAATTTAAAACCTTAATAATTCCTTTATTTCAGGCAATACTGACTCCATTTTATTTTACATCAACAATGTGTAATTGGCAGAGCTACTAAATATCACTTTTTCTACCAAAGCAGCTGAATTAATTTGTGCAAATAAAACAGTCACAGTTTGTTAGATAAAAATATTGCAGATTTCAAGTGATGGTAATAAATATGTTCAATTGCCAAAGAATATAAATTACTAACAGTCTGCATTCAATAATGCAATAAGAATACACAGCACGGAATGCAAGATTTCTAGTTCTGGATACAATGTTTCAGTAAGAAACTAAGCCAACTGAAGGAGATGATCAAGACCAGCTTGATTAACACCTTGTGACATATATTCCTATTAAAGAATGTTTATATTCTCCATAACTATAACAAATGTATAGTTATGGAGTAAAGTGAAAACATTTACTACTATAAAAATGAATTTTACCCTAACACTGCTAGAGAACATTGAACAAATTAATAAACAAATGTGTCCTCATACACTATTGCTTTAGTCACACCAAACAGCCCCTCTCTGTGCACCAGGTCTTATATAAATTGACTTGCGCTCAGTTTATTTTTTGATCATATGCAACAAACTACTACAAAAGACTGCACTGATTAATCTGGTATGTGACACTTAAATGTATGTGTGCAACGGATTCTCATTCTCAATAAAAAGTTCTACAATGCAGTGGCCATGTTTATTTTTTTCACAAAAAGTTCTGTTGTGATTCGTATATAGACTCAGAGGTGCAAATATATACACAGAGCCGTAACTAGACTTTTTGGTGCCCTGTGCCTGAAAGAGCATTGGAGCCCCCCTCATCTTTAATAGGGACATAATGCACCCAAAAAAGGCCATGGCTTCATGGGGAAGGGCCAGGGAAGAGATAGGAGAGGCCAGGAGATGCTGGGGATGAAATAAGAGGAAGCTACAAGTAAGAATGATAATCGAGAAAAATTTGACAGGCCCAAACAGCACCCCCTGACCTGTGGTGCCATGTGCGATGGCACCAGCCGCACTACCCTAGCTATGGCCCTGTATATACAAGTGTACCATATAAAATGATGAATCAGTGCAGTTTTTCACATCTGATTGAAACTAAGATTAATTTTCTGGCTAAAAAGATGCTCGATGCAAGATGAGTTGCAAGGGACCCTGGAGGCTCACTCATGCAAGGCATCTTGTGTCACAAAGCATATTAAGGCTACTTGTATAAGGACATAAACAGGCTAACACTAAATAATTTCTAATAATATTTTCAGAATTAAACATGTTAAGAATTATAAATAAATGGACACTTAAGGAAAACTAGCTTTTCAAAAACAAGAAGTTATTTTACTGTTGAATTTGGGTTATTATTGCCTATAATAAATTACCTCCCAAATTTGCTTCGATAATTAGGACCTTATTAGATACTTAGTTGGGAGTAAAGCAAAAAAAAGCAAGTAACTATGCACTTTAGCAAAACTACAGGGGGTTTGGGGGTCTGATTTACTTCACTATGCACACAAATACACTATGCTAATTGTTTTATTTATTTATAAAATACTGGCTTTTTTTTACTCATGAGCATTTTTTGCAATAACTATTTTGGGGTAAAGATGACAGGGATACCACAACACACAGTAGGAACAGTAATATATGCTGCATCTCAAAAACTTAGGTAATTTTTTTTTTAAACTCACATACTGTATAAAAGATAGCCAATTCTTTTACAGACTGGAATAAGAAAATGCTTATTTTTAAAAATTATTTTAGGTTAAATATGATGGGGATACCACGGCACACAGTAGAAACGGTATTATACCCTGCATCTCAGAAACTCACTATATGAATTTTTTAATTTGTTTATGAAAGACTGGCAGTTATTTTACACACCATGATAAGATAATAAACCTTACATTGCAGAAAAAATTGGGACACCCCAAAAATATAAGTTCAATTTTGCAGTTAAAACAAAAAAAAATATGGGGAACAAGTTTTATACTAACAAAATAACTAACAAAATAAATTCTGGAGCGGTTCCCAAGTAAGCGGCAGGTGTTTTAAAGAGTGCGGGTGGTAGTGGCATGTGCATTTTTGAAGAATTTTAAAAATGCACCATAGGGACTTAAAAATATGCTTGCACCCATTTTCATGTACCCCAAATTTGTTGCACCTAGTTTTTTTTTAAAAAGCTAAGTGCTTTTCTTCACCCCTTCTTCCCTGTTGGGAAAAAAACACCTGCTTTGGCTATTTAAAAAACATACTTACCTTCCGCAGGCCAAAACGGTGGTACCTATAATGATCCCCCATGTCAATACATCTTTAGGGGGGTCCCTGGATGCTTTCCCAAAAATTCCCTCATTTTTTCCGATACTTACCTTTCCTCCGGGTCCCATTTTCACAGCTTTCAAATTGAATACAGGGATACAGCGGCCGCTCACCCGATACTTTATCCCCGTAAAACCTCCGATGTGGAGCAAAAAGTCCAGCACAGACTTTTCGTTCTATATTGAATACCCCCCATAGACACAGTGGATGTTTATTCACTTTTATTTTTCTAATATTTTAACTATATTTTGCCCAAATTAAAATTGTGGTTGATTTTCATGTATTTTATCAGTAGATTAAATAAAGGTTATGTTTTAGAGATATTGAACATATCATACTTTGATGTGAAAACATAAGGTATAAGGAAATTTCGAGGAGTGCACCTTTTGGTCCTCATTCTTTTCCTTTTTTGAAATAAAAATAAGTTAGTGAGGAAGGTAACACTGAACCCTTTGAAATAATGATACATTTTGGAATGATACAACAATAATAATAATAATAATAATAATAATAATAATAATAATAATAATAATAATAATAATTATTATTATTATTATTATTATTATTATTATTATTATTATTATTATTATTATTATTATTATTATTTTGCTCATTTATACTGCATGACTCAAAGTTGATTTACTAGATTAAGATTTGCCTAGTGTGGGCCTGCGCTTGCAATGGTTTTGGTGTTATTGAGTCTCCAGGCTCCTGCCGAAATGTCCCCCTTTCAAAATATGTGAACCTTCAGTAATGCTAATATTTTAATGAGTGTGATCAGCAGACAATAAACCTTACATTGCAGAAATAAAATGTACGTCCAAGGTTGGGGTAGATATCCCCAATCCTGGGTGCAATTAGAGGAGTCCCTTTTTTGAAATAATGTGCCTCTTCAGTAGTTATTAACACTAAAACCTATCTTTGTGAATATACCACTATTGCCAGTGCATAGTTGAGAGTACCAACCTCCTGCTTCCTGGAACATTCTATACAGGACTTAACTTAACTTTGCAATTACTTTCTATTAGGATAACAAGGCATTTGTGATTTTCATTGCTCAGACTAAATAAATTTGTTTCTGACTATTCATGTTCTATCCTGATTTAGCTGAGGAAGCTTAATGGACAGAAGTTGATGTGTTGACAACTTCCTTATCAGATTTGAAGACACACACCTACATATAGGTTCTGAGAACATGGTGACATACAGTACAGTACTGTTGATACTAGTCAGAGTAGTGGCTTATATGCCCACAGTAAAATATATAGATCTATAACCTCCTCTCCTAGAAAATTAAATATCTTGTTCATGTTAATGTATAATCACTATAAAAAATATAATTGTGACTATGGGACTCAGGGGTTTATTTACTAAGCACTATTAGGAGACAGAGTGAAAACTGATAAGGTGCCAGCCAATTAGCTCCTAACTGTCATCTCACAGGCTGTGTTTGAAAAAATTACTGTTGGGAGCTGATTGGCTGACACCATATCACTTTTCATTCTGTCTCCTAACACTGCAATTGTAAATAGATCCCTCAGTCACTAGAGCTTCTTAAGCTATTTCCTTGTTTTTGGAAAGAACCTTTCATCATAGACAACAATGGTCCCATTTATGTACCTATTACTCTAGCTAGTAAGCTGGTTGTCACTCTGTTAGAGTATTGTGTATAAACTTGGACTTGTTCCTAGAGATGCAGATTAACTAATGCATAAATTACAGTCCAAAGTTAAAGTAATGTACTACTTTTTATTGCTTCTTCATCTAAGGTTAATGTTTCTCATTTATGTCTGATTGTTTGAGGAATAAAAAAATGTGGGCATCTACAGAGTTTTCTGGTTGGAAGTGATTCAGTATTCATCTGATGCAATATCTATCCAGGATCCAAATAATAAAACAGAATGTTGATATTTTCATTTGGTTTATTGATTATGGGTGCATGGTGTGTGGTGCACATGGCCCTCTAGGTCCAGGGGGACCACACCGGTCAGCCTGCACCCATGTTCTACAATTGGTATGAAACACCAGATTGTTTGTATAAGACCCTTAAAGCCATGTTACAGAGGTCTTCTGCCTATAATAGCCTTAGAGTAGAGTTCACTTTCCGGTAATTAGGATGCCACCTGGTAATAAAACTCAGGACAGTATTAACTTAAACAATACTCTGCTGATTGCACCGTGGTCGGCTGGAGTAGTATAATCAAGGCTATATACAGGTAAAAAAATGATAGATGCCTATGCACCTACATAATTATTAGAGAACACGGCTGATAATATATATGTGAGCAGATGGTTCAAAAGCAGAGGTGGGAAATCACTGAAATAGTAGAGGAAGCTTGCAAGAATATACAACAGCAGAACTGATAAACACTTTGGAGTAGTATGCACAATACTGTAGCTTGCAGTTGGTAATGTAACCAAAGAAATGCAGGTGTCTAAAATATACATGTAGCTCACAAGTTTAGAAACAAAGTTCAGTTTCTAATCAGACTATAGAGACCAGGTAAGGCATAATCAAGAAAAATGCAGGATTCATAAAACAGACTATAGGCTTACACAAAAGCATAAGCTATAACTGGCTTGATCTGCAGGGGTGGCTGCCTAATAAGAGAGATCTCTACTAATAAAAGCAGCCAGAGAAACCAGCCCCTTTGATCTTTAATTCCTGGCAGCTGTGGAGTTCCTTGTAGAGCCGGCAACCTGGCAGAAGGTAATAGGAGGCCCAGCTTTCCCTATGGCTACATGGCATCCTGGTTGCCTAGCAAACAAAGGTACCATCAAGGAATGCAGTAGAGTGATGTGATGTCCTGGTCACCAGGCAATGACCAGGACCCATAATTGGGATGAGCAACAGCACCTGCACCTAACAAAAAAACAAACCACATTGGAGCCTATATTTTCAGCAACAACACTGCACAAATAACTTGGAAAATAGTGCTGAAGCCATTTTCCTGGAGACCCGCGCATGCACAGAATACACTGGCATAGATAGCACCATAGTCTAATTACTTGCACCACTGGCTTGAGAGGAGGGAGCCTGGATGGAGACTACACACAGGCCCCAATCTTGTGTAAAATTCTCCTGGTAATACAAACTACACCATCTGGTTCATGAGTTGAAACTATTTTGTCTTGCAAACAAAACAGGGCTCCTCTTCTTTCTCTCTATTCAACACATGATACATTACCAGAATAGCACCAAGATTTTCTGGTAGCCATTACACTTTTACTTTAACTTGCAATGAGAACTATTGACTGCATAGGATAGTTTTTTTGTAATGCCGGTTGTTCATGCATCTTCTATTTTTTATGAGTGCTTATTTATTTATTTATTTAATGTTAAATCACTAAGGACATAGGGCCTGATTCAACAAGGAACACATGCTAGCAGATGAACGCACCCGGCCACTGTGAGTATATGCTAATCAATGCATATGCACTGCACCCGCAGCACAAGAAGCATACACCCAGCAAAAAATATAGCTGCCCACCCTTGCGGAGATTGACAGCATAAACATTGGGATTATCGAGATCCATCAAGTGCAAGCTAAGGGTAGACCCTGCCACAGGACCGGAGAGATTACTGCATGCAGAGTGGTGCCTGGCTGCACTTTCTTCCAATCAACATTGGAGGTCTCTGTGGGCTTCCTGCATACTCTGAGAGAACCATTACCATACCCAGCACCCTGTTCGCGCATGCGCAATGCGATGCATATGCATGAGCAGATAGCAAACATTAGCTTATACCAAGCATTCACTCACTTGCGTTGCTTGCTGAATCAGGCCCAAAGCACAGTAGATGCAGACTATTATAGAATACATTAAGAAACAGTTTTACTATTTGATAAGGTATTTACTGTATATATTGTTGGGTGATAAAAATAAAACACAAATAGATATTTTTATAAAGAAATAGATAGATGCTGCGCGGACTCCAATAATTCATACTGTTTTCTTTTATATTACATATTATATTTGATGGCACACTTATTTTGTTTACATTTTTGTGTATGTGTAAAAATGTGCAATTTTAATAAGTATGTGAATTGTGTCCATTTTTTATATTTTAATGGAATTATCCTAACTTTTTTATTGTGAATTTATTAATATATAAATTTACTAGATGCAGATATACTGTATCATTTATAACATTTACATTCATCAGTCTTTTGTGAGTGTGAAACTAAGATGTTTAATTCATTAATATTATCAATGTGGAAAACATTTTTAAATAGTAGATTTTATATTACAAGAAATATACTGTAAGATAAAGATAAATATTTTATTGCCATTTTACAGAACAACAAAATTTTAAAACCATGTCAATATACTGTACTAGCATAAAACCTGCAAACTAGTAAATTAGTGAAACAGAATCCATTGGGAGAATTATGCAAAAATCAGTGACTTTTACGTATTTTCTTCAGAATTACATATTATTACATGATTTAATATTAATTAATAATCTATTAAAGGATATGAGGCCATATTATAAGAAGTTATTTTTACTTCAAGCACAAAATATTTTTTCTGTCCTTTTCAGATCTCACGAGAATATTGTAGCATTTAGGGAAAAATATACAGCCTAGTAGCCCAATGCATGAGGATAATATAGCAAACACCTCTACAATGACCATATGTTTCCCATTACTGCTCAGATAGGCTGGGATGGCACAAACCCACACACTGCAGAACACCAGCATGCTGAATGTGATGTATTTGGCCTCATTATAGATGCCAGGTAATGTCCTCACCAAGAAAGCCAGAACAAAGCTCACAGCTGCCAGGAACCCCATGTGACCCAACATGAAATAAAAGGCTAACACAGAACCCTCATTACATTGGATGATGATAGTCCCAGGATATGTGTCCATGTTAAACTCCTGAAATGGAGGAGAAACTGACAACCAGATAACACCATTCAGGACCTGGACAGATGAGCAGATCAGCACTAAAGCATTTGGTAGTTTGACTCCCATCCAATTTCTCCAGTAGTTTCCGGGACTTATAGCCTTAAAAGCAATGCAAACCATTATAGTCTTGGCCAGGACTGAGGACACAGCGATAGTAAATATGATTCCAAAGCAGATTTGGCGCAGCATGCAGGTTATATCCACTGGGCGACCAAGGAAAAGAAATACACAGAGTGAACTCAACATAAGAGATATGAGCAGAATAAAGCTGAGGTTCCTATTATTAGCTCTAACAATTGGCTTATTCCGATTTGAATAAAATAGTCCAATTATGAAGACACTTATTACAGAAAATAACAGAGCAGTGACATAAAACACTGAGGCTATAGGATCCACTTCATATGATAGAAACTCCTGAGCCTTGGCAATGCATTTGTTCTTTGCATCATTAGCCCATTCATTATCAGCACATTTAACACAACTTTCATTATCTGTGGAAAAATGTGACATAAATTATATATTGTACAGTAATGATACTCTCATTGTCCCTCTATCTTACTTTATATACATTGCTCCCTACAATGTATAGTAAACATGGTAAATTAGGGGAAATGGGTGGGAAACTTTGGTAACAAACTATTCATAAGAAAGATGAATACACTTTTCACTGATAATGCCAACTGTAATAGGGTGAGAGTTTAGAATATGTTAGAGTTTAGCATTAAACTTTCACACTTTTTAAACTCAGCCAATGCAATAGAGTCTGAGAACGTGCAAACTCATATGTTATTAGGCTAAAAAAACTCTAACAATTTAATCTCTCATCCAGATGCTTTCCCATTATGAAGATAAAACTAGCCCAATGTGAGAGTTTACTGTTAAACTCTTATATTTTCTAAACTGGCACCCTAGTAAATTTGGCCCATGGTCTTATTGAAAAGTATGCAATTGCTCCCTTTTTGTTACATAGTTATTTTCCTTTTAATTATTTCCATCTACCTCAATATTTTTATAGCATTTTTAAACAAATAGGTTTCAAAGTGCTTTACATAATGGTGGTTATGTGTCATGAATATTGTGGTTATTTTATTATGCCAAAACTGATATGAGCAGGATGAAGAAAATCACATCTGCTGAAAAACATTTTCTATTGAAACATGATAATGAACCTAAACATCCCATGGTGTTCTGCCTTGAAAGAGTCAAATTGGGAATAAGAGGGGAGATCTGAATACTGCTCTTCTTATAAATGAAATAGAATGGATTTTCAGATTGGATACATTGGTACCGAATGTATAAACATAATAACTGCAGCTCATTTCTTTGAAATAATAATGATCTTTAAGTCACACCCATAACCCTTGAAACTCATTCTTTGATTTATTATCTCACTGTAGGTGACACATTGGACCTACCAATTGAATCTTCACATGCATACTTACACTAGTTGATTTACATGTACTATTTTATATACATTTTTTCATAGAACACATTTCAACATCAATTTATTATAACTAATTAGTAAAATTGTTACTATATTCACACTATTTAGAAGTAAGGGTATTTTATATATTTATTTCCTATTTTTTATTCATGTTTACTTAAAGATCTTATTTTATCACAATTTTTTCTATCAGTATATTTTATTCGAAAGATATATACATATGTATACTAAATTAAAAATTATAATTCTTTTTTTATAATTACTCTTAAAATTAACATGTGTGTATTGTGTTTAGCACTACATACCACTAAGTAAGGATTATTTGGACTCTGTATTTTATTATTAACTATATATTAGACCATTTTGATAAATGTATCAGAGCTAGTTATATCATTAACCTAACAGACATCTTAAGAAATAGGTGAGATTTGAATCACACACATGAATTTAATTTTATATTCATCTCCCTTTACTTTTGAGAGTAATATATTGGTTTATATTTCTTATCTTTTATTACTAGCTATAAATAGTATGTATTGGGACAAGGCACCGATTTTATACAAGAGACGCAGCATATAACTATGTAATGTCCAAACCATTCTATAGTGACGGTTTTGTATAACAATCTATTTACACTTTTTTATTTGATTAAAATATGACGCAAAGGAATTGAGGATGTTAGTTTACCAAACTAGCTGATGTGACAGACATTACTCTGTAATGAAAGCTTCCTTCTAAATTCCAAATTTGAAACCATCACATAGATGGGGGTATTATATGTAGACCATATGCTAGATGTGGTTGAACACTGTAGATCACTCTATTACTGTTACAGTGATAAGTTTGTACACTAACCATATGACACACCTCCTAATCCTAATTAATGGGTACCTATTATTGTTGTAATGATAGTGAGGATGCTACCTTACCTTATGTTTGATATTAAAATGCATATTATTTATGGGATATTCTGGTAATATCCATACTTGGGTATTTCTAATTAGTTATATCCTACATGAATTAGGATACCATAGCACGATTACAGGAGATTTGATGTATCACTATGTATTGCCCCAGCACAGCTACATGGATGGATTTATTCATAGATCCTCAGACACACCTCTACTTAGATGGATGTTTCTTAAGGAGTGTCCAGTTTCTTGGCTGAGGACATAAGTCTATGTAATAGACCAGTATGATTAACACACTTCCAAAGATATAGTCATCCTAATCTAATGAGATATTATTATTATTATTATTATTATTATTATTATTATTATTATTATTATTATTATTACATTTTATTTATAGTGTGCCACAAGTGGTCCGCAGCGCCGTACCCGTACATAGAGTAAAGGGTACACAGAACATTACATTACAATACAGTAACCAAAATATAAACAGAACACAAGTAACAATTAACAACACAATTCTCCATACACAGTACAGCTCTGAAGGTGGAGGCTGTCATATTAATGCTAGAGAAGAAGGTTGTAAGACAGTGGGGAGGAGGACCCTGCTCCTAGGAGCTTACAATCTATGGGAGAAATCTATTAATGCGGATGAGGATATAACATGTTTTGTGTTGGCGATTTGTGTGAGACATTACAGAATACCCTTACAAGTATGCAGTACGAGTTTGTTTACAAATCATAGGATACACCTTCTCTTTGAGAAATACCCTCTATTAGTTGAGGACATTACCTCACCCAATTGACCGATGTGGCCATCAGTCTAATGGGATAACATTACCATTGGTTGAGTATCCTCACTTAGCCCACAAGAACAGGAAGTAGGATAGTGAGCTGATCTTCCATTAACAAGCCACCTAGTGAAAAGCACATATGCAGCATGGGTGTCCAGTGACTGCACAGTACGGGCACCCCTACAGCTAGTTTATATATGTTCATCCTATAACTTGTGTTTACTAAAAGTATATTTGGGCAGTGATCAGATTAGTTTTCCGTTTTTCACCGTGTTAGCAAAAGAACCTTATATAACATATCTCACAAGACATTGGCCCTCATTCAGAGCCGTACGCTCTGAGCAGAGCGCATGCTCTGAATGAGGGCCGGCCTCCATGAAAATGGAGCGTCCTTCTGGACGCTCGTATAGCTGTGGGTCAGCACCCACAGGCTAAACGAGTGTGCATTTTGATGGCCGCGATGGTCGAGACCATCGCGACCATCGAAATTGCGAGCCGGAGCCTGCGGTTGAGGTTTTTAACCGCAAGCTCCAGAGTGATTTTGGCTCTATCAGAGCCAAAATCACTCCCACTGACATCACTAGTGATGTTAGTGGGCCGGCTTTTGACGGGAGGCGTTCCCGTGGGAACGCCCCCATCAGGGAGGCACACCCCCAGCACGCCTACCAAAGGGGGCTTGCTGTCAATCAACATTGACAGCACGCCCCCTTTGATCGGACACAACGAGTGAAGGACTTTCCTTCGCTCGTCGTGTCTGGCGCATGAGCATGACGGAGCTCCCTCCGTCGTGCGCATGCTCAGTCCAGAACATCGACCCACTTGCGAGCGGACAGCCACTCGCGAGTGGGTCTGAATCAGGCCCATTGTCTGCTATTGACAATGTAGTAAAGTAATTAGCAGTATATACAGAGATGGCTGCACCTCATTCTGCATGATCTTCATATGTTATTGCAATCAACTGTGTGAAATATATCTGATATTACTGTAATATGATATACTCAGCTGATAACCTAAGTAGTGTATGTATAGACAGTTAGACTTCAAACTATATGATCTTTATTTTATCATTTGAAACAAAAGATAAGATAAGGTGAACTACTGTAGAGTTTGATGCATTATCTGTAATTTCCAATACAGTCATTGGGATCTATCCAGCACAAGCACCATGTAAATTGGCACCTTCCAGCACAAGCACATTGTAAATTGGCACCTTTCAAATTTGCTCTGTGAAAAAGAAGTACACTCATTTAATAATTGTTTTGAGCCCATCTGGGTGTACAGTATATATGCAGATAAGTGATGATGTTTAACAATATGACTTACACAATAAATACCATATTTGAATGGAAATGAAATATGAATATTCATTATAATTTATTCTGTGTCACAAACTGTACTTTTTTTCTATTAGCCATCAATGGCAAAGAAACTCTCTCATTGTGTGTCCAATACCTAGTGTCAGGGCCGGATTATAAGGGGGTGACAGGTGGCAGTGCAGGGGCACACAAACACCTGCAGCAGCTATGCCAGATAACTAAACATGTTATTAAGGCCCACGTAGCTCATTGCAAAATGTGATTCTATTAAAATTATGTCATTTGGCCCCACCCTTTCCTGACTGATCCGCGAATCGCAGCATTTTACCATGAGGGGGGTGGAGCTTAATAACAGTGCCTTCCTGCAAGGTCCCATCCCCTTCCCATCCACCAAATGCTGTGCAAATGCTGCAAGGTACTGTAAGAGTGTGTGACTTGTGTGTGTATATATATGTGTGTATGTGCAATGTACTATTTGTGGGACACATGTATGTGCGGTGTATATACGTGTACTTATGTGTGAACATATATATATATATATATATATATATGTGTGTAAGTAAATACATATATGCATGTGTGGTATATATTTATATATATGGAACCTGCACACTTGAACAAGCACATCCACCTGACCTGCCTGCCTGCCTTCCTGTGCATCTCTCCTGCACATATATATCTATATATATATATATATATATATATTCATATATACAGTATATATATATATATATATATATATATATATTTGTATATATATATATATATATATATATTTGTATATATATATATATATATATATATATATATAATCCTGTACCACACACAATAAAGGGAGGAATAAGGGCACTCACCACATTTAGAACAGTCAAATTATTTAATATGGCCAATAGCTCAATATTCAGGGTTGCTTCATAGAAAAAGTTTACCGACGTTTCGGTCTACATAGAGACCATTATGAAGGTACAGCAATCAAAGACAAAACTTCAACATAAATCCAAATGTGTCACCACAGATAGAGACAACGTCAGCACATCATGGAGATATGAGGTCTTTTATTAGTAGTTTTAATTCCCAATATAAGGTAATAGAGTCCATTTTTAGAAAACAAAGGGGTATTTTAAAAGAAGACTCTGTTATAGGAAATTCACTTCCTGCTAAACCTGCCTTCTTATACTGAAGGGCACCTAATCTTAAGGGATAAGCTTGTAAATAGTGCAATGGAGGAACCAAAGAGAACAAGTGAGCATAGTCATGGCTTTCATAGATGTGGTCTCTGTGTAACATGTCGCAATACGAAAGGGCAAAGTAAAATTAAGGAATTTCAAGTTAATGGTGAAACTTTCCAGATTAGAGATTTTATTACTTGTACTACTAAAAACTTAATATATGCCCTACAATGCCAATGCAATCTAGTCTACATTGGCAAAACAAGTAGGAACTTAAAAGTATGTCTTGCTTAGCATGTATACAATATAAAAAAGGGACTAGAAACCCATACCATCTCTATGCACTTTAAAAATGTTCACAAACAAAATCCATGTCATATAAAAATGTTTTGGGGCATCCAGACTATTATGCCAACATGGAAGAGTAAAGACCTTGAGGTTAGACTATCTAAGGCAGAAATGAAATGTATATATAGATTAGGAACTCTGACTCCTAAAGGTTTAAATGGAGACTTTGAAATGAAATGGTTTTTATAAGATTTTTATGTATTTATATATTTATTAATTTCCTATATTTTGGTTTATGTATGTTTTAGATTGTATTATTAATGTTTTTATTTTTCTCTTTTTTTGATGGCTACATATGGACTTACATATGGACTCTACACTTTTTAAAACCTTCCTGAGGACTTGTTTGCAAGGAATGGAACCTTTGTCTTTGTTTGTATGGAGTAAACCACATTTAAAAGACACACTTCCGGTCCGGGACTTATGTGGAACGCACCGCACACTTCCGGTTCCGGTTTTTAGCTGAGAGGATGATGCGGAACACATGACTGTGTACTTCCGGCATTTTCTGAATACTTACTTCCGGTTCCGGCGGCCTCCGATGACGTCACTTCAGCCCTTGGCATGTGCCGCAAAATGGCGCCAAGAAGGATGGGAGGATCTTTCAATTAGTATCAGTATATATATGGCCATCTGCTAACATGTCACCATGGTTCTGAGGAAGGACTATAGGTCCAAAAAGCTTTAAGCTATGGTGACAATATTGATGTTTATGTTGCGGTGAAGTGGCTGGGATCATCCTTAATTGCTACCCTGTGGAGGAGACTAGTTCCCGGGACTTTGGACCTCTTCCCTGGCACCATCGGGAGGGTAACAGTATTTGGATGAAAAATAGTAATTCTTCACCTATTGATACCACTTTGTGGTGATATGCTTGTCTAAATCTTTTTAAATGTGAGTGTAATATCTTAATACATTTTTTGTATTTCTTTGACAATATCACACTATGTATCTTTGTTTATTTTTGAGTGCCTGAAGATTACGCTCTTGGACAGTGGATTCTATTTTTTTCATTTGCCTGAAGCATTTGAACTGTATATGGAAAAGACTATCCCATTAAAGGAACTGGATTAAACTGCATTGATGTAAGGACTTTTATCGTGTTTTAGCCTATTTTATGTGGTGATGCACCATTTTTTGAGGGGACTTATGTTTTATTTGTTTCCTTCTTGTGTCTAGATACTATATTACTCTAGGGAGCATAACTAAAAAAATGTTATAGTGCACACCTAGGTTTGTCATGAGAAATATTGTGGTTTGTTACTTCAATGACGTTGCTTCCTTCCCCTTTTCCTTAGTTTGAATTTTTAAATTTCAAAGTAACCTACCCCAGGATGAAAATTAAGCATAATTGCAGTTATCTAAATTACCAGGAAGTGTTCTCCAAGATGCAGACAAAGAAAGCGTCATCATACTCTAGGATTACAGTGATCTCTATACAGAAACATTACATCAATTAAATAGTAACAAGACTTATACTAAGCTACCCTGTCATCCCACTATGGAATTTAAATACTTTATGGATTCCACCATAACGGAGGCAGTAGAAGCCAAATTAATCAGCAAGAAACAAGCTACATTTCTTCTGGTTCCATACCCAATGAGAACTTTTATTTATACCTTGCCAAAATAACATAAAAATGTATCTAAGACTCCAGGATGAACGATCACTTTGACCTTTGGCTCACTTAATCACCCATTGGCGCAGTTTATATACTTGTGTATTCAACTTAGTGTTATCTGAACATTTGGCTATATACATGATAAAACAGATTTTCTCCTACTGGTTTTGTCACTTCTACTATGAATAAATCTGATACAGTAAACATCAATAGAATATTGGAGGATTATTTTAATTACAATGTGCAAATTACAATGTCTCACAGTCCCTTTGAGTACTGGGAGGAAAAAAATCCATTTGGAGACCCTTGTACATATTAGCATTGGTGTACAGGAGCTAAGCTGCTCTCCCTCCAGTGTGTACTCAGAGAGAGTGTTTAACACAGCCGGGAACCTAGTGAGCAATTGGTATAGGAGGCCTCAAAATTTAGAAAAATTTAAGCTCATCAAAATGATCTATAAATTCTGTAAAGAAGACCTTTGCTGCCAATTACAACAGCCAGAGGCTTCTGTAATGGTGGATTCCAAGATATTTTCTATTGTGTAGGTCCAAACAAACCATGCACTTAAACCACAAACGTGACAGTCCCTGTCATGGAGGGACCACAGAATTTGTCTCCAATGTATACTGTGATACCCTAATAATACATAAGGTGAAGCAGAATTAATGCAATATGATATAAGATTCCAGACTATGTCATCATGGCACCCCAACAGCTCAGGTTTTAGATGATCCATGGTTGAGCACAGGTGGTTGACTGAGGCACTAATTAAGTCAACTGTGGTCAAGCATGGATCCTTAAAACCTGGACTGTTAGGGTGCCTTCAGTACTGAGGGGGCAATTCAGACCCACCCGCTAGGCTGCGTTCGCTCAACGCTGACTGCTTGTTGCAAACTGTGCATGCGTCAAAGATGCAGTACACATGCGTGAGCCAGTCACTGTGATCGGGAGATGATCGCTCACAGCACATATCCAGCCTGCTAGTTTGAGTGACAGAACGGGCCATTTGTGGGTGGTGAAAGGGGAAGAACAAATCTAACAGGGGTGTGGATGTGCGACTGGAGGCGTGTCAGTGCATTATAACACAATTATAAGGGTGTGCACAAATAAGATGCAGCATCAGCATACACGCCACTGAGCTGTCTTACAAACAGAAGTGCTTGCTGTGCTTTAGGGTCTACCTCAAGCACTGTGTGTGGGTTCCATGTCAGCCGATTGTACCAATGTTTTCATAGAAATCCTGGAGATGAAGTAAGCAAATGGGCATCCTCTGTCCAGGCTGGTGGGCATCTAACTTCACACAGTGATCTCACGTTAAGACATAGTGGGCATCCTATGTCTTAGCGTGTGCTCGCAGCATTTGCCTACTGGGCATCCTTACGGCTGCGAGTGAGCACAGTTTATTTTCTGGGTCTGAATCAGGCCCTGAATTTGGGAACCTCTATGATAAGGCCTTAATAAATATGCCTATGGGTTACCCAACATGCAGGAGTTATAATAATCTCTATTGAAACCCACAAGTTTCTGTGTTTCACGCTTTTTTTTATATGTTAACACCCATCAATATTGGCAAGGAGATACTATAATTATTTAAAACAATAACTTGTTAAAAAAAACATTTTGCTAGATGCCTATGGGTGACTAAAGACTTATGTGTATGTAATTATCTTCCCATCATTTGTACTTGCTTAGAAAAATACAAAGATTTATACAGATACCATTGGATATTTCTCCCTCTGAGCACGGCACACAGTCATAGCAACAGGCCTGATGTTTTACATTTGGGGCTTTTCTGAATCCATTATGACATTTTTCAGAACATCGAGCTCGAGGCATCTATGAAAATAAAAAATAAAAGTTAAGTTGGATTAATTGCCTTTGATTATTACCTCCTAATTTAATTCCTGACAACTTTTCAATAGTGCAACAATCTTTTTGTGACAATAGTGTAACCAATCTTTTGTGAAATTTTTTGTCATGATTTTTTGTTGTCAAATATACTAACTTTTTCCATAAAAAATTCTGGCATCTACAAATAGAATGATATACAGTACAGTACTATGGAGTCAGTATTTTCCATGAGACTTGGTATGTGGGAAAATGTGATGTTGGACTCTGATTTTCTTTAAATTAAGTTTCTTCCTATTTCCAATTTGGAGATATTTAAGAGTAACAAAGTTGACATTGAAGACTATGAACATAATTCATACAACACATTGTATATGGCTGCATCTAGACATTTGGTGCACATTTTGCTTGTGTCCTGGGCTACATGCACATGACTCAGAGTGGAACCTATTTCAGCCATTTCTCTGTGGATGATAAATCTGCATTTTACTTGGTGACAACAATGGGAATGTATGCAAGAGTAGCATTTTGTTTGTGTAAGGATGTACCATGGGCAGAGCCGGATTTAGACCTCACGAGACTCTAGGCAAAATACCGATATGGTGCCCCCACCCTCAAACAAACTTAAGCATATATTACAGTAGGTGTCATTGGAGCAAGATACACACATCAAATTATATTCACACATTCATAGAAATATAATTATATATATTATGATGTGTTTAACATGCTCTAATCAATGACACAACTTTAATATATGAAGTTATTATTGTAGGTGTAATCAAGCACATACTAATTAGTGGAAGCACTCATTTAGAAACATGCACATAAAGGCCAACATACACCTACCGACGGATTACCAGATGGGATCGGAAAAACCGATCTGCCGGTCATTAATATTTTGTGATCCGTCGGAGGATTATATATGTGAAATTTCACCGATTTGCAAATCATGATCATATTTTGATCATGATTGGCTAATCAGTGAAATGCAACATGTTGGATTTTCCTGATCCTGAAAAGACAGGTTGCAGGATCACAGGAACGTGGAGGTCTGTTGGACAGACAGTGGGAGACAGGAGGAGAGGGGACAAAGAGATAGGAGGAGAGGGGACAAAGAGACAGGAGGAGATGGGACAAATAGAGAGACAGGAGGAGATGGGGACAAACAGAGGGAGATGGGAGGAGAGGGGGACAAACAGAGGGAAACATGAGTAATGGGGGACAAACAGAGGGAGATGGGAGAGGGGGACAAACAGAGGGAGATGGGAGGAATGGGGGACAAACAGAGGGAGATGGGAGGAGAGGGGGACAAACAGATGGAGATGGGAGGAGAGGGGGACAAACAGAGGGAGATGGGAGGAGAGGGGACAAACAGAGGAAGATGGGAGGAGAGGGGACAAACAGAGGGAAATGTGAGTAATGGGGGACAAACAGAGGGAGATGGGAGGAGAGGGGGACAAACAGAGGGAGAGGGGAGGAATGGGGGACAAACAGAGAGAGATGGGAGGAATGGGGGACAAACAGAGAGAGACGGGATGAATGGGGGACAAACAGAGGGAGATGGGTGGAGAGGGGACAAACAGTGGGAGATGGGAGGAGAGGGGGACAAACAGAAGGAGATGGGAGGAATGGGGGACACAGATGGTGATGGGAGGAATGGGGGACAAACAGGGGGAGATGGGAGGAGAGGGGGACAAACAGATGGAGATGGGAGAAATGGGGACACAGATGGAGATGGAAGGAATGGGGGACAAACAGGGGGAGATGGGAGGAGAGGGGGACAAACAGAGGGAGACGGGAGGAATGGGGGACAAACAGAGGGAGATGGGAGGAGAGGGGACAAACAGAGGGAGATGGGAGGAGAGGGGGACAAACAGAGGAAGATGGGATGAATGCGGGACAAAAAGAGGGAGATGGGAGGAAAAGGGGGACAAACAAAGGGAGATGGGAGGAAAGGGGAACAAACAGAGGGAGATGTGAGGAAAGGGGGACAAACAGAGGGAGATGGGAGGAATGGGGGACAAACAGAGGGAGACGGGAGGAATGGGGGGACAAACAGAGGGAGACGGGAGGAATGGGGGACAAACAGAGGGAGATGGGAGGAGAGGGGGGAGATGGGACGAATTTTGAACAAACAGAGGGAGACGGGAGGCAAAGGGGAAGAAGAACATGGTGAGATGGAAGGAAAGGAGGAAAAACTAAGAACTCAGCATATATATACATATAGACAGTATATAGACACACATACAGTATATATACACAGACAAAGTATAGATACGCACATCATATATATATTTTTATATATATATATATATATATATATATATATATATATATATATAGTTTTTCACTTAAACTTACCAAAGTGCCATCTTTGTATTGGGGAATGGAAGTTTCTGCTGTTCCCTCAACCATGGGTAGGTAGAGTTGGAGGCTGTCTGCTACATTGTGGGGGGAGGGGCCGGTGGTCAGAGCCAGAAGATGCTGCTTACCGCACTTAGGGGGGGAGAGGTGGTCAGAGCAGAATGGAGTAAGCAGGATTCTACACTGTGCCGTAGGGGGGGTGGAGCCGGAGAATGCTGCTCTCTACACTGCCGGAGGTATGTGGCCAGAGCCAGAGGAAGGGGGCTTTAATGGAAAGGGAGGACTGCAGTTGGGGGTGCTGTCGGAGGTGTGGTGGTCAGATCAGGATGGTTGCTATACTGTGCAGTGGTGTTGGAGCCGGAGTATGCAGCTTTCTGCACTTTGGGGGGGGATAGGTAGTCGTAGCAGGATGGAGGAGGCTGGTTGCTATAATTCCAGAGGTAGGTGGTTGTAGCTGGGCACGGGGCTGTAATGGAGAGGGATTATTGCAGGTCAGGCCCTGCTGGCTGCTTGCGGATTGGTTGGGAGAGGCACCGCTGGCTAGATGCTGCTGAGAGGGTGCACTGGCTGTGCTATACTGTGGCGTGGAGGCCTCGGAGGAGCTGGCTACAAAGTGTGAATGCAGCAGCTCACACTGTCTTTGCAGGTCCGGATGTCGAGGAGTGGGGGGCCCGGCCACGGGCCCCTTGGAACCTAACGGGCCCTAGGCGGTCGCCTAGGTGGCATAACTGTAAATCCGGCCCTGGCCATGGGCATGTAGCCAGAGTCACTATTATAAGCTAGGCATATGCATTGTGGATGCCAAATACAGAGGGATTTCCTGCATCTAGCATGGGGAAGGTGTTATTGCTGATGACAGATCTCCTATACCTAGCATGGAGAAGGTGCTATTGCTGATGACAAATTTCCTGTACCTAGTATGGGGAAGGTGTTATTGCTGATGACAGTGATGACAGTTGCTCTTGTGAATGGAGTAGTGGAAGTGTTATATTATAAAATATGCCTACTACTCGACTTTGGCCCGTATTACTTTTCTGTAGTTACATATGCATGTACTTATTTTCATAAAAATAGTACATTATAGAGATATACACAGACCCCCGTGTTTTGGTTTTGGTTCTAATTTATCATTGTGCTTTGATTTTGGTTCTAGCAAATCCACTCTCGAGTGTTTTGATTTTGGATATGGATTTTTTTAAACAAATGATGAAAACAGCTAAAATCATGTGATTGGGCCTGTTTTTGTCCCTACGGTAATATTAACCTCAATAGCATTAATCTCCATTTTGACCACTCCACATACCACAATATTTATCTTTACCATTCTTGGCTAAAGGATGCTGCGAGCTAGCCGGCTGACTAAGCTAAGTGAATGCAGCTGCACAAACTCATGTTAGGTCATCCTTAAAAATGGCAAATCATTTGTTTGTGGGTACATAATTGGGCTTATTATTAGCACTGTTCCAACTAAAATGAGTGATCTGAAAATTAAAACTAATGTAATTTTCTAGGATGTAACCTGAAAACTGTGAACACTTTGATTATTTATTAAACATTTAACTCTTTGAACCAACCAGTTCCTACAAATGAGAGTCCTGTACAATTGGTCATTTTTGACCCATTGCGTCTACCTTTTGGAAGAGTATAGACAGCTGTACATGGTTTTCTGTCATCAGCCTATACATATAGAACAAATTGTCTTTGAATTGTCACCGTATTTATTAAACAGGAGAATCAATGTTAAATTCACTATGTGGTTTTGTTTTTTTTATTTATCTTTGATCAGGGGAGTAAAGCCTGACTTGTATTGGAGTTTGTGTAGATTTTAATAGTCTACATTATTTCTATAATACTGTAGTTATAGTTATAGGTGAAGACAATTAAATGATTGCATTGCTAGAAAATCCACCCTTCTCCCATTTTTTCATCCAGTCCCTGGATGCAAGATGTGGTTGTCTTTTTCCCCCCCTTTTTACTTATCAATTACATTTTTGTGTGTGGTACTATAAGTCACCTTTGTTGTTGGTCTTTTCCCCTACCCTCTTTATCCACTTTATACCCTGGATTATATTTTTTTATTGGAAGGAACGGGGAGAACTGAGAAAAATACAATGAAAATCTCTAGACTTTAAGTTCATTGTTATCCTAAATGTAAACTACAAATTGTACCATTGACTCTTGGCTGTCATTATTGCTGGAAGCTGAGGAATATTAGACCATTTGTGATAGTGAATAGCAGTCTAACTTTTTACTTTTTGTTTTTTGTTATTTGTTTTTCCACTTTTTTTTCTAAAAAGGAAAAATGATTAAGTTTAAACTGTTGAAGTGTACAAATTGCTTTGTTATAATAAACCTATACGTGGACAAAAAAAAAATCTATTCAAAATTATTACTATTTAGAGACCAAAAAAAGATGGCATTGTCAGCTACAAGTACAGTACTATAATGTATGATGCCTGTCAAATATACAATCTTGGCAAGGATATGCACAGTTTAATGAACCAATCACTTCATTGACAGGGACTGCCACCATTGGGGCTAAAGTGTTTGGTTTGTTTGGCCCCCCAAAACAAGCTACCAATTGCTTACAGTGGCAAAGAGTATAATGTTATGGTCCAGCCAGGTTTAATTTCCCCCAGTGTTCTCTGCAGAAGGAGAATTAATGCTGCAGCAGCTGCACAAAGTTGGAAGCAGCACTCATCCTAGTTTTCCTACAGGTATCACATCTGACGTACCTTTGCACTTGAGCACGAGGTGTTTTCATTGCTGTGATTGAAGACCCAAGGTCTATATAACTGTTATATGTTTGTCTCTATCTAATTGAAGTAAGCTTTGCTGGAAGCATCAAGTCTCTTTCTGAGTATGCACTACTGAATTTTTGAGACATGTTTGGATGCCTTTACCAGTTGAATAATAAGACACAGAGCTATTTACCTCTATATTGGATTCTGGACCTAACCTCGCAATAAACATATGCGTTTTTGAATCTAGTACACAATAAGTCTAATCTGTATATTTTTATGGCATGGTGGAGAGAACAATCTAAAAAGACTTGAGCACTTTGGATTCCATTTAAGTGAATCAAGGAGGGTAATATTATATATATCCCACATTTATATCCTCTCAGTGGAGCGCGATATCATTGTACGCTTGTTTGTTGATTATTTATTACTTAAACTTGCGTGGTTGCCAAAATTGAGTTATCGAATTGCATGATCTTGATAACCCTTTGCTCCTGGCAAAGCAAATAAAGAAATTAATCTACAATTCCAGAACTTTGCTTCCTATCTTTATTTACTTTCTCTAGCTGCTTTTCCAGTATATTTATTAATGGAATCACCTGACTCAGTCTTTGGCATTTTCTAGGCCAAGACCTATTGTTTTATTGTCCCAGAACAGACACAAAATTGGTGTAATTGAGAATAAATTTGGTATCGGCACATAGGACCTTCATTAACTGTCTAAAACCAAATGCACTGATGATGGATATTGGATGCAGATCTTTTGCTAGCATAGCCATCTTAGCAGTGGCATAACTACGGTATTTGGAGCCCAGGGCAATTTCAAAATGGCGCCCCCCCCAATATGCACACACGGCCAAAAAATGGGCATGGTCACAATGGGCGGGGTCACTTGACAATGGGATGTCTCAACAGGAAACATAAACCCTTTCTTGTCACTCTTAACTAGGGGTGTGCACCGGCCCCTTTTCGTGTTTTGTGTTTTGGTTTTGGATCTGGATCTTTCTTCGTGTTTTGGATCTGGATTGGTTTTGCCAAAACCACCCTTCCGTGTTTTGTGTTCTGGGTTTTGTGTTTTGGATCTGTATTTTTTTGAAAAAAAGCATAAAAACAGCTAAAATCACAGAATTTGTAGGTTTTTCTGCTCCTATGCTATTATTAACCTCAATAACCTTAATTTCCACTCATTTCCAGTCTATTCTGAATACCTCACACCTCACAATAGTGTTTTTATGTCCAAAAGTTTGCACCGAGGTAGCTGGATGACTATGCTAAGCGACACGAGTGGGCGGCACAAACACGTGACCCATCTAGGCGTGAAACTGCAGTGGCAGACAGGATGGCATTGAAAAACTAGGCCCCAAACTGTACATAATGCAAAGAAAAAAAAGAGGTGCAAGATGGAATTGTCCTTGGGCCCTCCCACCCACCCTTATGTTGTATAAACAGGACATGCACACTTTAACAAACCAATCATTTCAGCGCCAGGGTCTGCCACACAACTGTGGCTGAAATGATTGGTTCGTTTGGGCCCCCACAAAACAAGCTGGCAATTAATCCGTCCCTGCACAAACTGGCTCTACGGAGGCAAGAAGTTGTCCTCATCCTCCTCATCCACAGATTCCTCACCCTCTTCAGTGTTATGTACATCCTCATCCTCACAGAGTATTAATTCGTCCCTGCTGGAACCACAGGTCCCTCTGTACGTTCTGGAGGCTGGTCTCCCTGGAAGAGTTGATCATTCATTTTATGAACATCATCTTCTCCACATTTTGTGGAAGCAACCTCCTACGCCTTTCGCTAACAAGGTTCCCGGCTGCACTAAACACTCTTTCGGAGTACACACTGGAGGGGGGGCAACTCAGGTAAAATAGAGCCAGTTTGTACAGGGACCTCCAAATTGCTTCTTTTTCCTGCCAGTACAGGTACGGACTGTCTGACATGCCTACTTGGATGCTGTCACCGATGTAATCCTTTAACAGACAGACGCACGCTTGTCGCTGCTGCTTTGAGGATTCAAGTGTGGCTACAGCCCACACAATTCACAAAGACAGAAAAAAAAAAAGAATATTTTTATTGTTTGTGGAGCACACTTTGAGGGTTACACCACCCTCTAACAGACAGACGCACGCTTGTCGCTGCTGCTTTGAGGATGCAAGTGCGGCTACATCGCACACAAGTCACAAACACATAAAAAAAATAGTTTTTTATTTTTTGGAGCACTTTGAGAGTTACACCACCCTTTAACAGACAGACGCACGCTTGTCGCTGCTGCTTTAAGGATGCAGGTGCGGCTACAGCCCACACATTTCACAAAGACCGAAAAAAAAAAACAATATTTTAATTGTTTGTGTAGAACACTTTGAGGGTGTCACCACCCTTTAACAGACAGACGCACACTTGTCGCTGCTGCTTTAAGGATGCAGGTGCGGCTACAGCCCACACAATTCACATAGACAGATAAAAGAAGAAGAATATTTTTATTGTTTGTGTAGCACACTTTGAGGGTGTCACCACCCTTTAACAGACAGACGCACGCTTGTCGCTGCTGCTTTAAGGATGCAGGTGCGGCTACAGCCCACACATTTCACAAAGACCGAAAAAAAAAGAACAATATTTTAATTGTTTGTGTAGCACACTTTGAGGGTGTCACCACCCTTTAACAGACAGACGCACGCTTGTCGCTGCTGCTTTGAGGATGCAAGTGCGGCTACATCGCACACAAGTCACAAACACATAAAAAATATAGTTTTTTATTTTTTGGAGCACTTCGTGAGTTACACCACCCTTTAACAGACAGACGCATGCTTGTCGCTGCTGCTTTAAGGATGCAGGTGCAGCTACAGCCCACACAATTCACAAAGACAGAAAAAAGAAGAAGAATATTTTTATTTTTTGTGTAGCACACTTTGAGGGTGTCACCACCCTTTAACAGACAGACGCACGCTTGTCGCTGCTGCTTTGAGGATGCAAGTGTGGCTACATCGCACACAAGTCACAAACACATTAAAAAATTTTTTTTGATTTTTTGGAGCACTTTGAGAGTTACAACACCCTTTAACAGACAGACGCACGCTTGTCGCTGCTGCTTTGAGGATGCAAGTGCGGCTACAGCCCACACAATTCACAAAGACAGAAAAAAAAAGAACAATATTTTAATTGTTTGTATAGCACACTTTGAGGGTGTCACCACCCTTTAACAGACAGATGCACGCTTGTCACTGCTGCTTTAAGGATGCAGGTGCGGCTACAGCCCACACATTTCACAAAGACAGAAAAAAAAAGAACAATATTTTAATTGTTTGTGTAGCACACTTTGAGGGTGTCACCACCCTTTAACAGACAGACGCATGCTTGTCGCTGCTGCTTTGTGGATGCAGGTGGAATCTAGACGGGATTTGGAACCGAGGACACACTACCTCCATCAATTGTCTAAATCCCACTGCACTAATGTCGGATACCGGACGCACGTCTAACACCAACATAGCAGTCAAGGCCTCAGTTATACGTTTTGCTTCAGGATGACTGCTGTCGTACTTCATCCTCATCGCTAGGGACTGTTGGAGGGTCAATTGTTTAGTAAAAGTAGTGATGTTCCTACTTCCTCTCTGGGATGATGAACAACTCCCAGCAGCAGCAACAGCACTAGTAGGAAGTGGTTCTTGATCTTTCCCTATTTTATTTTTATCAGAGAAAGTTTGGTCCTCCATTTATGTTTTATTGATATATATACGTGCGGCTAAAGCGCACACAAACACAGACATTTTTTTTTTATTTTTGCTGGAGAGTAGTGCACTTTGTGGGTTACACCACCCTTTAAGAAATGAGCCAGCCGGCTCTTTACTTATGGGACACAGGCGCACGCTTGGCGCTGCTCCTTTGTTGATGCACGTGCAGCCACAGTGCACACAAGTCACAAACACAGAAAATATATATTTTTTTGGTTTGGAGTGTACTTTGGGGGTTACAGAACCCTTTAACGGTCAAGCCAGCCGGCCCTTTACTTATGACACAGGCGCACACTTGGCACTACTTTGTTGATGCACGTGCGGCTACTGCGCACACAATTCACAAACACAGAAAATAATTTTTTTTTTGGTTTGGATTGGAGTGTACTTTCGGGGGTTACAGCACCCTTTAACGGTCAAGCCAGCCGGCCCTTTACTTATGACACAGGCACACACTTGGCACTACTTTGTTGATGCACGTGCGGCTACTGCGCACACAATTCACAAACACAGAAAATAATTTTTTTTTTGGTTTGGACTGGAGTGTACTTTCGGGGGTTACAGCACCCTTAACGGTCAAGCCAGCCGGCCCTTTACTTATGACACAGGCGCACGCTTGGCACTACTTTGTTGATGCACGTGCGGCTACTGCGCACACAATTCACAAACACAGAAAATAATTTTTTTTTTGGTTTGGACTGGAGTGTACTTTCGGGGGTTACAGCACCCTTAACGGTCAAGCCAGCCAGCCCTTTACTTATGACACAGGCGCATGCTTGGCACTACTTTGTTGATGCACGTGCGGCTACTGCGCACACAATTCACAAACACAGAAAATAATTTTTTTTTTGGTTTGGACTGGAGTGTACTTTCGGGGGTTACAGCACCCTTAACGGTCAAGCCAGCCGGCCCTTTACTTATGACACAGGCGCACGCTTGGCACTACTTTGTTGATGCACGTGCGGCTACTGCGCACACAATTCACAAACACAGAAAATAATTTTTTTTTTGGTTTGGACTGGAGTGTACTTTCGGGGGTTACAGCACCCTTAACGGTCAAGCCAGCCGGCCCTTTACTTATGACACAGGCGCACGCTTGGCACTACTTTGTTGATGCACGTGCGGCTACTGCGCACACAATTCACAAACACAGAAAATATATTATTTTTTTAGCACTTGGGGGGAGCACCCCTGATGGACAGAGCACCCCCTGGACAACACTACAGCACCTCTTTAGGACTGGGACACTGCACAGGACTTTGGAGTGGACACAGCCCCTATGGAGAACTGACTGCACAACACAGTCCAGCCAGCCCCTATGGACTTTGAAGTAGTGGACACAGCCCCTATTAACAACAGCAGCACAGCACAACACAGCCAGCCCCTATGGACTTTGAAGTAGTGGACAACAGCAGCACTACACTACACTACACTACACAGCCCTAACTCCCACCCTCCCTCTTCACTGTCCACAGCCGAGTGAGAAAATGGCGCCGACGTGGGTACCTTATATAGGATCCAAAACCCGCGAGACTCGGAAGGCGGGAAGATGACGTTTTGCCTCGATTTCAGAATCCAAGTCAGGTGGGAAAAGTCGAGCCTGACTCGGATCGGACTCGGATCGGGGGGGCTCGGGGGGGTTCGGATTTCAGAAATCCGAACCCGCTCACCCCTACTCTTAACATACCTTTCCATAAGCACCTTAGCCCCTGTAGTGCTCCTTAAACAATCTGCCCTATGCAGTGCCCCCAGTAGTGGTCCCTCTTATGCAGGCCCCCAGTAGTGCCCCTTATACAGTACCCCCAGTCATGGTGCCCCTTGTGCAGCTCCACATTAGTTCCCCTTATACAGGACCCCCAGTATAGTTCCCTCTTGTGCAGCTCCCCATTAGTTCCCCTTATACAGTGCCCCCAGTAGTGGTCCCCAATATGTAGGTCCCCAGTTGTGCCCATTATATAGTGCCCCCAGTAGTAATCCCTTTTATGTAGCCCCCAGTAGTGGTCCCCACTATCCAGTGCCTCTTGTAGTGGTCCTCCCTATTTAGTGCACCCAGTACAGTGTCACTTGTGCCTCCAGTAGTAAGCCCCTTCTATAGTGCCCCCAGTAGTAGACCCCCCCTTATGCAGTGCCCATTACATAGTCCCTCCAGTAGCAATCCCCCCATGCAGTGCCCCCAGTAGTAGTCTCCCCCTATGCAGTGCCCTTTATATAGTACCCCCAGTAGTAGTCTCCCCAGTAGTGGTCCCTGATGCAGTGCCCCAGAAGTAGTCCCCCCAATTAGTGCCCCCAGTAGTGTTCCCCCCAATTACTGCCCCCAGTAGTAGTCCCCCCAATTAGTGCCCCCAGTAGAGGTCCCCCCAATTACTGCCCCCAGTAGAGGTCCCCCCAATTACTGCCCTCAGTAGTAGTCCCCCAAATTAGTGCCCCCAGTAGAGGTGCCCCCCAATTACTGCCCCCAGTAGTGCCCTCAATTACTGCCCCCAGTAGAGAGTACCCCCAATTACTGCCCCCAGTAGAGGTACCCCCCCTCCCAATATATAGCAAAAAATTAAAAAATTATAAAAAACTTTCCTGCATCCACGCTCCTGCTCCGGCTCCTGGCACTGAAACATCCGCAAGTCAGCCCTCCCGGGCTGGCATGCTCTGCATTATGGGAGAGACGTCATGACATCATGACGTCTCTCCCATAACCCACTGCAGGAGCTGGACGGAAGCCCAGCTCTTGCAGTGGGCAATGCAACAGCCAATAAGAGTCTATCTGACTCTCATTGGCTGCTTTTTCAGATCTGGCGGAGATGTGTGTGCAACAGCAGCAGCAAATGAGACACAGCTTGAGCCCGCCTGCCACCCTCCTCTTGGTGCTATTGGGCAAGTGCTCAGGGGGAGGGAAGGGGCTCAGCTGTGCAGAACAGGACCGGCGATGGAAGCCTAGCACTGGTCCTGTGTAAATGTGTAGCGCTGACCGCACTCACTGCAGTTGGTGCTACACTGGCTAACTAGGGCGGGCCGGTACTGTGGCCGGCGGGCGCCCCCCCATGCCACCAGTCCAACGGCTCCCAGGGCATGCACCCTGCTCGCCCTGCCCTAGTTACACCACTGCATCTTGGCTTCAGTGATCCATTGCGCAACTGGATGGCAGCTTTCATCCTTGGTTCCTCTTACAAATTATTGTTTCACTGTAAATTGTTGTTTGAAAATACTATTCTTCTTGGTCCCCTTCCAGAATGAAGATTCAACACAGCAGCAGCAGCCATGGAACAAAAGGATTATTCTTGGAAATCCTGGATAGGGAGGAGTCAGTTAGCTTTTGCAAATTGGATGCAGGGATACTTTTGCTCATTCATGAGGAGATTGATGATGAAGGTGTTAGCTGTGGAGATTGCATGTGCTGGGACCCATTCATGCTGCTTGTAGCTGATGCTTGTCTGCTTGTTATTATCTTACAGGATTTTTCAAGTGTTCCTGAGTTAATTGCATGAACTTGCAGTGAATGATGTGACAAAGAGAAATTTCCTAGATGGTTACGTTCTCTACCTCTATTTTGTTTAGCTTCAGAAACAGCACAGATGACTTGACAAATATTCTCAGGATTTGAGTAAAAATAATTCCACATGAAAGAAATAGCATTTTTGTACTTATGCCCAGGCTTGACAAAGGCTTTCTTCTTATCATGGGCAAGAATTGCTCCCACTAATGGCTTGTATTTTGTATGTTTACATAAACAGCATCTTCATCATCAACATCCTCATTAGTGTCAGATGCTCAAACATCCCCCTTATCATGTTGCACTTCAACAGTAGCAAACTTCATTTTTAAATCACCATTACTTTTACTGCTGCTCATCTCCATATTTAGAAACGGTGATAGGAAGTTTCTCTTTGAGTAAACCCGAACCGGGTTAAACTGCTGGGAGAGACGCCACTGCAGACACTGGGTGCTAACAGAGTCTCACGGGACCTGGCGCACGACTGCAGCAAACATGTACAAGGACACATTTGTAAAGTAAATCCAGGGTTTCATGCACCAAAAAACAAAAACTGACCTTTAGTAAACTTATTGGTGAGAGAGTTTGTTCCAGATGGGTGCACTGCAAAAAAATCTTGGAGGCATTAATGGGAAGATGTGGTTAGAGTAGATTTGTGGCAGCAGTCACAGGATAAATGGAGAGAATGGGATGGAATAAGAACTGATATAGGAGATTGTACTGAACAGTAGGTTTGAGAAGAATGATTAAGGTCTTTATGTCAATAAGATATATTTTGCAGTAGAAATAAAACTAAAAAGTATTTAATATTGATATTTATATGTGAGGGGCAATATAATCGCATCGCTGTTAGAAAATTGCTGCTATGGCTCTGTGACTGTGTATTTGTAGCACAATTCATACACTGGAAAAAATAATTTCCTAATTGAAAGATCCAATTGTTTACTAATATTTTATTTCTATTGTGTGCAGGATAGCTTAATTTTCTAGTATTAGCAAGCTTCAAAAATGTAGATGCTAATGTCATTAGCATCTAGAAAGAAGATCACACAATTTAATATTCATAATTCTTATGGTGGCGTCTAGGTGACAATAACATTTAGCACATGAGGGGTACCGTGGAGCTGATTCTAAGTTGGAAGCATAGCAAAAAAAGAGTACAGTACAGGTTGAGTCTCCGATATCCAAAATGCTTGGGACCAGGGGTATTTTGGATAATGGAATATTCTGTATTTTGGAATATTTGCATATCATAATGAAATATCTTGGGAATTGGACCCAAATATACACACACAATGCATTGATGTTTTATATGCACCTTATACACACAGCCTGCGGGTAATTTTAAACAATATTTTCAATCATTTTGTGGCTCAAACAAAGTTTATGTACACACATAAAATTCAGTTATGTTTCATATACACCTTATACACAGCCTGAAGGTAATTTGATACAACATTTTTAATAATTTGTGCCTTAGACAAAGTTTGTCTACATTAAACCATCAAAAATCAAAGGTTTCTTTGTTATTCAGTCATGCTAAAAAAATTCTGTATTTCGGAATATTCCGTATTTCGGAATATTTAGATATGGGAGACTCAACCTGTAATTGCATCTTGATAATCCATGTTGCAATGCTTAGGGGTAGAAATACTTATTTTGTATGCAGGATAATCACTTTCTGTTTTGTATGTATTAAATTCCACAAATGTTGGACATATTTATTTTTACACTGCAAATTTGATTTTTAGTTTTGGTGCTCCCCACCCAAATCTAAATATCTCTGCACATTTTACATCTGTGCTGCCTAGATGGTTTTTTACATGGTGCCCCAGTAAGTGTATCTGAGTTATGGCTATACAGGTCATATAATGGGAGATAATAAAAGTAAATTTAGCATTCATAGTATGAATTTGAGACAAATGGTTTGGATTTAGGTGAATCTGATATGACTGGGTATCCTTGGTCCATGTTGAATCAAATTGGCATCCAGTTCCTCCTGGTAAAATAAGATCTAAAAATAAAGCAAAGTATATTTTTTCCATAAATCTAAAATGTTGCATGTTTTGGATCTTATAAAATCTGCTCCCTCCTGGTCTTAAGCAATAGTGAGTGACAGACAAAGTGTTAGGACTTGGGCTGCCAGATCACAGCAAAGGCCCCAGGCAGGCGTGCTCCACCTGTCTAGGTTTCGGCGCACTGTCCTGCATGCCCGCCGTCCCCCACAGCTGTAAGCTGGAACATTTCTAGTGCTGCCAGAGAGGTTAGAGCTCAGCTCTGCTACCAGCCATTAGTGCTCACCCCACTTACCTGTTGTTGTCTACAAAGCATGACTCTGTTCTGCTGTATCCATGCTGGCTTCTCCTGTCCATGGGTGCAGCAATCTTGGTTTGTTCACCTGCTTCTGCAACTACAGTACCAATCCTAACTCAGCTCTTGGGTCAGCTGAATGTAATTGTCCAACCAGCATTGGGTATATAAATCCTTCCTGAACTCTCAGTCAGTGTCTGTGCAGCTTCTCCTAAAGGTTTCCTATTGGCTCCTGTCGGATCTACGTTTGTTCCTGACCTAGTGAACTTTTGCTGTTGTTTGTCTAAACCCAGTTCATTGTTTCTAAAGCAAGCTTCTAATCCATCGTTATATTGAGCATAGCTCAGCATTTTGCTCAATAACTTGTTATTAAATTACTGAGTCTGACTCAGTGGGATTCTGCCTCAGCTACTTGGGATCAATCCAGTGTTTCCAGTGTGAAGACTTCTGTGTCAGCAGTACTGTACATTACTCAGTAACAGTACAGGTCTCCTGCATTTGTCTAGATGAATTACCTCAGTACCTCTGACTATGGACTCCTGCTGTTCTCTTCTAAGTTCAAGTTCTAAACATCTGAACCAAAGTCTTCTGCTATCATCAAAACCTCAAGTAGTATATTTTGTCATTTCATCACCTAATAAAGTTCTGGGCTTTATCCTGACCACCTTGTATCCAGTTCCTGCCACTACTCGGTCTTCCTTCATCTATTGTTCCTGTGACCTGTCTTCCTAGCTCTGTGCCAACCTATGAAGAAGCCTCTTCACAGACTTCCTCTGTTCACACTGACAGTAGTCCAGCCAGCAGAGCCTGTTCCGTCACAGGAAGCCAGTTTCCCTAGAGTCATGACACAAAGTGAGACATAATCTGGGCAAGATAGATAGAAATACTAATGTAGGAACAAAAAAACCTTCAAATTACATAGTTTTACCTGTTTTGACCATTTTAATGAAATCCAGATCCATAACCAAAATCAAAACACATGAGGGTGGTTTTGCTAAATCAAAACCAAAGCCAAAATTAAAGTTGTTCTTCAACCAATGTCAAAATACAGGAGTTCTCACACCTCTTTGGTATAGCTATAAGCATTGTGGAATGATTATATATAAAGTTATACATTTATATTACAGGTTAAAGAAAAGGATAAAGGTTAAAACCTAAGAGACTGATTAAGAGCTTTACACAATTCCTATCATGGCTGCATCTTTGTATTCATTGGAATAGAGAAGATATGAAAATGAGGCAGCCGCTGTCTTTCATACAGAGACACCCACCACCGCATCTTAAATCTATTGCCTGCGTACAAAAATGTAGCATCGGTAGTACATTGGGCGCACAATCCAAGTCCTAAGTAACCCTATGGTGTATCTGAATGTCTGTCAGAGCTAAGACGCAGCCAGTATAGCTGCATAATGGTACAGTACATAAATGGTCTCCACATTCCTGCATGTTACTCACTGCCCCCCAATATACACCTCCAAATGCTCACTGTCTGTCATTCAATTTGTGTTCAAATCCTCACTATGATTGCCATCTTATATCCATCATTTCATATGCTCATTGTGATTTAGATGCATGTGCAGTACAAAAAACATTGTCTATTTGCCCTTGTGCCCACCCCTGATTCTGCTGATAAGTTACTTTGTTACTGTTTCATCCCCATATGGCTGTACAGTGTAACATACCTTTCCATTTCTCCAGTGTATTAACTGTGGGGTTATATTTAGCTTGTTATCCTGAAATATTCCAATCCTTTCAGCATGTACAAGATTCATGTTTTCATGTTTAATGGTTAGAGAATTTAGAAAATATAAAAAAGCAAAATATTCTCCATTTTTATTAAAAAATACCTTCTTGCCATAATGATCATTATAAATAACCTTTTTTAAGTAGGTGTGAAGCTGTCCAAGAAAATAAAAGAAGAGACAGATTAAATAAGTTGGAGAGAACCATTTCTGAGTACAACTAGTATATAATAATTTACAGATGGAATTATACAGTTTACTGATGACATTTTTTCATACAGTAATGATAGAGTTTATTACAGACAAGCAATAAACACATACTGTACCAACACATAGCTTACATTGCAAATCATATTCATCAGATATGTCCCATGTGTTAAATGTGCTATCTGATACCCCCTATGTATGGTACTGTAGATAATGGACTCAAATTCAGACCCGCTCGCTACGGCGCGATTGCGAGCGAGAAAATGCAAAGCGAGCGATCGCTCGCAATGCACAGCACAAGTGGGTAAACACCCACTACAATGAAAGCACACCTACCAGACCATGTAACAAAATGAGTGACGACAACACTTGTAGTAGTCTGATGGATGCAGCTGTCACCCTATGCGGCCATCGTAATCACTTGGCAGAGTCAAGTTTTCTCATCTGCACTTTCGATGTACCCTTTAATTGCTTCTGATGCAAATGCAATCAGCGTAAATTCACACCTGTTGTTATTTTTATATAATAATTTTATAATATATATATATAGAGAGAGAGATCCTGGCAAATATATATAAATGTTGATATATGCAGATATCTAGATGTGGAGCTATCTAATATCTGCATATATATATATATGTACACATTAAAAATTTACATATCTAAGCAAACATTGAATGAGATAGTTCAACTTGACTTATAGAATATTTGACCTTTTAATAAAAACCACACGTTTTTTTTTTGGGAAAAAATATATATTTTTATTTTTGGCCAACATAAATTTTAAAGAACATTTTGTATCCGGTTAATGGCCTCATAAGTTTGGAGGACACATGTGGCTATTATGGCCATCTCCATCCTTAGAAGATCCCGAAGTGGCTCCTCCTGTACAACTGAAATGTAAAGGAAAATAAAAATAATTTAATAAGTATTTGTTATTAAAGCCAAACAGTTTGACAAAAAAAACACCCACCATAGCCCAGTATAGATGGTGTGTATCCCTTCACCAGATAGTACCGCACAGTGTTTCACATTGGCTACTGAGGTTAACGCAACTTACACATTGCATTCTTTTCTGGTTCCTACATTACATATACATTGCTTAATGGCATCTGTGACATATGTACCTTTAAGTCCTTGGTCCGGCACTTCTTGGGCAGAAGCAGCCCAATTAGAGCTTCCCAAGGAGTGGATGGGGGAGGCATTTTCAGGGGTGGGTGGGTAGGAGTGGGTGGAGGAGGCAGGTTCAGGGATGGGCAAGAGGGAGTGGGTGGGGGTGAGTGGGTGGGGGAGGCATGTTCAGGGATGGGTGAGGAGGAGTGGGTGGGGAGGCAGGTTCAGGGATGGCAAAGGAGGAGTGGGTGGGGGAGACAGGTTCAGGGGTGTGTGGGGAGGAGTGGGTGGGGAGGAAGGTTCAGGGTGGGTTGGGAGAAGTGGGGGAGGCATCTTCAGCAGTTGGTGGTGCTTTGGCTTGCCTAGACCTTTCTCTACTTTGACGCAAACCTATGAATTAAAAAATATAATTTTTAAATTTTTTTTAATTTTGCAGTATCCAAAAAACATCATATCCAGATCTCCCTAGAATAGCAGAGCAAAGGCATGAGCAAGTGTTTTTTGAAAAAAAAAAATTGGAATACATAAAGACACCTGTGCCACCCATGTGACAATGATCCAGAGACACTGTGAAAAATGTAGCCTGACACTCAAATTGTCACCCATCTTCTACATTTAAACAGATATGTCAGAAACCATGTTGATTTTCAAATGAACCCACACACAAAAAAAAACTCACACACCAACACACACACCTAATGACTACAACAGTTGGGCTTATTTTTCAAACACAGTATTGAAATTAGGGCTTAAAGCTTGTTGGCAGCCATTTTATTAAGCGAAAAAAATGTTTGCAGACCTTAAAATAAAGCTAACAAACAGGCTATCAAAACCAGAAAATATACCATAAACACACACACGCAGAAAGGCATACAGAACACAAAGCATACACCACACAATGCATATAAAACATATTACTTACTTTTGCAGGTATTTGCCTGTTATTGTTCGAGGAGGGTCTGGGTTCTCCTCCGGAGATCTGACCATCTCCTCTCCAGCTGCACAACCATATGGTGGAAGCCCAGTTGCCACAGCCTCCTCCTCACCTCCACATATGCCCGCATTTTTAGGCGATTGGGCACATGCGTTCCCACGGGCCCCAGGCGCCTGTCAATTATGTCTGTCAGGACGCGCAGCTCCCGTCTACTAAAATTGAGTGATCTCATGATGGCAATGACAAATATTACAGTGTGCAAACTTTATATCAACTAGGGTGCAGTCTGATTGGTTGACTATTCAAAAATGGTGGATAAACACAGGGCATTTGTTGATTTAATACATCTATGACAACACAACACCTATCATACATTATGTGACTCACCTCATTCCACAGCTAGGATATGTCTGTTTGGCCAGTAGGGCACTCCCAACACTACGCAGCTCCTTGTGAAAGTGTTTGGAATTGTGAGGGGCTCTTTTAAAGGGTGTGTTGGTTGCATAGTGCACTGATTGGGAGTGGTGCACAGTAGTAGGTGCATACGCAGATTGCTATAAATAGCAATGCTAGATTTTAAAAAAATTGCATTCATGGATTCTGAGGATTCCAGTGTAGAGGACTGCATGATTGATATACATAAATTTCTGGATGAATTTGGTTTTGGAGTTGCTTTAGCAATTGATGTAGTGGATATATTTCCAGATGACGCTTAGAAAAGTGTGCCTGATCCCACACCAGATGTGACTCCTCCAGCACCTACAAACACATCATCTCCAAATGTGGCTGGCCCATCAGATGGAACAATACAAGGTCAAGTTAAACCTTGTCGGGTTTCAGATACACTCATCCAGCTGGCACTAACCAGATTCACTTTTGAACAATTTTGGTGAAATTTACAAAGATTATCACTCGGAAGCACTAAACTCATTTTGAGTCCTATTTTCTTCATAATAAGTAAGTTTTTACCCAAAAATTTGTATTTTGGGATACTGTCGAAAAAATAATTTAAGTTTCTCTAGTTAACTAAACAAATAAAATGTTAGCCAAGTGGTCTATATATCTATATCTATATCACTCATAACAAAATGTTTTTGAATAAAACTAATTGATGCCAAATTTATCAAAAGGTGGAGTGACCTTTGCAGTTGACTCAAGATGAAGCTGAATTTGCAGATCAAACACTTTAATGGGCCAGGGGTCCCCTCAATGACAACTTGGCTTTGACCAAAACATCTACTTTTGGGGTTAATATAAAGGAAGGTGGAGCGCTCATATATAATGACAGGAATTCAACAGTGAATTATTGGCAGCTGACACAAGGGGATATCTGCCTGAAATTCCCCTAAAAAGGACCAAAATATGAAAAACACTAGTGTCTGCGCCTATAATCACTTGACCATAAAAACAAACCAGAAATGTAATATATATTATATTTATTGCTTTGGGGGGCCTTAGATAGGAGGATAGTGGTGGAGGCAAAAGTAGACCATCAGGAGCCTCCACAAGATGACCCACATGCTGAATCTGGTAATAATTTGCATACACCTTGCTCTGTATCTGTTTTGTTTTCAATTACTTTATATATTTTTTTCTATTTTCACCCATTTTTTAGGAAGTAACATGGTTGAAAGCCTTCAGATGGATGGGGTGATGGTACAACCTCCATCAATTGTGCCTCCCCCATCCTCCACTGCCAACCTTACCCAAGTCCTGCATGGGCTTAGGGTGGCAGTGTTAAGGCAATCAGAAGCCATGGAGGCTGTCCAGGCCAGCATGTTGAAGCAAACCTCCTTTCTAAGATCCATAAGCTAAGATGTCAGGGATATCAAAGAACATCTGACTGGCCCAATAGAAGGTGATGTAGACCAGTGCCCTGCTGTGGCTGGACCGAGCACCCAGCTGGGTCAACAACGGTCCACCCAGATCTGTAAATTCAGCTTATCAGATGCAAAGAAGAAGAAATCCGATTGATGATTTTTAATTTATTTCACCCAGAACTTTCCAAATTTATGTCCAAAAATTTAATCTGTTTAGTGCCCATGGAAGGTCCACAAGGAATATCTTGATTTTGTATTGTTCCATGTGGTGGGCCTGCCACATTTTGAGGTGATGTGTTTGTAGGAGGTGAAGGAGGCTCAGTTAGTGGTGGCACAGGCACACTTTCCTCACCCACATCTGCAAGTGTGTGCACATCTTAATTTTCTGATGGTAATCCCAAACCAAATTTTTCCAGAAATTCATGTAATTTTAATGAATTAAATTGTTTTTTAATTTAACGTTTAAAAAATATATTGTCAATGATGAATTTGGAATTCACAAAAATCCAAAAAATAAAAAAAATGTAAAAAATAATCTTCAATTACAGAATTTTTTTTCTTCCAACATAAAATATTATTAAAAAAAAAGTATTGTAGAACAAATCCAGCCCTGGCCTGCAATAGTATTGCAAAAAAGGCATGTATTTACTCTGGAATGACCTGCTGGGATGTGCAGTTCCACAACCAAAAAAACACTCTCATTTTAAAAACCTCAAAAAAAAACATGTATTTCTGAAAATTTAAAAATATAGGGACTATTGTTTGGGAATGAAAATTTCTTTGGGTTTGGTATGTCACTTAATATCCAATTAACAAACAAAAGTAGACAAAACAAAAAACAAACCAAAAAAAATATGCTAATTTAAGCAACCACTTTGCTATTATACAATGCAATGAGTAACACGTGTCACTCTATTATTTGACTGTATACATTGGCAGAGGAAGAAACATTGCATGCACACATAGTGCTTGTGGTAGACCTTTGGGCAAATACAAGCATTGTGAGTAGTTCCATTGTAATGGATGCCTACTGACATGTACAGTGACGCAGCCTTTAAATTATGCACGGCCTTCAAACTCCATTTTGACGGTCAGACACGCCTGTGTTTGCAGCACCACTCCCCAGTTCACAAGTACCTTCCTCTGTTACCACCCACAAATGGCACTATCTGTCACTCAAAGCAGCGACCTGATAGTGGCTTACGAGCAACCAAAATCAGATCGCAACAAATGGCTTGTGCAATTTATACACATGCACAGATGGGAAAAAATCACTTAAAGTGAGCGATCGCTCCCTACCGAGCGGGTCTGAATCCGGTCCCATGTGTTACATGTGCTCTCTGATCACCCCTATGTATGGTACTGCAGACCAAGTGTTACATGTGCTGTCTGATCACCCCTTATGTATGGTACAGCAGACCATGTGTTACATGAGCTCTCTGATCACCCCCTATGTATGGTACTGCAGACCATGTGTTACATGTGCTCTCTGATCACCCCCTATGTATGGTACTGCAGAACATGTGTTACATGTGCTCTCTGATCACCCCCCTATGTATAGTACTGCATATCATGTGTTACATGTACTCTCTGATCACCCCCAATGTATTGAACTGCAGCCCATGTGTTTCAAGTGTTCTCTGATCACCCCCTATGTATAGTACTGCAGACCATGTGTTACATGTAATCTCTGATCACCCCCTATGTATAGTACTGCAGACCATGTGTTACATGTGCTCTCTGATCACCCCCCTATGTATGGTACTGCAGACCATGTGTTACATGCGCTCTCTGATCACCCCCTATGTATGGTACTGCAGACCATGTGTTACATGTGCACTCTGATCACCCCCCTATGTATGGCACTGCAGACCATGTGTAACATGTGCTCTCTGATCCCCCCCCTATGTATGGTACTGCAGACCATGTGTTACATGTGCTCCCTGATCACCCCCTATGTATGGCACTGCAGACCATGTGTAACATGTGCTCTCTGATCACCCCCCTATGTATATTACTGCATATCATGTGTTACATGTACTCTCTGATCACCCCCAATGTATAGAACTGCAACCCATGTGTTTCATGTGTTCTCTGATCACCTCCTATGTATAGTACTGCAGACCATGTGTTACATGTGCTCTCTGATCACCCCCTATGTATGGTACTGCAGAACATGTGCTACATGTGCTCTTTGATCACCTCCTATGTATCGTAGAATGAGGGTAAGGCACGATCTCTGAAGGAAGTGGGAGTGTGTGATGTGAGTGGGTATTGATGATATATGTAACAGAGAGACTAAGACGGTGGTGTTGGGTCAAAGGCTTTATTGAAGTAGACACAGTGCTGCTTGAAAACAATTGACCCAGGGGCATATGGGGGTGAAGAAGGATGGTTGCACGGGGGGGAAGGTGGGTGGACCCTTTTAGGGGGCTCCTTGCCATGCAGTTCTGGACCAGCACATTGTCCCTGCTGGACCTTTGGTCAACAGTCTTAACTCCCGGCAGTGTGGTTGTGGAAGTCTGTCTGGGGAGAGTAATGTGGCGGCATCCCGCACAATTTACAACTTACCTAACGGTAGGTGCCGGGGTAGGCGTTGCGATAAGGGGATGGTGATCGGCAGTCTCTGGTGGTATAAGCTGGCTGCTCTCTGTGTACTGTGGCTCCTGGTGTGGCTGTGCCACGTGCTGCTGTTGTCAGTGGTAGCGATTTTGATGGCAGACTAAAGGTGTCTGTGTCAGCGCAGTGGCTGTACCCAGGCAGGGTGGGTGGACTGCGATGGGCTGGTGGCTTCGGGGTGTGGGATGCACGCTTGTGCCTTGTGCACATGCCACATGGACCGGCGGGACAACCGGGGGTGGGTATCTGGTGTTGGATGCCGCTTGTGTGTGGTGTCTGGCGGCTCCTCGTGGCTCCTGTTGATGAGGTCACCGGGTGTTCAACGGGGCAGGCGCCGGAAGTGGTGTGTGCACAAGGCGGGGATGCCGCTTGCCGGAGGTGCTGGCGGCACCTTGTGACGCACAATCACTGCGTTCGGCTGGGGGGATCTCTGACGATCAGAGTAAGTTGTAGGATGTGGATCCTTGACGGTCCTTGACAGTGGCTGGTGTGATTCACCAACGCGTTTCGGCATGTGCCTTAATACATGATTAAGGCACACGCCGAAATGCGTTGGAGAATCACACCTGCCACCGTCAAGAATCCACGTCCTACACCCTACTCTGATCGTCAGAGATCCCCCCAGCTGAACACAGTGATTGTGCGTCACAATGTATGGTACTGCAGACCATGTGTTACATGTGCTCTCTGATCACCCCCTATGTATGGTACTGCAGACCATGTGCTACATGTGCTCTCTGATCACTTCCTATGTATATTACTGCAGCCCAAGTGTTACATGTGTTCTCTGATCACCCCCTATGTATAGTACTGCAGACCATGTGTTACAAGTGCTCTCTGATCACCCCCTATGTAAAGTACAGCAGACCATGTACTACATGTACTCTCGGATCACCCCCTATGAATGGTACTGCAGACCATGTGTTACATGAGCTTTCTGATCACCCCCTATGTAAGGTACTGCAGAACATGTGTTACATGTGCTCTCTGATCACCCCCTATGTATAGTACTGCAGACCATGTGTTACATGTGCTCTCTGATCACCCCCTATGTATGGTACGACAGACCATGTGTTACATGAGCTCTCTGATCACCCCCTATGTATGGTACTGTGGACCATGTGTTACATGAGCTCTCTGATAACCCCCTATGTATGGTACTGCAGACCATGTGTTACATGTGCTCTCTGATCACCCCCTATGTATGGCACTGCAGACCATGTACTACATGTACTCTCAGATCAGCCCCTACATATGGTACTGCAGACCATGTGTTACATGAGCTTTCTGATCACCCCCTATGTATAGTACTGCAGACCATGTGTTATATGTGTTCTCTGATCACCCCCTATATATAGTACTGCAGACCATGTGTTACATGTGCTCTCTGATCACCCCCTATGTATGGTACTGCAGACCATGTGTTACATGTGCACTATGAACACTCCCTATGTTTGGTACTGCAGACCATGTGTTTCATGTGCACTATGATCACCCCCTATGTATGGCACTGAAGACCATTTGTGAGAAGGAGTTATATGGTAATTTATTATTCACTATGCTAAATTCATTTATATTTATTTTTATAAACAAACAAAAGCTTCTACATTGGGTCAATTTTACTCACTGTATTTACCAGTATCAATTTACAAAAAAATAACTCAATGCTGTTAAAGAATAGATTTTTTTGTTCCCTATAATGCTTATGGTGTCATTTAGTATGGTTGGGTGCATTTAACAGGCATCTACATATCAGCTATAACATATGTTTAATACAATATATTCTTATTAATTTAGAAATATAAACTACAGATATGCCACATACACATCATCAAGACGCACCCTTTTCAGATATAAAGCCAAGCATTAATTTAGGATGCAAAGCATATGAACACATACATAAAGATAAAAAATACAAGCTGTTTTCATAATCAGTAGACACTAGTTTTTTTCAAGAGAGAAAGGGGTACAGACTTTGGGACACAAGCTCATAAATCCAAGAGATTTTTTTATTTCAAGAAATAGCACTCACTAAAATAAAGTTCGAACAAGTGTGTTACATTGGTTGTCCACTAATCATCTACCTCACAGAATCACATATATCACCATGTATTCTATGCAATAGCTGTTCTCGGATAACCTGTTTCTTCATAATTAAATCCTGAATGTGGCATTGTAATTGTATTCCTTTCCTTATTTCTAGTGGCTATGGGCCGGATTTAGTGATGAACACAATATATTTAGTAGCTTCATCTTTGGACACAACTGCTGTGTGTAAATATATATAATGCTTCAGGAGGCACTTTGTGTATATAGACACCTTCTGCTGGCTTCTGTTATTTGCTGCTCATTTGAGGAGACAGCCATTGGATCAGTTTCATGAACATTTGCACATCTGAGTAACCATCAGGTTGGATGGTTTTCTCATGCTGCTGTGGTAGTGAAGTTGCATTGGAAGATGCAACCACTGGCCTTGGCATGTTTTGTGAACCGGACCAACACCCCCCATTTTAAAGAATGCTTGACTTAACATCCTCTTCTACATCACCACCCTGGCTACAGCATATCAATCATGCTGTGACTTAGTGAGTACTGTGACCGCCATCTCTGTCAGTGATTGGCACATACACAGTATACTGTAGATCCTGTGCAGGCTCCAATCAGGAAACATTAAAGCTGTTTATATACCTTTGTGTTTATGTACAATGTTTGCACATTCCTTATGAGAGTTATTAAAAGTTATGCTTAATAGCATTATTATTATTATTATTATTATTATTATTATTATTATTATTATTATTATTATTTATTTAAAAGGTCATAAGGGCTCTACAGTACCTTACACATTATATTGACAGAAATTTTATGAACAAAACAAGACTAAAGTCACTTACTGTACAATGAAGAACACTGCAGGACATACATGGTTCATAAAGATTGCTGCACCAACCCATTGACATTATAGGCAATGGGGAGCAGGTGATCATATAAGTAAGGAAAGGAAAAGTACATATTAGGATGTTATCTCTGAAATAGTCCTCAACCATTCTTTAAACGGAGTCACGGTAGAAGACATGTCACTAGTAGGCAGTTCTCTCAGGCCCGACCAGATGTCCAGTAAGGAAAATTTAGTTTTTTCCTGTCAGCTGCAGAAACTGAAGGAGGATATGATGGCGTTTCACATGCAGCTGCAGCTGACCATTTTTTTACCAACAGCTCTTTGCATAGTTTTAGATTTCAGTCTGATGGAAATAAACTCACAGGTAGGACTTAAACCTAGGATCCAGAATTGTCGCCAATATATATTTTTCATTTTATTTTGGATATTGAAGGCACTTGGATTCCACAGAGAGGGAGCAGGTAGGTGACACTGGACTTGTTTAGTTTTGAGTTTTGGAACTTGGTGATATTTGATGAATGCACTTCAAATGATGTAATAAGGTGGAGGTTCTTAGGTGGTTTAGGTCCTTCCCTCTACTCACTCTTGCTTGGCAATGGTTACATATAGCTTGGCAACTGTTGTCCAGATAGGGGTGGAAATAATTCCACACATGAGAAGTGGATTTTTTTGTCTTTTGCCCCAAGCGTGACAACATCAATGGGCTTTGACTTTTTCAGTCCAAGGGCAACAGCTATTGCCTTACTTACACAAAGGACATCCTCTACATCATCATCCTCATCACCAACATCTTCATCATCAACATCCTCATCATCTTTAGTGCCTTCAACTACCAAAATATCCTCCATATGCAATTCCCCAGAAGCATCATCACTGACTACAGCTGCAAGATGTTGACTGCCCTTCCCCACATTTACAGAGGGCACACAAATGTTGGAACTTGGAGGAACCAGCAGTACACTAGTATTTTGGTCTGGCTCACAATTGCACTCTCCTCAGGGATTTGTGATTTTGATTTCTCTTGGCACACAGTTGGTTTTTCCGGAGCTGTCTTTTTCTCTTCTAAACAACTTTAAATTTTTAATGGTACCACAACCACCACTACTACCACAAGCAGAAGGGCTATAAGAACCAGCAGTCAACAAAAGTAAAGGACAAGGCCTTATCCTTTCCTTGCCACTTCATGTAGTGAAAGGCATATTGCCAATCTTTTGTTTATCTAAAGGCAACTTGCCTTTCAATTTTTTTTTACTTCAGTAAAAGTAGCTTTACCATATCCATGGTGTGACTTAACCCCTGGGGCATGGGACTTCATAAAGGACAAGGAAGTTTAAGGACTTGTATTATCATAACTGCTGGTGGCAGCTATAACATGTAGTTTTTGGCCTTGCTCTCCTGTCATGTGACAGCCCTCCATATTTTCTGCAGTCTTGAAGTAGTGTCAAAAGCACCAATAGTGTAGCCAATGTGTGGTTACGAAATTCACACATGTGCAGTCATGCACACATATAAAAATATTAGACAAAAAAAGATACCATTTGTTTTATTTTTTTTCGGTTCCAGAACTTGGGCCCAGAGCACAGATTGATTATTACTGGAGTCGGGCAGCACTAGGTTGCATTGCTGTATCTTGTGCAGCTAAACCTAACATGCACACACACAGAAAAATATTAGACAAAAAAAGACACTATTTGTTTTTTTTTCGGGTCCAGAACTTTTGCCCAGAGCACAGATTAATGACAAATGGAGTCGGGCAGCACTAGGTTGTTTTGCTGTATCTTGTGCAGCTAAGCCTAATATGCACACACACACAGAAAAATATTAGACAAAAAAATACACTATTTGTTTTATTTATTTATTTTTCCATCCAGAGCTTGGGCCCAGAGCACAATTTGATGATGACTGGAGTTGGGCAGCACTAGGTTGCATTGCTTTATCTTGTGTGGCTAAGCCTAACATGCACACAAACACACACACAGGAAAATATTAAACAAAAAAAGACAATATGTTTTTTTTTTTTTAGGATCCAGAACTTGGGCCCAGAGCACAGATTTATGATGAGTGGAGTCAGGCAGCACTAGGCTGTGTTGCTGTATCTTGAGTGGCTAAGCCTAACACGCACACACACAGAAAAATATTAGACAAAAACAGACATTATTTTTTTTTATTTTTTATTTCATGTCCAGAACTTGGGCCCAGAGCACAGAATGATGATGAGTGGAGTCGGGCAGCACTAGGTTGAGTTGCTGTATCTTGTGCAGCTAAGCCTAAAATGAACATATAGAGAAAAAATAAAAAGACTAAATATATATATATATATATGTGTGTGTGTATATATATATATATTTTTTTTTTTTTTTGGGTCCAGAACTTGAGCCCAAATGGAAGCAGGAGACAGCACAGCACCAGCCCAGATTGATCAGCACCAGCCCAGATGAACACAACAGACAGCACAGCACCAGCCCAGATGGATCAGAAACAGCACCAGCCCAGATGGATCAGAAACAGCACCAGCCTAGATGGACACAACAAACAGCACAGCACCGGCCCAGATGAATCAGCACCAGCCCAGATGGATGCAGCAGACAGCACAGCACCAGCCCAGATGGATCAGTAACAGCAACAGTCTAGATGGACACAGCAGAGAGCACAGCAATGAGAGCACCAGATGGATCAGCAGTGCAACTGCCCTGGACACAGCAGACAGCACAGCGACAGCACAGCACAGCACCAGCAGAGCACCAGCACAGCACCAGTACAGTAAAGTACCTCTCAGTCCTACACTACCAACTCTCCCTGTTCAGTCTCCACAGACGGAGTGAAATGGCGGCCACCGCGTGGTCCCTTATATATGGAGAGATGAAAGCTTGTGAGCCACGAGATTTCATCCCTATGGTTTTGCATCGGTTTGAGATCAGGGGCTGGTGGGGTAACTCAATGCACATTCAGTTCTCGCCCCGGATCTCAAAATTCAGGTGGGTTCGGATCTTTGAGAACCAAACCCACTCATTTTTAGTGGATATGCAGTGGTTTGAAGGATATGGAGGAGTCAATAATACAGATGTTTCCTCATACATCTATCCTCCTTGCATTTTAAACAACCATTCCAGTTTAGCCATGCCATGGCAAGACTCAATGGTGCAGTGCATCTTTTCATGCAACTTTTTCCTTTCCAATGTATCTTATTCACACAGTGATGCAAATATGATGCACAAGCAGCTTCTCCTGATTAAAATGATATGTATCATGTCTATATTCTATGTGCAAATTCAGGTGCATCTGCATGTGAAATAATACATTGCAGTGTCATAGCTGCTGATACTGTAATGCAATGTCTTGCATGCAGATACACCCGCAGTTGCATACAGACTGGTAGAGAATGTGAGGGAGAAGTGGAGTCATGATAGGACACAGTGGAATAATGGAAAGAGAGTTTGAAGGTCAGTCAAGAGAGGACAGAATCATGCAGACCAAGGAAATTAAGTATTTACCAGAGAAGAGGATAGTCCATAGTTGTCTCATTGATTGGCAAAACATCCCAATACCACAAACTTGAGATAGTTTTATCCATGTATTCTTCTCATTCAGCCACTGCCGATCTTGTTTGGAAGGTAAGTAATCTATTATAGTTTTCATCACACATGCCCTCAAGTTTTGGCAGCATCCAGACACATGCTATGAGGAATTATTTTAAGGAAGCATTAGAATTAAAGAAGGCAATACTCCTGGGGCCATATTGTCATGTTTTGTGGTGTGTCAGTAATACATATCAATTTACTCTTCTGATTTGGCTCCCTAAAACATGATATTGTGCCTAATAAAACAATAGAACTACGTTTGGCCCCTCAGTATAATAATATATATGTAAATGCTCTTAAGCCTTATGTAGGAAATATAAACTGAGAGGTTTCTTCCCAAATAAGTCACCACTCCATACTGTATTTCCATAGTCACCGTTTTGTTGTGTTATTTATATTTTGTAGAGCTAATTGGTATCAAATCTCCCTTACTTTTACAGTATGTGTCTAGCAAAAATCATAGGTAAAGTGGGCCTGGACTGCACACCCTGGAACTTTATGATGTGTAGTGCTACCTAGCTGAGACTTAATATTACAACAAAGAAAAAAAAGAAACTAGATGCACCATACTACCATTAATAATAATGCATAATATGCAAGGCTTTGGTGTAAATCTGGCCAAAGTTATGAGCTTACCCACCATCATCAAGGTAATCACATTGGGTAAGTCCCTAACACTATGAGGGATCATGTTTGGGGCATGGGGCATGTTACATTTTCAAAAAAAAATTTTTCTAACACCTCTAACACTTAGAAATCACTTTCACATACCTAACACTTCACTGATACATTTTTTATTTTATTTTGTGTGATGCCCTGGGGTGGTTTGGCTGGTGTTGGTTTGGGGGTGCCCCACACCCCAAACATGATCCCCCATAGTGTTAGGGACTTACCAATTGAGGTTATCTTGATGATGGTGGGTAAGCTCATAACTTTGGCCAAATTTATGCCAAAACCTTGCATATTATGCATTATTATTAATGGTAGTATGGTGCATCTGGTTTCTTTTTGTTCTATGGTCTAGCAAAAATTGCAAGGTATGCTTACAGTAAAAATGACAGTATTTATTGGTATAATAAATGTAGCACAAACAAATGAAACTGAAATGTCAATATTCAAAATGGATAACCATCAATGGAGGTACCATAAACAGATTCTATAGGCAGAATATCAAATGCAGAACATAAGGTAGATAAATAATGTCCCATTACAGTGCAGGAATACATTCCTTAAAGAGGCAAATGTGGTAAAGGTAGTGTCACAGTATAATATTGACAGTAACAGAATCCAGGTAAATCCAATGACTGAGATGGACCAAGAGCCCCTCAGTGTCTCTGGCAAGACACCTAATGGTGAGTGTAGCATAGAGTTACCCACTATATGTGGATGTTGGTAGCTGAGGTGAGTGCAAATAGTGATCACGATTCAGATTGGATTGGAAGCAGATTTGTTGAATACTGGAGTTGAGGGCCTGATTCAGACCAGCTCGCAAGTGCATAAAACTACAAATCACTGCCAATTAATTACCAGTATTCACCGACAGATATTGTTTTTGAAAGCACACTAAAAAATTGTAGACAAAACAAAGATACGCATATAGCATATTATGTTGATTTAAAAGACTAACATACACTTACAAATCAAATCAATAACTTGATTATTTATCTTAATGTTGTGTATTTAGGCTTTACATTATTTTGTAAAGCCTAAATACACTTGGCATACTGGAGCTTGCCAAATGGAGGCATTCCTGAAGATATGATATGCCTGCCATTTGGGAGCCAGCCATACCGACATCTGGATTGATGTCAGTAGTGAGCTTCCAGCTCTATTAGAGCTGGAAGCACACTGGGGCTTGCGGCAGATGAGACCCTACCACTCGTCAGAAGCCTGATGGTAGCGATGGTCGGGACCATAGTGACCATCAACTGGCTGCTCGCTAAAGCTGTGGGTGGTCACCCACAGCTTAGCGAGTGGCCAGAAGGCCGGTCCAATAAAAAAAATAAAAACGCCCTTCAGACCTGCGAGCTGCCTCCCGCAAGAATTACCATGAGTCAGCCAATCAGCACTACTAGTTAACCATTCCTGCATAGCAGCTCAACTTAATTAAAACCATGCTCTCATATATAGGGTAATACCATAGGAGAAATTGACATTCTCACACATTTTTAAAACTACAAATCACTGCCAATTAATTACCAGTATTCACCGACAGATATTGTTTTTGAAAGCACACTAAAAAATTGTAGACAAAACAAAGATACGCATATAGCATATTATGTTGATTTAAAAGACTAACATACACTTACAAATCAAATCAATAACTTGATTATTTATCTTAATGTTGTGTATTTAGGCTTTACATTATTTTGTATAACTGTCCCTGTATAAAGAATTATTTCTAGTATCCACATCACACTGTCCCCAAATACATCCTGGTCACATAAAATTTTCAATTAAGACCCTGCTATGAAACAAGGATTAATGAAATGTAAATGGTTATTTCAATGGTTGTCACATTCAGGGGCAAAAACCATGTACATATACAGTAAATTTGTACAATCATAGTTGTATGTATTGGGTCTTTCATAGTACTGTAACATGTTTCCATAAACTTAACCTAAGTTTTCTATGACACTGACCTATTTTAAATAGAAATAATCCAATATGCAATATGACAGAATATAATGTGTATACAGTATGTGGATATATACAGCGTACTTCATGTACATAAGAAATAGAAAAAGGCAAAAGTTCCTTTTTTGATAATAAATAATAAGCTCACATCTGTATCCTAAAATTATTTAACAATGTGTGAACACATATCAGGCTTATCTGACACATTTGGAGAGGTCCTTCAAAATTGTCTTACCACGTAGCCCATAGCAACCAATCAGAATCTACTTAACATTTATCTAATACAATTTAAAATATAATAGTTAGAATCTGATTGGTTGCTATGGGCAACATCTCCATTTCTAAAAAATCTCACTTTAGTAAATATCCCCTATCTTCCAAAATAATCTTCAGAAACAAAATGCATAATATGCAGGAAGGAAAACAGAATCCAGGAGCTGAATCAAAGATCAGAAGTGGAAGATATTAGCACAGCCGCTGCCTCTTTGGGGCTTATTCAGAGATGGGTGGTTTTGCTACAGCTGCTGCACCATTGTGCGTAGTGGGTGTGTTATAATATGCTAATGCCACAGGAGGTCTTCTGCATATAGGCACCTACTGCCGGCTTCTGTGATCTACTGCCGGCTTCTGTGATCTGCTGCTGCTTCAAAAGACACAACATCAGATCACTAATATCTGTGATATCTGTGTAAGCCAAAGGTTACTTAGTATGTCTGGTGTTTTCATGCTGCCGGGGACAGTGAAGCTACATCAGAAGACTCAGTCACTGGCCTCGGCATGCCTCAAAAACAGCGCTGACACTTGTCCATTTTTAGGAGCATCATTCATTGCCATCCAGACCGCGGATCCCAATGGCTTAGGAAGCCCTGCAAGTGATCTTGTAGAATGAGATCTGCACATGTGCAGTGCGGCATCTGGGCCTATGTAGACCTCAAACTATTGGACATGTACATAAACCACATTGCATAAATCTCTGATTTAGGCTCTTTGTATGTAACTAAAATTTGGGAATTTCACAGGAATGCGTCTTGTGTAAAAAAGACGCCCACAGCTAAAATATCAGATCCAATATCTGTGTCCAAAAACACAGCATGGGATCACCATTACAACTGTTCATTGTCCATGATCCCAAAGTAATTTTCTGTAGTAAGGTCATCACTCAATCTGGTCTTCTTTTCCTCTCCTCTCTCCCTTAACCAATTACCCCTGTCACCTCTCTTCTGTCTGTCCTTGCTTCTTCTTCTTCACTCCCTTTTCTGCTGTTGTTTTTTAGTTTCTCTAGCCTTCCACAGCCCCCATTTGCTTCCCATGTTTGTTATACCCCATGACACTCTAATTAGTCTCCCTCAATGTCAATTACCTTAATTCTCCATGCAAACATACCATGGTCCTACAATATCATAAATGCCATTAGGCTCATATAGCTTTGCTACAAGAAACACATTTTCTACACATCCAACCTAGTTTAACAAACAAAACCTTTCCTTAGGTGTTTTATGCTACCAAAGGTGTTGTGGTTCTCTTACAAAACCCTTTACCTTTCAAGTGAGACTACCCATGCAGACCAACAAGCATGTTATCTCATCCAGTGTTATCTCATCCAATTTTGTTCAGGGTTATGTTAATATCAAACCACTTTCCAAGAATTGTCCCGACTAGCATAGAGTCACATCATATTCGAAGGAGACAACAATGCTTTTCTATAACCCTTCATTGATAAATCTGCAAGCTATAAGTCTCCACCTTCTCAGTCTAGAGAATCTACTGTAGGAATCTCCACTCTTTACTGAAATCCCACAATATGTACAAATCATGGCACTATACAGGGTTTTCCCATGCATAGATATGTTCTTGGTGGATCACTATTCTACCTCTTTCTTCATGCCTCAGAGCTATATTCTGTCTCTTGGTTGGACCATCGACATTATACTTGAAGATTGAGTTTCCTTCCATCCTCCCCCAAACATCTTTGGCATTTTGATTGAGTTGGGTTTGATATCCTGACAGTGGCATTCCAATGCTTACAATACCAACAGGGGAATGGTAAGTAGTGTTTTCCTGTCCTATTTACCTCCTAACCCTTAGCCTCATATACTGCACCCTGATACTAACTCTCTCTACCCTGCACCCTAAGCCTCGAAGTAAGTGCCAATACATTAACCACATTCCATTTTCATGATATGCTCCTGATCAAAAGAGATGTTAGTGATTATATTTCTCAGGTGACTCAGTAATTCCAGTCCCACAATGATCCTAATAAAATGCTGCAAATCGTATGCATGTTTGCTGCTGATGTGGCCAAGATGGAAAAGGACACGTCTGTAAAAAAATTTTTAATCCCTTACCTCTATTACCTCTATAGAGGCAGTCCAAAATTATGTTTCCTCTTGCAGGTTGCCTTGCCTGTCTACATTGCAGCTGCTGTCCCTGAAAAAGTCATTTGAGGAACCTGAGACTGGTGTTAAATCTCTTAAATCCTTAGCTGCCTCACACCAGGCTCCTTTACTTCTCAGTCTCTACAACATGATTCATTTGGGTGGTAAGTTTGATGTTGCCATCATTCCCAGGGAAGATATTGTTGTTGTTCCCAAGGAGGGCAGTGACCCCTCTTCTTGTGCAAGCTATAGGCTGATTTCACTTCACAGTGTTGACCTACAGTATACATTTTTAAATTCTGGCTGTGATACCCTTTTTGGTGTTCCCTAATCAAGTCAGGTTCATCCTAGGTTGTCCGGTGGCTGATATTACCTGCAAAGCCACAGATATGATCCATCTAGCTAATTAGATATTGCTTTCTGTCCTGGCAGTGGCACTAGATGTTGAAAAAGCATTAAATAGGGTAGACTGGAGCTTTATGCACCTCAACCTTCCAGTCTTTGTTTGTCAAGAGAATTTCTTCTTAGCCACAATCCACTATCAGTAAAATACAGGGATGCCCCTCACCTCTTTATTTAGATAATGGTGCCCCAAAATTATAGGCTGTGTCTGAAATCAAAAATATCCAGAATTTGAGTTCACCCCACTGATTATAAATTGTCATTTTATGCCAATGATGTTCTCCTTATGGTTACAAATCCCCTTACCTCACTCTCAATTGTATCTGCTTGTTTATGGCCAGCTGTCTAGTGTCAAAATAATATCAGAAGAAATGAAGTTCCTCCCATTAAGCATTGCCCTTTCCACTCTCTAACTCCTCAAATCCATATTCCATTTCTGGTGGCACTCTTCCACTTTGAAATATTTGGGCATCCACATTACTACATCTTATTATTCACCCTTCTTTTTTACATTTATTATTTAATTGAGGAAACAAGAGTTTTGAAAAAAACTAAAATTATAAATAAAAATTCAAGACAAGGTAGGGAAAGAAGGGGGGTGAGAACATAAACAAATACATATCAAACAATATGTATTGCCAAAATACACAAATATGAAGAAGTAAAGCTTCTTTAGAGCACAAAACAAATGAACAGATAAGGTGGACCCAAGGAAGGCAAGGCAGACAGACTGAGAGCCCTGGAAACACAAAGGTAGCATCAAACCAAAGGAGGGAGATGAGTTATGGCTTCATCCCAAGAACCAGGGGCTCCAGACTAAATCAAATTTATGACAGCAATCAAGTAGGTAATGGGTAACATGTTCCATGCTAGCTACAGTATGTACCAAATGTAATTCCCAAGAACAGAAATTTCAGGTTGGTCAGGGGACTCCCAGTGTCTAGCTACTAAAGATTTAGCTGCAGTCAAAATATGAGAAAACAATTTATTCAGCAAAAAATCTATATCTGAACATGGTCGCTATAGCAGGAACACCCATGGATCAAAGGAGAGCGAGAGACTAGAGAGGGAATTGACAAGTGAGAGAACCTCCTTCCAAAATGGAATGATATGAGGTCAAGTCCATCAAAATGTGGTGGAGAGTTCCTCTGTGGCCACAGTTCTGCCAACAACGGCGGTAGGAAACATATTGGAAAGTCTGTCCAGAGTGTAGTATCATCTATAGTTACATTTATATGCAGTTTCCAAAATTTGTGTGTAGATAGAACTCATAGCTATCCCCTCCCTCACCTTCTCACAGCAACAATTATCTGGGGTGGTCCCAGATCCCTCTCCCATTACCGCTCATGACGAGCCTGAGTAGCATAAGTAATTCCAATCAGCAGAATATAAATAGAATAGAACATTCATCTATGAAGTGGATAGGTAAGGCAGAGCACTTCCAAAGGAATGGGAGCATGCAAGACATCTGACTGGGAAAAAGACATTAGAAAATGACGGATCTGGAAATATTCAAAAAAAGGAGAACAGAAGGAAGGGAACCACTGCTTAATATCATCCACAGAGGCCCAAACATTACAGACAGTGAGGTCATATACAAATCAAATCCCTGCCCTCTGCCAAAGTTTAAAATCAGGAGAGGAGACCCCAGGAGGAAAGTCCGGATTGTTCCATAATGGGACAAGAGGAGAAGAGGGGGTAGACAATTTGTATCAGGGTTAACAAAACTCCCACACAGATATACAAAATTTTATGGAGGAAAAAAAGCTTTGAAACATAGGTCTATGACTACGAGACATAACCCAGATGGAAATACCAACACATAGAAAGAACAGCTTCAAAGTAAAAACTAGAAACTGAAATCCTGGTGCTAATTGGATACAAATTGTAAATTAAATATAATAATGGTTATAGTAATGCTGCAAGTCCATATAGCCAGTACTATTCTGGCAACAATATTGATTCAACCAAAAACTCCCAATGAACTGCGAAAAATAACCATATATTGCATGTATAAATATGTTGGATTGACACAAGGCTTCCTTTATATAAAAGGTTTATTAAATAAATAAATAGATATAACACATACACATACAATATCTAAATGGCTAATTCACCATAAATAACATGTTCCTCTAAGGATTACCTGTCTATTCCTGTTACCCACAGAGGCAGCACTTCCCAATTGCCTCTGCAACACTGTGCTTTTGTCCCAATTTACGGGGACTCTTTTCCAGCGTGTAAGCACCTGAGTTCCCATATTACACATGGGGGAGCACAAGAGCGCCCATATTACACATGGGGGAGCTCCTTCCGGCTATACGAGCTTAAACACCTTGAGCTGCACGTGTAAGACCAGCCACCACAGCGTGAACATCTCTCCCCACTCTAATGGGAGGAGACAAGCGGGACACACTAGCGGCCGAGCAAATACTGGAGGTACGAGTGGGTGCAGATCCAGTGTGTAACACCCACCCTGTGATGAACAGTGCTGAGAGGAACAATGGTAGTGTGAGTACTGGATGCCAATTTATGCTACACAGTGTACTACACATTCCCGTAATTGTCCACTTGGACCCACAGAGGTAAGAGGTACTGCAGGCCTCTTACATAATAGCACGTTTAGCACTCTGATTGTTGCGAGTATACAAAGATACTCAATTGCTATAGGGAACTCAGTGTTTTATTTACATCAAGCCGGTGAATATAAGTTATTAAATCTGCCAATGGAAGACATATAAAGAGACATTGTTTCACTTATAATTGCAATTAATGAGCTGGTGAACACTAGTATCATTTCTGTTAACATGGATACAATCATTCTTATTCCCCAGGTGACACTGGCTGGATATTTACTCAATTTTCCAGAGTAACATGTTATTTATGGTGAATTAGCCATTTAGATATTGTATGTGTATGTGTTATATCTATTTATTTATTTAATAAATCTTTTATTTAAAGTAAGCCTTGTATCAATCCAATATATTTATACATGCAATATATGTTTTTTTCGCAGTTCACTGGGAGTTTTTGATAACCCAGATGGAAGCCAGAAAACAGACACCTAGATAACTGGTCTCCAGATCCACCCAAGCTATAGTATCAGACAGGGCAAATGTTGCCGCTATATGGCTTAGAAGGCTAGTTAAAATAATATCATTTAATGTCTGGGAATTCCCTACCACCCACATATCTAGGTAACTTAAGCAACTCGATGGGGCTTATCTTTCAACACAAACAGTATACAAGAGGATTGAAGGTCTTTTTAAAATGCTGTTTGATATTTTGGCAGGAAGGGTTTGAAATAGGTAAAGGAGTCTAGGGACCAGGTTAATTTTAAAAGCAATGATCCTCCCCAGCCAGGACATGATGAGCCTCCATCAAACTACCAAACTACAAGATCCTGATAAATCTTGGACAGGAGCCTTGGGAAATTTTCAAGGTATAAAAAGTCATATGAGTTGTGTTGTATATTCCTAGATACTTAATTTTACAGTCCTGAAATTTGAAAGTGTAAGTGGAAAGGAGGAGAGCTTTCACTTGGGATGGGGCATGTAGCAACATAGCTTCAGACTTAGAAAAATGTATTTTGTAGCCTGAGAGGACACCGTATTCCTCCATGAGATTATATAGGGCCAGGAGTGAGGTATGAGGATGCATGAGGGAGAGAAGAACACCATCTGCAAATAATAAGATTTTGAATTTGCGTGATCCCATCCCTACTCCACGTATGGTAGTAGATTGCCAAATCATAGCGGCTAGGGGTTCAATTACTAGGGCGAAGACTAGGGGTGACAACGGGCACCCCTGTCTACTACCATTAAACAATGGTATAGGCTAAGAGAGGAATCCATTTGTGAGAACTCTGGCCATAGGAGAGGATTATAAAGCAGAAACACCCAAAATAAATTAATCTGAAAGCCCATAGGCCTTCTGGGCAATGAATAAAAAAGACCACAAAATGTGGTCAAATGCCTTTTTGGCATCTAAAAATTAGATATAGAGGGAGCCTGCCTACGGTTGATAATTTGGATGAGGTCAATTGCTCTCCTGGTGTTATCCCTGGCCTGATGACCCAGAATGAATCCCACCTGGTCATAATGGTTCTGGTCAGGGAGGACACCATTCAGCCTCATTGCCAGAATCTTAGCATAAAGTTTGAAATCACAGTTAAGAAGAGAGATTGGTCTTTAACTGGCACATTCTTGAGGGTCCTTCCCCTCATTATGAATTACTTCGATTCTCGCTTCTAACATTGTTTTAGGGAAAGAAGCTTTATGTTGGATAGCATTAAATAAAGAATGGAGATGGGGAACCAGATCAGCTGAGAATTTCTTATAATAGGCCACAGAAAATCTATCAGTTCCAGGACCTTAGAGGATTTCTGGGCCATAAGGACCTCAATGATCTCTTTGTCTGGTATATGTAAATTCAATTGACCAGCTGCCTGTTGGGAAAACTTAGGAAGCTGGGAGCACTGGAGAAACTCAGCAATCATTTCCAATTAAGGGTTTGGGCCTGGTTCTCAGCTATTCAAATTATATAGACTGGAATTCCCTACTAATGATCTTAGGAGTATAATTAAGGGTTCCTGATAAAGTTTTAATTGCTAAGATAATATTTTGAGAATGTACCTCTAATAGTCTAGAAGCCAGAAGTCTGCCAACCTTGTCACCCTTCTCATAGAACGTCTGCTTCAAGCGTTGCAGTGCCCGAGCCGTACGTTCAGTAAGGAGTAGAGACAAGTCAGATTTGACCTTGTTAAGTTGGACTAAAATCACCTGAGCAAGATTAAGTTAGTGTTGCTGCTCCAGATCCTGGAGTTTAATATTTAAGGAATGAAAATGGGACTCACTAAACTTTTTTGTGTCAGGAGGCCATGCTAATAAAATGACCCCCTATAACCAACTTAGGAGCTTCCCAAAGGGTCATAGGAGAACCATCAGGATGGCAGTTTAATTACAAATATTCAGTTAATAGAGTCCAAATTTGTTGGAGAAATTCTAGGTTATGTAAGAGAGACTCATTTAACCCCCAGCTAAAAGGAGGGGGGCAATAATCAAGGTACAAAAGATCTGCAGTGATTGGACTGTGATCGGATCACATCATTGAATGTATACAGGCTCCTTGAAGCTTAAAAGTCAAATTTCTGCTAAGGAGGATCATGTCAATTCTAGAGTAGGTTTTATGAAGGGCTGAATAGAATGTGTAGTCCCTAGCAGTAGGGTCAATAATCCTGAAAAAGTCAAAAGGAAGGTGTTGTTTAAAAAGAGTAAACAAAGTCACAGAGGTGAGGTGCTCTGAGTGGGACACAGAGGGAGCCTGGGGGAAGACCTATCTAAAGAACTTTCTACAACTCCATTAAAATCGTCTGCCATAACTAATTCTCCCTTACAAACTTGGGAATGAAGAGAGTCCAGTTTAGAAAACAGATACCATTGGTTAAGGGCATAGATGTTCACTAGGGTACATAGGGTATTATCGAGTTTACAGACCAGGACCAGCCACCTGCCCTCCTTATAAAAAATGGGAATCCATTAGCTAAAATGTCAAATGAGAGGCTACAAGAAGAGCTACCACCCTTTTTTTCTGTTTAGAATCACAGGCATGGAAAGTGATGGGATATAACCTATATTTCAATTACATGAGATTAGGCTTTTTAAAATGGTTCCCCTGGAGGAATATTAGATCCCACTATGTTGTATAAGTGTAAGAAATAGTTTGGTGTGTTTTTGGGGGCTGTTCAAACCTTTGATGTTCTGCGAGTAGATCCTAAGAGCCTTGGAAGATGTCCAAAAGAGCCTCCTACAAGGAATACAGAAACTGAAAAAAGACAGAGTAGAGACATAACATTACAATTAATGCAATATATGATCCAAACAACACAAAGTACCTCAAAGGGAATTAAAAAGAAAAAAAAGAGAAAGCAAAATAATGACCAGAATAAAGTACAAAATCTGGTCTAAGCCGCCGGCTGACAGAGAGAATGGAGCGTAACAAAAGCAGGACTGCGGAATTACACCCCATAGGGGGGACATGACCAACAGAACTAAGTAGTATGACTGAAATTGTGAGGAGAAAAATAAGTTTTCCCCACCTAGGGCTGAGTCAGAAAAAGGGGAGTTAAAATTGTAATACAGGAGGGAAATTTAAGGAAGGGAATTACTTCCTACTATAGCATACATCTCAAAAAAGACAAAAAAATGGCAAACCTGTACAGCAATTCACATGGAGAAATATAAAATAAAGCAGGAGTGCCATAACTGCCTTACTATTATAAACATATAAAACGTATAGTATGGTACAACATAAATAACAGATGGAGATACCCATTAGTAGAACAAGACAACAGAGATACAGTCACCATGTTTCAATGAAACAGAACCAAATGTAGAGCAACCAATAGGCTTGATACACTGGTAAGGCCAGGAGCAGCAGGTTTCTTCACTTATGACACCCTCGTCCAGACGTGATCCAAGGCTCATCGAGGTGTAGAGGTGGATATTATGATCCAAGGTCATATTGCTCGGCAAGGGAGCTGGGAAGGGGAGATCCAGGTTCTCAAGTAGAAGGTGAGCCTCCTCTAGGGTCCTGGCAGGGTGAAATCTGTTTTGGTGCCATACTAGAATATGGAAAGGAAAACCCCACCGATAGCGTATGTTTTTATCTCTAAGTAGAGATGTGATAGGCTTCATGTCATTTCTCTTTAGAAGCATATAAGGAGCGATATCTTGATAAATTTGTAGAAAAGCTCCTTTGGCCAACACAGAAGGGTGTTTTCTAGCCTCCCGCAGGATGTCCTCTTTAGCAGTATAGTAGTGGCACCGGAGAATAACATCTCTTGGTTGAGATGGGTCCTGAAATCCAGGATGTAGGGCTCTAAGCACCCTGTCCAGGAGAAAATGGTCTTCAGGGGTTGCAGGAGATAGGTGGGAAAAGAGCTGTTTTAGGTTGTCATCTTATGAGGATGATTCAATCTAATCAGAGACTCCCCTAATGCACAATTTATTATGCCTAGCCCTGTTTTCCTGGTCCTCCTGTTGGTCTTGAAGAAGCAGAACATCCTGCCTCAAACGACGGTGCTCCGCATCCGTCGCCTGTTGGAAAGACACCACCTTTTCTTGATTCCATATGATCGGTTCTGTTGCCAAGGTCATTCAATTCCACTTTAAGAGAATTGACCGCCTTATGAACCTCAGCTTGGACCCCCTGGACAGACCAACTCATTTCCTGGATTTCATGGAAGAGAGATTGTAGATCTTTGCCAGTTAGAGGAGAGTGGCCAGAGTCCTCTGAATCATAGGGAGTGTTGTGGGAAGGAGTAGAATGACCTGCCGCTTAATCATCAGAATATGCAAATTTCTTAAGACTTTGGGACAAGTCCATTCCACTAATCTTCCGGCCACCCTTAGGCATGGTAGCATAGGAGCAAATGTTGGTGTATATATTCAGAGAAGTTTAGTAAGACAGAGCAAGGTAGTAGTAGTAGTAGTAGCAGTAGTAGTAGGTAATTCTTACTGTAACATTAAAAGCTGGGACTCAGGACCCAAGTGCATGGGGGAGATGATAATTATTACATCAGAAGAAGGTACAGCACTGAGGGTTCATGCAGAGCTATAATAAGGGAGATCCATTACTGTACAGCCAGATAATTGCAGTTCACAGAGGGGGGTTGTATTGTGCAGACCCAAAATATATACTAGACACTATTCTATGCATAAGTGCAGGCCAGTAAGGTGGTGAGAAGGGGTCCTAGATGTGATGTTTTGAGATCAGGAAAAGTTTAGGGGGGCTCAGGAGGGAACAGGAGCAAACCTTATTTAAGGTTGCAGTATCCACAACAGAAGGGCTCCTAATCCAAGATGTCCACTGCTACAGTGGAGAACCCCAGGGTCCTCAAAGAACACAGCCTTCGCCAGCCAACCAGACAGAGCAGCCAGATCCCAGGATCAGTGGCAGAGCAGGGAATGCAGGCACTACAAACAGTATGCAGAAGGAGCCAGGCATCGGTAGCACAGACTGCGATGACAGCCGCGACAAAATCAACATCCCATCTTCTGGAGCTCAGCTAGGCCTCAGCCGGGACCAATGGAAGGTACAACGGAATGGTCCCCAAGTGCGGAGAAGGTAAGGAGGCACCTGTGGGGCAGAATAGGGGACTCATGGGTCCCTAAATCACAGATGCAGGGACATGAAGGATGAATATTCCCAGATGCAGGTCCTCTACATCCAGTAGCTAGACCACACCCCACCATGAATCACCCTTCTTGATGATCTTCCCCCCACAGTTAGAATCCATTAAGAGAGAGGTTGTGACCTGGTCCGGCCACTTCTTCGGTCAAGTGAACTCCATTTATATGAATATTTTCACTTCCTTCCATTCCCTTCATCTAAACCTTCTTATCCAAATCCCATTTTTTTCTGCTATCATCTCCAGGGCTCTGTTATGAAATTAAAAACCAGAAAAAAGTGAAGACAAAACTTCACTACGGGCGCTGGACTTAGGCAATTTTTCCACAGCAGCTGTAGTAGATGAGTTTAGATACACTCAATATATAGTAAAAAGGATAGATAGTTACAGCGCTATGAGAACTGATAATTAACCAGATGAAGTGCAATCAAGGTAAAATACAAAGATTTAATTGTAAAATTGAATAAAATTGATTAATATATAATTATTAGCCAATAATAAATGCTACCCCTTCAATTGCGGAATACAAATGGAAAGATTTCTGAATAATCTCTGGAACTCCTTGGGATGACAGTGGTAAGATAATCAATGTTCCAAATGGGTAAGTCTCTAACCAAACTCACGATATTAGGGATCTGCAGTATGCTAGAGCGACATCATGCCTTAATGGTGTCCCTTGGAGTGGTGAAACTTTGCAATCCAAATGGTGGTTTAAGTGTGATGACATACGTCCATCTGTTCCTTGGAGATTGCCCAAACAAGTAAGTATGGTCCACGGAGTCTGTTCAAGGTGAGATGTCAGCAGTAGTAGCAACCGATCCAGATGTATCCTTTTGGAATAGAAGGGTGCTAGAACACCTAACGCGTTTCGCTGGGTAACCCCCAGCTTTATCAAAGGTGATTTTCTGTTAAGTTGGTGGAAAAATTTATACAGAGTCAAAATGGCACCTAATTACCTACACATGTTAGTGATTGCACTTCATCATTAAAGACATATTAAAAAACAACAAGTGTCCTGATAACATTAATACAATCTGCAATTGAGGCAAACCTTCCAATGAGAAAAATATAAAATGAAATAAATAATACAATTAATTACCTCCGGCTCATCCGTCCGTGCACTACCATGCCGATCACGTGACACCGGCAGATCATCATGTGACACTGGCAGATCACATGATCCTCTGTTTCCAGGGATACGGATAGCGCAAAAAACAGAGAGCCGGAAGTACCCACGCTTAGTGGGATGCGGAAGTGGAACGTGTGCTGGTCCGACGCGAACACCGATCAGAGAATAGGCTGCACTTAACAACGTCACATTGCGGCGTCTTCAGCTACCAAATCTAACATCGCGATCTTTAAGCGTGTCATTTTACATAATCACTTCGTTTCTCATATATACAGAGATGTATTATATAAAAAAAGAAGAGATATAAAGAAATAGATAAATAGGAGATTTACTGATATCCTTCAGATGCAGTATTTTATATATTAAACATCTCCCATATATATTTAATTGTATTCAATTATCAAGCATACAATAACTTTATGGTATAGACCACTTCACATGTTACATAATTTACCCTTATTACAAATGGCAGTTGTAATATAATTGTTTACTCTGAGATTCATCTAATAGGACTACAATTCATTATTCTAAGTTTAATTTCATCGATATACACATTCAGTCTTTGAAATAAATAGATTCTTTCATCTGATCCTTTTGATCATATACATCTCTCTTTTCTGTCCTTTTGGGTACATACCAAAAATGAGCTTGTATAAAGGATCAAAATAATAACACAATTAAAAAAATATAGCCTTATTTTCATAGAGAACAAAAGAAGAAGTTAAAGATCACATCTATTCTAACAAGATGACAAATTGGTCTGAAGTTGCATAAGGAAAATATCAGTCAATCAGTCATATGTATTATATTCCAAACATAGAGATATCTTTTAAGATGACATTTAACTCCACAGTTTCGTTTAGACCGTTTGGGTGTAATGTGTCTAATTTAAACTTCCAGAAGATTTCTTGAATGCAGAGGTGTTTAAATCTGTCACCCCCTCTTTTAGTGACTGATATAGGCTCTAATCCTATCACAGTCAGACAAGTTGGATCTTCTTTATGTTTATCAGCATAATGTTTAGATACACTGTGATTGGGGTTTCTATTAATAATATTCCTACGATGTTCCATAAATCTAGTTTTAATTTTTCGAGTAGTTCTCCCCATCGTAAACCACAACCACATGTGAGTAAATAAATGCAAAATTCAGTATTACAATTCAAAAATCTAATAATATTAATCAATTCTTCTTTCCCACATGTTGAAATCCTAGTTGTTTTCTTCACATGCTGACATGTTGTACATCTACTCCCTCTGCACTTGAAAAACCCACAAATAGGTTTTAGCCATACCTCACTTTTCTATTAGATGTTAAAGATTTCAAATGGCTAGGTGCCAAGATATTTTTTAAGGACTTACTTTTCTTAAAAATAAAAGTAGGTTTGGTAGGTATGCAGCCATGTAGGGTTTTGTCCTGTCTAAGAATGTTGTAATTGTTTAGTATTATTCGTTTTATCTAAGCATGCTGACTGTTGTATGTTGTAATAAACGCCAAATGATTTTCATCAACTTCCTCATTATCTAATTTCTTATTAGTTCTTTTATATAAAAGACTTTCTCTGGATGTTTGTCGAGTTTATTTATGTGCGTTTTGAATAATAGAATCAGGATATCCCCTAGATAGAAAAGATTGTGCCATAATGTTTGCTTGAATCTCAAAAGTAGCCATGTCTGAGCAGTTTCTCCGTAATCGGAGAAACTGACCTTTAAGGGATATTTCTCTTCCATGCAGCACTATGTTCACTCTTATAGTGAAGGTATGCATTAGTTTCAACTTCTTTATTATAATTAGATGTATGGATAATGCCTCCTTTTATTTCTAGGGTTATATCTAGAAAGTTAATTAAAGTGGGGTGATTATAAGTGAACAGTAAATTATAATTATTAGAATTAAGTGAAGTGACAAAAGTGAGTGCTGAATCCAAATCACCATCCCAAATGATAAATATATCATCAATATAATGGCCACAGAGGACCAGGTGCCCGCCGAGCCCACCTCCCCACACATGTTGGTCTTCAAAATGACCCATGTATAGGTTGGCGTAGCTTGGCGCGAACCTGGTCCCCATGGCCGTTCCCATCACCTGTAAATAATGTGTATCCATGCACACAAAGTGATTGTGTTGTAATATGAAGGAAATGGAATCCAATAAAAATTGGATGTGTTTCTCCGATAGATCTTTATCTGATTTTAATTTTGCTTCAATGGTTTGTAAACCCATCTCGTGGGGTATATTTGAATAAAGGCTTTGTACATCCAAAGTTAGGAATACATACGAATCCTTCCATTCCAAACCATTTATTAATTCTAAAAAGTGAGTAGTGTTTTTAATGTGAGATTTTAACTGTGATACCCGTGGCTGTAAAAAAGTATCAACATAGTGAGATAAATTGGATGAAAGGGACCCTATACCCGAGATGATAGGATGACCAGGGGGTGCTGTGAGGTATTTGTGAATTTTGGGGAGGTGGTACTAAATGGGGATAATGGGGTGCTCAATAAAAATAAATTTATATTCCTCTCTTGATATAACCCCATCCTCAAGAGCTGCATCCAAGAGATGTGACAAGGTACATAAATGCGATTTTGTGGGGTCCGATGTCAATTTACAATAAAATTTAGAGTCATCTAAATGGCGCATGGCCTCTAATATATAGACTCTATTTTGTATTACTAGACCTCCTCCCTTGTCGGCTTCTTTTATTACTATTTGGGTATCCTCAGTCAATTTACGTAATGCTATTTTTTCCCATCTATTCAGATTTGATTTACGTTGGTATACAGAGGGAGAATGATCGTAATTACATAGTTGTTTGAAATTGTCTAATGCTGTTTTGTAAAAGCTTTCGATGCTAGTACTCTTATATCTCATAGGATAAAAATCAGATTTTTTGTTTATACTGTTTTTGCTTGCATCAAAAACGTTCACTGTAGAATAATTATCTGTATTTTCCCCACTCTCTGTAAGGAGCTCATTAAGGATAAAAAGAGTTTGATCATCATCTTTATCAATTACAATTGGTAGGGCTTCTTCTTTGTGTTTTGCTATGTTCTTATTAGTGAAATATCTTTTTCTACAAAGAATTCTAATAAAGCGATTGAGTTCCGTAAAAAGAATAAAAGTGATTGGCATAGCTGTTGGTGAAAACTTTAAGCCTTTAGTAAGTAATGAGGTCTCTCCTGCAGTCAATTGTCTAGAGGAAAGGTTATCGATATTGTTGATCTGTGGGGGTCTACTCTGTTTTATTCTCTTCAATTTCTCCATCTTTTCCCCCCCTCTACCTCGATACTTGACTCTCTGGGTCTTTTTGGAGTAAGGTCTGACCAAATGTTGTTGGACATTTGTTCCTTTAGATTCCTCCTTGAGTGGTTCCCTAAAAAAACCTCACAATTGTCTGTATTAGACATTCTATTGAGTATGTTGGAATCTTTAGGTCTTGTACCTGTCCTACAGTAATTGGAACCTTGTTCACTTTCTAGGTGTGAGGGACCATTAGGCTTGAGATCAAGGGGATCCAAGGGGACCCTTGGTCTCCCCCTGTATGAGTTCTTCCATTCTGTGTCCCTATAATGTTGTCTTGTTCTGCTGAAAGTGACTGGTGGATATCTCCATCTGGCAACAAATTGGGTATTGATGTTTTTAGTTTTTTCTCTGTTTACAGTCTTAAAAGTTCTAACATGACCCTTTTTGTAATCCTCTAGATCTCATCTTAACTGTTTACATTTATTGTCAATCGTATGTTGTTCAAATTTTAACATTGTGCCCATCACTATTTTATCTCTTTCCTTAAATTCTCTGGAATTTTCAAATACTTTTAATTTATTTTTAAGACAGTCTATTTCTTTGTCTATCTCCTTAGGTTTATTGTTTCTATACATGATCACAATTTCCATTAATTTTAATGAACAATTTTCCAGAGTTTCCTCCCATTTTGCCTGATAATCACTATCCTCAGGGAAAATGGAAGGTTTAAAAAGCCTTAGTCCTCTAGGTATCATTTTTTTTTGTCACAGGTGATGGGAACGGCCATTGGGACCAGGTTCGCGCCGAGCTACACCAACCTATACATGGGTCATTTTGAAGACCAACATGTGTGGGGAGGTGGGCTCGGCGGGCACCTGGTCCTCTATGGCCATTATATTGATGATATATTTATCATTTGGGATGGTGATTTGGATTCAGCACTCACTTTTGTCACTTCACTTAATTCTAATAATTATAATTTACAGTTCACTAATAATTATCACCCCACTTTAATTAACTTTCTAGATATAACCCTACAAATAAAAGGAGGCATTATCCATACATCTAATTATAATAAAGAAGTTGAAACTAATGCATACCTTCACTATAAGAGTGAACATATTGCTGCATGGAAGAGAAATATCCCTTAAAGGTCAGTTTCTCCGATTACGGAGAAACTGCTCAGACATGGCTACTTTTGAGATTCAAGCAAACATTATGGCACAATCTTTTCTATCAAGGGGATATCCTGATTCTATTATTCAAAACACACTTAAATAAACTTAACAAACATCCAGAGAAAGTCTTTTATATAAAAGAACTAATAAGAAATTAGACAATGAGGAAGTTGATGAAAATCATTTGGCATTTATTACAACATACAACAGTCAGCATGCTAAGATAAAATGAATAATACTAAACAATTATAACATTCTTAGACAGGACAAAGCCCTACAAGGCTGCATACCTACCAAACCTACTTTTATTTTTAAGAAAAATAAGTCCTTAAAAAATATCTTGGCACCTAGCCATTTGAAATCTTTAACATCTAATAGAAAGAAAAGTGAGGTATGGCTAAAACCTATTTGTGTTTTTTTCAAGTGCGGAGGGAGTAGATGTACTACATGTCAGCATGTGAAGAAAACAACTAGGATTTCACCATGTGGGAAAGAAGAAGTGATTAATATTAGGAGTTTTTTGAATTGTAATACTGAATTTTGCATTTATTTACTCACATGTGGTTGTGGTTTGCGATACATGGGGAGAACTACTTGAAAAATTAAAACTAGATTTATGGAACATCGTAGAAATATTATTAATAGAAACCCCAATCACAGTGTATCAGTCACTTAAAGAGGGGGTGACAGATTTAAACACCTCTGAATTCAAGAAATCTTCTGGATGTTTAAATTAGACACATTACACCCAAATGGTCTAAACGAAACTGTGGAGTTAAATGTCATCTTATAAGATATCTCTATGTTTGGAATATAATACATATGACTGATTGACTGATATTTTCCTTATGCAACTTCAGACCAATGTGTCATCTTGTTAGAATAGATGTGATCTATAACTTCTTCTTTTGTTCTATAAGAAAATAAGGCTATATTTTTTTGATTGTGTTATTATTTTGATCCTTTATACAAGCTCATTTTTGGTATGTACCCAAAAGGACAGAAAAGAGAGATGTATATGATCAAAAGGATCAGATGAAAGAATCTATTTATTTCTCAGACTGAATGTGTATAATGATGAAATTAAACTTAGAATAATGAATTGTAGTCCTATTAGATGAATCTCAGAGTAAACAATTATATTACAACTGCCATTTGTAATAAGGGTAAATTATGTAACATGTGAAGTGGTCTATACCATAAAGTTATTGTATGCTTGATAATTGGATACAATTAAATATATATGGGAGATGTTTAATATATAAAATACTGCATCTGAAAGGATATCAGTATATCTCCTATTTATCTATTTCTTTATATCTCTTCTTTTTTATATAATACATCTCTGTATATATGATCAATAACATTAAATCCACCATTTTTCTATTGGGCATTGACCATATTAATAAGATGGCCATGAGAAACGAAGTGATTGTGTAAAATGACGCGCTTAGAGATCGCGATGTTAGATTTGGGAGCTGAAGACACCGCAATGTGACATTGTTAAGTGCAGCCTATTCTCTGATCGGTGTTCGCGTCGGACCAGCACGCGTTCCACTTCCACATCCCACTAAGCGTGGGTACTTCCGGCTCTCTGTTTTTTTGCGCTATCCGTATCCCTGGAAACAGAGCATCATGTGATCTACCAGTATGACATGATGATCTGTCGGTGTCACGTGATCGGCATGGTAGTGCATGGACGGATGAGCTGGAGGTAATTAATTGTATTATTTATTTCATTTTACATTTTTCTCATTGGAAGGTTTGCCTCAATAGCAGATTGTATTAATGTTATCAGGACACTTGTTGTTTTTTAATATGTCTTTAATGATGAAGTGCAATCACTAACATGTGTAGGTAATTAGGGGCCATTTTGACTCTGTATACATATTTCCACCAACTTAACAGAAAATCACCTTTGATAAAGCTGGGGGTTACCCAGCGTAACACATTAGGTGTTCTAGCACCCCTCTATTCCAAAAGGATACATCTGGATCATTTGCTACTACTGCTGACATCTCACCTGGAACAGACTCAGTGGACCATACTTACTTGCTTGGGCAATCTCCAAGGAACAGATGGACGTATATCATCACACTTAAACCACCATTTGGATTGCAAAGTTTCACCACTCCAAGGGACACCATTAGAGCATGATGTCGCTTTAGCATACTGCAGATCCCTAATATCATGAGTTTGGTTAGAGACTTACCCATTTGGAACATTGATTATCTTACCACTGTCATCCCAAGGAGTTCCAGAGATTATATTCTTAAATCTTTCCATTTGTATACCACAATTGAAGGGGGAGCATTTATTATTGGCTAATAATTATATATTAATAAATTTTATTCAATTTTACCATTAAATCTTTGTATTTTACCTTGATTGCACTTCATCTGGTTAATTATCAGTTCTCATAGCACTTTAACTATCTATCCTTTTTTCTGTTATGAAATTAATCTGGGTGGGTTGTAGGCCCAAAATGTTCTTTCACATCTTGTGTAAGTATGCTAGAAATTAAGGTCTTTGACAACCCTACTTCCAAAAATATTCCTTATACCCCTTTTACACCTAAATTCCGGGTCTGACCCAGAGTTGGAACAGCATTCCAATCCGTATCAGATCCGGAATTTAGCCGGTGCCAACTCTGGATATTCCCGAGTCAGTGCCGTTCACACCAGAGTCGGGTCTGCATAGGGCTCTATTATGCAATTCGTCTGGGTGGGTTGTAGGCCCTGAATTTTCTTTTACATCTTGTGTAAGCATGCTAGAAATGAAGGTTTTTGACAACCCTGCTTCCAAAAATATTACTTAGTTCCCCATCCCACTCAAGCAGTTGTAGGCCATGCTGATATGCACTTCATTTCTGGATTAAAATCTGGAAGCTGCTTCCATAGACTTTGTCTCTCCTTTCAGTTTTTTTTTGTCTCTCACCAAAGCATACAGTTGTTTCTTCATACATTTAGCTTCAATGTGTTATGCACGTGAGATGGTTGGTGTGAGTGAGCTGCCAGTTGTATTGTTTTTGCCAAAAATGCATCTTAGTGTGACTGAGTCTGTAATTGAAGCACAATGGAACTTGATATGGAAAATAGCTGCAGCTACTGCATTGTAGCACTTTATATAGAGACTTAGGTGTAAATTTACTAAAGTGATAGTTTTTAGAAGTGAGTTTTAAAAGTGATGTTGTCTATAGCAACCAATCATATTCTAGCTATTATCTTCTAGAAGGTGCTAGTTAAATGCTAAGTAGAATCTGGTTGTTTGCTATGGGCAACATGAGTTTTAAAACTCACTTCTAAAAACTCTCACTTAAGTAAATTTACCCCTTACTCTCATATCAAATTAATCAGCCTACTTTTGCTTTCTAGTTGATTGCATAGCAATTAAAATGCATTTTTGGCTAAAATATTCCCAGTGCTGGCAGATTCGCATAGGACCTTGCATGCTGAGAGAGGGTTGTTTGGCACGACTGCAGAAATGATGTGTGAGGACACATATGAAGGCTTTTGCTCTCCCAACTAGCACCCACTTTTAGATTTATCCTCTCAATGTGGGATTACTGTGTTTGGTTTGTTTAAATAATAATGCCTTCCCCCTGGGCCAAGTTCCCAAAACTTTTGCATCCTGAACAAGACACAGCATTCCTCTGTGACCACTCTCCTTTATCTCGATTTTTTGTGTTATCCACCATGTGGGAAAAATTTGATCTTACCTCCAAATGTTTTTACCAATATCTCCAACTTTGCCATTTCCACTCCTCTCAATATGGTTCCCACTGTACACCACAATATACTTACTTGGAGACTTTTTCCTTGAAACATATGAATTCCCATCATCTTATAAAATCTAGTTATTGTCTCCTGATTTCATACAAATGACCTACCATGAATGGCCTTGGAGAGAGAGTATATATATGGCACTGAAAGTTTGAGATGATATTAGGCAAAATGCTGCTACAGCATCTATATTTGTGGGAATCAAAGAAAATACCTACAAATGCATGCTTCATTGGTACTTGGCAATGTCTTATCTACAGGCTATATTCACCAATCCACTGACATGCTGAAGAGGGTGTGGGGACATGTCTATGGAGACTAAAACAAGCAAGTCACAGCAATTTAAGAAAACAAACTACCAGTGCCATTTTTATACATATTGAATATGTGTCTTTTGTTTTTATGTGTTTTTATTTATGTATATCATGGGTTGTGAATACATCTGTTTAATTAATAGTTTTTTAGAAGCCTTGGAGTCTTTTATTCAAACAAACAATATGTAGATGTATAATACTAGATAACTAAAGTGCAGTCTGACTCTTTAGTTTTTTGTGTGGTTGCCTATTAAGCCAGGTGGTACTGGCTAATTGGACTAGCAGCTAAAAAGTGTATTTTTTAATTGTGAGATTAGCGCAAGGACTAGTTGCTGTTTATTCATCAACTAGAATTCTCTTTCTTATTTTACCTCCTTGCCTGTCAACCTCTCTTGCTAGATTCCATGTCCAATCTCCCAAGCATTGGGAGCTGTTTGAGGAACTGTGCACATCTTTGCCTCCCATTGTGCCTGCATGTGAGAGGTGGGCCTTAGCTGATAATTATATACATAGATAATAGAGACTTTTTAACCAATATTATAAAAATAATGTAGGATTTTCACATCTCAATCAATATCTAAAAACCCCTATCACATGACCTCTACTGATCTGTCATAATTTCTTGAGATTCCTCATATCATAATAGTCCCAATACCTCTCAGAAAATGTATTACAGATGTTTATATTTCACAATGAGACAACTGAGTATTTTATTCACATAGAGGGACATAATATATTTATTTTAAAATGTCTCCAATATCCAATTTTAATATCCAACAGTATAAACTTCAATATGGAAATATTAAAATAATTATCTCAAATAATGTATTGTCCTTATTACATATTGGATTATTTTTCCTCAACCATTCTTAGTGTTGTAAAATATCAAAAGAACGTTTATAAAAATATGTGCTTCACTGCAAATCACAATGATAATTACACCTATGATTGGACAAGGGTTATACCTAGATGTGCTGCATCCTCGAGTGGGGTAACTATTGCAACAGCCTAGTACTGTGTGTTGCTGATGCCATCACCCAATATATGCAATATCACATATTGAACATTTTCTGATTAAGGTATAAATAACTGATCTTGAGGGTGATGTTTTTAAGAATGTCACTAATGCACCACATCTGGATGCCCAGTCTTGTGTCCAAGACCATTTGGACCATATATTATATGGGATTTCCTGCAATACTCTTAGAGGTTTATGGCTATTTAAAAAACTATGGGGTAGGCAGTTGTGCATATGCAATGTTCTGTCTATATTCTGATGCAGCTTTAGCACAGAGGCCATGCTGGTAAATGTGTGTAGTTATAATGAATTTGGCTATAAAACCAAGCATATAGATAGGGGTGGTTCAGTCATGTATTGGCATAAAGCCCCATTAACAGCAGTGATTTTATTATGAATGCTAATGTATTTCTTATTTATTCACTTGTATTCAGATGTCTGTAGTTTATTTTTTCTCTGTTCAGATGCAAAAATGTGTGATGAACCTAATTTTTATTGAGGTAGGGAGACTCATACGAAATAAATGCATAAATACCTATGTACATCTGCTACATTTTGAAATGCCTACTATATGTGCTTAATATAGATGTAGGTCCAGCTTAGTATTTATGCTTACTTGAAATTCATGTTTTTTAAAGAAGTTTCTTGTTCCATTGTTGTTTAAAAATAAATACATATCATGCAATGCCTGAGCCATAGTAGTGACAGAGAGGTGCACTGTGTAAGGAAGTACATCATGCATATAATATGGTGCACTTGCAGAAGTTTCATTTAAAGTACAGTTTCTAATGAAAGCTTTCACCCATCTTTGCATGAACTCAATTTTTAACTTATTTTTTGAAATGCAATCATGTTCAGTAATCAAGATATCCTCCAGTAAAGGGTCAACTGAGTGATTGGATTGATTAATATTAAATAGAAATCTCTGAGCTCCAGGGATGACATAGAATGGAAGTGATAACACAATACTGCAGTTAGTTGGTAATCCAAACTTGTCAGGCATTGCAATCTGTGTTGTGTCTGACCATGAAGTTGGAAGAATAAATGTCTTATTAACAAGAAGTTCTGTCAATATATTGATAATAAATGCAAAGAAATTGGAATTTGTGCCACAAAGTATTATAATGTCAGTAATAGAATTACGGATAAAATTTCTAATGGCTGACAGGTTATCAATATATACTTGAACCTTAAATTCAGTACATATTCCATAATCCTCTAACTGTCTGCTCATCTGTTGGAGCTCATCCTCTCCACTTTTTCCAATTGAAGAAATGATCCCAACCCAGTTCCAGCCAAACAGTTTAATAAAATTTGCAATTGCCAAATATTCCATTTGAATGTTGTGAATTGTTCGAAAAAAATTTGAAAAAATCCTTCTGTCACTGAGCACAGGGTCTCTTGCTCCATAACTGATCTATAATGGACATTCAGTTACAGTTACAGTTATAAGACAAATTTATGAAATAAGCTATATTCTTCACTTCTATAAATAAAAATTTGCTAAAATTTTTATGATCTATAGCTCTCTGTGCTAGTAAATATATTTGCAATATATTGGTGATAATAAATAAAATCATTTAAATCTCAGAAAAATGATAAAGCATGAAACAAGAGTTCATAAAAAATATATATAACAAAAAGTGTATTTTTTTTCTTTGTGTGTGTGTGTTAGCTGCACTTATTATCATTAGACAGCAGCAACCTATTGCTGCCTGTGTCATCTATCACTGCTGCCTTGTTCAGGGGTGCTCTGGAACCTAAGTTCTAGACAAAATAAAAAAAAATATATATATATATAACAAAAAGTGTATTTTTTTTCTGTGTGTGCATTTGGGTTAGCCGCAACTTGGCAACACTTTTGATGCTTGCTTGGTGACTCTGCTGCAAGATTGCAGTGAATATGGAAGGCAGTCACATGACAGGAGAGCAAGAACCACATATTTGTCCTCATCCTCTATGAAGGCTGGTGCCCCAGTGCTTAAGTCAGGCCACGGACATAGAAAAGCAACTTTTTACTTTATTAAAAATTAAAAATCTAAACCAAAAATTGGCAATATGCCATTCAATACATGAAGTGGCAAGGAAAGGATAAGGCCTTGGCCTTGGCCTTTATTTGTGACTGGTGGTTCTAGTGATTATAACCCTTCTGCTTGTTGTACTATAAAAAAATTGAAAGTTGTTAAGAGGAAGATGAGTAAGACAGCTCTGGAAGAACCAACTTTGTGCTCCGTGAAATCAAAATCACAAATCCCCAAGGAGAGTGCAAGTGTGTTCGTGTTTGCCATGTGTGAGCCAGACCTTTCACATAGTGTACTCAAGGATCCTCCTTTCAACATTTGTGTGCCCTCTGTAAATATGGGGAAGGGCAGTCAAAATATAGCTAACATAGTCATCGAGGATGCTTCTGTGGAATTGCACATGGAGGATGATGAGGATATTTTGGTATTTGCCACTAAGGATGATGAGGATGTTGATGATGAGGATGTTGATGCCAAGGATGTTGTTTGTGTAAGTTAGCCAATGGTAAGAAGAAGCCCATTGATGTTGTCATGCCGATGTAAAAGACAAAAAACTCCATTTCTCAGTGTGGAATTATTTTCACCCAAATCAGGACAACAGTTGTTAAGCCATCTGTAACCAATGCCAAGCAAGAGTTTGCAGTGGTATGAACCTTAAACATCTAGAAACCTCCTCCTTGTTTCTTCACTTGGAGCGCATTCATCAAATTCCAAAGTGTATGCCACCAAGTTCCAAAACTAAAAATGTAACAATCAGTCCAGTGCCTTCGATCTCCCCCAACAACACCTGAATCATCAACATCCTCATTTGTCATCGGAAGTAGTCCTGCTGCATCCAATGTTATAAGCATGATTGACTCCTCTCCTATCCATGATTCCTCAGAAAGATCCTTGATGACTACGCCTGTTGCTGCTGCTGTTGTTGCTGTGAGTGGATCTTCATCCTAGAATGGAACCAGGAGGAAAACTAATTGTAGTACTATAACCAAACAATTAACTGTCAAGCAATCCTTTGCAAGGGTGAACAAGTATGATAGCAGTCACCCATTTGCACAGCGGATTACTGGCTCCATAACAGCTATGCTGATATTAGATGTATGTCCAGTATCCACCATTAATGCATTGGATTTTAGAGAGTTAATTGAGGTCCTGTGTACTTGCTACCAGATCCCCTCTATATTCCATTTTGCTAGAACAGCAATTCCCAGTCTGTACAAGGACATTAAAAAAACCTTATTAATGTCCTCCAAAATGCAGTTGTACCCACTGTCCACATGATCACTGATATGTGGACAAGTGGGACAGGGCAAACTAAAGATTACATGACTGTGACAGCCCACTGGGTAGGTGTATTGCCTACAACAGCAGCAGCATCTACCAAATGCCAGCTGATTCAGGGGCAGGCTACACTTTGCATAACTGGTTTCACTAAGAGGAATACCAATGAGAACCTATTAGAAAAAGTCAGGGAAATCATTGCAAAATGGCTAACCCCACTTGGCTCTCCTCTGGAGTTGTGATTTCTGATAATGCCAGCAATATTGTGAGATCATTACATCTGGACAAATTCCAACATGTCTCATGTTTTGCTCACACAATTAATTTGGTGGTGCAACATTTTTTTAAAAATGACAGGGCCGTGCTGGAGATGTTTTCTTTCACCAGGTAAATTCTGGGACCTTTTAGACATTTGACAACTGCTTGTCGAAGATTGCATGACCAGCAGATGCTGTTGAATTTGCCCTGCCATTAGCTGAAGCAAGAGGTAGTAACTAGGTGGAATTCTACCCACTACATGCTTCAGCAGATGATGGAGCAACAGAAGGCCATCTAGAACTACACAATGGCCTATGACATAGGCCGTTGAGCAGTAATGTACCTTACTCAAGCTCAGTGGAGAATCATTTCCGTGTTGTGTAAGGTTCTCAAACCCTTTGAACTTGCCACAGTGAAGTTAGTTCAGACACTGCCAGCTTGAGTCAGGTCATTCCCCTCATCAATCTTTTGCAAAAAGAGCTGGAGAAACTGAAGGAGGAGCTGAAATGGAGAGAGTATGTCAGACTGGTGGATCAAGCCCTTGATTCGCTTCGCAAGGATTCAAGGGTCATCAATCTCTTGAAATCAGATCATTATATTTTGGTGACCATACATTATCCTAGGATTAAGTCAGACCTTGTGTCTTTTTTTCCAACAGACATAAATCTAAAAAGATGCAAAGTGTTGTTGGTTAAAAAATTGTCAGCTGAAGTGGCACGTGACACGCCATCATCTCTTCCTTCAGTTTCTGCAACTGCCAGGAAAAAACTAAATTTTTCCTACTGAATCCCTGCTGGTCATGCAGATCAGTCACCAAAAATGATATCTGGTCATGCCTGAGAGAACTTCCTACTAATAGCGACATGTCTACCATGACTATGTCTGATACAGTCAACCTTCACAGAATATTGGATGAAAATTTTAGGGATAACATCCAAATACGCATGTAGGACAGTCCCTTTCAGTACTTGCAGGAAAAAGAGGCAATTTGGAGTCCAATACACAAACTGGCTTTGCATTAATTAAGTTGCCCCCCCTCCAGTGTGTACTCTAAAAGAGTTTTCAGTGCAGCTGACAACCTTGTCAGGGATCATCATAGGATGTTACTTCCTCAAAATATGGAAAAGATAATGTTTCTTAAAATGAATTGCAAATTCCATGAGAAAGACCTCTACCAACAATTACATCAAAAAAATTACAGAGGTGCCTATAGTGGATTCCAGCGGGGACTAAATAATATTGTGTGAAGAAGAGGATGTACACACAGATGAGGATGACAACAACGATGACATTTGATGTTGTGATGTAAAGCCAGTTTATATGTATTTCCATGTCCAATGCACATTGTCAGCTTGTTTTATGGGGGTCCAAACAAACCAATTACTTCAACCACAAGTGGCAGTCCCTGTCGCTGAAATGATTGGTTTGTTAACTGTGAATGTCCTATTTCATTTACAACATAAGGGTGGGTGGGAGGGCCCAAAGACTATTCCATCGTGCACCTCTTTTCTTTGCATTATGTTCTGTTTGGGGCATTGTTGCCTGACATCTTGAATTTGATTGTTTATGAATGTCCAGAAATTGTAATGGCCACACTCAGCATTTCCTGTATGCCCCTTTTATTTTTTTAAAATGGCCACATGTTAATGCCGCCCACTGCTGTCGCTTAGTTTAGTAAGCCAGCTAGCTGGATGCAACTAGGCCTAACATAGATGAAAAAATCAATATTGTCAGCTGTGAGGTGGTCAAAATTGACTGAAAGTGACTTGGAATAAATGTTATTGAGGTTAATAATACTGTAGGAACAAAAAAGAGGCCCAAATGATGTGATTTTACCTATTTTTATAATTAAAAAAAAAATCCAGATCCAAAACCAAAAACCAAAACATGAAAGGGTGGTTTTGAAAAACCAGATCCAGATCCAAAACACGAAGGAGATACAGATCCAAATCCAAAAACAAAAACAAAAGACCGGGTTCAGCACACATCCCTATTCATTACATGGCATTTGGTTCCGTGTGTAGAGATCATTCTCATAGTGTGATTCAGTGCCTCCTATCAGCCTGTTTCCCTTCAAGTGCAGCTGCACTATGGCATCTGAGTGGACTTTGGGTTATATTCTTATCGGCATTCCCAGCCACACTGCAATGACAAAGTGGACTAATATTACCCAATTTACAGACGTCTCAGCTGCTTCCCCTCTCTGGTAGTCATCTGACTATTACAAGCATTTAGGCTACTCTCTTACACAGTCTGATTTTATTGTGTGGTGCTCCTCAGTTCAGATAGTGAAGTCAATCTTACAGTGCATCTACCCAGGATTTCTTAACAATATTGCACCCAAATTCAATTATCTAAAGTATGACCAGGTACATAGAGGATTATGACTATTACTGTTATAGATAAAAATTTGCTCAAATAGCGTTTTATGCAATTTTTTAGTTGTGCATTATAAAAAGCATTATAATATTAGATGGAGCTAATTTTTTGTGTACGTTTTTTTAACATTTGTGCAGAATTATAGGTGCAAACTCCTACTGAGAATATTAGAACTGTATCTGTGCAGATATACTTTGTATGACAATTTTGTAGTTATTCAATGCATGATAATCAGAAAAATAACATCTCCTTATAGTTCATCCATTATATTCTTGAAATATGTATCACTTACTGCACATGTTTTCATCACAATGTTATAGGTGTGTGTAAAAAAAAGTTATTTCCTATGTAAATTTGTCACAAGCCGCTGTAGTATCTTGTTGGACATCAGTGCTCCCGATGGCTCTCTCATGTCTGTTGCTAGAAGACGAGGAAGCCCAGTGGCTACTCTATTACATCCTCCTACCTGACTGCTCAGTCACCTCTGCCATGTTCCAATATGATTATCTTCCTTTTTTACCACTGCTGGTTCTCTGCTCAATGTGGACTATTCATAACCAACTTTACAGATGTCTCAGCTGCACTACTGCATCTGAGTGGATTATTAGTTCCCAACATCACATCTATCTCAGCTGCACTGCTGCATCTGAGTGGACTTTCATTATCACCTCAAGGCTGTATAGGCCGCTTCCCAGCCAAGTTGCACATAAACCCACAAGGCTGCAACTGTGCCATAAGGCCCATCACAGCCAAGTACACATCAGCTCTCAAGGATGCAACTTGGCCACAAGGTCCCATCCCATACAAGTACACATCAGCCCTCAAGGCTGCAACTTGGCCACAAAGCCTCATTCATATCAAATACTCACCAGCTATCAAGACATCAGTGATCATTCTACTCGCATCTCAAACTTTCTACACATCAGCACTCGAGGCAGCAAACCAGCCATAGATCAGCTTCCCCTCTCTGGTAGTCATCTGACTATTACAGGTATTTAGGCTACTCTCTTACACAGTCTTATTTTATTTTGTGGTGCTCCTCAGTACCGATAGTAAAGTCAATTTTACAGTGAATTTACCCAGGGATTCTAATTCATATCACACCCAGATTCAAGCATCTATGACCAGGTAGAAAGAGGATTATGACTATTACTGTTATAGAGAATGATATGCTCAAATCGCATTTTGCGCAATTTTTTTTATTGTGCATTATTAGATGCAATATTGCCATAAAATCACAAGATTTTTCAAATGACTATTACTTGCCATATTGTTTGTTGAGCTGTGGTTTGGCAGAAAACAATCTGAACATAGATATCTTTACAGGTGACTCTTAAAAGAAATTTGTTAAATATATGTGCTATGTTGTGCTATGTTGACTGCTAGAAATGTAGAGTGCAGTGAGCTCTTTGAAAATAACAATGCATTTCTCACATGGTATCTTTAAATATCTTGTGCATGGAGTCTCCACTGGCTTTATGGGAACTGGCTTTATTTATTAGTCTGTTATAAACTTATTGAAGTATCAGTAGAAAACATAAGGTCAACTCATGATGTCATGATGTTGATCATTGAGAAAATACTGGGTATATAATAGAGATGTTGGTGGACTCCATTGTTTTGTTTTTGTTTTCACCAAAACCACCCTTATATTTTATGAGTTTCGATCTGGATTAATTTAAATATTGATTAAAAAAAACAGCTAAATTCATGTAATTTGGGTCTTTTTTTGTTCCTACAATATTATTAACATCAATATATGTAATTTCCAGTCAATTTACCACTACACAGCTATCAATATTTTTTTCACCCATATTTGTCAAAGACTGCAGTGAGCAGACTGGCTAAATTAGGTGTCAGAGAAGTGGTACAAACACACAGCAGTTTACAAAAGAATATAGCACATCTAGAAAACAGAGTGGCTCTACAGTGGCAGAAAAGATGATAATTTAATATAAACTAAACAGTGCTTTAGAATGTTTTCTTTTATCAATAACTAACAACCTAAAAATAAAAGTTTAGTAAGAAAATGTAATGCATTTTGAATTCACAGGTCTCACACCAAAATAAATTTATATTTTTAAAAAGAAGATATTACAGAGTACAAGTTTGTTTGAATACTTATACTCACTTTGACAATTTAAACAAGATAAGAGTTGAGATGAACGGTTTTGGTTTCCAGGAAACCAAAACCACCTAAACTTACCTGAACTTTGCAAATTTGAGCTGCTGCACAGTTTCCCCACCATTTTTGGATTCCGAAATGAGGCAAAATGTCATCTTCCTGGTGACAGATCTCACATGTTTTGGATCTACAATAATTACCTCTGGCTGTGATTTGGAACCATTTGTCACATGACCACCAGAGGTGAAAGAGAGCAGGAGAGAGTGAGATAGAACTGCAAACACAGTTCAAGTTCAGTGACACTGTCTTTGAAGAGCACTGTCACCCACATCTCCATACAGTAATACTGGCTGAACAAATTTTTTGGATATGCAGTAAGAAAATCATTGTTTCTTTTTTTATAGTTCAGGACCATCTTTATATTAATAATTAGTATTTATAGTAAAATAGTAATTACAGTTGGTCTAAAAAAAATGTGTATTTTTTGCTGAAAAAACTTCAGGCCATGATACTATGTATTTAAGACTAACAATAATAGTCAGCAGGTCAAGAGCCTACCACCTTAATATTATCTGCACAGAGCATCACAGTCAGTTGGGAGTTTGTTTGTTTTTGTAAAAAAAGTGGTTTATTTGTTAAAAAATATTTTTAATAATCGATATGGATCACGACAATCAATCAGTTGAACAGCTAAAACAAAAAACAAGCACTAGTTCTGCAGCTGCTTCCACCACCAGTCATGACAATACCACTTCAATGTCATCTACTAAAGCAGATGCTCAAGGGCTTAGAGGGATTAAGTCATGGCATTAAAAATATAAAAAATAAATACTTTACATTGTTAGAGAAAAAAACTAAAGAGAAGGTTTTCTGCAGAAAAATGTAAAATTGCCAAAATGCCATACACCACATGCAATGGCAAGTAAAGGCTCAGGTCTTTTATTTTATTTCTGAGTCATGATTCAGCAAATTATGTCACTTAGGTATTTCCTGCCTTTCATGACAATGCAAGATCGTCTCACTCTAAGTCTAGAAGAGGTGTCAAAATATGAAAACCATAATACCAGTGGGGAAGAAAACCACTAAGGCAGCAAAACAAACTGTTTGTTTAAGGAGAGTTTGTCTGTGAGTGCTACAGTATAAGTGAGCCTGTCTTTCTGTTACTGTACTCATAGAGAAGCCTCCTTCCAATATTTATGCACCCTCTGCCAATGAGGGAATGATCAGCAGAAGCCAAGAATATGTTGATATAGAAATTGAGGATACTACTGTGGAAGTGCAACAGGATGAGGGGCATATTTGTGTAGCTGACACTGGCACAAATGATGAAGAGGAGTTTTGTGTAAGAATGGCATCAGTGGAAGCAGTTCTTGTCTGTGATAAGAAGAAGGCCATTGTCACGCCTGGGTGTAAGATGAAAAAAAATCCACCTCCAAAGTATGGAAATAAGTTATTAGAGGTAGGGACTTTGGCCATTAAGGATCCTTCTGCCTGTTCCATAATTTGCAGTGTGTTCATGAAGAGTTTTTTGTCAAAATCATAAACTTATGCTAAAAAAGTAACAAGCAGTTCAGTGTCAGCTAGCTCCCTTCTCTCTGCCAGATTGTTGCCACTGCAATCTCCACCACCAACACTTTCATCACTAATAATTTTCAGTGTCTATTGGTAATCAGGATGTTAAGACAGTTGAGTCTTTAAAATTTTTGGGTATCCAGGTTGCGTCAAATTTGACATGGTCTTTAAAAACACTGTCCATAATTAAAAAGGCGCAACAGCGCTTGTTTTTCTTAAGACGTTTGAGGGCTTCAGGAGTTGGTAAAGTAACCATGTTAAACTTTTACAGATGCTCAATTGAGAGCATTTTGATGTTTGGTATTTTTATCTGGTATGGCAACTGCACAGCGAGTGAAAGGAGTGCACTGGAACAGGTTGCTAGGACCGCCAGTAAAATCATTGGTGTGCATTTGCCAACTATCCATGATGTTTATGGGCTTAGGGTTCTAAAGAGAACCAAGAGTATCATATCGGATCCAAGCCATCCATTTCATGAATTTTTTGATAAGCTTCCATCTTTAAAGTGGTTCAGAGTACTACGGACACGTACGAGTCATTTGAGGGTTAGTTTTCTTCTATCTGCTGTGTGCATGCTGAATGCTATGAATGTATCTTTTAATTAAATTATCATCATTATTTTATGTAACTGTCTGTAATAACCTCTACCATGGATTGCTATTTCACTGTTTTAGCGTGTTTTGTGCAATGTAATTTCATCTGTCAAACTTGTTTTGCTGATGATAACAAATAAATACAATACAATTCAATACAATAATATCTTAAGTATTGATGAGAAGTAGTCCTGCTTTCAATTTGATAAAGCTAACTCAGTACTCCACTATCCAGATGAATCATTGAGTATTAAGCCTGCTGCTAGGGGTAGATTATCATCCCAGAAGGGGACCAAGAAGACTACTAGTAGTAGTTTAAAAAAACAATTGACTGTTGAACAATCCTTTGCTAGAGGTAGCAAGTAGGACAGCTGTCACCCAGAAGCACAGTTGATCACTGAAGCCATGACGGCTATGCTGGTATTAGATCTGTGTCCAATATTCACCATTAATGAAGTGTATTTTAGGCAGTTAACACCTGTACATGGATGTTAAACAAACCTTAATTATTGACCTAAAAAAAATGCAGTTGTACTCAATTTCTACATTACCACAGATATGTGGACAAGCAGAACTGGGAAAATAAAACATTACATGACTGTGACAGCACACTGGGTGGGTGTATTGCCTTTAGCAACACAAACAGCAGTAGCATCTAACAAACACCAGCTCATTCAGAGGCAGGCAGCTCTCTGTATCAATAGCTTTACTAAGAGGCATACTGGTGTCAACCTCTTGGAAAAACACAGGGATGTCATTGCAAAATGGATTAGATTAGAGTATTTCAGCTGGATGATTTCAAACACCCATGTTTTGCTCAAATAATCAATTTGGTGGGGTAGACTTTTTTACATGACATGCACGCAGAAGTTGCTGTCTGTGGCCTGAAACATTTCAGGATATAGTAAGCATTCAGCATCTGCATGTAATAGTTTGCAGCACCAGCAAAGACAGTTTAATTCAGTTCCACCAACTGAAGGAAGAGGTAGTAACAAGGTGGAATTTCACCCTTTTTAAACTTTAGCAGATGGAGCAACAGCAAAAAGCCTTAGTGAAAATGTAACTTACTCTACTGCAGTGGAGAATACTTTTCATGCAAGTTACTGAGACCCTTCACAATAGTGAAATCAGACACTGCCAACTTGAGTCAGGTGATGACATACTTGTATTTGTTGTGAACCCAGTTTCTAAGAAAAGTCTGTATAGGTGTCTGGAAGTATGTAGAGACAGCTTGTAGGCCTGAGGAGACCTCATGGCATAAGATAGAGAACACTTCCCTGACCAAGAATCGAACCAGGGTCTCAGCAGATAGATGCTGGATTGTACCCACTAGACCACCAGAGACTTCTGTGTTTTTAGACAGTTTGGTATTTATAGCAGAGAAGAGAGTAGCAGTAGATTGACCAGGCTGGTACTTGGTTGTTGCTGTATATAATCTATAATAATACTCTTCTTACTTGTATCTGTTAACTGGGATGCTGGAGAGGTAGATCTTGGCAACCAATTTACCAGGCTAGAACTGGGTTGTCATTGTACTCAAGGATCCAGGAGCACTCAGATGGTAGAAGGACCAGGTGCAGACCAAACACTGGAAATGGTAGTGGATAGTGATACCAGGAACAACACCAATGGAGCAGAAACCAGCAGAAACTTACAGTGCAGTATGGATGGTATATACACAAGCATGGTACTGATTTTGATAATTGGAACAGCCTGAGATTACCTGTGTTTTGCCAGTGGAATAGCTGCCACAGGTGTAGAACACTTGCTGGAGTCTGTGCAGCAAACAGGAACAAAACTACACCAACGGAAAAACAGGAATGCAATAGGAGCACAGCATAGCTTACTCAGTAGAGTCTGAGGTTGGATATTGTACTGGCAATTTTGTAGAGCCAGCAGCAGGGAGATATACCCTTGAATTACACAGAATTGGCTGAACAGAGTCAGGTGGTATAGGAAGGCTCAGGCTGTCACTTGATTGGCTGCTACAGTCAGATGATCGGGACTAGTAATTTTAATACTCTAGATCAGGCTCTGATGTTGTCTTTGGTCTAGCAGGCTGAAAAAAACTGAAGCCTGTGTGTGAAGGACATGACAGAGAATGCTGGCAGAATTGTTAAGTGACCTGGCAGCAGGGGAACAGACCCAGGTTGTGACATGTTATTCCTCTATTTATACTGTTGAAAATACAGCTTGAGAAATTCAATGAGGAGATGAAATGAAGCAATTTCACTAAGTATGACATACTTGTAGATAAATTCCTTTATTTAACATATGTAAATATCATTGCTAGCAATGTCAGCTGCCAATTGGTAGCTTGTTTTGTGGGGACCAAACAAACAAATCACTTTAGCCACATGTGGCAGTCCCTGTCACTGAAGTGATTAATTTGTTAATCTGTGCAGGTCCTTTTTAGTATACAACATAAAGGTGGGTGGGAGGGCCCAATGATAAGTTCATATTGCGCCACTTTTCCTTGCATTGTGCACTGTTTTGGCAATTGATGACAATCTTTTTGCATAGACAACAATTTTTTTATAATTTATTAAACTCACATCCTGTCTGCCACTGCTTTTTGGCAATGTTTCACAGATATCCTATATTATTTTAAGCTGTGATGCATTTGTGCCACTGCTCTGTTGCTTAGTTTAGCCAGCCAGCTCGCTGTAGCCTTTGTCCTATATTGGTCAAAAGTGATATAAATATTGTGAGCTGTGAGGTGGTCAAAATTGACTAGAATTTACAGGAAATTAATGTTATGGAGGTTAATAATACCATAGGAACCAAAACAGGGCAAAATTATGCTATTTAATCTGATTTTCAATTTTTTAAGAAAATACAGATCCAAATCCAAAACATGTGAGGATGGGTTTGGCAAAACCAAAACCCAATGATGAATTACTGCAGAACCAAAACCAAAAAACAGGTGTTGGCTCACATTTCTAGAAAATAGTCAAGATTAGTGCCGCAAACGTTTGTTTGTTTATAAGCTCCTAGGAGCAGGGTTCTCCTCCCCACTGTCTCACAGCCTTCTTCTCTAACACTTCTATGACAGCCTTCACCTTCAGAGCTGTATTGTGTATGGAGAATTGTGTTGCTAACTGTTACTTGTGTTCTGTTTATATTTTGGTTACTGTATTGTAATGTAATGTTCTTTGTACCCTTTACTGTATGTACGGCACTGCGGACCACTTGTGGCATATTTAAATAAAATGTAATAATAATAACATATTACATCCTATAATTCTGCATAGTCTGCCTCTTCTAGCAGTAAACTAGCAGCTAATCTGCAGTAAAATGTAACTAAAATTGGGATAAGATGCTGTAATGGACATTTTAATAATTGTTTACACTAAATCTGAATTATAACTAGCACTATTCCATCTAAAATGAGTGACCTGAAATATATAGCAAATGCAATTTTCTTTAAAGCAACTTACACATTTTAAGCACATTGATTATTTATTAGACCTTTAATTATTTAGCTCATCCAGTTCCTACCCCTATAAGTCCTTTACAATTACTAATGTTTGACCGTTTGCAACTACTTTTTTGGAAGACTGTAGAGTAGACAGCTATAATTTGTTTCTGTGGTTGGGCTCAAATTTTGTTTGCACTGTCCCAGTATATATTAAAAAGGAAAGAAAACCAATGTTAAATACACTATTCTGTTTAATTAATTTATTTTTTTATCAGGGAAAAAAAGGTATGTTGTATTGAAATTGATGTGATTTATAATTGTCTACATTATTTCTTATAAATTAAAATAGAATCTTCAAGAAACATACCACCTATGCCCCATTAATGTACTGTAGTAAATGATGCCTGTCAAATGCATATAATCTTGGTAAAGCTCATAACGAAGAGTAGAGCACAATGGAATTGTCCTTGGGCCTACCCATCCACCTTTATATTGTATATTAATAAGGACAAGCACAGTTTAATAAACCAAGCAACTCAGCTATAGAGACTGCCACTTTTATAGATAAAGTGCATGGTTTGTTTGGGCCCCAACAAAACAAGCTACTAATTGGCTTAAGGAGATTAACAGTGTTGGCAATCATCTTTATAGGTGGAGATGTCATTTTCATCCTCATACTCACATTTATCAGTGTTAAAAATATCATCACACAATATTAGCTAATCCACACTAAAATCCCCCACAACAGAAGACTCTTTACTTTGTTATAATTGGTGGAAAAGGTCTTCCTCATAGAATTTGAAGTTCATTTTTATAAACATCAGTTTTTATGCATTTATAGGTAGTAGCCTCATATGACAATCACTCACAAGGTTTTGCTACACACTGCATGGTGAACAGCTTATGTAAAGCAAAGCTACATTTGTACATAAGTTTCCAAGTTTACTTTTTTCCCTCCCAGTTATCATAAAGGTCAGTGTGACAGGGTAATTTGTACATTTACATAATCCTCCACCATTCTATTGATGCTTGTATCATGTTGAGTCATTGTAGAGGTGTCAATAATTTTCAACAATTCTTTTAATTGGTGCACTAAGTTGACTCATCATCCTCATCACCAATGGTATCTTGGAAAATGTCAGTTATTATTACCGGGAAGCAGCACTTGCAGAAGATCTATGCTAGTTGGAATGAAAAATAAACATTAGATACGACTTAAACCTATGATCAAGCATAGTTTCTAAAATGTAGTGATCCAATTGCAAGAGGTATACTATCCTTTCGTCCTGGCAAAACAATATAAAGAACTTGATCTACAAGTCCAACATACTAAGTGGAATTGCTATGTTTCATCTCCACCTTCAGTTTTTCTTGCTGTTTTTCCAGTAGTTTATTTAATAGATTTACCTAACTCAGGCTGTCAGTGTCTAAACTCTTCATTGATTACTTGTTCTAATAGCTTTATTAGCTTGCATAAAATGGAATGTAAACTCCACTGTGTTGCAGTAAGGTACCATGCCTCCCCTACCAGTCCCTATGTCATGGTTTGTTGTGTATGTTTGCATGGTTTGTTGATGTTCCTCCAGTCACTGAAGCATACAGTATAAAGGGTAGAATTTGACCTGGTTATTATTTCTTTTTTTTCAGATGGTGGCATAACAAATGGAACTGATCTTGCAGCTGCTGCAATATTTTACATTTAGTTGATAAATCCTGAAAATGTCCAAAATATTTTCATGACACAGCAACCCCTGCATGCACCTGTCATTTCATAAAAATTATTAATCAGCAAGTTTATGGAGTGTTAGAGATGTGCGGTTTGGTTTTCCTAAAATACAAACACACCTAAATTTAGGGATTCTAAGTCAAATTGAGTGCCAGTTTGAAATAGCTTTGGGGTTCTGAGTTCCAGCTCAGTTATGTTGCCACTTCAGAAGTCAGATTTAAAAACTGAACTCAGGTTTTGTATTTCATGTAAATGGTTTCAAATTACATGATTTTAACTGTTTTGATTGATTTTTATTGTATTTTAAGGAATACTGAACCAAAACTGATCCCAAAACAAAAGTTCAGAGTAGTCCCGCCAAAACCAAATGATGATGATGAATTAGAACCAAAAGCAAAATATCCTTCTATGATGAAGATTCACTCACAGCAACAGCAGCCCTAGCACACAAGGTTTCTTCTTGGGAATACTGGATAGAGCAGGAGTCAGTTAGCATTTGCAAATTTTATGTAGAAGGACTACCTCTCATCTTTAAAGAGAAAATTGATGATGAGGTGTTGGCGATGGAGATTTCATGTGCTGGGATCTATCCATTCTGCTAGCTGATGCTAGACTGCATGGTATTATTTTACAGGATTCTTGTGATTTTGCTAAATTACATTGCATGAACTCACTGAAAATATCTTAACAGTGAGGAGATGCCTAGATGAATAACATCCCTACCTCTACTTGTTCTTGTCTTACAAATGGTACAGATAATGTGACAAACATTGTTAGGATTTGGGTAAAAAAAATTCCATACAAAAGAGGTGACAATGGTCTTATTTTTGTCAATAGCAAGAACTTCTGCCACTGGTGACTTTGACACAAACCACATATTCCTTTTATATTTTTTCAATTTTTACTTGTCCAACACATTCATAATCACCATCATCCTTAGTAGAGTCAGGTACACAAACATCCCTCTCATCCTATTGCACTTACAAAGTAGAATACTTAATTCATTTATCTGTCACCACCTTTACAGTACTTTTACTTCTACTCATTCTCACATTTGCAGAGAATGCAGAAATGGTGAAAGTAGTCTTATTTACAATTGATGTTTCCATTTTAAAAGTGATTAAGTGGAGATTTATAAACCAGCTCCCAACTGTTATTTTTCAAACACAGCCTGTAATATGACAGTTAGGAGCTGAGTGGCTGGTAGTTTATCACTCTCCACTTTATCACTTTTCAGAGCTTAGTACATCTCCACAAAAGGGAACAAACTATAAGTAGTTGACTACTTCAAATACTTGCACTGTTGTTGTATAAAAAATCTTAGATATGTACCTGCTACAGATAATTCATAGGGTCCAGTTAAACCCAAAGATCACTAGATTTAAAAAAACACTTAGAGATTAGCAAAAATTACTGTGCTGGTACATATGGTAAAGAATGTGCTCTCTGATATCAGAAAATGAGGCTTGTTTAATATACCCAATAAAGGTTAATTTGATTCAACATAGAAAAAATATAAATTACACATTTATAGCAACATTAAAAGATTAAAATCTGTTTTAAAATTAGCCCACAATACATATACAACAATGTCATTAAAAGTTGTTAAACCATTCAGTGAACATGCAACCTAATATTCATTTCACAAATATCATGCCTGGCTGCCAGGTTCCCAAAGGAACAGTGACACTTGGCTATTAAAACTCCCCAAAGTGTGACTATGTCATCTACCAACTGACGGGTGATTATTGAGAAATCACTACAGTACAGAAAAAAATAATCTGACCTCTGGATCTGCACTCTCCAAGTAGCATAAGAAGACAGTAAAATAAGTCACCAACTTATATACAGAAAATATAAACAGAAAGAATGGTCTTATAGTAGTGTGCTAGGGTAGTTCCAAAAACATTCAGATATGGAAGTCCTCCTGATATAGTTCTGATATGTGGAGAACATAAAAAAAGTACAATGGTGTGAAAATATTTATGCACAAAGTCTTAACACCCTTCGTGTCACTCTACACTGGAAATTATGAAATAGTCCACAACGTAGAATATCTTTAATGTATCCAGCTTTTGAAAAAGGACACCCAGTGTGCAAATGATATTCCATACAGTGGAAATGCTTACATGTATGCTTACTTTATATAAATTTGATGCATGCATGTAGCAGTTTCTTTAACTCTTCATTCACACTCTGGTGTGTATGACCATAATCCTCATAATGATATATGTGACCAGCGTCAAAAAGAAAGGAAATGAAAAAATGGTATGGATGATGCAAATTAAAAGATATCTAATTATAAAAACAGAATTAAGCAAAAAAATGCATACCATTTATGGACAATATAAATTGCACCATAGGTAGATGGAACCCGGGTATATTAATAGAGTGAAAATGTAGGTAAGGATTGGTATGTAGTCCACTGACTATAATGACACACTATCAATGCTTTTCAATGCACTGCGGTGTCTTGTCAAGATGGGTGTCTTCTAAAACTACAATAACAAACATGTGTAAGTAAACCTTGAACCTTAAAAAATAGTAAAAGTACAGAGGTGCTTACCACAAGCTCAAACACATTTCATGTAGCCGCCATGTTGTAATGGTGGAAAAAAGTTGGATTAACAACCCAACATGATTAGCAGCATTTTTAAAAATGTAATGGGGTTGCTAAGAAGCCTCAATTGGATCATGGTGAACATGTGTGTCTGTGAAAGTAACCTGCTGATAGCACACTTGTATTGTGTTACAGCACTCCATATCTCAATGCAGAACAGTTACCATAAAACTGGAGCTGGGTCTGCAGTGACCCAGCTCTTCCGGCATGTAAGTGGCCACTTGGAGATGATGTCATCTCCAAGCGCCACTTAAACCGGCTAATCGGCAGGCATGCGGCACGCTCAGGGTCATCGTGACCCAGATAGAGCTATTTACACTGCATGGTTTCATGAGTCATTCCCGTGTTAAACCCTGCAATTTACCTGGATTGGATTGCTCTGGTCACTCGACCTGGGAATCCAACCCTTTCCTATTTTACACTAAGGAGTTACCTGGCTTTTAGCTCTGGTGTAAAAGGGGTTTAGATTTGGTGTACTCTCTGCAGTTACCAGGTAAAAAGCTGTGTATAAAACATTTATACTGATGATATGAATTAATGCACAGATATCTGCATTCCTCAAGATAATTGCAAAATGAACTTTTCAGCAATCCTCACTTTGGTCTAAAAATGTATTTGAGGTTCTTGAAACAGTCAAAATCATAATAATATTAAACTTGGCTGAAACTAATAAAGGCTGGTGTCACTTACCTGTGTATATCCATATATATCCAACACTTGTGCCATAGGAATAGTGGTGAAAGAATTGAGATCTCCAATAAAACCAACCACTTTACCATGTTTCCTACATGAGTAATTAGGATATAATTTCTTGTGTCCTGATAATATATCTAAGACATGAGTTACAGCTTTCATTGGATATCCACAAGAATCATACAAATTATAGCCCAGAGTAATATTAGCAGAATATCTGGGTTTCTATTAATCTCATTAATTGTAAAAATAAAAGCTCGGAGGTGTATATACTTTCTGTTTTGTACACTGTTTAAACAAAAAATAATTTAGCATAAATGCTTCATATTGTAAGTAAATACATTGTTTATTTTTAGCTTCATTTAAAAAATAAATGATGTAAAAATATAATAAAACTTTAACATCATTACTAAAAATTGCAAAAAGCGAGTCTTGAGAAAGATCTTTCATTTGGAAATGATTCTCTAAAATAAACAGGGTCAAATATGTAGCAAGAAATCCAACAACATCAGCTGAAGTATTGGGGCCTGTACTTCCCAATAGAAATTACAAAAGTGAAAGACAACTAAGCCACAGAGAGAGGAGGGGTAACAACATCACAAAATCTATAATGCAGCAATTCCACAATGATATACTGTACCTATGAGGCTAATGTAAACAAAAATGTTAAAAAGTACAGCAAAATGTATAATAGAATATTTACCGCCTGCCAACTAATATGTTCTGGGACTCTTAGGTGACTAAAGTTTCATATAGTATGAATCTATTGCTTACATTTCCATAAAAATAAATAAAAACCAATAGCTACGTATAGATCCAGATAAATATCTGTGGTGATTTCATTTGAAATCTTAGTGGATCCAGAGAACTAGATGTCCACTTGTTATCATAGTGGATCCAGAGAACTAGATGTATTGATTCCACTTGTAATCATTGTGGATCCAGAGAACTAGATGTGTTGATTCCACTTGTAATCATTGTGGATCCAGAGAACCAGATGTGGTGATTCCACTTGTAATCATTGTGGATCCAGAGTTCTAGATGTGGTGATTCCACTTGTTTTCATTGTGGGTCCAGAGAACTATATGTGGTGATTCCACTTTCTAATCATTGTGGATCCATTGAACTAGATGTGGTGATTCCACTTGGAATCATTTGTAGTCCTCTTCTAAATAAATCAATTCTCTGAGGAGGAGTCACAATTGAAACCAAATGATCATGGCAAAAGACAATGGACAAATTCAGCTATGGATTATATTGCACAGCCGCAAAGAATCTGCAATACTAAATATTGTCCCACCAAAATGCAAATGCAGGAGGAGGTTTCTATTTTTAGATATTTCTGTTCTGCACACATCTTCAATCTGAGTGCAGCATCCGTAGATGGTAGCTAAATGTTATCCTGTGGTTCCCATCATTGAGTTCAATGGAGGGAGCCGTTTATTGGCTGAGAGGCAGGGCCTGACCTCTCTCAGCCATTGAATTCTCTGACACGGACCTTCAAATAAGGAAGCTGCATATAAGCGCTTCATTCGGGAAGGAATAATCATCCTTGTTAGGAAGATTATTGCTTAGTGCAAGTGTCCATTTTTTCATGTTGTTATTTTAAGAAGACCCATGGATGCCTACTGGACAAGGGGACCACTCGAGGTAATATAGGTGAGTATTGTGTGAGTGTGTATGTATGTATGCATTAAATGTATACTGTGTAAGGTGTGTGTGTGTTTCATTCAGCATTTCTTTACAGGTGAACTACTGGTCTCAGTTGGCACTTTATGCCCCGCATGCTGGTATTTGTGGTTGCTGGGACTTGCAGTTCTACTGTAAATATGATATTTTTATTCTTCAATTTTTACACTACAGTAACATAATCAACCCACCACCCACTGCCCAGTGGTGGCAGGGATAGCCACGGGCTATCAGCCTAGGCTATGGGTACCCTGGAGAGGGAGACACCTTTATTTCAGGGGTCTCCAACTCCCCAGGGAGCCCTGGCCTGGGCTGACAAGCAGTCAGGGCTAATGCTGTGGCTAGGGGGCCCAGTGATAGGGCTCCCCTGGCTGTGGCATCAGTCCCCGATTAAAAAGGGTCCAGGGCTGGATCTGTGAATTACTGGGACACCCTAAACAATTTTTTTCCCTGCAGTTCCAGAACCAGCACTGATTCCAATAGCCCAGTGCTCGTTGTACTAAGTACAGGGATACCCTACACAATTTTTTCCCTGTACTTAGTCAACTAGACCTGAGTTTGAACAGTTCAGGGCTGGTTCAGTTTTGCCGGGGGACCTCACGTCATTTTTTTTAACTTTTAACTCTTTATTTACTTGTTACAGTCAGATACATGCAGGCATCTCATGTATCTGTGTCAATTGAACCTGCTCATGTTCAAATTGAAAGCATGAAGCAAGTCAATTAATTTGGTAATTTGAAGTTCGATTTGAAGTCTGCTATTGAGGTTGATTTCAAATCAAATGATAGTAAATAAGGGTTTTGTAGGTTGGGCTATGTAAAAGTACCATTGTTTTTCCGATATTCGATTTGAGGTCGATTTGTCACAAATTCTATTTGAAAATCGATTTTTCAGTCGATTTGGCCTTTAGTAAATAGCCAAAAGCAAAATTGATTACAAATCTAATGAAAATTGCACCTCATATCACTCAAAATGCAAAATCAACCTATAGTAAATTTAACCCGTGGTATGCTATCACACCCTGTGATTAACTGCAGATTCAGAACTCTCACAGAGTGAGATTACTGTTACTCACAAAATGGTGGAGCTGCTAATTCACAGAATTTTGTGCTCATTTGATTACACACATGGAGTCTGTGCAACAGAGGTCTGAGCAGTTTTGTGGCACACACATCTCATTCAGTGACAACATTTTTACCATTCATTCACCACAACAATCCCACTGGGTTCCAACATCCTTATCACTAGCCCAACTGCAGCTGTAGAAGCTCATTCTGATCTGGCTCACAGTCAGTCAGTGAGTCACATGAATGGCTGACTGCTGTACTTCCTGATCAGAGCTGAACTCTGATCACGGCAGCAATGGGAGGGGGGTCAGCATCACGAATGGGGCAGCATCGCAGAGTGGATGCAAAGTCTGAGCCCTGGGATGTTCCAAGCATCAGCTTGTTACATAGTATTGCAATCAGACAATACCTTTGATGCAATCTACTGACAAAGCCCCATGTGGTGAAATGTACATCTGGCTGCAGAGTCGACACATAGCAGTAGCTAATGAACATTTTCCCTTTCTACAGGTACAGATGGTTTCTTACTGCCTGTGTCTTGCCTGCACTTAAACAGTAGCAGGCAGCCCTAGGTGAGAGAACCAAATACAGTGTTTACTTATTTTTTTCTCCTTTCAGGGTGGGACTTGGGCTAAGACCACTTAGTCTTAGTTCACTACATGGCACAGGCACACATACTTTGAGCAGCAGCACCCCAGCACAGTGTAAACTTTTTTTCCCTTCCCCCACTTTCCTACAGCTTGCATTTCTGATACTCTCATTCAGCCTGGGACTACAGATTGTCTGATTGCAATACTATGTAATAAGCAGATGCTTTAAGGATTGCTGAAAAGCAGATATCACTAATACCCCTTTGAGACATTCCGAGAATCCCAGGAATTTGGCCTGCCTAAGACAAAATCATGGGTTGTCGCATATGTTGGAAAGGTACCTACCCGGGAACACTTTCCTGGGTAGCCGACCCTTCAATCGACCAGGGAATTTCCTGGGATTTAAGTCTTGGGAAATTTCCCTGCTTATGTCAGACAGGTGCTACCCAGGAATTTACTATTCATGGGCTGTACCAAGCAGCTTTACATTGAGTTGGCAGCGCAGAGCATCCTATAAGATGCTCAGTGCTGCTGCTTTGAGTTGGCAGCATGGATGTTCAGTGCTGTTGCTTTCAGTTGGCAGTGCAGAGCATCCTATATGACACTCAGCACTGCTGCTCACCACCCCCCGCACAGGTGGCTTACACAGGGGACCCCAGCTGGATGCCATGGACATCTGCCAGCGCTGGAGACCACTGACAAGTCTCTGGCACAGCGGGCCGCCTGCTTGCCCGCTGGACCTCCAGGGCAGTACATTAATAGAAGGGGGTTCTATCTTTACCCCATTTGGGAGGGCAACAAATAGGGGATAAAACAAATAATTTATTAATAAAATAAAAAATGGCTGGATTGGGATTGGCTGGCTGCCTGCTTCATTTTGATGACCTCATCAGTGGCAGCTGGAGAGGGTATAGGCTAGGAGGGGCATACGACAGAGGAGAGGCAGGTAATCTAAAAAACCCTGCTCTTGTCTGAAAGGGGTCTAGTTGGGAATTTCCTGGGTAGACGCTGTAGTGTGAAAGGGGGGTCTCGACCAAATACCTGGGATTTTGCACAGCATAATTTCCCAGGTCTAAGCAGGAAATTTCCCGGGTTGTATATCTAAAAGGGTATTACTTACTTCTATACCACTATGTACTCTCAGCAAGTCTGCTCAAATATTTTTCACTGTATCTGCACAAAACATGCAGCAGCCACTTGTCTATGTGAGGTGTATAGGGGCAATTTACTTGTTAATCTAATTAATATGGATCTGATAATAGTGATCTCTGTCCAAATGCAGACTTAATTAGTATATAAAAGCATGAGTCACACTAGAAACTGCCAAAGGATTTATATACACATTTATTTCTGTGCTAATTTGTATACAGATTATATGAAAACACTTGATTATGTGAGGTTAATAGGGCAATTTACTTCTGAATCCAATTATCATGGTTCTGATCATACTGATCTCTGTCCAAATGCAGGCTTAATTGTGTATACAAGGCATGATTCACACTATTGACTGCTAAAGGATTTATATATACCTAAATCTCAGTGCTAATTGTATACAGAATTTAAACTATAGGTAACAAACTCTTAATTGGTCATTACATAATTTTCATTATTGCCTTAGTACTGAGTGTCATTTTTTAACCTAGTACTGAATCGCAGTGATCCTCAAATAATCTTACAGTTTATTACATTATACAGGATTATGGTTGCTCTATATCATATTCTGCCTTAATTGTGTTGTATACTAAAATTGTTCATAGAGTTACAAACATGATATATTGAACTATGAAGATGACAATCATCTTTTTTGAAGACCATGAGAATTGATGAGCTGCTATTTATGTTTGGTATTGCCGTGGTGACTGCAGCTTATTTTCATTAAGGATTTTTATCCTGTGGAATTTGAAATAACTGTATCCTATAAAGTTTCACCAGAGGACAGTATTGCATTATTTCTAAATAAATTAATTATTTCTGCCTACACCTTATATAATGTTTGCCAACTGTTCCCTATTAGAATTAAAATAATTCTTATCACATGCATAAAACTGATTATTTAAAATATACATCTGATGAGTCTGAACCATTTATGTATTATTTCAACAATTATGGGACCAAAAAATTATTCTTAACAATATACCACTGATTTGTGCCATTATTTGTTTGTGTGTTGTTGTTCCATTGTAACATATGTGAGCTCTCTCTTTTTGTCTTTGATATATTTCATTAAAAGTTAAGTTTTAGCATATATTGAAATTTACTGATTTCATGTGTTGGATTAGTGCCCCTCAAAGGAGAGTACTGTGTATTTCTTCTTATTCAGGATGGCAGTTTTAATAAACTATATAAGCTTTTATTAGAAACAATAATGTTTTCATTAATCAAGAACTTGATCAGAGTCTCAAGGGAGATGGAGCTTTTATGTACTTGTAGGCATTGAGAGGAATGATTAATTCTTTTGTAAATTAAATTTAATATTTGTGTTTTGATGCAAAAATATGAGATAGGAGGGATAAGCAGTTATAACTATAAGAAAAAGCAAGCAGATCAGAGAAGTGGAAATGATTGTTAAAAAGCAAGGATTCAAAATCTAAATGAATGTTGATTGATTGATTAAGTATTACAACTGGGTGAACATGTCATATGTTTTTTCAGCATTCAGCAACCACTTGTCAAATATTTCAGTGGCTGTGGCAGTTCAACTTCTAACATCAACTAGATCATAGGCACAAGGTTTCATTTGGAAATTTAAGATAATTTTCAGATTCCAAAGAAAATTTTTGAGGGATGAGGGTGAACCGGGCTTTCCTGCAAGGCTTGGATTCCAAATTGAGGCAAAACATCCTTATCCCAGCATTGGATTTCACAGGTTTTGGAAGCAAAATAAGTCCCTCTCGCTGTGATTCGGGATCTATTTCTCTCAGGACCACCAGAATTACAACTGGGTGAACATGTCCCATGTTTTGATAGTTAACAAACTATATGACCTCATATTAGAAACCAAGAATGTTTTCATTAATTAAGAACTAGAGGTGAAGTATGTATATAGTGGAAAGCTGTGGAAGGTAGGGAGGATTGATTCATTTGTAAATTCAAGTAAATTTTTTTATTCTAAAGCAAATTTATGAGAGAAGAGGGGGAGCAGTTTACAGAGAAAAAAATCCCATTCACATCAGTCCCTAACCCAGTGGAGCTTACAACAATCTATGTGTATTAGTTCCCTATCACATGCACACACATATATACAGTAGGGTTATTTTTTGTAGGGAGCCAATTATTAACCTATTAGTTTATTTTTGAAGTGCAGATTACAAATAGAGTGCCCACAGTAAACCCATGCAAGCACAGGGAGAATATACAGTCACCACACATGATTCATTTTGATAAATTAACCATAAATAAAACAAATTATAGACGTGAAAAGCATTGTTAAAAAACAAGCAACCAAAATCTAAATGAAGTTTATTCCTCAAGTTTTAGGGCCTAGTAAAAATGAATTATTAATATTAGGATTTGATGATACTAGTCTGCATCTTATGAGAAGTTGCAGGAAATTGGGCCTATATGCCTGGATGAGAAGCTGGTGATGCATGGCTTTGACAGATACAAAAGATCCTGAACATCCCAGGAAAGTACATGAATATACAGTACACTGCCTGTCAAATACACACAATCTTGACAAGCTAATAATGAAAAGTGGTGCAAGATGTAATTGTTCTTGGGAACTCCCACCCACCCTTACGTATTAAAGGGGACATTAACAGTCTATCAAACCAAGTACTTTACCAACAGGGACTCTTGAAAAGGCTGTCTGGTCCAGGGAAACACTTTGAGGACATGATACTTGTGGCAAAGCTCATCTGTGAAACTCAATCACATATACCGGCACCCCCATGTTTCACCGCTTTAGACCGGCAGGACTTTCCCTCTTATGGACTCTGGCATGAGAGTCCTGTGGAAAGAGGTGCCATTCTTATGCATTGGGAGGAATATTCACGCTTATGGATGACTCGCTGACTCCAGTTATTTGTGCCAATCATTATCCACAACATATACTGGGACACTTTGAGTACTTGGAGAACTAAGGCATCTGGCACCCTACTGAGAATAATTTTAGCTGCAACATACTGTTACAAATCTGTTACTTTTTATCCAGCTTTTGGAAACAAATAATATACAGTCACCAGCTTGAACTATATTGATTAAGTAACAGCAAAGCAACAGTTTAATTGAATTATAACTGCAAATGGAGGCTCTAAGGAACAGTGAGACTCCATTCATATTGATTGGATTTACCATTTTGATGCCTGCCACTTATTAATTACTCCAATTGTGGCCGTTAATGCTTTATTGGAGAGTGGGAGTCAATGCTAGGGGTCAGGATATACCTGTAGTCTACAGATAGTCAGGTTAATGGGAAGTACTAGGGAAGAACAGGTAATAATGGTTGATTTAGCTGGTACTAAATATCCTTTTCTTGTAGACACAGGGACGACCAGGTTAGTGATAAAATCTCCCATTAATTTTCAGGTAACCAACGAGACAGTACCAGCAATGGGCGTAATGGGTAAAGTGCAAAATTATCGTTTAACAAAATCCACAGAGGTCACTATCGGGCCATTGCATACCAGGCATCCTTTCCTCCTGGCAGCAGCAGCTCCTACTAACCTAGTGGGAAGGGGTTTGTTATGTAAGATTGGATGTGTCATATATTGTACCCCTGATGGTGTATTTTAAGATATCCCAGAGAGAGTTGCGCACGAGGTGAGGGATATGCTGGACACTCCCCAAAGGATAATGTATCATTCTACTAGTTTAAGTGAGAATCCATCTCAGGTAGATCAAATGTTGTCCGAGATTCCAGATTCACTTTGGACCAAGGATGGACAGGACACTGGATCAATGGCAAACGTAAGTCTTGTAATGGTAATTTTAAAAAGCAGTAGAATAGCTCCAAAAATTCCTAAGTACGCATTAAAACAGGAGGTAGAATTAGGGGTTTATCCTATAATTGAGCGATTGTTACAGCAGGGAATTTTAGTTCGTACAGCTAGTGTAGCCAACAGTTCCATCTTTCCTGTTGAGAAGAGTGGTGGGAGGGGTTATAGGCTGGTACAAGACCTTAGAGGGGTTAATAAGGTGGTAGAGAGCCAATTTCCCATAGTGCCAAATCCAGCTGTCATTCTCATGCAGATCCCACAAAATCCAACCCATTTCACTGTCATTGACCTCAGTTTTGCTTTCATCTCTGTGCCTCCTCATCCTGACTGTAAGTACCTATTCGCTTTCACATACAGGGGTGTACAATACACATGGACACAATTTTCCCATGGTTTCATAGACAGCCCCAGTATCTTTTCCCAGGCCTTACAGGACTTTTTACAATCTTTTCAACCTGCCAATAGATCTGTTCTAATACAATATGTGGATGATTTATTGTTATGTTCTGATTCACTTATGTCATGTTTAAATGATACTAAACTTTTGTTGCTTCATCTCTCGCAAACAGGACACAAGGTTGCCAAGGACAAACTACAGCCATGCCAGTCCAGGGTTAACTATTTGGGATACTGCCTAATTCAGGGGTTACAACATCTCACAAACGACAGAATCCAGGCCATACAGAACATGACACTGCCGCAGAGCCAACAGCAAATTTGTACCTTCTTGGGAATGTGTGGATACTGCAGAATGTGGATCCCAGGTTTTTCTATTTTGGCCTTGCCATTACAGGACTTAGGGTCTCATTCAGACCAAGTCGCAAGCACTGATGTGCTCGCATCTGGGTCGATGGTCCCCACAGAGCATGCGCATGACGGAGCTGGCTCCATCGCGTGCATGCATGAGACCCGGCTAGCGATGGGCGCTCCATCACTAGGGATCTCGTTGCAGATGGGGTGAGCTGTCAATGTAGAGTGACAGCTTGCCCCATTTGCTGGGTGGGCCGGTGGCGTGCCTGGCCAAATGGAGGCATTCCATTTGGAACACTTGCCATTTGGGGGCGGCCCCACTGACATCATTGATGATGTCAGAGGGGAACTTCCTGCTCAAACAGAGCTGTAAGTTCCCTGGGGCTTACAAGAGCCCAGACCCAACCTTAGGGTCTGGTCATAAGCCCCGATGGTTGCAATGGAGATGACCATCGTGACCATCACCCTGGTCGGTCACTAGAGCTGTGGGCTGTAACCCACAGCCTAGCGATTGACCAGAAGGTGGCACTTAAAAAAGTAAGTGGCCACCCTCTTTCACAGTTATCTCTTGCAGCAAGCGATCAACTATGAATGAGGTCCTTAGTCTCTTCATCAAAGCCAGATTATGTCATACACACAGGGGAATCAGATCAGGCTTTCCTTAATCTTAAGGAGAGTTTGACAAAAGCACCTACATTGGGAATACCTGATTATGAAAAACCTTTTGATTTGTATTGTACTTTGGCTGATAGGTGTGCAGCAGGCATCCTCACACAAAAAAATGGTGATACCAGTAGGCCCATAGCATACTACAGTGCACAGTTGGACACTGTGGCAAGATCACTCCCAACATGTTTAAGAAGTGTAGCAGCAACTGCTCTATTGGTCAGTAAGAGTGAGGATGTAGTATGAGGCCATGATATGATAGTCTATACTCCCCATGCTGTATCTGCCTAAACCAGACATGTCTCCTCAGCTAGGTTCACAAAATGGGAACTAGCCTTAATAGAACCTGCAAACATCACCATCAAACAGTGCAGTATGGTAAATCCAGCCACGTATTTACCATATGAGAAACATGATGCACAAAGGGTGGAGAGAGGTGAGCTATTGGCAGCAGGTGAGTTCTGCAGGTATATTGATACACATGAATGTATGGAATATCTGAATCAGACCTTTACTGCAAGACCTGACATACAGGATACACCTATAGAGAATGTAGATGTGACATTTTACATGGATGGGAGTTGTCATAGACAGACTGACGCTGGAGAATTATGTACAGGTTATGCTGTTGTAAATAACAAAGACATAGAAGCCCAACCTTTAGGACCACCACACTCGGCACAAGTGGCAGAACTGGTGGCATGAAAGAGAGCATGTGAATTAGCGAAAGTTAAATCTGCAAATATCTATACTGACTCTAGGTACGCCTTTGGAGTAGTACATGATTTTGGTGCCTTATGGCATCTGAGAAAATTTATGACAGTAGCAGACACACCAATAGCACATTCCAAACATATAAAAGTACTATTAACAGCAATCCAATTGCCAAAGGAAGCGGCAGTAATTAAGTGTAAAGCCCATACATGTGAAGATGATCCAGTGTCACTGGGCAACAACAGGGCAGACAAAGCTGCAAAATGGGCAGCAGGGTTAAAAATGAATGTACCAAATGAACAAATCATGACTTTCCAAACAACTGATATACTGAAATTAATTGAGATGCAAAATTTGTGTTCTACCCAGGAAAAGTCAGTCTGGAGGTCCAAGGTATGTGAGCAAGCGTCCTCTGGACTTAAGAGGGATGGGCAAGGTAAGCAGTAGCTCCCAAGGCATACTACCCCAGCCTGGCTGAGGCAGCACACGGTCTGACTCATCTGGGAAAGCAAGGTATGTGCAAATTGATGAGAGCATACTGGTGTGCACCAGGTTTCTCTTCTGAAGTGGAAATAAGTTCAATGTCCTGTCTGACCTGCTTGAGGAAAAATATTGGGAAAATGATCCGTACCAAACCATCTCACATTCCTCCGACTGACAGACCTTTCCAGGTAATACAAATTGATTTCATCCAATTACCACCCTGCAGGAATCTCAAATATGTATTAGTGTGCATTGACGTGTTTTCCAATTGGGTTGAGGCATAGCCAGCTGCCACTAATACTGCTGCATTCACTGCCAAAATAATTATTCAGCAGTATGTGTGTAGATACGGTATCCCTAAAATTATCGAGAGTGATAGGGGTACTCATTTCACAGGTGATGTTTTTCAAAATATGTGTAAGCTGATGGGTATTAATAGTCGACTTCACACCCCCTACCGACCGCAAGCTAGTGCCAATGTGGAGAGGATGAACGGAACTATTAAAAACAAACCTTGTAAAATCATGGCATAGACTGGACTAGGGGGGCCAGAAGCATTACTGTTGGTCCTACACTGTTGGTCCTACATAGCATAAGGACCACTCCTACCCCTCTAAATCTGTCCCCCTTTGAAATACTGTTTGGTAGACAACCTCAATTTATTATAAGTCCGCAGGAAGATTTGAAAGGTAACAATGAGGTAACTGTAAAGTATCTTATATCAATGAGTAAACAGTTAAAACAGCAACAGCAGAAACTGAAATTGTTGTCCCATGATATGCCTGAAACAAACTGTCATGATGTTGAACCTGGAGAATATGTTATGATCAGAAATTTCTTGTGTTCAGGTTATTTGACTGATCATTGGGAGGGTCTGTATCAGGCGTTGCTGATGAGTACCACATCTTTGAAGGTGGCCGAGAGAGATACCTGGATCCATTCCACACTGCAAAAAGGTCAACCAACCGGTGGAGATTCAAGGTGGAGACGAGGCTGATAAAATGGACCTGTCAATTGCGAGCTTGTTCCGGGAGGATTAAAAGATGGCAGTGAGATATCTGAGCTAAAGAAATTTTCAGGTCCTTGCTGTGGCAATGGACTGGTCTGCTGTGTTCATTTTTATATTCTCTTCCAGAGTTTCCATCATCCTGAGATTTCTGGTTTCTGTGAAGAGGACTGATAGAGTAGATTGGAGCTGATGGCAGAATTGATGGAGTAGAGTTGAATGGAGGAGTGCTATGCCAATCAGGGGAGTGTCTGACCAATCATTGTACTGTAATTGTTAAGAGATCTGCTATTTTGGATACTCGGAGACAGTGTGAAGGTCTATCGTCTGAGGATTATTGTATGTGTGAGTTCTGTGGGTCCGTAATTGATGAGAGATGCAGCCAATGGTGTCAACTCATGTATAATCAGTATGAGGATGGGAATCCTTTTGAAGATTATCACACCATGGTGGGCAAAATTTTGAACCAAACCGACTGTTGGTTGTGTTTTCACATGCCACAAGGACAGCATAATGTAGGATTAGTATAAAAAGAGAAAGCAGATGGAAATTTAGTAGTGTATACAATGTAACAAGGTTCGGTAGTTTTAAACAATGTTTTATTAACAAATATATAAAAAGTATCAGAGCAGTAATTCTTATACCTCTGATTGTACATATATTATAAAATAAACATTATAGCAGGATTGTTGCAGAGTTTTAAACGTTTAGTCCTGTGTCTCACACAGAGTCCTCAATTGTTTCTAATAGTTAGAATTAAAAACAAGTTCAATGTGTATAAATATACTTGCCAGCCAAATATAATATTGAAGGGACAGGTCCTGGAATGGTGTTAGGAAGCACTACCAGCTGGAGTCCTTACAATGAGGGAAATTGCAGTGGGGATCACGGTGTCACTATGAAGGCTCAGACCTTATTGAAGGGAGCCTGGATCTCCGTAGATCTTCTGCAGCCGCAGCAGTTGTCCTGACTGCAGAGACTGGACTCCTCGTCCGGCAGCAAACCCTGTTGAGTTCAGGGGGAAGGAAGCGCTGTTTAGCTGTGACCTCTGTTAATAAGCAGTGGGATTCACGGTGTCACTAGGGAGGCTCAGACCTCATTATCGGGAGCCTGGATCTCCATATACCATTTGCGGCAGCGGCAGTATTCCTACCCACAGCCTAACGACCGACATGGAGGCGGCCATTCAGGATGCAAGCAGCCACCCTGTTTCAGAATGACCACTTGTATCCTACGACCGCCTATGAATGAGGCCCTAACAGCTGACCATGAGCCTAGGAATTATGAACTGTTACGCAAAATTACTGTAGGTCAGGTGGAAGACACTTCGGGTATAAATATACACTGAGTTCCACCAAAGAAATGGTTGGTAGAATACCAGAAGGGTACTGTGCTAATTTTTTATACAGCCAGAAACATGCATTTGCCAGATGGGAGAACCTGAGATAGGATTATTTGTGAGGGAAATGTGTTTGATGATCATGATGCATACTATTCCTTATGTTTTCCCCGATGATGTATATTTTATATGTGGAAGGAAAGCGTATAAGTGGATCTCACTGAGTTCCAAAGGTTTGTGTTACCTGGGAAGAGAAGTCCCAGAGGTTATGGCCCTCACACATGTTGAAATGCTTGGTATTCATAAAAACACACCAGCACCATATCTTCACACACAGTATGAACACAGAGGCAAAATAAATATGATACATGGTGATGTGCATAAAGCCACTCAGTTAATTAGTGAGACAACTGGCTTTCAAGTGTTAGTAGCACTGGATCCCACCAGGATCGCTCGTGGTACACTAAATTTTAGATATATCCAAGATCTTGCTAAATTAATAGATAATATCACCGAGATGTATGATGACACATTCAGGTATACAGGAAGGGATTTGCAAGCATACAAGAAAGAACTAGTGCAACACAGACTATTGTTAAATTATTTAACAGCTGTCACTGGAGGGTACTGCATAACTTTGGCCACCCAATTTGTAGTAAAGTGTTGCACTTATATTACAAACGATACTAGCGACCCTAAGGAGTTAATAGACCACAAGATGGATGAAATTCTGAAGCTAAAATGGGACTTTCGAAAGAACCACAATGCTTCAGTGGCTGAAGTAAAGGAGAAGGTAGAGGAATGGTTTTCATTGTTGAACCCAGTGAAATGGTTCTCAGGTCTAGGAGAGTGGGTCCAAGAAATGATCGCAAGCAAAGGTAAACTCCTGATCCTCATACTGGTTGTTATCATAGTAATTGGCATATGTGTCAGGTGTGTTCCTACTGTGTTGAAGTGTGGAAAATGTAAAGATAAAGTAAACCGGAAGAATAAAATTTTGATGGTGGTCAGTAGTAACAATATGAATACTGAGGTAAATGTAGAACTGCATTATAACCCTGAACTAGGAAATACCATTGTATAATGTATTATATTTAGACATGCATAAAATGTATTGTTAAAATGTTATTTTAAAACATCCCAAATAAAGTAAGTCCCTATTCCCCCTCAAGACTTCCTTTAATGGATTGGTGCATTTCCACATCTTTCCCATGATCTCCCAAGATCTGTGGTGTGCGTATAATGGCAGTTTTATGTCCCCTCCTAGAGACACATTATTGATGGATTAAGAACCACCTTGTACCATCCCATAATATAACATTAAAATGATATGTCATAATGTAAGCCTAAATTAATCTTAAAATCAGAGTATGACAGCATGTTGATTGGCTACAAAAGGGTGGACTGTCGAAGTTGAATGATTGCATGCGACCGCAATTCAACTGTTATCAGATGACTTGGTTGTCTGATGCCCGATTTATGTTGGTACAATCCACATTGTAACATTGAGTGCGCACGCACCCAGTGTATACACTTATCCACACATTTGCACAACACTAAATAGTGAATAATATACAACACTCTCACAGTGACAAACACAATATCCATGCAGGTTTTAGAAAGTAACAAGAAACTGCTTCTGTATACATGTCTGAGAAAAGTAATTAAAAAAACAATACACCAGGATACTGTGAGTGTTTTACATATAAATTTAGAAGCCCTTTATATAGTCAAGTATGGCTGTGGCAATTGAAATATAACCCAGACATTGATATGCACAATTGAATTTGTCTGAGTTAACAATGGTCAGAGGTTTTGCTTACCAGACGCAGTGGCAACGACAATCAGCTGAGGGTCCCCAGCCTGCTTGAAAGTGAACCTAGCTGTTTGTAACACCTTGCATTATAGATTTAAAAATATGTAAGTAAGGGATGAAATATATATATATATATATATTTATATATATGTTAAATCCATCATAAATAGACTTACATGCATAAAACACACACACACATAGACTCACATGCATAAACACCACACATTACGCAAAGTTGCACTGTTTCACTCTACAAATAAATGCACCACACATATTAGCAACTTTATGCAATATTATCTTACACTTACACAAATTACATGAAAGGTTCCCTAGTATTAAAGTGTAATATACAAGGTTTATTCAGTGATTATTAATGTTGTTTAATAAAGGTTATTTGATATCTAAGGTTTAGTACATGGTAAGCAGACCGTGTCTGGTGTTGCACTGATCCACTGTGTCTCCACAGATTTCTGGTACCATTGGTGAGAAGATCGGAAACTGCATCTGCAAACTATGGACAAAAGAGAGTTAAAACATTAAAAATGTAGTCTGTAATGTTAACAGCATAGATTTGCATGAGGGGGGAAAAAGGATACAAAGGGGGGTTTTAGGCCGTTGTGTCCATTTGAAATTGTCCAGTAAACGATCCTGTAACCAAGACACCTTTAAGAAGAACCAATGGAATCATGCCAAACTTATCTATTGTATTTCAAAATACCTGCAAGGGTATATATGTGCGCTCTCTGACGCCAGTCAGGAGTCTTCTTGCTGATGCTGTTGACGGAGGTTTCTTGCTGATGTCGGTATATGCACCAGAGCGCGTGCTGTACCTTGGGTCTGTATGATTTATTTGCACTAATTGTCTTTAGATCACAGCGTGTAACCATCTGTTTTTATGTTGAATAATAACTTTTTGTGCTCTGGAAACACATTCAAAGTCTGAAGGCATTTATTTACTGTGCGACTCATTATGCTAAATTGTGACAATTCTAGAAGGTATAGGCAGGATTTAGAAGGTATAGGCATGATTGTACCAAGGTTTAATCAGGATATAACAAGGTTTATAAGAGATTCAAAATAGCATGTAATAGGAGTGAATAAGGAGCACTGTCTATTGGTGTAACCAGGGAAATGTTCAAGGAAAATACTTATCTTTTGATGTATAAGATTTGTTATACCTTTTATCGTGGATACTTTACTTGCTGTCTTTTTTAGACTTTTTAGATATAATACAAATAAAAATTGTGTTGTTTCCTCCTGTAAAGTCAACACTCTATAATTGAAAATGAATCTAGTAGTGGTCTATTATACTCCCATGAAATAGATGTATTTGGAAAAATACACATAATTTCCGCTAGGAGAAAAATAGAGAAAAATAGGTATTTGAATATTCCCACTAGTTGTGGTTTATAAGACGCACCTCACTTACATATAAGAGGTGCTAGTCAATGCTCGTAATGGTGTTTTAAAGGGGAAGGCTCCAGTAGGGGTATATGATGCATCTCACTTACACATGTGAGGAGTGAGTCAATGCTTGTAATGGCATCTTTAAGAGATAAAGTTTCACATATAGCCCAATGATATCTAGATTACATGGATCACACACCTGGCTTACATTTAAATGATGCAGTGGAAAACATAGAAAGGTTTCTTTTCATCACATAGATTTCCAGTGCACAGGGAGGGTCCACATGGGACAAATTATCACTGTATGCGTACCCGTACTCACACTGTGTGATGTGTGGTTAATTTCATAAAGGTATCTTTAGAGTTTTATTAGCCAAAAAATCTCTGGAACCTTCAATTTTGTTCAAAATAAAATCTTATGTTTTTATTAATTCAAATATCTCCTTTAAAACAGCACATTAAAAAATTATATAAAAAGTACCAAAATATAAAGTTGCATTCTTTAAAAAAGGCAAACATTGCCAAATACAATTGCAACAATGTGCAATAGGACCAGGAGCCAAAAACTCCAAACAAAGGTGAGAGGTATGTGCAGGAAAAAATGGGGGTTCTTGTACAGGTGCCAGCTCAGTTACAATCACATAGGTGGTAATGAGAAAAAGGCAGTAATTAACAAAATTATTGGAAAGTATAAGACATTTTTTACATAATGATGATACACTTCATCTAAAACAAACTGACTTCATCACAGATGGTAAAAAAATAATCCTCAAAGACAACTAAACGTAGTTCAATAACAAATTCTACAGACAACAGATTGGGACCGCTATTGGGACTAGGTTCGCTCTGAGTTACGCAAACCTCTTCATGAGTAAATGGGAGGAAGACAGGGTATGGATATGGCATAGCTTCGGAGAGAACCTAGTCCTCTGGCAAAGATATATTGATGACTAATATTCATCTGGAAAGGGCACAAACAATCACTCCTCTCCTTTATCGAGTACCTACAAAACAACGAACATAACCCAAACTTCACTATCACATACAGTAAAGAAAGGATTGAATTCCTAGACTTAGACAAACACATCAACAATAGACAAACAGAGACTAAAACATTCCACAAGAGAGTGGAAGTCAACAGCTATATACTCTCCAACATCACCCAAACTGGTTAAATAGCATTCCCCTGGGGCAAATCATCAGATATAGGAGGAACTGCACAAACATCACCAAAAACTGAGAACAAGGCAGAGAACTAAAACAAAAATTCTAAGAGAAAAATTACAATAAAGAGAAACTTGACACTGCTTTCACACAAGCAGAAATCTTGGACAGAAATGACCTCCTGGAATACAAACACAAAACCAATGACAAAGACAATAACGACATTTTGTTCATCACACAATTCAATTCATCAGCTAATAAAAACAAAACCATAATTAATAAACATTGGGATGTTTTAATGCAAGATGAAACATTAGCCTCATTTCTCCCCCTACAGCCTAAAGTAGTATACAGAAAAGCACCTGATATAAAAACAACACTTGTACATAGCCACATACCAACTGCCAGTCTCATACAAACAACACTGGATTACTCAACAAAGAAACATTGATTTCACCATTGTGGCACATGTATCAGCTGAAAAACCACAGGGAACACAGAAAAAAGACTCACTACAATAATAACATCAAACACAAGAGGACAGACACACAATATCAAACAAGAATTAACCTGCCACACGAAAGGAGTGAAATAATTAGTCTCATGTCCATGCCAACTATAGTACATAGGAAGGACCATCAGGCCCCTGAAAACAAGGATAGCAGAACACATATGAAATCTAAAGATAGGATATGAGAAACACAGCCTGTCACAACACTACAAAGAAACACATGGACAAGACCCTTCCACCCTCACCTTCACAGTCATTCAACACATACTGAGAGAAAAGAGGGGGGGGGTAAATACATAAAAAATAACACATAGCAGAACTGAAATGGATCTACACACTGAAAACTTTAACACCAAAAGGTCTTAATATTGATTTCAACATTATGTCCATCATATAACACACCCACCAAGTCACATACAGCCACCTGAACTTCAGCAACTCATATCCCCCACATCCTCCATTTTCCAATTCATATGCCCACTCATACATTATCACCCTACAACCCCCCAACTTTTCTTCCACCGCTGCAATAAATTTTTCCCTCAAGAATTACCCACACATGATCTTCAACACAGAGGAACACAGTCCTCAACACCATTATCATTATCCCAGACAATTACAATCCTCCAGCACTCAGCATGACTACATTTGAATACAAGCCTTCTCTACCAACAACTCATACCACTTAACCAAAAACCCATTAACTAGATCTGCAGCCAGACCCTTCCCACCTGCCCAATTCAGCAATATTCAATATTGACAGATGTTGTCATTATTGACATACACACCCTCACATGACCATAGCAACCAAGCTTCTCATTAGAACAATTAACTATTTAACACATAATCTCTGAGGGCAAACACACCTATCCCCACCAATTATCATACATCATGAAGTGATTTAATAACCCCATATCTACACCTGGACATCATTGACAAAGGCACTCAGTGCTAAAATGCGTTGGACCAGTTACAAACAGGCAGACCACCTTTTTCACATCCATGCTCACCCACAACAATATGGCACAATAACTCTGAGCTGCAATAAGCCTATTACTATCTGAAGCAAAAGACGCAAGACCCGGGAACTGGAAGTTAAGGCTGTGAAGCACATTGTGTCCTCACACCCCCAGCCTGTCACCAGCACCCCACAAGGTTTTTTTAGGAGTGGAAGTATAGGGCAGTTGGATCACTGCAACAGCAAACCCCTAGCCCGTCACCAGACACCCGGAGGTACCCACAATGGCGAATAACACCTGTGCCAGCACCACCATCAGCATCACAGTGGGCAGCACAAGAAGACATAGCCAGTGTCCAACAAGAACCCCACCGGCACTTCCATCAGTGTCATGGTGTGCAGCACAAGACACAGCCAGCCCATCCCAACTAGCATTCAGATTACCACAGCCTGTGGCACACAGCTTCACATTATCACACTATCAGAGCCAGGACTGATTGAGAACAATATACAGTGTCCCGGGTCTCACTCCAGCACACCGCAGCGACAAGGACATGAGGCAAGGGCAAATAACTCCAGCAACCACCACACTTACCGGTCAGTGACCTAGTCTAAGTGGGATGCCACCTCTAGCACTGGACTGTACCAAACTGGGTTAACCAGTATCAAGGAAGATAAGCCTTGCAGCTGCATTCATAATGGATTGTAAAGGTGATAGCTGTTCTTGGAAAGGCCAGTAAGGAGACTATTGCAATAGTCAATGCGAGAAATAATGAGTGTATTGATTAGAGTTTTTGCACTGTCTTCTGTGAGATATGTATCCAAGGAAAAAAGAAAGTAGGCAATCTTTGTGGGTCACTCTTGTATTATCTTAACAGATTAAAATATAACTTTTACTATGGTTATTAAAATAATTCCCAAAATACATGTATTAAACAAACAACACAAACAACATATATCCAATCAAGAAAAATAGATAAAATGGCTACAATTTTCCATATGCGTAGTCTTAAAGAACTGAATCAAGTTCTAAAGTATATCCAATGGTATAGCGTCTTAATATGCTTTTCAGGGATCTAATGCATCTCAAGAACCCTGAGTCCTAGTCTCATCACTCAGGACAATTTAATACCATATGGATGTATTTATAACACAGTATAGAAAAGGGCGAAAATATTCTGAGTGATGGTAAAGCTCAGATATCCAACCCTATATTGGGTATATTGGGTAAATGTTTAGCTCCGTTTCAATGTAACATATTCTGATAATATTGCATATGTAGTAATCCAGTTGTATGGTGTATACTTCACGTATTTGATTATCTGTATATGTAATATAATAAGGTTCAAACATTAGGACTAACCTCTTTTGGGAAATAACAAAAGTAAAATTATACAAGATATAAGTGTCTCTGACTGACACAAGTAATATATATTAATTCCCAAAAGGAATTGTATACTCAATGTAAATGTTAATCCCACACAGAGCCCCAATCTTCTCATATCTCTGAGGAACAGATGTATGAACAAATATTTCAGATTTGGTACGTGAATATACAACAATGTATTGGAGCTATTAGTGCTACTCACATATTGTATATATAAATAAATATCCACTGTTTACACTAGTAACTGGCTATAATATCCATGAGTGCACCCACCATATCCATTACCACAGCCAAAGTCTCAGTATGTGTGTTTCCAGCAGCATGTATATATACACAAATATCCGGTTATAGTCAATGGTATATAATTGATATAAAAGAACTGTCATTTGACTCTCTCACAATCATAGGAGAACACAGAGTGCTGTGTAAAGTATAAAGGCAATATAACAGACATGGAGGTCTGAGTGGTATGATACAGTTTTACCCTTTAGAAGAAATGAGTAGAAGTGGTCGACCTGTGCACCAGCCTGACCATCATCCTTGAAGTCATTGGACGTGCATTTTGCCCATGGTGGGCTTGTTCACCATTGTATAAGGAACAGACCAGCTGTTCATACCTTATGTGCATACTGCAGAGAGGGCGTGATCATGGGGAGTCCTCATTCATTGGTCCGCTAATCCACGTGATCTCCTGTCCTAGGTCACGTGTGTCGGACCAGCCATTGAACATTAGGCATTCCCTGCCAATGATCATACTGCGTATTAAGCTGGATGGAATCCCTGTCCTCCGTACAATTAACTCCCTCAATGCTGGTATTTTAATTAGGGCTATGGGAAGTAGGTTATACTGATAATTAACTCCCTCATTGCTGGTATATTTTAATCAGCGCTATGGGAAGTGGGTTAGACGGATAGCATATGAATATCCTACACCTGTCTCCAGCCTTATGAGTAAAAACAGGTCAGAAAAAGGGTAATAATATGTGACATAAAAGCGATTATTCCATTTATACAAGGGTAAAGTTTCCCAAATAAAGGGAGGGATGGACATTGTTATAGGTATCTCAATAACATAAGTAAACAATGAAATTAGTTTATTTTATATGCAAATACAGTGTGTGATGGATTAACTTCAGTCCAATTAATTTAACAGCTGTAATCTGACAAAGTCTGGATGGAATTAAATAAACTTGACCCACTAAGTCTCAGACTTATGTTAATTCATTATATGGTATATACATTTATTTCATTATTTTTATTATTTGTTCTTATTTTTGTCAATATGTGCAGTCATACCAAATAGGTATAAATAAATTATATGAATTTATAAGATTTATACCTCCGAACATAGTTATTCAAGTGGTGTCACACCTTCAGCAATAGATATTTAACCTCTACAGTCACAGAATATCTGTGAGTGTAATTATATATAAATGATCTACAACCACAGAATATCCGTAAATGGAATTATATGTAGGTAGTAACCACTAAAGGGTATAAGGTTCTTCCATGGATAATGTGAAATCCTATGATGATAATATTCCATCTACCTGATCAATGTGTATACTCCAGGATTATCCATCTGGGATGGTGTGTGAGTTGATTTTAAAGAGGTTATACATAGAGTACCTAAGAGGATAAGTCCGTGAGGTAATAACCAGCTATATAGGGTCATATATACAGGAGAATATTAGAGATTAAGTAAAAAGAGAGAGAGAGAGAAGAGAGGAGAGGAGAGAAGTGAGGAATGGAATTGAGTAGAATTCTAGAAAGAGAGTATATACACCCCAAATATGTAACATACACGACTGCTGCTGCATGTCATTATATCCTGTATTGAATGACGTGAGCGTGTCAAGAAATGTAATTTGAGGATGAGAATAAGTATACTGGGTATCTGCTATTACATTGTATCAGCAGAAGGACACCGGATAATAACATTGCAGGAGTCCTCCCTGAATATCTATAATGAGAGTACTGTTAAATTTGTAAAAACCTTTTAATACATTCCTGCCTATAAACATCTAAGATTCACCTGCCTAGAATCTCTAAGACAAAACCTGCCTATAAACCTCTAAGATTCACCTGCCTAGAACCTCTAAGACAAAACCTGCCTGTACCTTCTAAAACCACAAGATGTCGCTATTTTGATTATACCATTAATGAAATACCAAGACAGTTGAATAGCGGTCCGAAGCACTAAAGATTATTATTCAGGTAAAAGTACAGATGTTACAATGCTATGATCTAATAATGAGCGCAAATAAATTGTACAAACATTAGGTCATAAGGTACAGTTAAAATACATGAAACGGTTATTAAAGATTAAAATACAATGAGCAATATGAGACAGAGAGACAGAGAGACAGAGAGAGAGAGAGAGAGAGAAAGAGAAAGAGAAAGAGAGACACATTAATGCAATATGAGACAGAGAGACAGAGAGACAGAGAGAGAGAGAGAGATAAAGAAAGAGAGACACATTAAAATACAATGAGAGATATTTCAATGTCTGCTGAGAGCACATGTTCAAGATGGCTGGTGATGGAGTGTGTGTGTGTTTGTTTGTTTGTGAGGGGTGGTTGGGAATGCTTCCTGCCCTATTGTTCAAACCGCATGGTCTACAAACAAACTCCATTATGAAGCTACCTCATTGAAATCTCCCATAATGCCATAGTTAATTAAATATGCTCGCTGGATATCATATGCCAACACATCGGGCAAACACTGCACCATTTAATATTCCAACATGTACCACACAAGCTGATTCCAATATACAACAATACCATCCTACTACAGACCTCATCCAGTAGTCACTAGACCGTGTGGAGGGGGAAGGGCCGAAGCACATGTTTTTCCTTTGTTTGCAAGCCTCATGATCCCTAGGCAAACTCCATCCTGCACCAAGCTGCAACTCCGCAAATCATCCATCAATGACCACAACCACAACAAAGACCTATCTGACCCACTCAACACCACAACTGGGCAGAATCACAATTTCCCTTGTTCACCCCACATGGAGGCAAGCCATCTCCAACAAACCGCAGACAACATACCCATCTGACTCACACAACAACACACGGCAACCACCCACGACCATTCAAAACTGCCATCAATTCAACCTCCACGATACAACACTGACACCACCCTATGATCACATTCCTGAGTATACAGCACACACAAAGCTCATCTCTCCAACCAGCATGAATCATTCACAAATGGGAAGGCAAACACAGAACACATGGCAAGGCCATAACACAGAACACATGGAAGGCCCCCAACACAGAACACATGGCAGGGCCCCAACACAGAACACATGGCAGGGCCCCAACACAGAACACATGGCAGGCCCCAACACGGACACATCAGAGGATCTCAATCAACCAGCATCAATCATTCAAAAATATCACAACAATTCTACAATCAATCCCTTTCCTGCATGCTAACAACAGACTATTGTACCCTACAGTGTAGATGAAGAGTACAGATTAGATAACATATCATCCACTGTATGCTAACACAGACTCATGAATATCCTTAGAAAACTACAAACCACACACCTCGCTAAGCTAATAACAGATTAACACCAAACATAGCTACAGACACCCAAATAGGCTAAATATTGCACATTTTATACTCAGCTATAACCCAGGGGAACTGAGATCCATATTCCATTGTCTTGTGAGAGAGGAAACCTCTCTCTCCTCCAAAAATCTGCCAGTCTCTGCTAAGCTGTGTTTTCTCAGCTATGTGCATGCTATGTTCCCGCCCCCTTTTACCAGTGAGGTCATCAGAAATTGAGTATCCTTTTGGGTTACCTGAGACTACTGTTTCAACTCTCAGCTAGCTAGCTCTATTGATTAGACTGGAATAACCAGTCCTTTGGAGAAATCTGTTACAGGGCATTTATTGGACAATTCCAAATGGATACAAAAGGTCTCCAACCTCCTTTTGTATCCCCCAACATGCAAATCTAAGCTGCTATGGAAAACAACATTTCAAATAGATATTCTCTCTAACATTCATATTTCATAGCCGCATGTTCTGATCTTCATATTGATGTCACCGGAATGCTGTGGAAACAGAGTCGATCAGTACGGTTCCACACACAGTTCAATTGTCATTTACTAAGCCATAGTTACAGAAAACATTTCTTTATATACTGACATTGCGTTTAAACCAAGTAATCTTAAACTGCAAATTGCAAAATGTGTTTATACAGTGAATTTAATTCTCATACAGGAAGGAGGCTTCCAGCTGTGCTGTTGGAGCCTCCCTGTTTAGTCTGCCTGTGTTTGAGGAAGGCTGACTATGTACCTTTTGTTTACAAAATAGTGCTGTGAGATTTTATTTCTAAGATGGAGTCTTGGCCCTTTACAAGACAGCATTGCGCAGATTCCAAATGAAAACAGATTCTGTCTTCGCCAATTATCCGGTTTTGACAGTACCCTTAAGGATGCATAAGTTATAGACAAGCTTTGCCTATTGTCAATCCAAAGGATACTAAAGTTGAAGTCTCACTATAGAGGCAATTTTTAAAGGACATCCATCATGTCTCAGAGACATTGGTGATTAATGAGCATTGGAATTATACATAAAGTGAGATGAAAAAAGAAAAACAAAAGTAGTTGCAGTATGTGACAGTACTAGTTGGTTTCCAGCTCTGTTGCATAGCATTGCAGAGGCAGGAATTCCTGTTTTCCTGTCACCACTGCATACATAGACAATAATGCAGAAAAGGCTGAGATAGTGAAAAAACATGTTATATCTTCCATTGGTTAATCCTAAATTAAAATCTATACTTGTGAAGGTGTACAGATTGTGATGGCTGGTTTAGAAATCTCTGTATCTTGCCCATAATATATGTGATTTTAATGATAAATTACGATGTGTGTGTGATGTGTGAGGACTTACTGTGAATAAAACACGAAGGGGAAAGAATGTGGGGAGAAGAGGAAGAGATAAACAGGTAAGTATAAAAATGTAGTGTAAGAGTTCCTATGAACAGAGGTTGTGATAACATAATATCCTGGTGTATACTGATATGTTCCGTCTATATTCTAGATCGCTGGTTACATGTGAGTGATTATCCTAGCAGTAAATGTCAGGAAATGTCGGGCTACACTCTCCATCTAGACAGGGACCTTGCAGATTGGCTAGTGAAAAGTCATTTTGTCAAAAATCCACCAAGACCAACGAAACTCACTGGTACTTTTCCATGTAGTTCCTGCATGCATGCCAATACATACTTAAGACCAATAAAATAGAGGACAAATTTGGACAAATATTACATATTAAGAACTTTATGAACTGCAAGGCGATAGGGGTGATCTATTGCATAATCTGCAGTTGTAATAAAAAGTATGTGGGCATGACATCTCGGGCATTCAAACATAGAATCTTGAAAGATATTGGATCTATCAGGAACGCATCCTCCGACTTAGAGAAAAACAGGAAATTGACATCAGTAGTCCGACATTTCCTGAAATACAATCAATGATCCAATGAAGATTTTAAAATCTTTGGCTTGGAAAAAATTAGCCTTGGCATACATGGATGAGATATGGTACGCGAGCTACTCAAGAGAGAAAGTGCCTAGACATATAAACTAGGAACATTAAGTCCAGATGGCCTAAATGCATTTATCAACTATAGTGTATTTATTGAATAATTAATATCAAGTGTATTCATTATAATCCAATACTGTGATACTGCTAGGATAATCACTCACATGTATCCAGCGATCTAGAATATAGATGGAACATATCAGTATACACCAGGATATTATGTTATCACAACCTCTGTTCTTAGGAACTCTTACACTACATTTTTATACTTACCAGTTTATCTCTTCCTCTTCTCCCCACATTCTTCCCCTTCTTGTTTTATTTACAGTAAGTCCTCACACATCACACACACATTGTAATTTATCATTACAATCACATATATTATGGGCAAGATACAGAGATTTCTATACCAGCTATCACAATCTGTACACCTTCACCAGTATAGATTTTAATTTAGGATTAACCAATGGAAGATATAACATGTTTTTTCACTATCTCAGCCTTTTCTGCATTATTGTCTATGTATGCAGTGGTGACAGGAAAACAGGAATTCCTGCCTCTGCAATGCTTTGCAACAGAGCTGGAAACCAACTAGTAATGTCACATACTGCAACTACATTTGTTTTTCTTCTTTCATCTCACTTTATGTATAATTCCAATGCTCATTAATCACCAATGTATCTGATATATGATGGATGTCCTGGAAAAATTGCCTCTATAGTGAGACTTCAACTTTAGTATCCTTTGGATTGACAATAGGCAAAGCTTGTCTATAACTTATGCATCCTTAAGGGTACTCTCATTATAGATATTCAGGGAGGACTCCTGCAATGTTTTTATCAGGTATCCTTCTGCTGATACAATGTAATAGCAGATACCCAGTATACTTAATCACATCCTCAAATTACATTTAATGACACACTCACATGTCATTCAATACAGGATATAATGACATGCTGCAGCTGTCGTGTATGTTACATATTTGGTGTGTATATACTCTCTCTTTCTTGATTTCTACTCTATTCTGTTCCTCTCTTCTCTCCTCTCTTCTATCTCTCTATTTTTACTAAATCTCTAATATTCTCCTGTATATATGACCCTATATAGCTGGTTATTACTTCACGGACTTATCCTCTTAGGAACTCTATGTATAACCTCTTTAAAATCAACTCACACACCATCCCAGATGGATAATCCTGGAGTATACACATTGATCAGGTAGATGGAATATTATCATTATAGGATTTCGCATTATGCATGGAAGAACCTTATAACCTTTAGGGGTTATTACCTACATATAATTCCATTTACGGGTATTCTGTGGTTGTAGATCATTTATAGAATGTATTTATACCTATTTGGTATGACTGCACATATTGACAAAAATAAGAACAAATAATAAAAATAATGAAATAAATGTATATACCATATAATGAATTACCATAAGTCTGAGACTTAGTGGGTCAAGTTTATTTAATTCCATCCAGACTTTGTCAGATTACCGGAGATCAATTAATTGGACTGAAGTTTATCCTTCACACACTGTATTTGCATAAAAGATAAACTAATTGCATTGTATAATTATGTTATTGAGATACCTATAACAATGTCCATCCCTCCCTTTATTTGGTAAACTTTACCCTTGTATAAATGGAATAATCGCTTTTATGTCACATATTATTACCCATTTTCTGACCTGTTTTTACTCATAAGGCTGGAGACAGGTGTAGGATATTCATATGCTATCCATCTAACCCACTTCCCATAGCACTGATTAAAATATACCAGCAACAAGGGAGTTAATTATCCATATAACCTGCTTCCAATAGCCCTGATTAAAATACCAGCAATGAGGGAGTTAATTGTACGGAGGAAAGGGATTCCATCCAGCTTAATACGCAGTATGATAATTGGCAGGGAATGCCTAATGTTCAATGGCTGGCCCAACACACGTGACCTAGGACAGGAGATCACGTGGATTAGCGGACCAATGAATGAGGACTCCCCATGATCACGTGATCGGAACGCCCTCTCGGCAGTATGCACATAAGGTATGAACAGCTGTTCTGTTCCTTATACAATGGAGAACAAGCCCACCACAGGCGAAATGCGCGTCCAAGGACTTCAAGGATGATGGTCAGGCTGGTGCACAGGCCGACCACTTCTGCTCATTTCTTCTAAAGGGTAAAACTGTATCATACCACTCAGACCTCCATGTCTGTTATATTATGATTTTATACTATACACAGTACTCTGTGTTCTCCTATGATTGTGAGAGAGTCAAATGACTGTTCTTTTATATCAATTATATACCATTGACTATAACCGGATATTTGTGTATATATACATGCTGCTGGAAACACACATACTGAGACTTTGGCTGTGGTAATGGATATGGTGGGTGCACTCATGGATATTATATCCAGTTACTAGAGTAAACAGTGGACATTTATTTATATATACCATATGTGAGTAGCACTAATAGCTCCAATACATTGTTGTATATTCACGTACCAAATCTGAAATATTTGTTCATACATCTGTTCCTCAGAGATATGAGAAGATTGGGGCTCTGTGTGGGATTAACATTTACATTGAGTATACAATTCCTTTTGGGAATTAATATATAGTACTTGTGTCAGTCAGAGACACTTATATCTTGTATAATTTTACTTTTGTTATTTCCCACAAGAGGTTAGTCCTAATGTTTGAACCTTATTATATTACATATACAGATAATCAAATACGTGAAGTATAAACCATACAACTGGATTACTACATATGCAATATTATCAGAATATGTTACATTGAAACGGAGCTAAACATTTACCCAATATACACAATATAGTGTTGGATATCTGAGCTTTACCTTCACTCATAATATTTTCGCCCTTTTCTATACTGTGTTATAAATACATCTATATGGTATTAAATTATACTGAGTGATGAGACTAGGACTCAGGGTTCTTGAGATGCAGTAGATCCCTGAAAAGCATATTAAGATGTGATACCATTGGATATACTTTAGAACTTGATTCCGTTCTTTAAGACTACACACATGGAAAATTGTAGCCATTTTATCAATTTTTCTTGATTGGATATATGTTGTTTGTTTAATACATGTATTTTGGGAATTATTTTAATAACCGTAATAAAAGTTATATTTTAATCTGTTAAGTTAATACAAGAGTGCCCCACAAAGAGAGCCTACTTTCTCTTTTCCTTGGATACAGTTGTACTTTGGCTCCGGGGAGCTGCACCAATAAGAGTGATTTAGAGGTCCAAGTTCCCTTTGACGTTATCTGTAAAAATATTGGTAACTAATATATGAATATATGAGAACATTGCATTTCTGTGCGGAGATCGTTTCTCTTTTTTTGCTTTATTCTGTGAGATATGTTCAAATTTTGGATGTTTTTTAGATGTCTGTAACATGATTTTGAGATAAATTTAAAGTGGGAAACAATGGACAGTTCATAGTCAAGTATGACACCTAGGCAGCGAGCTCTTGGGGCAGGGTGGATTTTTGAGTTATCAACAGATATCAAGAGATCAGGTTGGTAACTGTTATTGGCTGGTGGAAATATTATTAATTCTGTTTTAGAAATATTAAGTTTTAGGTGGTGAGATGACATCCAAGATGAAATGGCAGAAAGACATTCAGTGACACGGATCAATACAGATGGTGTTAAATCAGGGGAGGATAGGTCGATTTTTAGTATCTTCTGCATACAGATGGTACTGAAATCCAAAAGAGCGGATTAGTTTGCCAAGAGAGGTAGTATAGATAGAGAATAGCAGAGGACCTAAGACACCTTGCGGTATTCCATCTGACAGAGGTAGCGAAGAGGAGACAGAAATAGAAAAACAAAAGGTAAAAGAGCAATCAGATAGGAAGGAAGAGAACCAAGGAAGAGCTTTTTCCTTAAGACCAAGGGTGTTTGTATGAGAAGAGAGTGATCAACACTCACTAGCAATCTAGTGATCATTCACTAGCTTTGTCAGTGCTGTCTCCGTGAAGTGTTGGGAATTAAATCCTGGCTAAAGTGGGTCCAGTAAATTGTGAGTTAAGAAAGTGTGTGAGGTGAAAGTAGGCAAGTCTCTCCAATGGATTGAAGGATCATGGGAGCTCAGAGATGGTAATTTGAGAGAGTTATAGCCAGAATATTGTTGTTTTCTTAAATGGAAGTAATCACTGCATGCTTGCACAGTGATGGGAAGATACCAGAAGTGATTTAAAAAAAAATAAAAGTTGCTTGGGGTTAGAGGCTTGGGCAAAGATGAGAGATTGAAAATATGTTTCTTGGCAGTGTACAGAGCATTACGGTAAGAGTGGTAGAAAGTCATATATGTGAGGAACTCACTTGGAGAACATGATTTAAGCCACTGATGTTCTACTTTACGTGAGAGCTTTTGTAGATGTCTTGTTCATTTAGAATACCACGGTTGATGTCTAAGTCTATGTGAAGAGTGAGGGGTAGCTGGAGCTACTACATCAAGGGCTGTTTCTAGGGTTTGCTTCAGGTGTAATACAGCTGTTTCACTAGTGAATGTAGAAATTGGTGAGAATAGCTGTTGCAGAGAGATTGATAGTTGTTGAAAATTAATAGAATTAATATTGCTGCAGGTTTGAGGAGGTTTATTTGATTTGATTGTCATTGTGGTTGACGTAATGGGGAAAATTGTGCAGGTAATAAGGTTGTGATCTGAGAGAGGGAAAGCAGTAATAGTGAATTCAGAAACTAAGCATAGTCTGGTGATTACAAGATCAAGGTGTTGGCCCTCCTGATTAGTAGAGGAGTAAGTCCATTGGGAGGGGCCGATAGAGGAGGTTAGAAAGAGCAGTTTAGAGTAATGAAGAGATTGTGGCCTGTAAATGGGGATATTGAAATCACCCATGATGATGTTTGAGATGTCAGAGGATAGAAGTGAGGGAAGAAGGCAGAAACATGTTGGGGTGGCCCAGATGGGCAATAGGTAGCAGCAATGTGCAAAGAGAAAGGGTTAAAGTCCTGATATATCTTAATTCAAATGATGTACTCTAAATGTGAGTGACGGTGCCTTTGGAGAGCTGTGTATGTGAAAGATTTGGACAGTAAAATTCCTACCCCATCTACCTTACTATTACCAGGCCTGGAGATGTAATTAAAGTGTAGGCTACCAGGTGAGAGTGCTGCAGGGTAGGAAGTGTCTGATTATGTGAGCCATGTTTCTATTATCTCCAGAAGGTTGAGGTCACTTGAAATAATGAGGTCATGGATGGATGTTATTTTTGTGCAGACAGAGGGTGCAGTGATAGGAGGCATGTGATGTGTCTGAGGTTTGCTGAATTTATATTGCATTGTGAGTGGGGCATGTGGGCTTGGCCTGGATATGGTGCTTTGTCACCAGCTAATAGAAGTATAGATATAAATATAGTTGTGGGTGATGTATGAAAGTTTTTATGGAAACAAGTTGAGTTTATTGTTGTCAATGTGTATAGATAAGTAAAAAGCTTATTTGTGTTCACAAGATGGGAGTAGATTATTGAGGCTGCAATGTGTACAGAGGGCTGAGCTGTAGGGTGAGGGAAGGATGTAATAGCCTTAGAGAAGATACCATGGAGTGAAATAAGTAAAAACAATATTTGGTACATGGTGGTTTCGAATGAAATGATAAATTCTTAGAATGCTACATAAACAAATATACAGAGTCTATTAACTTTTATTGTATCCATTTTAATGAATGTGGTTTTTATTTTTAAGGTGTCATTTTTGCACAAATCAATAGTTTTTTAAGTATTTAAGTATTGAATATTTATTGTTTATCAATATATTTATGGATTATTATAATATAATGTAACATAATATAATGCATTTATAGATGCACGTAGGATAACAGCATTAATTAGTGTCCGTACTGTCAGAAATCATTATTTAAAATAAAAACCAAAATGGCTTCCTACTATTTATAATAGGGACCATAAGAAAATGGCTGCCAGAGCTATGCAGCCGTCCCTCTAGCACATTGTATTTGAACACTAGAGGATGCACTGCAGTAGAATGTCAGAGGCTGATCTTACTGCACATCGCGGTAGTTCACAAGAACCCGTGCATGCGTAGTAATGCCCAAAATGGCAGTGGCAGTAACAATGTAGAAGGAAATATTAATTAGATTCTTTAGTCTAATTAGGAGCTGTTACTCTCCTAGGGTGATTCACCTGATGAAGTCCTGCCCATTTTGGGGGTTATAAAAGAATGCCTTGAGGCTATACTGCTCTCCTACTTATTGCAAAATGTATGTAAAGTCTTTCTGTTTATCTTATTATTTTTAAACTGTGAGGTGTGGTATAATAAAAATATCTTTTGAAGATCATATACTATAAGAGTATATATCATTCTTATATATCCATATCAACTTTTTAATGGTATTGAGGAGGCTCTGTGTGGCTGATCTGGATTAAGGGAGGTACATTTTGGTAATCCCTAGCATTGGGAGAGATGAACTTGAAGACCATTTGAAAGATCACCTTTGGTTATGAGCATTTCAATTCCGTAATTACGGTACACATAATATTTTCCTTCTTTTCTGAATATATTAAAGTTAATACACTTGGAGGCGGCTTCCATTTCACCCACTCTCTCCTAGCACATCTGTGTCAGAAAACATCATAGTGCTATAAAGATATCAGGTACATACTGGTATATGGTCCATTGAGACCTGGGTTTAGTCCTCTTGAAAGGATCCATAAACGATATATATAACCCTGATGATTTTATATATGACTATACTAATAATTTAACACTATACTAGTTTAATACACTTAACTAATAATTGAATACACTATAGAGCACTTGTTTCTCACCCCTTTTTTAGTAACCTACAACCCATTTGAGACAACACAATGACAGTCTCCTAGGAGAACTAGCAGCGGCCACCTGAATACCGGGAGTGTATTTGAAGATAATCTGTACTTTCATATTTAAAAGACATCTAGTGATACTCTGAAGGTTGCAGCACTATTATAGTACTATTGTTGTTAAAATATATAGTTTGATTTAGAATTTACCTGCTCTCAGATGTTGTTCAGTGTTTGTTAAACTGTTTTTTTTCAACAGTATAGGTTAGATACTGTACTTTGTGAATATAATACTTTGTGAATTGAAAGCACAGCTCTCCCTGAATTGACTATTTAGATATAATGTGGGTGATTAACATACTGTAGACTACGTCTGAGACAAATGTCCAGCTGACCTAAGGTATTAAATTGCCCTGTGCGTGACTATGTAAAGAACAGCCCAGTACTCCTTCATAAACTATGCTTCACTGACAAGTCTCAAACAGGTAATAACTATTGAATAATTGAATAAAATTACATACAGTACATTTAGATTAGATTGAATAAAGTTCAGAGTGTAGGAAGATTGCAATGTGGCTTTTTAAAATTATATATAAGGCTTACCTATATTCTGTTTGTGACTGTGGGTGTACCTGCATGCAAAATGCTGTGTTACAGTGTCAGCGTTACAGTGTAGGCAGCTGTGACACTGTAACATACTGTATCATTTCACATGCAGATACACCCACAGTTACACACAGAAAATACTGTAGGCATGCCATGTATCATTTGATTCAGCAGAAGCTGCTTGTGTGTACAATACACATGGCTTTGTGAATGAGATGAATTTGAAGGGAAAAAGTTTCACAAAAAGATACTTGGCGCTATGTTGTCACATCACGGCATGGTGCAACTAGAAGGGATGTTTCATGAGCAAATAAGTAAAGTGTATTAGAACTCATCTGGAGATGGGCTGTTTTCCAGCACTCTGGAGCTCATTCAGAGTCGGTCGTGAGAGCTGAGCCCTCACAACCGACTTGATGTTGCCCCACAGCACATGCGCACGATGGAGCCGGCTCCGTCGAGTGCATGCGCGAGACACGGCTAATGACAGGTGCTCCGTCATTAGGGATCTCTTTGCAGATGGGGTGAGCTGTCGATGTTGAGTGACAGCTCGCCCAGTTTGCTGAGCAGGCCGGGTGTGAGCCTGGCCAAACGGAGGCATTCCAATAGGAATGCTTGCCATTTGGGGGCGGCCCCCACTGACATCATCATGATGTCAGTGGGGAGCTTCCTGCTCAATCAGAGCAGGAAGCTCCCTTGGGCTTAAGGTTGACGAGACCCTACCTTAGGGTCTCATTGTAAGCCCCGATGGTCGCAATGGTCTTGACCATCACATTTGTCAGTCATTAGAGCTGTAGGTGTTAACCCACAGCCAAACGACCGACATGGAGGTGGCCGTTCAGGATGCAAGTGGCCACCCTGATTCAGAGCGACCACTTGCATCTAATGACCACCTCTGAATGAGGCCCTCTCTCTTTCTGAATGATTAGGAATTTTTCCAAATAGGCATCCGGTAATAAGTGGGGTACAGAGGTGTAGGAGTGTGTACCTTAATAAGATTCCCATAACCTGCAAATGTAAATATAACAACTCACCTTGGATTGGTGGTAAAAAAAGCATTTGAAAAAAATCAAACTATTGTCATACAGTGTTTGCTCTCTCTGTAGTCCTGTAATTTCTTACTCCTAACACAACAGTAGGAGATAAAGGTCTGAATACACATGTCTATGGTAATGCAGGTGCAGCAGTGAATTTGTTCACAGAGGATGTGTAAAAATAAGTAAATGTTGCTCCCACTTGGATTTTGTATTGAGACGCTCACTGGTGACTTTGCTGAACTCAGCGACTGTGTATGAATAAGCAGAATGGATGGGGGAACTGTGATGCTAGCAAAATGTTTTGAGTGTATGGGATCACAGATGTTCGTATGAAGACCCATTGAAAAAGTCTGCCACATGCCTACGTTGTCTCTTTCTATGAATCATTTTGTGAATGAATCCTCACTGCAAATAACTATGGTAATGGGCTTTTATGTATATGCAGTGCAACTAAGTTGTGTGCACAGTCGACCGATGATCAGTTCACTGCATAAATAATGACATTACTAAAAAATAATAATATAGAGAAGGGTTTAGAAGATAATACCAGTATGCAGCAACATGATTCGCAAAGCCTGTTGGCTTCCTTAGGCTTGTTTACTACATCACACTGCCCTCCTCAAACCACCCCTCTAATAGCTCACAGAGTCCCCACTAATAGCACACACTACTCCTCCTCACACTGCCCCTACTCATAGCTCACAGTACTCCTTCTTACACTGTCCCTACTCATAGCTCACACTACTCCTCCTTACACTGCCCCTACTAATAGCTCACACTACTCCTCCTTACAATGTCCCTACTCATATCTCACACTACTCCTCCTTACACTGCCCTTACATATAGCTCACACTACTCCTCCTTACACTGCCCCTACTTATCGCTCACACTACTCCTCCTTACACTGCCCCTACTCATAGCTCACTCTACTCCTCCTTACACTGCCACTACTCATAGCTCACACTACTTCTCCTTACACTGCCACTACTCATAGCTCACACTACTCCTCCTTACACTGCCCCTACTCATAGCTCACGCTACTCCTTCTTACCCTGCCCCTACTCATACCTCACACTTCTCCTCCTTACACTGCCCCTACTCATAGCTCACACTACTCCTCTTTACACTGCCCATACTCATACCTCACACTACTCCTCCTTACATTGTCTATATTCATAGCTCACACTACTCCTCCTTTCACTGCCCCTACTCAAAGCTCACACTACTACTTCTTACACTGCCCCTACTCTTAGCTCACAGTACTCCTTCTTACACTGCCCCTACTCCTAGCTCACACTACTCCTCATTACACTACACCTACTCATACCTCACACTACTTCTCCTTACACTGCCCCTACTCATACCTCACACTACTCCTCCTTACACTGCCCCTACTCATAGCTCTCACTGCTCCACCTTACACTGCCCCTACTCATATCTTACACTGCTCCTCCTTACACTGACCTTACTCCTAGCTCACACTACTCCTCCTTACACTGCCCCTACTCATAGCTCACACTACTTCTCCTTACACTGCCCTTACTCATAGCTCACACTACTCCTCCTTACATTGCCTCTTCTCATAGCTCACACTACTCCACCTTTCACTGCCCCTACTCATAGCTCACACTCCTCCTCCTTACACTGCCCTTACTCATAGCTCACACTACTCCTCCTTTCACTGCCCCTACTCATACCTCACACTACTCATCCTTACACTGCCCCTACTCATACCTCACACTACTCCTCCATACACTGCCCTTACTCATAGCTCACACTACTGTTCCTTACACTGCCCCTACTTATAGCTCACACTACTCCTCCTTACACTGTCCCTACTAATGCCTTACACTACTCCTCCTTACACTGCCCCTGCTTACAGCTCACACTACTCCTCTTTACACTGCCCCTACTTATATCTCACACTACTCCTCTATACACTGCCCCTACTCATAGCTCATAATGTCCTCTCACAGCATACACTGCTCCCCCACACAGGACACACTCACATATCACACTGCTCCCTCATAGCTCACTGCCCCCAAGACTGCTTACATTAACACCTTCAAATCACAATGCCCACCTCCAGATCACACTGGCACCACTCATATATCTTACTGCCCCTCATGACTCATTGCCCTCCTCACTGCTCACATTAGCCCCTCTAGATCACACCACCCCCACTCATATATCATACTGCCCCTTATGACTCATTGCCCTCCTCACTACTCACACTAACCCCTCTAGATCACACCACCCCCACTCACATCTCACTGCCCTCTTTACACTGCCCCATAAACACTTACACTACCCCATCAAGATCACACTAAACTCCTTCCAATTCCCATTACCCTTCCCTTTTCCATTCATATTGGTGTCACAATAGCACATTACACAAAGCCTGCAGCCTGCAACTGGTTGGGCTGACCCCTGGCTAGGAACTAAAAATAGCAGGATCATGTGCACTCCTAACAGCTCCAATGATGGTGCTCACAGCTCTACTAATAAGTAGTCTTGTGTATATCTGGGCCACTCCATAGCTATCAAAACCCATGACACAGACCTCACCTCCGATGCAGATCACACCTCCACAGCACAGGTTATCCCCCACATCAGAAGTCACAAACCTCTTTTTTGCTCCAGGCCTATGTGGACCATTATCTGGCACTGACAGAACATATTGTGAGGGCAATAAGTCTAGTTACTAGATGTTGAAGTTTGCAAATGGGAAACCAGGAGGAGGTGTATGGTTGTGGTCAGTGAGGAAGATTTTGAACTGAGTGAAATAAACTGTGCATGAGATGCTCACATTGTATGTGGGCAGCAAAGGACAGTTGTGAGTGATGGATAACAGGCAATATTTTTGAATGGCAGAAATTAGAGTTTGTTGCATTAGAGAGATGTCTATATGAAGTTCCAGTTACTGCAGTTTTGGAAAGACTGAGGTGGTTTGTATCAACATAACATGAATAAGCTCATGTTAATTTTACTCAACACTACAAAAATGTTTCTGTATAAATGGTTGAACTAACCCACAGGGGGGCATGGGAAATCACTGTTGGGCACCACTACCTAGGGGCCTCTGTCCATACATTACATTGTTACTCTATCAGAGGGTCAGTTGCTAGGTGGACCTGGACCATGACCTGATAGCTGACTACACCCATTAAACATGGGCATTACTGCTGCTTAACACTGGTGGGTCCTTCATGCCAAGTGTTAAAGTAAAATGTATTGACTAAGGAATGTGACATTCTGTACTGTACCTACTGTTGTATTCAATTATTTCAGATGCTGTAATCATGCATGGGAATATTTGCACAAATGTTGAATATATTATACCACAACAATGAAAGGACCTAGGTGAATGGATGGTTATTAATCCCCTAGCAAAGTTTAAGTGCAGCTGTTAGGGTTAATATTTTCTTTCTCTAGTTGCTAGGCAGTGTTTTCCTCTATCGATATAAAAGGGGTGGGAGGGGTTTGTGGAATTTTCCCTAAGATTCCATATTCATTCTGCCTCTTCGAGTTTCCCTCCCTCCTTATGTGTCTTGTGTTTGTTGGCTTTGTTTGGTGGGGAAGAAGGGATTGCTGCATATAAGGTGCACTCCCCTTTAATACATGGAGTAGGCTGATTACACCCTACTGTGGTTATCGGCACCAGTGTGTGGAACAGATCCTTAGATGAGTCCATTACATCTCACTTGCCGTGGAGAGAGGGATAGTTTCCCCTTGCAAATCATGGCTGTCATTTTATGTAAGACAAGTGATCATTGAATAGTTGCCGGTTCTTTCACCTGCCACTGTGCTGTTTTTATATCAATAAAGCTAACAATAAATGATAATGCCACTTATTGTGTTGAGTCTTCATTTATGTGTTTATTATATGTATATGATAAAGTGTTACCTAATATGGTTTGTAAATGTGGAACTGACATTTGCTGAGAGGGAGTTATAAAACACATTCTATTTTTTTTTTAAAACTGCTACCCCAGAGACCCAGGGCCTGATTCATAGAAGGACAATAATGCCATCATAGCTGCGATTTTATACGGAATGAAGAAGTGTAAATATGAGAGTGTAATCAACCTGAGCATAAAGACGCCCACTGCTGCCTTCTTACCTGTGTGCGACAACCTGCCTAAAATATCTGTAACATCACTGCACATCAGCGGCCATCTTACCCTTACAGAAGGTCTGACCTGCCTCAGCCTTGGGAGCTCTTCGGACATGCAGAGCTGCATATGCATTAACAGACAAAGAGATTTAGGGGGCGATTCAGACCCATTTGCTAGGCTGCTTTGCTCACAGCCGGCTAATTATTGTAAACTGCGCATGCGTGTAAGTCGCAGTGCGTGTGCACGAACCAGTCACTACAATCGAGACACAGTCACTCACAGCACACAGCCAGCCTGCAAGTTTGATTGACAGAAGCAGCTGTTTGTGGGTGGTGACAGGGGAAGGACAATGGAAACAAGGGTGTAGATGTGCGAATGTAGGCGTGTCAGTGCGTTTTAACACTATTATGTGGGCATACATAATTTAGACACATTGTCAGCATACATGTCTTTGAGCTGTCTTATACCCAGCAGTGCTTGCGGCAGGCTCGGGTCTACCTCATGCACTGTGTATGTGTTCGATGTCAACCGATTGTACCAATGGTTTCATACACTTCCTGGAGATGACGAGTGCAAGTGGGCATCTTATGCCCAGGCTAGTGGGCATCTAACTTCACCCGGAGATCACACCTTAAGACATAGGGGACATCCTAATACATTATTGTGCAATCATGGCATTTGCATACGTGGCTTACTTACAACTGCAAGCAAACATAGCTTAGCGACCGGTTATGAATCTGGCCCTAAGTTCCAATTACAATTCTTCTTTAAATTGGAAGTTTCAATCTTCAATTTAACAAATTATTAAAAATTAAGGAGTCAGGGCAGAGCAATTTTTTAGATGAAATATTTCCTGAATGATAGATGGGTGACCTTCCTAGTAATGAGCTCAGATTATATACTTACTGTATATGTTACATAAAATGTATACATTCTGTATTGTACATCACTCACTCTGCACATATTAGATTCTCCACATTAGCTTCACTTGTAACATTTAGCACCAAGTCATGGACAGTGAATATGCCACCTATAATGATATCACCTTCCTGGGAATATTCATATGGAAATAAATATGGAAGCCGTTCAGAAATAAGACATCCAGGCGCTGGGCTCGGTGCCTCAGACTCACAGAGTGAAATACTCAGGAAGAACAACCAAATTATTTGGCATAAAATAGTAAATAAAATGTTAAATGGTAGAAACAATGTATAGACTTTATCCTCCTCTTTCCATCTCCGCACTGACAGCAGAAGTCTGAGGAAATATAGAAGACATAGATAATGCACAGTGAGAGACTAATATTCGTTACAACCTAATTTTCTCTTATAAGCAAATCACTTTGGGCTGGATTCATCATGGATCGCAAATGCAACCATGTACTAAGATCGGTCGATGGAAACTGCGCATTCATATGCACTGCAGTGTGCAACCCCAGAATTGCTTTCGCAGAGTGAGAGACATGATGTCAGTGTTGTGGGTTGGTAAAGGGGGAGTGGTCTAAAAATGCAGGCATGCCTGTCCATTTGAACATCATTGCATGGGCGTGCATAAATTAGCCACTGCGATGGCATATGCAGCCTGTGTACTTACTGAGTACAATGTGGTAAGCAATTTCTGAGTCAGGTCAGAGCGGCTGTAATTGTGCATGATGGCCCAAAGTTCCATGGTCGTACTGATGTATACACAGGACTGCAAGGGTATTATGGATGTAAGGCATGGCTGCTGCAATCATTAGCATATTTTTGCAGCAGAAATGCATGTGATTTTGGAGCTGTGATCGTAATAGCTATCTGTACTGAATCAGGCCCTATGTACATTATAAAAATGCCTTTTGCTGCTATTGTGTGTCCATACTTGCAAATCAGGGACATTCATATATAAATAAGCACACCCCTTAGATATAGGTTCTATATTTATATATTAAATTATTTATAGATGAAGTAGCCATCACAGTGTATGCCTCTCCTGTATAATAGATATTTATATGCACACGTTAATATTACATGATTACAAACATTATATATAAGACTTTACTTTCCTGGGTGGGAACAAGAATGAATGCTGCAGGTATTTAGAAGAGGTGACCTACAGCAACCAATCAGATTCTACTTATAATTTATCTAGCACTTCTAAAAGATAACATAGAATCTGATTGGTTGCTAGAAGCAACACTTGTAAAAACCTTAACATTAGGAAATATACCTCCTTGTCTCCTGGGTTGAAAGAACAGATTACTGCCCAAGTGCCATAATGTTTTTTTCTCTAATGCTCCTGTGCTGTTGCAATGCTCCTGTGCTGTTGTATCACCATATAACCTATTTGTCTCATGTAATCATGCAACAAACTGAACTACATTTGGTTCTTTGGGTTTTTAGTGCTCTCAGCCCTCCTTGAGGATGTCCAAAATGTCCCTAGGTTGTCTTCAATTTAAGAGCTCAATGTGACTAACCCCACTGAAGTTTGTGGTATTCAGGTACTGTGAACATTAGAAATGGGAGGTGAGTAGCCAACAGAGTCGAACTGGCCCACAGGGGTACAGGGGAAATCCCCGGTGGTCCCTACTGCCTTAGGGCCCCACCCCTTACTCTAGGGGTGGAGCAGGGTCATATATTAACTGGGGTACTTGATTTGTTTAAAAAATTAGCCTTTATTGCAATCAAAGTAGGTGGTCCTGACACAACTCTGTCCCCACTATTGCATGTCCTCTCTAATGTTTGGCCAAGAAGATCTCTTGTGGCTGGCCGCACCCTCTTTGGTAGCTGGCCACACACCTTAGCTTGGGTTCCTACCACTGCATTTCCCGGTGGCCCCTTCATGCCCCAGTCCAACACTGGTAATCGAATATTTCCTTTCTTGGGCCACCACCCATAATATCTGTTTTAAAGCATGGTGAAATTGCTCCACCAGCCCATCCATTTGTGGGTAAGAGACTAATGGCCAGATTCAATTAGAGGTGAAAAGTCATGATAGGCAAAAAAGTTTTGCTGATGCACAGTTTTGGCCTGTTAAGTATTGTCCTAATCAATTTCAAACCATTTTCACCTAGGCAAAAACTCCATAGGCAAAAACAGGCAAAAAATTATCCACAGTAAAAGGCATGCGAAAAACATATTTTTGGGTACAAATGTCTGGACCTGATTTAGAACCGTTTGGATAGCTCCCCCCCAATGACTAGTAATGCCAAAAAAATACTTAAAACATAAAAAAAGAATGTAATTTTTGAAGCAAAATATAAAAAGGTGTTTGAAAATGGATAAAAAGGGGGGTATTTTGGGGGGTTGTATTGTTGAGGCAGGTGTTATTTAGGATTGCAGGAGGCTGCAACAGTTATACTTACAAGATTTGTAAAATCTATGTTTTAGAGACACCAAAATATGCTAGTACCCATTTACATGTACCCCAAATTTAACTATGGTACTTATTATTATTCCAAAACAACATTGCTTTGTATAGTTTTTAACACTTTGGCTAATATGCATATAACAACCCTTTTACTCAAAATAACTTGAGAAAATACTTTTATTAGGGCTATGAATACTCTTCTATATTGATTCCCTGGCTCAGTTAGGCTTTTTAAAGGGTACAGAGTGATTTCCCCCCAAAAAGTGGCCTTTTCACTTTTCATGACAATCACCTATCCGTGTTTTCACCTGTTTTTCGATTAAATAGGGCGAAAAGTGATGACACGCATGGAGAATACGTTGTGTCAAAACAGGCGAATGAGGTGAAAACATCCTGCATAATGCCGATCGTAGTTTTCACCTGTAATTGAATCTGGCCCTAAGGTGTGAATGGCTTCTGGATAGTGGGTGGCACAATCAGCAAAGCATACAGGTGCTTCTGAGCTGATTCAGGGTTTGGAGACATTGTCTGACTTAATGGTCAGGACAGGCTGTACCTTTTTATTGTATTTTGTATTGCCAGCAAGTAAAACCTTAGTAACACTCTTTCTTGGGTCTCCCAAATGACCACCATAAAGATGTGTGTGTGCAGCTTTCAAAACTACAGGAATGTGTACCTGCGGTATCAACGGCTGATCAACATTTTTTCCTTTAACAACTCCTGATCTATACATGGTACAGTACACCTTCTACCAAACTGACAGATTTAACTTCACCATTAACTACAACAATGGTTTTAAAAGCATTTGCTAGTGTAGCATCATTAAGTTGATACCAAGAAAAGCCTTGTAATGAAATAAGTCGTGGGATTGGGGACCAGTCCCCCGTCTCATTTGGTGGCACCAAAGTAGCAATGACAGTGTTTCAGGCCAATGCTTGCTTTAGCTGCTCACATCATCTTGGGCAAGAATTTGGATGATTAGCAGTAATGGATTCTTCAGCATCCATAAATTTTACATTGACTCTTTTTCCATATCTAATGAGAGAGGGAAATGAGATGCAACAGATGAGCAGGCCCAGCTCTCAGAGAAGCAAGGCCACCCGAATTTCGGGAATCTGGGGGGATCCGAGAAACAGCTTGGATCTCTCTGCTTGTCCCAGATCCCTAACAGAGGCAAAACTTTGTGATCCTGCTTTCAGATCTTGAGCCTTTGTTTTGAGTAGCCATTTTACAAATTCCCTTTGAATTCAATGAGTTTAAAGCCCTCTGTTAAGACTCTCAGCCAATGAGCGTTAAGCCCATTGAATTCAATGGGCACAAGAGGGAAGGAAGATGCCAACCGATCCCCATTATCTGAGAATATTGCTCCTGCCATGGCTGACACCAATGGCACCCCCAATGCCAACACCGCTAACACCCTCACACTGCCAACACTGCTGGCACCCCCGCTCTGCCGAAACCACTGGCATCCTGCAGTGAGGACACTGCCAGCAGCCCTGGCAATCAGGAGCCTCCTGCGATTCCTGGGAGAATAGGCATTTATGCACTGTATCCAACCCGCACTTTATCAGACCTCCATTGTGTGTGACCTCCATTGTATGCAACCCGCACTGTATCTGACCTACACTGTTTCTGACTCGCAGGTAGGGAGCACTGTTTTTATGGTCAGGGAGATTTTGGGGAACTGTTCAACAAAAAGACTGATTGATCAGCGCCAGTCATTTTTTGGCCCTGTGCACCCAGACGGAAAAAAAAGATTGGGCAGTGATAACAGACATGTGCTTTGGGCATGTGCATTTGTGTTTGGGGCATTCATGTTTGCTGTTGCTACTTACACATGGTTTAGGAGGATTTTTTTTTACTGCTACTACTAATTGTTTTGAGTAGGGATATTCCATGTCCAATTTTTAGTAAATTTCTGTGCTGGGTTGTTTTCTATTGAAAGTACTTGTGAGTTGGTATAATTGGTTATTGCTAATACATTACTAATTTGCAATCATTTGTAAACAGAAATAACTGCCGTGTGTTTGTGCCACTGCTCTGTTGGTTGCTTAGTTTAGCCAACCAGCCTTTGGCCTATGTTGGTGGACAATATTGTTTGAGGTGCTCAAAACTGAGTGGAAATTACTGGCAATTAATGTTATTGGGGTTATTAATACTGTAGGAACAAAAATAGGCAACATTATGTGATTTCAGATGTTTTATGATTTATTATAAAAAATACAGATCTAAAACCAAAACATACATGGGTGGTTGGCAAAACCAAATTCATATCCAAAACCTTGATGGAGATACAGATCCAATACCAAAACATGGGGGTCAGCGTACATCCCTAGTTCCTTTAAAGGTTGGATGATCATCCAGTTTATCAGTTACCGACATGTCCAGCCAAAACAGATATGCAATAACCTCCTGGAACAGGTAAAATCTCACCCCAGGATAAGGGGGTATTGTAGTTTTGGGGCCATAGCTGCCACTACCTTAACTATTTCGCTTTTTAGCATAACTTTTAGGCAAATCCACTCATATTCCTCTGTAATTCCATGAATGCATACCTCTTTCACAATAGACAATCTTGCCTACTCTTCTTTTGGAACTACTGATCTAGAGACCAATGGCAGTTTTCTCCCAAAGTCCACCAGAGCTAACACAGCTTGTTGGTTTATGTTGGTTTATCAGAACAGTCACCCAAATGAGCAACATTCTCCCCATAGATGGGGGAAATGGTCACAGCAACTAGGAAAGATGGGAGCTAGCCAAGCAACTGTATAGTCCAAAGTACCTTACAGCTTGGGCAATAAACACAGAAATGTGCTATTTTGTCCCGCTAAAAGCACTTTGGCTGAAATACTTTGATTGCTAGCTACATTAGAAGGGTGGTAATGTAGCATCCAGGGGACATGCTTCATTGGACCCCTCAGTCAAAGCATTCTCCCCCTTACAGTCAGCCCAGATTGGGGATCCCTAAGGAGGTGGGGACCCACAAATAAAGGAGGTACCCCTCTCCAGGGTACCACAGAGCATGACTGATGCTTGGGACTATCCCCAGCATCCCTAGCTGGAGGATGCATGGTTGATAGTCCCGAGCAGGCCAAAAGCTTGGAACTATCCCCAAGGGATGCAGGGTTGATAGTGTTAATATATATATATATATTTAAATATATATATATATATATATATATATATATATTAATATTAGCTTTTATAGGGGCCGTAGAGATCCCACCAAGCCATGCCCACATGCCAGAGAAACCAGGGCCCACTGTTACCTCTAGCCCCCTATAACGGAAAAAATAAATATTGACATGACACACACAACATAATTTGTATTATTTTATTACACATAAATGCACTCACACACACAAGTCTGCACTCGCTACAAACTAATCTAATCCCATGCACCAGTCTATCCCCTTTCCAGTAGAATTCTCATTAACTGTAAAAACAATCCTTACTCACCCAGCCCTTGGTTCAGGTCCTTTGTGTTCCATGTAGGTATCCATGGTCTTGGTAATAAATTAAAAAACAATGAGCCCACAGACACAGTACTGTCATTGAAAGACAGTAATTACTGAATGACTGGTCAACTTCAACATTTCTTAAAGAAATGTATGGACTATAGGTTCTTTGGGTGAGAAATGTGAGTCCCTGGCTCTCTTAGACAGTAAAAGCTTGACCAGCATTTCTTATAGTTTGCATAAACACAACTTTGATCTTAGTGGTAAATGGTAAAGTTACAGGGTGTAATATCTTTTTCTTCATCATTACATTGGATGGGCTCAAGATGCAAACCCACCTCTAATATATATATATATATATATATATATATATATATATATATATATATATATATATACAGAAAGCTCAGCAATCACCATTGTTAAATCACTCATAATAGTAAATAAATAATGGGGTTTTGGTTCATGGATTGATCAATGCATATAAGCCTGTCAGCTGTCTTTTTGGTAGCATGATAGAATCTATGTTTGGTGACTGTTTTGCCTTTAAAAGCCATATGTGACAGTTAAGCTTTAAACCAGTTTAAAAAATTTTAGTTTAAACTCTGTTATAGCAGCTACCAGTTTTCCATAGGTATGATAGATAGTGTAGGACCTGGAGAGAAATGGGATCCCGTGATGAGGGCTGCAGGCTTAAATGCATTTATCAATCAATGAACCAAAACCCCATTTTTTATTTGTTATTGTGAGTGATTTAACAATGGTGAGTGCTGAGTTTTCTGTTTTTATTTATTTAAGCAATGTGGTCACAAGCCACTTGCACCCCAGTCCTGGGAATGGTGAGTACAGGTTTGCACCCCAAATCTGGGAGTGGTGAGTGCAGTGGATTTCTGAATTTATAGATATATATATACTGTATATATAGATATATATATAAATATATATATAAATGGGATGTGCAGGCTCGGTTCTACTCGGTTCCGTTCGTTTTTTTTTACCGAAACTTATTGGGTATCAGCTGTCACGATTTTTGGATAGCCAATAAGATTCGTTAAAATAAAAAGAACGGAACCGAGTAGAACCGAGCCTGCACATCCTATATATATATATATGTATATATATATATATATATATATATATATATATATATATATATATAATGCACTCCAATCTGTGGACAATCATTAGTTATTACATAATCATATTTCAATAATGTACTAAGCATTAAGACAACCCCTAATGAAGTCTCATAAGGAGATGAAACACATAGGGTAAAGAGGCTATGAGATCCACTATCTATAAGGATAAACAATGGGTCTCTGAACCCTAGAATAAGGGTGGAAAATCTTAAACCTTGAAACTGGAATAACTGCCACTAACTGTGATGTAGTTTGTATTGTGAAAAGTGTGTTTTATACAAACAAATTTAAAAAAAGGTTATTTCAAATTGTAGTATTGGGATTACAGCTCAATTGTATTATGTACTAAATATTGGGTATAGCACCATTAGTATTCTTGTATGTTGGTTAAGATTTGTAGTTTCCAGGTACTAGATGCCCCATACAAAACAATTTCATCCTGGTCAGTCACCAGAAAATCTTCAGGTAATCAGCTATGAAACAGAGAATACAATTTTTTATTTATTTTACATGTGCCCTCTAGAGGTTTTTTTGTGACTATATATATAGAGCCACATAAGTCCGCACTCAAATCCTCTTTAGGCAATCAAATAGTGGGGTGCTTCCCAGTGTTGCCAGATAGGTCCAGATAGATACAGTCAATAATAAAGGGGGCATTCACCAGAGCAAGTATCAGCAACAGACTCCATTAATGCTTACATATCCATTAATATGTCATGTCGATGTTTCGGTCAAAAACTGACCTTTATCAAGACAAGCATCCAAATATCAACACATCACAGCTTCAGCATAGCTGTCTAAAGAACAGCAACAAACAAGTGTCTTACCCTAGTCTCCCTAAATAGCTGCCATTCCCGCATGCATGCTCGTGGTGTGCGTCTGGACCAGAAGTCACATGCGTTCCACCTCTTGGAACACATGGTCCGAAACCTGAAGTCACCTCTGCGATCTGCCAGACTGATCTGTGCCACAACACGGAGCAACACCAATATAAACAAACCTGTAATCAGGCACTCTGGCCCATATATAATGCAAAACAAGCACATACCAGTGCAACATTGAGCACTGATAACCAAAATCAGTGCCCTGGGGACTCATATCGATTAGGCAGCAGAAATTGAAGGCAAATGCACAGTACACAGACTATCACAGGCTGCATAGGGGAGGGGCTATCCAGGGAGGACCAGTCACAACAATCAAAGCTATCAGTACACAAAAGAATAATTTTACCACATAAAACCTTTTTATAAAGTTTTTGTATACTATTTCATCTCTAAACACTTATTCATTTCACCATTTATTTATTACAAAGCAATTTTGTCATTTTTTGTTATTTAATACATTTTAGTCTATTTTTTGTTAAATATAATGTACCCAAAAACCTCATAGCAAAACCTTAAAAAAGAGAAAAGGTTCTCTATTCAATCTGTCCAAGGCACTAACTTTATTTCAAAAAGACAGGAGCCACAGTGTCCAGAGCAAAGATCCACTTCACCTCCAGTTTACAGATGCTCAACTCACGGTCTCCACCCCTTAGTGGTTTAGGGACCCAGTCAATCATAGAGCATTTTAAAGCCAACATCTGGTGTCCTGCCTATAAAAAATGTACAGCAATTGGCTTATTCGATTTGCCCAAAGTGATTGCTTGTTTAATTGAGCAGCAATGATTCGCCATTCTCTCCTGAAATACCTGGGTAGTTAGGCCCACATAAGCCAGACCGCATGGGCAAGTAAGCAAATAGATGACATCCATTAGGCAATGAAGCTTAAATCTGATCTTAATTGGCTTCCCACATTGTGGCTGTGGGTAGGTAGGACCCATCAATAGCAATCTTCAGGTCACGCCGCTCACACACCTGAAACACCCAGGTTTAGCAGTATATAGCCACAACATAGTGTTAGTGGTTTGTCGCTTCAACAGTTCCTATAGATTGCATTCACGTCGATACGCCATCACAGGATGATCATCAAGTTTACCCTTGAAAATTGGGTCCAATGCCACTACATGCCAATTCCTTTTCAAAGATCTTCTGACATAAGAGGATGTATAATCATATTGGCTTACAAACGTAATACAGTTCTTTTTTACTGTGCTTTTTTATTGAAAAGTATTTCCTTGTTTTAGTCAAGCAGCCCTCAATGGTGCTGCTAGAGTAGCCCCTATTTTAGAAACATTTCTTCATATATTGTATCTTAATATACGCAATCTCCACATTCATGTTATTGCGAAGAACACGGAGAAATTGAGACATGGGTAAGCTATTTTTCAATTCAGGGGGATGGTTACTTATCGCAAATAGGAGTGTATTTCTGTCTGTATCCTTGCTGTAAAGTTTTGTTCCCAAAGTGGATCCATTCTTAAAGACTGTGATGTCCAAGATATCCATGGATAGCAAATCAGATTTAACAGTAAAATGTACCAGGTTATTAAGTGAATTAAGGTAATTTACCATAAATTCTAATTTCTCAAGAGTATTAGTCCAAAAAAGACATACATCGTCTATATATCTCTTAAAATGAAGAATATCCCCTCCAAAGACTGGCATGATGTGGCTCTCCTCGTAATCATGCATATATATAATCGAATAGGCTGGTGCGAGGTTAGAGCCCATCGTGGTCCCGGATAATTGTAGGAAATATTCCTCATTATACATAAAGTGGTTATTTTCAAGTACCAAGCCCAGCAGCTCTAAAATAAATTATGTCAGTGGGCCAATGCAAGGTCTAGATTCCAATATTTTTTTACCACCAATATCCCCTGCTCATGGGGAATTATAGTATACAATGATGCCACATCTAGGGTTACCAAGAGTGCATCCTCAAAAAGGTCAGATATATTCTTAATCTGACTCAAAAAGTCCCCCATGTCCTTCAGGTATTTTGGGATTAGAATCACAATCTCCTGTAGACAACAATCAATAAACTGTGTGAATGGCTGGAGGAGAGAGCCGCGGGCCAAAATAATAGGACGGCCAGGGAGATAATCCATAGTGTTGTGTATTTTTGGTAAGGTGTAAAATATAGGGAAAATTGGTGCCTCAACACAAAAAAAATTGGCGAGTCCCACATCCAGCCACCCGCACAGCACAGTGATATCAATCAAAGAACCAATAAATTTCTGTATTCTAGGCATAGGGTTCTCAGATAGCTTTTATATGTCATAGCATCTGAGAGTTGACATTTAAACTCACAGTCAAAGGCCTCCCAGTCCTGAATCACAATCGCCCTGCTTTATCAGCATGGTGAATCGTGATCGAGGAGTTATTATTCAAGGACCATAATGCGTGTCTCTGTTCACTGGTCTAATTGTCAAACTGATACTGATACCTTGGTTTCGCCACTTTTACATCACGATTCATTAGGCGTAAAAAGGTATGAATGCTGGCGTTATTGGACTGGGGATCAAAAGACCTGGCTTTCAAAAAGGTAATATATTCAACTGGACAATGTTCGAATCTTTACTAGCAAAAAATGTATGCAGTCTTAATTTGCGGCCAAATTTGTATTGATCCACTAACAAATCAAACTTATTATGTTTTTGGAAAGGTACATATATATATATATATATATATATATATATATATGTATGTATATATATATATATATATATATATATATATTCCTTAGACAAAAAAACTTACAGTTTCACATGTCCCATTAAGGCTTCTTAGACATGATCTGTAATTTCACAAAATCCATGGAATTTCTGACACTCAAACTTCAAAAATCAATGATAATATGATCATTAAGGCTGACGCCTTATTGTAGGTGTTCCTTGCATAATACAGATAGGGTATGCCATGACATGATGTGGTCAACTGCAGATTCAACACTATTACAAAGTGAGATTGCTTTCACTCAAATGGTGGAGCTGTTAATTCACAGAATTGTGTGCTCATTGGAATACACACATGCCGTCTATGCAACTGAGGTCTGAGCATTTATGTGGTACACATATCCCATTGAGTGCCCACAATCTGACCTTTCAGTCACCACAATTATCACACTGGGTTCCAACATCCTTATCACTCTACACATCCATCTCATTCATTATACACATTGCGCATCCTAATTGCTAAAACTATAATACTCTGTCTACGCATTTAAACTATCCTCACTTCCATGCTGCTATAACTTCCCCAATCCCTACAGCTGTGTGTTCTCTGAACTGTACTGGTATGTATGCTGTCATCCACACCAATATGTTTTTTCCCATGTACACCGCCCCCTGTCTTCCTGCATCCGTGCCACTGTGCTTCCTTCCATCTGCACCACTGCCTTGGCATAAGACCCTTTCTCACCAAGGATGCCACCAAAACCATCATAAACTCACTGGTCATATCCAGACTGGACTACTGTAACCTTCTCCTATCTAGCCTCCCCAACTCCCATCTCTCTCCTCTCCAGTCTGTCCTCAATGCTGTTGTTGGACTCATCTTCCTCTCCAAACACTTCATATCTGCCTCCCCTCTCCTACAAGTCCTCCACTGGCTCCCCTTCTCTTTTAGAACCCAATTCAAGGTTCTCACACTTGCTTACAAAGCCCTCACCCATTCCTCTCCCATTTACAACTCTGACCTCATCTCCCTCCACTCTCCTGGCTGCCCCTTCGCTCAACCAATGCACACCACCTCTCATGCCAACTGATTACTTCCTCCCACTCCAGCCTCCAAGATTTTGCCTGTGCTGCTCCCGACCTTTGGAAATCTCTCCCTCTCCCTATCAAACTCTCCTCCTCTTTACAATCATTCAAATGGGCTCTCAAGACCCACTACTTCCTCAAAGCCTTCCAGCTCCCATCCTAACTTGCTGCAACATAATCCTTCCTCTGTTTACCCCATCTGTGTCATACCTGTTTGTCTGCCCCTCCCCTTTTAGAATGTAAGCTCTTATGAGCAGGGCCTCTACCCTCTTGTGCTTCTCCTTACTTTACTTTCACCTATTTCTTACCCCCCACCAGGGCACCTAACACTTGGTTGCTTATGCTCTGTTGCATATCTAGGTGTTATGGTCACTTATGTATCAATGTATATTATCCATGTCCTTGTCCTATTTTGTTATGTAAGTCAGTTGTCAAATTATTTGTTTGTGTACTTTGTAAGGCACTGTGGAGCACTTGTGGCACCATATAAATAAAGGATAATAATAATAATAACAATAATAATAATAATAATAATAATAATAATAATAATAAGACACATCACTCTGTTTTCCCCTTATCTCTGAACAAAAGAAGGGGTTGGTTCCAGCGCTATCTTAGGGTCCTTTACATGTGAGTGTATAGCGTTGGACCTAGTAGTTACTATGGTCCTACAGTGGTTGCCAATTGCAATGATGGTGTCTTAGGTGGTTAAGATCAATGTCCTCAAATGGTCAGAAAAGGAGAAAATATAGAAAATACTTCCATGGTGCAAATCAATGTGTTTCATGAGCCAAGTTTTAACCAGTACAGTATTGTACTCACCTTCTGTAGTATATCATATGGGCTTTGGACATTAATTTATATGAACCCCAATGTCCTTCTGTGTTTAAGCCCAATCTAGGATTATTTTAAAAAGAAAGCTCATAGTAATATTTGAAAAAGATGGATTATACTTAATTTTCCATATAAAATATATAATTTTATTATTTAAAAAAATATGAAAAAAATATTTTATATTTAAGATGTGTATATATGATAATATGAAATAGAATATGTACACAACTAAGCAACACATCAAGCATAGTAAGAACAAAAGACAATAAAATGCTTCATATGAAAAATAATTGGAACTTTTAATAAAAAAATTTAAATTGGGAACCAGGTTTGAACTCAGGGTCTGATTCAGAGCCACTTGCAAAAAGTGAATGCTTGCTCTGAATCAGGGCAGCCATTTTGTTTTAAAAAACCCAGCCTCCTGGCAGCTCACTAAGATGTGGGTGACCACCCACAGCTTTAGCGAGTGGCCAGGTGATGGTTGCGACCATCGCAACCATCTAGCTTGAAACATGACCCTTGTGAGAGGGTCTCATCTGCCTCAAGCCCCAGTGAGCTTCCTGCTCTAATAGAGTTGGAAGGTCACTGCTGACATCACTTGTGAGGTCAGTAATGCCACCCACAAACTGTAGGCATTACTTCAGGAATGCCTCCATATGTCCAGCCACCCTCCCACCCCACCTACAAAACAGGGCGAGCTGTCAATCAACATCGACAGCTGCCCCATTTGTAGCAAGCCCTTGAGCAAGAGAATTTCTCTCTCGCTCTGTGGCTTGCACACGCCAAGCATGCGCAATGCCCCATCATCGACCTGCTTGCAAGCACATAGTGCTTGCGAGTGGGTCTGAATCAGGCCCTCAGTTATGCTAACTTATTTATGGTGCATTGGGAACACAACAGAATTTGGAACAACATGGCCATACATTGTTGACATTATTTTTATTTGGAAGGGCAATGAGAAAGTTTTAACCAATTTTTTTACTGTATCTTAATCGAAATTATCTGAATTTAAATTTTGAATACACATCAAGCAAAACAAACATTGTTTACCTAGACCTAGATATCAAGAATTGAGGACCATTGAAAACGAACACACATTTTAAACCTGTGGATTCTATTAACTACTTTATGCCCACCAGTTGTCACAATCCTCATTTGGTAAAAGACATTTCCAAAGGACAATTCAGATGGATTAGAAAGTATTGTATAGATCTTGAAGTGTATAAGGAGCAAGCATCTTTTTTATCCAAGAGATTTAAGGAATGAGGATACCCTGAACCCCTCTTTCAGAAATGTAAGATGGAATATGAGGCTATAGATCAACAGGAACTAATACAGAATGAAACCATGAGGAACAAAACTACGGACCTGTTTACCCTTTATCAAAGGTTACAATGATCAATCCAATTATATTAAAGCTATTATAAACACAATTCATCTCTGAGACCCAATTTTAGGAACTCATCTACCAAAAAAGCCTCAGGTCAATTTTAGAAAGGAACCCAATATTAAGGGCATATTGGCACCTACTATTCCACCATTAATTAATTAGACAGCAGATAATTCTTAAAATATCAAAACCAATGGGTTTTTCACCTGTACCTCATGTATATCATGTAAATTTGTAGTTAAAACCAGCAAAATCTTCTAGAATGTCAATGGAAAAGAATACCCAATTAAACATCATATCAGTTGCAACAGTGACTTTGTCATCTATTTACTGGAATGTCCTTGCAAAATACAATATATCAGAAAAATGTCAATACCTTAGAAGAACAGAATTAGAGAACATATACTCAACATAAAAAGGCCTAACGACCCATAGTGTATCCAAACAGTTCCATGACGTTCACTCATGCAACCCCGGAGACTTAAATGTTATTGGTATTGATCGGGCTTTTCTAGGAATGAGAGGAGGCAACAGATCCAATGGACTTTAGAAAAAAGAAACACACTAGATTTATAAAATCAAAACTCTCTCTACCCTTGGTTTGAATATTGATCTTGATCTAGCAGCATTTTTGTGATAATTTGTGGTCCAGACATATTGTATTTGTATTGTTTTTTTATAAAAAAAATGTCCTTCCTTTTTTCCCCTTTACCCCTATATTTCCTCCTTCTCCTTCTCCCCCTCAGGCCCATTCATCATGATACATGTTTGTCGATCTCTACTCCTTTCCCTTTTGTCTTCCTTCATTTTCTTTCAGCAACATTTATCTTTTTTTCTACATTTTTTTCATTCATATATATATTGTGATATCTTGGGGGTAATTAGCTCAGCAGAGGTTGGATTGGTACAATGTTTAGGTGCTTAATGAGGGTCCACACACAGCTTTCAAGTAAATAAATGATGCTTTACTTTCCAGCATGGAAAGTAAGGAAACAAATAAATAATAATAAACAAACTAACCCATATTTAGGGCATCTAACTCACTTCTTGAACCCTCTCTATAAGTTTGCAGCTAATCTGCAATTAAGTCCCTCACAGTCTCTGTGCCTACCCTGTATCCTCTAGGTATACAGTAGATCCTGGCTTCCTCAGCCTGCAGCCCCACTGCTTCAATGTCATACAGTCTGATAGGTTTTTGGTCCCCCCTTGCCTCCTGCAAGGTCTCCTGGCCCCCAATGGATTGCTTAGCTTCACTTGGCTCTCTGGCTGCCACAGTCCCACATAGACTGTTTCCAGCAGCAGCCTGACTAGTCTGCCTTCTCCTCAGTCCACACCTGAGCTCTCTCCACAAGGCAGCAATTAGACATCTTCCCACAATGCTTTTCTACTCTGTGTGGGCGGATCTGTCCTGCCCCACACAGAATCTGCTGCTCACCAGAGCCACCACTGGTGATACTGCCACAATATCTTTCACCTTGCACATGCTCTTGCTATAGGTACACAGTATTTAAGCTTCTACATTTATTTCACACACATTAATACATTCACTTGCTCAAATCCTCTTCTATTTCAATCACACTATTCTCATTTTCATTTAAACTTTTTTATTCTAATTTAGCCATCACTTATCTTTTTCATCACATCCTGATTGTCATTTTTCTCTATTGAATAGCACACTCATTATTCCTCCACATAATAATATATCTTCTCAATAAATCTTTTATCACCTTCCCACTGCACACAGCGTTTCACAGTCTTTTTTGTTTTCTTTCTTTCTGAATATATCCTTCTTCTGAATATATCCCTTCCTGCCCCATTCCTCTTCTTACACATCTGTTTATCTGCACTACTTTCCCTTTCACCCTATTTCATCTTTTTTATTCTAAATCTTCTTTATTTACATATATATTTTTCACCCTACACTTTCTTCTGCCATATGTATATATTTCTTCTAAGCTCCCTCATTTTTTTCACATACACTAATACAATCACATGTTTTTATCCTCTCCTATTCATATCACACTATCCCTTATACTTTTCACTACATCCTGATTGTCAATGTTCTCTTTTGAATGGTACACTCATTATTTCTTCATCACAATACACAGAGTTTTACTGTCTTTTCTGTTTTTTTATCTTTCTGAATGTATCCTATCAAACACTTCATCATTGTCCCTTCTCATTATTCTATATTACATGGGCACATATTGCTAGATTGCTAGATCTTGTGCGGCTAAGCCTAACATGCACAGACACACAGACAATTATTAGAAAACAAGACAATTGATTTTTATTTTTTTTCAGCTCCAGAACTTGAGCCCAGAGCACAGAATGATCATGGCTGGAGTCAGGCAGCACTAGATTGCAACTTGCGTTGCTGGCTGGATCTTGTGTGGTACTATGGTTAAGCCTAACATGCACGTACACACACACACAGAGAAATATAAGAGACACTTTGATTGATTTTTTTCTTATTATTTTATTTTGAGTCCAGAACTTGGGCCCAGTTGGACACAGCACCAGCCCTGAAGTATCTGCAGTTCTGCACCAGACCAGATGGACACAGCAGACAGCCAAGCACCAGCCCTGAATGGATCAACAGTCACCAGCCAGGACACAGCAGACAGCACCAGCGCCTCTCCCAGCCCTACACTACCCACCCTCCCTCTTCAGTCTCCAAAGCCGGAGTGAAATGGCATCTGTCACATGGTCCCTTATTTACTACATTGATCATAGTGACGAAAGCTCGCAAACCGCAAGATTTCCGACTCTATGGTTTTGCCTCGGTTTTGAAATCTGAGTCAGGTGGGAAACTCCAAACTTGCTTGGATCTGACTCGGATCTGCTAAATTCAGGTGGGTTCAGATCTCTGGAATCCGAAGCCGCTCATCTATACTGATAATGCACACAGACAGACAGACAGTGATTAATTAACACATGAGATCAGCGCACAGACAGACAGGAATAAATGCAGTTTCCCAGTAACAACAAAGACTGGGAACTGCAACCAAGATGATCTTCTAAGCACAGTTCCCAACAATAACCCCAGCTGGCAATTTCTGTGGTCATAGTTTGTGGCTTATGCATCAAGGTAATTTTCCTCTATATTTTTCTCAGCAAGGCTCAAATGTTAGCAAAGACTGTGTTAGGTGTTGCAAATCTGCCAGTGAACTACTGCTTCCAGCATAGCCCATGTTGTTTGCTCTAGTTTTCTCTGCAAGGGCCAAGTCTTAGCAAAGACTGTGTTTATGTGCTTCAAATCTGCCGGTGAACTACTGCTTCCAGTTTATGTGTTCCCATGATTCTTCGCTTCCCTAGAAACGAAAAGATTTGTGACAATTGTGTTTCTTTTGTTGATATCTACTTGCCAGCTGGGGTCACCAGTAGAGGACAGGGAGATGTTAAGTAAATACATTGCTATTGTAATCTGTAACTTTCAATCCTGTCTAAAATATACATTCTATACTGATTGTTGTTACTATCATTGGCTATAATAAAAAAGTGTTGTACCTTCCTTCCTGATTGGTTACTGTGTCTGCAAAAGGGGGTATCACTTAGGATTGCCTCTCTGTCACAGTGTGTCATGTCTTAGCTATGGGGTGATCAACCACAAAAGCATACCAAACACACCTGAACCTGGTGCTAGTGGGGCATCACTATACTAATTTCCAGAGCATCACACATGGATGTAGATAATTTATATATACAGTAATAACACTTACATCAGGATTATCTGCCATGAAAACTTTTTTAAATAAAGATAATTTTGATAAATTAGATATTCCACTAATTTTATAATTATTGGAATTAACTCTAAAATGACTTTATGCACAATGGACAACATTTCATACAGAAGACCCATTGCACAGCACTATGGGGTCCAATGTGGCTCCATCATATGCAAATATTATTATGTTTGAAAACTAATTTATTCTTTACCAACAAAGAGTTGGCTAATAACATTATTCTATATACAAGGTACATCGATTTATGTATGATATGGTGAACAAGCGCCTATTAACCTACTCAGTAACATCAATTCATCAAATTTTCCAATTAAATTAAAATATGAATATAGTCATACTCATATATATTACCTTTCTGTCAATATTCAGTTAGAACAATATGCTATTTAAACAAAGGTATTTAATAAACCTACAGCCAGTAACTCTCTCTTGCACTATAGCAGTCATCTTACTCCTAAATTAAAGAGAGTATTACATGAATCCCAAATGCTAAGGATGGTACAAGTAACAAGTAACCCTGAAGAAGTGAACACAGCAATAAATATTGATTTGTGAACATTAGGTTTTGGATATCAGGATTTAAAGAAAATTAAACAAGAAGTTTTTTAGGATACCAAGATCAACACTATTGAAAACAACATAATTATTCAGTTACAGTACAACAAAAATTCCATTTGTTACTGAATTTTCTACATCCAGTCCTATATTACTTAAAACCATCAATAAACTATGGCCCCTTACTTCCACAAATTGTGAATTGCCATGTGTTCAAAAAAGAAAAATCTCTTATGCCTAGCTATCAAAAAGGGAGACATTTCATAGACATTTCAGTGAAAATCATCATCACCTCTATCTCTACCAAATCATCTATGAGGATACAAGATAAACATCCAGGATGTTACAAATACCCCTATTGTGTTACCTGTGGAAATGTGGAAACAAGTAAATATTTAAAAACCCCCACACACATGATTCAAATATAAAATAAACCATGTCCGTACGTGCACTGCACAATATGTAATCTACATAAAAATTTGCCCTTGTAGAAAATATTATGTCAGGCAGACATATAGGACATTCCGCATGCTCAAGTCTCTTCTCAGATCAGCCACTAGAGCCAGCCTTGCGTGTAAAAATATAGATCAGATGGTAGAATGACACTGTAAAACAGTTGATCAAATGCCTGCTAGCTTCCGATATAACATTATTGATCACATCCCCCTCCCTCACAAGAGGGAGTGATATAAATAGAATCCTTTCTCAGGGCAAAAGCAAATGGATACATATTCTGGGCACTTTAGCCCTGAGAGAGCTAAATTAAAAAAATATTTGGAATGTATACATGTAACTCTTACCAGGTATGGCTTTCTTCCTACATATAATATGTGAAAGATCAATATAGACTGTCAGTAATGTGTTTGCATTGAACTTTGCATAAATGGGACTTACGGTCAGGGGTGTATCTACCCATTGGCCAGGATGGCACTCGCCAGGGGTGCTGACCAAAGGGGGGGTGCCGATTGGCACTGCCACCAGCAGCCAAGAGGTGGACAAGTCCCCCAGCCCCAACAAGTGTAGGGCAGACAGCAGTGAGCGCTGTCTGCCCTACACAGTTAACATACAGACAGCCGCCAGTGGCAGCTGTGTGTTTGTAATAGCTGCCAGCCAATGAGAGTCAGACAGACTCTCATTTGCTGCTGCATAGTCTGAGAAGGGAGTTGGCTGGAGCTCACTAATGAGCTCCATCTTCTGAATCCCCCCACAAAATGCAATGGGAGAGATGTCATGATGTCTCTCCTATGCAGGAGAAGAACGGGCTGGGACTCAGAGTGGACAGTAGTGATCATGTCAGGAGCAGGGATCAGGTAAGTTGTATTTTTTTTCTGTATGTGTGTAAGCATGGCACTGCAGGGGGGGCAATGAAAGCATGGCACTTCTACTGGGGGCACTTTATGGGGGATGCCCATTACTGGGGACATTTGCAGGGGTGGCCACTACTGGGGACAATTTAGGGGGGTGCCCACAACTGGGGGCACTGTACAGGGGTGGCCACTACTGGGGGCAATTTAGGGTGGGTGGCCACTACTGGGGGCACTGTATATGGGGGGACTAGTACTGAGGTCTACTACTGGGGGCAGTTTATAGGGGGACTACTACTGGGGGCAATGCAGCATTGGGGGGACTACTACTGGTGGCAATGCAGCATTGGGGAGACTACTAATGGGACCACTGTATAAGGGGGGCTACTACTGGGGGCACTATATAGGAGGGACTACTACTCGGGGCAATGCAGCATAGGGGGATTACTACTGGGGGCACTGCATAGGGGGGCATCAGTCCATTACATTGCCAGGGGCACTTTGATCCCTAGATACACCCCTGCTTATGGTTGTCTTTTTTGCATTGCATTATTTGTCCCTAACGGGATAATAGGCACATTATAAATAGATATTATTTATTGTAGATTTCCTTTATGGATACCATGGGCCAAATGTAATTGGTTGTCAGTATTAGTAACAGTACATATTTGCACTTTCTCGCAATTTTAAAAAGTGTGAATTTGTCCAGTAAATCGCAAATGTAATAGCCTGTGAACTTTTAAGCTCGAAGCTACTACATATGCAAATTTAGGTGAGTTTTGACTATGTAAACTGACACCTTTTAATGCGGCTAGCATTAAATGGTGCGAGTTATAAGAAGCCATCACAGATCGGATCCTCAGTCTTGCTTGGTTTTGGGTATTATCGGTTTGCATTTTTAACCACATGGATCCCTACTTCGAATAAAAATGACATGAACTATGCATAGGAGAGGTGAGTATGGATTTTTTATTATGTTTACCCCTATGGATTATCTACTGGACAAGTGGACATGATGTCATCAGGGATACTAAGTGAGTATGCGTGATAGTGAGTGTGTATGTATGTTATAACACACTTTTAGTCATGATATGTATTGTGTTTTTTTACATATTTGTTTGCCTGTGGAACTACAGGTACCAATGAGCCCATAATGCCCTGCATGCTGTTATTTGTGGTTCTCCAAGTACCAGCATGTGGGGGAGGCTTGCTGGGATGTGTAATACCACAGCTATAGACAATATTTACATCTCTATTTTACACTACACATTAAACCTATCAACCTGGCACTCACCACACTGGGGTCCTGGGCTATCAGCGCAGGCATGGGGTGCCCTGGAGAGGGGGACCCCTCTATTGGGGAGTCCCTAACTCCACAGGGATCCACGGCCTGGGCAAACTAATGTTCAGGGCTAATGCTTTGGCAGGGTTAACCTGCTAGAAAGAGTCTAGTGCTGGTTATGGAGATTACAGGGGACCCCTACTCATTTTGTCCCCTGTTTTTCCACAACCAGGTTTGGATCAGCAAAGCCCTGTGCTGGTTCTTATTGTATAGAGAACTCCTACGCATTTTAGCCCCTGTATTTTAGAACCAGGATAGGCTTTATAAAGCCCAGGGCTGGTTAAGCTTTTGGGGGGGCTGCACGTCATTTAAAGGAAAAATAAGATTTTCATTATCTCTGAAAAAATACGAGTTCTATTGAACACAATAGTACATTGGAGAGTTGCAAAAAATTGCAAGTTTAGCACAAAACTCGCAATTTACCAAAACAGACACCCTATTACATTTGGCCCCATGTTTTTAAAGTTTCACTCAGCAACTAAGTCAGCATCCAGGGTTGTCAGGCAATGTATTGACATCACTGCAGCTTGCCATTCCCGATGATGCCCCTTCATCTGATTATGCCAGTGGCTGTGGGGATCCAGCGGGAATACATGTGCCATTTCTAAACACAAACACTATGAGGGGTATTCAATATGAAATGTTAACTTCACTGCCGAAGTTGTGTTTCATATCAGAGTCTTTACCTGTGTTAAAGTTTGGTGCGCGCTCCCGCTTATCCCCATATTCAATATAAAATTAACGAAAATGGGAAACTACGAATTTGGATTTGCGTAAAGTTACGAATTTTTCCTTAAAATAATTGTAAGATCCCCCTAAAGTTGTAAAAACATTGGGGATCACTATGGGTACCCCGTTTTAGCCTTTAAATGAAAGTCGGGGATTTAAATAGCCACAGCAGGTGTTTTTTTCCCGACATTGAAGAAGTGTTGCAGAAGAGCACTTAGGTAATTTTTTTCATTTTTTTAAAAGTGGTTCCATCAAATTTGGGGTACATGAAAATGGGTACTAGCATATTTTTAAGTCCCTAAAGTAAGTTTTTAAAAATTCTGCATTTTTGCACCTGCCGCTAAAAGTCTATTCTAGAAAACACCTGAACCTATGTCCCTATTGCTAATCATTTGTTTCCCATTTTTTTTTCTCACCCAATTTTTAAACTAATTTTTTGGGGTGTCCCTATTTTTTTTTACACTTTTTTGACACAGTTCTTTTATAATTGTCATTCCCAGGGGTGCAGGCTATTTTTTTAAGCCTGCATCCCTAATCCCCAATTCTGCACTTTTTTTCGACACCTATTCAATGGTGAAAAGTTATCACCATTTTTTATCAAAGACTTTTCAAAACTGTGATAAGTCTTTGAAATTGAATACGGTGTAAAAGTAAAAACTGCGATAATGACGTCATGCCTCCAATATTAACGCAAAAACGATGATTTCGCTCCCATATTGAATACCCCTCTATTTAGGGTAAGACACTGTATGTTGCACTAGTTTTTTTTTCACATCGCCTGAGCAAAAGGACCTTGAAACATCAACATATTTATTATGTTTTAATAATTAATACACAATACTTCTATGAAACGAGTACTACCTACCTTCTTCCATATGGGGTTCATTGGCCCCTAAAGGAAAATGTGTCCCCATACATGTGCCTTAAAGAGGGGACACATATCTGAATTACCACTTGAAATGATTGACTGTCAAACCACAAAATTATATATATATTGTTTCTAGAAGTGATGGAGCGGCGCCTTCAGTATGTCAATGTTAAATAAGACCTCTGCAATAGATCTTAAAGCAAATGTACATACAGTCTTTAGAGTCCCAAGGCATACTTGCCGATATTCAGCTCCCTCCTTCCGGGAGGGAGCTGAATACCTGCATTCTGTGGGGGGCGTGGCCGGGCTATGATGCCGTTTTGGGGGCATGGCCGGGGTTGTGGCTGCACGATCGAGTCATCGTGACCCCGCCCCCTTTTCACAATGCCGGGAAAACGGCATTGTTAAGCAGGGGGCGGAGCCACGGTGACGCGATTCAAGGTGAATCGTGTCATCGGGCCCCCCCGCTGTGGGGTTTTTTAGTAGTAGTTCGGGGGGTAGGCGGCAGCTGGGAGGCTTGCCTGAATATCCGGGGGGTCGGGAGCGGCACCCGATCTTTTCGGAGGCTCCCGACCAAATCGGGAGGGTAGGCAAGCCTGGTCCCAAGGTAATCTCCATGATAATCATCCCACGTTGTTTTTATCTCAAAGAAAATAAAAAGACAAAAACATAGTGTAACCTGTCATGCAATAGAGAAGTGATTGGTATAACCAGATGACAGTGTAGAAAGCACTCCACATGTGCTCTTAGTAACTGTTGTAAAGCACCAGTACCCATTCAGATAAAAAAAGTAATCAGTAAGCTTATCTGTCCCAATGCAATGGAGGTGTACCAGGAGGTTCAATTCTCTGTGTCAACACATTTCGTCCCTCTGGGTTTCTGGGGACCTCTTCATGAGTAAAATAAACGATAGGGATAGTCCAGTGTGACTCCAATATTTATACCCATATCTATGGGATTCATTATTCATACCAGGTGAGCATTAGCGGCAGCAAGCGCAGTTCGCGCATGTGTGGGAGTTCTAAGTCCCCACGTGAATATGTTAAACATAGTGCATTCTTGCACTTCATAGACCTTAAGTGTGGCATTTGACACAATGCATTGTATTACAAACGAGGCATCACTTTTGTCTCTAGTGTAAATTTCCTCTCATGTAATCCTTATCTAGGATGGCAGCCATTTTTGTGTATACCATGGAGGCCACCATTTTTGCTGAGTCTAAGATACATATACACATAGAGCTTATTGTCAGGCAGCGCTAATCCGGACTGGAAAAAAAACAGCATATACAGAATAGGACCCTTAATATCCGCGGACACAGACAATAACTAGTGCCAATAGTAATATACAGAAATAAGAATAAATAAATAAATAGAACCTATATTACACCCAGGTATTTTCATAAATAAACAATATAAATGAATGAATAAATAAAAAACCTATAGTTTGTCTGAAGCAGCAATAGGAATTATAAATATAAGAGGACCAGAATTCTAAAAATGTATTAAAAATACATTAAAAACAACTACTATAAATTAATTAATAATGGGGAAACACAGATATTAAAAAAGTAATGAGAGGGACAGTTTTTAAAAGATTTTTAAAAATATATTTTAGAGAAAAAGAGCAATTTCATAGCATACATTTAGGCCATTGGGGGCAAGTGTATCCAATGTATATATCCCGTACATTTCACGTCTTGCTAATGTATTATCACGATCCCAAATTTACATGTTTAATACCCTTAAAGCTCAACTGGTTCAAATTAGAATTATGACACCTATTAAGCTAAGGCAGCGTGGTGGCACACTTGTCCAAAAATATTTAATGAGAAATCAATAGAAGTGACTAATATGGGAAATAATCTAGACAAGAAATTCTGGGAACTAGAGAAAATGCTGGTCAAAGAAACAAAAATATTTTGGGATATTGCAGGTCTGGAGCAATATTTAAAAGTTAATAGAATTCCACATGGTTTAAGAATTAAAAAAAACACACACATTTGGGTTAGAGAATGAGTCTTTCATTAATAATTGGGAAATGATTCTTAATGAATGTTCCACTAAATTAATTCAATTAATTATACAGGAAAAGAAAAAAGATCTTGTGTCCATTGAAACAGAAATCAAAATCAAGGATCAAAAGCGTGAACCCTTAAAAAACAATGAGGATTTTAAAATAAATGAAGAGGTTCTCCTTAAAAAAGTTGAAAATATAAAAAGGGAGGTCATAAACAGGTAGGAGATTTTTTTTTTTAGAGATAAGCAAGATTATCTCAATAATAGGATAATGAAAAGGACTAATACGGATTTGAATAAATATAAGAAAAGACCTTATGTTGAACCCAGACAATATGAGGAATGGAAAACGGTGGCATTTAAACCAAAAAATATGAGATATGGTAAGAACTTACCATTGTTTTCTCTAATTCTACGAAGTCCATAGGGTTCCACAGGATACCTTGGGGTATAGGTGATGACGTCAGTAAGGTAAGCATCCTGTATGTCCAACGACACCATGTAATCCCCAGGTTCCAGTGCCAGAATGATGGACCGTAGGGTCTCCATCCGAAACCTCGGCACCCGCAAAGACTTGTTGAGTGCTTTGAGGTTGAGGATCGAACGATACGACCCATTGGGTTTCTGCACCAAAAACAGATTGGAATAGAAACCCTGGCCCCTCTGGGAGAATGGAACAGGCACTATAACTCCAGCCTGGAGCATAGTGTGCAAAACTCTCTGCAGTTCCATGGCTTTGTTCCAGTCTGATGGAAGAGCCGTGGAGGTGAATCGAGATGGGGGCCTGCACCGAAAGGAGAGGGCGTACCCGTGAGAAACCACCTCAAGAACCCAAGTGTCTGTCGTGGTAACCGACCAACACTGGGTGAACTGCACCAGGCGGCCTCCCACTTTGGGATTCCCCAAAGGGAGGCCCGGACCGTCAGGCTGCAGGCTTGGCATCTGGCTTAGGGGCCAGACGTCTGGTACTTCAGGCCTGTTTCCGGGGCTTGGCCAATTTTTTTGGGCCAGCCTGTCTGGGAAAAGACTGCATCTTAGGCCTACCCAGGGCCCTGTAAGGCCGAAAGGACGACGTACCTTAACCAGAAGGAACCACAGCAGATGGATGATATGCCGATTTGGCTGCCGCCAGCTTGGCTACGATTTTGTCCAGATCCAGACCAAAGAGGACTTCTCTTTAAAAGGCAAAGCTTCCAAGCCCTTCTTGGAATCAGCATCCGCCTTCCAAGATCGCAACAATAAGGCGCAACGAGCAGCTACAGCTGCTGAAGAAATCCGAGATGCCAGGGTACTGATATCCATGGCCGCTTCATTGATATAAGTGTCCGAGTCCCAGAGATTGCCTATCAACTCAGTCTGTTCAGCCAAACAGTTGGAATCAAGAGACGCCTCCAAACTATCAGCCCAGTGCTCCATATCTCTGGCTACCCAACAAATGGCCATAGCCAGCCAAGCTGCCCCTCCCCGCAAGGGAATAAATGGACTTTAGGCAGATCTCTAACTTATGGTCCGTAGCATCCTTCAAGGAAGACATGGTGGGCATGGGCAATGTGGCACTTTCGACTAGGCGTGTCACATGAGAATCCACCTGTGGATGGGATTCCCACTTAGAAAAATAATTATCCACAAACAGATAAGCCACTGCCAAGCGTCTCTGAGGCTGATACCGTTTGCCCGGATTTTTCCACGCCTCCTCTAAATGGTCCACTAACTGACCCGAAAGAGGAAACACTGTGGCGTCACCCTTAATATCCTTAAAAAAGGCATATTTAGATTTGGAGACTGGAGTATTATCATCCTCAATCACTAAAGCTGTGAGGATTGCCCGAATAAGTCCAGGAATATAAACCTTGGACCTAGCGTCCGACTCTTTAGTATGGAGAGGTTCCTTGTCCGAAAGATCCAGAATCTCCCCATCATCAGACGTCACGTAGTCATTCTCATAAGGAGCAGACAGAGATGCCACCGGCCGATAATGTGGACTCAACACTGACTCCCCTTGTAAGACGTCCGACAAGTGATGTACAGAACTTGTGGGAGATTAACCCACACAGGCTCCGGAGAGACTGTGTGGTATAATCAATTGTCTTGGGAAACCCTGCATGGGAGACGACACCACTGACTGCTGGGACAATCCCATCTGTGAGAATACAGGCTGTGGAGCTAACTGGCCCACAAGGGTTGTAAGAACCTTGGCAAAACAAGCCCAGGGCAGCTCCTGTACCAGGGCCGTGACAGTAATTGGCCGCGCCAATAAATAACACTGCTGACATAGCCCTTCCGCGCTACCCTCCCCCTCCGCTATTGGTACCTTACATGTATTACACATAAGCTGGAGAGGAAAGTCACTCTCAGACATGATGGTAAGTATGTGATCCCTCTCACTGATACTTGTTAGTATAGTGTGAGACCACCCTGCAATCACCACACCAAAAGGGTTTTAGCAGAAAAAGATCAGGGACAGTGAAATGGCTGACAGTAGAAAATGAAAGTACTGGCAGCAGCGCTAGCAGAAGGCACATACAATACAAAGAAAATCAATTCCTGCACTATGAGCGCTGATAATCAACTACGCAGACAAGGAGCCTGGTAGGACACAGCGCTGCATACACAGACCTGAACCAAACGGAGCAGAGGTATGCCGGGGGAACAAAACCGCGATGCCATCGCTTCAAAGCTTCCAGCAGCATTCACCATGCGTCTTGTAAAGATGGCGATGGAGGAGCATAGAGGAGGCCGGCCTGGTGGAGGAGCGCTGCCACAGGGCCAGTCAGAACAGTGCAGAGAGGGCTGTGTGCAGCAGGGGAGGCGCCGGCTGTGTACAGGGAAGGCACGTTCTCTTGCCATGCAATTAACACCTGGGATGCCGCAGCGCTACCGCTCAGCCATGGTCTGCTGTCCCAGGGGGATAGTGGAAGCATAGGTTAGGTACCTGGCTCCACGCTGCAGCCAGTCCCCAGGGAGCCCCCTGCCTGGGGACTCTGGACCATGTTTCAGCAGGGTCCCACTGTGGGACCCCGCTGCAGGGTCCCACTGCGGGACCCCGCTGCTTACCTGCTGCCCCTTTGGATCCGGCCATGGTCCCAAACATCTGGGGTCACCAAAAGCTGTGACCCCAGATGCTTACCAGCATCCCCGGATCGGTACCGGCTTTCTGCTACCCACAGGGGTGTAGGGAAGGCAGCATGGACGTCAGCACTGACTGTCCATGCTGTACTTCCAGATGTGCAGCCACAGCTGCATTGAAGAAAACTTCAGGGGCTCTTCTTAGCCCCGCTCTAACATGTGCATCCGACTCCGGCCGGGCACCAAACAAAACTGAGATGCCTTGGCTCAGGGACGGAGTATAGGAGGGGGACCCTAGTGCATCCTGCGAGGCTGAAAACTTAACTCTATGGTGCCCAATGCCTGACGTCATCACTTATACCCCAAGGTATCCTGTGGATACTCTATGGACCCTGATGTAGAAAGACAGCAATTGCAGGACTCTCCAAAAAATAGAAAATACCTATTTCACCTTTAGGAATAGATATTCGGCCCTCGCTCGTTTGGGTTCGAAGTCTGACAGTGATTTTTTATCCCCGGGTACACCCTATTGGAGGGACCGCTACAAAAGAAATGCGGTAAACGAAATCACACAAAGAGCTTCACCCATCAAAAGACATATAGTAGAAGAAGAGGGAGAAGAGGGGGACAATCTAAATCAGAATTACTGAAAAAGAAATATGTTCTGAATGAGAATAAGGACCAAAAAGAACAAGGGGTATTTAATTTGTCTAGTAAACTTCTTTCGGATTCACAAATTAAACTCCAAACCAAAGGATTGTGCTTTGCTCCAGCAACTAGGCCAAATAATTTTCAATCTATATAGATCTAAATAAATATGTGAGAAAACTCATCCATAAGAGACACTTTTTAAAGGCAGAAACTTGTATTATTAAGAACTATGAACTCACTATTAACAAATCTGATTTAAAATTTTGATCTACATTTTACCCCTTGGAATCTAAAAGCAGCCAAATAGAAATGTTTTATGAGCTAGTGAAAAAGGACATATGCAAAGATCCCATCTCTCCAAAAATAAAAGACAATCTCACGAAATTTGAGAAACAGGCGCTGAAACAACTGAAACAAGATTAATTTATAGTTATAAAACCTGCTGACAAAGGGGGGGACTTGTAGTCATGAACCGTACTGACTATGAGTCAGAAGCACTGAGACTATTTAATGTCATGAGTTCATACAGAACTCTTAAGAAAGACCCTACTCCTGAATTTGTATCTCATCTTAGAGATCTAATTTTGAAGGACTTAGAAATGGCATTTTAAGTAAAGATGAATTCCAACATCTTATTATTAATAATCCCAATATTCCAATCTTTTATTTAATGCCAAAAATACATAAGAGTCTTGCTAAACCACCGGGCAGACCAATTATTGCAGGCATTAACTCTGCTATGATCCATATTTCTGAATATGTAGAATTTTTTCTGAATAAATATGTTAAGAATTGAAAATCATATGTAAAAGATACGACAGCCATTTTACAAAAATTTGAAGATTTTACCTGGCAGGATGACTTTAGGTTGGTTACGATTGATGTACAATCTCTTTACACCAGAATAGTACACACCAAAAGGTATAGAAACTAGTCTGGAATTTATGAAATTGGATTCAGACCTAGAGGAAAATCACAGGGATTGTATTGGATGATTGATGGAATTTATTTTAAAGCATAACTACTTTAGATTTTTAGAAGAATTTTATTTGCAAACATGTGGGACCATGATGGGGATGGTGTCTGCACTGAGTTTTGCGAATTTGCACATGGGAAGTTGGGAAAATGAAAATATATAAAAGAATAACCCTTTCCTGGAACACATAATATTATACCAACGATACATAGATGATATCCTAATTGTTTGGAGAGGAGACAAAGAAGTATTTGAGAAGTTTATTTGACATATCAGTAATAATACATATAACCTCACCTTTACCTATAAATTTGACAGTGAAGAAATAGAATATCTAGATCTAGTCTTATTGGCTAAGAATAATGTGGTAGAGACCAAAAACTATATTAAAAAGGTTGATAAAACAGTTATTTACACTACAAATGTGGCCACAAGAAAAGCTGTACAACTAACATTCCCTATTCTCAGTTCTGTAGAATAAACAGGAACTGTAGTAATCAAGAATCATGTAAAGATCAACTAGAATTTTATGCATCCAGATTCATAGAAAGGGGATATCCTCAAGATCTTGTTCAGCAGGCTCTTATTAAAACTTAATCATCAGAAAGATTAGATCTTTTAGATTAGAAGAATAAGAATGTACTCATTAATAAAGAGAATTTCAGTTTTATTACTATGTTTAGCCAAGGAGAAAGCAAAATTAAAGCTTATTTTCTTAAACACTGGAATGTTTTGCAAATGGATGAAGTTTTGAACACCGTCTTACCACCAAAGCCGAAAATAGTCTTTTAAAAAAGTTAGGAACTTGAAAGATTCTAGCCGCCAGTATACTCAGTGCGGTTCCCAGCATGAATTAATTAGGTTGGCTTGCAAAGCCAAAAGGATTTATAAATGTAACCATTGTTGTTATTGCAAGTTCACTAGTCGAGAAAATAAACTCTTTCGCAATAGAAAGGGTGAGGAGTATAAGATAAAATAAATTATTAACTGTTCTAGCACATATGTAGTTTATCTGATTGAGTGTTCCTGTGGTCTTGGGTATATAGGAAAGACAAAAAACTCTTGAGATAACAGATTCAGGAACAGTTAAGGAGTATTCGTTATAAGTTGGAGAATCATTCAATACCTAGGCATTTTAATAGGTGTCATAATTCTGATGTGAACCACTTGAGCTTTAATGGTATTGAACATATAAAATTGGGACATAGGGGTGGAGATCTTGATAATACATTAGCAAGATGTGAAATGTACTGGATATATACATTGGATACACGTGCCCCCAATGGCCTAAATGAAGGTATGAAATTGCTCCTTTTCTCTAAAAAATATTTTTCAAAATCTTTTAAAAAACTGTCCCTTTCATTACTTTTTTAATATCTGTGTTTCACCATTATTAATTATTTTATAGTAGTTGTTTTTAATGTATTTTTCAATTTTTTTTAGCATTCTGGTCCTCTTATATTAATTATTACTATTGCTACTTCAGACAAACTATAGGTTTTTTATTTATTCATTCATTTATATTGTTTATTTATGAAAATACCTGGGTGTAATATATGCTCTATTTATTTATTATTTTTATATCTGTATATTACTATTGGCACTATTTATTGTCAGTGTCCCCGGTTATTAAGGGTCCTATTCTGTATATGCTGTTTTTTATACAGTCCGGATTAGCGCTGCCCGACAATAAGCTCTATGTGTATATGTATCTTAGACTCAGCAAAAATGGCGGCCTCCATGGTATACACAAAAATGGCTGCCATCCTAGATAAGGATTACATGAGAGGAAATTTACACTAGAGGCAAAAGTGATGCCTTGTTTGAATTACAATGCATTGTGGCAAATGCCACACTTAAGGTCTGTGAAGTGCAAGAATGCACTATGTTTAACATATTCACGTGGGGACTTAGAACTCCTGCACATGCGTGAACTGCGCTTGCTGCCGCTAATGCTCACCTGGTATGAATAATGAATCACATAGATAGGGGTATAAATATTGGAGTCACACTGGACTATCCCTATCGTTTATTTTACTCCTGAAGATGTCCCCAGAGACCCAGAGGGACGAAATGCATTGAGACAGAGAATTGAACCTCCTGGTACACCTCCATTGCATTGGGACAGATAAGCTTACTGATTACTTTTTTTATCTGAATGGGTACTGGTGCTTTACAACAGTTATTAAGAGCACATGTGGAGTGCTTTCTACTCTGTCATCTTCAATCTACCAATCACTTCTCTATTGCATGACAGGTTACACTATGTTTTTGTCTTTTTATTTTCTTTGAGATAAAAACAACGTAGGATGATTATCGTGGAGATTACCTTGGGACTCTAAAGACTGTATGGACATTTTCTGTAAGATCTATTGCAGATGTCTAACTCTAAGATTGACAAACTGAAGGCGCCGCTCCATCACTTCTAGAAACTATTTTCTTCATATGGTTTTTCTGAATAGATCATATCCAGGAAGGATTGGCAGCCACCTTACGAGGGAGTGTTTTCTGGTTATTTGTTTGTGTTTGCTTATACGTTAGTTTGACTTTTTAGCTTTAGTGAGCCACTTACACCACTTTTTTCACATATATATATATATATATATATATACACTGTATAGAGAGAGAGAGAGAGAGAATCAAAATCTGCACTCTGAATAATCAAATTAGTGATGGGTGCTCAGTCATTTGAGATAATTAAAATAGTACAGTAAACACTGAAAAAAACAGCACTCCAAATAACTATGCCAAAATGTAATTTATGAATAATGCATGCTCATAAAACAGCCTCCAGTGTAATTCTTTAGTCACAAATTAAAGTGCAACATCCAAAAAATAGCATCAGTAATACATAACGAACATCATCTGCCTGGAGCCGGTACAGCAGGAATTAATCATCATATAAGGACAGCACGATGGCCGTTTCAGTGCCCACTATCACCTGCAACATGGGGCAAATCACAGTCTGGGCAAAAAATGGTACATTAGCACATGTGGAGGAAGGCCAGAACACAGGAGGTGTTTTGGGAATGCACAGGGAGAGATGGCTATGGGGGCAGGATGTAGGTGTGCAGGGCAGCAGCAGCAGTGGGGTGCAGACAAGTGGCAGTAGTGGAGCAGTGCACAGGGGCACCAGCTGGTAACAGTGGTGCTCACTAGTGCTGGGCATGCTTTTGAGAAAATAAGATACAGATGCATGGATGAATCAGTGAGATCCATCTATACATCTGTGTTAAAATTTGAATTTGTTTAAAATAAAAATTAAAAATGGGTATATGCCCCCTTCCAAACACATCCAGCATCGGATTTTTCACCGCCGGTCCTGGTTGTGAAAATACAGAGGACAAATTATGTAGGGGTCTCCCATATGAGGCACAACCAGCACCAGGCTAATCAGAATCAGTCCTGGTTGCCAAAATATGGGGGACAAACTATGTTGGGGTACCAAGTATTCATCGCAACCAACACTGGGCTCTGATCCCATCCTGGTTCTGGAAATACAGAAGAAAAAATGCATAGAGTCCCCCTGTATTTTCTAGAACCAGCACTGGATTTATTTAGCAGGGGGCTGATGCCACAGCCAGGAGAGACCTTTCACCAGGCCACCCAGCCAAAGCATCAACCCTGACCACTAATCATCTGAGGCCAGGGATCCCTGCGGAGCTAGGGACACCACCAATAAAGAGGTCCCCCTCTCCATGGCACCCCAGGCCTAGGCTGATAGCCCGGGGCTTTTCCCAGCATCCATGGGTTGGTGGGTGTTCGGTTGATAGTGTAATGTGGTATAAAAAATAGAAATATAATATTGTCTTTTGCAGTAGAATTATAGGTCCCAGCAAGCCTCCCCTGCATGCTGGTACTTAAAGAACCACAAGTACCACCCAGCGGGGCATTAATGGCATTTCATGCAATGTAAAAGAGATATATAAAAAAGCAGATACCATTTGATTTATTAATTTATTGTGCTGCACCTTCACCTTGGGGGCAGAAGCCTTTAAGCATTTTTACATGGCTGCTGCCTACCCAAGACTTCTGCGGCTACTTCCCCTGGAAGGCGCTGCCCATCCAGTGCTTCACTGGCATCTTCTCTCTTCGGCAGCTCTTCACTGCTGCCACTCTGCTGATGGACTGGCCTGACGGTGCCATGTGGCTTTATAAAAGCCAACTGAGGGGGTGGGTCGATGATGTTGCAAGCCTTAATTGGCATGCGGTGGCCATTTTAAATTTCCAAAATTGCACTGAGGCACCATTTTTTAAATCTACATCTCATATTTGCATATCTCAACATTGAAATCAATGGTGAGAACTGCTTATTGGCTGACAAGTGGAAGACCTGCCTCTGTCAGTCAATGAGTACTCAGTGGTGGGTTTTCCAGAGTGAAATCCCACTGCTGAGCTCTCATTCACATAGTACTGGTCTTAGAGGACTGTACTAAATTAAGTGGGTCCACATATTCCATTTTTTCATTTTGCCAAGACCAGGGATTGCCTACTTTAAAGCGAAGAGGACTGATCCATGCACAGGAGAATGTGAGTATGTTTATTTTTTTTTAGGTACCCTATGGATAATTTACTGGAGAAGGGGACTGATGGCTACAGGAAAACAAAGGTGAGTATGTGGTGTGTACATGTGTGAGTGCATGCATGCCTTAATAAACTTTACTTTGTACAGTGTGTGTAATTTGTTTATTTTAATATTTATTTTGCTGTAGAACCAGTGGCAAATGCAGGATTTCTAGAGGGGGGTTTCCAAATGCTTGATTTTATAGTGAGTGTGGCAAGTCCATGAAGAGGGTAGAATTAGCACTTAGCCAGCTTTAAAATGTGTCAAACAAAGTGTATTGTGTGTCATAATTCCAGCATATACAGGGCCAGTGATCACAGTAAGCTATTAGATGCAGCAGTGTGTCCATCCTGCCTGAGCTGAATGTATTTATTTTAGATGAGGGCACCATTCCAAGAACATGCAGCACTAGTAATATTCTACTATATTACTATATCTATTGAGGTAATGGTGTGGGCTAGGGAGAGGGGTTTCCAGGCAGATGGAAACCCCCCTGTGTTTGCCTATGAGAACTACAGGTACCAGCGGGCCCATAATGCCTCGCTGGCTGTTACTTGATTCACTAAGTACCAGCAAGCAGGAGTGGGGAGGCTTGCTGGGAACTGTAGTTCCACAGCAAAAGACAATATTTAACTATTTTCTACACCACATTAAACTATCAACCTGGCACCCACAGCCCCAGGGGTGCCGTGGATAGCCCCGAGCTATCAGCCTAAGCCAGAAGTTCCCTTAAGAGGGGGACCCATTTGTTGGGGCATCCCTAGCTCTGGAGGTATCCTTGGCCTTGGCTGACTAGTGGACAGGGGGGCCCAGGGAAATGGCTTCCCTGGTATGTCATCAGCCCCCCCACTAGAAAGGCTCCAGTGCTGGTGCTGGAAAATACAGGGGAACCCTACTATTTTTTTCCACTGTATTTCCAGATCCAGGATTAGCACAGAGCCCAGTGCTGGTTGCATAGAATACTTGGGACCCCTACATCATTTGTCCCCCATATTTTGGCAACCATGGCAACCAGGACTGGTTTTGATCAGCCTTGTGCTGGTTGTTCTTAATACGGAGGACCCATTTGTCAATTGTCCTCCATGTTTTGTACAACCAGAACTTGGTACCTAAAAGCCCGGTGCTGGTTGCTCTTTTGGCGGGAGAAGGAATGCTGTTTTTTTATAACATGTTAATTTTTTTTACACACAGACGCAAGCTTCATAAGCCTACATCTGTTGAATATTCCAGCGACCTCCCCTGGGTCCTACGGCCTACTGCCTAGGCTGCAGCAGCCACACTGCCACCTGCTTTCTGCCTTGGCTCTCAGCTGCAGCTAATGCCTGCTTCCTCCCTCCGGGTCCCAGCCACAGCAAATGCTGGGTTCCTTCCCCCTAGTTCCAGCCCCCACTACTGCCCACAAAGGATAGCCAACTTGGTCGACCGAAGTGAAGCCACACTGAGTACATCTGCTGGAGGCTCCTACTGAGGCTGCGCAAGGAATTGAATCTTCCTATCTTTATAATGGCATATTCATAAGGTAATAATTTGAAAACTGTAACTTTCTCAATTACCTGAACCATAGGAGGCCCTACCCTGTAACAAAAGCTACCTATAAAAAGAAAACAAGTCTCAATTTGCCATCTACCCCAAAATATGCCTTCCCTAATATCCCCCATAGAGAACAGCAGAAAAGTAGTCCTAACTGAGAGTTAGAAAAATAACTGACAGGTGGAAGTTTAGATTACTCCCAAATCCTCATTCTTTATGTTTTTGCCCTAAAATTTGGCATGCAGCACTGAGCAACAGTTCTACCCACCATTGCCATTTTTCAACTTGATACCTCCATTAGCTTTTGAAGTGTAGCCCCTTAAACTCTATGCACCCCATCACAATTCTCTATGGAGAAATATTTTTTTTTCTATTGAATTTTGGGTGGGTCTGAGAACCAGACCCACTCAAAATTCCATATACGAGTTTAGATCCAAGTCTGGCTCGGGTTTTCCTGCGTGACTTGGATCTCAAACTGTGGCAAAACATAATCATCCCGCTGTCTGATTCTCATTGGTTTTGGATTGTATAAAAGTCCCTCCCCCAGGTGATCTGCACAATTTGATTGCAGAGTTTTGGGCTGTGAGGGCTTTTCTTCATCCAAGAGGGGCTGCCGTGTCTATCCTAGGGCAATGGCTGCTGTGTCCATCCAGGGGCTGCTGTGTCCATCCAGAGATGGGACTGTTGTGTCCATCCAGGGCAAGGGCTTCTGTGTCCATCCAGGGCAGGGGCTGCTGTGTCCATCCAGGGGTTTAAGTGTCCATCCAAGGATTGCTGTGTCAATCTAAGTGCAGTGGAGCAGCTGTGTCCATCCAGGGTTTGCTGTGTCCATCCAGGGGCTGCTGTGTCCATCCAGGGCTGAGACTGTTGTGTCCATCCAGGGCAGGGGCTTCTCTGTCCATCCAGTGCAGTGGCTGCTGTGTCCATCCAGGGGTTTCAGCGTCCATCAAGGGGTTGCTGTGTCCATCCAAGGCAGGGGCTGCTGTGTCCATCCAGGGGTTTCAGTGTCCATCCAAGGATTGCTGTGTCCATCTAAGTGCAGTGGAGCTGCTGTGTCCATCCAGGGATTGCTGTGTCCATCCAGGGGCTGCTGTGTCCATCAGGGTCTGTCCATCCAAGGGTGCCCTATGTATAATAAAATAAAAGATAATGATAATATAATTAATTATTTATAAAAATATAATATAGTATATTTTTTTATTTGTGCTGTACCCCAGTTTACTGTAATATTATTATTTCTTTTTATTGTGATGCTGCCTGTCAGATCACAGTGTAATATTGATATACATATAGTTTGTGACACTAAGTGGTAGCGCAGTGTATAATAAATATTGTAACACTGTAAGTGGAAAATGCAGTGTATACATAAAAAATATTGTGAACTGTTAGTGGAAAACGCAGTGTATTTGTAAAAAAATCTTATCAAACTCTAAGTAGAAAAAGTAGTGTATTCATAAAAAATAGTGGAAAATGCAGTGTTTTTTTTAAAAACATTGTGACACTGTAAGTGGAAATTGCAGTGTATTCAAAAAAATATTGACACTGTTAGTGGAAATGCAGTGAATTTGTAAAAAATACTGTCACACTGTAAGTGGAACATGCAGTGTATTTGTAAAAAATATTGTCATACTCTTAGTGTAAACGCAGTGTATTCATAAAACATATTGTGACACTGTAAGTGGTAGTGCAATGTGTTATTATTTTCTTATTCATAAAAAAATCTTGTGACACTGAAGGTGGAAAATGCAGTGTATTTGTAAAAAATTGTGTCATGCAGTAAGTGGAAATTGCAGTGTATTTAAAAAATATTGACACTTAGTGGAAATGCAGTGTATGTGTAAAAAAATATTCTCACACTTTTAGTGTAAACGCCGTGTATTCGTAAAAAATATTGTGACACTGTAAGTGGTAGCACAATATGTTATTATTTTCTTATTCATAAAAAATCTTGTGACACTGTAAGTGGAAACTTTTATGAATTTTACAATTTAAAAACACAAAGATAGCAATTAAAAAATGCAAATTTTGAGTTTTTCCTCAATCATGAATAAATGATTAGTCTACACACCAACTATAAGACCACAACAAAGTGTTAAATAACGTGCATAATATATTAAACATAATGACTTCACAAATACCTCAGCTGAGATTCAGATAAACATATTTTCAAAAAGTGAAAATAGAGGATATAGTTTAAAATATGGAATAAAGCAGCTTAAACAGCGTTCTCTGATTATAATGTCCCTACTCCCTACCCATGGCCCTTCTACCTGAATTTCAGCAAGTCAGAGGGGCAACTCCATGCAACCATATTCCAGAGTGCAGCAGCTTCTCCTGTAGCCCAGGTCAAAAGATGTGTAGGGGGTGTGGTGATGTGGACTAAAATCGAGCTCACATCCACTAAAGGGGACAATGAATCCCCAATCTAATAGGGAGCACAGCTGTAATTTATACACAACACAGGATGGGATGACAATATAGGCTTGGATGCTGTTATAATCTGGGTGATAGTATAGGCTGGGGTAACAATATAAACTGGGGTTATAGGTTAGGATACCACCATGGCGTAAAACCAGAAAAAGCCACATATTGGGTGTGGAATTATTTTAACCCAAATACTGACAACATTTGTGAAGGCATCTGTACCATTTGTAAAACCAAAATTAGTAGAGAATCAAGATAGGAACCTTAACCATCTAGGAAACTCCACCCTGTTATGTCATCTGCAGCACTTTCATCTGATCTTCTCATCATTATCCTCATTAGTGTTTCCATCCTCTTATTCACACAATATTAATTTGTCCCCCCTGGATCCACCATTACAGGCACCTATGTATTTTTTTTTTACTTAATTGCTGGTACGGGTCTTCCTCGTGGAATTTGAAATTCATTTTGATGAACATAATTTTTTCCGCATTTTTGGGAATTAGCCTCATAGACCAATCACTGACAAGGTTCCTGGCTGTGCTGAAAACTCTTTCTGAGTACACACTGGAGAGTGGCCAGCTCAAGTAAAGCAAAATCAGTTTGCGCAAGGGCCTCCAAATTACCTTTTTTTCCTGCCTGTAGTCAAACAGGCTATCTGAAATGCCTATTTGGATGTTATCATTAAACATTTTTAAACAGTCCTCAACCATTCTTTGAATGATGAGCATATCAAATGGAGTCACGGTAGAGGTGGCATTAATTGTAGGCAATCCTGACCTGAACAGATGCAAAAACTTGGTTGTGTTGACTCATCTGCATCACCAGTGGGTGTTTTGAAAGTTTAGTTTTTTCTCAGCAGATGCACTTGCTGGAAAACTGAAAGAGAAGCTATTGCTGTATCATGTGACACTTGAACTGTAAATTTGCTTATCAACAGCTCTTTACATCTATTCAGATCTGTGTGCACTGGAAAGAAGAAACAACATCTTCAACCCTTCTGGAATGAAAATCCACTCCCAGGAGCAGGCATGGCACTCAAGGATTCTCAATAAATACACAACGTAAGGCTTAAACCTTGACTCTGCAATCTTGCATTTGCTCTGTTCCACTTTTCTATCTGTGCTGGTTAAGTGGACAGTGGGTACAATGGCAGTTTGAAGGCCACTAACTAACTGTACAGGTTGGGAAAAAATTTAAAGTAGAATCTTTGCAAATAATTTAATAACAGTCAATTATTTAGGAAACCACTACTAGTAGTCTTCCTGGTCCCATTCTGGGATGAAAATCCACTCCCAGCAGCAGCAGGCATGGCACTCAAGGATTCTTTTGGGGCAAGGACTGATGTGAATGAGTAAAATACTTTTTGTAAATGACTTTCCACCTCCCCTTTCCTTCTCCAACATAAATTTACTTTAATTAAATTCAATCAACCCTTCCTGTCCCTGCCTCCAACTACATACATACTCCAACTCCCTCAGGCCTCTCTTGAATAATAAAAACATTTGTTTCTCGATGTGCCATGTTGGAAGTTGAACTGCCACGTGTTTGTGCCACCCACTGCTAACGCTTTGCTTAGTCAGACAGATAGATTGGTGCAAATTTTGGGCCCAAACTGGATGTAAACAATATAGTGAGCTGTGAGGATGTCAAAATTTTCTGTAAATGAGTGGAAATTAATGTAAGTGAGGTTAATAATACTGTAGGAGCAAATACAGGCCCAAATTATGTAAAGTTAGCTGTTTGTATGATTTTTTTAGAAAAAATACAGATCCAAAAACAAAAAGAAAACGAGCAAGGGCGGTTTTGTCAAACCAATACAGATCCAAAATACGAGGTGATACAGATCCAAAACAAAAACAAAAACATGGGGATTGGCGCACATCTTCACTTATAATATGTAACCAGAGTAGAGCGTCTCCTGATCAGTACATTGTGCTGGAAGCCACGGTGTACTGATCAATAGATGTTCTACTCTGGTTACCCAGGCAACTTTGCCAGCACACCTGTGCTACTTCATTCCCATTGATGACGTCATGACACATGCAATGCCCGATCCAAAGGTGTGAGATGGAGAATCGTCTGGCCTCTTCCAGGAGAATATCCCCCTATATAAGGTATGCATTTTCAATATTTGCACTTTGTTCGCTCTGATGAAAAGGCCTATGGGACCTTGAAACGTTTGTAATAAAGATACGTTATTCATCTATATGAAGTCTGTGTGAGTGCTGCCTGGTCTGCTATTATGGACATCAGTTCATATATATATATAATATATATATTGATAATTCCACACACTTTCATCATTGAAAAGATATGGTGCATGTTAGAAAAAAATCTGCAAAGAGTCCACCCAACAAAAAAGAAATCAGAAACCTGCACATCTATTATAGCTATTGAAAGAAAAAAAATAAAATAATAAAAAAAATATATATATATATATATATATATATATATATATATATATATATATTAGGGGTGAGCGAGTTCGGATTTCTGAAATCAGAACCCCCCTGAGCCCCACCGATCAGAGGCAGATCCGAGTCAGGCTCGACTTTTCCCACCTGACTCGGATCTGAAAACGAGGCAAAACGTCATCATCCCGCCTTCAGAGTCTCGCAGGTTTTGGATCCTATATAAGGTACCCGTGTCAGCATCATTTTCTCACTCGGCTGTGGACAGTGAAGAGGGAGGGTGGGAGTTAGGGCTGGCAGGGCTGGGCTGTGTAGTGTAGTGCAGAGTAGTGTTGTGCTGTGCTGTGCTGTGCTGCGCTGTGCTGCTGTTGTCCACTACTTCAAAGTCCATAGGGGCTGGCTGGACTGTGTTGTGAAGTCAGTTCTCCATAGGGGCTGTGTCCACTCCAAAGTCCTGTGCAGTGTCCCAGTCCTAAAGGGGTGCTGTAGTGTTGTCCCGGGGGTGCTCTGTCCATCACGGGTGCTCCCCCCAAGTGCTAAAAAAATAATATTTTTTCTGTGTTTGTGAATTGTGTGCGCAGTAGCTGCACGTGCATTAACAAAGTAGTGCCAAGCGTGCGCCTGTGTCATAAGTAAAGGGCCGGCTGGCTTGACCGTTAAAGGGTGCTGTAACCCCCAAAGTACACTCCTGTCCAAACCAAAAAAAAAATATTTTCTGTGTTTGTGAATTGTGTGCGCAGTAGCCGCATGTGCATCAACAAAGGAGCAGCGCCAAGCGTGCGCCTGTGTCCCTTAAGTAAAGAGCTGGCTGGCTCATTTCTTAAAGGCTGGTGTAACCCACAAAGTGCACTACTCTCCAGCAAAAATAAAAAAATATTTTCTGTGTTTAGCCGCACGTATATATCAAATCGATATAACATAAATTGAGGACCAAACTTTCTCCGATAAAAATAAAATAGAGAAAGATCAAGTACCACTTCCTCCTAGTGCTGAAGCTGCTGCCACTAGTCATGACATAGACGATAACATGCCATCAACATCGTTTGCCAAAGCCGATGCCCAATGTCATAATAGAGGGCACATACAATCCCAAATGACAAAGTTCAGGAAAATGACCTTGAAAAAAACATTTAAATCAGCTGAAGAGAAACGTAAACTTGCCAATATGCCATTTACGACACGGAGTGGCAAGGAACGGCTAAGGTCGATCACTAGTATGTTCATGACTAGTGGTTCAGCTTCACATGATGATGGAAGCCCTCCTCCCACTTAAAAAATCAAAAGAGTTAAGCTGGCAAAAGCACAGCAAAGAACTGTGCTTTCTAAGAAGATATCACAAATCCCCAAGGAGAGTCCAAGTGTGGTGGTGGTTGCGATGCCTGACCTTCCCAGCACTGAACGGGAAGAGGTTGCTCTTTCCACCATTTGCACGCCCCCTGCAAGAGCTGAAAGGAGCACCCACAGTCCACTTGCTGATATGCAAATTGAAGATGTCACTGTTGAAGTACAACAGGATGAGGATACTGGTGTATCTGGCGCTGAGGAGGAAGTTGGCGAGGAGGATTCTGATGGTGATGTGGTTTGTTTAAATCAGGCTCCGGGGGAGACAGTTGTTGTCCGTGGGATGAAAAAGCCCATCACGGTAATGCCTGGGCAGAAGACCAAACATTCCACCTCTTTGGTCTGGCAATATTTCTATCCAAATCCGGACAACAACTGTCTTGCCATATGTACCTTATGTAAAGGTGGAATAAGTAGGGGTAGGGACGTTAACCACCTAGGATCATCCTCCCTTATACGGCACCTGCAGCGCGTTCATAATAAGTTACTGTCAAGTTCAGAAACTTTGGCTAAGACCGTAAGCAGTCCAGGGACACCTAAATCCCGTTGTCCTGTTGTATCCAAGCGCCTGCAAACCACACCGTCAACTCCCTCCTCATCAATTTCCTCCTTAGTCAGGATCGGAAGTAGTCCTGCAGGCCATGTCACTGGCATGACTGACTCTCCTATCCCGGATTCCTCCGGAGGATCCTGCATTGCTACGCCTCCTGCTGCCGCTGCTGCTGTTGCTGCTGCTGGGAGTCGTTCATCATCCCAGAGAGGAAGTAGGAACACCACTACTTTTACTAAACAATTTACCCTCCAACAGTCCTTAGCGAGGAGGATGAAGTACAACAGCAGTCATCCTGAAGCAAAACGTATAACTGAGGCCTTGACTGCTATGTTGGTGTTAGACGTGCGTCCGATATCCGCCATTAGTGCAGTGGGATTTAGACAATTGATGGAGGTAGTGTGTCCCCGGTTCCAAATCCCATCTAGATTCCACTTCACTAGGCAGGCGATACCGAGACTGTACAGAAACGTCAGAAAAAGTGTCCTCAGTGTCCCGAAAAATGCCGTTGTACCCAATGTCCACTTAACCACGGACATGTGGACAAGTGGAACAGGGCAGACTAAGGACTATATGACTGTGACAGCCCACTGGGTAGATGTATCACCTTACGCAGCAACAGCAGCAGCGTCACCAGTAGCAGCATCTCAGAAACGCCAGCTCGTTCCAAGGCAGGCTACGCTGTGTATCACCGGTTTCAGTAAGAGGCACACCGCCGACAACCTCTTAGAGAAACTGAGGGAAATCATCGCCCAGTGGCTTACCCCACTTAGACTCTGCAGGGGATTTGTGATATCTGACAACGCCACCTATATTGTGCGGGCATTACATCTGGGCAAATTCCAGCATGTCCCATGTTTTGCTCACACAATAAACTTGGTGGTGCAGAATTTTCTGAAAAGCGACAGGGGCGTGCAGGAGACGCTTTGGGTGGCCCGAAAAATTTCTGGCCACTTTCGCCATTCAGCGACTGTGTGCCAAAGACTGGAGCGCCAGCAAACACTCTTGAACCTGCCCCGCCATCACCTGAAGCAAGAGGTTGTGACGCGGTGGAACTCAACCCTCTATATGCTTCAGAGGATGGAGGAGCAGCAAAAGGCCATTCAAGCCTATACATCCACCTATGACATAGGCAAAGGAGGGGGTATGCACCTGAATCAAGTGCAGTGGATAATGATTTCCGTGTTGTGCAAGGTTCTCCAGCCATTTGAACTTGCCACACGTGAAGTCAGTTCAGACACTGCCAGCTTGAGTCAGGTCATTCCCCTCATCAGGCTTTTGCAGAAGCAGCTGGAGAAAGTGAAGGAGGAGCTAAGACGGAGCGATTCGGCTCGTCATGTGGGACTTGTGGATGAAGCCCTTCATTCGCTTTGCCAGGATTCCAGGGTGGTCAATCTGTTGAAATCAGACCACTACATTTTGGCCACCATGCTAGATCCTAGGTTTAAAGCCTATGTGGTGTCTCTCTTTCCGGCCGACACAAGCCTGCAGAGGTGCAAAGACCTGCTGGTGAAGGACAATTCCATCTTGCACCTCTTTTTTTTTTTTTGCATTATGTACAGTTTGGGGCCTAGTTTTTCAAACTGCCATCCTGTCTGCCACTGCAGTATCACACCTAGATGGGTCACGTGTTTGTGCCGCCCACTCGTGTCGCTTAGCATAGTCATCCATCTACCTCAGTGCAACCTTTTGGACATAAAAACACTATTGTGAGGTGTGAGGTGTTCAGAATAGACTGGAAATGAGTGGAAATTAAGGTTATTGAGGTAATAATAGCATAGGAGCAGAAAAACCTACAAATTCAGTGATTTTAGCTGTTTTTATGCTTTTTTCAAAAAAATACAGATCCAAAACACAAAACCCAGAACCCAAAACACGGAAGGGTGGTTTTGGCAAAACCAATCCAGATCCAAAACACGAAGAAAGATCCAGATCCAAAACCAAAACACAAAACACGAAAAGTGGCCGGTGCACACCCCTAATATATATATATTGTGTTGCCATATATTTTAGCTAACATAACTTACATTACCTATATAAATACCTGCTGGGAAGCCAATCATCACTATACTGTACATCTGGGTAAAATCACAGCATAATCAAAACTACACCACCCATAATACATTGCAATCTACAGGAACTAGTCATAGTAGTTGCTAGGAAACAGCTATCAAAACATAATCTATGCCAGCACGACATTCACAGCAAACATAATTGCTCATTAAAAAATGTGTCACATAATTGCACTAACTCTGTGGTCTGATAATTGTGTTAGTTTATGTCATTTCTTTATAACGTTATTATGTGGATGAGATACCTGTATGGGATCTGCCTACTGAGTCTCTGGTTTCTCAGGAACTGTTATGACCACATCTGGTTTAGAGAGCAGTGCATTTTGGGAATTGTAGTACAATATTTTGAAATCTGTTTCAAAGCAACTAGAAGGACAGGTTCCTATGGATTGCAATGCATTATGGGAGTCATAATATAGAATAGGTTTTGATTTTACTCAGGTGTGCAGGGATTATTGGCTTCTCTGCAGGTAAAGTCAGTCATTTAGCTAAAGGACATTAGTAAAGAAAGGTGTCGAGTCACCCATATGCGGGTACAGTGACACATAGGTATGACAGTGCGGAGGCTGCTTAGGTCTGTGCCAAGGTAATTGTGCTGTATTGTTTGGCCTGTTAACCCTATGTGGTAATAAATACTTTTGCTATTTTTCGCATATATATCAGGTGTAGTGGCTGCTGAGTCTGTTATTGGCTCTATGTACAATATAAAATAAATTATTTTTTGAAAAGTATTTGCCCTACGGGGAGAAAAAAACAATTAGCTGGTGGGGTAATAAATCACTATTTGCATATGTGGAACTACTGATCCCAGTATGCCCTGGCCATAAACTACTTGGGTATTCTATTAGTTGTAGAACAAAAACTATTTAGCACACAAGCAACCTGTATTTATTACTCATACCCCTTACACACTTACAGCAATAACCCCGGTTACTGTGCAGTGTGAATGGGCCAGGATGACATAAGCAAGGTACCAACCCTGGTAACAAGCAGTCCTTAATAAACAGCAACATACAGTATTCAGTGTTATTAACATATTGCAACTATAGTAGTACAAACATAGATACATAGTAACATCGGACCATTGCATTGATTAGCCTGACATGTGCTGCCCTAAATAATCATTGTCCTGTATTTTTATGGCAATGACACTTATTGCTGCGTACATACACAGTGATCAGCCAGTGATACGATATTGCTTCCTGATCATCAGGCATTATACCTGGTGTGCTGGGTGATTGATATCGATCACCAAGCACACCACATACGGTACTTACTGGCAACTATAGCGACCTGAGATCAATGACCGCAAGTCTCTACAGTAACTTGCTCGATATCGAGCAAGTTGACCGGCATGCATGGCTGATGGACGATATTGCTATCATCAATACATGGCCATGCACCGCTGGTCGCAGGTAAGTTGGTAGGGTCCTTTTAAGAGTGATTTGAATGATATCGGTAACAATATTGTTTTTGTTAAAATTGGTATCTGTGTACGCACAATTACACTGCTCTGTCCAATAACGGATTGAGTTTATTTATTCACAGCACATATTGAGACTAAAGCTGGCCCCACACTAGACCAACTTACATCCAACCAGCCAACTAGTTGATTGGTTGGAATGAAAATCTGGTATGGTATGGGAGTAAATGATGATCAGCAATGTGCTCCTAAATGCTAGAAAACAGATGAAAATGGTCGTTCAGACAAGTTTGTTAAATGTTTGATCTAAAATATTTGTTCAAACTGCAGTTTTTGTCCATTTTCCGGCATTTGGGAGCAAATAGCTGATTGTCATTTGCTTTCATACCTTACCAGATTTTCATTTCAACCAATCAACTAGTTGGCCGGTTGGACAGATAGGGCCTGATTCAGACCCACTCGCGAGCGGCTGTCCGCTCGCAAGTGGGTCGATGTTATGGACTGAGCATGCGCACGACGGAGGGAGCTCCGTCGTGCGCATGCGCCAGACGCGACGAGCGAAGGAAAGTCCTTCGCTCGTTGTGTCCGATTAAAGGGGGCGTGCTGTCAGAAGCCGGCCCACTGACATCACTAGTGATGTCAGTGGGAGTGATTTTGGCTCTGATAGAGCCAAAATCACTCCGGAGCTTGCGGTTGAAAACCTCAACCGCAGGCTCCGGCTCGCAATTTCGATGGTCGCGATGGTCTCGACCATCGCGACCATCACAAAGCACGCTCGTATAGCCTGTGGGTGGTGACCCACAGCTATACGAGCGTCCAGCAGGACGCTCCTTGAAAATGGAGCCCGGCCCTCATTCAGAGCGTGCTCTCTGCTCAGAGCATACGGCTCTGAATGAGGGCCTTAATCTTTAGATGTGTGGCCTGGTTTAGGAGCTTACATTCGAATCATACTTAATGACTTGCTGCCTGCCCTGTCGGTGAAGGAGGGTGTGGCTTGGCCATAAGTGGGCAGTGCAGGAGGTGTGGCAGCTGGATTGCATTATCTTGGCCCCGCCCCTGCTATTTGGTGTGGATATTACTGGCACTGTAAAGTGGGGCTAATATGACACAATTCAGCAGGAATGTACTTCCCACTTTTGCTCAGTAAGTGGTTGGTAATGGGGGGAGCTGACATATTCGGGGGGGAGGGCATGGGGAGGTGCCAGCTGGTTCTGGGAGACTTGGTTACTCTTCTCTGTAATTGAAAGTGCCACTCAATTTTGTTAGCCTCCCGGCCATTCCGGGTGAGTAGGCAAATATGATTCTAATTTCTCTGGTCTTTTTAAAAAATAATTTTATATTATATCATTAATAATAATAAAGAATTTTCTAGCATATTACACTGCAACCAATACTGTGAATGAGACTCTAATAAGTGGTTGATTATACGATTTGATTATAAGATTTGAACACTGGGTCTCATTCAGACCCGCTCGCGAGCACTGTACACTCACAAACGGGTTGATGGTGCCCAAATGTTCATGCGCATGACGGGGCGCCTCCGTCGTGCACATGCGCGAGACCCGAATAACGATGGGGTAGCCATCATAATGGGTCTCGCACCAAAGGGGGCGTGCTGTCGATGGTGAGTGGCAGCACGCCAACTTTGGTGGGCGTGTCGGGGCCGTGGCTGCCCAGATGGAGGCGTTCCCATGGGAATGCCTACCATCTGGGTCCTGCCCCACTGACATCACTAGTGATGTCAGTGGGAGTGATTTTTGCTCTGATAGAGCCAAAATCACTCTAGGGCTTGCGGCAGCGAGACCCAGCTGCAGGGTCTCATCGCAAGCCCAATGGTTGCGATGGTCTTGACCATCGCGACCATCATCATGGACGCTCGCATAAGCTGTGGGTGGTAACCCACAGCTATGCGAGCGTCCAAAAGTCCGGACGGAAAAAAAAAAGCACGCCCTGATTCAGAGCAGCCGCTCATTCAGAGCGTCCGCCTCTAAATCAGGCCCACTGTAAGTAACTTAGGGCCTGATTCAGAGCCGTTCGCTATTTGTGGTCGTTCGTTCAAAAACAAGGGGTGGCTATTCAAATGATCCGTTCGCAAATTGCAGTCTGTTCCCACCTCTAAGTCTGAACGAGCGAGCAAAACATACGCTCGTTTTTTTGATAAAAACGCCCCCTGGCCGCACGCACCATACGTCATGTCCGCTATTTATTAGATTAATCGAGTACATCGTACAGCGTATGAACTGCTCGCTATTCTTGTGGTTGGTTTTTTCAACCGCTATTTTGCGAGCAGTTCTGAGTTAAAAAAAACCAAGTGACGTGGTCAATGACGCTGCTGTATTAATTATGCACTCCCTTAAAACGCCCGTTTTGACCTTTAAGCACGCCTGCGTTCGGATCTCCACTCCCCGTTTTCAAGCACCTTCCCCTGTTACCACACACATACGCCTCATTCTGTCACTCAAAATAGCAGGCCCTCGCTATATTGCGTACCAACGATTTTCGGCCGCACTGACTGGTTCGCGCATGCGTACTAAAAACCGTATGCATGCGCAGATGTGCAAACATCGCTCGGAACGAGCGTACTGCCGCGAGTGGCTCTGAATGAGGGCCTTAATGCTTTATACAGTGTATCTAACTCTAAAGGTGCTTACACACACAACAATTTTTTGAACGATTATCGTTAACGATATGGTTTATCATTCAATCTTTGAAAAAATTGTTCAATTTCTGAGTTAAAACGATGAACGATTATCGTTCATGCGCGTTCACATTTGTAGTTTCTAGTTCAGTCAGACTGACCAACTCAACGATTTTCAGTAATGGAATATGCAAAAATCGTTTGTAGTTAAAAAAAATCGTTCATTACATTTAGTAAATTATCGATTTTAGTAAACGATTTTTGTTCATTTTTCCCTTGAAAAAATGAATGAAAATTGTTTACTAAAACCGTTAATTTACTAAATCGCTGTGTGGTAGATGCACTGTCCTGTGGTTTGTTAAAGAATGCCAATGATCATCGGTTTTGACCGATGGTTTTAAAGCAGCAACTGAAATATATGAAAACCAGGCCGGATAAGCGTTTAATTCTGTTGCCACTATAAATCCATCCAACAATCATCGGTGTCTTTGCCAAACAGGACAAAAAAACTGGGTAAATACTAGATGGGCTGTGTACTCAGCCGATGGCAGAAGTGACGGACGATGTAATGTGCAGTCCATACACACCACACGATTTGGTAAACAACCTCACAATATATCATTTCCCCACCGCATGTAAATGCATGTCTGTCACATCCTCAGACTGAGCAGCATGTACAGCAGAGCGCTTATAGGGCCTGATTCAGACCCTATGGCAAGCACTTGAGTGCTCACAAGCGGGTCGATGGTGGGCTCTGCGCACGCGCAGCGGCAGCACTGCACCTGCACAAACCCTGGAGCGAGAGAGAAATTCTCTTGCTCCGTGGCTCACTACAAAAGGGGCGGCTGTCGATGTTGATCAACAGCTCGTCCATTTTGTAGACATGGCAGAAGGTGGTTTCACAAATGTAGGCGTTCCCAAGCAAATGCCTGCTCTTTGTGGGCGGCCCCACTGACATCACCAATGATGTCAGGGGAGAGCTTCCGGCTCTATTAAAGCCGGAAGCTCTCTGGGGCTTGCGGCCATGAGACCCCGATGGTCATGATGGTCTTGACCATCGCGACCATCTTCCTGGCTGCTCACAATAGCTGTGGGTGGTCACCCACAGCTAAACGATCAGTCAGACGGCTGCACAAATAAAAAAACCCTGACCCGTCTCTGAATCAGGCCCATAGTTCCTACATACTGAATGATCTATAAGATTTGTCATTACAATTCTTTGGGAAATTACAAATAGTTTAAAAAATGATAGTGTGTACCCAACTTTATTCTACCCCTACTGTGTAATGTCACAGCAATGTAAAGCTTATTACTGGCAGTAATTCACAGCACAGTCAGTTACAGTACAAAGTATGACAGGAAATATGAGTGACAGCCATGAGTGAGAGTAAATGCCAATATTATTCATACCTAATTGTCCTAGAATAGTTGTCATTTTCAGGGTAAATTTGTGGTTGCTGGGGAGTTATGGATGTTGCATTAGCCCAGTGCTTTCCAAACTCGGTCCTCAGGACCCCACATAGGGCCTGATTCAGAGCCGGACGCTCTGAATGAGCGCCCGCTCTGAATCAGGGCATTTTTTTTAATAGCGAAGCGGCCTTTTGGATGCTCACATACCTGTGGGTTGCCTGAGGACTGAGGGTCTCATTCAGACCCGCTCGCGAGCGCTGTACGCTCACTAGCGGGTCGATGTTACCCAAATGTGCATGCACACAATGGAGGCTGCTCCATCGTGCACATTCGCGAGACCCGGCGAGCGATGGTGATTGACAGCACGCCCTCTTTGGTGGGCATGACTGCCCAGACGGAGGCTTTCCCATGGGAATGCCTACTGTCTGGGTACGGCCCCACTGACATCACTAGTGTGGTCCGTGGGAGTGTTTTTGGCTCTAATAGGTCATAACCATCGCGACCATCTTTTTGGCCGCTCATCTTTTTGACCATCTTTTTGGACCACAGCTATGCGAGCGGCCAGGAGGCCACTCTAAATTTAGGTAGGCCGGCCCTGATTCAGAGCGAGCGCTCTGGTCAGAGCGTCTGGCTCTGAATCAGGCCCTGAGTTTGAGAATATGTGCAATACCCAATAAGGTTGCAGGGGGCACTGTTTGTTACAATTAGTGTATAGAGGTTATAGAAGGAATGCCTGAGGTGATTCTGTGCTCTCTAATTTTTGGGTTGTCCACCCACCTGCCACCAAGTTACTATATTGTATTGCATTATTATATATTGTTACTGTTGTTTGTGTTAACTTCTCATTCCATCTGTCATGGTAAGATGATATAAGGCAGCCATACAGTAGATGGCGTAACAGATAGCTTGGGGCACTACTTCTGATTTAGGCAGCTATGGTTTTACTTCACCCATGTGGGGGTCTGGTACTGTTTTATACTTATCACTAGTGTGCCGGGGACAGACAGCCACCACAGAAATGGTCCAATGATTTTAGGCTAGAACTAATTGCTGCTTCACACTATTACTGGCCATCATTGCTACATAATAAAAGCTGTAATATATTTGCACGTGACTATTTATTCTTATGGTATTTTTTGGTCATATGGAGTAATTGGGAGGATATACTGCTAGGCCATTTATCAAGAACCATTGTTGAAAGACTTAAAATGTGGAACGTATTTGAAATAAACCTCTTTAGTACAATAGAAGAAATATAATTATGCAACAATATTTTTTATAAAACATTAAATACCCCATGCAGTATTTAAAAATTAAGCTCAATATGAAAATCTTTATTACAGTTATCTATTTATTCATTACTATTGTATTCCAAACAAATTTCACAGAATGTGGATTAAAATATTTTCATTTTCTAAGTGTTTTTTAGATTGAAAGCTCTGACGAGCAGGGCCCTCTTCCCCATGTGCTTTTACTACCCTCACTTATATCCTTATGTTTTGATTACACACAGATTGTGCCCTGATCAGATTTCATCTCAGAGACCAAAAAACAGCGACACAAATCACTGCGCTACTAATTGGAGAACGACACAAATCACTGCACTACTAATAGGAGAGTGACACAAATCACTGCACTACTAATAGGAGAGTTGCACAAATCACTACGCTACTAATAGGAGAGTGACACAAATCACTGCACTACTAATAGGAGAGCGACACAAATCACTGCGCTACTAAATAGGAGAGCGACACAAATCACTTCGCTACTAATAGGAGAGTGACACAAATCACTGCGCTACTAATAGAAGAGCGACACAAATCACTGCGATACTAATAGGAGAGTGACACAAATCACTGCGATACTAATAGGAGAGTGACACAAATCACTGCGATACTAATAGGAGAGTGACACAAATCACCGCGCAACTAATAGGAGAGAGAAACAAATCACCATGCTACTAAGAGGAGAGTGACACAAATCACCGCGCTACTAATGGGAGAGTGACACAAATCACTGTGCTACTAATAGGAGAGCGACACAAATCACTGCGCTACTGATAGGAGAGCAACACAAGTCACTGCACTACTAATAGGAGAGTGACACAAATCTCTGCGCTACTAATAGGAGAGTGACACAAATCACTGCGCTTCTAAATAGGAGAGTGACACAAATCACTGCGCTACTAAATAGGAGAGTGACCCAAATCACTGCGCTACTAATAGGAGATCGACACAAATCACTGCGCTACTAGATAGGAGAGCGACACAAATCACTGCACTACTAATAGGAGAGTGACACAAATCACTGTGCTACTAATAGGAGAGCGACACAAATCACTACACTACTAATAGGAGAGTGACACAAATCACTGCGCTACTAATAGGAGAGTGACACAAATCACTGCACTACTAATAGGAGAGAGACACAAATCACTGCGCTACTAATAGGAGAGCGACACAAATCACTGCGCTACTAATAGGAGAGCGACACAAATCACTGCGCTACTAATAGGAGAGCGACACAAATCACTGCACTACTAATAGGAGAGCGACACAAATCACTGCACTACTGATAGGAGAGTGACACAAATCACTGCACTACTAATAGGAGACTGACACAAATCACTGCACTACTAACAGGAGAGTGACACAAATCACTGCACTACTAATAGGAGAGTGACACAAATCACTGCACTACTAATAGGAGAGCGACATAAATCACTGCACTACTAATAGGAGAGTGACACAAATCACTGCACTACTAATAGGAGAGCGACATAAATCACTGCGCTACTAATAGGAGAGCGACATAAATCACTGCGCTACTAATAGGAGAGCGAAATAAATCACTGCGCTACTAATAGGAGAGCAACACAAATCTCTGCGCTACTAATAGGAGAGCAACACAAATCACTGCGCTACTAAATAGTAGTAAAGTAACAAAAATGAAATTACTGGAAATAATTAAATGTATTTATATTTTAGCACAACTTTCGGCATGATTCAGCAAGGATCACAAGTGATAATACGTACGCAGATGGCCGATTGTTGCGTGCTGCACATGCGAAAGCATCAGTGTGCGTGAAGGCTCCACTGCGATTTGGAATGTGATTGCAGTAACCACGCAGACCCATCGCAGAGTGATTGACAGGAAGTACCATTTGGGGGTGGTGACAGGGGTCTGGTCAGCAATTCGCGGGTGTGCCAGTGCGTTTGGATGCCATTACAAGGTGGTGCATAAATTAACCACTGCATGGCTAGAAGCAGACAAAGCTGCAAAATGTAAAGAAATTAAATTGTCTTCTCATCGCAGAGAGTTTGGGTCACACAGGGCACCTTGCAACAAATGGCATAAAGCACTCAGGTCCTGGCTCAGAGATGGACACAATGGCGATTACATATGCAGATCGAGTGTTTGCCATCGCAAATGCGTATAAGCCACACTGTGCTTGCGCAGCGATTGGATTGAGATTACGGACGCACAGAGGAAGCCATCTCAAAGTGTGTGACAGGTTGTCAGTGTTTAGGGTCGGTAACAAGGGCGTGGTCAGAAAAACCGCAGGTGTGTCTGATTGTTTAAATGGTGTCACATGGGCGTGCATGCCCTTGCAATCTTATACGCAGTATGAGAGCCCTCTGTGTGGCAGAAGAACTGGTTAGACCTTCCGCAAAGGCAAGATGGACACTCAATGTGCCTCGATGTTACCGATATTTACGCAGGTAAGTGATGTCATATGCATCTGAGAAGGCAGCGGTGGGCGTCTTTATGCTCATTAAGCTTTGTAATTATTTTCATATCTTTGCGGCTGCATTTTATTCATTTTCATCTGAATACCTCAGTGTATGCGGACACATCTGTGTATGTAACTCCGACAGAACGATAGTTTAGTATAAGATTATAGATTGATACAGTCAGTTATATTACAGAGATCTCCCTGTCAGATTTATGTAACATTACATCCTCATGTACTTACAGTATACAGAAGACATTGGAGAGAAGATTCTGTCCTGGCCTCTCTGGAAATGTTCCTGGTTGATGTGTGAATAATCCCTCAGTAATGTTATCTTCTGCCTGAGAATATTGGTTCCTTGTATAATCTATCACTGTAAGGTGACATGCAGGTGTGGTGTTCTGTGTGTCAGATCTGCAGAGAGGCACAAACAGCACCAGCAGCAGAAACAGAATCATTAAAATATCAGACGCCGTGTAACAGAAACTCAGGGGTATTCTAAAGGGCTTGTCCTCTCTTCCCATAATCATTACTGACAGGTGCAGGAGTGTGTATGGCAGGAGGTAACACGGGAGAAAATGAGAGGTTTATATACTTTCTACATTACTATTATGTCATGAACCAATAAATATAGAACGATGTTGCAGTTTAGACAGACAATACAACTTAAATATAAAAAGCAACATACACAGGGGAGCACTGCACATAGAGGCCGGTTCATGGTATTATTATATAAAACATTGGTTTGTATTAGTTATTTATAGTGGAACTACAGTATAGTATAATTTAATAAATGCTGTTGTTATACATAAGCTGGTACCAATTAGGGTGACAAGCTAAAGATATATATATATATATATATATATATTTATATATATACGGTTCATTAGGTTTCAAAAGCAAATGAAGGAAACAAAGCATGTTATAGTCAAATACTATAATATAAAAACTGCTGAAAATTAAACTTGGGGTTACCCTGTCCATCATTATTCTTCATTCTAGCAAACTGCACCTGTCACCACAGTTCTTCTTTCCTGCCTGGGTTGTCACTCTCTGCTCTGGTGATTCTAGCACACTCAGCTGATGCAATAAACTGCTGAGATACAGATCATAGTGTGCTAGATGCATTAGAGCAGAGACTGACACCCCAGGCAGGAAAGAGGAACTGCATGGCTTGTTACAGGTGTAGGGTGCTAGAATGAACATTACATTATCATGGTTATTTCTTACTGATTAGGAAACCTGTTCAATGCACTTTTATCCCTTTGAACCCAAGTTACAAGAGAGTTGATTACCAGCTAGGTACAGCCAGTACCTAGTAGCATGAATAGTTGGGCAGAGTAACCAATGCTAGTTGGGATAAGCTGGACATACACCAGGATGATGTGATTCCAGTCAACTAGTTGACTGACAAGAATGATAATTGATCAATATGTGGGATAAAACAATTGTTATTTTGCTCCAAAACTACAAAATAAATATGTATTTTAATCCCCAATAGTAGCCTGATAAATGTTCTAGTGGAGGAAAGTTTCTATCTTCCCCCCAACTGAATGATACAGTAAATAGGTGGTCACTGGCTGCCAGTGTCCACTTATCTTTGTCATAGTCACCACTTGGCACTAGGCAGCAGATGTTGGACCAGGGACACCAAGCTGGCCATCAGGAATCAGAGAATGGACTGTGAGGAGCTAACCTTCACTGCTTTCAACAAGCCCATAGACACTATCTCTTGGTACCTTACTTCTACCATCCTGGGGTGAGGACCCCTGAAACCATGCCTAACCAGCACTTCCCAACTGGAGAAGGGCAGGCAATTCATGTAGCTCGTCCCAACAGTTACTTTGCTTTTTAACCTCCAATCATCTTCCAGTGTAACCACAGTTTAGTTGTATAGAAATTGCATTAGTGGAGAGACCTAGAGGTATATTTACTAAAATGCAGATTTTTAGTAGTGGAGATGTTGCCCATAACAACCAATCTGATTCTAAATATCTTCAAGAAGGTGCTAGATACATGTTAACTAGAATGTTATTGGTTCTATGGGCAATATCTTCATTTATAAAAATTCACACTTCAGTAAATATCCCCCCTAGTCTCTTTGCTGATATTACAATATTTTATACTACTGTAAACAGGAGTTGAGGCTAAAGAAGATAATAGTCCTTACTTCCTCAATGTCTCTCTTCTTGCACAGTATGTGTTGGGGAGTGGGGCTCATTGAATCTTGATTTTACTCTATAGACATTCACATTTTATTGCTCATAGGAGACAAACTGCATACATTGATAGAATATTTATGATAGTTACCCAGCTGACATGAACCCATTTCTGATACCATATGGGGAGGTTATTCAATATAATTTTGATGCTTTACATACACTTCTATTAGGCTTCTCAAATGCCTAATTTGTTTGGATGTCTTCAAAAATTAAATATTCATATGTGTTTATCAATGATATTTTAAAGGCATGGGCATTATTTTCTACTAGCTGAGATACCCAGCAGGTTGAAGAGCGGACCTTAAAGTACATCTGAAGCCATTATTTTTGCCATTGCAGACCAACATTGGTGACTATGGCATATGAAAGTTTGCTTGCAAGAAATTCGTAATTGTCAGTGCTGGTGCTGTATAACAGTTGATCCTCTGACTCACTGCTCTTCCATTGGAGATCTGCTTGCCTCCCACTGGTACATATTATCCTGTGCCTTCAGATCAGTGCAGTTTAGGCACTGAATGACCTCCTGTGTAAACTTGCAGAAATCATTGCTAAGCTGAAATCTCTGCAGACCAACATTGGAGACCATGGCATATAAAAATGTGCTTGAAGGAAATTAGTAACTGTCAGTGCAGGAGCAGGGTGATAGTTGATCCTATGACTCACTGTTCTTTCTTTGGAGCTCTACCTGGCCCCCACTGATACATATCAGCCTGTGTCTTCAAATCAGTGCAGTTTTAGGCTCTATAATACACCCTAAGCAAACTTCCTTAATCAAAAATTTCAAATCAGAAACTACACAGCCTACCTGAGAGGCACCAGGTAGGCCTCGATGGCTCTGACAATCTTCAAGTATAGTGAAAAACCTAATCCAGGTCAAACTACACCACCATGCAACATTTGGTGGAGCTAGATACAAAACTCTGGCCATTGATGAAGCACAAACAGACAGACACACACACATTTTCACTTATTATATTCTTGTCCCACTACAAAAAAATTTAAAATATATTTAATGTATGGTGGTGGGAGAAAAAAATCCAGTTTTATTGAATAAATAGATTTGCAAACATTTTTATATTAGTTTTTAAAAAATGTAATCATGACGATGAAAAGAAGGCACTGTCTCCCTACTTGTGAGACATCACAAAATGGAGACATGTTGGTTGGTTATGTGTGTGTAGCTTCATTTTATTTGGACAGACTAAGAATTAGCAGTGAGTTCAATGGAGAAATGTGAGGTTCCACCATTGAAGCTCCAGATATAAAAATAAAGACAGCGGTGGATTGGGCTAGTTCCCACTAGGCCAGTCCCCTTGGTTGCCAGTGGCCACCCAGCCCACATCACCCTACCCTGCTCCCTTCAATAATTATCCCTCCTCCGGCTCTCCCCAGTTGTGCTGCAGAAATCATCTCCATTTGGGCAGTTGAACAGCGCAGTAGCGCGGCGGCCATCTGGCCCTTCAACAGTCAGTACAGCTTCAGTTCCGCGAAAGTGCAGAAACCAGTGACTGGGTTAAAAAAAATAATAAAAAATATGGTTGACGGGGCATCTGCTGCACATGCCAAGCTGCAGCAGCTCCTCCCATATGCCTTTGCAGAGCCTGTCAGTCACCACTCTGTGGCATGGCCTGAATACCCACCTCTAGGTCAGCATCCTGCATGGATATGCCGAAACATGCAAGCAGCGGCTGGGTAGCCAAACAGAGGAGCTGCACATAAGTGGCTGCGGTGGCAACAGCACGAGGGGATGAAAGGCAAGGCTGAGACACACACTGGGGGGAGAATGATGCTGAAACATGCTGGGGCTGGGAGGAGAATGAGTCTGATATGCTGGGGCTGGGTGTAGAATGAGGCTGACACTCACTGGGACTGGTCGGAGAATGAGGCTGATATGAACTTGGACTGAGACATGCTGGGGGGAAAATGAGGCTGACACATGTTGAGGCTGTGGCGGAATGAGGCTGACAAATGCTGGAGCTAGGACACATGCTGGGGCTGGGGGGAGAATGAGGCTGACAAGCAGAGGCTGTGGGGGAATGAAGCTGGGACACCCGCTGGGGCTGGGGAGGACGAGGCTGACACACACTGGGGCAGAGAAACACATTGGGGCTGAGACACACACTGGGGCTGGGGGAATGATGCTAATATGCACTGGGGCAGAGAAACACACTGGAGCCTGGGGGGCAAATGAGGCTGACAAACATGTGCTGAAATGCAAACTGGGGCTGGAGTGAATGTGGCTGACACACACTGGGGTTTAACCACACACTGGTGAATGGGGTTGAGACAAACAATGGGGCTGGGAAATGAGGTTGAGACACCCACTGGGGCTGGGGAATGGGGTTGAGACACACTGGGGTTGAACCACATGCTGGTGAATGGGTTGAGACACACACTGGGGCTGGAGGGAATGAGGCTGACAGACACTGAGGTTGAGACACACACGGGCTGGGGAATGGGGTAGAGACACACACTGGGGCTGGAGGAAATGAGGCTGACACACACTGGGGTTGGGGGGAATGAGGCTGACACACACTGGGGTTTAACCACACTCTGGCGAATGGGGTTGAGACACCCACTGGGGCTGGGGAATGGGGTTGTGCCACACACTGGTGCTGGAGGGAATGAGCCTGACACACAATGAGGCTGAAAAATGTGGTTGAGACACACACTGGAACTAGGGGGAATGAGGCTGACACATACAGCGGCTGGGGAATGGGCTGTGGAATGAGGTTGAGACACATTGGGGCTGGAGAGAATGAGGCTGAACAACACTGGGGCTGAGACATGGGCTGAGGAATGAGGCTGACACACACTGAGGCTGAAACATTGGCTGGGGAATGAGGTTGAGACACACACTGGGGCTGGGGAATGGGGTTGAGAAACATACTGGGGCTGGAGGGGATGAGGCTGACACTCACTGGGGCTGGGGAATGGGTTTGATACACACACTGGGGCTGGGGGGAATGAGGTTGGCACACACTGGCTCTGGGGAATGGAGTTGAGAGACACACTGGTACTTTGGGGAATGAGACTGACACACACTGGGGCTGGGGTATATGATGCTGACACACACAGGTGTTTAGACACATACTGGGGAATGGGGTTGAGACACATACTGGGGCTGGAGGGAATGAGGCAGACACATGCTGGGTCTGGATGGAATAAGCCTGACACACACTGGGGCTGAGGGAATGGGGAAAGGAGACAGACTGGGTCTGAGGGAATGGGGCTGTCACACTGGGTCTCGCGGAATGGGGTTGAGACACAATAAAGCTGGGGAAATGAGGCTGAGAGCTACAGGTGTGCCTGGGGATGGAGAGACATATGGGGTCCTGAAAACATAAAAGGGGGTCTGGAGATGCAGAGACATGGAACCCGGGAGATGAAGAGAAACAGGGAGCCTGGAGAACCACAAGGGGCTTGGATAATTACATGGGGGCTTGAGGATGGAGAGATGTAAGAGGGTCTGTAGTAACATGGGGGCCTGGAGAGACACATAAATTGTTTGTTCAGGGAAATTCACATTTTGCCCTGCTCAAAAACTTCTGTTACTATACATTATCTGGTTATGATGATGACAGTGGTTATATTTCTACATAAACAGGCACCTTCCAAATAATGTGATCTACATGAATAGTGAATACCAGCTGAAGACATTGCTCAGTGAGGCTTAATTCTTCAGAGGTTCTCCATGGCAGGGAAAACACTATATAATGTAGGTAAGAAAAGACTTCCCAAATGACTGGCCTATACCCAGTGCAGAGGGATGGATGGTGTATCATTCACCAATATTTCTGTTTCCGAAACTGCTCCCCTCAGAAGCTTGCAAAAGCACCTCCAGGCCCTAAAAGGAGGAAATATACTGCCCTCCTCAACAGATTCACCCCCTTTAACAGACCCGCCCCCATAAGGGCTGCTTCCAGAGTTTTCCCAGGCTGGTTTTCCATCCCAATCCGCCCCTGAATAGAGATGCCAGAAAATGTAAATCTACCTCTGAGGCTGGGACATAACATTTCATAGGATACATCACTAGAGATCAGTAATTATGCAGCTTGGAAAAAATATAGTGTCTTTACTGGCATGGACTATAAACTCATCTTAGACTGACTAAAAATTAGAGCCACATGGAAATCCTGTGAGGACTGGTAATTCTGACCTTCATTACTGTGGGTCCTGTGGAAAATTATTGAGAGAGTGAATAAGGACCATTACCTCTGGAAACATTTGGAGAGAAGACTCTATAAAAAAATATAATTTTGGACCAGACAGCCCATGGTTTGATTTTCCCCTCTATCTATGTTTCCTTTTTTATATGCTCCTGGAACCTAAATTGTATAGAGTGCTAATTACTTTCTGTACATTGATAGGATCTTCATTATGTGCTTTTTTAAAAATAAACACGTATATATAAAATTGTTTATTTTAAGCTTGAGAACTACTAAACCATATTTGATCATGTTTTCACTGAAATGTTCATTATGATCCTCCAAGTCACATAGTCTGTGAATCATCTTGCTATCATGTTAATTGGCTACATACACACACACACACACCATACATATACATATATTCACATACACACACTTCACATATACATACAGTATAATCATATACACACACTACACATAAGCAGTGTCTGGTTCATTTTGGTGGAGATTTCACAATGCCCAGGAGAAAATCTTAACTTGGCCAGGGCAGTGCTGCAGGGAAAAGTGCACGCCCAATATTACCAACTTCCACCCAAGCGTAGATGGGTGCAGGACTATAAAATTGTTCATCAGTATGTATGTTTGCAACAAACTCGAGAACTATAGAACTGAATTTGCTGAAATGTTCCTTGAGACCCTCTGAGTAATACAGTTTAATATGTACACATACACACACCAATCCTTTCTACTCATCAGGAAGCCATTACAAAGATAACTTACTGGGATACTTCCAGCAGCAGCTCTTCATGTAACCTGAAGAGCGGAACTATTGATCTGTCTCCTGCCCTCCCCTCTGCTGCCAGATGACCCCATCCATCTCACTTCCTGATTGGTTGGCTGTAGCGCCAAACAGCCCTGGTAGAATTATTCTCTATTAAAGATAAGGGGAAAGTGATGATTGGCTCCTGAATCTAGTGACATGATTACACCATGATGGGACAGTGGTGTGGCATGCCTTGTCTAGAATTGCCGGAAAAGGGTTGTGCTCTGGTTAGTTGGAGGAGTGTGACACCACATGTTAATATTACCAGTAGGGGAGAGACAGGGGCAGCCCGAAAGAAGTTTGTGTCCCACAAGCAGAGAATCCCAAACAGCTACTTCCAGCTGCCAGTTTCCCCCAGGGTCCGGAGCTCATGCTCAAGCTCACCAAGAGCAGTGTACAGCACCGGATGTGTGGTTTGCTGGAAGAAGTTTGCATGGCAAGTGTGCACTGCCTGGCTCTGATGCTCTGTGCCCATGGAGGCAAAGGAGGGGTCACCAGGAGCTTAGCACTGTTATTTTATCTCTTCTGCCTGTTTGTTTCCCAGCACAAGCCACACAGGATCTGTTCCCCCCATTAGCCTCTTCCATCTGGATGTTTACAGACTGCTGCTGGGGCTGCATCCACTCAGCCCCCACCTCTGAGCATTGTCCTTCCTTCCTCCAAGCATGAGTTCTGGGACTTCCACCACTGCTGCTGTTTTCTCAACTGCTGATTGGGAGGTGAGCAAAGCTGAGTACCAGGCACACTGCTGCCTCTGATATCTAACTGCCCAGCTTCTGCAGGGTAACTACTGTATCTGAAACTTACCCGGGAAACTTTAATAGGAACATCAGATCGTGCTCAAAGGAGCAGAAACCTGGGCAGCTATTGGGAGCACCCAGGGTGCTGTCTCCTTCTTTTTGAAAAAAAATAATAATCATTTGGCAAAAGATAGATTCTGTAGGCACTTTCTTGGATGAGTATCCTAATACATTGAACAGTGTCACCAGGTGTTTGAGGAAGGCTGAAGTGAGGCTGGTTGGGTACAGGAGTAGCCACCTATTAATCCTGTTCAAGGTTTTTTTTTTTAAATCAATATAACAAAAAGTAAAGATGTCAGAGCTATGTCATTTACTGAATCATCAAAATTTTCTTTTGTAGGGTGTATTTAGAGTATAGATCAGCAGTAATTATTATACAGTATTAGAGATGAGCAGGACCGGTTCTCTGAGAACCGGACCCACCTGAACTTCGGCGATTTGAGACAGATATGAGTCGGCTCGGATCTGAAAATGAGTCAAAACTTCATCAACCAGCGGTTGCATTCTCGCGGATGCTGGATTCTATAAAGGTCCCACGATTTGCCATCATTTTAAATTCCGGCTGTGGAGAGTGAAGAGAGAGGGAGCTGGGAGCTGTGCTGTGCTGTTTTTATATTGTCAATACTTAATACCTGTTACTGGCTGGCTGTTGATTATAGAGGGGCTGGCTGGCTGTTGTTGTGTCCATAGGGGCTGGCTGGCTGTCATTGTCCAGTCCATATGGGCTGTTTGGCTGTCATTATTCTGTCCATAGGGGCTGGCTGTTGTACTTGTACTGTCCATAGGGGCTGGCTGGCAGTAGTCCTGTGTTGTGCAGGGGGTGCTTTGTCCTTCAGGAGTGCTCTAGTCTTCACCCACCACTAGTGTGAAAAAAAAAAATTGTGTTAGCTTAACCACACTTGTCATCAGTGCAGGGGTGCTGTGCTCTTTTCTTATAAGGGGCTGTTGCCTCTTTTCAGGGGTTCACACCAGTGTTAAAGAAAAAATAAATAAACAATTTTTTTTTTGTGTTGCGTGTTTGCCACACCTGTCATCGACGTAGGTGCACAGTGGTGCTGTGCTGCTGTCTGTCAAGGGGCTGCTGGCCAAAAATAAACAAACATTTTTTTGTGTGTGCGTGTCAGCCACAACTGTCTGCCACTGACATCGGCATAGCTGCGCATGGGTGCTGTGCTCCTGCCTGTCGAGGGGCTGCAGCCCAAAATAATAAAAGAAAAACCAACAATTTTTTTTGTGTGTGGTTGTGTGCGTAGTGAGTATAGAGGACAGTCACATGACCGGAGAGCAGGATCCACATACCAGTCTTCTAGCTGCCGTCAGCAGTCTTGATGACGATGCAAGGCCATCAACATCATCTATTAATGCCGATGTACCAGGGCTTAAGTCAGGCCAAAAAGTCAGGCTAAAAAATCTACTTTTACCCTGTTAAAGCAAAAAAAATGTAAAGCTAAGTCAGCTTTAGAGAAACAAAAAATTGGCAATATGCCAATCACTACACAAAGTGGCAAGGAAAGTATAAGGCATTGGCATCTATAAATGACTGATGGTTATAGTGATAATTTAAGCGCCTCTGCTACTAGGAGAGGTACAAAAAAATGACAATTGTTAAGGTGAGTAAGACACCGGAACCAACTGTGTGCTTGGAAAAATCAGAAATCCCAGAGCAGAGTCCAAGTGTGTCTGTGGTTGCCATGTGTGGACCTGACCTTTCTAATACTGTACTTGAAGAGGATCCTCCTTTCACCATTTGTGTGCCTCCTGATGTAGAAATTGGGGATGCTTCTGTGGAATTGCATGAGGATGATAATGAGAATATTTATGTAGTTGCCAATAATCCGGACAACTTTTGCCAAGCCTTATGTAACCGCTGCCAAATTTCAGTGAGTAGAGGTAAGGACTATAACCATCTTGCGACCTCCTTGCTGTTACGTCAATTGAAGTGTGTTCATTAAATCAGAAAGGGTACAGAAACATTGGGGACAAAAAAAATCAACAATCAGTCCAGTGTCACCAAGCTGCTCCCTTCTATCTGGATCCAAACTCCTGCAATATCCACCATCAACACCTGCATCATCAGCAATATCCTAATTTGTGATCAAAAGTAGTCCTGCATCCAATATCACTGACTCCTCTCCTATCTGTTGTTCCTCAGAAGGATCCTTGAGTGATATGCCTGCTGCTGCTGTTGCTATAAGTGGATCTTCATCCCAGAAGGGGACCAGGAAGAAGACTGCTTTTAGTAGTTGTTTAGGAAGTTCAACAAAACAATTGACTATAACACAGTGCCAAGCATTGGCGAACAAGTATGACAGCAAACATCCAGCTGCACTGCAGTTTACTGATGCCATAACAGTTATGCTGGTATTAGATGTGCGTCCAGTGTCCACCATTACTGCAGTGGGTTTTACCCAGTTAATGGAGGTCATGTGTCCACGCTACAGTGTGCCTTCTAGATTCCACTTCTTCAGAATAGCAATTCCCAATCTGTACAAGGGCAATAAAATCTTATTAATGTCCCCTGAATTGCTGTTGTGCCACTGTCCACTTAAACACAGATATGTAGTCAAGTGGGACAGGGCACATTAAAGATTACATGACTGTCACAGCCCTCTGGGTAATTGTATTGCCTCCAACAGTGCAAACAGCAGCAGCAGCATCATTTAACAAATGTCAGCTCATTCAGAAGCAGGCTACTCTGGTAGTCACCGGTTTCAGTAAGAGGCATACAGCTGAGAAACTCAGGGAAATTATTGCAAAATGGCTTATCCCACTTGGACTCTCCTCAGGATTTGTGATTTCTGACAATGCCAGCAATATTGTGCGAGCATTATATGTGGGTGAATTCAATCACATCCCATGTTTTGCTCACATAATTATTCTGGTGGTGCAACATTTTTTTTAAAATGACAGGGGCATGCAGGAGATGCTCTTGGTGGCACAAAAAGATTTCTGGACATTTTTGACATTCAGCAAATGCGTGTCAAAGATTTCAGCACCAGTAAGAACTGTTAAATTTGCCCTGCCATTGTCACGACCAGAGTTTCTCAGCATGGTGGTCGATGGTTATTACCTGTGAGGTCACTATGGTGTGGGTTGTCTAGCGGTGGTGCTGGTGTTTGGCGAGGGGCATTGGCTGTGCCTGGTTCTGTGCGGGCATGTTGTCACTTTGAGCTGGTGAGGCCTGGTGGTACTTCTGTTCTGCTCTGGCATGGGTGCCACCATCTTGCCTCCGGTCATGTGACCTATTTGCCCAATCCTGGTTTGTCACATGCTCTCTCTGGCCAGTCACAGTACAGCACTTGGTAGTTAGGGAGGTTCAGAGCCTCACTTCATTGCCAGTTGCAACGTGTTTCTAAGCTAAGCTGAGAGAGAGTTCTCTGTGCTCACCACCTGTTCTTGTGAAATGCTACCTGCCTGCCTACTTGTCTGCTCCAATCCCACTGGACAACCCTGCATCCTCCATTACCTTCCCATTTCCTGAGCACCTGAGTCTGCTGTTCACTTTGAACCTTGCCTCCACTGACACTCTGCTGGATGAATTCTTCATTTCATCCACTATACCTGATTTTCCCTGCCTGTCATTACCTGGACATTTTCTCTATTAACCAGTCATTACCTGGACAGTTGCCATTGTCTGCCACTACCTGGACATTTTCTATTAACCATTCACTACCTGGATATTTTCCATTGCCTTACTGGACTTTCTCCCATTACTTCACCACTGCTCCCAAGTGCACTTAGTGCTATATCTTGACTTTAGTTTATTGTCATATTCATGTCTATCAAACCACACATTAATAGATCCACATTTTCATTTAAACCTGCTTCAGTGTCTGCTCCTATCACGACCCCGGGCCCACAACAAAACCAGAACCTCAGAGTTTGCACTGGTCCCATGGACCCGGCCACGGAACAGAGCCTGGAGTAGGTTTATTCAGGTGCATTGCTGGCCGTTTGGAAAACCTTGAAACCATGCAGTACCAAATGGTTTAGTTTTTACAGGAAATGTCTAAAAGACAGGATAATCTGCAAACCTCCTTATCCTTCACCGGGGTAACAGTCCCTATGCTCTCTCCTGCACCTGGGAATACTGGTAACAGGATATCTCCTCGCTTACACCTTCCTATGCCCAGCAAATTTGATGGCATCCCTAAAATCAGTGCAATATACATTTCACCTTACTTCCTGATAACTTTTCCACTGCAAAAACTAAAGTGGCCTACATAGTGTCTATGTTGTCCGGCTCAGCCTTGGATTGGGCTACCCCACTCTGGGAGCATTCAGATTCTCTGCTGGATAACTATACAGCCTTTGTGTCATCATACAGGAGGATCTTTGATGAGCCCAGACGTACTGTATCAGCTTCATCTGGTATTATGACTCTGAGACAAGGAATTAATCCCGTCAGCCAGTATGCTGTACAATTTCAGATTTTAGCATCAGAGTTCTAGTGGAATGAGGAAGCCCTTACTGCAGCCTTCTGGCATGGACTGTCTGACCAACTAAAGGATGATTTCATCACCCGTGAGCTTCCTACCAATCTTAATGATATGATTTCACTCTGTAAAAAGATCGACCTATGCTTCAGAGAACATCAGGCTGAAAAGCACAGAACCGGCCGACAAAGGTCATCTTCCCATTCCTTACCCACTCATACATCCCTTCGTCCTATAGAAGTAGAGCCTATGCAGGTGAACCATACCCATCTCTCCAAAGAGGAACATCAGAGAAGGATATAAAAAAACCTTTGCCTATACTGTGGAGATTCGGGTCACCTGGTGGCCTCCTGTTCACATAAATCAGGAAATGCCCAATCCTAACTGCCACTGAGGACTGCAAGTTAGGAGTTATGAGCCCGTCCTCAAACTCTAAAGATTTTGTATTAATCTTAGCCCTCGATCTCAAGCCTAAACTAATCCATGCTTCTGCTCTATTGGATTCGGGAGCAGCTGGAAATTTCATGACTTCCAGTTTAATTAACAAATTTCAGATCCCATGAAAATCCCTCAATCATGCGATTTCCCTGACAGCTATAGATGGTCATCCTCTGGCTAATGGAATTGTCCCCCATGAAACTCAATCCAATACTAGTCCATATTGGAGCACTCCATTCCGAGTCTCTGAAATTCCTGGTGATACCCAAGGCCTCCCAAGAAATTATTTTAGGACTACCCTGGCTACACTAGCACAATCACAAAATAAACTGGTGTTCTATGCAAATCCTCTCATGGAGGGTTGATCGCCAGAAATCCTGTTTTCTCAAGATTCGACCTGTAAGGAAAACAGTTTCATTAGTTCCTCCAGCTAGCCCTAGAGAGTACCAGGAGTACACCGATGTCTTTTCTGAACAACAGGCTAATATCTTACCTCCTCACAGAGAATGGGATTGTCCAATTGATTTATTGCCTGACAAGATGCCACCCCGGGGCCGAACCTATCCTCTTATCTTGCCTGAGACCAAAGCAATGTCTGAATACATCCATGAGAATTTAGAGAATGGATTTATTTGCCCCTCCACCTCTCTTGCTGGAGCGGGGTTCTTTTTTGTGGCCAAAAAGGATGGTGGTCTAAGACCTTGTATTGATTATTTGGGGCCTCAAACACATAATGGTCAAAAATCGATATCCGCTTCCGCTAATCACTGAGCCATTCGATAGAGTCAAGGGATCCATCATATTCTCTAAATTAGATCAGAGAGGAGCCTATAACCTCATTCGTATTTGCACAAGTGATGAGTTTCAAGACCGCTTTTAATACCAGAGATGGACATTTTAAATATCTTGTGATGAATTTCGGATTGTGCAATGCCCCTGCTATCTTTCAGGGTTTTGTTAATAACATTTCGGGGACTTACTTTATGTATCAGTTGTTGTCTATTTGGACGATATATTAATTTTTTCATCTTCGGTAGAAGAACATCACAAGCATGTGAAGGAAGTACTGTCCCGTCTGAGGAGGAATCGCCTCTGTGGTAAATTGGAGAAATGCATTTATGATGTACCCAGTATGCCATTCCTTGGCTACATAATTTCTGGCTCTCATCTAGAAATGGACTCTTAAAAGGTACAGGCAATCTTGGACTGGTCTCGACTTCAAACTCTGAAAGCCATCCAGAGACTTCTTGGATTCGCCAACTACTACAGGCGTATTATCAAGGGATTTTCTTCTTTGATGGCTCCAATTACAGCCCTGACCCATAAAGGTACTAATCCAGCCCTATGGTCACCAGAAGCAGAGACTGCCTTCCAACTTCTGAAATACGTTTTTATTTCAGCTCTGGTTCTAAGACAACCAGATCTGGATAGGCCCTTCCTGTTGAATGTAGATGCATCGTCTGAATTTGTAGGACCAGTTCTGTCCCAGCAGTATGAAGACAACTGAATCCACCCTTTTTCTCCAAGAAGTTTACTCCTGTCGAAAGAAACTATGCTATAGCTGAACATGAACTCTATGCAGTAAAGCTGCCGTTAAAATAGTGGAGATACCTGCTGGTAGGGGCCAAATTTCCCTTTACCATTTTCACAGAGCATAAGAATTTCCTCTTCATTAAGAATATCCAGTGCGTGAGCCCTCGTCTAGCCTGATGGGCAATATTCTTCGCTCTATTCCAGTTTACCCTGACTTTCCAAGCTGGAGCTCAAAACCAGAAAGCAGATGCTCTCTCCAGGTCCCTCGTCTGTAGTGACAATTTAGAGACCATGCGTAGAGCCCCGGTACTGGAATCTAGAGTGTTTGCCAGCATACAATTACAACCTCCTACAGGGAAAACCTTCTTGGCCCCAGAGTTAAGGAAGCAGCTCCTCACTTGGGCTCATTCCTCTTGTTTTGCAGGTCACTCAGGTACTCAGAAGACTCTGGAATGTCTAAGAAGGAGCTACTGGTGGCCATCTATGAAGTCTGATGTGATGGAGTTCATTTCTTTATGTACCTCTTGTGCTCAGCAAAAATCTTTGTGTCAGGTCCCAGCTGGTGAGTTGTTACCCCTGCCTATTCCATCACATCCTTGGACACATCTCTCCATGGATTTAGTTACAGATTTACCAAATTCTCAGGGTTACACCGCCATCTGGGTTGTGGTAGACTGATTCTCGAAATGGTCCATTAAATACCTTTAAAGAAGCTGCTGACTGCTCCTGATTTGGCTCACTTGTTCATCCAACATATATTTCATCTCCATGGACTTCCTGCCAAAATAGTCTCAGATCGTTGTGCTCAATTTGTGGCAAAATTCTGGAGAGCGCTATGTTCTGTTCTGCAAATTAATCAAAACTTCTCCACAGCCTATCATCCACAAAGCAACAGATCTACAGAGAGGGTTAATCAGGACCTTGAGACCTTCCTAAGGATCTTCATGACATCTTCTCAATACAACTGGTCTGATTTACTGCCCTGGGCTGAATTTGCGCATAACTCCTCTTACCATTCATCTGCGAATCAAACTCCATTATAAGTAGTCTATGGTCTTCATCCTCAGATTCCCCAGTTTCAAAGCCTGCCTATTTTTGATGTGCCTGTCGTGGAAGACTCTATATGGAGATCTCATCTATATGGACTCAAGTACATACTGACTTGGAGAAGGCGTCCTCTCGTTACAAATTTCAGGCAGATAGGAAACATAGGAAGTTACCACAAATGCAAATTGGAGACCAAGTCTGGCTATCCACTTGGAATCTACGTCTCAGAGTACCTTCGATGAAATTTGCCCCACATTTCATCGGGCCCTTCTCAATTATCAAAGTGAACAATCCTGTGGCTTATTGCCTTCAGTTACCTCTTTACATAAAAGTCCCCAATTCTTTTCATATTTCCTTGCTCAAACCCTTGATCCTGAACAAAATTCATGAATTTCCTCCTGTTCCTCCTTGGATTCACACTGAAAGAGGTGTGGAATTTGAAGACTCTCAGGTTCTAGACTCTCGTATCCGCAGGGGGCAACTTCAATATCTTCTGGATTATAAGGGTTACAGCCAGGAAGAATGCTATTGGACCATTGCCCGAGATATCCATGCTCCCGCCTAGGTCAGGAGATTCCATACTTCTCATCTAGAAAAGCCTGGTGAGTGTCCTTAGGACACCCATAAGGTGGGGTACTGTCATGACCAGAGTTTATCAGCATGGTGGTCAATGGGTATTACCTGTGAGGTCACTATGGCAGGGTGCATCTGGCTGTTGTGCTGGTGTTTGGCAAGGGGTGCTGGCTGTGCGTGATTCTGTGCAGGCATGTTGTCACTTTGGGCTGGTGAGGCCTGGTGGTTCTTCTGTTCTGCTCCAGCATGGTGCCGCCATCTTGCTTCCGGTCACGTGACCTAATTGCCCAATCCTGGTTTGTCACATGCTCTCTATGGCCAGTCATGGCACAGCACTTGGTATTTAGGGAGGTTCCAAATCTAGCTTCATTGCCAGTGCAACATGTTTCTCAGCATAGCTGAGAGAGAGTTCCCTATGCTCACCACCTATTCCTGTAAAACACTACCTGCCTACTTGTCTGCTACAACCCTCCTGGACTACCCTGCATCCTCCATTACCTTCCCCTTTCCTGAGTACCTGAGTTTGCTGTTCACCCTGCACCTTGCCTCCACTGACACTCTGCTGGATGATTCTTCCTTAGCCTGCATTCTTCATTTCAGCCATTACACCTAATTTTCACTGCATGTCATTACCTGGACATTTTCTCTATTAACCAGTCATTACCTGAACAGTTCCCATTGTCTGACACTACCTGGACATTTTCTATTAACCAGTCACTACCTGGACATTTGCCATTGCCGGTCACTAACTGGACTTTCTCACATTACTTCACCACTGCTACCAAGTGCACTTAGTGCTATATCTGGACTTTAGTTTTTGTCATTTTCATGTCTACAAAACAACTCATTAAAAGTTCCACATTTTCATTTAACCCTGCTTCAGTATCTGCTCCTATCACCACCCCAGGCCCTCATCAAAAGCAGAACCACACAGCCATCAGCTAAAGCAAGAGGTTGTAACTAGGTGGAATTCTACCCTCTATATACTTCAGTGGATGGAGGAGAAGAAAAAGGCCATCCAAGGCTACACTACATCCAATGACATAGGAAGAGGAGCAGGAATGCACCTTAGTCAAGCAAAGTGGAGAATAATTTTCATGTTGTGCAAGGTTCTCAAACCCTTTGAACTTGCCACATGTGAAGTTAGTTCAGACAATGCCAGCAAGAGTTAGGTAATTCGTCTCATCAGACTTTTGCAAAAGCAGCTGGAGAAACTGAAGGAGTAGCTGAAATGGAGTGATGCCACTAACTATGCGGGACTTGTAGATCAAGCCCTTTATTCACTTTGACAGGATCCAAGGGTCATCAGTCTCTTGAAATCAGATCACGATATTTTGGAGACCACACTTGATCCTAGGTTTAAGACATACCTTGTGTCTTTCTTTCCGATGGACATAAATCTGAAAAGATGCAAAGAGCTGATGGTGAAATAATTGTCAGCTCAAGACGAATGTGACACAGCAGCATCTTCTCCTTCAGTTTTTACAGCTGCCAGGAAAAAACAACATTTTTCTAATAGACTCACTACTGGTGGTGATGCAGATCAGTCAGAAAAATCTAGTGACAATCAGTTGGGTCTGAAAGAACTGCCTACATTGAATTACATATCTACCGGGACTTTGTCCAATACAGTCACCATTCAGAAAATGGTGGATGACTATTTTAGGGATAGCATCCACACAGGCATGTCAGACAGTCAGTTTCACTACTGGAAGGAAAAAGAGGCAATTTGGAGTCATTTACACAAACTGGCTTTGCTGTACTTAAGTTGCCCACCCTCCAGTGTGTACTCTGAAAGAGTTTTCAGTGCAGCCGGGAACCTTGTCAGTGATCGTCGTAGGAATTTACTTCCCCAAAATGTGGAAAAGATGATGGTCATCAAAATTAATTTCAAATTCAATGACGTAGACCTTTACCAGCACTTGAGTCCAAAAAATACAGAAGTGTCTGACTATGTAATGGTGGATTCCAGCGGGGACAAATTCATATTGTGTGAAGAAGAGGATGATGCACACACTGAAGAGGATGAGGATGATGACATCTATTGTATTGCACCTTTTTCCTTTCTATTATGTGCTTGTTGGGGCATTGCTGCATGGAATTTTTAATGTTATGGTTTATGAATGCCCAGAAATTGGAATGGCCACAGACAGCATCTCCTGCATGCCCCTTACATTTTTTTTTAAATAAAATTCTGAACCAATTGCTGCTTGTTGTGTCAACCCAATGGTGCAAGTTCCACAACAGTGACATTCAGCCAAGGGTACTCAGCCCTTAAGGCTGCTTCATGGTCCAAAGGCCACCTGTCATCACTCCTCACAGCACCAAGGCTGTCATGGCCTCTAATTGCCAAGAGTTCCAGTCCTCAAGGCTGTTGCTGGACTGGTTCCTTCTAATTCATAGCTCTGTATTCCAATACTACTCTGCCCGGAGGCTGCATCAACAATCAACTATCAATTCTTCAGTTAGTGGCTGCACCACCAATTATCAATTCTTCAGCAAGGGGCTGCAACAATTATTAATTCAGCCAGGGGCTGCGCCAATTATCATTTCAGCCAGGGGCTGCACCAATTATAAATTCAGCCAGGGGCTGCACCAATTATCAATTCTTCAACCAGTGGCTACACCAATTATCATTTCTTCAGCCAGGGGCTGCACCAATTATCAATTCTTCAGCCAGGGGCTGCACCAATTATCAATTCTTCAGTCCTCATCTTTGCATCTACTCTATTTATCACTCAGTTTTGAGCCAGATAGCAGGATGCAACCATTTGACCCTTAACTAGATGAAAAAAAATCATTATTGTGAGCTGTGAGGTGGTCAAAATTGAATGGAAACGAGAGGAAATAAATGTTATTGAGGATAATAATACCATAGGAACAAAAAAGGCCCATTTTATGTGATTTTAGCTGTTTTTTTAAGAAAAAATCCAGATGCAAAACCAAAACCGAAAAACAAAACACGGAGGTTAGGTTTTGGCAAAACCCATCCAAATCCAAAACCAGGGGAGATCCAGATCCAAAACCAAAACCAAAACATGAATATGAACATGAACATCTCTAGAATATAGATGTGCCTAACCCTAACCTCTTTCCGGTGGTGTCTGAAGCCTAACCTAAACCTCTTTCCTTCTGCAGCTTAACCGTAAGTCCACCTAAGGTGCCTAAATGTACATTTATCCCCCCTCAGCTAATACTTACCTTGCCCCGATGTCCTTGTGATTGGGATGTCGGATGCTGGGATTCTGACGTCAGCATCCCCATTCATGTCAAGATTCTGGTGATAGGGATTCTGGTGCCGGGATTTTTGCAGCTGGTATCCTGAGCATTGGGATATTAACTACATTCCCATATATCCCTTAATGTTAAAATGTTTTCTTTACAATTGATGGTTAGTGGGAGCAAATAGTTAAGTGGCTTACTCACTCCTTGACTAAAATGCTGTTGGGAGTCCCATAGTCAGCTGGTCATCCTGGCCACTGGCACCGGCTTTTACATGTGTTAATCATGTCCTGGGGGCTTGAATCTCTGTGGGAGGGAAATTGCTTGAGTGCAAAGAGTCCACTGCAGATGTCTCTCGGGAGGCAGAGGGCCTGATTCGGTCCCACTTGCGAGCGCTGAGCACTCGCAATCGGGTTGATGGTGGCTCAGTGCACATGCGCGAGACCTGGATAGCGATGGGCAAAACAACGCTCCTGGTCTCATACCAAAGTGGGCATGCTGTCGATGTTGAGTGACAGGATGCCCCCTTTGGTGGGCGGGCCTGGGGTGTGGCTGCCCAAATGGAGGCGTTCCCATGGGAACGACTATCATCTGGGGCCGGTCCCACTGACATCACAAGTGATGTCAATGGGAGTGCTTTCAGCTCTGTTTGAGCGAAAGCACTCTAGGGCTTGCAACAATGAGACCCTCCCACGAGGGTCTTGTTGCAAGCCCTATGGTTACAATGGTCTTGACCATCACGACCATCTTCCTTGCCACTCGCTATATGTGGGTGGCTACCTACAGCTATGCGAGCGACCAGGAGGCCGCTCTGAAAAACCAGAAACCCGGCCCTGATTCAGAGCGAGCGCTCTGTCAGAGCATCTGGCTCTGAATCAGGGCCAGAATTTGATGTTTTTCTCATCCACAATGGAAAGGGGTGTTTCATCAGACATCTGACAGATTTTGTGGAAATGGGGGCTGTTGGCCTCATATTGGACATTTGAGGATGTACATTTTTCCTGGATACATATGAAGAGCTAAGAGCATTGTTGCTGATTCTGCTGGTGCAACATAAGTTGTCTATGTTGTATTTCTGGATGTTGGCTGTTTGGTTAGAACATTTCCTATTTTGCGTGTTTTGTTTGTCCTATCTCTTTTATATGCTATGGTGACTGTATGCTTGGCTCAAAATAATCATCAGCAGATTTATCTGATGATGATACTTATGTGAGTGTGAGATATTGCTTTGTGCAACTCAGGCTGCTGCATGTGTTACTAGGTAATGCAGCTAGTGGGTGAATATGAGATATATGAGATGCTCCAAAGTGTAGAATACCAGATTTTTCTTTAACTTTTGCATTTTATTTGCATCACATATTGGCAATACTCTGCAGTGAGCTGACTGGCTAAACTAAGGGCCTGATTAAGCAAGTATCACAATTGGAAATGCAAATACAGCAGGAGGTGTATGACAAACCCTGCTGCATTTGTGATCCAAGCACTGCAATGGAGGAGGCTGGGATCACCATTGGTGATCAATGCTTGCAATGGTGGATTGTGCTGGGCCTCTGGCCAGCTGAATAAGGCTGGCCAGCTTGTGAACCCAGAACACTGCATCAATCAATGCCGATCCTGGGCTATCAACTGCCATAAAACGGGGCAGACATGCAACTATTTCTGGGAATGGCGTCTGCCCCTGCACCACCCATTAAATGCCTTTGAATGTCAATCAGGCAGAGGTATTGAAGGGTCAGCATGCTATGACGCAATATTTTTTATCAGTAGTGCACTTGCTTTCACTGCTGTATCAGGCCCTAAGTGACAGAGCAGAGGCACAAACACATGGCAGTTAAATAAAGAATGAAGAACATCTAGAATCTACAGTGGCAGACAGGATAGCAGTTTAATATATATATATCCAGGGCAGATGGAATCATATTACAGTACATTGACTAAATGGTAAAACAGTGACACACAAATGTGTGGAATGCTGTCCCCAGGTCACTGGACAGCCCCTTCCCCTCATTACTTACTCTATGTACATAAGATTCCACCATCAGTATTGCATTAGCATTGTCAACGAGTTTCATTGCTGCCAAGAAGACTGAGTTGTGTTACATTTTGCAGCCTGAATAAATTGTGGGCCTGATTCACTATGGATCACTATTGTGATCAGGGCTGGTGAATACTATTGCAAGCTGTCACTCAGCCAGCCTAGAGACACCAATTACCTCCCACTACTGCTATCTCACATCTGTTATAACTTGCAGTCCTTCCTATAAATTGTGAACATCACATGACATCGGCCCCTCATGCACAAGTACAACAGGTTTGACCTTAGCCTGAAATTGCTAACCTCATTGCACGCTGTGAGTACACAAGTTTCATATGCCGTCACAGTGGATAATTTATGCACGCCCAGGAAATGGAGTTCAAGCGGACAGGAATGCCTGTTTTTCTCTGACCACCCCCCGTCACCACTCCAAAATGCAGATGTCCCATCCCACTATCTGTGATGGCTTCCCTTCTGTGTGCGTGATTGCAGAGCATAGTGTGCACCATCATCCATTCTGCGTATACTGTTGCAGTTGCAATCCATATTTAATCTGGCCCTGTATATGCATTTGTGCACTTACACATGTGCTGTTATTTGATAAACCTAAATCAGTAAAGATTGTAAGATATCAACCGATGTATGTTTCTCTGTATCTCCTCTCATTTTGGGATAATAAATACAGGATTTCTCAACCCATAGACACCAGCAGCACACAATTACATACAAGACCAGCAGAGGGTGGGCATCCATATCTATTATTTTAGGCTGACCACACTACTTTTTTAAACCAACACTAAGGAATTACACAGGTTCTGTGGCAGGCTGACTTCAAGCCTGGTTTTCATCAGGTTTTATTGAGCCATAGAACCTGTGTAATCCATGAGTATTCTGGTTTAAAGTGAAGATATGGTAAATTAATATTTTTCCAAGTACACACTGGAGAATGGGCAACAACATTTCAGAATATAATATATTGAGTATAAAAATAAGAGACAAGTAAAATAAAATTTGTAGGTAGGTTCATATAAATAAAACAATGCAATCAGTGTCAAAATAGTCTCACAAAAAGACAGTAATGCAGAGGAATACATTCCACAAAAAGTAACCAGAGTATGGCAGGCACATCCTCTAGAACAATCAAACCAAAAGAGACCCAGAATTAACCTGTGCTTGCTTCAACCTATGGAAGGTAGAGAAATTGATGGGTATTCCAATAAAATCTGGGTTTTCTAACAAGAGGTATAATGGAAACACAATTGTATTTGGCACTTGACTGCCAAAAGTAAGAGAATCTATAAATCCCTCTCACAACTGAAAAAATAAGCTGTTTTACTCTCCTTATGAAATAAAGTTTCTAGCCAATCCATTTGAAAGGCAAACAAAAGTCTTCCAGAACAGAAAAACTGATGGGGGGATCAGCATGGGTCCACATATATAGTATCAACAATAATTTTTTTACTACCGTCACATCCCGAAATAGATGGTGACAAAGTACACAGAATCCAGTAATAATGGAATGTAACTTACAAAATACATAGATTAAAATCTATTAACAGATGGCCAGAACCTCCGTAGATGGGGGCCCCAACATACAGTGAATAAAGGTTGCATTGGTTTCCTCACATTTAGGGCAAGCACTAGTATCTGATGACCCCATCAATAACTTGAGGGGGGAGATATACCCATTATGATAGATGTTATAGTACATGTAAAACAACTAGTGTAAATATGCATGTGAAGATTCAGTTGGTAGGTCCAATGTGTCACCTACAGTGAGATAATCAATAAAAGAATGAGTTTCAAGGGTTATGGATGTGACTTAAAGATCATTATTACTTCAAAGAAATGAGCTATAGTTATTATGTTTATTCAACCCCTTTGGTACCAATGTATCCAATCTGAAAATCCATTCTGTTTCCTTTATAAGAAGAGCCATATTCAGATCTCCGCCTCTTATTCCCATTTTGACTCTTTCAAGGAAGAACACCGTGAGATGTTTAGGTTCATTATCATGTTTCAATAGAAAATGTTTTTCTGCAGATGTGATTTTCTTCATCCAGCTCATATCAGTTTTGGCATAATAAAATAACCACAATATTCATGCCACATAACCACCATTATGTAAAGCACTTTGAAACCTATTTGTTTAAAAGTGCTATATAAATATTATTATTATTATTATTATTATTATTATTATTATTATTATTATTATTATTATTACTATTATATAAAGCAAAACATTGTAGCCATTCATGATGGCTGTTTTCATGTAGTACATTTATATGCAATGGTCACCACCATTTTGGGAACAAAAAATAACACATTTTTAATAATTAGTATATACGTACATTAAATAAATATCAATGTGCAAAGTCTCCTATTGTTTCATTATACTAGCAACATATATAACAAATTAAAGCATTGTGGATGTTTTACAATACAGAATTACAGATAAGCACAAATAAAAACAGAATATGAATTTTTCAACAATTATAAAAATACAGACATATGGATCGGAATATAAACCATAAAAATATTGAGGTAGATGCAAATATTTAAAAGGAAAAATAACTATGTAATAAAAATGGTGCAATATCATACTTTTCAATAAGACTATAGGCCAAATTGTTTTAGCTGCATAATGAGAAATCATCTGGATGAGAGGTTAAATTGTTAGAGTTTTTTATCCTAAAAACATATGAGTTTGCACGTTCTCAGACTCTATTACATTGCCCAAGTTTAAAAAGTGTGAAAGTTTAATGCTAAACTCTCACATATTTTAAACTCTCACCCTATTACATTTGGCATCATCAGTGAAAAGTGTATTAATTGTTCTTATGGACAGTTTGCTACCAAAGTTTCCCACCTATTTCCCCTAATTTGCCATGTTTACTATACAGGGTAGGGAGCAATGTAGATAAAGTAAGATAAAGTAATATAGAGGGACAGTGAGAGTAACATTACTGTACAATATATAATTTATGTCACATTTTTCCACAGATAATGAAAGTTGTGTGAAATGCGCTGATAATGAATGGCCTAATGATGCAAATAACAAATGCATTGCCAAGGCTCAGGAGTTTCTATCATATGAAGTGGATCCTATAACCTCAGTGTTTTCTGTCACATCTCTATTATTTTCTGTGATAATTGTCTTCATAATTGGACTATTTTATTCAAATCGGAATAAACCAATTGTTAGAGTTAATAATAGGAACCTCAGCTTTTTTCTGCTAATATCTCTTATGTTGAGTTTACTCTGTGTATTTCTTTTCCTTGGTCGCCCAGTGGATATAACCTGCATGCTGCGTCAAATCTCCTTTGGAATCATATTTACTATCGCTGTGTCCTCAGTCCTGGCAAAGACTATAATGGTTTTCATTGCTTTTAAGGCTACAGGACCCAGAAGCTACTGGTGAAATTGGATGGGAGTCAGACTACCAAATGCTTTAGTGCTGATCTGCTCATCTGTCCAGGTCCTGACTGGTGATATCTGGTTGTCAGTTTCTCCTCCATTTCAGGAGTTTAACGTGGATACATATCATGGAACTATCATCATCCAATGTAATGAGGGTTCTGTGTTGGCCTTTTATTTCATGTTGGGTTACATGGGATTCCTGGTAGCTGTGAGCTTTGTTCTTGCTTACTTGGTGAGGACATTAACTGACATCTATAATGAGGCAAAATACATCACATTCAGCATGCTGGTGTTCTGCAGTGTGTGGGTCTGTGCCATCCCAGCCTATCTGAGCAGTAATGGGAAACATATAGTCATTGTAGAGGTGTTTGCTATATTATCCTCATGCATTGGGATACTAGGCTGTATATTTTTCCCTAAATGCTACAATATTCTTGTGAGATCTGAAAAGGACAGAAAAAATCTTTTGTGCTTGAAGAATAAAACAATTTCTTATAATGCGGCCTGATATCCTTTAATAGATTATTAATTAACATTAAATCATGTAATAATATGTAATTCTGAAGAAAATACGTAAAAGTCACTGATTTTTGCGTAATTCTCCCAATGGATTCTGTTTGACTAAGTTACTTGTTTGCAGGTTTTATGCTAGTATAGTACAGTATATTGACCTGGTTTTAAAATTTTGTTGTTCTGTAAAATGACAATACAATATTTATCTTTATCTTACAGTATCTTTCTTGTAATATAAAATCTACTATTTCCAAATGTTTTCCACATTGATGATATAAATGAATTAAACATCTTAGTATCACACTCACCAATGACTGGTGAATGTAAATGTTATAAATGGTACAGTATATCTGCATCTAGTAAATTTACAAATTAATAAATTTACAATAAAAAAGTTAGGATAATTCCATTAAAATATTATAAATGGACACAATTCACATACTTATTAAAATTGCACATTTTTACACATACACAAAAAGGTAAACAAAATAAGTGTGCCATCAAATATAATATGTAATATAAAAGAAAACAGTATGAATTATTGTCCATGCAGTATCTATCTTACTTTATAAAAATATCTATTTTTGTTTTATTTTTATCACCCAACAATATGTATAGTAAATACCTTTATCACATAGTAAAAACTCTTTCTTAATGTATTCTATAATAGTCTGCATCTACTGTGCTTTGGGCCTTATTCAGCAAGCAACACAAGTGAGAGAATGCATGGTGCGTGCCAATGTTTGCTATCTGCACATGCACATGCATCTCATTGCACCTGCCCGAGCAGGGTGCTGGCTATGGTAGTGGTTCTCTCAGAGTTACAGGGAGCCCACAGAGACCTCCTATTTTGATTGAAAGAAAGTGCGATTTGTGGGTGGTGACAAGAGGGTAGTCGGCCGAATGCAGGAATGCCTGTGCATTTGCACGTCATTACAGAGGCATGCATATTTTAATCTCAGCGGTGCTGCATGCAGCCAGGCATCTCTCTGCATGCAGTAGTCTCTCCGGTCCTATGGCAGGGTGCGCCCTTAGTTTGCACTTGATGAGACTCGATATTCCCAATTTTGATGCTGGCAATCACGGCAAGGGTGGCCTGCTTTATATTTTGCTGGGTGTATGCTTCTTGTGCTGCAGGTGCAGTGCATATGCATTGATTAGTGTTCCTGCTGGAACGGAATAAGGTTCTTTGATACAGAAGGTTAATTAAGCCACACAAACCAGTATCTTGAAAAAAGATATAATTTATTACAACAAATAACAAGATATAAAGAATAATAGTTTCTTAGCTTCAGAATATAAATGGTTACACAATCCAGGAGCCTCGTCTCTCAGAATGGAGAGCTGGAATAAACAATATCCTGGCCACCAGCTGCAGTCTCTGGTCCAGGCTTAGGGCAGGCCATTGTCAGCTTCTTTGTTCTTTGCTTATATAGCATCCTACTTGTCATGCCCAGCTACCTTTACTAATATGAGTATAAACCTACTTCAAACTACTCTGTTGGTGAACTACTGATAAGAACTTTCTAAAACTTAACGCAAGCGTAAATCACAGTAGACAATGCCTTGTGGATTTATGGCTTGTCTGCTTTACCATTCCTGTACCATTTCATGCTTAATACACCACCTCATGTCTGATACACACATAAGAAACATGAATAGAAATGGCTGTCAGTCATTTTGTACGTCTGTTCAAATGTAGACAATTTGTCTTTAGTAACATTGAATGTTTAAAGAAAGGATGGCATTGCACCGCAGTACCATCAGATTAGCTACTGTATATCTAAAAAAACAAGCGACCAGCCGGTTGCTAGGCATTTTTTGGAAGCTAATCATAGCTTAGCTTCCCTCAGGTATCGTATCATTGATCATGTTCCGATGTGGATTCGTGGCGGTGATAGGTCACGTAAATTACTTCAACTTGAATCCAAATGGATCTTTCGTTGGGCACTATGTCTCCATTAGGACTTAACGAATCTTTAGGATTAAATGCATTTCTGTAATGGCGTTTAGGTTGTTTGTTAGACATCGATGGTATTTGTAACACATAAAAACTTTCTTTCAAAATTAGTTTGATTGGCGTTTCATAGATGTAATTTAACTCTAGGTTGTTTGACATATTTAGTTTTCATGTCATGCTTGCGCTTATTCTGATTTAGCTGGAATGTATCAGTACTACTTAGTAGTGTAATTATTGTGATATTTATTACGGATTATGTTGTTACTATGTTGACACAGTCTGATGTCACTGAATTATCTCATTAACAGCTGTATTTGTTTTTACATTTTATTGGTGGTGGTGTGCACTTTGTCTAATTAATTTATGCCGTTTGTCTGTGTTGCACATGGACATCCGGTTACGTCACTTGGTGTTTAGTATAAAAGTGTCTTGGTAGGGCTTAAACTGTATCCTGATGAAAGAACAAATAAAGGTTCTGAAACGTTGACATTGAACTGGGCTTCGTGGAGTTCTTACAAGTCGTCTGAGTGCCGCCTTTATTCGTAATATATATATATATATATGAACATTCCTGTGTCCTAAACAACACATCTATTCATTCAATCATACTGATGTCAATTTTGTAAATTGTATGAAGCATAGAAAACCCAATATACTCCATGTTGTGTCTGTAAAATGGGCGTCTTTGTCTGCTTGAATCCTCTCGGACATCCCATAATATCAACAAATCAGTCTGTGTCACATCTTCAGGAAAGTCTCTTACCTTGTATCACTCTGATTAAGACAACTTCACTCCTGAATAACAGTGTTCTGTAGCTGTTCAGTACAACACTCGTCCTCCATCTTCTTGGTGGCAAATGATGAATTCAAATTGCCAGACTTGTGCAGTCATTTCACAGTACATGAGGCCTTCAGTAGTAAGCAAGGTAGGCCACATTTCCAGCTGTTGGCAAATATAACAGGTTTTTGCAATGTCTCTGAACATGGTTTGGATATAAGGAATACCATTGATTTGAGCTTGCTCGAATGCAGCGTCAGCTTAGTCATGGCTTAACAGTTCTCCTAGCACCATCAGTACTGACTTTGCAGTGAATTGCACACCATGTTCTGTGCTCAGTTCACTTGTGCACACACCATTAAAGTTGTAGGTGTGTGTATGAGAATGTCCCACATTGTTCTACTACCTTTGGACAGCAGAACATATAGACTTTGTGTCAAATGTCCATTTCTCATTGTGAAGATTTACAGGGCATCCAGTCTTGACAGTAACTTGGAAAACAGTCATAGAGGCAAAAAGTTCACTAGCCCTTTCTTCTGTCTGTCGGCTGTCAGCTTGTAAAGATAGCTGCTTTGCTTCAGCAATGGGCAACAAAAGTCCTGTGTGTGTGCAGATAGCACCATAGTCCATGAACCAATAATGTTCTCTGTCTTGGAAATCTTCCCACCACCGTTGAGCTGTGATCATAAAGAAATCCAGTATGGAAAGTAAAAACTTTGGTTTAAATTTCACTCGGCCAGCAAGTAGCACCTTAATCTCCTTAATCAGCATCAGAGTTTCTGCCGTTGTCGTTAGAAACTGTGTGTCTTTCAGCTGTTTCAAAACCTTTGGCTGGTAAGGCTTTGTAAGGAAATACACTGGGATGCGAATTTCATTACCAAACACAAAATCTGCAACTTTGTCACAAAATATTCCCACAATCAGTGTGTCTGTAATGCATGTATGCCCCTTGTGATTAGTTAGTGTGTACCCACCAACCCCTCCTTCAAAATGAGCAAGAAAACCATGAACATCATTTGCAATGGATGTTTCATCAGAAAACACATCTTGTTCACTTTTTGCATCTTTAAACTCAACAATGACACGTTCATCATGCCATGTAAAAGTAATGTTGTCACAGGGGGAGTTTTCAGTCTCAGGGGCATGGACATTTACTGAAATCCCTCCTAGCTCCCATCTCCTGACTTTGGGCAACTCCCATGTCTCATTGGGCAAGGCAAAGAGGCATCATCACCACCCCTTCACTTAGCAACACCCCTTTGATTGGCCATGCAGACATATCCTTTTTTTCATTAACTACACCGTGTATGGCATGCGGGACAGTCCTGGACAAGTCAGACATAGCATCATTCACCTCATGAGTACAAATCAATGGCATGGTATCAGAAACCTCATTTGCATTCAATTTTGATTCTTCTTTCTGGATACATTCTCTGAATTCATGGATTTCAACATTTTGTTCACATGTCAAATCATCAGACATTTGCATCACACAATGACTCCTCTGATTATTATTATTATTATTATTATTATTAGCATTTATTTATATTATTAATATATTTATATTTATCTCTCTGATCAAACACATTTCCTGTAGTGTGAAAACATTGCTTAATTTCTGTCTTAAGTTCTTTCTGACACACTTCTCTTTGTTTCTCAAGCTCACTAATTTCTACACTTTCTGTGTGTAATAATTCAGCACTTATTTCTGCGCTAGCTAACATCTCAACTCTTACTTATGAGGATTCACTCCCCCTCCCTATGTAATTTCTGGGACAATGTGAATTCAGGCTTACTCTCTCTGTCTGTGAGACAGGCTTTTTTATCACAGCATTCCTCTGAATAGATTTTACACTTCTTTCAACATATATTGGTCTATGAAAAATTTCACTATTTTTACTCTTATCAATACCAGGCAGTGAAAAACCAACATTATGCTTTTTCTGGAAATCAGCCAGCTGAAATCCTAATTCATCTTTCAACATATTTGCATATTTCTTAAAATTCAAAAAATGCATTGTTCTTGTTTGTTTCAACAACACAAACACAAAGACAGTAAACAGACAACATACAGATATACTGTGATGTACAGTATACACTCTGTGACTGATCAGGTCACACCTCCCTCATTCAATTATGAGACAGAAGATTTTCTACATGGGTTTGCACAACCCTGCATTTGCACAACACAGTTTGCACAGCAATGCTAAAACAATTGACTACACATTCCAAACATGTTTATGGCTATTAACTCTCTGTATCCCACTTCCTAACACCACTTTATTGTTCCCAGTGGAACAGACTAACGTTCTTGGATACAGAAGGTAAATTAAGCCACACAAACCAGTATCTTGAAAAAAGATATAATTTATTACAACAAATGACAAGATATACAAGAATAATAGTTACTTAGCTTCGGAATATAAATGGTTACACAATCCAGGAGCCTCATCTCTCAGAATGGAGAGCTGGAATAAACAATATCCTGGGCACCAGCTGCAGTCTCTGGTCCATGCTTAGGGCAGGCCACTGGCAGCTTCTTTGTTCTTTGCTTATATAGCATCCTACTTGTCATGCCCAGCTACCTTTACTAATATGAGTATAAACCTACTTCAAACTACTCTGTTGGTGAACTACTGATAAGAACTTTCTAAAACTTAACGCAAGCGTAAATCACAGTAGACAATGCCTTGTGGATTTATGGCTTGTCTGCTTTACCATTCCTGTACCATTTCATGCTTAATACACCACCTCATGTCTGATACACACATAAGAAACATGAATAGAAATGGCTGTCAGTCGCCATTGTGCTATCCCAATACACAGCCGGGTGTGTGCATCTGCTAGCGTGTGTTCCGTATTGAATCAGACCCTTTGTCCTTAGTGATTTAACATTACATAAATAAATAAATAAATAAGCACACATAAAAAATAGAAGATGCAAGAACAACCAGCATTACAAAAAACTATCCTATGCAGTCAATAGCTCTATTTGCAAGTTAAAGTAAAAGTGTAGTGGCTACCAGAAAATCTTGGTGCAATTCTGGTAATGTTTCATGTGTTGAATAGAAAGAAAGAAGAGATGTCCTGCAGTGATTGCAAGACAAAATAGTTTCAATCAAGTACCAGATGGTGTAGTTTGTATTACCAGGAGAGTATTAAACAAGATTGGGGTCTGTGTGCAGTCTCCATCCAGGCTCCCTCCTCTCAAGCTAATGGTGCAAATAATTAGACTATGGTGCTATCTATGCCAGTGTCTTCTGTGCATGCGCGGGTCTCGAGGAAAATGGCTTCTGCACTATTTTCCTAATTATTTGTGCAGTGTTGCTGCTGCAAATACAGACTCCAATGTGATTTGTTTTTTTGTTAGGAGTAGGCGCTGTTCCTCATCCCCATTATGTGTCCCGGTCGTTGCATCACAACACTCCACTGCTTTGCTTGATGGTGCCTTTGGTTGCTAAGCAACCAGGATGCCATGTAGCCATAGGGAATTCTGGGCCTGCTATTACCTTATGCCAGGTTGCCGGCTCTACAAGGAGCTCCACAGCATCCAGGAATTAAAGATCAAGGGTGACTGGTTTCTCTGGCTGCTTTTATTAGTGAAGATCTCTCTTTTTAGGCAGCCACCCCTGCAGACCAAGCCAGTTATAGCTTATGCTTTTGTGTAAGCCTATATTTTGTTTTATGAATCCTGCATTTTTTTTGATTATTCCTTACCTGGTCTCTATAGTCTGATTAGAAACTGAACTCTTTTTGTAAACTTGTTAGCTACATGTATGTTTTAGACACTGCATTTCTTTGGTTATATTACCAACTGCAAGCTATAGTATTGTGCTTACTGCTCCAAAGTGTTTATCAGTATTGCTGTTGTATATTCTTGCAAGGTTCCTCTACTATTTCAGTAATTTCCCACCTCTGCTTTTTAACCATCTGCTCACATATATATTTCCAGTCATTTAGTCTAATTATTCTGTAGGTGCATAGGCATCTGTCATCTATTTACCTGTAGATTGCCTTGATTATACTACTCCAGCTGACCATATTGCAATCACCAGAGTATTGTTTTAGTTCCTACAGTCCTGAGTTTTATTAACTGGTGGCATCCTAATTACCAGATATTGGCCCTCATTCAGAGCCGCTCGTTAGCGGCAGTACGCTCGTTCCGAGCGATGTTTGCACATCTGCGCATGCGTACGCTTTTTAGTACGCATGCGCGAACCAGTCAGTGCGGCCGAAAATCGTTTGTACGCTATATAGCGAGTGCCTGCTATTTTGAGTGACAGAATGAGGCGTATGTGGGTGGTAACAGGGGATGGTGCTTGAAAATGGGGAGTGGAGATCCGAACGCAGGCGTGCTTAAAGGTCAAACCGGGCGTTTTATGGGTGTGTATATTTAAAACAGCAGCGTCATTGACCACGTCACTGGGTTATTTTAGAGCCAGAACTGCTCGCAAATTTGTGGTAGCAAACACCAACCACAAGAATAGCGAGCAGTTCATACGCTGGTCGATGTACTCGATTAATCTAATAAATAGCGGACATGATGTAGGATGCGAGCGGCCAGGGGGCGTTTTTAACAAATAAACGAGCGTATGTTTTGCTCGCTCGTTCAGACTTAGAGGTGTGAACAGACTACAATGTGCGTACGGATCATTTGAATAGCCACCCCTTGTTTTTAAACGAACGACCGCAAATAGCGAACGGCTCTGAATGAGGGCCATTGTACTCTACTCTAAGGCTATTATAGGCAGAAGACCTCTGTAACATGGCTGTAGGGGTCTTATACAAATACTCTGGTGTTTCATACCAATTATAGAACATGGGTGCAGGCTGACCAGTGTGGTCACCCTGGACCTAGAGGGTCATGTACACCACACACCCTGCACCCATAATCTATAAACCACTGAAAATATCAACATTCTATTTTGGTCTTTGGATCCTATATAGAGATTGCATCAGATGAATACTGAATCACTTCAAATCAGCTAACTCTGTAGATGTCCAAATTTTTGTATTCCTCAAACACTCAGACATAAATGAGAAACATTAACCTTATATGAAGAAGCAATAAAAAGCAGCATATTACTTTAACTAATGCATAAATTACTGTCCAAAGTTTATCTGTGTCTCTAGGAAAAAGTTAAAACCATTATTGTCTATGATGAAAGGTTCATTCCAAAAACATGGATGTAGCTTAAAAAGCTCTAGTGACTGAGGGGTCTATTTACAATTGCAGTGTTAGGAGACAGAAAGAAAAGTGATAAGGTGGCAGCCAATTGCTCACAACTGTAATTTTTCAAACACAGCTTGTGAGATGGCATTTAGGAGCCGATTGGCTGGCACCTTATCACTTTTCACTCTGTCTCCTAACACTGCTTAGTAAATAGACCCCTGAATCCCATAGTCACAATTATATTTTATAGTGATTATAAATTAACATGTACAAGATATTTAATTTCCTAGGAGAGGAGGATATAGATCTATATATTTTACTGTGGGGATATAAACCACTACTCTGACTAGTATCACCAGTACTGTATTGTATGTCACTATGTTCTCAGAACCTAACTATATGTAGGTGTGTGTCTTCTAATCTGATAAGGAGGTTGTCAACACATCAACTTCTGTCCATTAAGCTTCCTCTTCTAAATCAGGATAGAACATGAATAGTCAGAAACAAATGTATTTAGTCTGAGCAATGAAAGTCATGAATGCCTTGTTATCCTAATAGAAAGTATTTGCAATGTTTAGTTAAGTCCTGTATAGAATGTTCCAGGAAGCGGGAGGTTGGTACCCTCAACTATGCACTGGCCATAATGGTATACTCATAATGAAAGGTTTTAGAGTAAATTACTACTGAAGAGACACATCATTTCAAAAAGGGGACTCCTCTTATTGCACCCAGGATTGGGGATATCTACCCCAACCTTGGACATAAAAAAAATTATGCAATGTAAGGTTTATTGTCTGCTGATCACACTCATTAATATTAGCAAAATAATAATACTAATAATAATACTAATACTACTACTACTGCTACTACTACTACTACTACAAATAATAATAATAATAATAATAATAATAATAATAATAATAATAATAATAATAATAATAATAATAATAGTAATATATTATTTAGGGGTGTGCACCGGCCACTTTTCGTGTTTTGTGTTTTGGTTTTGGATCTGGATCTTTCTTCGTGTTTTGGATCTGGATTGGTTTTGCCAAAACCACCCTTCCGTGTTTTGGGTTCTGGGTTTTGTGTTTTGGATCTGTATTTTTTTTTAAAAAAGCATAAAAACAGCTAAAATCACAGAATGTGTTGGTTTTTCTGCTCCTATGCTATTATTAACCTCAATAACCTTAATTTCCACTAATTTCCAGTCTATTCTGAACACCTCACACCTCACAATAGTTTTTCAATGTCCAAAAGGTTGCCCCCAGGTAGCTGGATGACTATGCTAAGCGACACGAGTGGGCGGCACAAACACATGACCCATCTAGGAGTGATGCTGCAGTGGCAGACAGGATGGCAGTTTGAAAAACTAGGCCCCAAACTGTACATAATGCAAAGAAAAAAAAGAGGTGCAAGATGGAATTGTCCTTCGGCCCTCCCACCCACCCTTATGTTGTATAAACAGGATGTCACGACCAGGGTCTCTCGGCATGGTAGTCGACGGGTAATACCTGTGAGGACGCTATGGCAAGGAGCGTCTGGCGGTGGCAGTGGTGCCTGGCGAAGAGCTTTGGCTGTGTGTGGTTCTGTGGGGGCATACTGTCACTCTGATCTGGTTAGGCCTGGGGTGCTTCCGTTCCGTTCTGGCATGGGCGCCGCCATCTTGTCTCCAGTCAGGTGACCTAGTTGCCCTATCCTGTTGTGTCACATGCTCCTCTCTGACCAGTCATGGCTGAGCACTGGGGATTTAAGGGAGTTCAGAGCTCCCTTGCATTGCCAGTGCAACGTGTATATCAGCCTAGCAGAGAGGGAGTTCTCTGTGCTTATCCTGTTCCTGTGAATTCGCTGTCTGCCAGTCTGGCTGTCAGCTCCTAGCTTCCGCTGGACTTCACCACTTCCTCCATCACCCTTGCCCATACCTGAGTGCCTGAGCCTGCTGACATCCTGCTCATTTGCCTTAGTTCACTATCTGCATACCTGGCTTTCTATTTCCTGCATCACTACCTGTATACCTGCTTGATCATTTTCAGTCTCACTACCTGCACACCTGAACAGCTCTAATTGTTTCTGCCTGGACATTAACCCATTGCTCCCACCACAGAACTTTTGTGCACATTTATATATTCCTGGACTTTTATTTACTGCCATAGTTTATGTCTATTCAAGCACATATTAAAAAATCTAGTTTTTCATTCAAACCCGCTTCTGTGATTGCTCCTGCTACCACCCCGGGTCCACAAACAACCCAGAACATAACACAGGACATGCACACTTTTACAAAGCAATCATTTCAGTGCCAGGGTCTGCCACACAACTGTGGCTGAAATGATTGGTTCGTTTGGGCCCCCACAAAACAAGCTGGCAATTAATCTGTCCCTGCACAAACTGGCTATACGGAGGCAAGATGTCATCCTCATCCTCCTCATCCACCGATTCCTCACCCTCTTCAGTGTTGTGTACATCCTCATCCTCACAGAGTATTAACTCATCCCCACTGGAATCCACCACCACATGTCCCTCTGTACATTCTGGAGGCTGGTCTCCCGGGAAGAGTTGAAAATTAATTTTTAAGAACATCATCTTTTCCACATTTTGTGGAAGCAACCTCCTATGCCTTTTGCTGACAAGGTTCCTGGCTGCACTCAACACTCTTTTGGAGTACACACTGGAGGGGGGGCAACTCAGATAAAATAGAGCCCGTTTGTACAGGGGCCTCCAAATTGCCTCTTTTTCCAGCCAGTACAGGTATGGACTGTCTGACATGCCTACTTGGATGCTGTCACTGATGTAATCCTCCACCATTCTGTCAATGGTGACAGTATCATATGTAGTGACAGTAGACATGTCAGAAATTGTTGACAGGTCCTTCAGTCTGGACCAGATGTCCAAACTTGGTCCTGCCTGCCCTGCATCACCGCCAGTGGGTTGCTTAGGATACCTAAGCTTTTTCCAGGCAGCCCCAGTTGCGGGAGAAAATGAAGAATTAGCTGTTGACGTGTCATGTTCTGCTTCAGCTGACAGTGTTTTCACCAGCTGGTCTTTGCACCTCTGCAGGCTTGTGTCGGCCTGAAAGAGAGACACCACATAGGCTTTAAATCTAGGATCAAGCACGGTTGCCAAAATGTAGTGGTCTGATTTCAACAGATTGACCACCCTGGAATCCTGGCAAAGCGAATGAAGGGCTTCATCCACAAGTCCCACATGCTGAGCTGAATCGCTCCGTCTTAGCTCCTCCTTCACTTTTTCCAGCTGCATCTGCAAAAGCCTGATGAGGGGAATGACCTGACTCAAGCTGGCAGTGTCTGAACTGACTTCACGTGTGGCAAGTTCGAAGGGATGGAGAACCTTGCACAACACGGAAATCATTCTCCACTGTGCTTGAGTCAGGTGCATATCCCCTCCTTTGCCTATGTCATAGGTGGATGTATAGGCTTGAATGGCCTTTTTCTGCTCCTCCATCCTCTGAAGCATATAGAGGGTTGAGTTCCACCGCGTCACAACCTCTTGCTTCAGGTGATGGCGGGGCAGGTTCAAGAGTGTTTGCTGGTGCTCCAGTCTTCGGCACGCAGTCTCTGAATGGCGAAAGTGGCAAGAAATTTTTCGGGCCACCCAAAGCTTCTCCTGCATGCCCCTGTCGCTTTTCAGAAAATTCTGCACCACCAAGTTTATTGTGTGAGCAAAACATGGGACGTGCTGGAATTTGCCCAGATGTAATGCCCGCACAATATTGGTGGCGTTGTCAGATATCACAAATCCCCAGGAGAGTCTATGTGGGGTAAGCCACTGGGCGATGATTTCCCTCAGTTTCTCGAAGAGGTTGTCGGCGGTGTGCTTCTTACTGAAACCGGTGACACAGTGCTTCTTACTGAAACCGGTGACACACAGCGTTGCCTGCCTTGGAATGAGCTGGCGTTTCTGAGATGCTGCTGCTGGTGACGCTGCTGCTGTTGCTGAGTAAGGTGATACATCTACCCAGTGGGCTGTCACAGTCATATAGTCCTTAGTCTGCCCTGTTCCACTTGTCCACATGTCCGTGGTTAAGTGGACATTGGGTACAATGGCATTTTTCAGCCCACTGAGGACACTTTTTCTGATGTTTCTGTACAGTCTCGGTATCGCCTGCCTAGTGAAGTGGAATCTAGACGGGATTTGGAACCGGGGACATACTACCTCCATCACTTGTCTAAATCCCACTGCACTAATGGCAGATACCGGACACACGTCTAACACCAACATAGCAGTCAAGGCCTCAGTTATACATTTTGCTTCAGGATGACTGCTGTCGTACTTCATCCTCCTCGCTAAGGACTGTTGGAGGGTCAGTAGTAAAAGCAGTGGTGTTCCTACTTCCTCTCTGGGATGATGAACGACTCCCAGCAGCAGCAACAGCAGCAGTGGCAGCAGGAGGCGTAGCAATGCTGGATCCTCCGGAGGAATCCCTGAAAGGAGAGTCAGTCATGCCAGTAACATGGCCTGCTGGACTACTTCCGATCCTGACTAAGGAGGAAATTGACGAGGAGGGAGTTGACGGTGTGGTTTGCAGGTGCTTGGATACAACAGGACAACGGGATTTAGGTGTCCCTGGACTGCTTACGGTCTTAGCCAAAGTTTCTGAACTTGACAGTAACTTTTTATGAACGTGCTGCAGGTGCCGTATAAGGGAGGATGTTCCTAGGTGGTTAACATCCCTACCCCTACTTATTTCACCTTTACATATGGTACATATGGCAAGACAGTTGTTGTCCGGATTTGGATAGAAATATTGCCAGACCAAAGAGGTGGAATGTTTGGTCTTCTGGCCAGGCATGACCGTGATGGGCTTTTTCATTCCACGGACAGCAACTGTCTCCCCCGGAGCCTGATTTAAACAAACCACATCACCATCAGAATCCTCCTCGCCAACTTCCTCCTCAGCGCCTGCTACACCAGTATCCTCATCCTGTTGTACTTCAACAGTGACATCTTCAATTTGCATATCAGCAAGTGGACTGTGGGTGCTCCTTTCAGCACTTGCAGGGGGCGTACAAATGGTGGAAAGAGCCACCTCTTCCCGTCCAGTGCTGGGAAGGTCAGGCATCGCAACCACCACCACACTTGGACTCTCCTTGTGGATTTGTGATATCTTCTTAGAACACACAGTTCTTCGCTGTGCTTTTGCCAGATTAACTCTTTTGATTTTTTTAGTGGGAGGAGGGCTTCCATCGTCATGTGAAGCTGAACCACTAGTCATGAACATAGGGAAAGACCTTAGCCATTCCTTGCCACTCCGTGTCGTAAATGGCATATTGGCAAGTTTACGTTTCTCTTCAGCTGAATTAAATGTTTTTTTCAAGGTCATTTTCCTGAACTTTGTCATTTGGGATTGTACGTGCCATCTACTATGACATTGGGCATCGGCCTTGGCAGATGACGTTGATGGCATGTTATCGTCTATGTCATGACTAGTGGCAGCAGCTTCAGCACTAGGAGGAAGTGGTTCTTGATCTTTCCCTATTTTATTTTTATCAGAGAAAGTTTGGTCCTCCATTTATGTTATATTGATATATACGTGCGGCTATGGCGCACACAAACACAGAAAATATTTTTTTATTTTTGTTGGAGACTAGTGCACTTTGTGGGTCACACCACCCTTTAAGAAATGAGCTAGCCGGCCCTTTACTTATGGGACACAGGCGCATGCTTGGCACTGCTCCTTTGTTGATGCACGTGCAGCCACAGTGCACACAATTCACAAACACAGAAAAAATGTTTTATTTTGTTTGTAGTGCCCTTTGGGGGTTACAGCACCCCGTAGCGGTCAATCCAGCTGGCCCTTTATTTATGGGACTCAGGCTATTGCTTGGCACTACTTTGTTGTGCGGCTACTGCGCACACAATTCACAAACACAAAAAAATATATTTTTTTAATTTGTTTGGAGTGCCCTTTGGGGATTACAGCACCCTTTAGTGGTCAATCCAGCTGGCCCTTTATTTATGGGACACAGGCGCACGCTTGGCACTACTTTGTTGATGCACATGCGGCTACTGCGCACACAATTCACAAACACAAAAAAATATATTTTTTTATTTTGTTTGGAGTGCCCTTTGGGGGTTACAGCACCCTTTAACGGACAAGACAGCTGGCCTTTTACTTATGGGACACAGGCGCACGCTTGGCGCTGCTCCTTTGTTGATGCACATGCAGCCACAGTGCACACAATTCACAAACACAGAAAAAAAATGTTTATTTTGTTTGGAGTGCCCTTTGGGGGTTACAGCACCATTTAGCGGTCAATCCAGCCGGCCCTTTATTTATGGGACACAGGCGCACGCTTGGCACTACTTTGTTGATGCACATGCGGCTACTGCGCACACAATTCACAAACACAAAAAAATATATTTTTTTATTTTGTTTGGAGTGCCCTTTGGGGGTTACAGCACCCTTTAGCAGTCAATCCAGTCGGCCCTTTATTTATGGGACACAGGCGCACGCTTGGCACTACTTTGTTGAAGCACATGCAGCTACTGCGCACACAATTCACAAACACAAAAAAATATATATTTTTATTTTGTTTGGAGTGCCATTTGGGGGTTACAGCACCCTTTAATGGACAAGCCAGACAGCCTTTTACTTATGGGACACAGGCGCACGCTTGGCGCTGGTCCTTTGTTGATGCACGTGCAGCCACAGTGCACACAATTCACAAACACAGAAAAAATATTTTTATTTTGTTTGGAGTGCCCTTTGGGGGTTATAGCACCCTTTAGTGGTCAATCCAGCCAGCCCTTTATTTATGGGACACAGGCGCACGCTTGCCACTACTTTGTTGATGCACGTGCGGCTACTGCGTACACAATTCACAAACACAAAAAAATATATATTTTATATTTTGTTTGGAATGCCCTTTGGGGGTTACAGCACCCTTTAACGAACAAGCCAGCCGGCCTTTTACTTTTGGGACACAGGCACACGCTTGATGCTGCTCCTTTGTTGATGCACGTGCAGCCACAGTGCACACAATTCACAAACACAGAAAAAATATTATTTTTTTTGCACTTGGAGGGAGCACCCCTGATGGACAGAGCACCCCCTGGACAACACTACAGCACCCCTTTAGGACTGGGACACTGCACAGGACTTTGGAGTGGACACAGCCCCTATGGACAACTGACTGCACAACACAGTCCAGCCAGCCCCTATGGACTTTGAAGTAGTGGACACAGCCCCTATGGACAACAGCAGCACAGCACAACACAGCCAGCCCCTATGGACTTTGAAGTAGTGGACACAGCCCCTATGGACAACAGCAGCACAGCGCAGCACAGCAAAACACTACACTGCACTACAGTACACTACACAGCCCAGCCAGCCCTAACTCCCACCCTCCCTCTTCACTGTTCACAGCCAAGTGAGAAAATGGCGCCGATGCGGGTACCTTATATAGGATCCAAAACCCGCGAGACCCGGAAGGCGTTTTGCCTTGATTTCAGATCCGAGTCAGGCGGGAAAATTCGAGCCTGACTCGGATCGGCCTCAGATCGTGGGGGCTCGGGGGGGTTCGGATTTCAGAAATCCAAACCCACTCACCCCTAATATTATTATTATTATTATTATTATTATTATTATTATTATTATTGTATCATTCCAATTTTCATCATTATTTCACAGGGTTTGGTGCTACGTTCCTCACTAAAACTTATGTTTATTTCAGAAAAGGAAAAGAATTAGGACCAAAAGGTGCACTCCTGGAAGTTTCCTTATACCTTATGTTTACACATCAAAGTATGATATGTTCAATATCTCTAAAACATAACCTTTATTTAATCTACTGATAAAATACATGGATATCAACCACAATTTTAATTTGGGCAAAATATATTTAATATATTAGAAAAATAAAAGTGATTAAACATCCACTGTGTCTAAGGGGGTATTCAATATTGGAACGATTGCATCACATCAGAGGTTTCAGGCATGTGGCCGCTTTATTCCTTTGAAAGCTGCGAAAACAGGACCCGGCAGAAGGGTATCGGAAAAAATTTGGGAATTTTTGGGAAAGCATCCAGGGACCCCCCTAAAGATATTTTGACATGGGGTATCATTATGGGTACCCCCATTTTGGCCTACGGAAGGTAAGTATGGTTTTTAAGTAGCCAAAGCTGGTGTTTTTTTCTCAACAGGGAAGAAGGGGTGAAGAAGAGCACTTAGCTTTTTTTTTAAAACTAGGTGCAACAAATTTGGGGTACATGAAAATGGGTGCAAACGTATTTCTAAGTCCCTAAGATGCATTTTTAAAATTCTTCCAAAATGCACCTGCCACTACCACCCACATTCTTTAAAACACCTGCCGCATACTTGAGAACCCCTCCAGAATTGATTTTGTTAGTTTAAATCTTGTTCCCCATATTTTTTCATTTATACCCCAAAATTGAACTTATTTTTGGGGTGTCCCAATTTTTATTTATTTTTTGCTTTTTTTGACACAGATCATTTTTAAGGAGCATTCCATGCAGGTTATTTTTTAAAGCCTGCACCCCTAAACCCTATTCTGTACTTTTTTCGCCTGCTAAAGGCTGGCGAAAAATAATCCCCATTTTTTTACATTGACTTTTCACTCTGCCGAAAAGTCAATATAATTGAATAAGGGGATAATGATAATAGGTGAAAATTACGTGATCACCGATAATGGGTTTTCGCCTCAAATTGAATACTGCCTTATGTCTTTCTTATAATGTTCCTAGGAATTGGAAAAATAATTGCACTTATATTAACCAGTGCTTTAGTCAGTTGTTTTAGTCATCTCATCAGCATAGTCATTTAAACCACACAGGTCATATCATGCACTCCTCACACTAAACAAAGTTTCCTCTTTACTTAGTATCAAAAGTTACGTATAGTGTAACACTAGAAACAATGTGTATAGGGGTTCATGCTGATACAGCATCTACCACTGACTATGCAATGTGTGAGTGACTAATCCAACAGACAGGCCATCAAGATCTGAACCAGGCCTGGATAAATGGGGCGTGGCCTAATAGCAGGATGCATGGCCAAGCCCCTTAGGTAAAAAAGAGAAAGAAAAAGTTTCCGGTGCTTTGCACTGGCATGGGGGGTGCTGTGAGCCCCCTCAGCCCAGTGCATAACCAGTGGGGGGCGAGATCAGCTTGATCGCTCCCCCCACAGGCATAGGAGACTGCTGTGGCTGCTTCATAGCAGCCATGAACAGTCTCCCAGCGCAGCCCAGCATACAGCAGCATGTGCTGGGCTGCTGTGATGTTAGCGGGGGAGCGTTGCCAGACCCGGGCCACCACCTGGCCCCTCCAGCAAGCCCAGGTAATTAGTACCCACTCCCCCCCTATCAGCACCGCTGCCTACAAATTAACTGTTTTTTTATTACATATCATAAACTTAAAAGTGTTATTCCCTGGCTGAGAGGCTCACAGCACTCCCCTCTCCAGTGCACAGTGCCACTTTGCGGCACTGCTAAAATGTTTTTTTGTGTGTGTGTTTTTTTCCAAATGGTGCGTGGTCACACCTCCCATGATTAGGCCATGCTCCCATCCCGGCTTCATTTATTTTGCCCACTTTGCACTGTATTACTAGACATTATTAAACAAATATAACATTTTTTGACACAAAAACACAGTGGATGTGCCACCAATGCGCATTATGCCCCTAAAGCTTTATCAAGGCAAGCTGATTACTAATTCTATTCTGATTTAATTACCCTCCCTCTCCTCCTAATTGGTAAGGGGTCATGTAGGTTCTCTTTTCATGTCATCCTGACAGATCCTCTATTCTTTTAATTGAACAAAGGAGAATTATTTAGAAATTATTCCATCAACTTATTATTTAGGAGTATATTCCTTTTATCATATAGTATGAATTTGTAAGTCTCAATAGTTTGTATGAAGAGTTATCTGGTATCATTACCATTTAATAGAGTGCTAAATGAAAATAAAATATATTTATCATTTCTTATTATCTCCTCCTGATATTATTATAGGTAAAGGTACAGAAGCAATATACATATTCTGATCTAATCTATATATTTAAGTGATGTCTATAACATTAAAGTAATTGTGATGGTTAGGATACTGACACCTGTAAGTCTATATTCTAACCATCCCCCTCTCCCTACCCCTGATCCTAACCCTCCCTCCCCAGTAATGAAACATAATCTTCCCTTCCCACACCCTTAACCTAACCCTTCCCCCTTAATGCCTAACCCTCACATGCTTCCTTGTGCCTAACCCTAACCCCCTATCCCTGTCACTTACCTAAGAGATGCCGGCAGTTAGGATGCTGGTCAGGGGCATATCTATAATGGGTACAGGGAGGCCCCTCACCGCACACCCTGCACCCATAATATTACTTACCTCTCTGGAGTCCCACATCGGCGCGGGCGACCATCGCTGCAAAACGATTGGAAAATAGCTGCGGCAGCCATTTTCCCGTCGTTTGCGCATGAACAGTACAGGGAAAATGGCCACCATGCCCATTTTCCTTGTGACCTGTGCAGACACTATAGACTCTGGACTAACTCTAGTGCCCAGAGTCTATAACTCCGACGCTGGCCACACACAGCTCAGTGCACTGCCGGCACCCGGGCGGAGAGGAGGGGGCCCATTTCGGAGACTGCATATGGGCCCCCTCCTCTCTAGAGATGGTGGGGTACAGAAGGTGTGCTCACCCTGTGGGTGTAAAGATGATGGGGGAGTGTTGGACTGTGTATGTGGTTGCTAGTGTGTGTTGTGTGAATGAGTGGGGAGGGGTGGACCAATGGAATGACAGAGGCAGACACAAGGTGGGAGTAAATGGTTTTATTGGAGTAGTCACAGTGCTTCTCCTATATAGTCCTGCGCAACAAGGTGGGTGTGGTGGTGGGTGTCAGTGTCCTTAGTGTAAAGATCCACCAGAGTTCCTCTTTGTTGAGGATTTTGATGTGGTCGCCTTCTCTCCAGGGTTTTGTGATGTGTTTGATGCCTGTGAAATGGATGCCTAGGGTTTTGCTTTGGTGGTGTTCTTGGAAGTGTATGGGTATGCTATGGGTGTCTGATTTTATGGTGATGTCTCTGAAGTGTTCCGCTATCATTGTTTTGAGTGGTCTCGTGGTTCTTCCTATGTACTGTTGATTACAGGGGCATTGTATAAGATAAATGACGTTGGGAGTGTTGCATGTGATGTGTTCCTTTATTTTGTAGGTCTCTCCTGTTTGTGATGAGGTGAATGACGTGGTGGGGGTGGTGCTGCGGTATTTTAAGGTTGTGCAGTTCATGCAGGTTCTGCAATGGAAGAAACTCGCTGTGAGTTTGGTTTTGTCAATGGTGCTCTGTGTTTGTTGCGGGGGTGGGATGTGGTTCTGTACCAGTTTTCTGTGTATGTTGGGTGCTTTCTTGTAGATGACTTTTGGTCTGGTGGGAAGAATGTCTGCGAGTTGTTCGTCCTCTAGTAGCTGGTGCCAGTGTTTGTTGAAGATGTTTGATGCTGTTTGCATGGGTGTTGTATTGCATGATGAAAGGGATGCTGTTGTGTGTGTCTAGTGTTCGTTGTTTGTAGTCTAGTAGTGATTGTCTTTCATATTTTCCTATCTGGGCGAGGGTGAGTTCTACCTTGTCCGGTTTGTATGCTTTGTCAATGAATTGCTATTCAAGGGTACTAGCTTGTTCCTTGTAATCCGAGAGTCTTGTGCAGTTGTGGCTGATCTGTTTGAATTGTCCTGTCGGAATGTTGTCGAGCCATGTGGAGTGATGACAACTGGTAGATAGAATGTAACTATCTACAGCAACACAACACCCCTACGGCCTTATAGACCTCAGGCCTTACCTACCGGTAGGTACAAGACTTCAAGACTTTTCATTCTTACGCAGGACGCCGCCAGGTGTACCACACCCACCCACCACACCATACCCCTCTCGCTCTCCCCCCCTCACCCACCGAGACTCCCAAGACGGTCGACCATAGTGTCCAGCAGGGGTAACATGCTGGTCTATTGAACCGCACAGAAAGGAGCCCCCTGAGCCCCCCACCTTCTCTCACCCACCACCACACCCACCTTGTTGCCCAGGACTATATACAAGAAGCACTGTGACTACTCCAATAAAACCATTTACTCCACCTTGTGTCCACCTCTGTCATTCCATTGGTCCACCCCTCCCCACTCATTCACACCACACACACTAGCAACCACATACACAGTCCAACACTCCCCCATCATCATTGCACCCACAGGTAGAGCACACCTTCCGTACCCCACCGTCTCTATCCAATTTTACGCAGGACCTGTTACACCTGTGATTAGGAAGTGCAGCATGCCACTCACTCATATAGCACACCTTTCAGCCCACTAACATATCACATCTGCCCACACAGCAGAGTGCAGTCCTACCCAACCATCACCATATCCCCTCCACTCTAGAAATTCCCCTGATGCCGGTGCTAGGATTCTAACAGGTGTCAGGATTCCTATGCTTGTATTCTAAGCACCTGGTATCCCGCATGCTGCAATGCTGACTGCATACCTTCTATAGGATCTTTGGCTTTCCAAAAGTCTTGGATACCATATGCGGAATTTATTGCATATAGAGCACCAGAGGTCACATGAATTGTCACTATTACCACTCCCTCAATGTGCAAGTAGTCAGTGACCCAAACCTCAGAATAATAAGTATGGACACAGGTTTAATTTTTTAGACATGTCAGGATTTTGATGTTACACTTGGTTTATGCCAATTTTTTTGGATCCACATACCCTGAAAGACCACTAGGATTTTGGTAGAGTGCACCTTTGAGCAAAAGCAGGTTCAAGTGTTTGCATAAATCTGGTGGGGTGCTACTCTATTTACCTGAAAAGGTTGTAGATATTGTGGTAAGTGGCTGTATGCTGCATACTGTAGCCCTGCTGCAAGGTAGGCTGGACCTGGGGCTCTAAGAAGATGGAGCGGGTACAATTTACCCAGGCCTGGGCTGGCTTGAAAGGCCCAGTGGTGGCCTTGGTCAGTAGCACATCGGGCAGGAAAATAATGGTGACTGCAGAATACTTGTACTGCTGTGTGCTGGGCTGTGAAGGGTTGTGTGAGGCTGCTGCCACTGTTGGCTGAAGCAGCAGCCTCCTCTCTCTCCCTGTTAGTGTTATAGGGGATGGCAAGACCTGTCCCTAGATGAGGTGTAAAAACTGTCCCCCCTTCCAGCATGGAATTTGTACATACCCCCTCCCTATACCTGGGCCCAACAATGCTCTTGACAGTGGACCATGGTGCTATAACAGCATAATTTAGAGGCATATGCAGTGTCTTTTTCAGCCGCAATCTGCCATTGTTTTTAGTCTGCATATGTGTCCAAGTCACACTGTGCATGAAACCCAATGGGTACTACTGGGTTACATAGCACAAATTGGATGTAGAGTTTCTTGGTTGGTAACAGGGGATAGCTAATCAGACATGGGGTCTCATGGCAATGCCATATTTTATGCATTACACAGGCACTGGCAGCCATGTCATGAAAAACATTCTGAGCGACCATAGGGCTATATTGCAAACAATGTATGGCCAATGGTGCCAAAAGAGCAAATTTTTATGCAAATAGGCAGATTTGCTAAGCAGCCATTGGGCACCTCTGTGCAAATCAGATTGCCTGTGGCATTAGCATAAAACTACACAGTTATGGCTGTATCACAGCCCACCTCTGAATCAGGTTCAAAGTGGTGGGCATGGGGTCAGCTTGCCACCTTATGTGATGAATACGGAGGGGAAATCAGGTCTGACTAACCCTCATTCAGATATATTGCATGTACAGTAAGTGTTCGACTTATTTCTTTGAGTTTACTATTTAGAAACCACAAACAATTTATATATTTAGGAAACATGTTTTGTAAAGATAAAAACATGAGGAATTCAGGACACTTTGGTGGAGCGAGTGGACAAGACATCAATCCTCTTACTAATGGTTGGTGTCTGCTATCACCATGTAACAGCAATTCTCTCAAGTATGAAGATGGTGATGCTCATTCAGACCCGCTCGCTGAGATGCAAACTCTCACTGCTGCCGATGGTATGCAGTGTGTATGCATTGTGAGCATACATATGCATCACAAAGCACATACGCATACCTTAGCGAAAGTCTGCAATGCATTCGCTCACTCCGCATAGACAGCCCAGCAGAGTGAATGACAGGAGAAGCCATTTTTAGATGGTAACAGCGGCTGGCCATTAAAAATGGGGGAGTGAAGGTGCAAATGCTGGCGTGCCTGAGCATCTCAATGGCGTTTTAGAGGTGTAAATAATTATAAGACAGCATCATAGTACACGTCATATGGCTTGTTTTTACAAGTGCTCGCTGTGCTTGAAGCAGGGTATGGTCATCCTCAAGCGCTGCAATCACATCCAATATTACCTGATGTACAGATGGTTGTATACAGTTCCTGGACATGACATGCACAAGTGGGTATCTTAAAACAGGCTGGTGGGTGTCTGCATACACTATGTGTTCGCTCTCTAAGAAATACTGGGCATGCTAATGCATTGCTGTGTGATAGCACTGTCTACACAATTTGCATACACATCGTGTGAGCGATCGCATCTAGCGAGCGGCTCTGAATCAGGCCCTGTGTTTTTGTCTCTAATGTGTTTTTTAAAGGATATATAGTATAAGCCCAAGTGCATAGTTAATGCCACTTTTAATACAATAAATTGTTTTTTTTTCACTAACATATTTACTTGGCAAAATCAAAGAATCATTTCATGATTCATTTTTAAATGCATAATTTTTCCCTTTTGTTGGAGGTGATTCTCCTGTACTCCCTCTTCTGCATCCCCCTTCTAGTGTGCACACTACTTCTGATTTGTGGGCTCTTTATTCATGTTGACAATTGCTCTGATTGGCTCTTGAAAGCCAAACTTTTTGATTGCTGTAAGAGAGGGGGGGGCTGACGATTCCTCGGCTGTGGTGCCGGTGTAGTCGGACACTTACCTCCTGACTCCCAGCCTCTCACATTCAGGCCACCAAGGGTACTCCCATAGATGGTTCTGGAACACAGGTCGGACACAAAGATTCACAATTGGGGTTCCCACTCCTGGCCTGGAAGAGAACAATGTGCTGGGGCAGGGTGACCACCACTGGGATCAGTCGATGGTCATCATTGGCACTTAGGCCTCAGACTGACTACACCTACATGCCAAGCACAAGGGTGTGCATGAACGAAAATGCCCAAAAGGGGAGGGGAAATGGATAACACATGACACAAACAGCACAAAAAACACAGTTCATGCTCACACAACAGCAAGAGCCCAACCCAAGACCCAATACAATAACAAATGCCTTACCACAGCCTACCTTTGATGGGTTCCTGACATCAGGGGGAAATGTCCCAGTCCCATAACAGTCTACCTTTAGTGGGGGCCTGACCAAAAATTCCAAGATGCTTCTAGGTCCTTCTGCCCTTTAGTATCTGCGGCCTAGCCCAACTTACCTTCATCCAAGGCCTAGCACCAAACTGCAATGATCACGGCCTAGCACCAACAGCAACAATACCTATGGCCTAGCCTGATTTACTTTCATCCAAGGCCTAGCACCAAACTACAATGATCATGGCCTAATGCCAACAGCAACAACCCCAATGGCATAGCCTGATTTACTTTCATCCTAGGCCTAGCGCCAAACTACAATGATCATGGCCTAATGCTGACAGCAACAATCCCTATGGCCTAGCATCAAACTATAATTATCATGGCCTAGTGCCAACAGCTCAACATGCCCCATGGCCTAGCACTGAATTACAATACACATGGCCTAGCACCAAATTAACATGCCCCATGGCCTAACCGAATTGGTCTACAGAGGTATGTTGTGAAAGGGGCTTGCCAGTCCTGGGGTCTTTGGATGAAGAGCCAGGCCCAGCCTCTGCGTGGTCTTCACCGGAGGTAGAATGCCTTCCCCCACCTCCGGGCTTCCTGGAGTCTTCACCTAGTAGTAGTGGCCAGAAGTAGCTCTTTTTCGTGGCCCACTGCTGTCCCAGGGCTTCTGGTGTCTTCTCCAACCCCACTCCTGGTGGGCGTTAATCTGCAGCTCTTCACCTGGCAGGCGGTGGCCTGTGTAAGTACTTTTCAAGAGACACCACCTTGCAGGACTTCCAGCATTGTCTTCTTGCTTCTATCTTTGGGAGATCTTCACCACTCCTTCCCGGCCGTCGAACTGACTTCTTTCCCATCATGCCAGCCAATTCAAGCCGGTGCCAGAGGGAAGGGTGATGACACGGGGAGCTGTGATTGGCTGGACATGGCCATCCTCTGCTGGCTGCCGGTCTGTGAGCACTGATTGGCTCACAGTCAGCACCAAATTCAAATGGGTGCATGCTTATTGGCAGAGTCTAAATCCTGGTGGATTCAGACTTGCCATCATCATTCATCATGTGGTAATCCACCACTATCTCCACACCCGCTGCACCATGACTGATCCTACCCCATCCTGATGCCCATGGCCCCCTCTGACCCAAGGCACCCCCACCCTCCAGGCATGGAAGGTGAGGATACCTAGTAGCAGGGTTAGTAACCTCACTGGTACACTCAGCCCTTCTACACTGCAACTGGAGCATTTTGAGCTAACATTTGGCAGTTGGGTGAGGGCAGAAAAGTTGTGTCTTTTGTTGTTGTGATTGTGTCTGATCTCTAATATATTCATTAAATTCCATTGTTATTAAGTCCATTCTCTTGTGTGCATTCCTGACAGTTACAGGTAATTGAGTATAAGATGCACTCATATTCCTACTATATGTATTTTCCTAGATGTAAATTTATGTTTTTCTCCACCATAAACTGAAATTGAAAATTTTAAAAGTCTTGCATCCTGCCTTTCAGCATTTACAGTTGGTATTGGATACTGTGTTGTCACACACCTGGATCAACCCAGAGTGTAATGGGGTATTGTTATTCATCAGGGATTTCAGCAAGTGAAATTGGATTTAGCTGCAGTATTCCTGCAGGTCAAAGCCCCCTGGGTGGAACCTTGATGACAACTCAGAGGATTAAGCAGGTCAGAACTAACTAAAATAAAGTGGAGTTTACAGTAAGTAGGAAAAGCAAAATGGAAACAATGGAGATAAATCCTAGAGGATTTCTGGAACAAGTGGTAAATCCTGGAACTGGATGTCAGCTGAATACCCAGCAGAGTTTCCACAAAAAATACTGGAGAGCAGAAGACTATCAGCAGCAGGGCCAGATCGAGGCATGTTTGACCAGTGCAGTGCAACATGGGCTCCACCCCTCCCAGCAATTCTCAATTTCAGTGGGATAGTCCAGTTATTTGGGAATGCCCTGCTGTTACATCTGAATGACGATGTGTCCTGTGGGTGGTCAGGAGGTTGGACACCTCCACCGCCACAGCTGTGTGGTGGTGCTAGCCCAGATAAAGAGGAATGGATACTGCACACATGCATGCAGCATCCATTCACTGCAGGAATAGGGCTGAGTGTAGCCCAGCTACTGACATAATACTGGGCTTAGCCACTGCCTGACATTTACGGGAGGCGTGCTATACGAACATGCCTCCAAATAACATAATTTAGGGGTCATGGCCTATAGTAATCAGGCCACATTCCCATTTTCAGTCATGCATGGCTAAAGGGCAACATTTTCTTGTCCAGCACAGGGCGAGGCTAACCCTGGAGCCAGCCCTGATCAGCAGATTATCCACAGGAGACACTGGAGAACTGTGGGGAAATTGCTGGAAAGATGGTGGCAGCCAGTGAGATGTTGCCAGGGGAGTGGTTGCCACAGAAACCAGTGGGGATATTGACCAAGTAACTATCTCAGAGACCATCTGAGAGACCTTCTTCCCTTGCGGTGACATTGCCAAACATATTGAATATTGCTCAGCTTGTGTCTGTCGAGGATGTGTCTAAGGGGACTGACTGTGGATGCATTTGTTGATGTGTGTAATGTGCAGCCCTCCCTCTCAATACTGCATCTTCCATAGGAGTCTCTGCTGGAATGAGGGTTAGCACATAATGTTCCTCAGCTTATCATCCTGCCATTATTGCAGAGTCATAAACAACAAAAATTCCCTCACATGGTGCAATCACATATAAAATACACATTGTGATTGCAGAGTCAGCTAGTACTGATGTGAAGGACCTGATGGGAAAAACAATATTCATTAAATTTAGCAAATGATTGAGACAAACGTTCTGACATTAGAAGTTAATCTTTGTAACAGGTTCCAGACAGGCAGATCTCGCTTATCTTCAACATAATTTTATCTGCATGAGTGTTTTTTATTCCTAAAGAAAATAATGAGAATCACCAACAAAAAACAATAGCCCTGATTCAGAGATGTGCACTAATCACACAGCCTGTGCGTTTTTGTGTGCAGCGTCTGTGTCATAATATGCTAATGCCGCAGAAGATGTTGTGTGTGAAAAGACACGTACTGCTGGCTTCTCTTATTTGCTGCTGCATCCAACATTGCAGCATTGTATTATCTGCATAAACATAATTCATCTAAGTAACATTCAAGATAACTGGGGACTTCACTCTGCTGCTGCCAGTGAAGTTGTATCCCAGGATGCAGCCACTGGCTTTAGCACATCCAGAATATGACATGCCCCATTTGCTGCAATGCTGCCTGTCACTATGAGAGATCTGGCAGAATGAGACCAGCACATGTGGAGCGTGGCATCTGCACATGCATAGATCTCACACCATAGGAGATTTATTTTAACCATTTGGATGGGTTGTACATTTCTGAATTAGGCCCAATGTCGGTTCTCACATGTTTTGGATTAAGAGTTCCTCACTAGTGACCAGGTGACATTTCATCTAGAAGAGTATAGAGAGAGAGTGTGGACTGTAGGTGCTCATAGAAAAACATCATTACAATTTCATTATGATTCTATAGTAGGTAAAAAGGGTGACTTTAGGCACCTATCTATAAGTGTATTTTAGACACACTAGCTAGCAACTGAAATCCAGTGCTCTGCAAACTGCAAACAGGCTACTGTGTGGTATATGTTTGTTTGTTAAAAAGTGAACCTGATATTTTTTTCTCATAATAATATTTATCTAGTATATATCCACACTGCAGTATATTATATATTCTCCTTATGTATAAGGGCAGAGACAATAAATTTTCAAGATCGTTTGACTGTGCTTTGTCTGAGTGAGTTTTTTTCTGTTGCCTAAAAATGTTAATTTAAGCTATATTTTTAAACAAGTTTGTGGTTTTAAGTCACATCATGTATTACTGTTCTTAATGTGTGCAGTGGTATCCCTACCATCTTTACCCCAAAACAATTATTTCACAGAGGTGATTTTCTTATCATGGTATGTATAAAAGTTGGCATACTTTTATAATGGATTAAAACAATTGTATATTGTGTTTTTTTTAAATGCAGCTTGTCTTAATTTTTCTACTATGTGCAGTGGTATCCCCATCAACTTTATCCCAAAATAATGATTGCAAAGAGTAATATTCTTATCCTAGTGTCTAAAAAATGCTAGTCTATTAAAAACTAAAGAAAAATTTATTTGAGTGTGTTTTTGAGAAGCAGTACATATCTCTTTTCACACTGTGTGTGGTGATATCCCCATCATCTTTACCCCTAAATAATTATTGAATAAAAGTAATTTTCTTATTATAGCATGTATTAAAAATTGCAAGTCTTTTAAAAATGAATTAAATATTTTGTTTAGTGGGTTTTTGAGATGCAACATATGTTAGTGTTCCTATTGTGGTAGTCATTGCAAATAAGTATTTTTTTATCCTGATGAATAAAAAAATTGCCAGTCTTTTAGAAATTATTTTACAAATTAATTTAGTGTGTTTTTTAGAAGTAGCATATATTACTATTCTTAAGGTGTGCAGTGGTGCCCCCATCATATTAAAGCAAAAATAATAATTGCAAATAAGTCATTTTCTTATCATGGTTTGTAAAATAATTGCCAGTCTTTCATAAGCAAATTAAAAAAATTCATATAGTGAGTTTCTGAGATGCAGAGTATAATACCGTTTCTACTTTGTGCAGTGGTATCCCTGTCAAATTTACCCTAAATAATTTTTCAAAAGAAGCATTTTCTTATACCAGTCTGTAAAAGAATTGTCAGTCTTTTATATGTGAGTTTAAAAAAAATACCTAAGTTTTTGAGATGCAGCATATATTACTGTTCCTACTGTGTGTTGTGGTATCCCTGTCATCTTTACCCCAAAATAGTTATTGCAAAAAATAGTTTTTTAAATGCTCGTGAGTAAAGAAAAGATAGTATTTTATAAATAAATAAAACAATTAGCATAGTGTATTTGTGTGCACAGTGAAGTAAATCAGACCCCCAACCCCCTGTAGTTTTGCTAAAGTGCATAGTTACTTGCTATTTTTTGCTTTACTCCCAACTAAGTATCTAATCAGGTCCTAATTGTCTAAGCAAAACTGGGAGGTAATTTATTATAGGCAATAATAACCCAAATTCAACAGTAAAATAACTTCTTGTTTTTGAAAAGCTAGTTTTCCTTTAGTGTCCATTTATTTATAATTCTTAACATGTTTAATTCAGAAAATATTTTTAGAAATTATTTAGTGTTAGCCTGTTTATGTCCTCATACACCTAGCCATAATATGCTTTGTGACACAAGATGCCTTGCACGAGTCCCTTGCAACTCATCTTGCTTCGAGCATCTTTTTAGCCAGAAAATGAATCTTAGTTTCAATCAGATGTGACAAAACTGCAATGATTCATTTTATATGGTACACTTGTATATACAGGGCCATAGCTAGGGTAGTGTGGCTGGTGCCATCGCACAGGGCACCAGAGGTCAGGGGGTGCTGTTTGGGCCTGTCAAATTTCTGTTTATTATCATTCTTGCTTGTAGCTTCCTCTTATTTCATCCCCAGCATCTCCTGGCCTCTCCTATCTCTTCCCCGGCCCTTCCCCATGAAGCCATGCCCCTTTTTTGGGTGCATTATGTCCCTATTAAAAATGAGGGGGGCGCCAATGCTCTCTCTGGCACAGAGCACCATAAAGTCTAGTTACGGCTCTGTGTATATATGTGCACCTCTGAGTCTATATTTACAAAGCACAACAGAACTTTTTGTAAAAAAAATTAAACATGGCCACTGCATTGTAGAACTTTTTATTGAGATTGAGAATCAGTCGCACACATACATACAAGTGTCACATACCAAATTAATCAGTGCAGTCTTTTGTAGTAGTTTGTTGCATATGATCAAAAAATTTCACTGAGCGTAAGTCAATTTGTATAAGCCCTGGCACACAGAGAGGGGTTGTTTGGAGTCACTAAAGCAATAGATTATGAGGACACATTGGTTTATTAATTTGTTCAATGTTCTCTAGCAGTGTTAGGGTAAAATTCATTTTTATAGTAGTAAATGTTTATACTTTACTCAATAACTATACATTTGTCATAGTTATGGAGATTATAAACATTCTTTAATAGGAATATATGTCCCAAGGTGTTAATCAAGCTGCGGTTGATCATCTCCTTCAGTTGGCTTGGAAGCAGAGTTTCTTACTGAAACATTGTATCCAGAACTAGAAATCTTGCATTCCGTGCTGTGTATTCTTATTGCATTATTGAATGCAGACTGTTAGTAATTTATATCCTTTGACAATTGAACATATTTATTACCATCTCTTGAAATCTGCAATATTTTTATCTAACAAACTGTGACTGTTTTATTCGCACAAATTAATTCAGCTGCTTTGCTGGAAAAAGTGCTATTTAGTAGCTATGCCAATTACACATGTTGATTTTAGGATGATATAACTTTCAAACCAAAAAATAGAAATAAGCTGCCTGAAAATATGTGTTTTTGGACCCATGTAAAATGTACCTAATTTTCCTGGTGAGAGACTTATGCTCTTATACAAGTATTCCAATCCATCAGCATATATAGTGTTGCTGTTTCAGTTTTTTTAAATTATTTGATTTTGGAGTAATATATTCTGGATTTTTTAGACACTGCTCCAGCACTCTGGATATTAATTGGTGCTATGGAGATATAGTTGAGATATATAGGGGTATTCAATATGGAGCGAAAACTCAGTTTTTGCGAAGTATCCGCATCTATGATGTCATTATCGCAGGTTCGAAAAGTCTTTGAAAAAAACGGGGATAACTTTTCACCACTGAATAGGTGGCGAAAAAAAGTGCAGAATTGGGTTTCAGTGGTACAGACTTACAAAAAATAGCCTGCACCCCTGGGAATGATATTTTTAAATTAACTGTGTCAAAAAAAGTAACAAAAAAATAGGGACACCCCAAAAAACGAATTTAAAAATTGGGGTGAAAAAAAAAAAGGGAAAAAATTGTTTAAAACTAGGGAAATAGTTTCAGGGCTATTCTGCCAGTATGCGGCAGGTGCACAGTTGCAGAATTTTAAAAAAATTACTTTAGGGACATAAAAATATGCTAGTACCCATTTTCATGTAGCCCAAATTTAATGGGACCACTTAAAAAAAATAAAAAAATAACCTAAGTGCTCTTCTGCATCAATTCTTAAATGTGGTCCCTGTGGCACCTGCCACAGCTATTTAAATCCCCGACATGCAGGCTAAAACGGGGGTACCCATAGTGACCCCCAATTTTTTAAAGATTTAGGGGGGTCCTACAATTTTTTCCGGTTAATTTCATTTTTTATCGCAAATCCCACTTCGCAGGCTCCCGTTTTCGTAGGTTTTATATTGAATACGGTGATAAAGCGGGCGCGTGCCCTATAATTTGTCCCAGGAAAATCTCCGATATGCAACGTAAACTTCGATAGCGAAGTTTATGTTTCATATTGAATACCCCTCATAGTTGTCTGTTTATGCTGAAGGCTGGAATTTTAATTTGACAAGAAACCATTTTTCTGTATAGTGCAAACTGCCCTGTTAATACCTTTTGTGAAGTTTTGTATATTATTGATATCTTCAGCATGGGGAAGACCCAGCATGCTTCAGCTGCTGCTAAACTGGAGAAATATGCTAGGAGTTGGACTCCTCTGCATCCGCAAGGTGACAGTTCTGTGGTCAATCCTAGGTCATGATGGTTTTTCCTCCCACTTCACAGTAGAGAGGGCACATCAAATTCCCACTAGACTTTATCAACCAGGGGCTAAATTTCTTGATTATGGAGTTTGTGACACAGTTCTCCATCTGGTCCATAAAAAGGGTCTATTTAAAGCGTGGAGCTGGATACATTTAATTATTTTCCTGAATATGCTAGCAGTGTTCAGAAAGAAAGATCACAATTTTTGTCCATCAAGAACCAGTTGAGGGATTTAAATATTGTATATGCAATGCTGTTTCCAGCTAAGTTGAAAGTCATTGCAGATGGTGAAACCAACATTTATGATGCTGCCTAATGGCTTGTCCATCACAGGCCAAATGGCTGAGGATTGACTCCAAATCAATGGATGATGATTATTATTATTATTATTATTATTATTATTATTATTATTATTATTATTATTATTATTATTATTATTAGCATTTACTGGCTAATATGGCTAAATTGCAATATCATTGCCAATCCATTAGGGCATTGCATAGCCTTAACATGTTAACACATTTTGTATCTACTCCTGATATTGTGACTACAATCCAGCATTATTATGAATCCCTCAACAAATCCCAATGTAAGTCAGAAGATTCCTAATTTACATTCGGATTTACTGAATGAGGCAATGATTCTAAAACCTTATTCTGCTCAAAGAGAAATGCTGACTGAAGATATCACATAGGGGGAGGTTGCTAAGGTTTTCTCACATCTTTATAAGAATAAATCTCCAGGCTCTGATGGTTTTTCATAAGAAGACTATAAATTAATACAGCTGCAGTTAGTCATATTTCTCACTACCCTGTATCAGGGCATATTAACTGGTCATCTCCATTACCCTCATTTTAACAGGGCACACCCTATAGTTAAACCTAAAGTATTAATAGATCTGGAATTGGAAACATCTTATAGACCTATTACACTCTTAAACCAAGACTTTAAAATACTAACAAAAATAATAGAAATTTGCCTTCAATTATTGTTACAAGGTATTATAACACACCATCAGTTGGGCTTCACACATGATAGAATTCCAGTAAAATTGTCAGAATGGCCTTGGCAGATATTGTGTCTCATTCAACTCACAATTTTTTTTGGAGACAATGCTTTTGAGCTTAGATACAGAAAATGCATTTGACACAGTGTTCTGGGTTCATTTGCTCTTAATCTTTGAACTGCCTGACTTGGGTATGTCTATTTTGTGGTAGGGGTGCCCTTTGTCATCATTGTTATTCAATATAGTTTTGGATCCATTGCTGAACACTTTACACTCTTGTGTTGTATTTGGGGTATTTTTGTAGGTTTTTGCATAATTTAAAATACAGGCCTTTGCTGATGACTATATATATATATATATATATATATATATATATATATGTATATATATATATATATATATATATATATCTGTTTGACCCTGAGAATACCATATTATGTTTGCTGTTTTGAGAGGCATGAATGAGCCAGCTTTTGGAGGTCATGCTGGATCTTGTAGTGCTAGTTGGCATTCCCAGGGTGACTCCCAGGTAAGCTGGCTCTCAATTTTGATTTATTTCTGTATGTGCCTTTTTCATGAGGCCTTACAAAAGATAATTAAATGGCCCAGAGTGGGTACTGTTATCATGCAACTGGAACTGCCAGAGAAGCCATGAAGTGTACTTGTACATGAACTTATAAATGCATGCAACAAATATCTCTGAATTTCTATAACCATATAGTTTTCATGTATTGTTGCAGATACAATTTAGTGTGCTGGAGGATATCTAGGGGATACTCCCCATTATGTTGTTCTGTTTAGTATGACCCCTACTTTTCATGCACCTAAAAGTATTGCCAAATTGATTTGAGCAGATTCCATTTTATGTTTCCATAGCATACCTTACCTAAGAGGTTTCTGGATTTTTTATTAACTCAGACATGTCAGAGGCACTTTATTTTATACCCAATTGTGAGGCCAAATGGGGATGACTCTTGCCCTATTATGTGGGCTGCTACTTCTTGTAAATATCTGGAAATTGCACTGCCTCATCATATTGAAGACTTTTAAGATCACAATAGGAGACAGCTCATTCGAGATGAGGTGTCATCATCTAATGTTGTCCTACTAAGGTAGGATTTGTTTATTGAAACTAATTTTCTTTCCTAAATTCCAATACCCCTTGCAGATGTTAACAATTTTGTTGACAAATGTTTATGAAAATTTGTTTTACAGATTTTTTTACATTATTTTGAAAACATCCTCAATTAGGTTTCCTAAAGCTCCAACAGACTTGAGCTAATCCAGTGGTCAATATGCCTTATCTAAAAATGCACAGTCATGCTGGAATCTTGAAAAATATATAGGATTGGACACATTAGATGGACTTTTATACTGATTAGAAATTGGATCAATCCTTTTTACATAAACAGCACATGTTGGCATTTCGTCATTCCCATGAACAAGAGCTAACTAAGGATATTATTAGAAATAACTTGTTGATCATTGGATAGCATGAAAGGCATTTTATGAGGAAGCAGCAGAATGTAAATTGTCATTACTCTCATTTTCTTCCATTACTTTTAAACCCTGAATTTCAAAATAGTGAGGCTTCTGTGCCCATCATGTCATGGCCTGACATGCTCATTCCATATGTCTGAGATTTGTCAATATTGCAAATCATAGACTCCATCGTGTGCCAGAACTTGTCGATTAGTATTAACTGCCTCAATCTCTTTCCCTGGCATTATGTCAGGATCAACATAACAGTATTTAAGCTCAATTATAATGGCTTTACTCTCAGGTGATATATCCAAGTTTTTTGACCTGTTATTAGCTAGACCATTGGGGGAAAGGTGTAATTTATATACATTATAAAATTCTTCAAACTCCTTTGCATCATACTAAAATATATATACAGGGTTCTCTTCTTGCAGTAATGTTTTCCTCATCATTTCCATAGAAAACTTACTTACTAAATGTTCTATAACATCTATCACAATGGGTATATAACCCCCCACATGTTATTGATGGGGTCATCAGATACTAGTGTTTGCCCTAAATGTGGGGCAACCAATGCAACCTTTATTCACTATATGTTGGGCCCCCTTCTACAGAGGTTCTGGCCATCTGTTAATAGATTTGCTTCTATGTATTTTGTAAGTTACATTCCATTGTCACTGGATTCTGTGTACTTTGTCACCATCTATTTTGGGATGTGACGGTAGTAAAAAAAATATTGTTGATACTATAGATGTGGACCCATGCAGATCCCCCATCAGTTTTTCTATTCTTGAAGACTTTTGTTAGCCTTTCAAATGGATTGGCTAGAAACTTTCTTGGATACGGAGAGTAAAACAGCTTATGTTTTCAGTTGTGAGAGGGATTTATAGATTCTCTTATTTTGGCAATTAAGTGCCAAATACAATTCTGTTTCCGTTATACCTCTTGTTATAAAACTCAGATTTTATTGGAAGACCCATCAATTTCTCTACCTCCCATAGGTTGAAGCAAGCACAGTTTAATTCTGGGTATTTTTTGGTTTGATTGTTCGAGAGGATGTGCCTGCCATACTTGGGTTACTTTTTGTGGAATGTATTCCTCTGCATTACTGTCTTTTTGTGAGACTACTATCACAGTGATTACACTGTTTTATTTATGTGAACCTACCTACAAATTTTATTTTACCTGTCTCTTATTTTGATACTCAATATATTATATTCTGAAATGTTGTTGCCCATTCTCCAGTGTGTACTTGGAAACATAATAATTTACCATATCATCACTTTAAACCAGAATACTCATGGATTACACTGGTACTATGGCTCAATAAAACCAGATGAAATCCAGGCTTGAAGTCAGCCTGCCACAGAACCTGTGTAATTCCTTAGTGCCGGTTTAAATGAGTAGTGTGGTCAGCCAAAAAAATAATAGATGTGGATGCCCACACTCTGCTGATCTTGTATGTAATTGTGTGTTGCTGGTTTCTATGGGTTGAGTAATCCTGTATTTATTATCCCAAAATGAGAGGAGATACAGACAAAAATATATCAGTTGATATCTTACAATCTTTACTGATTTAGGTTTATCAAATAACAACTAAGTACATGTATAAGTGCACAAATGCATATACAAGGCCTGATTAAATGCGGATTGCAACAGTATATGCAGAATGGATGATGGTGCTTACTATGCTCTGCAATCACGCACACAGAAAGGAAGCCATCACAGATAGAGGGATGGGACATCGGCATTTTGGAGTGGTGAAGGGGGTGGTCAGAGAAATACAGGTGTGCCTGTCCATTTGAACTCCATTTCCTGGGCGTGCATTAATTATCCACTGTGACAGCATATGAAACTTGTGTACTCACAGCATGCAATGAGGTAAGCAATTTCTGGCTAAGGACAAACCTGTTGTACTTGTGCGTGAGGGGCCGATGTCATGTGATGTTCCCGATGCATAAGAAGGACTGCAAGTTATAACAGATGTGAGATAGCAGTAGTGGGAGGTAATTGGTGTCTATATGCTGGCTGTGTGACAGCTTGCAATAGTATTCACCAGCCCTGATCTCAATAGTTATCCATAGTGAATCAGGCCCACAATTTATTCAGACTGCAAAATGTAACACAACTCAGTCTTCTTGGCAGCAATGAAACTTGTTGACAATGCTAATGCAATACTGATGGTGGAATCTCATGTACACAGAGTCAGTAATGAGGGGGAGGGGCTGTCCAGTGACCAGGAGATTGGCATTCCACACATTTGTGTCTCACTGTTTCACCTTTAAGTCAATGTACTGTAATATGATTCCATCTCCCCTGGATATATATATTAAACTGCTATCCTGGCTGCCACTGTAGATCCTAGGTGTTCTTCATTATTTTTTTTAACTGCCATATGTTTGTGCTTCTGCTCTGTCACTTAGGGCCTGATACAGCAGTGAAATCAAGTGCACTACTGATCACATATCTTGCGTAGTAGCATGCTGACCCTTCACTGCCTCTGCCTGATTGACATTCAGAGGCATATAAGGGTGGTGCAGTGGCAGACTCCATTCCCAGAAATAGTGGCATGTCTGCCCCATTTTCTGGAAGTTGCTAGCCCAGGATTTTCCTCAATTAATGCAGTGTTCTGGGCTCACAAGCTGGCCAGCCTTATTCAGCTGGCCAGAGGCCCAGCACCATCCACCATTGCAAGCATTGACCACCAATGGTGATCCCAGCCTCCTCCATTGCAGTGCTTGGATCACATATGCAGCAGGGGTTGTCATACACCTCCTGCTGTATTTGCATTATTTCAAGGACATTGCAAAGCTGCCTGCATGCATACAAATCTATAGCCTGCGTGCAGCTTTCCAATTGTGATCCTTGCTTAATCAGGCCCTTAGTTCAGTCAGTCACTGCAGAGTTTGGCCAATATGTGATGCAAATAAAATCCAAAAGTTAAAGAAAAATATTTCTACACTTTGGAGCATCTCATATATCTCATATTCACCCACTAGCTGCATTACCTAGTGACACATGCAGCAGCCTGAGTTGCACAAAGCAATATCTCACACTCACATAAGTATCATCATCAAATAAATCTGCTGATGATTATTTTGAGCCAAACATACAGTCACCATAGCATATAAAAGAAATAGGACAAGCAAAACACACAAAATAGGAAATGTTCTAACCAAACAGCCAACATCCAGACATAAAACATAGACAACTTATGTTGCACCAGCAGAATCAGCAACAATGATCTTAGCCCTAAATATGCAACCAGGAACAATGTACATCCTCAAATGTCCAATATGAGGCCAATAGCCCCCATTTCAGAAAAATCTGTCAGATGTCTAATGAAACACTCCTTTCCATTATTGATGAAAAAAGCATCAAACTCTGCCTCCCAAGTGACATCTGCAGTGGACTCTTTGCACACAAGCGATTTCCCTCCCACAGAGTTTCAAGCCCCCAGGACATGAATAACAAATGTAAAATCTGGTGCCAGTGGCCGGGACGGCCAGCTGACTATGAGACTCCCAACAGTCTTGCAGGCATGGAGTGAGTAAGCCACTTAACTATCTGCTCCCACTAACCATCAATGGCAAAGAAAACATTCTAACATTAAGGGATATATAGGAATGTGGTTAATATCCCAATGATCAGGAGACTAGCTGCAAAAATCCCGGCACCAGTATCCCTATCACCTAGACAATGGCACCAGAATCTTGACATGAATGGGGATCCTGATGTCGGAATCCCAGCATCCAACATCCCAATCATAAGGACATCGGGGCAAGGTAAGTATTAGCTGTCGGGGGATTTAGGCACCTTAGGGGGACTTACAGTTAGGCTGCAGAAGGAAATAGGTTAAGGTTAGGCTTCAGACAGGGGAGTTTAGGATCAGGCACCACCGGAGAGAGGTTAGGGTTAGGCACATCTATATTCTAGAGATGTGCACTGACCCTCATGTTTTGGTTTTGGATCTCCCCTGGTTTTCGATCTGGATGGGTTTTGCCAAATCCTCACCTCCGTGTTTTGTTTTTCGGTTTTGGTCTTGCATCTGGATTTTTTCTTAAAAAAGCATAAAAACAGCTAAAATCACATAAAATGGGCCTTTTTTCGTTCCTACGGTATTATTAACCTCAATAACATTTATTTCCTCTATTTCCAGTCAATTTTGACCACCTCACAACTCACAATAATGATTTTTTAATCTAGTTAAGGATCAAACGGTTGCATCCAGTTAGCTGGCGCAAAACTGAGTGATAAATAGAGTAGATGACTGTGCAAAGATGAGGATTGAAGAATTGATAATTAGTGCAGCCACTGGCAGAAGAATTGATAATTGGTGCAGCCACTGACTGAAGAATTGATAATTAGTGCAGCCACTGGCAGAAGAATTGATAATAGGTGCAGCCACTGACTGAAGAATTTATAATTGATAGTTGATTGTTGATGCAGCCCTCGGGCTGAGTAGTATTGGAATACAGAGTGATATCGCGAGGTGTTTTGGATAGTATTTATAAACCTTACTTACTATAAGAAGAAATGAAATAATTCACACCAATACCAACTCTAAAATAAATGACAATGTTTTACTTAAAAGCAAATCAATTCTACATGTATTATGGTTATTATTTTCATAGCAGACTTATAACATAAAAAACATTAGTTCAGCAACAGTGACAAAATGATTATTTGCAATGCCGAGCATAGACTCCCAAGGTGACAGCCAGCCCTGTTTATACTTACAGCCCAGCGCCCCGCGACTCTCTTGACCTACGATCTCTCCTGCTCAACCCGACTGACTGACCCCTCCCCTTTTGATCAATCTTATATACTTTTTCCTCTCTGCTACTGACATATTATAAAATAGTGAATATTATTTAATTAATTCAATATTCATGCTCACTAAACAATTCACTGATAATATGTTTTAATCATAACAAAACCTATAATCTCCTTTCTATGGCCCTCATTCAGAGCCGTACGCTCTGAGCAGAGCACACGCTCTGAATGAGGGCCAGGCTCCATTTTCATGGAGCGTCCTCCTGGATGCTCGTATAGCTGTGGGTCACCACCCACAGGCTATACGAGCGTGCTTTTTGATGGCCGCGATGGTCGAGACCATCGCGACCATCGAAATTGCGAGCCGGAGCCTGCGGTTGAGGTTTTCAACCGCAAGCTCCGGAGTGATTTTGGCTCTATCAGAGCCAAAATCACTCCCACTGACATCACTAGTGATGTCAGTGGGCCGGCTTCTGACGGGAGGCGTTCCCGTGGGAACGCCCCCGTCAGGGAGGCACGCCCCCGGCACGCCCACCAAAGGGGGCGTGCTGTCAATCAACATTGACAGCACGCCCCCTTTGATCGGACACAACGAGCGAAGTACTTTCCTTCGCTCGTCGCGTCTGGCGCATGCGCACGACGGAGCTCCCTCCGTCGTGCGCATGCTCAGTGCATAACATCGACCCACTTGCGAGCGGACAGCCGCTCGCGAGTGGGTCTGAATCAGGCCCTATGTTCTCAAAATAATGGTGACCGCTTATAGGCCAAGGCTATACCGATTAACTCCCTTCTTGTTTATACGGATCTGGGACCTACTGTCTCCTAGTCTGTTCATACTCAACTAACCCATTATGCTGTCTTGCTAGAGAATAAATTGTTTTCCACTGATTTATTCCTATTTCCATAATAACACAAACTTTTAGATTAAACAATATTAAACAATAATAACTGTTGCTTCAGACACACACCTGCCTACTTTAGAGAGAGGTTAGACCTCATCTCTAGGCCTGAGGCCATTTGACACATGTCGGTCCTCCGCAACTTACAACTAATATATATCCTGAATTATTTCTATGTACTCTTAATTGCAATGAAAATAATAATGAAAGACATAAGCATGCATATATTCGTATATTGCTGAAGGAATATGTACAGTCACGTACTACGGCTTTATCAGTTCCATCCTCATGAAATTTGAGGGGTCATAACTCCGAAAAAAGTTAATATCTCTGAAGAAAGTTCATATATCTCATAGATTGCATCATCGGATTTCTTCTTAATACATTGGAAAATCTTCTTGAAGCATTTCACTAATAAATAGAAAATCAACAACATCATCATGACAAATAATATTAATCTTCCCAATGTGTACATAACATTGCTAAACCTATTTTCAACCCATGCGAACTAGGTACTGGGGTTCGACCAGGTGAACCAACTGTCAGGAATCGCACCTTCATTCATGTTTATTTATTCAGCAAATTAATTTTTTTAACCTGAGCAATTTCATTTAACCTTTATTTTATTTCTTCTGCATCAGAAACATTTGTGATGTATGTACAACACTTTAACCCATATACTGTTTGTAATGTGACACAATATCCAAAGTTTCAGCTGTAAGGTAGTGTGTGCTACATTTTAATTCATTGTTTTATTGCTTGAAACTCTCTTATCACAATGTCTGTGATAATGTTTATTAATTCCCTATGTACCAAATGTTATTATGTTACCAAATCCTAAACCAATGTTATAACATTGGGACAGAGTAAAGAGGTGCTTGTACTTTTCCATATGCCATTTGTATTTCTATTTACCATTCTTACACAGTAATTATTTCATATGTTTCTTTTAGAATTTTCTGTTGTGTTACCTTTGCATCAAGTAGCAATGTTCTTATAAGACCCTTTTCAAAAAAATTCACTGGTAACCATCCTAAAGCCTTATGCCCACACATACAATTTAACCCCTGTATTAGTGTCATGGTTTATTAGACAATGTGTTAGAAAAACATTATAAGGAACATTACAACGGGCACCCTTTTCATCCACGCTTTCTTCTTGCTTGTTCCATTCTGCAATATGATGACTGTATGTTTTATTGTACCCCAAAAAAATTTTTCTGTTATTACACAGTTTATTAATGCACTCACATATAATTTTTTATTAGGTTTTTGTGTATTTAATAATTTCTAAAAGATCCCCAAACAAGTTTGATTCAGTAAGATCCTCCTTGTAAGATAGTGTTACAAACACTGGCTCCCAAATAAATACCTTCAGCTCCTGTGCCATTTTGTTAATAGACATGATGTTGTCCTGATCATACCTTGAATACCTTGTTAATTTTAAATGTAGGGAACCTGTGACATTATAAGGTTCAAGTGTGGTGAGTTCCACATAGCGAGTGAAGTGTTGTTTGATTTGAGTGCAGTGAAATAGACATTAGCACAACATTCCCTGAATGACATGGTGACTACATACCCAACAATCAACTTTATTGTTCTTTCTATAAGCTCATGATAAGTGTCCAGGGAAGAAGTGTCAGTTTGTATAGAGATGCTGTCTTTGCACCATTGTATACCCCTTTTCTGAATTTATAACACAGAATTTACATATACACCTTGGATTTGTGAGGCTCACCTTTGCCTTACAGTAATGGCTCTTCTTTTCCGATACTTCATCAGATGCATCTTATACCTAGTACCAGTACGAGAGCTTATTTACCTGTAATGTATTTCTTTTTCAAAAATTTTAATAATTTTTTTCCCTTGGTCTTTTGATCATCCTCTGATGCGTACCTTTACCTGGGAGTATCAGTAGTAAAATTAGTGTGTGCATCGTTTATGACTCTTAATGTGATTAAAACGATATCCCTTATGACCATGAGTTTTAAAATAGGAGTGGAGTCTACCAATATGATCCCGGCAGTACCCCTAGGATAACTCTCCACACCGTCCTCATCAGTCACCAGTCCTTGTCAGCTCCTATTCACTATAAAAAATATAAATTAAAAATGCAAAAAAATAACTTTACCAATCAATGGATACACAGAGACTTGATCACCAATAGCCATCTTTCCTTTTCTTTGTTCACAACCCGCAGAACACTACTAATAATGCCCCCAATTCTGTGAACCTTATCTTGGCCTGAACTGTGACTTTGATCAGGCCCATCATCAAATAAGTTTATTAGATTTAAATCACAGTCAATGTCTTTATCTGCATCTCCTTTGGCTTTAACTGACCTCACCGCTGGGTCGGCAATCTTCTTGCAGTGATATTTTGTGAATCCAATTGTCCTTTTCAGCCACATCAAGGAGGTTAGTAGAACCTGGAATGGGCCTTGCCAGCGATCTATGAGACAACCAGAATATATAAGAAATTTCTCACCATTACATAGTCTCCAGACTGGACTCCATGACAAGGTTCTTCTGGGAGTCTCTTTATAAGCTTTCCTTGCTTTTCTTCAGATGCTGTGAGAATTGTGTAACATAATCCGTAGTTAAATCATATAACAGTGACAAGTCTGTTGCTGGACTTACAATAAGGAAAGGCAGTTTTCCAAACAGTAGCTCATAAGGCACAGGATAAGTGGCTGCTTTGGAGTGGTTTGGATGCTACAAAAACCAAAGGTAAAAGATGCAGTCAACTCATGGTAGTCTCCATACCCACCTCATCTAACTTGTACTCAATGTTAGTGTTTACACATTCAATTTAGCTTTTTTTATAAACCCATATATTGACATATTGCTTGGAATACCTTCCCTGTAAAATGTGTACCTCTGTCACCTTCAACAACACATGGGATACAATATTATATCTGGAAACATAAATAACAACACAATTTCTTTGCTGTGAATGATGCTGCACATGATGACCAATTTCTATGACAACATCCGGAAACTGTGAAGTTCTCACAAACAACAAATGGTTAGATAAATACAAGGTATCCAGGACACATTGAACCTGCTAATGATAGTGAGATTAGTTGCAGGAAGGACACGGACATCAGTAATAATCATCAATTGTATCAGCTGAATCAGATCTAACAGTTCACTTCTGGGGAATAGTCATAAACAAATTGTTGATTAGAATAAACAGGCATAGCTATAACAGTAAGCTTAGACATTTAAGTTAGCTTCAGAGACAATAGTCTGTGAGATACAAATCTTGGTATTATTGATTAAAATAAGCAAGCATAGAGAAAGCAATAAGCTTAAGCGTTACATCAACATTGTCATCACCAGAGACAGGAGTTTCTGGGGTTCAAATCTTGAAAAAACACAAAAAAAAAACAAAAGGGGGGTCAGTCGGGGAATATGGCTGTTACCTTCATTCAAACAACCATAACCATCCAGGTACGTCATGCGCCATTCTCCCCATACTCTGTAGCTTATCAAGCTACAATCAGCCTCTTCACCCTCAAATTACTTACTCTTACCCTCTTATCACTTAGTATAACCACCTCCAATCCCATACAAGTACTTAGATAATGTTGCCTTTTAAAAAAACAAATGAGATTAACTGTTTCTTTTACTTTAAAATTGTGACATGTCTGTCAAAACAGAAAACCCAAAAAACTCTACCATTGTGTTACCTGTCTTTTGTTATCTGGTCAACACCTCTCATGTACAATCTGACCTCGTTATCAGATTTGTACCTCAGTTACCTGGTGCATCCCCTGTCCTCGTTATCAGGGTTCTGTGCACCTGTTACACCTGTGACTATATGTATACCTTGTGCACCTGCCCTTCTTATCAGATTTAGCACTTTTACATCAATATAACCTTGTTATTAAATATCTGCAGATCGATTTTACACTATCTAGCCACGTGGACTTCTCTTCTTTGTTTATAATATTACCCTGCAATTCACATAACCAGATTGATGCCTCTCTACTCCACTTCTCATACAAGGATACTACAGGGGAAAATGGGAAACACTAGGTCACCAAATGCCTCCCGTCCTAACCCCTTGCTGACACAAAAGAAATGTCTTCTTTATAACCACAAAACCAACTACCAAAAAATCTCAACAATACTTCCCCTACTTTCTGGGAAAAATTACTCAAATACAAGCACAAATTTCTGGAAACAAGTAATCAAACAACATTTCTAATGAATTGCTTAAGTCAAAATCCAACTTCTCAATTTCTAGTAAAACCAAATTAAATGACAAATCACTGTCTAACAACACTATTGAATCAAAATCCTCAAACCTCAATTTCCAAGAAAAGCAAATCAACATTACCTATCTCAAAAAATATTAAGAAAAACTCATCTATGGTAATCAAATCCCTTACTAAATCTAACACAGCAACATATGCACAATTAAGACATATCTTCCACCTAATCAGGGGTCCCTAACAAAGAAAGAGAAAGACAGGATAATGAGGAAAGATAAAAGACAGTACGCACAACCTTTTTTTATTTTTTTTTTTAAGAAAAAGTGTTATAGATCACTCACACAAGTTGCATAAAATGCTGACTACGGTTTTATAGTGTCACTTTTTTTTATGACACAAGACCCTAATTTAACCCCAACTCCAAGCGGAAGCCGTAAGCAATACTCAGATGGGCTTCTTACCAGAACCTGCTGCCGTGAAGGTCAGCCAATTATCCAAACATACGTCATTCAACCAATCATACTTCACTCTTTCATACAGAACAGGGAAGGAAGGAAAATAAAGAATGAAACTAAAACAAAAAACTGGTTTGCGCCAAAAAAAATTTTCTCAGAGTGAGCAGAAAAAGAAAATAGAAGATATCAATATAACCTCTTAAAAAAACATCAATCTACCAATAATTTCAGAAATCGATATATCAACTAACAAAAATGCCAAGAAAATCACTTAAATTGCAAATTTAAAAATCATGTCTATTCTACACTCAACATATTTCAGTGTACGGGGAAGGAGAAAACCTCAGCAAATACCATTCATTTTCCATATTAACTCAGCACAATGCCCAGATCATAAAATGAGGAGAGAATCCCTCCTCCTAACACCATTTCTCCAAAATACCAAACTTTCTTATACAATCTACACAACAGAGAAAAATCTTATTTTAAGAAACAAATCCTAACAAAACAAAACAAATCCAAAACATTCAATACAGCATAATTTAACTTAAACACCATATCAAAGACTGAGGGAGAGAAAAAAAACAAAACTGCATGTTTTAAAAATAAAAATTATCTTATGAGCAAAATAACTCACTGTCATGCACTCTCTCTCAATCACGATATGGCGGGCGTCAACCTGTGTATCTCACTGGGGCCTCCATGATTGATATCGCGAGGTGTTTTGGATAGTATTTATAAACCTTACTTATTATTAGAGCCCCGCGACTCTCTCGACCTACGATCTCTCCTGCTCATCCCAACTGACTGACCCCTCCCCTTTTTGATCAATCTTTAAACATTTTCCTCTCTGCTACTGACATATAAAAAAATGGTGAATATTAATTAATTAATTCAATATTCATGTGCACTTAACATTTCACTGATAATATGTTTTAATCATAACAAAACCTATAATGTCCTTTCTATGTTTTCAAAATACTGGTGACCGCTTAAAGGCCAAGGCTATCCCGATTAACTCCCTTCTTGTTTATACGGATCTGGGACCTACTGTCTCCTAGTATGTTCATACTCAACTAACCCATTATGCAATAACACTTATACCTTTTAGATTAAACAATATTAAACAATAATAACTGTTGCTTCAGACATACACCTGCCTACTTTAGAGAGAGGGTAGACCTTATCTCTAGGCCTGAGGCCATTCGACACATGTCGGTCCTCCGCAACTTACAACTAATGTATATCCTGAATCATTTCTATGTACTCTTAATTGCAATGAAAATAATAATGAAAGACATAAGCATGCATATATTCGTGAATTGCTGAAGGAATATGTACAGTCACGTATTCTGGCTTTATCAAGAGCTATGATTTGGAAGGAACCAGTCCTGCAACAGCCTTGAGGACTGGAACTCTTGGCAGTTTGTGGCCATGACTGCTGTGGCGGCTGTGAGGAGTGATGACAGGTGGCCTTTGGGCCGTGAAGCAGCCATAAGGGATGAGTACCCTTGGCGGAATGTCACTGTTGTGCGACTTGCACTGTTGGGTTGACAAAACAAGCACCAATTGGTTCAGAGTTTTCTTTAAAAATAATGTAAGAGGCATGCAGGAGATGCTGTCTGTGGCCATTCCAATTTCTGGAAATTCATAAACGATAACATTAAAAATTCCAGGCAGCAATGCCCCAACCAGCACATAATAGAAAGGAAAAAGGTGCAATACATTAGATGTTAACATTGTCATCCTCATCCTCATCAGTGTGTGCATCCTCCTATTCTTCACACAATATGAATTTGTCCCCGCTGGAATCCACCATTACAGAGTCAGACACTTCTGTATTTTTTGGACATAAGTGCTGGTAAAGGTCTACCTCATGGAATTTGTAATTCATTTTGATGAACATAATATTTTCCAAATTTTGGGGAATTAACTTCCTATGACGATCACTGACAAGGTTCCTGGCTGCACTAAAACTCTTTCAGCGTACACATTGGAGGGTGGGCAACTTAAGTACAGCAAAGCCAGTTTATGTAAAGGACTCCAAATTGCCTCTTTTTCCTTCCAGTAGTGAAACTGACTGTCTTACACATGCCTATGTGGATGCTATCCCTAAAATAGTCATCCACCATTTTCTGAATGGTGACTGTATCAGACAAAGTCATTGTAGACATGTCACTCAATGTAGGCAGTTCTTTCAGACCCAACCGATTAGATTTTGCTGACTTATCTGCATCACCACCCATCGTGGGTCTCTTAGGAAAATTTTGTTTTTTCCTGGCAGCTGTAGAAACTGAAGGAAGAGATGCTGCCATGTCACATTCCACTTTAGCTGATAATTTTTTCACCAGTAGCTCTTTGCATCTTTCCAGTTTTATGTCCATTGGAAAGAAAGATACAAGGTATTACTTAAACCTAGGATCAAGTATGGTCACCAAAATATAATGATCTGATTTCAAGAGACTGATGACCCTTGGATCCTGTTGAAACAAATATAGGGCTTGATCTACAAGTCCCACATACTTAGTGGCATCACGCCATTTCAGCTCCTCCATCAGTTTCTCCAGCTGCTTTTGCAAAAGTCTGATGAGGCGAATGACATGACTCAAGCTGGGAGTGTGTGAACTAACTTCACATGTGGCAAGTTCAAAGGGTCTGAGAACCTTGCACAAAATGAAACTTATTCTCCACTGCCCTTGACTAAGGTGCATTCTTTCTCCTCTCTCTATGTTATAGGCCGTAGTGTAGCTTTGGATGGCTTTTTTTTTCCTCATCCATCCACTGAAGTATATAGAGGGTAGAATTCCACCTAGTTACTACCTCTTGATTTACCTGATGGCTGTGAGGTTCTGGTTTTGTTGTGGGCCTGGGGTGGTGATAGGAGCAGTCACTGAAGCAGGTTTAAATGAAAATGTGGAACTTTTAATGAGTGGTTTGGTAGACATGAATATGACAAAAAACTAAAGTCCAGATATAGCACTACGTGCCATTGGGAGCAATGGTGAAGTAATGGGAGAAAGTTCAGTTAGTGTCCGGCAGTGGAAAATGTCCAGGTAGTGACTGGTTAATAAAAAATACCCAGGGAGTGTCAGACAATGGGAACTGTCCTGGTAATGACAGGTTAAAAGAGAAAATGTCCAGGTAATGACAGGCAGGGAAAATCAGGTGTAAAGGTTGAAATAAAGAATGCAGGCTGAGGAAGAATCATACAGCAGAGTGTCAGTGGAGGCAAGGTGCAGGGTGAACATCAGACTCGGGTACTCAGGCAAGGGGAAGGTAATGGAGGAACAGGGTAGTCCAGTAGGGTTGTAGCAGACAAGAATGCATGTAGCATTTCACAGGAACAGGTGGTGAGCACAGAGAATTCTCTCTCTCAGCTATGCTGAGAAACACATTGCACTGGCAATGAAGCTAGACTCTGAACCTCCCTAAATACTAAGTACTGTGCCGTGACTGGCCAGAGAGAGCATGTGACTAACCAGGATTGGGAGATTAGGTCACATGACTGGAGGCAAGATAACGGCACCCATGCCAGAATGGAATGGAAGCACCACCAGGCCTCACCAGCCCAAAGTGACAACATGCCCGCTCAGAACCACGCACAACCAACGCCCCTCGCCAAACAACAGCACCACCGCCAGACACCCCCCTACCATAGTGACCTCACAGGTGATATCCATCGACCACCATGCCGAGAAACTCTGGTTGTGACAGTACCCCCCCTTATGGATGGCCTCAGGACACTCACCAGGCTTTTCCTGATGAGCAGTATGGAATCTCCTGACCAGGGCAGGAGCATGGATATCTCAGGCATCGGTCCAACAGCGTTCTTCCGGGCCATAACCCTTTAAATCCAGAAGATATTGAAGTTGCCCTCTGCGGATATGAGAGTCCAGAACCTGATAGACTTCAAATTCCACACCTCTCTCAGTGTGAATCCGAGGAGGAACATGAATAACTTTATGAAATTTGTTCAGGATCAAGGGTTTGAGCAGGGAAATATGAAAAGAATTGGGGACTTTTAGGTAAGGAGGTAACTGAAGGTGATAAGCCACATGATTGATCACTTTGATAATTGAGAAGGGCCCGATGAAACATGGGGCAAATTTCATCGAAGGCACTCTGAGATGTAGATTCCAAGTTGATAGCCAGACTTGGTCTCCAATTTGCATGCATGGTACCTTCCTACGTTTCCTGTCTGCCTGAAATTTGTAACGAGAGGACGCCTTCTCCAAGTCAGTACGTACTTGTGTCCATATAGATACAAATCTCCATATAGTGTCTTAAACCACAGGCACATCAAAAACAGGCAGGCTTTGAAACTGGGGAACTCGAAGATGAAGACCATAGACTACTTGTAATGGATTTTGATTCGTAGATGAATGGTAAGAGGAGTTAAGCACAAATTCAGCCCAGTGCAGTAAATCAGACCAGTTGTCTTGAGAAGATGTCATGAATATCCTTAGGAAGGTCTCAAAGTCCTGATTAACCCTCTCTGTAGATGCGTTGCTTTGTGGATGATAGGCTGTGGAGAAGTTTAGTTTAATTTGCAGAACAGAACATAGCACTCTCCAGAATTTTGCCACAAATTGAGCACCATGATCTGAGACTATTTCGGCAGGAAGTCCATGGAGACTAAATATATGTTGGATGAACAAGTGAGCCAAATCAGGAGCAGTCAGAAGCTTCTTTAAAGGTACATAATGGACCATTTTCGAGAATTGGTCTACCACAACCCAGATGGTGGTGTAATTTGGTAATTCTCTATCAAAATCCATGGATAGATGCATCCAAGGATGTGATGGAATAGGCAGGGGTAACAACTCACCAGCTGGGGCCTGACACAAAGATTTATGCTGAGCACAAGAGGTACATGAAGAATGGAACTCCATCACATCAGAATTCATAGATGGCCACCAGAAGCCCCTTCTTAGAAGTTCCAGAGTCTTCCGAGTACCTGAGTGACCTGCAAAATGAGAGGAATGAGCCCAAGTGAGGAGCTGCTTCCTTAACTCTGGGGCCATGAAGGTTTTCACAGTAGGAGGTTGTAATTGTATGCTGGCAAACACTCTTGATTCCAATAACGGGGCACTATGCATGATCTCTGAATTGTCACTACAGAGGAGGGACCTGGAGAGAGCATCTGCTTTCTGGTTTAGAGCTCCAGCTTGGGAAGTCAGGATAAAATGGAATCGAGCAAAGAAAATTGCCCATCGGGCTCGACGGGGGTTCACACACTGGATATTCTTAAGGAAGAGGAGATTCCTATGATCTGTGAAAATGGTAAAGGGAAATTTGGCCCCTTCCAGGAGGTATCTCCTCTCTTTTAATGCCAGCTTTACTGCCAGGAGTTCTTGTTCACCTACAGCACAGTTTCTTTCGGCGGGAGTACACTTCTTGGAGAAAAAGTCACAAGGGTGGATTCAGTTGTCTTCATACCGCTGGGACAGAACTGCTCCCACAGCTACAGACAATGCATCTACCTTCAACAGGAAGGGCCTATCCATATCTTGTGTTCTTAGAACCGGAGCTGAAATAAACGCTTGTTTCAGAAGTTGGAAGGCAGTCTCTGCTTCTGTTGACCATATGGCTCGATTAGCACCTTTACGGGTCAGGGCCGTAATTGGAGCCATCAAAGAAGAAAATCCCTTGATAAAATTCCTGTAGTAGTTGGTGAATCCAAGTAGTCTGTGGATGGCTTTCATATATTGAGGTCGAGACCAGTCCAAGATTGCCTGTACCTTTTTAGGGTCCATTTCTTGACGAGAGCCAGAAATGACGTAGCCAAGTAATGGCATACTGGGTACATCAAAAACGCATTTGTTCAATTACAATAGAGGCGATTGCTCCTCGGACGAGACAGTAATTCCTTCACATGCTTGTGATGTTCTTCTACTGAAGATGTAAAAAATAATATATCGTCCAAATTGTCAACAACTGATCAAGGTAAAGTAAGTCCCAGAAAATTTCATTAACAAAACACTGAAAGACAGCAGGGGCATTGCTCCATCTGAAAGGCATCACGAGATATTCAAAATGTCCATCTCTGGTATTAAAAGCGGTCTTGAAACTCATCACCTGTGCAAATACGAATGAGGTTATAGGCCCCTCTCAAATCTAATTTAGAGAATATGATGGATCCCTTGACTCTTTTGAATAACTCAGTGATTAGCAGAAGCTAATCCTTTTTGGCCACAAAAAAGAACCCCGCTCCGGCAGGAGAGGTGGAGGGGCAAATTCAGATATTACTTTGGTCTCAGGCAAGGAAAGAGGATAGGTGCGGCCCTGGGGTGGCATCTTGTCGGGCAATAAATCATTTGGACAATCCTATTCTCTGTGAGGAGGTAAGATATTAGCCTACTGTTCAGAAAATACATCAGTGTACTCCTGGTAATCTCTAGGGATAACTGGAGGAACTAATCAAACTGTTTTCCTTACTGGTTGAATCTTCAGAAGACAGGATTTCCGGAAAGGATGAGAGGATTGCATAGAACACCAGTTTATTTTGGGATTGTGCTGGTGTAACCATGGTAGTCCTAAAATAATTTCTTCGGAGACACACGTTCCACTGGCAATGAAGTGAGGCTCTGAACCTCCCTAAATACCAAGTGCTGTGCCATGACTGGCCAGAGAGAGCATGTGACAAACCAGGATTGTGCGATTAGTTCACGTGACCGGATGCAAGATGGCAGTGCCCATGCCAGAGTTGAACGGAAGCACCACCAGGCCTCACCAGCCCAAAGTGACAACATGCCCGCACAGAACCACGCACAGCCAATGCCCCTCGTCAACACCAGCACCACCGCCAGATGCCCCCCACCATAGTGACTTCACAGGTAATACCCATCAACCACCATGCAGAGAAACTCTGGTCGTGACAATGGCAGGGCAAATTTAACAGTTCTTGCTGATGCTGCAATCTTTGACTTGCAGTTGCTCAATGTAAAAAATGTCCAGAAATCTTTTCGTGCCACCGAAAGCATCTCCTGCATGCCCCTGTCATTTTAAAAAAAAATGTTGCACCACCAGATTAATTGTGTGAGCAAAACATGGGATGTAATCGAATTCGCCCACATGTAATGCACGCACAATATTGCTGGCATTGTCAGAAATCACAAATCCTGAGGAGAGTCCATGTGGGTTAAGCCATTTTGCAATGATTTCCCTGAGTTTCTCTAAGAGGTTCTCAGTTGTATGCCTCTTAGTGAAACCAGCGAAACACAGAGTAGCCAGCTTCTGAATGAGCTGGCATTTGTTAGATGCTGCTGCTGCTGTTTGCACTGTTGGAAGCAATACACCTACACAGTGGGCTGTCACAGTCATGTAATCTTTAATTTGCCCTGTCCCACTTGTCCACATATTTGTGGTTAAGTGGACAGTCGACACAAAAGCAATTCGGAGGACATTAATAAGATTTTTTTAATGCCCTTGTACAGATTGGGATTTGCTATTCTAGAGAAGTGGAATCTAGAAGGCACATTGTAGTGGGACACAGGACCTCCATTAACTGGGTAAAACCCACTGCATTAATGATGGACACTGGACGCACATCTAATACCAGCATAGCTTTTATGTCATCAGTAATCTGCTGCGCCGCTGGGTGTTTGCTGTCATACTTGTTCACCAATGCAAGGCACTGTGTGATAGTCAATTGTTTTGTTGAACTTCCTGAACTACTAATAGTAGTCTTCTTCCTGGTCCCCTTCTGGGATGAAGATCCACTTAAAGCAACAACAGTAGCAGCAGGCATAACACTCAAGGATCCTTCTGAGGAACAACAGATAGGAGAGGAGTCAGTGATATTGGATGTAGGACTACTTTTGATCACAAATGAGGATATTGATAAAGGTGTTGGTGGTGGATATTACAGGAGCTTGGATCCAGATAGAAGGGAGCAGCTTGGTGACACTGGACTGATTGTTGTTGTTTTTTTTTGTCCCCAAAGTTTCTGTTAGTGATGAATGCACTTCAAGTGACATAACAGGGAGGAGGTACCAAGATGGTTATAGTCCTTACCTCTACTCACTGTTACTTGGCAACGGTTACATATGGCTTGGCAAAGGTTGTCCGGATTATTGACAACTACATAAATGTCCTCCTCATCATTCTCATGCAAATCCACAGAAGCATCCCCAATTTCTAAATCAGAAGGCACACAAATGGCAAAAGGAGGATCCTCTTCAAGTACAGTATTAGAAGGTCAAGCTCACACATGGCAACCATGGACACACTTGGACTCTCCTCTTGGATTTTTGATTTTACCGAGCACACAGTTGGTTCCTATGTCTTACTGACCTTAACAATTGTAATTTTTTTCTACCACTCCTAGTAAGGGGCTTAAATTATCACTATAACCATTAGTCATTTATAGAGGCCAATGCCTAATCCTTTCCTTGCCACTTCATGTAATGATTGGCATATTACCAATTTTTTGTTTCTCTAAAGCTGACTTAGCTTTACATTTTTTTTGCTTTAACATGGTAAAAGTAGATTTTTTAGCCTGACTTTTTGGCCTGACTTAAACCCTGGAACATCGGCATTCATAGATGATGTTAATGGCCTTGCATCATCATCAAGACTGCTGCCGGCAGCTTCAAGACTGGTATGTGGATCCTGCTCTCCGGTCATTTGACTGTCCTCTATACTCACTACGCACACAACCACACACAAAAAAATTTGTTGGTTTTACTTTTATTATTTTGGGCTGCAGCCCCTTGACAGACAAGAGTACAGCACCCCTGCGAAGCTACACCGATTACAGTGACAGCCTGGTGTGACTTACACGCACACAAAAAAAATGTTTATTTCTTTTTTGGGCAGCAGCCCCTCAACAGACAGGAGCACAGCACCCCTGCGCAGCTGCGCCGATGATAGAGACAGCCAGGTGTGGCTGACATGCACACAAAAAATTGTTTACAGCAACCCATCGATAGACAGGAGCACAGCAGTCTTGCGCAGCTATGCGGATGACACGGGATTAGTGGTAAAGTCCTCAAAGGATGTGCAGACCAGTTAGGTTGGATATTAAAGGTCTTATTTAATTTGTCCCTTTTTAATTGTGTAGTGCCAAAATGTTTTAAGATGGCAAATATTGTTCCAGTTCCTAAAAAGGGGGTAGTAAAATGCCTTAATGATTATCGCCCAATTGCACTAACTTCACTGATAATGAAATGCTTTGAAAGGCTAGTATTAAGACATATTCAATCTTCTTTCCCAGCAGATTTTGATCCTTTTCAGTTTGCATTTAGGAAAAATCATTGCACTGATGATGCGGTACTTACAGTACTTCACTTTATTTTATCTCATTTGGAAGCGAGGAATTCTAACGTTCGGATACTTTTTGTCGATTTAAGTTCTGCTTTTAACACGGTCATTCCCATCTAACTAACATCTGAATTGTTTGACTTGGGATTCAGTGGGTTTATTTGTAATTGGATTTTAAATTTTTTAACTGATATACCACAAGTAGTTAGAATTGGAGGTACTGTGTCGGGGGAAGTGTTGATTAAGACTGGTGTTCCCCAGGGTTGTGTTCTCAGCCCCCTATTATACTCGCTATTTACCCATGACTGCGTGTCGACTTCTGATTCTGTGAAAATCATTAAATTTGCTGTTGATATTGCAGTCGTTGGGTTAATTAGCGGGAATGAAGAGTCCCATTATAGAAAAGAGATCAAAAAATTGGTTTCTTGGAGTGGTGATAATCACTTGCTCCTAAATGGTGATAAGACAGAAGAACTGGTAATTGATTTTCGTAGGAGATGTTTAGAGCAGAAATTGCCAGTGTCTGTTAGCAGTCAGGATGTTGAGACAGTTGAGTCTTTTACATTTTACATTTTTGGGTATCCAGGTTGCATCATAAAAAGGCACAACAGCGCTTGTTTTTCTTAAGACGTTTGAGGGCTTTAGGTGTTAGTAAAGTAACCATGTTAAACTTTTACAGATGCTCAATAGAGAGCATTCTGAAGTTTGGTATTATTATCTGGTATTGCAACTGCACAGCGAGTGAAAGGAGTGCACTGGAACGGGTTGTTAGGACTGCTAGCAAAATCATTGGCATGCAGTTGCCAACTATCCATGATGTTTATGGGCTTAGGGTTCTAAAGAGAGTATCATATTGGATCCAAGCCATCCAATTCATGAATTTTTTGATAAGCTTCCATCTTTAAAGCGGTTCAGAGTACTACGGGCACGTACGAGTCGCTTGAGGGTTAGTTTTTTTCCATCTGCTGTGCGCATGCTGAATGCTATGAATGTGTCTCTTAGTTAATTTAACATCATTATTTTATGTAACTTTCTGTAATAACCTCTATCATGGATTGCTATTTCACTGTTTTTTTTAGCATGTTTTTGTGCAACGTAATTTCGTCTGTCAAACTTGTTTTGCTGATGATAACAAATAAATGAAATGAAATCACAGTGACAGACAGGTGTGGCTGACATGCACAAAAAAAATGTTTGTTTATTTTTGGCCAGCAGCCCCTCGACAGACAGCAGCACAGCACCACTGTGCACCTATGTCAATGACAGGTATGGCTAACACGCAACACAAAAAAATTGTTTATTATTTTTTTCTTTAACACTGGTGTGAACCCCTGAAAAGAGGCAACAGCCCCTTATAAGACAGCAGCACAGCACCCCTGCACTGATGATAAGAGTGGCTAAGCTAACACTGTTTTTTATTATTTTTTCACAATGGGGGTGGGTGAAGACTAGAGCACCCCTGAAGGACAGAGCACCCCCTGCACAACACAGCACTACAGGCAGCCCCTATGGACAGGACAAGTACAACAGCCAGCCCCTATGGACAGGACAATGACAGACAGCCAGCCCCTATGGACAAGACAACAACAGCCAGCCAGCCCGTATGGACACAACAATAACCAGCCAGCCCCTCTATAGACAACAGCCAGCCAGTAACAAGTATTAGGTATTGACAATATAAAAACAGCACAGCACAGCTCCCAGCTCCCTCTCTCTTCATTCTCCACAGCCAGAAGGAAAAATAGCGGCAAATCGTGTGACCTTTATAGAATCCAACACCCGCGAGAATGAGACAGCTGGATGATGAAGTTTTGACTCGTTTTCAGATCTGAGCCGACTCATATCTGCCTCGAATCCCTGAAGTTCAGGTGGGCCGGTTCTCAGGGAACCAGACGCGCTCATCTCTAATACTGTATATTTGCACTCAGAAATAAACAGGCAGGCAATGCAGGTGAAGAACCTGAATTACTGCTGATCTATACTCTAAATACATATTTAAATGACAAGGATCTGACATCTGTACTTTATGTTATATTGAGTTTTATTTAAAAAAAAAAAACTTTTTTTGCACTGTAACCATGCCCACCCACTATTCTCATACAGAAAGCTTTTGTTCAACAACTCTTGTTTTATATCTTTTTTCCCATTATTTCCAATTATAATTAAACTATAATAATGGTGCCCTATGATTATTTTGCCTGGCTCACCAATGGAGCTTGAACAGGATTAATAGGTGGCTACTCCTGTACCCAACCAGCCACACTTCAGCCTTCTACAAACACCTGGTGATACTGGGCCTGATTCAGACCCGCTCGCGAGTGCTGAGCACTCGCAAGCGGGTCGATGGTCCACTAGTGCGCATGCGCACGACGGAGGGAGCTCCATCGTGCACGTGTGTGAGACCCAAATAATGATGGGGTAGCCGTCATTAAGGGTCTCGCAGCAAAGGGGGCGTGCTGTTGATGTTGATTTACAGCATGCCCCCTTTGGTGAGTGTGCCGGGGGTGTGGCTGCCAGACGGAGGCGTCCCCATGGGAACGCCTACTGTTTGGGTCCGGCCCCACTGACATCACTAGTGATGTCAGTGGGAGTGATATTGGCTCTTATAGAGCCAAAATCACTCCAGGGCTTGCAGTCACCGAGACCCTACCGCAGGGTCTCGTTGCAAGCCCGATGGTCTTGACCATCGCGACCATCATCATGGACACTTGAATGTGAGTGGCCAGGAGGCTGCTCCAAGTTTAGGTAGGAGGGCCCCGATTCAGAGCGCGTGCTCTGGTCAGAGCTCTGTTCAATGTATTAGGATACTCATCCAAGAAAATAATCATACTTTTTATTAATACTAGCAGTGCCTAAAGTATCTGTCTTTGCCAAGTGATTATTATTATTTTTTTCAAAAAGGAGACAGCACCCTGGGTGCTCCCAATAGCTCCCCAGGTTTCTGCTCCTTTGTGCATGATCTGATGTTCCTTGTAAAGATTCCTGGGTAAGTTTCAGATACAGTAGTTACCCTGCAGATGCTGGGCAGTAAGATCTAAGAGGCAGCAGTGTGTCTGGTACTCAGCTTTTCTCATCTCCCAATCAGCAGTTGAGAAAACAGCAGCAGTGGTTGAAGTCCCAGAACTCATGCTTGGAGGAAGGAAGAACAATGCTCATAGGTGGGGGCTGAGTGGATGCAGCCCCAGCAGCAGTCTGTAAACATCCAGATGGTAGAGGCTAATGGGGGGAACAGATCCTGTGTGGCTTGTGCTGGGAAGCAAACAGGCAGAAGTGATGAAATAACAGTGCTAAGATCCTGGTGACCCCTCCTTTGCCTCTCTGGGCAAAGAGCATGAGAGCCAGGCAGTGCACACTTGCAATGTAAACTTCTTCCAGCAAACCACACCGCCAGTACTGTACACGGCTCTTGGTGTGCTTGAGCATGAGCTCCGGACCCTGGGGAAACTGGCAGCTGGAAGTAGCTGTTTGGGATTCTCTGCTTGTGGGACACAAACTCCTTTCAGGCTGCCCCTGTCTCTCAACTACCGGTAATATTAACATGTGGTTTCACACTCCTCCACCTAACCAGAGCACAACCCTGTTCTGGCAATTCTAGAAAAGGCATGCCACACCATTGTCCCATCATGGTGTAATCATGTCACTAGATGCAGGAGCCAATCATCACCTTCCCCTTATCTTTAATAGAGAATAATTCTACCAGGGCTGTTTAGCGCTACACCAGCCAATCAGGAGGTGAGATGGATGGGGTCATCTGGCAGCAGAGAGAGGAGGGCAGGAGACAGATCAATAGTTCTGCTCTCCAGTTTACATAAAGAGCAGCTGCTGGAAGTAGCCCAGTAAGTTATCTCTGTAATGGCTTCCTGATGAGTAGAAACGATTGGTGTGTGTATATATAAAACTATATTACTCGGAGGGTCTCAAGGAACATTTCAGCAAAATCAGTTCTATAGTTCTCGAGTTTGTTGCAAACATACATACAAATTAGGGGTGTGCACCGGCCACTTTTCGTGTTTTGTGTTTTGGTTTTGGATCTGGATCTTTCTTCGTGTTTTGGATCTGGATTGGTTTTGCCAAAACCACCCTTCCGTGTTTTGGGTTCTGGGTTTTGTGTTTTGGATCTGTATTTTTTTGAAAAAAAGCATAAAAACAGCTAAAATCACAGAATTTGTGGGTTTCTCTGCTCCTATGCTATTATTAACCTCAATAACCTTAATTTCCACTCATTTCCAGTCTATTCTGAACACCTCACACCTCACAATAGTGTTTTTATGTCCAAAAGGTTGCACCGAGGTAGCTGGATGACTATGCTAAGTGACACGAGTGGGCGGCACAAACACGTGACCCATCTAGGAGTGACACTGCAGTGGCAGACAGGATGGCAGTTAGAAAAACTAGGCCCCAAACTGTACATAATGCAAAGAAAAAAAAGAAGTGCAAGATGGAATTGTCCTTGGGCCCTCCCACCCACGCTTATGTTGTATAAACAGGACATGCACACTTTAACAAATCAATCATTTCAGCGCCAGGGTCTGCCACACAACTGTGGCTGAAATGATTGGTACATTTGGGCCCCCACAAAACAAGCTGGCAATTAATGTGTCCCTGCACAAACTGGCTCTACGGAGGCAAGATGTCATCCTCATCCTCCTCATCCACCGATTCCTCACCCTCTTCAGTGTGTACATCCTCATCCTCACAAAGTATTAACTCGTCCCCACTTGAATCCACCACCACAGGTCCCTCTGTACCTTCTGGAGGCTGGTCTCCCTGGAAGAGCTGATAATTCATTTTGATGAACATCATCTTCTCCACATTCTGTGGAAGCAACCTCCTACGCCTTTCGCTGACAAGGTTCCCGGCTGCACTAAACACTCTTTCGGAGTACACACTGGAGGGGGGGCAACTCAGGTAAAATAAAGCCAGCTTGTACAGGGGCCTCCAAATTGCCTCTTTTTCCTGCCAGTACAGGTATGGACTGTCTGACATGCCTACTTGGATGCTGTCACCGATGTAATCCTCCACCATTCTGTCAATGGTGACAGTATCATATGCAGTGACAGTAGACATGTCAGAAATTGTTGCCAGGTCCTTCAGTCCGGACCAGATGTCCAAACTTGGTCCTGCCTGCCCTGCATCACCGCCAGCGGGTTGCTTAGGATACCTAAGTTTTTTCCTGGCAGCCCCAGTTGTGGGAGAAAATGAAGAAGGAGCCGTTGACGTGTCACGTTCCGCTTCAGCTGACAGTGTGTTCACCAGCAGGTCTTTGCACCTCTGCAGGCTTGTGTCGGCCGGAAAGAGAGACACCACATAGGCTTTAAACCTAGGATCAAGCACGGTGGCCAAAATGTAGTGGTCTGATTTCAACAGATTGACCACCCTGGAATCCTGGCAAAGCGAATGAAGGGCTTCATCCACAAGTCCCACATGCCGAGCGGAATCGCTCCATCTTAGCTCCTCCTTCACTTTCTCCAGCTGCTTCTGCAAAAGCCTGATGAGGGGAATGACCTGACTCAAGCTGGCTGTGTCTGAACTGACTTCACGTGTGGCAAGTTCGATGGGCTGGAGAACCTTGTACAACACGGAAATCATTCTCCACTGCACTTGAGTCAGGTGCATACCCCCTCCTTTGCCTATGTCATAGGTGGATGTATAGGCTTGTATGGCCTTTTGCTGCTCCTCCATCCTCTGAAGCATATAGAGGGTTGAGTTCCACCGCGTCACAACCTCTTGCTTCAGGTGATGGCGGGGCAGGTTCAAGAGTGTTTGCTGGCGCTCCAGTCTTCGGCACGCAGTCGCTGAATGGCGAAAGTGGCCAGAAATTTTTCGGGCCACCCAAAGCGTCTCCTGCACGCCCCTGTCGCTTTTCAGAAAATTCTGCACCACCAAGTTTATTGTGTGAGCAAAACATGGGACGTGCTGGAATTTGCCCAGATGTAATGCCCGCACAATATTGGTGGCGTTGTCAGATATCACAAATCCCCAGGAGAGTCTAAGTGGGGTAAGCCACTGGGCGATGATTTCCCGCAGTTTCTCTAAGAGGTTGTCGGCGGTGTGCCTCTTACTGAAACCGGTGATACACAGCGTAGCCTGCCTTGTAACGAGCTGGCGTTTCTGAGATGCTGCTACTGGTGACGCTGCTGCTGTTGCTGCGTAAGGTGATACATCTACCCAGTGGGCTGTCACAGTCATATAGTCCTTAGTCTGCCCTGTTCCACTTGTCCACATGTCCGTGGTTAAGTGGACATTGTGTACAACGGCATTTTTCAGGACACTGAGGACACTTTTTCTGACGTTTCTGTACAGTCTCGGTATCGCCTGCCTAGTGAAGTGGAATCTAGACGGGATTTGGAACCGGGGACACACTACCTCCATCAATTGTCTAAATCCCACTGCACTAATGGCGGATACCGGACGCACGTCTAACACCAACATAGCAGTCAAGGCCTCAGTTATACGTTTTGCTTCAGGATGACTGCTGTCGTACTTCATCCTCCTCGCTAAGGACTGTTGGAGGGTCAATTGTTTAGTAAAAGTAGTGGTGTTTCTACTTCCTCTCTGGGATGATGAACGACTCCCAGCAGCAGCAACAGCAGCAGCGGCAGCAGTAGGCGTAGCAATGCAGGATCCTCCAGAGGAATCCCGGATAGGAGAGTCAGTCATGCCAGTGACATGGCCTGCAGGACTACTTCCGATCCTGACTAAGGAGGAAATTGACGAGGAGGGAGTTGACGGTGTGGTTTGCAGGCGCTTGGATACAACAGGACAACGGGATTTAGGTGTCCCTGGACTGCTTACGGTCTTAGCCAAAGTTTCTGAACTTGACAGTAACTTTTTATGAACGCGCTGCAGGTGCCGTATAAGGGAGGATGTTCCTAGGTGGTTGACGTCCCTACCCCTACTTATTTCACCTTTACATATGGTACATATGGCAAGACAGTTGTTGTCCGGATTTGGATAGAAATATTGCCAGACCAAAGAGGTGGAATGTTTGGTCTTCTGCCCAGGCATGACCGTGATGGGCTTTTTCATCCCACGGACAACAACTGTCTCCCCCAGAGCCTGATTTAAACAAACCACATCACCATCAGAATCCTCCTCGCCATCTTCCTCCTCAGCGCCAGCTACACCAGTATCCTCATCCTGTTGTACTTCAACAGTGACATCTTCAATTTGCATATCAGCAAGTGGACTGTGGGTGCTCCTTTCAGCACTTGCAGGGGGCGTGCAAATGGTGGAAAGAGCCACCTCTTCCCGTCCAGTGCTGGGAAGGTCAGGCATCGCAACCACCACCACACTTGGACTCTCCTTGGGGATTTGTGATATCTTCTTAGAAAGCACAGTTCTTCGCTGTGCTTTTGCCAGCTTAACTCTTTTGATTTTTTTAGTGGGAGGAGGGCTTCCATCGTCATGTGAAGCTGAACCACTAGTCATGAACATACTAGGGATCGACCTTAGCCGTTCCTTGCCACTCCGTGTCGTAAATGGCATATTGGCAAGTTTACGTTTCTCTTCAGCTGATTTAAATGTCTTTTTCAAGGTCATTTTCCTGAACTTTGCCATTTGGAATTGTATGTGCCCTCTACTATGACATTGGGCATCGGCCTTGGCAGACGACGTTGATGGCATGTTATCGTCTATGTCATGACTAGTGGCAGCAGCTTCAGCACTAGGAGGAAGTGGTTCTTGATCTTTCTCTATTTTATTTTTATCGGAGAAAGTTTGGTCCTCCATTTATGTTATATCGATTTGATATATACGTGCGGCAAAACAAAGAAAATTATTTTTTTTTTGGTTTGGACTGGAGTGTACTTTCGGGGGTTACAGCACCCTTTAACGGTCAAGCCAGCCGGCCCTTTACTTATGACACAGGCGCACGCTTGGCACTACTTTGTTGATGCACGTGCGGCTACTGCGCACACAATTCACAAACACAGAAAATAATTTTTTTTTTGGTTTGGACTGGAGTGAATTTCGGGGGTTACAGCACCCTTAACGGTCAAGCCAGCCGGCCCTTTACTTATGACACAGGCGCACGCTTGGCACTACTTTGTTGATGCACGTGCGGCTACTGCGCACACAATTCACAAACACAGAAAATAATTTTTTTTTTGGTTTGGACTGGAGAGTACTTTCGGGGGTTACAGCACCCTTAACGGTCAAGCCAGCCGGCCCTTTACTTATGACACAGGCGCACGCTTGGCACTACTTTGTTGATGCACGTGCGGCTACTGCGCACACAATTCACAAACACAGAAAATAATTTTTTTTTGGTTTGGACTGGAGTGTACTTTCGGTGGTTACAGCACCCTTTAACGGTCAAGCCAGCCGGCCCTTTACTTATGACACAGGCGCACGCTTGGCACTACTTTGTTGATGCACGTGCGGCTACTGCGCACACAATTCACAAACACAGAAAATAATTTTTTTTTTGGTTTGGACTGGAGTGTACTTTGGGGGTTACAGCACCCTTTAACGGTCAAGCCAGCCGGCCCTTTACTTATGACACAGGCGCACGCTTGGCACTACTTTGTTGATGCACGTGCGGCTACTGCGCACACAAATTCACAAACACAGAAAATAATTTTTTTTTGGTTTGGACTGGAGTGTACTTTCGGGGGTTACAGCACCCTTAACGGTCAAGCCAGCCGGCCCTTTACTTATGACACAGGTGCACGCTTGGCACTACTTTGTTGATGCACGTGCGGCTACTGCGCACACAATTCACAAACACAGAAAATAATTTTTTTTTGGTTTGGACTGGAGTGTACTTTCGGGGGTTCCAGCACCCTTAACGGTCAAGCCAGCCGGCCCTTTACTTATGACACAGGCGCACGCTTGGCACTACTTTGTTGATGCACGTGCGGCTACTGCGCACACAATTCACAAACACAGAAAATAATTTTTTTTTTGGTTTGGACTGGAGTGTACTTTGGGGGTTACAGCACCCTTTAACGGTCAAGCCAGCCGGCCCTTTACTTATGACACAGGCGCACGCTTGGCACTACTTTGTTGATGCACGTGCGGCTACTGCGCACACAATTCACAAACACAGAAAATAATTTTTTTTTTGGTTTGGACTGGAGTGTACTTTCGGGGGTTCCAGCACCCTTAACGGTCAAGCCAGCCGGCCCTTTACTTATGACACAGGTGCACGCTTGGCACTACTTTGTTGATGCACGTGCGGCTACTGCGCACACAATTCACAAACACAGAAAATAATTTTTTTTTTGGTTTGGACTGGAGTGTACTTTCGGGGGTTACAGCACCCTTAACGGTCAAGCCAGCCGGCCCTTTACTTATGACACAGGCGCACGCTTGGCACTACTTTGTTGATGCACGTGCGGCTACTGCGCACACAATTCACAAACACAGAAAATAATTTTTTTTTTGGTTTGGACTGGAGTGTACTTTCGGGGGTTACAGCACCCTTAACGGTCAAGCCAGCCGGCCCTTTACTTATGACACAGGCGCACGCTTGGCACTACTTTGTTGATGCACGTGCGGCTACTGCGCACACAATTCACAAACACAGAAAATAATTTTTTTTTGGTTTGGACTGGAGTGTACTTTCGGGGGTTACAGCACCCTTTAACGGTCAAGCCAGCCAGCCCTTTACTTATGACACAGGCGCACGCTTGGCACTACTTTGTTGATGCACGTGCGGCTACTGCGCACACAATTCACAAACACAGAAAATATATTATTTTTTTAGCACTTGGGGGGAGCACCCCTGATGGACAGAGCACCCCCTGGACAACACTACAGCACTCCTTTAGGACTGGGACACTGCACAGGACTTTGGAGTGGACACAGCCCCTATGGAGAACTGACTGCACAACACAGTCCAGCCAGCCCCTATGGACTTTGAAGTAGTGGACACAGCCCCTATTAACAACAGCAGCACAGCACAACACAGCCAGCCCCTATGGACTTTGAAGTAGCGGACAACAGCAGCACTACACTACACTACACTACACTACACAGCCCTAACTCCCACCCTCCCTCTTCACTGTCCACAGCCGAGTGAGAAAATGGCGCCGACGCGGGTACCTTATATAGGATCCAAAACCCGCGAGACTCGGAAGGCGGGATGATGATGTTTTGCCTCGATTTCAGATCCGAGTCAGGCGGGAAAAGTCGAGCCTGACTCGGATCAGACTCGGATCGGGGGGGCTCGGGGGGGTTCGGATTTCAGAAATCCGAACCCGCTCACCCCTAATACAAATGAACAATTTTATAGTCCTGCACCCATCTACACTAGGGTGGAAGTTGGTGATATCGGGCGTGCACTTTTCCCTGCAGCACTGCCCTGGCCAAGTTAAGATTTTCTCCTGGGCATTGTGAAATCTCCACCAAAATAAACCAGAAGCTGCTTATGTGTAGTGTGTGTATGTGAATATATGTATATGTGAAGTGTGTGTATGTGAATATATGTATATGTATAATGTGTGTGTGTGTGTGTGTATTTAGCCAATTAACATGATAGCAAGATGATTCTTAACCTATGTGACTTGGAGGATCATAAGGAACATAACAGTGAAAATCTAATCAAATATGGTTTAGTAGATAAGTTAAAAAAAAACAATTTTTTATATACGGGTTTATTTTTAAAAAAGCACATAATGAAGATCCTATCAATGTACAGAAAATAATTAGCACTCTATACAATATAGGTTCTAGGAGCATATAAAAAAGGAAACATAGATAGAGGGGAAAATCAAACCATGGGTTGTCTGGTCCAAAATTATATTTTTTTATGGAGTCTTCTCTCCAAATGTTCCCAGAGGTAATGGTCCTTATTCACTCTCTCAATAATTTTCCACAGGACCCACAGTAGTGAAGGTCAGAATTACTAGTCCTCACAGGATTTCCGTGGGGCTCTAATTTTTAGTCAGTCTAAGATGAGTTTATAGTCCATGCCAGTAAAGACACTACATTTTTTTCCAAGCTACATAATTACTGATCTCTAGTGATGTATCCTATGAAGTGCTATGTCCCAGCCTCAGAGGTAGAATAACATTTTTTGGCATCAGGGGCGGATTGGAATGGAAAACCAGCCCGGGAAAACTCTTGAAGCAGCCCTTATGGGGAAGGGTCTGTTAAAGGGGGTGAGTCTGGTGAGGAGGGCAGTATATTTCCTTCTTTTAGGGCCTGGAGGTGCTTTTGCAAGCTGCTGAGGGGAGCAGGGTCGGAAACAGAAATATTGGTGAATGATACACCATCCATCCCTCTGCACTAGGTATAGACCAGTAATTTTGGAAGTCTTTTCTTACATATAGTATATGGTGGTTTCCCTGCCATGGAAAACCTATGAAGAATTGAGCAGCGTCTTCAGCTAAAATTCACTATTCATGTAGATCATATTATCTGGAAGGTGCCAGTTTATGTAGAAATATAACCAATGTCATCATCATAACCAGATAATGTATAGTAACAGAAGTTTTTGAGCAGGGCAAAATGTGAATTTCCCTGATCAAACAATTTATGTGTCTCTCCAGGCCCCCATTTTACTCCAGACCCTCTTACATCTCTACATCCTCAAGCCCCCCTGTGATTCTCCAAGCCCCTGTGGTTCTCCAGGCTCCCTGTGTGTCTTCATCTCCCGGGCTCCATGTCTCTACATCTCTAGGCCCCCTTGTCTGTTTTCAGGACCCCATATGTCTCTCCATCCACAAGCCCACCTCTAGCTCTCAGCCTCTTTTCCCCAGATTCATTGTGATTCAAACAACATTACCTCAGACACAGTGTGTCTCATTTCCCCATTCCATCAGCCCCAGTGTGTGTCAGGATTATTCCATCCAGCCCCAGCATGTGTCAGCCTCATTCCCTCCAGTGTGTGTCTGCCTTATTCCCTCCACCCCCAGTATGTGTATCAACCCCATTCCCCAGCATGTGTCTAAACCCTAGCATCATATAACCCAGCCCCAGTGTGTGTCAGCCTCATTCCTCCCAGCCCCATTGTGTGTCTTAACCCCATTGCCTTGCCACAGTGTGTGTCAGCCACATTCCATCCAGTCCCAGAGTGTGTCTCAACCCCATTCCGCAGCCCATGTGTCACAAACATGGAATTTAGGAGCTGTGTTCCCGGACTGGGTCTCGGATCTGTATTATTTGGCGCAGACGCTCGCTGGAGGAGGCTTGGCTTAATGAAGTTTCTCCGTATGAGAGGGTGCAGCGAACTGACAGGAGTTTGAGGAATGCGGCAGTAACGAGATAGCTAGGAAGCTACGTGGAGCAGCTGGATAGCCTAGGGTAGACGTTGGTAGCTGAGTGGCTATGTGGAGCGGCTGGATAGCAGTGGGTAGACGTAGGTAGCTGAGTGGCTTCGTAGAGCAGCTGGATAGCCGTGGGTAGACGTTGGTAGCTGAGTGGCTACGTGGAGCGGCTGGAGAGCCGTGGGTAGACGTTGGTAGCTGAGTGGCTACGTGGAGCGGCTGGATAGCCGTGGGTAGACGTTGGTAGCTGAGTGGCTACGTGGAGCGGCTGGATAGCCATGGGTAGACGTTGGTAGCTGAGTGGCTACGTGGAGCGGCTGGATAGCCGTGGGTAGACGTTGGTAGCTGAGTGGCTACGTGGAGCGGCTGGATAGCCGTGTGTAGACGTTGGTAGCTGAGAGGCTACATGGAGCGGCTGGATAGCCGTGGGTAGACGTTGGTAGCTGAGCGGCTACGTGGAGCGGCTGTATAGCCGTGGGTAGACGTTGGTAGCTGAGCGGCTATGTGGAGCGGTTGGAGCGCAGTGGGAAGGCTACTTAGCTAAACTAAGAAACTAGTTGCACTGGCAACTTGTGTGAGCATTGGGGATCCTTTTATAGTGGACACTGGGAGCTGACAGGCTGAGAGAGAAGGAGAAGGCTCCTCATTGGTGGAAGTGGGGTCACATGGGCAATCCAAGATGGCCGCGCCCATGGACCAGAGGACAGCGCTTCCTGGAGGTAGTCAGCGGGGACCAGCAGTGAGCAGGAGCCGGCGTGGGAGCAGCACAGCAGCGGGACCCTCCAGAGGACAACAGCGTACAGCGCGGGAGCCGGAAGACAGCGCGGGTCAGCGCCCGCACAGGTAAGCGACGGGGTCTGATTCTGGGGTCTCCAGGCCGGCGTGTGACAGTACCCCCTTCTTCAAGAGTGGCCACCGGACACTTCCTTGGTTTATGAGGAAATTTCACATGGAACGCTTTGACCAGATGGGGTGCATGGACATCGGAGGCATTTATCCAGATTCGTTCCTCCGGACCATAATTCTTCCAGTCGATAAGGTATTGAAGACGGTTGTATCGACAACGGGAATCTAAGATTCTGTCAACTTCGAACTCCTCTCCCTGCTGTGTTTGAACACTAGAAGCTTTAGGCAGGACCTTCTGAAATCGGTTTAAGACTAGTGGTTTTAAAAGAGAAATATGGAAGGAACTTGGAATGCGAAGAAATGGAGGAAGCTTTAACTTGTAAGCCATAGGATTCAGGACTTTGATGATTGGGAATGGACCAATGAATCATGGAGCAAATTTCATCGAGGGTACTCAGAGTCTTAGGTTTCGGGTAGAGAGCCAGACCATATCCCCAGGTCAGAAATTTGGAATCGCTCGTCTTTGGCGGTCAGCAAATCTCTTGTACCGGGCTGACGTTTTAGTCAGAGAGGAACGAACCTTTTCCCAGATGTTGGAGAATCGTTGAAGGGACATTTTGGCCGCAGGCACATCTAATGTGGGAAGAAGAGGGAAATCTTGCACTCGAGGATGTTGACCAAAAACTGTAAAGAAAGGAGTTGAGCTGGTGGATGTGTGATAATGATTATTGTGGGCAAATTCGGCCCAAGGAAGAAGTTCAATCCAGTCATCTTGGGAGGAGGAGACAAAAGTGCGCAGGAACTGTTCAAGGTCTTGATTGACCCTTTCGGTCTGACCGTTGGTCTGGGGTTGATAAGCGGTAGAAAATTTGAGTTTTACCTGAAGGGCTGAGCAGAGTGACCTCCAGAACTTCGCTACGAACTGTAATCCCCTGTCGGAGATGATCTCTTGAGGAAGGCCGTGGAGATTGAAGATCTCTTTTATAAAGCTCTTGGCGAGTAGAGGTGCAGACGGAAGCCCAGTAAGTGGTACGAAATGAGCCATTTTAGAAAAACGATCCGCGATAACCCAAATTGTGTTGTGGCCCCGAGATGGAGGAAGATCAGAGATGAAATCCATATATAAGTGAGTCCATGGCTTAGATGGAATTGCAAGAGGTTGGAGTTGACCGTGTGGAACCCGCCGAGGTATCTTGTGTTGGGCACATTTGATGCATGAAGACACATAAGACCTGACGTCCTTTTTCATCGAAGACCACCAATAGGACCGGTGGATAAATTCTAGGGTTTTATCCATACCCAGGTGACCAGAGAACCGGGAAGCATGAGCCCAATGCAGTAACCTCTTGCGGAGTTCCAGAGCGACGACAGTCTTCCCAACCGGGGGTATAGAAGATAGTTGAGTAGAGGCGAAGGAAGCGGAATTCAAGATTGGTTGGGGCTGCTCCATGGGTAGATCAGGGTTGCTCGTCATGGAACGGGAGAGTGCGTCGGCTTTGAGGTTTTGTGAACCGGGGCGATAGGAGACTTTGAAATTAAATCTGGAGAAAAACATTGCCCACCGGGCTTGACGAGGGTTCAAGCAATTTGCAGATTTAAGATAAAGGAGGTTCTTATGGTCAGTAAAAATGGTAATGGGGTAATGAGCTCCTTCTAGAAGATATCGCCATTCTTCGAGGGCTAGTTTCATGGCGAGTAACTCTTGATCTCCAATGGTGTAGTTCTTCTCTGCAGGCAAAAACTTCCGGGAAAAGAAACCACAGGGATGAAGTTTTTCATCTTTAAATCGCTGGGAAAGCACTGCACCGACACCTTCAGAGGATGCATCCACCTCCAGGATAAAGGGCCGGGTGGAGTCTGGTTGCTTTAAGATGGGAGCGGAGATGAAGGCTTGCTTAAGAAGTTGAAATGCAGAGGTAGCTTCGACGGGCCATATAGTTGGATCTGCTCCCTTGCGGGTGAGGGCTGTAATCAGAGCTACCAGAGTCGAGAAACCTTTTACAAACTTGCGATAGTAATTGGCAAATCCTAGGAATCTTTGTATGGATTTTAAGGAAGAAGGAAGAGACCAATCAAGAATGGCTTGTAGTTTTGACGAATCCATTTGAAGGCCTGTTCCGGAGATAATGTATCCCAGGAATGGTACACTTGAGACCTCAAACAGACACTTCTCTAATTTGCAAAACAGTTGATTGGACCGCAACCTCAGAAGGACTTGTTTGACCTGGTCTCAATGAGTTTGGAGGTCTTTAGAAAAAATCAAAATGTCGTCTAAGTAAACGACCACACACTTGTACAAGAGGTCCTGGAAGATTTCATTGACGAAAAACTGGAAGACGGCCGGAGCATTACAGAGGCCGAAGGGCATAACGAGATACTCGTAGTGCCCATCCCTGGTGTTGAAGGAAGTTTTCCATTCATCGCCTGGACGGATACGAATTAAATTATAGGCTCCTCTTAGGTCGAGTTTGGAAAAAACTGTGTCTCCCTTGACTCTATCAAATAACTCTGTAATGAGAGGAAGAGGGTAGCGATTCTTAATAGTTATTTCATTAAGACCCCGGTAGTCAATACACGGGCGCAAGCAACCATCTTTTTTTTTTACGAAGAAAAATCCAGCCCCTGCTGGAGACGTGGAAGGTCGAATGAAGCCTTTATTTAAGTTTTCCATAATGTACTCCGACATGGCCTGAGTCTCAGGGAGAGATAGAGGATAGGTTCGGCCCCTAGGAGGATTCTTCCCGGGAATCAGATCTATGGGACAGTCCCAATCACGATGGGGAGGTAAAATGTCTGCGCTCTGTTTGCAAAAGACGTCCTGAAACCCATCGTAGGCTTTGGGCAGGTCTGTAGAATCCCGTACAACGGAAGATCTGATAGGTATTACCCGCTGAAGGCAACCTTTGAAGCAATTGGAACCCCAGGAGATTATTTGTATGGTGGTCCAATTGATTTGAGGTGAATGTCTCTGTAGCCAGGGTAATCCGAGGACTAAAGAATGAGAGGCTTTGGGAATCACTAGGAAGGATAGTTGTTCGGAATGGAGCACCCCAATGGTAAGTTTAAGTGGTGTTGTACGATGGGTGATGGTTCCACTAGAAATGCGACTACCATCGATGGCGGTTAAAGTGATGACTCGAGGCAACGCTTCCATGGGGATTTGATGCTTCTGGACAAATTCAGTAGTGACAAAGTTCTCTGCCGCTCCGGAATCCAGGAGAGCTAATACAGCTTTGGAACCTCGAGGACACTTTAAATGAGCCTGGATGGTGGAATCGGACTTCCTTTGTGATTCAATGGCAACTCCTAACTTAACCTCTCTTTCATAAGTTAGGAGGAGGCGTTTCCCGGACGAATGGGACAAGTTTTAACTAAATGTTGAGGAGATCCGCAGTACATACAGAGGTTCTGCCTCCGCCTTTTCTGACGCTCCTCAGCTGATAAATGAGAGCGGTTGACCTGCATGGGTTCTTCGCCCAGAGGAGGAGAGGGTAAGCGGGAAACTGGACGTGGCCTTCCACGATCAAATCTGCCTCTTTCCAAGGCATGCTCCCTGTGACGGAGATCCACCTTGTTGCAGAGGGAGATTAACCCATCCAAACTGGTTGGAAGGTCACGGGAAGCTAGGTCATCTTTGAGCCTTTCAGAAAGGCCACTCCAGAAGGCAGTGATGAGGGCATCCTCGTTCCAATTGAGATCTGAAGCCAGAGTCTGGAACTGGACTACGTATTGGCCGACGGTCCTGCTGCCCTGACGGAGGCGTAGAATATCAGCTGATGCGGAGGTGGTTCTTCCGGGTTCATCAAAGATTTTGCGAAATGTAGCAACAAATTCGGCGTAGTTGGAGAGCAGGGGATCCGACTTCTCCCAAAGGGGCGAGACCCAATCGAGTGCTTGGCCAGAGAGTAGAGAGATGATACATGCCACCCTGGTTCTGGGAGTCGGAAAGTTGGCGGATTGTAGCTCGAATTGGATTTCGCATTGATTTAAAAAACCCCTGCATAATTTGGGGTTGCCATCGAACTTGCTCGGAGGGAAGAGCTGAAGACGAGCAGGAGGTAGAACCGGAGGAGCAGGTGACACCACAGGAGGAGAGGCGGCTTGGGAGCGAGCGGGAGCGGGATGAGCCAGTAAGGACTTGATGTCCAGGCGTGACGGCATATCTTGGATAAATTGGATCAGCTGAGCCTGAGAGGTCTCCTGTCTTTCCAGACGGGATAGTACATCCTGCGAGGCTTCTATCCCAGATCCTTGACCACTTGCCGAGTCCATCTGGCCAGTGCAAACTGTCAAAAACGTGGAATTTAGGAGCTGTGTTCCCGGACTGGGCCATGGATCTGTATTATTTGGCGCAGACGCTCGCTGGAGGAGGCTTGGCTTAATGAAGTTTCTCCGCATGAGAGGGTGCAGCGAACTGACAGGAGTTTGAGGAATGCGGCAGTAATGAGATAGCTAGGAAGCTACGTGGAGCGGCTGGATAGCCTAGGGTAGACGTTGGTAGCGGAGTGGCTATGTGGAGCGGCTGGATAGCAGTGGGTAGACGTAGGTAGCTGAGTGGCTACGTAGAGCAGCGGGATAGCCATGGGTAGACATTGGTAGCTGAGTGGCTACATGGAGCGGCTGGATAGCCGTGGGTAGATGTTGGTAGCTGAATGGCTACGTGGAGCGGTTGGTTAGCCGTGGGTAGACGTTGGTAGCTGAGTGGCTACGTGGAGCGGCTGGATAGCCGTGGGTAGACATTGGAAGCTGAGTGGCTACGTGGAGCGGCTGGATAGCCGTGGGTAGACGTTGGTAGCTGAGTGGCTACGTGGAGCGGCTGGATAGCCGTGGGTAGACGTTGGTAGCTGAGTGGCTACATGGAGCGGCTGGATAGCTGTGTGTAGACGTTGGTAGCTGAGAGGCTACGTGGAGCGGCTGGATAGCCGTGGGTAGACGTTGGTAGCTGAGTGGCTACGTGGAGTGGCTGGATAGCCGTGGGTAGACGTTGGTAGCTGAGTGGCTACGTGGAGCGGCTGGATAGCCGTGGGTAGACGTTGGTAGCTGAGAGGCTACGTGGAGCGGCTGGATAGCCGTGTGTAGACGTTGGTAGCTGAGAGGCTACGTGGAGCGGCTGGATAGCTGTGGGTAGACGTTCGTAGCTGAGCGGCTATGTGGAGCGGCTGGATAGCCGTGGGTAGACGTTGGTAGCTGAGCGGCTACGTGGAGCGGCTGGAGCGCAGTGGGAAGGCTACTTAGCTAAACTAAGAAACTAGTTACACTGGCAACTTGTGTGAGCATTGGGGATCCTTTTATAGTGGACACTGGGAGCTGACAGGCTGAGAGAGAAGGATAAGGCTCCTCATTGGTGGAAGTGGGGTCACATGGGCAATCCAAGATGGCCGCGCCCATGGACCGGAGGACAGCGCTTCCTGGAGGTAGTCAGCGGGGACCAGCGGTGAGCAGGAGCCGGCGTGGGAGCAGCACAGCAGCAGGACCCTCCAGAGGACAACAGCGTACAGCGCGGGAGCTGGAAGACAGCGCGGGTCAGCGCCCGCACAGGTAAGCGACGGGGTCTGATTCTGAGGTCTCCAGGCCGGCTTGTGACACCATGCCTCAGCCCCACTGTGTATCAGCCTCATTTCCCCTAGTCCCAGTGTGTGTCTCAACCTCATTGCCCAGACCCAGTGTGTGTCAGCCTAATTCCCCCTAGTCCCAGTGTATGTCTTAACCCCATGCCCAAGACCACGTGTATATCAACCTCATTCCACCTAGTCCCAGTGTGTGCCTCAACCACATTCCCCACCCTCAGTGTGTGTCAGCCTAATTCCCCCTAGTCCCAGTGTGTGTCTCAACCCCATGCCCCAGACCCAGTGTGTGTCAACGTCATTCCACCTAGTCCCAGTGTGTGCCTCAACCCCATTCCCCAGCCTCAGTGTGTGTCTCAAGCCCATGCCCCAGCCACAGTGTGTCAGCCTCATTCCCTCCAGCTCCAGTGTGTTTCTCAACCCCATTCCCCAGCCCCAGTGTGTGTCTCAACCTCATTCCCCAGCCCATGTCTCAGCCCCAGTGTGTATCTCAACCCCATTCCCCAGACCCCACGTGTGTCAATCTCATTCCCCCTAGTCCCAGTGTGTGTTTCAACCCCATTTCCCAGCCCCAGTGGGTTTCAGCCTAATTCCCCCTATTCCCTGTGTGTGTCTCAACCCCTCTCCCCAGGCACAGTGTTTGTCAGCCTCATTCCCTCCAGCTCCAGTGTCGGTCTCAACCTCATCCCCCAGCCCATGTCTCTGCCCCAGTGTGTGTATGTGTAAACTCAAGTGATACTCTTAACCTTATTTCCAGCTCCAGTGATACTCTTAACCCTATTTCCTAGCCACATGGTTTGTCAGTCTCATTCCCTCCAGCCCCATTGTGGATCTTAACCCCATTGCCTAGCCACAGTGTGTGTCAACCTCATTCACTTCATCCCCAGTGTGTGTGTCAACCTCATTCTCCAGCCCATGTCTCAGCCCCAGTGTGTGTATGTTTATACTCCAGTGATACTCTTAACCTTATTTCCAGCTCCAGTGATACTCTTAACCCTATTTCCTAACCACATGGTTTGTCAGTCTCATTCCCTCCAGCCCCATTGTTGATCTCAACCCCATTTCCGGGCCCATGTCTCTGCCCCAGTGTGTGTCTCATTCCCCAGCCATAATGTGTGTCATCCTCATATCCTCCAGCCCCAATGTGTGTCAGCCTCATTCCCTCCAGCCCCAGTGTGTGTCAGCCTCATTCCTCAGCCCATGTCTCAGCCCCTTGTTTGTGTCAGCCTCATTCCCCCTAGTCCCAGTGATTGTCTCAACACCATTCCCCAGAGCCAGTGTGTGTCAACCTCATTCCCCCCAGCCACATTGTATGACAGCCTCTTTCCCCCTAGTCACAGTGCGTGCCTCAACCCCATTACCCAGACCCAGCGTGTGTAAATCTCATTCCCCCTAGTCCCAGTGTGTGTTTCAACCCCATTTTTCACACCCAGTGTGTGTCAGCCTAATTCCCCCTATTCCCATTGTGTGCATCAACCCCACTCCCCAGGCACAGTGTGTGTCTGCCTCATTTCCTCCAGCTCCAGTGTCTGTCTCAACCTCATTCCCCTGCCCATGTCTCAGCCTCAGTGTGTGTCTCTACCCATTCACCAGCATGTGGTTCAACCACAGTGTGTGTCAACCTCATTCCCCCTAACCCCAGTTTGTGTCAGCCTCATTCCTACCAGCCCCATTGTGTATCTTAACCCATTGCCTAGCCACAGTGTGTGTCAGCCTCATTCCTTCCAACCCCAGTGTGTGTCTTAACCTCATTCCCCAGTACATGTCTCAGCATCAGTGTGTGTCTGCCTCATTCACTCCAGCCCCAGTGTGAATCAGCCTCATTCATCCCACTTCCGGTGTGTGTCTTAACCCTATTTCCTATCCCCACGGTTTGTCAGCCTCATTCCCTCCAGCCCCAGCGTGGATCTCAACCCCATCCCCAGACCATGTCTCAGCACCAGTGTGTGTCAGCCTCTTTCCCCCTACCCCCAGTGTGTGTCTCATTCCCCAGCCACAGTGTGTGTCAACTTCATATCCTCCAGCCCCAATGTGTGTCAGCCTCATTCCCTCCAGCCCTAGTGTGTTTCAACCTCATTCTTCAGCCCATGTCCCAGCCCCATTGCATGTCAGCTTCATTCCCCCTAGTCCCAGTGTGTGTCTCAACCACATTCCCCAGCCCCAGTGTGTACCAGCCTCATTCCTTCTAGTCCCAGTGTGTGTCACTTCCCTACTCACCAGCCACAGTGTGTGTCAGAAACATTCCCTCCAACCCCAGTGTGTCTCAACCCCATTCCCCAGCCCCAGTGTGTCAGCCACATTCCCCCTAGTCACAGTGTGTATCTCAACCCCATTCCCGAGCCACAGCATGTATCAGCCTCATTTTCTCCAACCCCAGTGTGTGTCTCAACCCCATTCCCCAGCCCATGTCTCAGCCTCAGTGTGTGTCAGACTCATTCTTTCCTGCCCCAGTGTGTGTCTCAACCCATTCACCAGTGTGTGTTTAAACCCCGGTATGTGTCAGACTCATTCTCCCCAGCAACAGTGTGTGTCAGCCCCATTCCCTCCAGCCCCAGTGTGTGTCTCAAGCCCATTCCCCTGCCTCAGTGGGTGTTTCAACCTCATTTCCCAGACAATTTCTCAGCCCCAGTGTGTGTCTCGACCCCATTCACCAGCATGTTGTTCAACCCCAGTGTGTGTCAGCCTATTTCCCCCCAGCCAAAGTGTGTGTTAGCCTCATTCCCTCCAGCCCCAGTGTGTGTCTCAACCCCATTCCACAGCCCATGCCTCAGCCCCAGTGTGTGTCAGCCTCATTCCCCCTAGTCCTTGTATGTGTCTCAACCCCATTCCCCAGCCTCAGTGTGTGTCAGCCTCTTTCCCCCTAATCCCAGTGTGTGTCGCAACCCCATGCCCCAGCCACAGTGTGTGTCAGCCTCATTCGCTCCAGCCCCAGTGTGTGTCTCAACCCCGTTCCCCAGACCCAGTGTGTCAGCCTCATTCCCCCTAGAACTAGTGTGTGTCTCAATCCCATTTCTCAGCCTCAGTGTGTGTGAGCCTCATTCCCTCCAGCCCCAGTGTGTGTCTTAACCCATTCACCAGCGTGTGGTTCAACCAAAGTGTGTCAGCCTCATTCCCCCCAGCCACAGTGTGTGTCTCAACCCCATTCCCCAGCGTGTGGTTCATCCCCAGTGTGTGTCTCAACCCCATTCCCCAGCACCAGTGTGTGCCAGCCTCATTCCTTCTAGTCCCAGTGTGTGTCTCAACCCCACTCCCCAGCCACAGTGTGTCACGCTTTGCGCTGGTGGAGTGGAAACCCTGGGTCCGGGTTGCGGGAGGAAACGAAGGTGAGGGGCCTGGATATATGTTCTCCTCATCCACAGCTCTCGAGTGTTGACAAGACCTGGGCAATGGTGCGGAGTCTAACCCACAGGATGGTGTTCACCAGTGACCCCTCCAATCGGGATTTGGGCTTAGCTGCACCCTGTGAGCAGGTCGCAGTCCCTTGACCAGGTACCCGAGCTCAGTGGGAATTGGAGACACAAATAACCGTGGCCCTAATAAGAGAAGCCTAAGGTTTAAGGCACTGTGGAGTGATCCACAAACAACGTAAAGAAGTCTGGCAATACTGTAGCACAAAGTTCACTAGTGACATGTTTAACACACAGGCTGATATTGTAATTCACTGTTGTATGAAGTTCACTAGAGGCTCGTTTAGCACACAGGCAGTTTGTAATTAACTGTTGCACTTGGTTTACTAGAGACTTGTTTAGCACACAGGCAGATGATAATACACTGTTGCATGAAGTTCACTAGAGACTTGTTTAGCGCACAGGCAGATGGTAATTCACTGTTGCACAAGGTTCACTAGAGACACGTTTAGCACACAGGCAGATGGTAATTCACTGTTGCACAAGGTTCATTAGAGACATGTTTAGCACACAGGCAGATGGTAATACACTGTTGCAAGAAGTTCACTAGAGACACGTTTAGCACACAGGCAGATGGTAACTCACTGTTGCACAGGGATCACAGTAACATCTTGGCACACAGGCAGAGATGGAACACACTGTAGAGGAAATAGAATGCCAGGAACCTGGACCGGAACTCCACTAGGGACTAGGAGACAACCATTGTTCAGGCAGTTTGCAGAAAGGTGGAAGCAGGCTATATACGCCACAGAACCCTTTGATAGGTGCACAGCGATCAGCTGATGCTCACCTATCCCAGGCCAGAAGTACAGTCACATGGGCCGACTGACATGGCGGCGCCCATGCCGGGAACCCCGAGTCCAGACACCGGACCGCCCACATTCCCCTACGCATGGGTAGAAAGCTCAGCGTCCTCTCAGCCAACTCGCCAGCTGCCCGACCGCCCGGGGGATCAAAGGAAGCCGGCGAGGAGGTAAGGCTGCGCTGATCCCCGGCAGAGCCCTGACACAGTGTGTGTCAGCCTCATTCCCTCCAGCCCCAGTGTGTGTCTCAAACCCACTCCCCAGCCACAGTGTGTGTCAGCCTCATTCCCCCTAGTACCAGTGTGTGTCTCAACCCATTCACCAGACCCAGTGTGTGTCAATCTCATTCCCCCGAGTCCCAGTGTGTGTCTCAACTCCATTTCCCAGCCCCAGTGTGTGTGTCAGCGTCATTCCCTCAAGCCCCAGGGTGTGTCTCAACACCATTCCCCTGCACCATTGTTTGTCAGCCTCATATCCCCTAGACCCATTGTGTGTCTCAATCCCATTTCTCAGCCTCAGTGTGTGTCATCCTCATTCCCTGTAGCCCCAGTGTGTGTCTCAACCCATTCACCAGCTTGTGGTTCAAACAAAGTGTGTGTCAGCCTCATTCCCCCAGCCCCAGTGTGTGTCAGCCTATTTCCCTCCAGCTCCAGTGCATTTCTCAACACTATTCCACAGCCCCCGTGTGTGTCAGCCTCATTCCCTCCAGGCCCAGTGTATGTATCAATCAAATTCACCAGCCCAAGTGTGTGTCAGGCTCATACCCTCCAGCCCCAGAGTATCTCAACCTCATTCCCCAGCCCATGTTTCATCCACAGTGTGTGTCTCAACCCCATTCACCAGCATGTGGTTCATCCCAAGTGTGTGTCAGCCTCACTCCCCCTAGTCCCTGTGTGTGTCTCAACCTCATTCCCCAGCCCATGTCTCAGCCTCAGTGTGTCAACCTCATTCCCTCCAGCCCCATTGTGTGTCTCTACCCATTCACCAGCAAGTGTTTCAACCCCAGTGTATGTCATCCTCATTCCCCCTAGCCCCAGGGTGTGTCAGCCCTCATTCCCTCCAGTCTTAGTATGGGTCAGCCTCATTCCCTCTAGTCCCAGTGTGTGTCTCAATCCCTTTTCTCAGCCTCAGTGTGTGTCAGCCTCATTTCCTCCAGCCCCAGTGTGTGCCTCAACCCATTCACTAGCATGTGGTTCAATTACAATGTGTGTCAGTCTCATTCATCCCAGCTCCGGTGTGTGTCTTAACCCTATTTCCTAGCCCCATGGTTTGTCAGCCTCATTCCCTCCAGCCCCAGCGTGGATCTCAACCCCATCCCCAGACCATGTCTCAGCACCAGTGTGTGTCAGCCTCTTGCCCCCTACCCCCAGTGTGTGTCTCATTCCCCAGCCACAGTGTGTGTCAACTTCATGTCCTCCAGCCCCAATGTGTGTCAGCCTCATTCACTCCAGCCCTAGTGTGTCTCAACCTCATTCTTCAGCCCATGTCTCAGCCCCATTGCATGTCAGCTTCATTCCCCCTAGTCCCAGTGTGTGTCTCAACCACATTCCCCAGCCCCAGTGTGTACCAGCCTCATTCCTTCTAGTCCCAGTGTGTGTCACTTCCCTACTCACCAGCCACAGTGTGTGTCAGAAACATTCCCTCCAACCCCAGTGTGTCTCAACCCCATTCCCCAGCCCCAGTGTGTCAGCCACATTCCCCCTAGTCACAGTGTGTATCTCAACCCCATTCCCGAGCCACAGCATGTATCAGCCTCATTTTCTCCAACCCCAGTCTGTGACTCAACCTCATTCCCCAGCCCATGTCTCAGCCTCAGTGTGTGTCAGACTCATTCTTTCCTGCCCCAGTGTGTGTCTCAACCCATTCACCAGTGTGTGTTTAAACCCCGGTATGTGTCAGACTCATTCTCCCCAGCAACAGTGTGTGTCAGCCCCATTCCCTCCAGCCCCAGTGTGTGTCTCAAGCCCATTCCCCTGCCTCAGTGGGTGTTTCAACCTCATTTCCCAGACAATTTCTCAGCCCCAGTGTGTGTCTCGACCCCATTCACCAGCATGTTGTTCAACCCCAGTGTGTCAGCCTTTTTCCCCCCAGCCAAAGTGTGTGTTAGCCTCATTCCCTCCTGCCCCAGTGTGTGTCTCAACCCCATTCCACAGCCCATGCCTCAGCCCCAGTGTGTGTCAGCCTCATTCCCCCTAGTCCTTGTATGTGTCTCAACCCCATTCCCCAGCCTCAGTGTGTGTCAGCCTCTTTCCCCCTAGTCCCAGTGTGTGTCGCAACCCCATGCCCCAGCCACAGTGTGTGTCAGCCTCATTCGCTCCAGCCCCAGTGTGTGTCTCAACCCCGTTCCCCAGACCCAGTGAGTCAGCCTCATTCCCCCTAGAACTAGTGTGTGTCTCAATCCCATTTCTCAGCCTCAGTGTGAGTGAGCCTCATTCCCTCCAGCCCCAGTGTGTGTCTTAACCCATTCACCAGCGTGTGGTTCAACCAAAGTGTGTCAGCCTCATTCCCCCCAGCCACAGTGTGTGTCAGCCTCATTCCCTCAAGCCCCAGTGTGTGTCTCAACCCCATTCCCCAGCCCCAGTGTGTGTGTCAGCCTCATTCCCTCCAGGTCCAGTGTGTGTCTCAACCCCATTCACCAGCATGTGGTTCATCCCCAGTGTGTGTCAGACTCATTCCCCCTAGTACCAGTGTGTGTTTCAAACCCATTCCCTAGCACCAGTGTGTGTCAATCTCATTCCCCCTAGTCCCAGTGTGTGTATCAAATCCACTCCACAGGCACAGTGTGTGTCATCCTCATTCCCTCCAGCCTCACTGTGTGTCTCAACCTCATTCCACAGCCCATGTCTAAGCCCCAGTGTGTGTCTCAACCCCATTCACCAGCTTGTGGTTCATCCCCAGTGTGTGTCTCAACCCCATTCCCCAGCACCAGTGTGTGCCAGCCTCATTCCTTCTAGTCCCAGTGTGTGTCTCAACCCCACTCCCCAGCCACAGTGTGTTACGCTTTGCGCTGGGGGAGTGGAAACTCTGGGTCCGGGTTGTGGGAGGAAACGAAGGTGAGGGGCCTGGATATATGTTCTCCTCATCCACAGCTCTCGAGTGTTGACAAGACCTGGGCAATGGTGTGGAGTCTAACCCACAGGATGGTGTTCACCAGTGACCCCTCCAATCGGGATTTGGGCTTAGCTGCACCCTGTGAGCAGGTCGCAGTCCCTTGACCAGGTACCCGAGCTCAGTGGGAATTGGAGACACAAATAACCGTGGCCCTAATAAGAGAAGCCTAAGGTTTAAGGCACTGTGGAGTGATCCACAAACAACGTAAAGAAGTCTGGCAACACTGTAGCACAAAGTTCACTAGTGACACATTTAACACACAGGCTGATATGGTAATTCACTGTTGTATGAAGTTCACTAGAGGCTCATTTAGCACACAGGCAGTTTGTAATTAACGGTTGCACTTGGTTTACTAGAGACTTGTTTAGCACACACAGATGATAATACACTGTTGCATGAAGTTCACTAGAGACTTGTTTAGCGCACAGGCAGATGGTAATTCACTGTTGCACAAGGTTCACTAGAGACACGTTTAGCACACAGGCAGATGGTAATTCACTGTTGCACAAGGTTCACTAGAGACACGTTTAGCACACAGGCAGATGGTAATACACTGTTGCAAGAAGTTCACTAGAGACACGTTTAGCACACAGGCAGATGGTAACTCACTGTTGCACAGGAATCACAGTAACATCTTGGCACACAGGCAGAGATGGAACACACTGTAGAGGAAATAGAATGCCAGGAACCTGGACCGGAACTCAACTAGGGACTAGGAGACAACCATTGTTCAGGCAGTTTGCAGAAAGGTGGAAGCAGGCTGTATACGCCACAGAACCCTTTGATAGGTGCACAGCGATCAGCTGATGCTCACCTATCCCAGGCCAGAAGTACAGTCACATGGGCCGAATGACATGGCGGCGCCCATGCCGGGAACCCCGAGTCCAGACACCGGACCGCCCACATTCCCCTACACATGGGGAGAAAGCTCAGCGTCCTCTCAGCCACCTCGCCAGCTGCCCGACCGCCCGGGGGATCAAAGGAAGCCGGCGAGGAGGTAAGGCTGCGCTGATCCCCGGCAGAGCCCTGACACAGTGTGTGTCAGCCTCATTCCCTCCAGCCCCAATGTGTGTTTCAAACCCACTCCCCAGCCACAGTGTGTGTCAGCCTCATTCCCCCTAGTACCAGTGTGTGTCTCAACCCATTCACCATACCCAGTGTGTGTCAATCTCATTCCCCCGAGTCCCAGTGTGTGTCTCAACTCCATTCCCCAGCCCCAGTGTGTGTGTCAGCATCATTCCCTCAAGCCCCAGGGTGTGTCTCAACCCCATTCCCCTGCCCCAGTGTTTGTCAGCCTCATATCCCCTAGACCCATTGGGTGTCTCAATCCCATTTCTCAGCCTCAGTGTGTGTCATCCTCATTCCCTGTAGCCCCAGTGTGTGTCTCAACCCATTCACCAGCTTGTGGTTCAAACAAAGTGTGTGTCAGCCTCATTCCCCCAGCCCCAGTGTGTGTCAGCCTATTTCCCTCCAGCTCCAGTGCATTTCTCAACCCTATTCAACAGCCCCCGTGTGTGTCAGCCTCATTCCCTCCAGGCCCAGTGTATGTATCAATCAAATTCACCAGCCCAAGTGTGTGTCAGGCTCATACCCTCCAGCCCCAGAGTATCTCAACCACATTCCCCAGCCTCAGTGTGTGTCTCAACCTCATTCCCCAGCCCATGTTTCATCCACAGTGTGTGTCTCAACCCCATTCACCAGCATGTGGTTCATCCCAAGTGTGTGTCAGCCTCACTCCCCCTAGTCCCTGTGTGTGTCTCAACCTCATTCCCTAGCCCATGTCTCAGCCTCAGTGTGTCAACCTCATTCCCTCCAGCCCCATTGTGTGTCTCTACCCATTCAACAGCAAGTGTTTCAACCCCAGTGTATGTCATCCTCATTCCCCCTAGCCCCAGGGTGTGTCAGCCCTCATTCCCTCCAGTCTTAGTATGGGTCAGCCTCATTCCCTCTAGTCCCAGTGTGTGTCTCAATCCCTTTTCTCAGCCTCAGTGTGTGTCAGCCTCATTTCCTCCAGCCCCAGTGTGTGCCTCAACCCATTTACCAGCATGTGGTTCAAATACAATGTGTGTCAACCTCATTCCCCCCAGCCCAGTGTGTGTCAGCCTCATTCCCTCCAGCCCCAGTATGGGACAGCCTCATTATTAACAGCCCCAGTGTGTGTCCTAACCCCATTGCCTAGCCACAGTGTGTGTCAGCCTCATTCCCTCCAACCCTAGTGTGTGTATCAACTGCATTTCCCAGCCCATGTCTCAGACCTGATGTGTGTCAGCTTCATTCTCTCCAGCCCCAGTGTGTGTCAGCCTCATTCCTCCCAGCCCCAGCTTGTGTCTTAACTCTATTGCCTAGCCACAAAGTGTGTCAACCTCATTCCATCCAACCCCAGTGTGAGTCTCAACCCCCTTCCCCAGCCCATGTCTCACCACAGTTTGTGACAGCCTCATTCCAATCCAGCCCCAGTGTGTCTCAAACTCATTCCTTAGCCCATTTCTCAGACCCAGTGTGTGTCAGCCTCATTCCCTCTAGTCCCAGTGTGTATCTCAACCCCACTCCCCAGGCACAGTGTGTGTCATCCTCATTCCTTCCAGCCTCACTGTGTCTCAACCCCATTCCCCAGCCCAAGTGTGTGTCTCAGCCTCATTCCCCAGCCCTTGTCTCTGCCCCAGTGTGTGTCTCAATCCCATTCACCAGTGTGTGTTTCATCACGAGTGTGTGTCAGCCTCATTCCCCTTATTCCCAGTGTGTGTTTCAAACCCACTCCCAAGCCACAGTGTGTGTCAGCCCCATTCCCCCTAGTCCCAGCGTGTGTCTCAACCCCATTCCCCAGACCCAGTGTGTGTCAATCTTATTCCCCCGAGTCCCAGTATAAGTATCTACCCATTCAACAGCATGTGGTTCATCCCCAGTGTGTGTCAGCCTCATTCCTCCCTAACCCAGTGTGTCTCAACCGCATTCCCCAGCCCCAGTGTGTGTCTCAACCCCATTCCCCAGCCCCAGTGTGTGTGTCAGCCTCATTCCCTCAGGCCCCAGAGTGTGTCTCAACCCCATTCCCCTGCCCCAGTGTTTGTCAGCCTCATTCCCTCTAGTCTTACTGTGTGTCTCAATCCCATTTCTCAGCCTCAGTGTGTATAAGCCTCATTCGCTGCAGCCCCAGTGTGTGTCTCAACCCATTCACCAGCATGTGGTTCAACCCCAGTGTGTGTCAGCCTCATTCCCCCCAGCCCCAGTGTGTGTCATTCTCATTTCCCTCCAGGCCCAGTATCTGTATCAATCCCATTCATCAGCCCCAGTGTGTGTCAGCCTCATTTCCCTCCAGACCCAGTGTGTGTCTCAACCCATTCCCCAGCCTCAGTGTGTGTCTCAATCTCATTCCCCATCTCATGTCTCAGGCCCAGTGTGTGTCTCAACCCCATTCACCAGCATGTGGTTCATCCCCAGTGTGTGTCAGCCTCACTCTCCCTAGTCCCAGTGTGTATCTCAACCTCATTCTCCAGCCCATGTCTCAGCCTCAGTGTGTCAACCTCATTCCCTCCAGCCCCATTGTGTGCCTCTACCCATTCAAAAGCATATGGTTCAACCCCAGTATGTGTCAGCCTCATTCCCCCCAGACCCAGTGTGTGTCAGCCTCAATCTTCCAGCCCCAGTGTGTGTCAGGTTCATTCCTCCATGCCACAGCTTGTCTTAACCCTATTGCCTAGCCACAGTATGTGTCAGCCTCATTCCATCCAACCCCAGTGTGAGTCGCAACCCCATTCCCCAGCCCAAGTCTCAGCCCCAGTGTGTGTCAGCCTCATTCCCCCTAGTCCCAGTGTGTGTCTCAACCCCATTCCCCAGACCCAGTGTGTTATTCACCAGTGTGTCATACCCAGTGCCTCATTCCCCCCTGCCCCAGTGTGTCAGCCTCTTTCCCTCCAGCCCCGGTGTGTGTCTCAATCCCATTCCCCAGCCCCAGTGTGTGTGTCAGCCTCATTCCCACCAGCCCCAGTCTGTGTATCAATCCCATTCACCAGCCACAATGTGTGTCAGCTTCATTCCCTCCAGTCCCAGTCTGTGTCTCAACCTCATTCCCTCCCCATGTCTCAGCCCCAGTGTGTGTCACCCTCTTTCTCTCCAGCCCCATTGTGTGTCTCAACCCCATTCCCAAGCCCCAGTTTGTGTGGCAGCCTCATTCCCTCCAGCCCCAGTGTGTGTCTAAACCCCATTCTCCAGCCCAGTGTGTGTCATCCTCATTCCCTCCAGCCACAGTGTGTGTCTCAACCCCATTCCCCAGTCCTAGTGTGTGTCACCATCTTTCCCTCCAGCCCCAGTGTGTGTCTCAACCCCATTCCCCAGCCCCCGTGTGTGTTTCAACCCCAGTCACCAGCATGTGGTTCATCCCCAGTGTGTTTCAGCCTCATTCCCCCTAGTCCCAGTGTGTGTTTCAACCCCATTCCCCAGACCAAGCATGTGTCAGCCTCATTCCTTCTCGACCCAGTGTGTGTCTCAACCCCACTCCCCAGCCACAGTGTGTGTCTGCCTCAATCCCTCCAGCCCCAGTGTGTGTCAACCTCATTCCCTCCTGCACCAGTGTCTGTCTCTACCCGTTCACTAGCAAGTGTTTCAACCCCAGTGTGTATCAACTTCATTCCCCCTAGACCCAGTATGGGTCTGACACATTCCTCCCAGCACCTGTGTTTTTCTTTCTCCAATTGCCTAGCCATAGTGTGTGTCAGCCTCATTCCCCCTAGCCCCAGTGAGTGTCTCATTCCCCAGCCACAGTGTGTGTCAACCTCATATCCCCCAGCCCTGATATGTGTCAGCCTCATTTCTACCAGCCCCAGTTTGTGTCAGCCTCATTCCTCCCAGCCCCAGTGTGTGTCTTAACCCCATTCCCTAGCCACAGTGTGTGTCAGCCTCATTCCCTCCAACCCCAGTGTGTGTCTCAACCCCATTCCCCAGCCCATGTCGCAGCCCCAGTGTGTCTCAACCTCATTCATCAGCCCATTTCTCAGCCCCAGTGTGTGTCATCCTCATTCCCTGTAGCCCCAGTGTGTGTCTCAACCCATTCACCAGCTTGTGGTTCAAACAAAGTGTGTGTCAGCCTCATTCCCCCAGCCCCAGTGTGTGTCAGCCTATTTCCCTCCAGCTCCAGTGCATTTCTCAACCCTATTCAACAGCCCCCGTGTGTGTCAGCCTCATTCCCTCCAGGCCCAGTGTATGTATCAATCAAATTCACCAGCCCAAGTGTGTGTCAGGCTCATACCCTCCAGCCCCAGAGTATCTCAACCACATTCCCCAGCCTCAGTGTGTGTCTCAACCTCATTCCCCAGCCCATGTTTCATCCACAGTGTGTGTCTCAACCCCATTCACCAGCATGTGGTTCATCCCAAGTGTGTGTCAGCCTCACTCCCCCTAGTCCCTGTGTGTGTCTCAACCTCATTCCCTAGCCCATGTCTCAGCCTCAGTGTGTCAACCTCATTCCCTCCAGCCCCATTGTGTGTCTCTACCCATTCAACAGCAAGTGTTTCAACCCCAGTGTATGTCATCCTCATTCCCCCTAGCCCCAGGGTGTGTCAGCCCTCATTCCCTCCAGTCTTAGTATGGGTCAGCCTCATTCCCTCTAGTCCCAGTGTGTGTCTCAATCCCTTTTCTCAGCCTCAGTGTGTGTCAGCCTCATTTCCTCCAGCCCCAGTGTGTGCCTCAACCCATTTACCAGCATGTGGTTCAAATACAATGTGTGTCAACCTCATTCCCCCCAGCCCAGTGTGTGTCAGCCTCATTCCCTCCAGCCCCAGTATGGGACAGCCTCATTATTAACAGCCCCAGTGTGTGTCCTAACCCCATTGCCTAGCCACAGTGTGTGTCAGCCTCATTCCCTCCAACCCTAGTGTGTGTATCAACTGCATTTCCCAGCCCATGTCTCAGACCTGATGTGTGTCAGCTTCATTCTCTCCAGCCCCAGTGTGTGTCAGCCTCATTCCTCCCAGCCCCAGCTTGTGTCTTAACTCTATTGCCTAGCCACAAAGTGTGTCAACCTCATTCCATCCAACCCCAGTGTGAGTCTCAACCCCCTTCCCCAGCCCATGTCTCACCACAGTTTGTGACAGCCTCATTCCAATCCAGCCCCAGTGTGTCTCAAACTCATTCCTTAGCCCATTTCTCAGACCCAGTGTGTGTCAGCCTCATTCCCTCTAGTCCCAGTGTGTATCTCAACCCCACTCCCCAGGCACAGTGTGTGTCATCCTCATTCCTTCCAGCCTCACTGTGTCTCAACCCCATTCCCCAGCCCAAGTGTGTGTCTCAGCCTCATTCCCCAGCCCTTGTCTCTGCCCCAGTGTGTGTCTCAATCCCATTCACCAGTGTGTGTTTCATCACGAGTGTGTGTCAGCCTCATTCCCCTTATTCCCAGTGTGTGTTTCAAACCCACTCCCAAGCCACAGTGTGTGTCAGCCCCATTCCCCCTAGTCCCAGCGTGTGTCTCAACCCCATTCCCCAGACCCAGTGTGTGTCAATCTTATTCCCCCGAGTCCCAGTATAAGTATCTACCCATTCAACAGCATGTGGTTCATCCCCAGTGTGTGTCAGCCTCATTCCTCCCTAACCCAGTGTGTCTCAACCGCATTCCCCAGCCCCAGTGTGTGTCTCAACCCCATTCCCCAGCCCCAGTGTGTGTGTCAGCCTCATTCCCTCAGGCCCCAGAGTGTGTCTCAACCCCATTCCCCTGCCCCAGTGTTTGTCAGCCTCATTCCCTCTAGTCTTACTGTGTGTCTCAATCCCATTTCTCAGCCTCAGTGTGTATAAGCCTCATTCGCTGCAGCCCCAGTGTGTGTCTCAACCCATTCACCAGCATGTGGTTCAACCCCAGTGTGTGTCAGCCTCATTCCCCCCAGCCCCAGTGTGTGTCATTCTCATTTCCCTCCAGGCCCAGTATCTGTATCAATCCCATTCATCAGCCCCAGTGTGTGTCAGCCTCATTTCCCTCCAGACCCAGTGTGTGTCTCAACCCATTCCCCAGCCTCAGTGTGTGTCTCAATCTCATTCCCCATCTCATGTCTCAGGCCCAGTGTGTGTCTCAACCCCATTCACCAGCATGTGGTTCATCCCCAGTGTGTGTCAGCCTCACTCTCCCTAGTCCCAGTGTGTATCTCAACCTCATTCTCCAGCCCATGTCTCAGCCTCAGTGTGTCAACCTCATTCCCTCCAGCCCCATTGTGTGCCTCTACCCATTCAAAAGCATATGGTTCAACCCCAGTATGTGTCAGCCTCATTCCCCCCAGACCCAGTGTGTGTCAGCCTCAATCTTCCAGCCCCAGTGTGTGTCAGGTTCATTCCTCCATGCCACAGCTTGTCTTAACCCTATTGCCTAGCCACAGTATGTGTCAGCCTCATTCCATCCAACCCCAGTGTGAGTCGCAACCCCATTCCCCAGCCCAAGTCTCAGCCCCAGTGTGTGTCAGCCTCATTCCCCCTAGTCCCAGTGTGTGTCTCAACCCCATTCCCCAGACCCAGTGTGTTATTCACCAGTGTGTCATACCCAGTGCCTCATTCCCCCCTGCCCCAGTGTGTCAGCCTCTTTCCCTCCAGCCCCGGTGTGTGTCTCAATCCCATTCCCCAGCCCCAGTGTGTGTGTCAGCCTCATTCCCACCAGCCCCAGTCTGTGTATCAATCCCATTCACCAGCCACAATGTGTGTCAGCTTCATTCCCTCCAGTCCCAGTCTGTGTCTCAACCTCATTCCCTCCCCATGTCTCAGCCCCAGTGTGTGTCACCCTCTTTCTCTCCAGCCCCATTGTGTGTCTCAACCCCATTCCCAAGCCCCAGTTTGTGTGGCAGCCTCATTCCCTCCAGCCCCAGTGTGTGTCTAAACCCCATTCTCCAGCCCAGTGTGTGTCATCCTCATTCCCTCCAGCCACAGTGTGTGTCTCAACCCCATTCCCCAGTCCTAGTGTGTGTCACCATCTTTCCCTCCAGCCCCAGTGTGTGTCTCAACCCCATTCCCCAGCCCCCGTGTGTGTTTCAACCCCATTCACCAGCATGTGGTTCATCCCCAGTGTGTTTCAGCCTCATTCCCCCTAGTCCCAGTGTGTGTTTCAACCCCATTCCCCAGACCAAGCATGTGTCAGCCTCATTCCTTCTCGACCCAGTGTGTGTCTCAACCCCACTCCCCAGCCACAGTGTGTGTCTGCCTCAATCCCTCCAGCCCCAGTGTGTGTCAACCTCATTCCCTCCTGCACCAGTGTCTGTCTCTACCCGTTCACTAGCAAGTGTTTCAACCCCAGTGTGTATCAACTTCATTCCCCCTAGACCCAGTATGGGTCTGACACATTCCTCCCAGCACCTGTGTTTTTCTTTCTCCAATTGCCTAGCCATAGTGTGTGTCAGCCTCATTCCCCCTAGCCCCAGTGAGTGTCTCATTCCCCAGCCACAGTGTGTGTCAACCTCATATCCCCCAGCCCTGATATGTGTCAGCCTCATTTCTACCAGCCCCAGTTTGTGTCAGCCTCATTCCTCCCAGCCCCAGTGTGTGTCTTAACCCCATTCCCTAGCCACAGTGTGTGTCAGCCTCATTCCCTCCAACCCCAGTGTGTGTCTCAACCCCATTCCCCAGCCCATGTCGCAGCCCCAGTGTGTCTCAACCTCATTCATCAGCCCATTTCTCAGCCCCAGTGTGTTTCAGCCACATTCCCCCTAGTCCTAGTATGTGTCTCAACCCATTCACTAGAATGTGGATCAACCCCAGTGTGTGTCAGCCTCATTCCCCCAGCCCCATTGTGTGTCTGCCTCTTTCCCTCCAGCCCCAGTGTGTGTCTCAACCCTATTCCCCAGCCCCAGTGTGTGTGTCAGCCTCATTCCCTTCTGTCCCAGTGTGTGTATCAACCCCATTCACCAGCCCCAGTGTGTGTCAGCCTCATACCCTTCAGCCCCAGTGTGTGTCTCAACCCCATTCCCCAGCCCCAGTGTTTGTCTCAACCTCATTCCACAGCCCATGTCTCAGCCGCAGTGTGTGTCTCAACCACATTCACCAGCATGTGGTTCATCCCCAGTGTGTGTCAGCCTCATTCCCCCTAGTCCCAGTGTGTGTCTCTACCCATTTACCAACCCCAGAGTGTTTCTCAACTGCATTCCACAGACCCATGTCTCAGTCCCGATGTGTGTCAGCCTCATTCCCTCCAGCACCAGTGTGTGTCAGCCTCATTCCTCCCAGCCCCAGTGTGTGTCTTAACCCCATTGCTCAGCCCCAGTGTCTGTGTGAGCCTCATTCCCTCCAGCCCCACTGTGTGTATCAACTCCATTCTCCAGCCCCAGTGTGTGTCAGCCTCTTTCCCTCCAGCCCCAATGTGTGTCTCAACCCCATTCCCCAGCACCAGTGTGTGTCTCAACCCCATACACAAGTATGTGGTTCATCCCCAGTGTGTATCAGTCACATTCCCCCTAGTCCCAGTGTGTGTCTCAACCCCATTCCCCAGACCCAGTGTGTGTCAGTCTCACTACTTCTAGTCCCAGTGTGTGACTCAACCCCACTCCCCAGCCACAGTGTGTGTCAGCCTCATTCCCTCCAGGCCCAGTGTGTGTCTCAAACCATTCACCAGCATGTGGATCAACCTCAGTGTATGTCAGCCTCAATCCCTCCAGCCCTAGTGTGTGTCAGACTCATTCCCCCAAGCCCCAGTGTGTGTTTCAACTGCATTCTCCAGCCCCAGTGTGTGTGTCAGCCTCATTCCCTCCAGCCCCAGTGTGTGTCTCAACCTCATTCCACAGCCCATGTTTCAGCCTCAGTGTGTGTCAGACACATTCCCCCAAGCCGCAGTGTGTGTTTCAACTGCATTCTCCAGCCCCAGTGTGTCTGTCAGGATCATTTCCTCCAGCACCAGTGTGTGTCAGCCCTCATTCCCTCCTGCCCCAGTATGGGTCAGCCTCATTCCTCTCTGCCCCAGTGTGTGTCTTAGCCCCATTGCCTATCCATAGTGTGTGTCACCTTCATTCCCTCTAACCCCAGTGTGTGTCTCAACCCCATTCCCCAGCACCAGTTTGTGTGTCAGCCTCATTCTCTCCAGCCGCAGTGTGTGCATCAACCCCTTTCTCCTGCCCCAGTGTGTGGCAGCCTCATTCCCTCCAGCCCCAGCGTGTGTCTCAACCACATTTCCCAGCCCCAGTTTGTATCTCAACTTCATTACTCGGCCCATGTCCCAACCCCAGTGTGTGTCAGCCTTATTCCTTCTACTCCCAGTGTGTGTCTCAACTCATTCACCAGCATGTGCTTCATCCCCAGTGTGTGTCAGCCTCATTCCCCCTAATCCTAGTGTGTGTCTCAACCCCATTCCCCAGACCCAGTGTGTGTCAGCCTCATTCCCTCCAGCACCAGTGTGTGTCAGCCTCATTCCTACCATCCCCGATGTCTGTCTCTACCCATTCACAGACAAGTGTTTCAAACCCAGTGTGTATCAACTTAATTCCCCCTAGCCCCAGTGTGTGTGTCATTCCCCAGCCACAGTGTGTGTCAACCTCTTTCCCCTCTAGCCCCAATGTTTGTCAGCCTCTTCCCCTCCAGCCCCAGTGTGTGTCTCAACCCCAGTGTGTGTCAACCCAATTCACCAGCGTGTGGTTCAACCCCAGTGTGTCAGTCTCAATCCTCCCAGCCCTAGCGTGTGTCAGCCTCATTCCCTCCAGCCCCAATGTGTGAATCAACCCCATTCCCCAGCCCCAGTGTGTATCTCAACACCCTTCCCCAGCCCCAGTGTGTGTGTCAGCCTCATTCCCTCCAGCCCCAGTGTGTGTCTCAACCACATTCCCCAGCCCCTGTGTGTGTCAGCCTCATTCTCCCTAGTCCCAGTGTGTGTCTCAACCCATTCACCAGAATGTGGATCAACCACAGTGTGTGTCAGCCTCATTCCCCCCAGCCCCATTGTGTTTCTGACTCTTTCCCTCCAGCCCCAGTGTGTGTCTCAACCCCATTCCCCAGCCCCAGTGTGTGTGTCAGCCTCATTCCCTCCAGTCCCAGTGTGTGTATCAACCCCATTCACCAGCCCCAGTGTGTGTCAGCCTCATACCCTTCAGCCCCAGTGTGTGTCTCTACCCCATTCCCCAGCCCCAGTGTTTGTCTCAACCTCATTCCACAGCCCATGTCTCAGCCCCAGTGTTTGTCTCAACCACATTCACCAGCATGTGGTTCATCCCCAGTGTGTGTCAGCCTCATTCCCCCTTGTCCCAGTGTGTGTCTCTACCCATTTACCAACCCCAGAGTGTTTCTCAACTGCATTCCACAGACCCATGTCTCAGTCCCAAGGTGTGTCAGCCTCATTCCCTCCAGCACCAGTGTGTATCAGCCTCATTCCTCCCAGCCCCAGTGTGTGTCTTAACCCCATTGCCCAGCCCCAGTGTCTGTGTGAGCTTCATTCCCTCCAACCCCGCTGTGTGTATCAACTCCATTCTCCAGCCCCAGTGTGTGTCAGCCTCATTCCCTCCAGCCCCATTGTGTGTCTCAACACCATTCACCAGTATGTGGTTAATCCCCAGTGTGTATCAGTCACATTCCCCCTAGTCCCAGTGTGTGTCTCAACATCATTCCCAAGACCCAGTGTGTGTCAGTCTCATTCCTTCTATTCCCAGTGTGTGTCTCAACCCCACTCCACAGCCACAGTGTGTGTCAGCCTCATTCCCTCCAGGCCTAGTGTGTGTCTCAAACCATTCATCAGAATGTGGATCAACCTCAGTGTGTGTCACCCTCAATCCCTCCAGCCCTAGTGTGTGTCAGTCTCAATCCCCGCAGTCCCAGTGTGTGTTTCAACTGCATTCTCCAGCCCCAGTGTGTGTGTCAGCCTCATACCCTCCTGCCCCAGTGTGTGTATCAACTCCATTCCCCAGCCCCAGTGTTTGTCTCAACCTCATTCCACAGCCCATGTCTCAGCCCCAGTGTTTGTCTCAACCACATTCACCAGCATGTGGTTCATCCCCAGTGTGTGTCAGCCTCATTCCCCCTTGTCCCAGTGTGTGTCTCTACCCATTTACCAACCCCATAGTGTTTCTCATCTGCATTCCACAGACCCATGTCTCAGTCCCAAGGTGTGTCAGCCTCATTCCCTCCAGCACCAGTGTGTATCAGCCTCATTCCTCCCAGCCCCAGTGTGTGTCTTAACCCCATTGCCCAGCCCCAGTGTCTGTGTGAGCTTCATTCCCTCCAACCCCGCTGTGTGTATCAACTCCATTCTCCAGCCCCAGTGTGTGTCAGCCTCATTCCCTCCAGCCCCATTGTGTGTCTCAACACCATTCACCAGTATGTGGTTAATCCCCAGTGTGTATCAGTCACATTCCCACTAGTCCCAGTGTGTGTCTCAACATCATTCCCCAGACCCAGTGTGTGTCAGCCTCATTCCCTCCAGGCCTAGTGTGTGTCTCAAACCATTCATCAGCATGTGGATCAACCTCAGTGTGTGTCACCCTCAATCCCTCCAGCCCTAGTGTGTGTCAGTCTCAATCCCCCCAGTCCCAGTGTGTGTTTCAACTGCATTCTCCAGCCCCAGTGTGTGTGTCAGCCTCATACCCTCCAGCCCCAGTGTGTGTATCAACTCCATTCACCAGCATGTGGTTCATCCCCAGTGTGTGTCAGCCTCATTCCCCCTTGTACCAGTGTATCCCATTCCCCAGACCCAGTGTGTGTGGCAACCTCATTCCTTCTTGTACCAGTGTGCATCTCAACCCAACTCCCCAGCCACAGTGTGTGTCAGCCTCAATCCCTCCAGCCCCAGTGTGTGTCTCAACCTCAATCCACAGCCCATGTTTCAGCCTCAGTGTGTGTCAACCTCATTCCATCCAGCACCAGTGTGTGTCAGCCCTCATTCACTACTGCCCCAGTATGGGTCAGCCTCATTCCTCCCTGCCCCAGTGTGTGTCTTAGCCCCATTGCCTATCCATAGTGTGTGTCACCTTCATTCCCTCCAACCCAAGTGTGTGTCTCAACCCCATTCCCCAGCCACAGTTTGTGTGTCAGCCTCATTCTCTCCAGCAGCAGTGTCTGTATCAACCCCATTCTCCAGCCCCAGTGTGTGTCAGCCTCATTCCCTCCAGCCCCAGTGTGTGTCTCAACCACATTCCCTAGCCCCAGTTTGTATCTCAACTTCTTTACCCAGCCCATGTCCCAACCCCAATGTGTTACAGCCTTATTCCTTCTAGTCCCAGTGTGTGTCTCAGCCCATTCACCAGCATGTGGTTCATCCCCAGTGTGTGTCAGCCTCATTCCCCCTAGTCTAGTGTGTGTCTCAACCCCATTCCCCAGACCCTGTGTGTGTGTCAGCCTCTGTCCCCCCAGCCCCAGTGTGTGCCAGCCTTTTCCCCTCCAGCCCCCGTGTGTGTCTCAACCCCATTCGCCAGCCCCAGTGTGTGTGACAGCCTCATTCCCCCTAGTCTAGTGTGTGTCTCAACCCCATTCCCCAGACCCTGTGTGTGTGTCAGCCTCTTTCCCCCCAGCCCCAGTGTGTGCCAGCCTTTTCCCCTCCAGCCCCCGTGTGTGTCTCAACCCCATTCACCAGCCCCAGTGTGTCAGCCTCATTCCCTCATGCCCCAATGTGTGTCTCAACCCCATTCCCCAGCTCCAGTTTGTGTCTCAACCTCATTCCCCAGCCCATGTCTCTGCTCCAGTGTGTGTCTCAACCCAATTCACCAGCGTGTGGTTCAACCCCAGTGTGTCAGTCTCAATCCCCCCAGCCCTAGCATGTGTCAGCCTTATTCCCTCCAGCCCCCGTGCGTGATTCAACCCCATTCCCCAGCCCCAGTGTGTATCTCAAACCCATTCCCCAGCTCCAGTTTGTGTCTCAACCTCATTCCCCAGCCCATGTCTCTGCTCCAGTGTGTGTCTCAACCCAATTCACCAGCGTGTGGTTCAACCCCAGTGTGTCAGTCTCAATCCCCCCAGCCCTAGCATGTGTCAGCCTCATTCCCTCCAGCCCTAGTGTGTGTCTCAACCCCAATCCCCAGCCCCTTTGTGTGTCATCCTCATTCTCCCTAGTCTCAGTGTGTGTCTCAACCCATTCAGCAGAATGTGGATCAACCCCAATGTGTGTCAGCCTCATTCCCCCCAGCCCCATTGTGTGTCTGCCTCTTTCCCTCCAGCCCCAGTGTGTGTCTCAACCCCATTCCCCAGCCCCAATGTGTGTGTCAGCCTCATTCCCTCCATCCCCCGAGCGTGATTCAACCCCATTCCCCAGCCCCAGTGTGTATCTCTTCCCCATTCCCCAGCCCCAGTGTGTGTGTCAGCCTCATTCCCTCCAGCCCCAGTGTGTGTCTCAACCTCATTCCACAGCCCTTGTTTCAGCCTCAGTGTGTGTCAACCTCATTCCATCCAGCACCAGTGTGTGTCAGCCCTCATTCCATCCTGCCCCAGTATGGGTCAGCCTCATTCCTCCCTGCCCCAGTGTGTGTCTTAGCCCCATTGCCTATCAATAGTGTGTGTCACCTTCATTCCCTCCAACCCCAGTGTGTGTCTCAACCCCATTCCCCAGCCACAGTTTGTGTGTCAGCCTCATTCTCTCCAGCAGTGTTGTCTGTATCAACCCCATTCTCCAGCCCCAGTGTGTGTCAGCCTCATTCCCTCCAGCCCCAGCATGTGTCTCAACCACATTCCCTAGCCACAGTTTGTATCTCAACTTCATTACCCAGCCCATGTCCCTACCCCAGTGTGTTACAGCCTTATTCCTTTTAGTCCCAGTGTGTGTCTCAACCCATTCACCAGCATATGGTTCATCCCCAGTGTGTGTCAGCCTCATTCCCCCTAGTCCTAGTGTGTGTCTCAACCCCATTCCCCAGACCCTGTGTGTGTGTCAGCCTCTTTCCCCCCAGCCCCAGTGTGTGCCAGCCTATTCCCCTCCAGCCCTTGTGTGTGTCGCAAACCCCATTCGCCAGCCCCAGTGTGTGTGTCATCCTCATTCCCTCCATCCCCAGTGAGTGTATCAACCCCATTCACCAGCCCCAGAGTGTCAGCCTCATTCCTTCCAGCCCCAATGTGTGTCTCAACCCCATTCCCCTGCTCCAGTTTGTGTCTCAACCTCATTCCCCAGTCCATGTCTCAGCTCCAGTGTGTGTCTCAACCCAATTCACCAGCGTATGGTTCAACCCCAGTGTGTCAGTCTCAATCCCCCCAGCCCTAGCATGTGTCAGCCTCATTCCCTCCAGCCCCCGTGTGTGATTCAACCCCCAGCCCCAGTGTGTATCTCAACCCCATTCCCCAGCCCCAGTGTGTGTGTCAGCCTCATTCCCTCCAGCCCTAGTGTGTGTCTCAACCCCATTCCCCAGCCCCTTTGTGTGTCATCCTCATTCTCCCTAGTCCCAGGGTATGTCTCAACCCATTCAGCAGAATGTGGATCAACCCCAGTGTGTGTCAGCCTCATTCCCCCCAGCCCCATTGTGTGTCTGCCTCTTTCCCTCCAGCCCCAGTGTGTGTCTCAACCCCATTCCCCAGCCCCAATGTGTGTGTCAGCCTCATTCCCTCCAGTCCCAGTGTGTGTATCAACCCCATTCACCAGCCCCAGTGTGTGTCAGCCTCATACCCTTCAGCCCCAGTGTGTGTCTCAACCCCATTCCACAGCCCTTGTCTCAGGCCCAGTGTTTGTCTCAACCACAGTCACCAGCATGTGGTTCATCCCCATTGTGTGTCAGCCTCATTCCCCCTAGTCCCAGTGTGTGTCTCTACCCATTTACCAACCCCAGAGTGTTTCTCAACTGCATTCCACAGACCAATGTCTCAGTCCCGATGTGTGTCAGCCTCATTCCCTCCAGCACCAGTGTGTGTCAGCCTCATTCCTCCCAGGCCAAGTGTGTGTCTTAACCCCATTGCCTAGCCACAGTGTGTGTCTCAACCCATTCCCCAGCCTCAGTGTGTGTCTCAATCTCATTCCCCATCTCATGTCTCAGGCCCAGTGTGTGTCTCAACCCCATTCACCAGCATGTGTTTCATCCCCAGTGTGTGTCAGCCTCACTCTCCCTAGTCCCAGTGTGTGTCTCAACCTCATTCTCCAGCCCATGTCTCAGCCTCAGTGTCAATCTCATTCCCTCCAGCCCCATTGTGTGCCTCTACCCATTCACCAGCATATGGTTCAACCCCAGTATGTGTCAGCCTCATTCCCTCCAGACCCAGTGTGTGTCAGCCTCAATCTTCCAGCCCCAGTGTGTGTCAGGTTCATTCCTCCCTGCCACAGCTTGTCTTAACCCTATTGCCTAGCCACAGTGTGTGTCAGCCTCATTCCATCCAACCCCAGTGTGAGTCGCAACCCCATTCCCCAGCCCAAGTCTCAGCCCCAGTGTGTGTCAGCCTCATTCCCCCTAGTCCCAGTGTGTGTCTCAACCCCATTCCCCAGACCCAGTGTGTTATTCACCAGTGTGTCATACCCAGTGCCTCATTCCCCCCTGCCCCAGTGTGTCAGCCTCTTTCCCTCCAGCCCCAGTGTGTGTCTCAATCCCATTCCCCAGCCCCAGTGTGTGTGTCACCCTCATTCCCACCAGCCCCAGTCTGTGTATCAATCCCATTCAACAGCCACAATGTGTGTCAGCTTCATTCCCTCCAGTCCCAGTGTGTGTCTCAACCTCATTCCCTCCCCATGTCTCAGCCCCAGTGTGTGTCACCCTCTTTCTCTCCAGCCCCATTGTGTGTCTCAACCCCATTCCCAAGCCCCAGTTTGTGTGGCAGCCTCATTCCCTCCAGCCCCAGTGTGTGTCTAAACCCCATTCTCCAGCCCAGTGTGTGTCATCCTCATTCCCTCCAGCCACAGTGTGTGTCTCAACCCCATTCCCCAGTCCTAGTGTGTGTCACCCTCTTTCCCTCCAGCCCCAGTGTGTGTCTCAACCCCATTCCCCAGCCCCCGTGTGTGTTTCAACCCCATTCACCAGCATGTGGTTCATCCCCAGTGTTTAAGCCTCATTCCCCCTAGTCCCAGTGTGTGTCTAAATCCCACTCCCCAGCCACAGTGTGTGTCTGCCTCAATCCCTCCAGCCCCAGTGTGTGTCAACCTCATTCCCTCCTGCACCAGTGTCTGTCTCTACCCGTTCACCAGCAAGTGTTTCAACCCCAGTGTGTATCAACTTCATTCCCCCAAGACCGAGTATGGGTCAGACACATTCCTCCCAGCCCCTGTGTTTTTCTTACTCCAATTGCCTAGCCATAGTGTGTGTCAGCCTCATTCCCCCTAGCCCCAGTGTGTGTCTCATTCCCCAGCCACAGTGTGTGTCAACCTCATATCCCCCAGCCCTGATGTGTGTCAGCCTCATTTCTTCCAGCCCCAGTTTGTGTCAGCCTCATTCTTCCCAGCCCCAGTGTGTGTCTTAACCCCATTCCCTAGCCACAGTGTGTGTCAGCCTCACTCCCTCCAACCCCAGTGTGTGTCTCAACCCCATTCCCCAGCCCATGTCACAGCCCCAGTGTGTCTCAACCTCATTCCTCAGCCCATTTCTCAGCCCCAGAGTGTTTCAGCCTCATTCCCCCTAGTCCTAGTATGTGTCTCAACCCATTCACTAGAATGTGGATCAACCCCAGTGTGTGTCAGCCTCATTCCCCCAGCCCCATTGTGTGTCTGCCTCTTTCCCTCCAGCCCCATTGTGTGTCTCAACCCTATTCCCCAGCCCCAGTGTGTGTGTCAGCCTCATACCCTTCAGCCCCAGTGTGTGTCTCAACCCCATTCCCCAGCCCCAGTGTTTGTCTCAACCTCATTCCACAGCCCATGTCTCAGCCGCAGTGTGTGTCTCAACCACAATCACCAGCATGTGGTTCATCCCCAGTGTGTGTCAGCCTCATTCCCCCTAGTCCCAGTGTGTGTCTCTACCCATTTACCAACCCCAGAGTGTTTCTCAACTGCATTCCACAGACCCATGTCTCAGTCCCGATGTGTGTCAGCCTCATTCCCTCCATCACCAGTGTGTGTCAGCCTCATTCCTCCCAGCCCCAGTGTGTGTCTTAACCCCATTGCTCAGCCCCAGTGTCTGTGTGAGCCTCATTCCCTCCAGCCCCACTGTGTGTATCAACTCCATTCTCCAGCCCCAGTGTGTGTCAGCCTCATTCCCTCCAGCCCCAATGTGTGTCTCAACCCCATTCCCCAGCACCAGTGTGTGTCTCAACCCCATACACCAGTATGTGGTTCATCCCCAGTGTGTATCAGTCACATTCCCCCTAGTCCCAGTGTGTGTCTCAACCCCATTCCCCAGACCCAGTGTGTGTCAGTCTCATTCCTTCTAGTCCCAGTGTGTGACTCAACCCCACTCCCCAGCCACAGTGTGTGTCAGCCTCATTCCCTCCAGGCCCAGTGTGTGTCTCAAACCATTCACCAGCATGTGGATCAACCTCAGTGTGTGTCAGCCTCAATCCCTCCAGCCCTAGTGTGTGTCAGACTCATTCCCCCAAGCCCCAGTGTGTGTTTCAACTGCATTCTCCAGCCCCAGTGTGTGTGTCAGAATCATTCCCTCCAGCCCCAGTGTGTGTCTCAACCTCATTCCACAGCCCATGTTTCAGCCTCAGTGTGTGTCAGACTCATTCCCCCAAGCCGCAGTGTGTGTTTCAACTGCATTCTCCAGCCCCAGTGTGTCTGTCAGGCTCATTTCCTCCAGCACCAGTGTGTGTCAGCCCTCATTCCCTCCAGCCCCATTGTGTGTCTGCCTCTTTCCCTCCCGCCCCAGTGTGTGTCTCAACCCCATTCCCCAGCCCCAATGTGTGTGTCAGCCTCATTCCCTCCAGTCCCAGTGTGTGATTCAACCCCATTCCCCAGCCCCAGTGTGTATCTCAACCCCATTCCCCAGCCCCAGTGTGTGTGTCAGCCTCATTCCCTCCAGCCCCAGTGTGTGTCTCAACCTCATTCCACAGCCCTTGTTTCAGCCTCAGTGTGTGTCAACCTCATTCCATCCAGCACCAGTGTGTGTCAGCCCTCATTCCCTCCTGCCCCAGTATGGGTCAGCCTCATTCCTCCCTGCCCCAGTGTGTGTCTTAGCCCCATTGCCTATCCATAGTGTGTGTCACCTTCATTCCCTCCAACCCCAGTGTGTGTCTCAACCCCATTCCCCAGCCACAGTTTGTGTGTCAGCCTCATTCTCTCCAGCAGTGGTGTCTGTATCAACCCCATTCTCCAGCCCCAGTGTGTGTCAGCCTCATTCCCTCCAGCCCCAGCGTGTGTCTCAACCACATTCCCTAGCCGCAGTTTGTATCTCAACTTCATTACTCAGCCCATGTCCCTACCCCAGTGTGTTACAGCCTTATTCCTTCTAGTCCCAGTGTGTGTCTCAACCCATTCACCAGCATGTGGTTCATCCCCAGTGTGTGTGAGGCTCATTCCCCCTAGTCCTAGTGTGTGTGTCTCAACCCCATTCCCCACACCCTGTGTGTGTGTCAGACTCTTTCCCCAAAGCCCCAGTGTGTGCCAGCCTTTTCCCCTCCAGCCCCCGTGTGTGTCTCAACCCCATTCGCCAGCCCCAGTGTGTGTGACAGCCTCATTCCCTCCAGCCCCAGTGAGTGTATCATCCCCATTCACCAGCCCCAGTGTGTCAGCCTCATTCCCTCATGCCCCAATGTGTGTCTCAACCCCATTCCCCAGCTCCAGTTTGTGTCTCAACCTCATTCCCCAGCCCATGTCTCTGCTCCAGTGTGTGTCTCAACCCAATTCACCAGCGTGTGGTTCAACCCCAGTGTGTCAGTCTCAATCCCCCCAGCCCTAGCATGTGTCAGCCTCATTCCCTCCAGCCCCCATGCGTGATTCAACCCCATTCCCCAGCCCCAGTGTGTATCTCAACCCCATTCCCCAGCCCCAGTGTGTGTGTCAGCCTCATTCCCTCCAGCCCTAGTGTGTGTCTCAACCCCATTCCCCAGCCCCTTTGTGTGTCATCCTCATTCTCCCTAGTCTCAGTGTGTGTCTCAACCCATTCAGCAGAATGTGGATCAACCCCAATGTGTGTCAGCCTCATTCCCCCCAGCCCCATTGTGTGTCTGCCTCTTTCCCTCCAGCCCCAGTGTGTGTCTCAACCCCATTCCCCAGCTCCAATGTGTGTGTCAGCCTCATTCCCTCCAGTCCCAGTGTGTGATTCAACCCCATTCTCCAGCCCCAGTGTGTATCTCAACCCCATTCCCCAGCCCCAGTGTGTGTGTCAGCCTCATTCCCTCCAGCCCCAGTGTGTGTCTCAACTTCATTCCACAGCCCTTGTTTCAGCCTCAGTGTGTGTCAACCTCATTCCATCCAGCACCAGTGTGTGTCAGCCCTCATTCCCTCCTGCCCCAGTATGGTTCACCCTCATTCATCCCTGCCCCAGTGTGTGTCTTAGCCCCATTGCCTATCCATAGTGTGTGTCACCTTCATTCCCTCCAACCCCAGTGTGTGTCTCAACCCCATTCTCCAGCCACAGTTTGTGTGTCAGCCTCATTCTCTCCAGCAGTGGTGTCTGTATCATCCCCATTCTCCAGCCCCAGTGTGTGTCAGCCTCATTCCCTCCAGCCCCAGCGTGTGTCTCATCCACATTCCCTAGCCGCAGTTTGTATCTCAACTTCATTACCCAGCCCATGTCCCTACCCCAGTGTGTTACAGCCTTATTCCTTCTAGTCCCAGTGTGTGTCTCAACCCATTCACCAGCATGTGGTTCATCCCCAGTGTGTGTCAGCCTCATTCCCCCTAGTCCTAGTGTGTGTGTCTCAACCCCATTCCCCAGACCCTGTGTGTGTGTCAGCCTCTTTCCCCCCAGCCCCAGTGTGTGCCAGCCTTTTCCCCTCCAGCCCCCGTGTGTGTCTCAACCCCATTCGCCAGCCCCAGTGTGTGTGACAGCCTCCTTCCCTCCAGCCCCAGTGAGTGTATCATCCCCATTCACCAGCCCCAGTGTGTCAGCCTCATTCCCTCATGCCCCAATGTGTGTCTCAACCCCATTCCCCAGCTCCAGTTTGTGTCTCAACCTCATTCCCCAGCACATGTCTCTGCTCCAGTGTGTGTCTCAACCCAATTCACCAGCGTGTGGTTCAACCCCAGTGTGTCAGTCTCAATCCCCCCAGCCCTAGCATGTGTCAGCCTCATTCCCTCCAGCCCCCGTGCGTGATTCAACCCCATTCCCCAGCCCCAGTGTGTATCTCTTCCCCATTCCCCAGCCCCAGTGTGTGTGTCAGCCTCATTCCCTCCAGCCTCAGTGTGTGTCTCAACCTCATTCCACTGCCCTTGTTTCAGCCTCAGTGTGTGTCAACCTCTTTCCATCCAGCACCAGTGTGTGTCAGCCCTCATTCCCTCATGCCCCAGTATGGGTCAGCCTCATTCCTCCCTGCCCCAGTGTGTGTCTTAGCCCCATTGCCTATCCATAGTGTGTGTCACCTTCATTCCCTCCAACCCCAGTGTGTGTCTCAACCCCATTCCCCAGCCACAGTTTGTGTGTCAGCCTCATTCTCTCCAGCAGTGTTGTCTGTATCAACCCCATTCTCCAGCCCCAGTGTGTGTCAGCCTCATTCCCTCCAGCCCCAGCGTGTGTCTCAACCACATTCCCTAGCCACAGTTTGTATCTCAACTTCATTACCCAGCCCATGTCCCTACCCCAGTGTGTTACAGCCTTATTCCTTCTAGTCCCAGTGTGTGTCTCAACCCATTCACCAGCATATGGTTCATCCCCAGTGTGTGTCAGCCTCATTCCCCCTAGTCCTAGTGTGTGTCTCAACCCCATTCCCCAGACCCTGTGTGTGTGTCAGCCTCTTTCCCCCCAGCCCCAGTGTGTGCCAGCCTATTCCCCTCCAGCCCCCGTGTGTGTCGCAAACCCCATTCGCCAGCCCCAGTGTGTGTGTCAGCCTCATTCCCTCCAGCCCCAGTGAGTGTATCAACCCCATTCACCAGCCCCAGAGTGTCAGCCTCATTCCTTCCAGCCCCAATGTGTGTCTCAACCCCATTCCCCTGCTCCAGTTTGTGTCTCAACCTCATTCCCCAGCCCATGTCTCAGCTCCAGTGTGTGTCTCAACCCAATTCACCAGCGTATGGTTCAACCCCAGTGTGTCAGTCTCAATCCCCCCAGCCCTAGCATGTGTCAGCCTCATTCCCTCCAGCCCCCTTGTGTGATTCAACCCCATTCCCCAGCCCCAGTGTGTATCTCAACCCCATTCCCCAGCCCCAGTGTGTGTGTCAGCCTCATTCCCTCCAGCCCTAGTGTGTGTCTCAACCCCATTCCCCAGCCCCTTTGTGTGTCATCCTCATTCTCCCTAGTCCCAGTGTGTGTCTCAACCCATTCAGCAGAATGTGGATCAACCCCAATGTGTGTCAGCCTCATTCCCCCCAGCCCCATTGTGTGTCTGCCTCTTTCCCTCCAGCCCCATTGTGTGTCTCAACCCCATTCCCCAGCCCCAATGTGTGTGTCAGCCTCATTCCCTCCAGTCCCAGTGTGTGTATCAACCCCATTCACCAGCCCCAGTGTGTGTCAGCCTCATACCCTTCAGCCCCAGTGTGTGTCTCAACCCCATTCCACAGCCATTGTCTCAGGCCCAGTGTTTGTCTCAACCACAGTCACCAGCATGTGGTTCATCCCCATTGTGTGTCAGCCTCATTCCCCCTAGTCCCAGTGTGTGTCTCTACCCATTTACCAACCCCAGAGTGTTTCTCAACTGCATTCCACAGACCAATGTCTCAGTCCCGATGTGTGTCAGCCTCATTCCCTCCAGCACCAGTGTGTGTCAGCCTCATTCCTCCCATCCCCAGTGTGTGTCTTAACCCCATTGCTCAGCCCCAGTGTCTGTGTGAGCCTCATTCCCTCCAGCCCCACTGTGTGTATCAACTCCATTCTCCAGCCCCAGTGTGTGTCAGCCTCTTTCCCTCCAGCCCCAATGTGTGTCTCAACCCCATTCCCCAGCACCAGTGTGTGTCTCAACCCCATACACCAGTATGTGGTTCATCCCCAGTGTGTATCAGTCACATTCCCCCTAGTCCCAGTGTGTGTCTCAACCCCATTCCCCAGACCCAGTGTGTGTCAGTCTCACTCCTTCTAGTCCCAGTGTGTGACTCAACCCCACTCCCCAGCCACAGTGTGTGTCAGCCTCATTCCCTCCAGGCCCAGTGTGTGTCTCAAACCATTCACCAGCATGTGGATCAACCTCAGTGTGTGTCAGCCTCAATCCCTCCAGCCCTAGTGTGTGTCAGACTCATTCCCCCAAGCCCCAGTGTGTGTTTCAACTGCATTCTCCAGCCCCAGTGTGTGTGTCAGCCTCATTCCCTCCAGCCCCAGTGTGTGTCTCAACCTCATTCCACAGCCCATGTTTCAGCCTCAGTGTGTGTCAGACTCATTCCCCCAAGCCGCAGTGTGTGTTTCAACTGCATTCTCCAGCCCCAGTGTGTCTGTCAGGATCATTTCCTCCAGCACCAGTGTGTGTCAGCCCTCATTCCCTCCTGCCCCAGTATGGGTCAGCCTCATTCCTCTCTGCCCCAGTGTGTGTCTTAGCCCCATTGCCTATCCATAGTGTGTGTCACCTTCATTCCCTCTAACCCCAGTGTGTGTCTCAACCCCATTCCCCAGCACCAGTTTGTGTGTCAGCCTCATTCTCTCCAGCTGCAGTGTGTGCATCAACCCCATTCTCCTGCCCCAGTGTGTGGCAGCCTCATTCCCTCCAGCCCCAGCGTGTGTCTCAACCACATTTCCCAGCCCCAGTTTGTATCTCAACTTCATTACTCGGCCCATGTCCCAACCCCAGTGTGTGTCAGCCTTATTCCTTCTACTCCCAGTGTGTGTCTCAACTCATTCACCAGCATGTGCTTCATCCCCAGTGTGTGTCAGCCTCATTCCCCCTAATCCTAGTGTGTGTCTCAACCCCATTCCCCAGACCCAGTGTGTGTCAGCCTCATTCCCTCCAGCACCAGTGTGTGTCAGCCTCATTCCTACCATCCCCGATGTCTGTCTCTACCCATTCACAGACAAGTGTTTCAAACCCAGTGTGTATCAACTTAATTCCCACTAGCCCCAGTGTGTGTGTCATTCCCCAGCCACAGTGTGTGTCAACCTCTTTCCCCTCTAGCCCCAATGTTTGTCAGCCTCTTCCCCTCCAGCCCCAGTGTGTGTCTCAACCCCAGTGTGTGTCAACCCAATTCACCAGCGTGTGGTTCAACCCCAGTGTGTCAGTCTCAATCCTCCCAGCCCTAGCGTGTGTCAGCCTCATTCCCTCCAGCCCCAATGTGTGAATCAACCCCATTCCCCAGCCCCAGTGTGTATCTCAACACCCTTCCCCAGCCCCAGTGTGTGTGTCAGCCTCATTCCCTCCAGCCCCAGTGTGTGTCTCAACCACATTCCCCAGCCCCTGTGTGTGTCAGCCTCATTCTCCCTAGTCCCAGTGTGTGTCTCAACCCATTCACCAGAATGTGGATCAACCACAGTGTGTGTCAGCCTCATTCCCCCCACCCCCATTGTGTTTCTGACTCTTTCCCTCCAGCCCCAGTGTGTGTCTCAACCCCATTCCCCAGCCCCAGTGTGTGTGTCAGCCTCATTCCCTCCAGTCCCAGTGTGTGTATCAACCCCATTCACCAGCCCCAGTGTGTGTCAGCCTCATACCCTTCAGCCCCAGTGTGTGTCTCTACCCCATTCCCCAGCCCCAGTGTTTGTCTCAACCTCATTCCACAGCCCATGTCTCAGCCCCAGTGTTTGTCTCAACCACATTCACCAGCATGTGGTTCATCCCCAGTGTGTGTCAGCCTCATTCCCCCTTGTCCCAGTGTGTGTCTCTACCCATTTACCAACCCCAGAGTGTTTCTCAACTGCATTCCACAGACCCATGTCTCAGTCCCAAGGTGTGTCAGCCTCATTCCCTCCAGCATCAGTGTGTATCAGCCTCATTCCTCCCAGCCCCAGTGTGTGTCTTAACCCCATTGCCCAGCCCCAGTGTCTGTGTGAGCTTCATTCCCTCCAACCCCGCTGTGTGTATCAACTCCATTCTCCAGCCCCAGTGTGTGTCAGCCTCATTCCCTCCAGCCCCATTGTGTGTCTCAACACCATTCACCAGTATGTGGTTAATCCCCAGTGTGTATCAGTCACATTCCCCCTAGTCCCAGTGTGTGTCTCAACATCATTCCCAAGACCCAGTGTGTGTCAGTCTCATTCCTTCTATTCCCAGTGTGTGTCTCAACCCCACTCCACAGCCACAGTGTGTGTCAGCCTCATTCCCTCCAGGCCTAGTGTGTGTCTCAAACCATTCATCAGAATGTGGATCAACCTCAGTGTGTGTCACCCTCAATCCCTCCAGCCCTAGTGTGTGTCAGTCTCAATCCCCGCAGTCCCAGTGTGTGTTTCAACTGCATTCTCCAGCCCCAGTGTGTGTGTCAGCCTCATACCCTCCTGCCCCAGTGTGTGTATCAACTCCATTCCCCAGCCCCAGTGTTTGTCTCAACCTCATTCCACAGCCCATGTCTCAGCCCCAGTGTTTGTCTCAACCACATTCACCAGCATGTGGTTCTTCCCCAGTGTGTGTCAGCCTCATTCCCCCTTGTCCCAGTGTGTGTCTCTACCCATTTACCAACCCCATAGTGTTTCTCATCTGCATTCCACAGACCCATGTCTCAGTCCCAAGGTGTGTCAGCCTCATTCCCTCCAGCACCAGTGTGTATCAGCCTCATTCCTCCCAGCCCCAGTGTGTGTCTTAACCCCATTGCCCAGCCCCAGTGTCTGTGTGAGCTTCATTCCCTCCAACCCCGCTGTGTGTATCAACTCCATTCTCCAGCCCCAGTGTGTGTCAGCCTCATTCCCTCCAGCCCCATTGTGTGTCTCAACACCATTCACCAGTATGTGGTTAATCCCCAGTGTGTATCAGTCACATTCCCCCTAGTCCCAGTGTGTGTCTCAACATCATTCCCCAGACCCAGTGTGTGTCAGCCTCATTCCCTCCAGGCCTAGTGTGTGTCTCAAACCATTCATCAGCATGTGGATCAACCTCAGTGTGTGTCACCCTCAATCCCTCCAGCCCTAGTGTGTGTCAGTCTCAATCCCCCCAGTCCCAGTGTGTGTTTCAACTGCATTCTCCAGCCCCAGTGTGTGTGTCAGCCTCATACCCTCCAGCCCCAGTGTGTGTATCAACTCCATTCACCAGCATGTGGTTCATCCCCAGTGTGTGTCAGCCTCATTCCCCCTTGTACCAGTGTATCCCATTCCCCAGACCCAGTGTGTGTGGCAACCTCATTCCTTCTTGTACCAGTGTGCATCTCAACCCAACTCCCCAGCCACAGTGTGTGTCAGCCTCAATCCCTCCAGCCCCAGTGTGTGTCTCAACCTCAATCCACAGCCCATGTTTCAGCCTCAGTGTGTGTCAACCTCATTCCATCCAGCACCAGTGTGTGTCAGCCCTCATTCACTCCTGCCCCAGTATGGGTCAGCCTCATTCCTCCCTGCCCCAGTGTGTGTCTTAGCCCCATTGCCTATCCATAGTGTGTGTCACCTTCATTCCCTCCAACCCAAGTGTGTGTCTCAACCCCATTCCCCAGCCACAGTTTGTGTGTCAGCCTCATTCTCTCCAGCAGCAGTGTCTGTATCAACCCCATTCTCCTGCCCCAGTGTGTGTCAGCCTCATTCCCTCCAGCCCCAGTGTGTGTCTCAACCACATTCCCTAGCCCCAGTTTGTATCTCAACTTCTTTACCCAGCCCATGTCCCAACCCCAATGTGTTACAGCCTTATTCCTTCTAGTCCCAGTGTGTGTCTCAGCCCATTCACCAGCATGTGGTTCATCCCCAGTGTGTGTCAGCCTCATTCCCCCTAGTCTAGTGTGTGTCTCAACCCCATTCCCCAGACCCTGTGTGTGTGTCAGCCTCTGTCCCCCCAGCCCCAGTGTGTGCCAGCCTTTTCCCCTCCAGCCCCCGTGTGTGTCTCAACCCCATTCGCCAGCCCCAGTGTGTGTGACAGCCTCATTCCCCCTAGTCTAGTGTGTGTCTCAACCCCATTCCCCAGACCCTGTGTGTGTGTCAGCCTCTTTCCCCCCAGCCCCAGTGTGTGCCAGCCTTTTCCCCTCCAGCCCCCGTGTGTGTCTCAACCCCATTCACCAGCCCCAGTGTGTCAGCCTCATTCCCTCATGCCCCAATGTGTGTCTCAACCCCATTCCCCAGCTCCAGTTTGTGTCTCAACCTCATTCCCCAGCCCATGTCTCTGCTCCAGTGTGTGTCTCAACCCAATTCACCAGCGTGTGGTTCAACCCCAGTGTGTCAGTCTCAATCCCCCCAGCCCTAGCATGTGTCAGCCTTATTCCCTCCAGCCCCCGTGCGTGATTCAACCCCATTCCCCAGCCCCAGTGTGTATCTCAACCCCAATCCCCAGCCCCAGTGTGTGTGTCAGCCTCATTCTCCCTAGTCTCAGTGTGTGTCTCAACCCATTCAGCAGAATGTGGATCAACCCCAATGTGTGTCAGCCTCATTCCCCCCAGCCCCATTGTGTGTCTGCCTCTTTCCCTCCAGCCCCAGTGTGTGTCTCAACCCCATTCCCCAGCCCCAATGTGTGTGTCAGCCTCATTTCCTCCATCCCCCGAGCGTGATTCAACCCCATTCCCCAGCCCCAGTGTGTATCTCTTCCCCATTCACCAGCCCCAGTGTGTGTGTCAGCCTCATTCTCCCTAGTCTCAGTGTGTGTCTCAACCCATTCAGCAGAATGTGAATCAACCCCAATGTGTGTCAGCCTCATTCCCCCCAGCCCCATTGTGTGTCTGCCTCTTTCCCTCCAGCCCCAGTGTGTGTCTCAACCCCATTCCCCAGCCCCAATGTGTGTGTCAGCCTCATTCCCTCCATCCCCCGAGCGTGATTCAACCCCATTCCCCAGCCCCAGTGTGTATCTCTTCCCCATTCCCCTGCCCCAGTGTGTGTCTTAGCCCCATTGCCTATCCATAGTGTGTGTCACCTTCATTCCCTCCAACCCAAGTGTGTGTCTCAACCCCATTCCCCAGCCACAGTTTGTGTGTCAGCCTCATTCTCTCCAGCAGCAGTGTCTGTATCAACCCCATTCTCCTGCCCCAGTGTGTGTCAGCCTCATTCCCTCCAGCCCCAGTGTGTGTCTCAACCACATTCCCTAGCCCCAGTTTGTATCTCAACTTCTTTACCCAGCCCATGTCCCAACCCCAATGTGTTACAGCCTTATTCCTTCTAGTCCCAGTGTGTGTCTCAGCCCATTCACCAGCATGTGGTTCATCCCCAGTGTGTGTCAGCCTCATTCCCTCCATCCCCCGAGCGTGATTCAACCCCATTCCCCAGCCCCAGTGTGTATCTCTTCCCCATTCCCCTGCCCCAGTGTGTGTCTTAGCCCCATTGCCTATCCATAGTGTGTGTCACCTTCATTCCCTCCAACCCAAGTGTGTGTCTCAACCCCATTCCCCAGCCACAGTTTGTGTGTCAGCCTCATTCTCTCCAGCAGCAGTGTCTGTATCAACCCCATTCTCCTGCCCCAGTGTGTGTCAGCCTCATTCCCTCCAGCCCCAGTGTGTGTCTCAACCACATTCCCTAGCCCCAGTTTGTATCTCAACTTCTTTACCCAGCCCATGTCCCAACCCCAATGTGTTACAGCCTTATTCCTTCTAGTCCCAGTGTGTGTCTCAGCCCATTCACCAGCATGTGGTTCATCCCCAGTGTGTGTCAGCCTCATTCCCCCTAGTCTAGTGTGTGTCTCAACCCCATTCCCCAGACCCTGTGTGTGTGTCAGCCTCTGTCCCCCCAGCCCCAGTGTGTGCCAGCCTTTTCCCCTCCAGCCCCCGTGTGTGTCTCAACCCCATTCGCCAGCCCCAGTGTGTGTGACAGCCTCATTCCCCCTAGTCTAGTGTGTGTCTCAACCCCATTCCCCAGACCCTGTGTGTGTGTCAGCCTCTGTCCCCCCAGCCCCAGTGTGTGCCAGCCTTTTCCCCTCCAGCCCCCGTGTGTGTCTCAACCCCATTCACCAGCCCCAGTGTGTCAGCCTCATTCCCTCATGCCCCAATGTGTGTCTCAACCCCATTCCCCAGCTCCAGTTTGTGTCTCAACCTCATTCCCCAGCCCATGTCTCTGCTCCAGTGTGTGTCTCAACCCAATTCACCAGCGTGTGGTTCAACCCCAGTGTGTCAGTCTCAATCCCCCCAGCCCTAGCATGTGTCAGCCTTATTCCCTCCAGCCCCCGTGCGTGATTCAACCCCATTCCCCAGCCCCAGTGTGTATCTCAACCCCATTCCCCAGCCCCAGTGTGTGTGTCAGCCTCATTCCCTCCAGCCCTAGTGTGTGTCTCAACCCCAATCCCCAGCCCCTTTGTGTGTCATCCTCATTCTCCCTAGTCTCAGTGTGTGTCTCAACCCATTCAGCAGAATGTGGATCAACCCCAATGTGTGTCAGCCTCATTCCCCCCAGCCCCATTGTGTGTCTGCCTCTTTCCCTCCAGCCCCAGTGTGTGTCTCAACCCCATTCCCCAGCCCCAATGTGTGTGTCAGCCTCATTCCCTCCATCCCCCGAGCGTGATTCAACCCCATTCCCCAGCCCCAGTGTGTATCTCTTCCCCATTCCCCAGCCCCAGTGTGTTTGTCAGCCTCATTCTCCCTAGTCTCAGTGTGTGTCTCAACCCATTCAGCAGAATGTGGATCAACCCCAATGTGTGTCAGCCTCATTCCCCCCAGCCCCATTGTGTGTCTGCCTCTTTCCCTCCAGCCCCAGTGTGTGTCTCAACCCCATTCCCCAGCCCCAATGTGTGTGTCAGCCTCATTCCCTCCATCCCCCGAGCGTGATTCAACCCCATTCCCCAGCCCCAGTGTGTATCTCTTCCCCATTCCCCTGCCCCAGTGTGTGTCTTAGCCCCATTGCCTATCCATAGTGTGTGTCACCTTCATTCCCTCCAACCCAAGTGTGTGTCTCAACCCCATTCCCCAGCCACAGTTTGTGTGTCAGCCTCATTCTCTCCAGCAGCAGTGTCTGTATCAACCCCATGCTCCTGCCCCAGTGTGTGTCAGCCTCATTCCCTCCAGCCCCAGTGTGTGTCTCAACCACATTCCCTAGCCCCAGTTTGTATCTCAACTTCTTTACCCAGCCCATGTCCCAACCCCAATGTGTTACAGCCTTATTCCTTCTAGTCCCAGTGTGTGTCTCAGCCCATTCACCAGCATGTGGTTCATCCCCAGTGTGTGTCAGCCTCATTCCCCCTAGTCTAGTGTGTGTCTCAACCCCATTCCCCAGACCCTGTGTGTGTGTCAGCCTCTGTCCCCCCAGCCCCAGTGTGTGCCAGCCTTTTCCCCTCCAGCCCCCGTGTGTGTCTCAACCCCATTCCCCAGCCCCAGTGTGTGTGACAGCCTCATTCCCCCTAGTCTAGTGTGTGTCTCAACCCCATTCCCCAGACCCTGTGTGTGTGTCAACCTCTTTCCCCCCAGCCCCAGTGTGTGCCAGCCTTTTCCCCTCCAGCCCCCGTGTGTGTCTCAACCCCATTCACCAGCCCCAGTGTGTCAGCCTCATTCCCTCATGCCCCAATGTGTGTCTCAACCCCATTCCCCAGCTCCAGTTTGTGTCTCAACCTCATTCCCCAGCCCATGTCTCTGCTCCAGTGTGTGTCTCAACCCAATTCACCAGCGTGTGGTTCAACCCCAGTGTGTCAGTCTCAATCCCCCCAGCCCTAGCATGTGTCAGCCTTATTCCCTCCAGCCCCCGTGCGTGATTCAACCCCATTCCCCAGCCCCAGTGTGTATCTCAACCCCATTCCCCAGCCCCAGTGTGTGTGTCAGCCTCATTCCCTCCAGCCCTAGTGTGTGTCTCAACCCCAATCCCCAGCCCCTTTGTGTGTCATCCTCATTCTCCCTAGTCTCAGTGTGTGTCTCAACCCATTCAGCAGAATGTGGATCAACCCCAATGTGTGTCAGCCTCATTCCCCCCAGCCCCATTGTGTGTCTGCCTCTTTCCCTCCAGCCCCAGTGTGTGTCTCAACCCCATTCCCCAGCCCCAATGTGTGTGTCAGCCTCATTCCCTCCATCCCCCGAGCGTGATTCAACCCCATTCCCCAGCCCCAGTGTGTATCTCTTCCCCATTCCCCAGCCCCAGTGTGTGTGTCAGCCTCATTCCCTCCAGCCCCAGTGTGTGTCTCAACCTCATTCCACAGCCCTTGTTTCAGCCTCAGTGTGTGTCAACCTCATTCCATCCAGCACCAGTGTGTGTCAGCCCTCATTCCCTCCTGCCCCAGTATGGGTCAGCCTCATTCCTCCCTGCCCCAGTGTGTGTCTTAGCCCCATTGCCTATCAATAGTGTGTGTCACCTTCATTCCCTCCAACCCCAGTGTGTGTCTCAACCCCATTCCCCAGCCACAGTTTGTGTGTCAGCCTCATTCTCTCCAGCAGTGTTGTCTGTATCAACCCCATTCTCCAGCCCCAGTGTGTGTCAGCCTCATTCCCTCCAGACCCAGCGTGTGTCTCAACCACATTCCCTAGCCACAGTTTGTATCTCAACTTCATTACCCAGCCCATGTCCCTACCCCAGTGTGTTACAGCCTTATTCCTTCTAGTCCCAGTGTGTGTCTCAACCCATTCACCAGCATATGGTTCATCCCCAGTGTGTGTCAGCCTCATTCCCCCTAGTCCTAGTGTGTGTCTCAACCCCATTCCCCAGACCCTGTGTGTGTGTCAGCCTCTTTCCCCCCAGCCCCAGTGTGTGCCAGCCTATTCCCCTCCAGCCCCCGTGTGTGTCGCAAACCCCATTCGCCAGCCCCAGTGTGTGTGTCAGCCTCATTCCCTCCAGCCCCAGTGAGTGTATCAACCCCATTCACCAGCCCCAGAGTGTCAGCCTCATTCCTTCCAGCCCCAATGTGTGTCTCAACCCCATTCCCCTGCTCCAGTTTGTGTCTCAACCTCATTCCCCAGCCCATGTCTCAGCTCCAGTGTGTGTCTCAACCCAATTCACCAGCGTATGGTTCAACCCCAGTGTGTCAGTCTCAATCCCCCCAGCCCTAGCATGTGTCAGCCTCATTCCCTCCAGCCCCCGTGTGTGATTCAACCCCATTCCCCAGCCCCAGTGTGTATCTCAACCCCATTCCCCAGCCCCAGTGAGTGTGTCAGCCTCATTCCCTCCAGCCCTAGTGTGTGTCTCAACCCCATTCCCCAGCCCCTTTGTGTGTCATCCTCATTCTCCCTAGTCCCAGGGTATGTCTCAACCCATTCAGCAGAATGTGGATCAACCCCAGTGTGTGTCAGCCTCATTCCCCCCAGCCCCATTGTGTGTCTGCCTCTTTCCCTCCAGCCCCAGTGTGTGTCTCAACCCCATTCCCCAGCCCCAATGTGTGTGTCAGCCTCATTCCCTCCAGTCTCAGTGTGTGTATCAACCCCATTCACCAGCCCCAGTGTGTGTCAGCCTCATACCCTTCAGCCCCAGTGTGTGTCTCAACCCCATTCCACAGCCCTTGTCTCAGGCCCAGTGTTTGTCTCAACCACAGTCACCAGCATGTGGTTCATCCCCATTGTGTGTCAGCCTCATTCCCCCTAGTCCCAGTGTGTGTCTCTACCCATTTACCAACCCCAGAGTGTTTCTCAACTGCATTCCACAGACCAATGTCTCAGTCCCGATGTGTGTCAGCCTCATTCCCTCCAGCACCAGTGTGTGTCAGCCTCATTCCTCCCAGGCCAAGTGTGTGTCTTAACCCCATTGCCTAGCCACAGTGTGTGTCTCAACCCATTCCCCAGCCTCAGTGTGTGTCTCAATCTCATTCCCCATCTCATGTCTCAGGCCCAGTGTGTGTCTCAACCCCATTCACCAGCATGTGTTTCATCCCCAGTGTGTGTCAGCCTCACTCTCCCTAGTCCCAGTGTGTGTCTCAACCTCATTCTCCAGCCCATGTCTCAGCCTCAGTGTCAATCTCATTCCCTCCAGCCCCATTGTGTGCCTCTACCCATTCACCAGCATATGGTTCAACCCCAGTATGTGTCAGCCTCAATCCCTCCAGACCCAGTGTGTGTCAGCCTCAATCTTCCAGCCCCAGTGTGTGTCAGGTTCATTCCTCCCTGCCACAGCTTGTCTTAACCCTATTGCCTAGCCACAGTGTGTGTCAGCCTCATTCCATCCAACCCCAGTGTGAGTCGCAACCCCATTCCCCAGCCCAAGTCTCAGCCCCAGTGTGTGTCAGCCTCATTCCCCCTAGTCCCAGTGTGTGTCTCAACCCCATTCCCCAGACCCAGTGTGTTATTCACCAGTGTGTCATACCCAGTGCCTCATTCCCCCCTGCCCCAGTGTGTCAGCCTCTTTCCCTCCAGCCCCAGTGTGTGTCTCAATCCCATTCCCCAGCCCCAGTGTGTGTGTCAGCCTCATTCCCACCAGCCCCAGTCTGTGTATCAATCCCATTCACCAGCCACAATGTGTGTCAGCTTCATTCCCTCCAGTCCCAGTGTGTGTCTCAACCTCATTCCCTCCCCATGTCTCAGCCCCAGTGTGTGTCACCCTCTTTCTCTCCAGCCCCATTGTGTGTCTCAACCCCATTCCCAAGCCCCAGTTTGTGTGGCAGCCTCATTCCCTCCAGCCCCAGTGTGTGTCTAAACCCCATTCTCCAGCCCAGTGTGTGTCATCCTCATTCCCTCCAGCCACAGTGTGTGTCTCAACCCCATTCCCCAGTCCTAGTGTGTGTCACCCTCTTACCCTCCAGCCCCAGTGTGTGTCTCAACCCCATTCCCCAGCCCCCATGTGTGTTTCAACCCCATTCACCAGCATGTGGTTCATCCCCAGTGTTTAAGCCTCATTCCCCCTAGTCCCAGTGTGTGTTTCAACCCCATTCCCCAGACCAAGCGTGTGTCAGCCTCATTCCTTATAGTCCCAGTGTGTGTCTCAATCCCACTCCCCAGCCACAGTGTGTGTCTGCCTCAATCCCTCCAGCCCCAGTGTGTGTCAACCTCATTCCCTCCTGCACCAGTGTCTGTCTCTACCCGTTCACCAGCAAGTGTTTCAACCCCAGTGTGTATCAACTTCATTCCCCCAAGACCCAGTATGGGTCAGACACATTCCTCACAGCCCCTGTGTTTTTCTTACTCCAAGTGCCTAGCCATAGTGTGTGTCAGCCTCATTCCCCCTAGCCCCAGTGTGTGTCTCATTCCCCAGCCACAGTGTGTGTCAACCTCATATCCCCCAGCCCTGATGTGTGTCAGCCTCATTTCTTCCAGCCCCAGTTTGTGTCAGCCTCATTCTTCCCAGCCCCAGTGTGTGTCTTAACCCCATTCCCTAGCCACAGTGTGTGTCAGCCTCACTCCCTCCAACCCCAGTGTGTGTCTCAACCCCATTCCCCAGCCCATGTCACAGCCCCAGTGTGTCTCAACCTCATTCCTCAGCCCATTTCTCAGCCCCAGAGTGTTTCAGCCTCATTCCCCCTAGTCCTAGTATGTGTCTCAACCCATTCACTAGAATGTGGATCAACCCCAGTGTGTGTCAGCCTCATTCCCCCAGCCCCATTGTGTGTCTGCCTCTTTCCCTCCAGCCCCATTGTGTGTCTCAACCCTATTCCCCAGCCCCAGTGTGTGTGTCAGCCTCATACCCTTCAGCCCCAGTGTGTGTCTCAACCCCATTCCCCAGCCCCAGTGTTTGTCTCAACCTCATTCCACAGCCCATGTCTCAGCCGCAGTGTGTGTCTCAACCACATTCACCAGCATGTGGTTCATCCCCAGTGTGTGTCAGCCTCATTCCCCCTAGTCCCAGTGTGTGTCTCTACCCATTTACCAACCCCAGAGTGTTTCTCAACTGCATTCCACAGACCCATGTCTCAGTCCCGATGTGTGTCAGCCTCATTCCCTCCATCACCAGTGTGTGTCAGCCTCATTCCTCCCAGCCCCAGTGTGTGTCTTAACCCCATTGCTCAGCCCCAGTGTCTGTGTGAGCCTCATTCCCTCCAGCCCCACTGTGTGTATCAACTCCATTCTCCAGCCCCAGTGTGTGTCAGCCTCATTCCCTCCAGCCCCAATGTGTGTCTCAACCCCATTCCCCAGCACCAGTGTGTGTCTCAACCCCATACACCAGTATGTGGTTCATCCCCAGTGTGTATCAGTCACATTCCCCCTAGTCCCAGTGTGTGTCTCAACCCCATTCCCCAGACCCAGTGTGTGTCAGTCTCATTCCTTCTAGTCCCAGTGTGTGACTCAACCCCACTCCCCAGCCACAGTGTGTGTCAGCCTCATTCCCTCCAGGCCCAGTGTGTGTCTCAAACCATTCACCAGCATGTGGATCAACCTCAGTGTGTGTCAGCCTCAATCCCTCCAGCCCTAGTGTGTGTCAGACTCATTCCCCCAAGCCCCAGTGTGTGTTTCAACTGCATTCTCCAGCCCCAGTGTGTGTGTCAGCCTCATTCCCTCCAGCCCCAGTGTGTGTCTCAACCTCATTCCACAGCCCATGTTTCAGCCTCAGTGTGTGTCAGACTCATTCCCCCAAGCCGCAGTGTGTGTTTCAACTGCATTCTCCAGCCCCAGTGTGTCTGTCAGGCTCATTTCCTCCAGCACCAGTGTGTGTCAGCCCTCATTCCCTCCAGCCCCATTGTGTGTCTGCCTCTTTCCCTCCCGCCCCAGTGTGTGTCTCAACCCCATTCCCCAGCCCCAATGTGTGTGTCAGCCTCATTCCCTCCAGTCCCAGTGTGTGATTCAACCCCATTCCCCAGCCCCAGTGTGTATCTCAACCCCATTCCCCAGCCCCAGTGTGTGTGTCAGCCTCATTCCCTCCAGCCCCAGTGTGTGTCTCAACCTCATTCCACAGCCCTTGTTTCAGCCTCAGTGTGTGTCAACCTCATTCCATCCAGCACCAGTGTGTGTCAGCCCTCATTCCCTCCTGCCCCAGTATGGGTCAGCCTCATTCCTCCCTGCCCCAGTGTGTGTCTTAGCCCCATTGCCTATCCATAGTGTGTGTCACCTTCATTCCCTCCAACCCCAGTGTGTGTCTCAACCCCATTCCCCAGCCACAGTTTGTGTGTCAGCCTCATTCTCTCCAGCAGTGGTGTCTGTATCAACCCCATTCTCCAGCCCCAGTGTGTGTCAACCTCATTCCCTCCAGCCCCAGCGTGTGTCTCAACTACATTCCCTAGCCGCAGTTTGTATCTCAACTTCATTACCCAGCCCATGTCCCTACCCCAGTGTGTTACAGCCTTATTCCTTCTAGTCCCAGTGTGTGTCTCAACCCATTCACCAGCATGTGGTTCATCCCCAGTGTGTGTGAGCCTCATTCCCCCTAGTCCTAGTGTGTGTGTCTCAACCCCATTCCCCAGACCCTGTGTGTGTGTCAGCCTCTTTCCCCAAAGCCCCAGTGTGTGCCAGCCTTTTCCCCTCCAGCCCCCGTGTGTGTCTCAACCCCATTCGCCAGCCCCAGTGTGTGTGACAGCCTCATTCCCTCCAGCCCCAGTGAGTGTATCATCCCCATTCACCAGCCCCAGTGTGTCAGCCTCATTCCCTCATGCCCCAATGTGTGTCTCAACCCCATTCCCCAGCTCCAGTTTGTGTCTCAACCTCATTCCCCAGCCCATGTCTCTGCTCCAGTGTGTGTCTCAACCCAATTCACCAGCGTGTGGTTCAACCCCAGTGTGTCAGTCTAAATCCCCCCAGCCCTAGCATGTGTCAGCCTCATTCCCTCCAGCCCCCATGCGTGATTCAACCCCATTCCCCAGCCCCAGTGTGTATCTCAACCCCATTCCCCAGCCCCAGTGTGTGTGTCAGCCTCATTCCCTCCAGCCCTAGTGTGTGTCTCAACCCCATTCCCCAGCCCCTTTGTGTGTCATCCTCATTCTCCCTAGTCTCAGTGTGTGTCTCAACCCATTCAGCAGAATGTGGATCAACCCCAATGTGTGTCAGCCTCATTCCCCCCAGCCCCATTGTGTGTCTGCCTCTTTCCCTCCAGCCCCAGTGTGTGTCTCAACCCCATTCCCCAGCTCCAATGTGTGTGTCAGCCTCATTCCCTCCAGTCCCAGTGTGTGATTCAACCCCATTCCCCAGCCCCAGTGTGTATCTCAACCCCATTCCCCAGCCCCAGTGTGTGTGTCAGCCTCATTCCCTCCAGCCCCAGTGTGTGTCTCAACTTCATTCCACAGCCCTTGTTTCAGCCTCAGTGTGTGTCAACCTCATTCCATCCAGCACCAGTGTGTGTCAGCCCTCATTCCCTCCTGCCCCAGTATGGTTCACCCTCATTCCTCCCTGCCCCAGTGTGTGTCTTAGCCCCATTGCCTATCCATAGTGTGTGTCACCTTCATTCCCTCCAACCCCAGTGTGTGTCTCAACCCCATTCTCCAGCCACAGTTTGTGTGTCAGCCTCATTCTCTCCAGCAGTGGTGTCTGTATCAACCCCATTCTCCAGCCCCAGTGTGTGTCAGCCTCATTCCCTCCAGCCCCAGCGTGTGTCTCAACCACATTCCCTAGCCGCAGTTTGTATCTCAACTTCATTACCCAGCCCATGTCCCTACCCCAGTGTGTTACAGCCTTATTCCTTCTAGTCCCAGTGTGTGTCTCAACCCATTCACCAGCATGTGGTTCATCCCCAGTGTGTGTCAGCCTCATTCCCCCTAGTCCTAGTGTGTGTGTCTCAACCCCATTCCCCAGACCCTGTGTGTGTGTCAGCCTCTTTCCCCACAGCCCCAGTGTGTGCCAGACTTTTCCCCTCCAGCCCCCGTGTGTGTCTCAACCCCATTCGCCAGCCCCAGTGTGTGTGACAGCCTCATTCCCTCCAGCCCCAGTGAGTGTATCATCCCCATTCACCAGCCCCAGTGTGTCAGCCTCATTCCCTCATGCCCCAATGTGTGTCTCAACCCCATTCCCCAGCTCCAGTTTGTGTCTCAACCTCATTCCCCAGCACATGTCTCTGCTCCAGTGTGTGTCTCAACCCAATTCACCAGCGTGTGGTTCAACCCCAGTGTGTCAGTCTCAATCCCCCCAGCCCTAGCATGTGTCAGCCTCATTCCCTCCAGCCCCCGTGCGTGATTCAACCCCATTCCCCAGCCCCAGTGTGTATCTCTTCCCAATTCCCCAGCCCCAGTGTGTGTGTCAGCCTCATTCCCTCCAGCCTCAGTGTGTGTCTCAACCTCATTCCACTGCCCTTGTTTCAGCCTCAGTGTGTGTCAACCTCATTCCATCCAGCACCAGTGTGTGTCAGCCCTCATTCCCTCATGCCCCAGTATGGGTCAGCCTCATTCCTCCCTGCCCCAGTGTGTGTCTTAGCCCCATTGCCTATCCATAGTGTGTGTCACCTTCATTCCCTCCAACCCCAGTGTGTGTCTCAACCCCATTCCCCAGCCACAGTTTGTGTGTCAGCCTCATTCTCTCCAGCAGTGTTGTCTGTATCAACCCCATTCTCCAGCCCCAGTGTGTGTCAGCCTCATTCCCTCCAGCCCCAGCGTGTGTCTCAACCACATTCCCTAGCCACAGTTTGTATCTCAACTTCATTACCCAGCCCATGTCCCTACCCCAGTGTGTTACAGCCTTATTCCTTCTAGTCCCAGTGTGTGTCTCAACCCATTCACCAGCATATGGTTCATCCCCAGTGTGTGTCAGCCTCATTCCCCCTAGTCCTAGTGTGTGTCTCAACCCCATTCCCCAGACCCTGTGTGTGTGTCAGCCTCTTTCCCCCCAGCCCCAGTGTGTGCCAGCCTATTCCCCTCCAGCCCCCGTGTGTGTCGCAAACCCCATTCGCCAGCCCCAGTGTGTGTGTCAGCCTCATTCCCTCCAGCCCCAGTGAGTGTATCAACCCCATTCACCAGCCCCAGAGTGTCAGCCTCATTCCTTCCAGCCCCAATGTGTGTCTCAACCCCATTCCCCTGCTCCAGTTTGTGTCTCAACCTCATTCCCCAGCCCATGTCTCAGCTCCAGTGTGTGTCTCAACCCAATTCACCAGCGTATGGTTCAACCCCAGTGTGTCAGTCTCAATCCCCCCAGCCCTAGCATGTGTCAGCCTCATTCCCTCCAGCCCCCTTGTGTGATTCAACCCCATTCCCCAGCCCCAGTGTGTATCTCAACCCCATTCCCCAGCCCCAGTGTGTGTGTCAGCCACATTCCCTCCAGCCCTAGTGTGTGTCTCAACCCCATTCCCCAGCCCCTTTGTGTGTCATCCTCATTCTCCCTAGTCCCAGTGTGTGTCTCAACCCATTCAGCAGAATGTGGATCAACCCCAGTGTGTGTCAGCCTCATTCCCCCCAGCCCCATTGTGTGTCTGCCTCTTTCCCTCCAGCCCCAGTGTGTGTCTCAACCCCATTCCCCAGCCCCAATGTGTGTGTCAGCCTCATTCCCTCCAGTCCCAGTGTGTGTATCAACCCCATTCACCAGCCCCAGTGTGTGTCAGCCTCATACCCTTCAGCCCCAGTGTGTGTCTCAACCCCATTCCACAGCCATTGTCTCAGGCCCAGTGTTTGTCTCAACCACAGTCACCAGCATGTGGTTCATCCCCATTGTGTGTCAGCCTCATTCCCCCTAGTCCCAGTGTGTGTCTCTACCCATTTACCAACCCCAGAGTGTTTCTCAACTGCATTCCACAGACCAATGTCTCAGTCCCGATGTGTGTCAGCCTCATTCCCTCCAGCACCAGTGTGTGTCAGCCTCATTCCTCCCAGGCCAAGTGTGTGTCTTAACCCCATTGCCTAGCCACAGTGTGTGTCTCAACCCATTCCCCAGCCTCAGTGTGTGTCTCAATCTCATTCCCCATCTCATGTCTCAGGCCCAGTGTGTGTCTCAACCCCATTCACCAGCATGTGTTTCATCCCCAGTGTGTGTCAGCCTCACTCTCCCTAGTCCCAGTGTGTGTCTCAACCTCATTCTCCAGCCCATGTCTCAGCCTCAGTGTGTCAATCTCATTCCCTCCAGCCCCATTGTGTGCCTCTACCCATTCACCAGCATATGGTTCAACCCCAGTATGTGTCAGCCTCATTCCCCCTAGACCCAGTGTGTGTCAGCCTCAGTCTTCCAGCCCCAGTGTGTGTCAGGTTCATTCCTCCCTGCCACAGCTTGTCTTAACCCTATTGCCTAGCCACAGTGTGTGTCAGCCTCATTCCATCCAACCCCAGTGTGAGTCGCAACCCCATTCCCCAGCCCAAGTCTCAGCCCCAGTGTGTGTCAGCCTCATTCCCCCTAGTCCCAGTGTGTGTCTCAACCCCATTCCCAAGACCCAGTGTGTTATTCACCAGTGTGTCATACCCAGTGCCTCATTCCCCCCTGCCCCAGTGTGTCAGCCTCTTTCCCTCTAGCCCCAGTGTGTGTCTCAATCCCATTCCCCAGCCCCAGTGTGTGTGTCAGCCTCATTCCCACCAGCCCCAGTCTGTGTATCAATCCCATTCACCAGCCACAATGTGTGTCAGCTTCATTCCCTCCAGTCCCAGTGTGTGTCTCAACCTCATTTCCTCCCCATGTCTCAGCCCCAGTGTGTGTCACCCTCTTTCTCTCCAGCCCCATTGAGTGTCTCAACCCCATTCCCAAGCCCCAGTTTGTGTGGCAGCCTCATTCCCTCCAGCCCCAGTGTGTGTCTAAACCCCATTCTCCAGCCCAGTGTGTGTCATCCTCATTCCCTCCTGCCACAGTGTGTGTCTCAACCCCATTCCCCAGTCCTAGTGTGTGTCACCCTCTTTCCCTCCAGCCCCAGTGTGTGTCTCAACCCCATTCCCCAGCCCCCGTGTGTGTTTCAACCCCGTTCACCAGCATGTGGTTCATCCCCAGTGTTTAAGCCTCATTCCCCCTAGTCCCAGTGTGTGTTTCAACCCCATTCCCCAGACCAAGCGTGTGTCAGCCTCATTCCTTCTAGTCCCAGTGTGTGTCTCAACCCCACTCCCCAGCCACAGTGTTTGTCTGCCTCAATCCCTCCAGCCCCAGTGTGTGTCAACCTCATTCCCTCCTGCACCAGTGTCTGTCTCTACCCGTTCACCAGCAAGTGTTTCAACCCCAGTGTGTATCAACTTCATTCCCCCTAGACCCAGTATGGGTCAAACACATTCCTCCCAGCCCCTGTGTTTTTCTTACTCCAATTGCCTAGCCATAGTGTGTGTCAGCCTCATTCCCCCTAGCCCCAGTGTGTGTCTCATTCCCCAGCCACAGTGTGTGTCAACCTCATATCCCCCAGCCCTGATGTGTGTCAGCCTCATTTCTTCCAGCCCCAGTTTGTGTCAGCCTCATTCTTCCCAGCCCCAGTGTGTGTCTCAACCCCATTCCCCAGCCCATGTCACAGCCCCAGTGTGTCTCAACCTCATTCCTCAGCCCATTTCTCAGCCCCAGAGTGTTTCAGCCTCATTCCCCCTAGTCCTAGTATGTGTCTCAACCCATTCACTAGAATGTGGATCAACACCAGTGTGTGTCAGCCTCATTCCCCCAGCCCCATTGTGTGTCTTCCTCTTTCCCTCCAGCCCCATTGTGTGTCTCAACCCTATTCCCCAGCCCCAGTGTGTGTGTCAGCCTCATTCCCTTCTGTCCCAGTGTGTGTATCAACCCCATTCACCAGCCCCAGTGTGTGTCAGCCTCATACCCTTCAGCCCCAGTGTGTGTCTCAACCCCATTCCCCAGCCCCAGTGTTTGTCTCAACCTCATTCCACAGCCCATGTCTCAGCCGCAGTGTGTGTCTCAACCACATTCACCAGCATGTGGTTCATAACCAGTGTGTGTCAGCCTCATTCCCCCTAGTCCCAGTGTGTGTCTCTACCCATTTACCAACCCCAGAGTGTTTCTCAACTGCATTCCACAGACCCATGTCTCAGTCCCGATGTGTGTCAGCCTCATTCCCTCCAGCACCAGTGTGTGTCAGCCTCATTCCTCCCAGCCCCAGTGTGTGTCTTAACCCCATTGCTCAGCCCCAGTGTCTGTGTGAGCCTCATTCCCTCCAGCCCCACTGTCTTTATCAACTCCATTCTCCAGCCCCAGTGTGTGTCAGCCTCATTCCCTCCAGCCCCAATGTGTGTCTCAACCCCATTCCCCAGCACCAGTGTGTGTCTCAACCCCATACACCAGTATGTGGTTCATCCCCAGTGTGTATCAGTCACATTCCCCCTAGTCCCAGTGTGTGTCTCAACCCCATTCCCCAGACCCAGTGTGTGTCAGTCTCATTCCTTCTAGTCCCAGTGTGTGACTCAACCCCACTCCCCAGCCACAGTGTGTGTCAGCCTCATTCACTCCAGGCCCAGTGTGTGTCTCAAACCATTCACCAGCATGTGGATCAACCTCAGTGTGTGTCAGCCTCAATCCCTCCAGCCCTAGTGTGTGTCAGACTCATTCCCCCAAGCCCCAGTGTGTGTTTCAACTGCATTCTCCAGCCCCAGTGTGTGTGTCAGCCTCATTCCCTCCAGCCCCAGTGTGTGTCTCAACCTCATTCCACAGCCCATGTTTCAGCCTCAGTGTGTGTCAGACTCATTCCCTCAAGCCGCAGTGTGTGTTTCAACTGCATTCTCCAGCCCCAGTGTGTCTGTCAGGCTCATTTCCTCCAGCACCAGTGTGTGTCAGCCCTCATTCCCTCCTGCCCCATTGTGTGTCTGCCTCTTTCCCTCCAGCCCCAGTGTGTGTCTCAACCCCATTCCCCAGCCCCAATGTGTGTGTCAGCCTCATTCCCTCCAGTCCCAGTGTGTGATTCAACCCCATTCCCCAGCCCCAGTGTGTATCTCAACCCCATTCCCCAGCCCCAGTGTGTGTGTCAGCCTCATTCCCTCCAGCCCCAGTGTGTGTCTCAACCTCATTCCACAGCCCTTGTTTCAGCCTCAGTGTGTGTCAACCTCATTCCATCCAGCACCAGTGTGTGTCAGCCCTCATTCCCTCCTGCCCCAGTATGGGTCAGCCTCATTCCTCCCTGCACCAGTGTGTGTCTTAGCCCCATTGCCTATCCATAGTGTGTGTCACCTTCATTCCCTTCAACCCCAGTGTGTGTCTCAACCCCATACCCCAGCCACAGTTTGTGTGTCAGCCTCATTCTCTCCAGCAGTGGTGTCTGTATCAACCCCATTCTCCAGCCCCAGTGTGTGTCAGCCTCATTCCCTCCAGCCCCAGCGTGTGTCTCAACCACATTCCCTAGCCGCAGTTTGTATCTCAACTTCATTACCCAGCCCATGTCCCTACCCCAGTGTGTTACAGCCTTATTCCTTCTAGTCCCAGTGTGTGTCTCAACCCATTCACCAGCATGTGGTTCATCCCCAGTGTGTGTCAGCCTCATTCCCCCTAGTCCTAGTGTGTGTGTCTCAACCCCATTCCCCAGACCCTGTGTGTGTGTCAGCCTTTTTCCCCCCAGCCCCAGTGTGTGCCAGCCTTTTCCCCTCCAGCCCCCATGTGTGTCTCAACCCCATTCGCCAGCCCCAGTGTGTGTGACAGCCTCATTCCCTCCAGCCCCAGTGAGTGTATCATCCCCATTCACCAGCCCCAGTGTGTCAGCCTCATTCCCTCATGCCCCAATGTGTGTCTCAACCCCATTCCCCAGCTCCAATTTGTGTCTCAACCTCATTCCCCAGCACATGTCTCTGCTCAAGTGTGTGTCTCAACCCAATTCACCAGCGTGTGGTTCAACCCCAGTGTGTCAGTCTCAATCCCCCCAGCCCTAGCATGTGTCAGCCTCATTCCCTCCAGCCCCCGTGCGTGATTCAACCCCATTCCCCAGCCCCAGTGTGTATCTCTTCCCCATTCCCCAGCCCCAGTGTGTGTGTCAGCCTCATTCCCTCCAGCCCCAGTGTGTGTCTCAACCTCATTCCACAGCCCTTGTTTCAGCCTCAGTGTGTGTCAACCTCATTCCATCCAGCACCAGTGTGTGTCAGCCCTCATTCCCTCCTGCCCCAGTATGGGTCAGCCTCATTCCTCCCTGCCCCAGTGTGTGTCTTAGCCCCATTGCCTATCCATAGTGTGTGTCACCTTCATTCCCTCCAACCCCAGTGTGTGTCTCAACCCCATTCCCCAGCCACAGTTTGTGTGTCAGCCTCATTCTCTCAAGCAGTGTTGTCTGTATCAACCCCATTCTCCAGCCCCAGTGCCGCAGTTTGTATCTCAACTTCATTACCCAGCCCATGTCCCTACCCCAGTGTGTTACAGCCTTATTCCTTCTAGTCCCAGTGTGTGTCTCAACCCATTCACCAGCATATGGTTCATCCCCAGTGTGTGTCAGCCTCATTCCCCCTAGTCCTAGTGTGTGTCTCAACCCCATTCCCCAGACCCTGTGTGTGTGTCAGCCTCTTTCCCCCCAGCCCCAGTGTGTGCCAGCCTATTCCCCTCCAGCCCCCGTGTGTGTCGCAAACCCCATTCGCCAGCACCAGTGCGTGTGTCAGCCTCATTCCCTCCAGCCCCAGTGAGTGTATCAACCCCATTCACCAGCCCCAGAGTGTCAGCCTCATTCCTTCCAGCCCCAATGTGTGTCTCAACCCCATTCCCCTGCTCCAGTTTGTGTCTCAACCTCATTCCCCAGCCCATGTCTCAGCTCCAGTGTGTGTCTCAACCCAATTCACCAGCGTATGGTTCAACCCCAGTGTGTCAGTCTCAATCCCCCCAGCCCTAGCATGTGTCAGCCTCATTCCCTCCAGCCCCCGTGTGTGATTCAACCCCATTCCCCAGCCCCAGTGTGTATCTCAACCCCATTCCCAAGCCCCATTGTGTGTCTGCCTCTTTCCCTCCAGCCCCAGTGTGTGTCTCAACCCCATTCCCCAGCCCCAATGTGTGTGTCAGACTCATTCCCTCCAGTCCCAGTGTGTGTATCAACCCCATTCACCAGCCCCAGTGTGTGTCAGCCTCATACCCTTCAGCCCCAGTGTTTGTCTCAACCCCATTCCACAGCCTTTGTATCAGGCCCAGTGTTTGTCTCAACCACAGTCTCCAGCATGTGGTTCATCCCCATTGTGTGTCAGCCTCATTCCCCCTAGTCCCAGTGTGTGTCTCTACCCATTTACCAACCCCAGAATGTTTCTCAACTGCATTCCACAGACCAATGTCTCAGTCCCGATGTGTGTCAGCCTCATTCCCTCCAGCACCAGTGTGTGTCTGCCTCATTCCTCCCAGGCCAAGTGTGTGTCTTAACCCCATTGCCTAGCCACAGTGTGTGTCTCAACCCATTCCCCAGCCTCAGTGTGTGTCTCAATCTCATTCCCCATCTCATGTCTCAGGCCCAGTGTGTGTCTCAACCCCATTCACCAGCATGTGTTTCATCCCCAGTGTGTGTCAGCCTCACTCTCCCTAGTCCCAGTGTGTGTCTCAACCTCATTCTCCAGCCCATGTCTCAGCCTCAGTGTGTCAATCTCATTCCCTCCAGCCCCATTGTGTGCCTCTACCCATTCACCAGCATATGGTTCAACCCCAGTAAGTGTCAGCCTCATTCCCCCCAGACCCAGTGTGTGTCAGCCTCAATCTTCCAGCCCCAGTGTTTGTCAGGTTCATTCCTCCCTGCCACAGCTTGTCTTAACCCTATTGCCTAACCACAGTGTGTGTCAGCCTCATTCCATCCAACCCCAGTGTGAGTCGCAACCCCATTCCCCAGCCCAAGTCTCAGCCCCAGTGTGTGTCAGCCTCATTCCCCCTAGTCCCAGTGTGTGTCTCAACCCCATTCCCCAGACCCAGTGTGTTATTCACCAGTGTGTCATACCCAGTGCCTCATTCCCCCCTGCCCCAGTGTGTCAGCCTCTTTCCCTCCAGCCCCACTGTGTGTATCAACTCCATTCTCCAGCCCCAGTGTGTGTCAGCCTCATTCCCTCCAGCCCCAATGTGTGTCTCAACCCCATTCCCCAGCACCAGTGTGTGTCTCAACCCCATACACCAGTATGTGGTTCATCCCCAGTGTGTATCAATCACATTCCCCCTAGTCCCAGTGTGTGTCTCAACCCCATTCCCCAGACCCAGTGTGTGTCAGTCTCATTCCTTCTAGTCACAGTGTGTGACTCAACCCCACTCCCCAGCCACAATGTGTGTCAGCCTCATTCCCTCCAGGCCCAGTGTGTGTCTCAAACCATTCACCAGCATGTGGATCAACCTCAGTGTGTGTCAGCCTCAATCCCTCCAGCCCTAGTGTGTGTCAGACTCATTCCCCCAAGCCCCAGTGTGTGTTTCAACTGCATTCTCCAGCCCCAGTGTGTGTGTCAGCCTCATTCCCTCCAGCCCCAGTGTGTGTCTCAACTTCATTCCACAGCCCATGTTTCAGCCTCAGTGTGTGTCAGACTCATTCCCCCAAGCCGCAGTGTGTGTTTCAACTGCATTCTCCAGCCCCAGTGTGTCTGTCAGGCTCATTTCCTCCAGCACCAGTGTGTGTCAGCCCTCATTCCCTCCTGCCCCATTGTGTGTCTGCCTCTTTCCCTCCAGCCCCAGTGTGTGTCTCAACCCCATTCCCCAGCCCCAATGTGTGTGTCAGCCTCATTCCCTCCAGTCCCAGTGTGTGATTCAACCCCATTCCCCAGCCCCAGTGTGTATCTCAACCCCATTCCCCAGCCCCAGTGTGTGTGTCAGCCTCATTCCCTCCAGCCCCAGTGTGTGTCTCAACCTCATTCCACAGCCCTTGTTTCAGCCTCAGTGTGTGTCAACCTCATTCCATCCAGCACCAGTGTGTGTCAGCCCTCATTCCCTCCTGCCCCAGTATGGGTCAGCCTCATTCCTCCCTGCCCCAGTGTGTGTCTTAGCCCCATTGCCTATCCATAGTGTGTGTCACCTTCATTCCCTCCAACCCCAGTGTGTGTCTCAACCCCATTCCCCAGCCACAGTTTGTGTGTCAGCCTCATTCTCTCCAGCAGTGTTGTCTGTATCAACCCCATTCTCCAGCCCCAGTGTGTGTCAGCCTCATTCCCTCCAGCCCCAGTGTGTGTCTCAACCACATTCCCTAGCCGCAGTTTGTATCTCAACTTCATTACCCAGCCCATGTCCCTACCCCAGTGTGTTACAGCCTTATTCCTTCTAGTCCCAGTGTGTGTCTCAACCCATTCACCAGCATGTGGTTCATCCCCAGTGTGTGTCAGCCTCATTCCCCCTAGTCCTAGTGTGTGTGTCTCAACCCCATTCCCCAGACCCTGTGTGTGTGTCAGCCTCTTTCCCCCAGCCCCAGTGTGTGCCAGCCTTTTCCCCTCCAGCCCCCGTGTGTGTCTCAACCCCATTCGCCAGCCCCAGTGTGTGTGACAGCCTCATTCCCTCCAGCCCCAGTGAGTGTATCATCCCCATTCACCAGCCCCAGTGTGTCAGCCTCATTCCCTCATGCCCCAATGTGTGTCTCAACCCCATTCCCCAGCTCCAGTTTGTGTCTCAACCTCATTCCCCAGCACATGTCTCTGCTCCAGTGTGTGTCTCAACCCAATTCACCAGCGTGTGGTTCAACCCCAGTGTGTCAGTCTCAATCCCCCCAGCCCTAGCATGTGTCAGCCTCATTCCCTCCAGCCCCCGTGCGTGATTCAACCCCATTCCCCAGCCCCAGTGTGTATCTCTTCCCCATTCCCCAGCCCCAGTGTGTGTGTCAGCCTCATTCCCTCCAGCCCCAGTGTGTGTCTCAACCTCATTCCACAGCCCTTGTTTCAGCCTCAGTGTGTGTCAACCTCATTCCATCCAGCACCAGTGTGTGTCAGCCCTCATTCCCTCCTGCCCCAGTATGGGTCAGCCTCATTCCTCCCTGCCCCAGTGTGTGTCTCAATCCCATTCCCCAGCCCCAGTGTGTGTGTCAGCCTCATTCCCACCAGCCCCAGTCTGTGTATCAATCCCATTCACCAGCCACAATGTGTGTCAGCTTCATTCCCTCCAGTCCCAGTGTGTGTCTCAACCTCATTCCCTCCCCATGTCTCAGCCCCAGTGTGTGTCACCCTCTTTCTCTCCAGCCCCATTGTGTGTCTCAACCCCATTCCCAAGCCCCAGTTTGTGTGGCAGCCTCATTCCCTCCAGCCCCAGTGTGTGTCTAAACCCCATTCTCCAGCCCAGTGTGTGTCATCCTCATTCCCTCCAGCCACAGTGTGTGTCTCAACCCGATTCCCCAGTCCTAGTGTGTGTCACCCTCTTTCCCTCCAGCCCCAGTGTGTGTCTCAAACCCATTCCCCAGCCCCCGTGTGTGTTTCAACCCCTTTCACCAGCATGTGGTTCATCCCCAGTGTTTAAGCCTCATTCCCCCTAGTCCCAGTGTGTGTTTCAACCCCATTCCCCAGACCAAGCGTGTGTCAGCCTCATTCCTTCTAGTCCCAGTGTGTGTCTCAACCCCACTCCCCAGCCACAGTGTGTGTCTGCCTCAATCGCTCCAGCCCCAGTGTGTGTCAACCTCATTCCCTCCTGCACCAGTGTCTGTCTCTACCCGTTCACCAGCAAGTGTTTCAACCCCAGTGTGTATCAACTTCATTCCCCCTAGACCCAGTATGGGTCAGACACATTCCTCCCAGCCCCTGTGTTTTTCTTACTCCAATTGCCTAGCCATAGTGTGTGTCAGCCTCATTCCCCCTAGCCCCAGTGTGTGTCTCATTCCCCAGCCACAGTGTGTGTCAACCTCATATCCCCCAGCCCTGATGTGTGTCAGCCTCATTTCTTCCAGCCCCAGTTTGTGTCAGCCTCATTCTTCCCAGCCCCAGTGTGTGTCTTAACCCCATTCCCTAGCCACAGTGTGTGTCAGCCTCACTCCCTCCAACCCCAGTGTGTGTCTCAACCCCATTCCCCAGCCCATGTCACAGCCCCAGTGTGTCTCAACCTCATTCCTCAGCCCATTTCTCAGCCCCAGAGTGTTTCAGCCTCATTCCCCCTAGTCCTAGTAAGTGTCTCAACCCATTCACTAGAATGTGGATCAACCCCAGTGTGTGTCAGCCTCATTCCCACAGCCCCATTGTGTGTCTTCCTCTTTCCCTCCAGCCCCATTGTGTGTCTCAACCCTATTCCCCAGCCCCAGTGTGTGTGTCAGCCTCATTCCCTTCTGTCCCAGTGTGTGTATCAACCCCATTCCCCAGCCCCAGTGTTTGTCTCAACCTCATTCCACAGCCCATGTCTCAGCCGCAGTGTGTGTCTCAACCACATTCACCAGCATGTGGTTCATCCCCAGTGTGTGTCAGCCTCATTCCCCCTAGTCCCAGTGTGTGTCTCTACCCATTTACCAACCCCAGAGTGTTTCTCAACTGCATTCCACAGACCCATGTCTCAGTCCCGATGTGTGTCAGCCTCATTCCCTCCAGCACCAGTGTGTGTCAGCCTCATTCCTCCCAGCCCCAGTGTGTGTCTTAACCCCATTGCTCAGCCCCAGTGTCTGTGTGAGCCTCATTCCCTCCAGCCCCACTGTGTTTATCAACTCCATTCTCCAGCCCCAGTGTGTGTCAGCCTCATTCCCTCCAGCCCCAATGTGTGTCTCAACCCCATTCCCCAGCACCAGTGTGTGTCTCAACCCCATACACCAGTATGTGGTTCATCCCCAGTGTGTATCAGTCACATTCCCCCTAGTCCCAGTGTGTGTCTCAACCCCATTCCCCAGACCCAGTGTATGTCAGTCTCATTCCTTCTAGTCCCAGTGTGTGACTCAACCCCACTCCCCAGCCACAGTGTGTGTCAGCCTCATTCCCTCCAGGCCCAGTGTGTGTCTCAAACCATTCACCAGCATGTGGATCAACCTCAGTGTGTGTCAGCCTCAATCCCTCCAGCCCTAGTGTGTGTCAGACTCATTCCCCCAAGCCCCAGTGTGTGTTTCAACTGCATTCTCCAGCCCCAGTGTGTGTGTCAGCCTCATTCCCTCCAGCCCCAGTTTGTGTCTCAACCTCATTCCACAGCCCATGTTTCAGCCTCAGTGTGTGTCAGACTCATTCCCCCAAGCCGCAGTGTGTGTTTCAACTGCATTCTCCAGCCCCATTGTGTCTGTCAGGCTCATTTCCTCCAGCACCAGTGTGTGTCAGCCCTCATTCCCTCCTGCCCCATTGTGTGTCTGCCTCTTTCCCTCCAGCCCCAGTGTGTGTCTCAACCCCATTCCCCAGCCCCAATGTGTATGTCAGCCTCATTCCCTCCAGTCCCAGTGTGTGATTCAACCCCATTCCCCAGCCCCAGTGTGTGTGTCAGCCTCATTCCCTCCAGCCACAGTGTGTGTCTCAACCTCATTCCACAGCCCTTGTTTCAGCCTCAGTGTGTGTCAACCTCATTCCATCCAGCACCAGTGTGTGTCAGCCCTCATTCCCTCCTGCCCCAGTATGGGTCAGCCTCATTCCTCCCTGCCCCAGTGTGTGTCTTAGCCCCATTGCCTATCCATAGTGTGTGTCACCTTCATTCCCTCCAACCCCAGTGTGTGTCTCAACCCCATACCCCAGCCACAGTTTGTGTGTCAGCCTCATTCTCTCCAGCAGTGGTGTCTGTATCAACCCCATTCTCCAGCCCCAGTGTGTGTCAGCCTCATTCCCTCCAGCCCCAGCGTGTGTCTCAACCACATTCCCTAGCCGCAGTTTGTATCTCAACTTCATTACCCAGCCCATGTCCCTACCCCAGTGTGTTACAGCCTTATTCCTTCTAGTCCCAGTGTGTGTCTCAACCCATTCACGAGCATGTGGTTCATCCCCAGTGTGTGTCAGCCTCATTCCCCCTAGTCCTAGTGTGTGTCTCAACCCCATTCCCCAGACCTGTGTGTGTGTCAGCCTCTTTCCCCCCAGCCCCAGTGTGTGCCAGCCTTTTCCCATCCAGCCCCCGTGTGTGTCTCAACCCCATTCGCCAGCCCCAGTGTGTGTGACAGCCTCATTCCCTCCAGCCCCAGTGAGTGTATCATCCCCATTCACCAGCCCCAGTGTGTCAGCCTCATTCCCTCATGCCCCAATGTGTGTCTCAACCCCATTCCCCATCTCCAGTTTGTGTCTCAACCTCATTCCCCAGCACATGTCTCTGCTCCAGTGTGTGTCTCAACCCAATTCACCAGCGTGTGGTTCAACCCCAGTGTGTCAGTCTCAATCCCCCCAGCCCTAGCATGTGTCAGCCTCATTCCCTCCAGCCCCCGTGTGTGATTCAACCCCATTCCCCAGCCCCAGTGTGTATCTCTTCCCCATTCCCCAGCCCCAGTGTGTGTGTCAGCCTCATTCCCTCCAGCCCCAGTGTGTGTCTCAACCTCATTCCACAGCCCTTGTTTCAGCCTCAGTGTGTGTCAACCTCATTCCATCCAGCACCAGTGTGTGTCAGCCCTCATTCCCTCCTGCCCCAGTATGGGTCAGCCTCATTCCTCCCTGGCCCAGTGTTTGTCTTAGCCCCATTGCCTATCCATAGTGTGTGTCACCTTCATTCCCTCCAACCCCAGTGTGTGTCTCAACCCCATTCCCCAGCCACAGTTTGTGTGTCAGCCTCATTCTCTCCAGCAGTGTTGTCTGTATCAACCCCATTCTCCAGCCCCAGTGTGTGTCAGCCTCATTCCCTCCAGCCCCAGCGTGTGTCTCAACCACATTCCCTAGCCGCAGTTTGTATCTCAACTTCATTACCCAGCCCATGTCCCTACCCCAGTGTGTTACAGCCTTATTCCTTCTAGTCCCAGTGTGTGTCTCAACCCATTCACCAGCATATGGTTCATCCCCAGTGTGTGTCAGCCTCATTCCCCCTAGTCCTAGTGTGTGTCTCAACCCCATTCCCCAGACCCTGTGTGTGTGTCAGCCTCTTTCCCCCCAGCCCCAGTGTGTGCCAGCCTATTCCCCTCCAGCCCCCGTGTGTGTCGCAAACCCCATTCGCCAGCCCCAGTGTGTGTGTCAGCCTCATTCCCTCCAGCCCCAGTGAGTGTATCAACCCCATTCACCAGCCCCAGAGTGTCAGCCTTATTCCTTCCAGCCCCAATGTGTGTCTCAACCCCATTCCCCTGCTCCAGTTTGTGTCTCAACCTCATTCCCCAGCCCATGTCTCAGCTCCAGTGTGTGTCTCAACCCAATTCACCAGCGTATGGTTCAACCCCAGTGTGTCAGTCTCAATCCCCCCAGCCCTAGCATGTGTCAGCCTCATTCCCTCCAGCCCCCGTGCGTGATTCAACCCCATTCCCCAGCCCCAGTGTGTATATCTTCCCCATTCCCCAGCCCCAGTGTGTGTGTCAGCCTCATTCCCTACAGCCCCAGTGTGTGTCTCAACCTCATTCCACAGCCCTTGTTTCAGCCTCAGTGTGTGTCAACCTCATTCCATCCAGCACCAGTGTGTGTCAGCCCTCATTCCCTCCTGCCCCAGTATGGGTCAGCCTCATTCCTCCCTGCCCCAGTGTGTGTGTCAGCCTCATTCCCTCCATCCCCCGAGCGTGATTCAACCCCATTCCCCAGCCCCAGTGTGTATCTCTTCCCCATTCCCCTGCCCCAGTGTGTGTCTTAGCCCCATTGCCTATCCATAGTGTGTGTCACCTTCATTCCCTCCAACCCAAGTGTGTGTCTCAACCCCATTCCCCAGCCACAGTTTGTGTGTCAGCCTCATTCTCTCCAGCAGCAGTGTCTGTATCAACCCCATTCTCCTGCCCCAGTGTGTGTCAGCCTCATTCCCTCCAGCCCCAGTGTGTGTCTCAACCACATTCCCTAGCCCCAGTTTGTATCTCAACTTCTTTACCCAGCCCATGTCCCAACCCCAATGTGTTACAGCCTTATTCCTTCTAGTCCCAGTGTGTGTCTCAGCCCATTCACCAGCATGTGGTTCATCCCCAGTGTGTGTCAGCCTCATTCCCCCTAGTCTAGTGTGTGTCTCAACCCCATTCCCCAGACCCTGTGTGTGTGTCAGCCTCTGTCCCCCCAGCCCCAGTGTGTGCCAGCCTTTTCCCCTCCAGCCCCCGTGTGTGTCTCAACCCCATTCCCCAGCCCCAGTGTGTGTGACAGCCTCATTCCCCCTAGTCTAGTGTGTGTCTCAACCCCATTCCCCAGACCCTGTGTGTGTGTCAACCTCTTTCCCCCCAGCCCCAGTGTGTGCCAGCCTTTTCCCCTCCAGCCCCCGTGTGTGTCTCAACCCCATTCACCAGCCCCAGTGTGTCAGCCTCATTCCCTCATGCCCCAATGTGTGTCTCAACCCCATTCCCCAGCTCCAGTTTGTGTCTCAACCTCATTCCCCAGCCCATGTCTCTGCTCCAGTGTGTGTCTCAACCCAATTCACCAGCGTGTGGTTCAACCCCAGTGTGTCAGTCTCAATCCCCCCAGCCCTAGCATGTGTCAGCCTTATTCCCTCCAGCCCCCGTGCGTGATTCAACCCCATTCCCCAGCCCCAGTGTGTATCTCAACCCCATTCCCCAGCCCCAGTGTGTGTGTCAGCCTCATTCCCTCCAGCCCTAGTGTGTGTCTCAACCCCAATCCCCAGCCCCTTTGTGTGTCATCCTCATTCTCCCTAGTCTCAGTGTGTGTCTCAACCCATTCAGCAGAATGTGGATCAACCCCAATGTGTGTCAGCCTCATTCCCCCCAGCCCCATTGTGTGTCTGCCTCTTTCCCTCCAGCCCCAGTGTGTGTCTCAACCCCATTCCCCAGCCCCAATGTGTGTGTCAGCCTCATTCCCTCCATCCCCCGAGCGTGATTCAACCCCATTCCCCAGCCCCAGTGTGTATCTCTTCCCCATTCCCCAGCCCCAGTGTGTGTGTCAGCCTCATTCCCTCCAGCCCCAGTGTGTGTCTCAACCTCATTCCACAGCCCTTGTTTCAGCCTCAGTGTGTGTCAACCTCATTCCATCCAGCACCAGTGTGTGTCAGCCCTCATTCCCTCCTGCCCCAGTATGGGTCAGCCTCATTCCTCCCTGCCCCAGTGTGTGTCTTAGCCCCATTGCCTATCAATAGTGTGTGTCACCTTCATTCCCTCCAACCCCAGTGTGTGTCTCAACCCCATTCCCCAGCCACAGTTTGTGTGTCAGCCTCATTCTCTCCAGCAGTGTTGTCTGTATCAACCCCATTCTCCAGCCCCAGTGTGTGTCAGCCTCATTCCCTCCAGACCCAGCGTGTGTCTCAACCACATTCCCTAGCCACAGTTTGTATCTCAACTTCATTACCCAGCCCATGTCCCTACCCCAGTGTGTTACAGCCTTATTCCTTCTAGTCCCAGTGTGTGTCTCAACCCATTCACCAGCATATGGTTCATCCCCAGTGTGTGTCAGCCTCATTCCCCCTAGTCCTAGTGTGTGTCTCAACCCCATTCCCCAGACCCTGTGTGTGTGTCAGCCTCTTTCCCCCCAGCCCCAGTGTGTGCCAGCCTATTCCCCTCCAGCCCCCGTGTGTGTCGCAAACCCCATTCGCCAGCCCCAGTGTGTGTGTCAGCCTCATTCCCTCCAGCCCCAGTGAGTGTATCAACCCCATTCACCAGCCCCAGAGTGTCAGCCTCATTCCTTCCAGCCCCAATGTGTGTCTCAACCCCATTCCCCTGCTCCAGTTTGTGTCTCAACCTCATTCCCCAGCCCATGTCTCAGCTCCAGTGTGTGTCTCAACCCAATTCACCAGCGTATGGTTCAACCCCAGTGTGTCAGTCTCAATCCCCCCAGCCCTAGCATGTGTCAGCCTCATTCCCTCCAGCCCCCGTGTGTGATTCAACCCCATTCCCCAGCCCCAGTGTGTATCTCAACCCCATTCCCCAGCCCCAGTGAGTGTGTCAGCCTCATTCCCTCCAGCCCTAGTGTGTGTCTCAACCCCATTCCCCAGCCCCTTTGTGTGTCATCCTCATTCTCCCTAGTCCCAGGGTATGTCTCAACCCATTCAGCAGAATGTGGATCAACCCCAGTGTGTGTCAGCCTCATTCCCCCCAGCCCCATTGTGTGTCTGCCTCTTTCCCTCCAGCCCCAGTGTGTGTCTCAACCCCATTCCCCAGCCCCAATGTGTGTGTCAGCCTCATTCCCTCCAGTCTCAGTGTGTGTATCAACCCCATTCACCAGCCCCAGTGTGTGTCAGCCTCATACCCTTCAGCCCCAGTGTGTGTCTCAACCCCATTCCACAGCCCTTGTCTCAGGCCCAGTGTTTGTCTCAACCACAGTCACCAGCATGTGGTTCATCCCCATTGTGTGTCAGCCTCATTCCCCCTAGTCCCAGTGTGTGTCTCTACCCATTTACCAACCCCAGAGTGTTTCTCAACTGCATTCCACAGACCAATGTCTCAGTCCCGATGTGTGTCAGCCTCATTCCCTCCAGCACCAGTGTGTGTCAGCCTCATTCCTCCCAGGCCAAGTGTGTGTCTTAACCCCATTGCCTAGCCACAGTGTGTGTCTCAACCCATTCCCCAGCCTCAGTGTGTGTCTCAATCTCATTCCCCATCTCATGTCTCAGGCCCAGTGTGTGTCTCAACCCCATTCACCAGCATGTGTTTCATCCCCAGTGTGTGTCAGCCTCACTCTCCCTAGTCCCAGTGTGTGTCTCAACCTCATTCTCCAGCCCATGTCTCAGCCTCAGTGTCAATCTCATTCCCTCCAGCCCCATTGTGTGCCTCTACCCATTCACCAGCATATGGTTCAACCCCAGTATGTGTCAGCCTCAATCCCTCCAGACCCAGTGTGTGTCAGCCTCAATCTTCCAGCCCCAGTGTGTGTCAGGTTCATTCCTCCCTGCCACAGCTTGTCTTAACCCTATTGCCTAGCCACAGTGTGTGTCAGCCTCATTCCATCCAACCCCAGTGTGAGTCGCAACCCCATTCCCCAGCCCAAGTCTCAGCCCCAGTGTGTGTCAGCCTCATTCCCCCTAGTCCCAGTGTGTGTCTCAACCCCATTCCCCAGACCCAGTGTGTTATTCACCAGTGTGTCATACCCAGTGCCTCATTCCCCCCTGCCCCAGTGTGTCAGCCTCTTTCCCTCCAGCCCCAGTGTGTGTCTCAATCCCATTCCCCAGCCCCAGTGTGTGTGTCAGCCTCATTCCCACCAGCCCCAGTCTGTGTATCAATCCCATTCACCAGCCACAATGTGTGTCAGCTTCATTCCCTCCAGTCCCAGTGTGTGTCTCAACCTCATTCCCTCCCCATGTCTCAGCCCCAGTGTGTGTCACCCTCTTTCTCTCCAGCCCCATTGTGTGTCTCAACCCCATTCCCAAGCCCCAGTTTGTGTGGCAGCCTCATTCCCTCCAGCCCCAGTGTGTGTCTAAACCCCATTCTCCAGCCCAGTGTGTGTCATCCTCATTCCCTCCAGCCACAGTGTGTGTCTCAACCCCATTCCCCAGTCCTAGTGTGTGTCACCCTCTTTCCCTCCAGCCCCAGTGTGTGTCTCAACCCCATTCCCCAGCCCCCATGTGTGTTTCAACCCCATTCACCAGCATGTGGTTCATCCCCAGTGTTTAAGCCTCATTCCCCCTAGTCCCAGTGTGTGTTTCAACCCCATTCCCCAGACCAAGCGTGTGTCAGCCTCATTCCTTATAGTCCCAGTGTGTGTCTCAATCCCACTCCCCAGCCACAGTGTGTGTCTGCCTCAATCCCTCCAGCCCCAGTGTGTGTCAACCTCATTCCCTCCTGCACCAGTGTCTGTCTCTACCCGTTCACCAGCAAGTGTTTCAACCCCAGTGTGTATCAACTTCATTCCCCCAAGACCCAGTATGGGTCAGACACATTCCTCACAGCCCCTGTGTTTTTCTTACTCCAATTGCCTAGCCATAGTGTGTGTCAGCCTCATTCCCCCTAGCCCCAGTGTGTGTCTCATTCCCCAGCCACAGTGTGTGTCAACCTCATATCCCCCAGCCCTGATGTGTGTCAGCCTCATTTCTTCCAGCCCCAGTTTGTGTCAGCCTCATTCTTCCCAGCCCCAGTGTGTGTCTTAACCCCATTCCCTAGCCACAGTGTGTGTCAGCCTCACTCCCTCCAACCCCAGTGTGTGTCTCAACCCCATTCCCCAGCCCATGTCACAGCCCCAGTGTGTCTCAACCTCATTCCTCAGCCCATTTCTCAGCCCCAGAGTGTTTCAGCCTCATTCCCCCTAGTCCTAGTATGTGTCTCAACCCATTCACTAGAATGTGGATCAACCCCAGTGTGTGTCAGCCTCATTCCCCCAGCCCCATTGTGTGTCTGCCTCTTTCCCTCCAGCCCCATTGTGTGTCTCAACCCTATTCCCCAGCCCCAGTGTGTGTGTCAGCCTCATACCCTTCAGCCCCAGTGTGTGTCTCAACCCCATTCCCCAGCCCCAGTGTTTGTCTCAACCTCATTCCACAGCCCATGTCTCAGCCGCAGTGTGTGTCTCAACCACATTCACCAGCATGTGGTTCATCCCCAGTGTGTGTCAGCCTCATTCCCCCTAGTCCCAGTGTGTGTCTCTACCCATTTACCAACCCCAGAGTGTTTCTCAACTGCATTCCACAGACCCATGTCTCAGTCCCGATGTGTGTCAGCCTCATTCCCTCCATCACCAGTGTGTGTCAGCCTCATTCCTCCCAGCCCCAGTGTGTGTCTTAACCCCATTGCTCAGCCCCAGTGTCTGTGTGAGCCTCATTCCCTCCAGCCCCACTGTGTGTATCAACTCCATTCTCCAGCCCCAGTGTGTGTCAGCCTCATTCCCTCCAGCCCCAATGTGTGTCTCAACCCCATTCCCCAGCACCAGTGTGTGTCTCAACCCCATACACCAGTATGTGGTTCATCCCCAGTGTGTATCAGTCACATTCCCCCTAGTCCCAGTGTGTGTCTCAACCCCATTCCCCAGACCCAGTGTGTGTCAGTCTCATTCCTTCTAGTCCCAGTGTGTGACTCAACCCCACTCCCCAGCCACAGTGTGTGTCAGCCTCATTCCCTCCAGGCCCAGTGTGTGTCTCAAACCATTCACCAGCATGTGGATCAACCTCAGTGTGTGTCAGCCTCAATCCCTCCAGCCCTAGTGTGTGTCAGACTCATTCCCCCAAGCCCCAGTGTGTGTTTCAACTGCATTCTCCAGCCCCAGTGTGTGTGTCAGCCTCATTCCCTCCAGCCCCATTGTGTGTCTCAACCTCATTCCACAGCCCATGTTTCAGCCTCAGTGTGTGTCAGACTCATTCCCCCAAGCCGCAGTGTGTGTTTCAACTGCATTCTCCAGCCCCAGTGTGTCTGTCAGGCTCATTTCCTCCAGCACCAGTGTGTGTCAGCCCTCATTCCCTCCAGCCCCATTGTGTGTCTGCCTCTTTCCCTCCCGCCCCAGTGTGTGTCTCAACCCCATTCCCCAGCCCCAATGTGTGTGTCAGCCTCATTCCCTCCAGTCCCAGTGTGTGATTCAACCCCATTCCCCAGCCCCAGTGTGTATCTCAACCCCATTCCCCAGCCCCAGTGTGTGTGTCAGCCTCATTCCCTCCAGCCCCAGTGTGTGTCTCAACCTCATTCCACAGCCCTTGTTTCAGCCTCAGTGTGTGTCAACCTCATTCCATCCAGCACCAGTGTGTGTCAGCCCTCATTCCCTCCTGCCCCAGTATGGGTCAGCCTCATTCCTCCCTGCCCCAGTGTGTGTCTTAGCCCCATTGCCTATCCATAGTGTGTGTCACCTTCATTCCCTCCAACCCCAGTGTGTGTCTCAACCCCATTCCCCAGCCACAGTTTGTGTGTCAGCCTCATTCTCTCCAGCAGTGGTGTCTGCATCAACCCCATTCTCCAGCCCCAGTGTGTGTCAACCTCATTCCCTCCAGCCCCAGCGTGTGTCTCAACTACATTCCCTAGCCGCAGTTTGTATCTCAACTTCATTACCCAGCCCATGTCCCTACCCCAGTGTGTTACAGCCTTATTCCTTCTAGTCCCAGTGTGTGTCTCAACCCATTCACCAGCATGTGGTTCATCCCCAGTGTGTGTGAGCCTCATTCCCCCTAGTCCTAGTGTGTGTGTCTCAACCCCATTCCCCAGACCCTGTGTGTGTGTCAGCCTCTTTCCCCAAAGCCCCAGTGTGTGCCAGCCTTTTCCCCTCCAGCCCCCGTGTGTGTCTCAACCCCATTCGCCAGCCCCAGTGTGTGTGACAGCCTCATTCCCTCCAGCCCCAGTGAGTGTATCATCCCCATTCACCAGCCCCAGTGTGTCAGCCTCATTCCCTCATGCCCCAATGTGTGTCTCAACCCCATTCCCCAGCTCCAGTTTGTGTCTCAACCTCATTCCCCAGCCCATGTCTCTGCTCCAGTGTGTGTCTCAACCCAATTCACCAGCGTGTGGTTCAACCCCAGTGTGTCAGTCTAAATCCCCCCAGCCCTAGCATGTGTCAGCCTCATTCCCTCCAGCCCCCATGCGTGATTCAACCCCATTCCCCAGCCCCAGTGTGTATCTCAACCCCATTCCCCAGCCCCAGTGTGTGTGTCAGCCTCATTCCCTCCAGCCCTAGTGTGTGTCTCAACCCCATTCCCCAGCCCCTTTGTGTGTCATCCTCATTCTCCCTAGTCTCAGTGTGTGTCTCAACCCATTCAGCAGAATGTGGATCAACCCCAATGTGTGTCAGCCTCATTCCCCCCAGCCCCATTGTGTGTCTGCCTCTTTCCCTCCAGCCCCAGTGTGTGTCTCAACCCCATTCCCCAGCTCCAATGTGTGTGTCAGCCTCATTCCCTCCAGTCCCAGTGTGTGATTCAACCCCATTCCCCAGCCCCAGTGTGTATCTCAACCCCATTCCCCAGCCCCAGTGTGTGTGTCAGCCTCATTCCCTCCAGCCCCAGTGTGTGTCTCAACTTCATTCCACAGCCCTTGTTTCAGCCTCAGTGTGTGTCAACCTCATTCCATCCAGCACCAGTGTGTGTCAGCCCTCATTCCCTCCTGCCCCAGTATGGTTCACCCTCATTCCTCCCTGCCCCAGTGTGTGTCTTAGCCCCATTGCCTATCCATAGTGTGTGTCACCTTCATTCCCTCCAACCCCAGTGTGTGTCTCAACCCCATTCTCCAGCCACAGTTTGTGTGTCAGCCTCATTCTCTCCAGCAGTGGTGTCTGTATCAACCCCATTCTCCAGCCCCAGTGTGTGTCAGCCTCATTCCCTCCAGCCCCAGCGTGTGTCTCAACCACATTCCCTAGCCGCAGTTTGTATCTCAACTTCATTACCCAGCCCATGTCCCTACCCCAGTGTGTTACAGCCTTATTCCTTCTAGTCCCAGTGTGTGTCTCAACCCATTCACCAGCATGTGGTTCATCCCCAGTGTGTGTCAGCCTCATTCCCCCTAGTCCTAGTGTGTGTGTCTCAACCCCATTCCCCAGACCCTGTGTGTGTGTCAGCCTCTTTCCCCACAGCCCCAGTGTGTGCCAGACTTTTCCCCTCCAGCCCCCGTGTGTGTCTCAACCCCATTCGCCAGCCCCAGTGTGTGTGACAGCCTCATTCCCTCCAGCCCCAGTGAGTGTATCATCCCCATTCACCAGCCCCAGTGTGTCAGCCTCATTCCCTCATGCCCCAATGTGTGTCTCAACCCCATTCCCCAGCTCCAGTTTGTGTCTCAACCTCATTCCCCAGCACATGTCTCTGCTCCAGTGTGTGTCTCAACCCAATTCACCAGCGTGTGGTTCAACCCCAGTGTGTCAGTCTCAATCCCCCCAGCCCTAGCATGTGTCAGCCTCATTCCCTCCAGCCCCCGTGCGTGATTCAACCCCATTCCCCAGCCCCAGTGTGTATCTCTTCCCAATTCCCCAGCCCCAGTGTGTATGTCAGCCTCATTCCCTCCAGCCTCAGTGTGTGTCTCAACCTCATTCCACTGCCCTTGTTTCAGCCTCAGTGTGTGTCAACCTCATTCCATCCAGCACCAGTGTGTGTCAGCCCTCATTCCCTCATGCCCCAGTATGGGTCAGCCTCATTCCTCCCTGCCCCAGTGTGTGTCTTAGCCCCATTGCCTATCCATAGTGTGTGTCACCTTCATTCCCTCCAACCCCAGTGTGTGTCTCAACCCCATTCCCCAGCCACAGTTTGTGTGTCAGCCTCATTCTCTCCAGCAGTGTTGTCTGTATCAACCCCATTCTCCAGCCCCAGTGTGTGTCAGCCTCATTCCCTCCAGCCCCAGCGTGTGTCTCAACCACATTCCCTAGCCACAGTTTGTATCTCAACTTCATTACCCAGCCCATGTCCCTACCCCAGTGTGTTACAGCCTTATTCCTTCTAGTCCCAGTGTGTGTCTCAACCCATTCACCAGCATATGGTTCATCCCCAGTGTGTGTCAGCCTCATTCCCCCTAGTCCTAGTGTGTGTCTCAACCCCATTCCCCAGACCCTGTGTGTGTGTCAGCCTCTTTCCCCCCAGCCCCAGTGTGTGCCAGCCTATTCCCCTCCAGCCCCCGTGTGTGTCGCAAACCCCATTCGCCAGCCCCAGTGTGTGTGTCAGCCTCATTCCCTCCAGCCCCAGTGAGTGTATCAACCCCATTCACCAGCCCCAGAGTGTCAGCCTCATTCCTTCCAGCCCCAATGTGTGTCTCAACCCCATTCCCCTGCTCCAGTTTGTGTCTCAACCTCATTCCCCAGCCCATGTCTCAGCTCCAGTGTGTGTCTCAACCCAATTCACCAGCGTATGGTTCAACCCCAGTGTGTCAGTCTCAATCCCCCCAGCCCTAGCATGTGTCAGCCTCATTCCCTCCAGCCCCCTTGTGTGATTCAACCCCATTCCCCAGCCCCAGTGTGTATCTCAACCCCATTCCCCAGCCCCAGTGTGTGTGTCAGCCACATTCCCTCCAGCCCTAGTGTGTGTCTCAACCCCATTCCCCAGCCCCTTTGTGTGTCATCCTCATTCTCCCTAGTCCCAGTGTGTGTCTCAACCCATTCAGCAGAATGTGGATCAACCCCAGTGTGTGTCAGCCTCATTCCCCCCAGCCCCATTGTGTGTCTGCCTCTTTCCCTCCAGCCCCAGTGTGTGTCTCAACCCCATTCCCCAGCCCCAATGTGTGTGTCAGCCTCATTCCCTCCAGTCCCAGTGTGTGTATCAACCCCATTCACCAGCCCCAGTGTGTGTCAGCCTCATACCCTTCAGCCCCAGTGTGTGTCTCAACCCCATTCCACAGCCATTGTCTCAGGCCCAGTGTTTGTCTCAACCACAGTCACCAGCATGTGGTTCATCCCCATTGTGTGTCAGCCTCATTCCCCCTAGTCCCAGTGTGTGTCTCTACCCATTTACCAACCCCAGAGTGTTTCTCAACTGCATTCCACAGACCAATGTCTCAGTCCCGATGTGTGTCAGCCTCATTCCCTCCAGCACCAGTGTGTGTCAGCCTCATTCCTCCCAGGCCAAGTGTGTGTCTTAACCCCATTGCCTAGCCACAGTGTGTGTCTCAACCCATTCCCCAGCCTCAGTGTGTGTCTCAATCTCATTCCCCATCTCATGTCTCAGGCCCAGTGTGTGTCTCAACCCCATTCACCAGCATGTGTTTCATCCCCAGTGTGTGTCAGCCTCACTCTCCCTAGTCCCAGTGTGTGTCTCAACCTCATTCTCCAGCCCATGTCTCAGCCTCAGTGTGTCAATCTCATTCCCTCCAGCCCCATTGTGTGCCTCTACCCATTCACCAGCATATGGTTCAACCCCAGTATGTGTCAGCCTCATTCCCCCTAGACCCAGTGTGTGTCAGCCTCAGTCTTCCAGCCCCAGTGTGTGTCAGGTTCAATCCTCCCTGCCACAGCTTGTCTTAACCCTATTGCCTAGCCACAGTGTGTGTCAGCCTCATTCCATCCAACCCCAGTGTGAGTCGCAACCCCATTCCCCAGCCCAAGTCTCAGCCCCAGTGTGTGTCAGCCTCATTCCCCCTAGTCCCAGTGTGTGTCTCAACCCCATTCCCAAGACCCAGTGTGTTATTCACCAGTGTGTCATACCCAGTGCCTCATTCCCCCCTGCCCCAGTGTGTCAGCCTCTTTCCCTCTAGCCCCAGTGTGTGTCTCAATCCCATTCCCCAGCCCCAGTGTGTGTGTCAGCCTCATTCCCACCAGCCCCAGTCTGTGTATCAATCCCATTCACCAGCCACAATGTGTGTCAGCTTCATTCCCTCCAGTCCCAGTGTGTGTCTCAACCTCATTTCCTCCCCATGTCTCAGCCCCAGTGTGTGTCACCCTCTTTCTCTCCAGCCCCATTGAGTGTCTCAACCCCATTCCCAAGCCCCAGTTTGTGTGGCAGCCTCATTCCCTCCAGCCCCAGTGTGTGTCTAAACCCCATTCTCCAGCCCAGTGTGTGTCATCCTCATTCCCTCCTGCCACAGTGTGTGTCTCAACCCCATTCCCCAGTCCTAGTGTGTGTCACCCTCTTTCCCTCCAGCCCCAGTGTGTGTCTCAACCCCATTCCCCAGCCCCCGTGTGTGTTTCAACCCCGTTCACCAGCATGTGGTTCATCCCCAGTGTTTAAGCCTCATTCCCCCTAGTCCCAGTGTGTGTTTCAACCCCATTCCCCAGACCAAGCGTGTGTCAGCCTCATTCCTTCTAGTCCCAGTGTGTGTCTCAACCCCACTCCCCAGCCACAGTGTTTGTCTGCCTCAATCCCTCCAGCCCCAGTGTGTGTCAACCTCATTCCCTCCTGCACCAGTGTCTGTCTCTACCCGTTCACCAGCAAGTGTTTCAACCCCAGTGTGTATCAACTTCATTCCCCCTAGACCCAGTATGGGTCAAACACATTCCTCCCAGCCCCTGTGTTTTTCTTACTCCAATTGCCTAGCCATAGTGTGTGTCAGCCTCATTCCCCCTAGCCCCAGTGTGTGTCTCATTCCCCAGCCACAGTGTGTGTCAACCTCATATCCCCCAGCCCTGATGTGTGTCAGCCTCATTTCTTCCAGCCCCAGTTTGTGTCAGCCTCATTCTTCCCAGCCCCAGTGTGTGTCTCAACCCCATTCCCCAGCCCATGTCACAGCCCCAGTGTGTCTCAACCTCATTCCTCAGCCCATTTCTCAGCCCCAGAGTGTTTCAGCCTCATTCCCCCTAGTCCTAGTATGTGTCTCAACCCATTCACTAGAATGTGGATCAACACCAGTGTGTGTCAGCCTCATTCCCCCAGCCCCATTGTGTGTCTTCCTCTTTCCCTCCAGCCCCATTGTGTGTCTCAACCCTATTCCCCAGCCCCAGTGTGTGTGTCAGCCTCATTCCCTTCTGTCCCAGTGTGTGTATCAACCCCATTCACCAGCCCCAGTGTGTGTCAGCCTCATACCCTTCAGCCCCAGTGTGTGTCTCAACCCCATTCCCCAGCCCCAGTGTTTGTCTCAACCTCATTCCACAGCCCATGTCTCAGCCGCAGTGTGTGTCTCAACCACATTCACCAGCATGTGGTTCATAACCAGTGTGTGTCAGCCTCATTCCCCCTAGTCCCAGTGTGTGTCTCTACCCATTTACCAACCCCAGAGTGTTTCTCAACTGCATTCCACAGACCCATGTCTCAGTCCCGATGTGTGTCAGCCTCATTCCCTCCAGCACCAGTGTGTGTCAGCCTCATTCCTCCCAGCCCCAGTGTGTGTCTTAACCCCATTGCTCAGCCCCAGTGTCTGTGTGAGCCTCATTCCCTCCAGCCCCACTGTCTTTATCAACTCCATTCTCCAGCCCCAGTGTGTGTCAGCCTCATTCCCTCCAGCCCCAATGTGTGTCTCAACCCCATTCCCCAGCACCAGTGTGTGTCTCAACCCCATACACCAGTATGTGGTTCATCCCCAGTGTGTATCAGTCACATTCCCCCTAGTCCCAGTGTGTGTCTCAACCCCATTCCCCAGACCCAGTGTGTGTCAGTCTCATTCCTTCTAGTCCCAGTGTGTGACTCAACCCCACTCCCCAGCCACAGTGTGTGTCAGCCTCATTCACTCCAGGCCCAGTGTGTGTCTCAAACCATTCACCAGCATGTGGATCAACCTCAGTGTGTGTCAGCCTCAATCCCTCCAGCCCTAGTGTGTGTCAGACTCATTCCCCCAAGCCCCAGTGTGTGTTTCAACTGCATTCTCCAGCCCCAGTGTGTGTGTCAGCCTCATTCCCTCCAGCCCCAGTGTGTGTCTCAACCTCATTCCACAGCCCATGTTTCAGCCTCAGTGTGTGTCAGACTCATTCCCTCAAGCCGCAGTGTGTGTTTCAACTGCATTCTCCAGCCCCAGTGTGTCTGTCAGGCTCATTTCCTCCAGCACCAGTGTGTGTCAGCCCTCATTCCCTCCTGCCCCATTGTGTGTCTGCCTCTTTCCCTCCAGCCCCAGTGTGTGTCTCAACCCCATTCCCCAGCCCCAATGTGTGTGTCAGCCTCATTCCCTCCAGTCCCAGTGTGTGATTCAACCCCATTCCCCAGCCCCAGTGTGTATCTCAACCCCATTCCCCAGCCCCAGTGTGTGTGTCAGCCTCATTCCCTCCAGCCCCAGTGTGTGTCTCAACCTCATTCCACAGCCCTTGTTTCAGCCTCAGTGTGTGTCAACCTCATTCCATCCAGCACCAGTGTGTGTCAGCCCTCATTCCCTCCTGCCCCAGTATGGGTCAGCCTCATTCCTCCCTGCACCAGTGTGTGTCTTAGCCCCATTGCCTATCCATAGTGTGTGTCACCTTCATTCCCTTCAACCCCAGTGTGTGTCTCAACCCCATACCCCAGCCACAGTTTGTGTGTCAGCCTCATTCTCTCCAGCAGTGGTGTCTGTATCAACCCCATTCTCCAGCCCCAGTGTGTGTCAGCCTCATTCCCTCCAGCCCCAGCGTGTGTCTCAACCACATTCCCTAGCCGCAGTTTGTATCTCAACTTCATTACCCAGCCCATGTCCCTACCCCAGTGTGTTACAGCCTTATTCCTTCTAGTCCCAGTGTGTGTCTCAACCCATTCACCAGCATGTGGTTCATCCCCAGTGTATGTCAGCCTCATTCCCCCTAGTCCTAGTGTGTGTGTCTCAACCCCATTCCCCAGACCCTGTGTGTGTGTCAGCCTTTTTCCCCCCAGCCCCAGTGTGTGCCAGCCTTTTCCCCTCCAGCCCCCATGTGTGTCTCAACCCCATTCGCCAGCCCCAGTGTGTGTGACAGCCTCATTCCCTCCAGCCCCAGTGAGTGTATCATCCCCATTCACCAGCCCCAGTGTGTCAGCCTCATTCCCTCATGCCCCAATGTGTGTCTCAACCCCATTCCCCAGCTCCAATTTGTGTCTCAACCTCATTCCCCAGCACATGTCTCTGCTCAAGTGTGTGTCTCAACCCAATTCACCAGCGTGTGGTTCAACCCCAGTGTGTCAGTCTCAATCCCCCCAGCCCTAGCATGTGTCAGCCTCATTCCCTCCAGCCCCCGTGCGTGATTCAACCCCATTCCCCAGCCCCAGTGTGTATCTCTTCCCCATTCCCCAGCCCCAGTGTGTGTGTCAGCCTCATTCCCTCCAGCCCCAGTGTGTGTCTCAACCTCATTCCACAGCCCTTGTTTCAGCCTCAGTGTGTGTCAACCTCATTCCATCCAGCACCAGTGTGTGTCAGCCCTCATTCCCTCCTGCCCCAGTATGGGTCAGCCTCATTCCTCCCTGCCCCAGTGTGTGTCTTAGCCCCATTGCCTATCCATAGTGTGTGTCACCTTCATTCCCTCCAACCCCAGTGTGTGTCTCAACCCCATTCCCCAGCCACAGTTTGTGTGTCAGCCTCATTCTCTCAAGCAGTGTTGTCTGTATCAACCCCATTCTCCAGCCCCAGTGCCGCAGTTTGTATCTCAACTTCATTACCCAGCCCATGTCCCTACCCCAGTGTGTTACAGCCTTATTCCTTCTAGTCCCAGTGTGTGTCTCAACCCATTCACCAGCATATGGTTCATCCCCAGTGTGTGTCAGCCTCATTCCCCCTAGTCCTAGTGTGTGTCTCAACCCCATTCCCCAGACCCTGTGTGTGTGTCAGCCTCTTTCCCCCCAGCCCCAGTGTGTGCCAGCCTATTCCCCTCCAGCCCCCGTGTGTGTCGCAAACCCCATTCGCCAGCACCAGTGCGTGTGTCAGCCTCATTCCCTCCAGCCCCAGTGAGTGTATCAACCCCATTCACCAGCCCCAGAGTGTCAGCCTCATTCCTTCCAGCCCCAATGTGTGTCTCAACCCCATTCCCCTGCTCCAGTTTGTGTCTCAACCTCATTCCCCAGCCCATGTCTCAGCTCCAGTGTGTGTCTCAACCCAATTCACCAGCGTATGGTTCAACCCCAGTGTGTCAGTCTCAATCCCCCCAGCCCTAGCATGTGTCAGCCTCATTCCCTCCAGCCCCCGTGTGTGATTCAACCCCATTCCCCAGCCCCAGTGTGTATCTCAACCCCATTCCCAAGCCCCATTGTGTGTCTGCCTCTTTCCCTCCAGCCCCAGTGTGTGTCTCAACCCCATTCCCCAGCCCCAATGTGTGTGTCAGACTCATTCCCTCCAGTCCCAGTGTGTGTATCAACCCCATTCACCAGCCCCAGTGTGTGTCAGCCTCATACCCTTCAGCCCCAGTGTTTGTCTCAACCCCATTCCACAGCCTTTGTATCAGGCCCAGTGTTTGTCTCAACCACAGTCTCCAGCATGTGGTTCATCCCCATTGTGTGTCAGCCTCATTCCCCCTAGTCCCAGTGTGTGTCTCTACCCATTTACCAACCCCAGAATGTTTCTCAACTGCATTCCACAGACCAATGTCTCAGTCCCGATGTGTGTCAGCCTCATTCCCTCCAGCACCAGTGTGTGTCTGCCTCATTCCTCCCAGGCCAAGTGTGTGTCTTAACCCCATTGCCTAGCCACAGTGTGTGTCTCAACCCATTCCCCAGCCTCAGTGTGTGTCTCAATCTCATTCCCCATCTCATGTCTCAGGCCCAGTGTGTGTCTCAACCCCATTCACCAGCATGTGTTTCATCCCCAGTGTGTGTCAGCCTCACTCTCCCTAGTCCCAGTGTGTGTCTCAACCTCATTCTCCAGCCCATGTCTCAGCCTCAGTGTGTCAATCTCATTCCCTCCAGCCCCATTGTGTGCCTCTACCCATTCACCAGCATATGGTTCAACCCCAGTAAGTGTCAGCCTCATTCCCCCCAGACCCAGTGTGTGTCAGCCTCAATCTTCCAGCCCCAGTGTTTGTCAGGTTCATTCCTCCCTGCCACAGCTTGTCTTAACCCTATTGCCTAACCACAGTGTGTGTCAGCCTCATTCCATCCAACCCCAGTGTGAGTCGCAACCCCATTCCCCAGCCCAAGTCTCAGCCCCAGTGTGTGTCAGCCTCATTCCCCCTAGTCCCAGTGTGTGTCTCAACCCCATTCCCCAGACCCAGTGTGTTATTCACCAGTGTGTCATACCCAGTGCCTCATTCCCCCCTGCCCCAGTGTGTCAGCCTCTTTCCCTCCAGCCCCACTGTGTGTATCAACTCCATTCTCCAGCCCCAGTGTGTGTCAGCCTCATTCCCTCCAGCCCCAATGTGTGTCTCAACCCCATTCCCCAGCACCAGTGTGTGTCTCAACCCCATACACCAGTATGTGGTTCATCCCCAGTGTGTATCAATCACATTCCCCCTAGTCCCAGTGTGTGTCTCAACCCCATTCCCCAGACCCAGTGTGTGTCAGTCTCATTCCTTCTAGTCACAGTGTGTGACTCAACCCCACTCCCCAGCCACAATGTGTGTCAGCCTCATTCCCTCCAGGCCCAGTGTGTGTCTCAAACCATTCACCAGCATGTGGATCAACCTCAGTGTGTGTCAGCCTCAATCCCTCCAGCCCTAGTGTGTGTCAGACTCATTCCCCCAAGCCCCAGTGTGTGTTTCAACTGCATTCTCCAGCCCCAGTGTGTGTGTCAGCCTCATTCCCTCCAGCCCCAGTGTGTGTCTCAACTTCATTCCACAGCCCATGTTTCAGCCTCAGTGTGTGTCAGACTCATTCCCCCAAGCCGCAGTGTGTGTTTCAACTGCATTCTCCAGCCCCAGTGTGTCTGTCAGGCTCATTTCCTCCAGCACCAGTGTGTGTCAGCCCTCATTCCCTCCTGCCCCATTGTGTGTCTGCCTCTTTCCCTCCAGCCCCAGTGTGTGTCTCAACCCCATTCCCCAGCCCCAATGTGTGTGTCAGCCTCATTCCCTCCAGTCCCAGTGTGTGATTCAACCCCATTCCCCAGCCCCAGTGTGTATCTCAACCCCATTCCCCAGCCCCAGTGTGTGTGTCAGCCTCATTCCCTCCAGCCCCAGTGTGTGTCTCAACCTCATTCCACAGCCCTTGTTTCAGCCTCAGTGTGTGTCAACCTCATTCCATCCAGCACCAGTGTGTGTCAGCCCTCATTCCCTCCTGCCCCAGTATGGGTCAGCCTCATTCCTCCCTGCCCCAGTGTGTGTCTTAGCCCCATTGCCTATCCATAGTGTGTGTCACCTTCATTCCCTCCAACCCCAGTGTGTGTCTCAACCCCATTCCCCAGCCACAGTTTGTGTGTCAGCCTCATTCTCTCCAGCAGTGTTGTCTGTATCAACCCCATTCTCCAGCCCCAGTGTGTGTCAGCCTCATTCCCTCCAGCCCCAGTGTGTGTCTCAACCACATTCCCTAGCCACAGTTTGTATCTCAACTTCATTACCCAGCCCATGTCCCTACCCCAGTGTGTTACAGCCTTATTCCTTCTAGTCCCAGTGTGTGTCTCAACCCATTCACCAGCATGTGGTTCATCCCCAGTGTGTGTCAGCCTCATTCCCCCTAGTCCTAGTGTGTGTGTCTCAACCCCATTCCCCAGACCCTGTGTGTGTGTCAGCCTCTTTCCCCCAGCCCCAGTGTGTGCCAGCCTTTTCCCCTCCAGCCCCCGTGTGTGTCTCAACCCCATTCGCCAGCCCCAGTGTGTGTGACAGCCTCATTCCCTCCAGCCCCAGTGAGTGTATCATCCCCATTCACCAGCCCCAGTGTGTCAGCCTCATTCCCTCATGCCCCAATGTGTGTCTCAACCCCATTCCCCAGCTCCAGTTTGTGTCTCAACCTCATTCCCCAGCACATGTCTCTGCTCCAGTGTGTGTCTCAACCCAATTCACCAGCGTGTGGTTCAACCCCAGTGTGTCAGTCTCAATCCCCCCAGCCCTAGCATGTGTCAGCCTCATTCCCTCCAGCCCCCGTGCGTGATTCAACCCCATTCCCCAGCCCCAGTGTGTATCTCTTCCCCATTCCCCAGCCCCAGTGTGTGTGTCAGCCTCATTCCCTCCAGCCCCAGTGTGTGTCTCAACCTCATTCCACAGCCCTTGTTTCAGCCTCAGTGTGTGTCAACCTCATTCCATCCAGCACCAGTGTGTGTCAGCCCTCATTCCCTCCTGCCCCAGTATGGGTCAGCCTCATTCCTCCCTGCCCCAGTGTGTGTCTCAATCCCATTCCCCAGCCCCAGTGTGTGTGTCAGCCTCATTCCCACCAGCCCCAGTCTGTGTATCAATCCCATTCACCAGCCACAATGTGTGTCAGCTTCATTCCCTCCAGTCCCAGTGTGTGTCTCAACCTCATTCCCTCCCCATGTCTCAGCCCCAGTGTGTGTCACCCTCTTTCTCTCCAGCCCCATTGTGTGTCTCAACCCCATTCCCAAGCCCCAGTTTGTGTGGCAGCCTCATTCCCTCCAGCCCCAGTGTGTGTCTAAACCCCATTCTCCAGCCCAGTGTGTGTCATCCTCATTCCCTCCAGCCACAGTGTGTGTCTCAACCCGATTCCCCAGTCCTAGTGTGTGTCACCCTCTTTCCCTCCAGCCCCAGTGTGTGTCTCAACCCCATTCCCCAGCCCCCGTGTGTGTTTCAACCCCTTTCACCAGCATGTGGTTCATCCCCAGTGTTTAAGCCTCATTCCCCCTAGTCCCAGTGTGTGTTTCAACCCCATTCCCCAGACCAAGCGTGTGTCAGCCTCATTCCTTCTAGTCCCAGTGTGTGTCTCAACCCCACTCCCCAGCCACAGTGTGTGTCTGCCTCAATCGCTCCAGCCCCAGTGTGTGTCAACCTCATTCCCTCCTGCACCAGTGTCTGTCTCTACCCGTTCACCAGCAAGTGTTTCAACCCCAGTGTGTATCAACTTCATTCCCCCTAGACCCAGTATGGGTCAGACACATTCCTCCCAGCCCCTGTGTTTTTCTTACTCCAATTGCCTAGCCATAGTGTGTGTCAGCCTCATTCCCCCTAGCCCCAGTGTGTGTCTCATTCCCCAGCCACAGTGTGTGTCAACCTCATATCCCCCAGCCCTGATGTGTGTCAGCCTCATTTCTTCCAGCCCCAGTTTGTGTCAGCCTCATTCTTCCCAGCCCCAGTGTGTGTCTTAACCCCATTCCCTAGCCACAGTGTGTGTCAGCCTCACTCCCTCCAACCCCAGTGTGTGTCTCAACCCCATTCCCCAGCCCATGTCACAGCCCCAGTGTGTCTCAACCTCATTCCTCAGCCCATTTCTCAGCCCCAGAGTGTTTCAGCCTCATTCCCCCTAGTCCTAGTAAGTGTCTCAACCCATTCACTAGAATGTGGATCAACCCCAGTGTGTGTCAGCCTCATTCCCCCAGCCCCATTGTGTGTCTTCCTCTTTCCCTCCAGCCCCATTGTGTGTCTCAACCCTATTCCCCAGCCCCAGTGTGTGTGTCAGCCTCATTCCCTTCTGTCCCAGTGTGTGTATCAACCCCATTCCCCAGCCCCAGTGTTTGTCTCAACCTCATTCCACAGCCCATGTCTCAGCCGCAGTGTGTGTCTCAACCACATTCACCAGCATGTGGTTCATCCCCAGTGTGTGTCAGCCTCATTCCCCCTAGTCCCAGTGTGTGTCTCTACCCATTTACCAACCCCAGAGTGTTTCTCAACTGCATTCCACAGACCCATGTCTCAGTCCCGATGTGTGTCAGCCTCATTCCCTCCAGCACCAGTGTGTGTCAGCCTCATTCCTCCCAGCCCCAGTGTGTGTCTTAACCCCATTGCTCAGCCCCAGTGTCTGTGTGAGCCTCATTCCCTCCAGCCCCACTGTGTTTATCAACTCCATTCTCCAGCCCCAGTGTGTGTCAGCCTCATTCCCTCCAGCCCCAATGTGTGTCTCAACCCCATTCCCCAGCACCAGTGTGTGTCTCAACCCCATACACCAGTATGTGGTTCATCCCCAGTGTGTATCAGTCACATTCCCCCTAGTCCCAGTGTGTGTCTCAACCCCATTCCCCAGACCCAGTGTATGTCAGTCTCATTCCTTCTAGTCCCAGTGTGTGACTCAACCCCACTCCCCAGCCACAGTGTGTGTCAGCCTCATTCCCTCCAGGCCCAGTGTGTGTCTCAAACCATTCACCAGCATGTGGATCAACCTCAGTGTGTGTCAGCCTCAATCCCTCCAGCCCTAGTGTGTGTCAGACTCATTCCCCCAAGCCCCAGTGTGTGTTTCAACTGCATTCTCCAGCCCCAGTGTGTGTGTCAGCCTCATTCCCTCCAGCCCCAGTTTGTGTCTCAACCTCATTCCACAGCCCATGTTTCAGCCTCAGTGTGTGTCAGACTCATTCCCCCAAGCCGCAGTGTGTGTTTCAACTGCATTCTCCAGCCCCATTGTGTCTGTCAGGCTCATTTCCTCCAGCACCAGTGTGTGTCAGCCCTCATTCCCTCCTGCCCCATTGTGTGTCTGCCTCTTTCCCTCCAGCCCCAGTGTGTGTCTCAACCCCATTCCCCAGCCCCAATGTGTATGTCAGCCTCATTCCCTCCAGTCCCAGTGTGTGATTCAACCCCATTCCCCAGCCCCAGTGTGTGTGTCAGCCTCATTCCCTCCAGCCACAGTGTGTGTCTCAACCTCATTCCACAGCCCTTGTTTCAGCCTCAGTGTGTGTCAACCTCATTCCATCCAGCACCAGTGTGTGTCAGCCCTCATTCCCTCCTGCCCCAGTATGGGTCAGCCTCATTCCTCCCTGCCCCAGTGTGTGTCTTAGCCCCATTGCCTATCCATAGTGTGTGTCACCTTCATTCCCTCCAACCCCAGTGTGTGTCTCAACCCCATACCCCAGCCACAGTTTGTGTGTCAGCCTCATTCTCTCCAGCAGTGGTGTCTGTATCAACCCCATTCTCCAGCCCCAGTGTGTGTCAGCCTCATTCCCTCCAGCCCCAGCGTGTGTCTCAACCACATTCCCTAGCCGCAGTTTGTATCTCAACTTCATTACCCAGCCCATGTCCCTACCCCAGTGTGTTACAGCCTTATTCCTTCTAGTCCCAGTGTGTGTCTCAACCCATTCACGAGCATGTGGTTCATCCCCAGTGTGTGTCAGCCTCATTCCCCCTAGTCCTAGTGTGTGTCTCAACCCCATTCCCCAGACCTGTGTGTGTGTCAGCCTCTTTCCCCCCAGCCCCAGTGTGTGCCAGCCTTTTCCCATCCAGCCCCCGTGTGTGTCTCAACCCCATTCGCCAGCCCCAGTGTGTGTGACAGCCTCATTCCCTCCAGCCCCAGTGAGTGTATCATCCCCATTCACCAGCCCCAGTGTGTCAGCCTCATTCCCTCATGCCCCAATGTGTGTCTCAACCCCATTCCCCATCTCCAGTTTGTGTCTCAACCTCATTCCCCAGCACATGTCTCTGCTCCAGTGTGTGTCTCAACCCAATTCACCAGCGTGTGGTTCAACCCCAGTGTGTCAGTCTCAATCCCCCCAGCCCTAGCATGTGTCAGCCTCATTCCCTCCAGCCCCCGTGTGTGATTCAACCCCATTCCCCAGCCCCAGTGTGTATCTCTTCCCCATTCCCCAGCCCCAGTGTGTGTGTCAGCCTCATTCCCTCCAGCCCCAGTGTGTGTCTCAACCTCATTCCACAGCCCTTGTTTCAGCCTCAGTGTGTGTCAACCTCATTCCATCCAGCACCAGTGTGTGTCAGCCCTCATTCCCTCCTGCCCCAGTATGGGTCAGCCTCATTCCTCCCTGGCCCAGTGTTTGTCTTAGCCCCATTGCCTATCCATAGTGTGTGTCACCTTCATTCCCTCCAACCCCAGTGTGTGTCTCAACCCCATTCCCCAGCCACAGTTTGTGTGTCAGCCTCATTCTCTCCAGCAGTGTTGTCTGTATCAACCCCATTCTCCAGCCCCAGTGTGTGTCAGCCTCATTCCCTCCAGCCCCAGCGTGTGTCTCAACCACATTCCCTAGCCGCAGTTTGTATCTCAACTTCATTACCCAGCCCATGTCCCTACCCCAGTGTGTTACAGCCTTATTCCTTCTAGTCCCAGTGTGTGTCTCAACCCATTCACCAGCATATGGTTCATCCCCAGTGTGTGTCAGCCTCATTCCCCCTAGTCCTAGTGTGTGTCTCAACCCCATTCCCCAGACCCTGTGTGTGTGTCAGCCTCTTTCCCCCCAGCCCCAGTGTGTGCCAGCCTATTCCCCTCCAGCCCCCGTGTGTGTCGCAAACCCCATTCGCCAGCCCCAGTGTGTGTGTCAGCCTCATTCCCTCCAGCCCCAGTGAGTGTATCAACCCCATTCACCAGCCCCAGAGTGTCAGCCTTATTCCTTCCAGCCCCAATGTGTGTCTCAACCCCATTCCCCTGCTCCAGTTTGTGTCTCAACCTCATTCCCCAGCCCATGTCTCAGCTCCAGTGTGTGTCTCAACCCAATTCACCAGCGTATGGTTCAACCCCAGTGTGTCAGTCTCAATCCCCCCAGCCCTAGCATGTGTCAGCCTCATTCCCTCCAGCCCCCGTGCGTGATTCAACCCCATTCCCCAGCCCCAGTGTGTATATCTTCCCCATTCCCCAGCCCCAGTGTGTGTGTCAGCCTCATTCCCTACAGCCCCAGTGTGTGTCTCAACCTCATTCCACAGCCCTTGTTTCAGCCTCAGTGTGTGTCAACCTCATTCCATCCAGCACCAGTGTGTGTCAGCCCTCATTCCCTCCTGCCCCAGTATGGGTCAGCCTCATTCCTCCCTGCCCCAGTGTGTGTCTTAGCCCCATTGCTTATCCATAGTGTGTGTCACCTTCATTCCCTCCAACCCCAGTGTGTGTCTCAACCCCATTCCCCAGCCACAGTTTGTGTGTCAGCCTCATTCTCTCCAGCAGTGTTGTCTGTATCAACCCCATTCTCCAGCCCCAGTGTGTGTCAGCCTCATTCCCTCCAGCCCCAGCGCGTGTCTCAACCACATTCCCTAGCCGCAGTTTGTATCTCAACTTCATTACCCAGCCCATGTCCCTACCCCAGTGTGTTACAGCCTTATTCCTTCTAGTCCCAGTGTGTGTCTCAACCCATTCACCAGCATATGGTTCATCCCCAGTGTGTGTCAGCCTCATTCCCCCTAGTCCTAGTGTGTGTCTCAACCCCATTCCCCAGACCCTGTGTGTGTGTCAGCCTCTTTCCCCCCAGCCCCAGTGTGTGCCAGCCTATTCCCCTCCAGCCCCTGTGTGTGTCGCAAACCCCATTCGCCAGCCCCAGTGTGTGTGTCAGCCTCATTCCCTCCAGCCCCAGTGAGTGTATCAACCCCATTCACCAGCCCCAGAGTGTCAGCCTCATTCCTTCCAGCCCCAATGTGTGTCTCAACCCCATTCCCCTGCTCCAGTTTGTGTCTCAACCTCATTCCCCAGCCCATGTCTCAGCTCCAGTGTGTGTCTCAACCCAATTCACCAGTGTATGGTTCAACCCCAGTGTGTCAGTCTCAATCCCCCCAGCCCTAGCATGTGTCAGCCTCATTCCCTCCAGCCCCCGTGTGTGATTCATCCCCATTCCCCAGCCCCAGTGTGTATCTCAACCCCATTCCCCAGCCCCAGTGTGTGTGTCAGCCTCATTCCCTCCAGCCCCAGTGTGTGTCTCAACCCCATTCCCCAGCCCCTTTGTGTGTCATCCTCATTCACCCTAGTCCCAGTGTGTGTCTCAACCCATTCAGCAGAATGTGGATCAACCCCAGTGTGTGTCAGCCTCATTCCCCCCAGCCCCATTGTGTGTCTGCCTCTTTCCCTCCAGCCCCAGTGTGTGTCTCAACCCCATTCCCCAGCCCCAATGTGTGTGTCAGCCTCATTCCCTCCAGTCCCAGTGTGTGTATCAACCCCATTCACCAGCCCCAGTGTGTGTCAGCCTCATACCCTTCAGCCCCTGTGTGTGTCTCAACCCCATTCCACAGCCCTTGTCTCAGGCCCAGTGTTTGTCTCAACCACAGTCTCCAGCTTGTGGTTCATCCCCATTGTGTGTCAGCCTCATTCCCCCTAGTCCCAGTGTGTGTCTCTACCCATTTACCAACCCCAGAGTGTTTCTCAACTGCATTCCACAGACCAATGTCTCAGTCCCGATGTGTGTCAGCCTCATTCCCTCCAGCACCAGTTTGTGTCAGCCTCATTCCTCCCAGGCCAAGTGTGTGTCTTAACCCCATTGCCTAGCCACAGTGTGTGTCTCAACCCATTCCCCAGCCTCAGTGTGTGTCTCAATCTCATTCCCCATCTCATGTCTCAGGCCCAGTGTGTGTCTCAACCCCATTCACCAGCATGTGTTTCATCCCCAGTGTGTGTCAGCCTCACTCTCCCTAGTCCCAGTGTGTGTCTCAACCTCATTCTCCAGCCCATGTCTCAGCCTCAGTGTGTCAATATCATTCCCTCCAGCCCCATTGTGTGCCTCTACCCATTCACCAGCATATGGTTCAACCCCAGTATGTGTCAGCCTCATTCCCCCCAGACCCAGTGTGTGTCAGCCTCAATCTTCCAGCCCCAGTGTGTGTCAGGTTCATTCCTCCCTGCCACAGCTTGTCTTAACCCTATTGCCTAGCCACAGTGTGTGTCAGCCTCATTCCATCCAACCCCAGTGTGAGTCGCAACCCCATTCCCCAGCCCAAGTTTCAGCCCCAGTGTGTGTCAGCCTCATTCCCCCTAGTCCCAGTGTGTGTCTCAACCCCATTCCCCAGACCCAGTGTGTTATTCACCAGTGTGTCATACCCAGTGCCTCATTCCCCCCTGCCCCAGTGTGTCAGCCTCTTTCCCTCCAGCCCCAGTGTGTGTCTCAATCCCATTCCCCAGCCCCAGTGTGTGTGTCAGCCTCATTCCCACCAGCCCCAGTCTGTGTATCAATCCCATTCACCAGCCACAATGTGTGTCAGCTTCATTCCCTCCAGTCCCAGTGTGTGTCTCAACCTCACTCCCTCCCCATGTCTCAGCCCCAGTGTGTGTCACCCTCTTTCTCTCCAGCCCCATTGTGTGTCTCAACCCCATTCCCAAGCCCCAGTTTGTGTGGCAGCCTCATTCCCTCCAGCCCCAGTGTGTGTCTAAACCCCATTCTCCAGCCCAGTGTGTGTCATCCTCATTCCCTCCAGCCACAGTGTGTGTCTCAACCCCATTCCCCAGTCCTAGTGTGTGTCACCCTCTTTCCCTCCAGCCCCAGTCTGTGTCTCAACCCCATTCCCCAGCCCCTGTGTGTGTTTCAACCCCATTCACCAGCATGTGGTTCATCCCCAGTGTTTAAGCCTCATTCCCCCTAGTCCCAGTGTGTGTTTCAACCCCATTCCCCAGACCAAGCGTGTGTCAGCCTCATTCCTTCTAGTCCCAGTGTGTGTCTCAACCCCACTCCCCAGCCACAGTGTGTGTCTGCCTCAATCCCTCCAGCCCCAGTGTGTGTCAACCTCATTCCCTCCTGCACCAGTGTCTGTCTCTACCCGTTCACCAGCAAGTGTTTCAACCCCAGTGTGTATCAACTTCATTCCCCCTAGACCCAGTATGGGTCAGACACATTCCTCCCAGCCCCTGTGTTTTTCTTACTCCAATTGCCTAGCCATAGTGTGTGTCAGCCTCATTCCCCCTAGCCCCAGTGTGTGTCTCATTCCCCAGCCACAGTGTGTGTCAACCTCATATCCCCCAGCCCTGATGTGTGTCAGCCTCATTTCTTCCAGCCCCAGTTTGTGTCAGCCTCATTCTTCCCAGCCCCAGTGTGTGTCTTAACCCCATTCCCTAGCCACAGTGTGTGTCAGCCTCACTCCCTCCAACCCCAGTGTGTGTCTCAACCCCATTCCCCAGCCCATGTCACAGCCCCAGTGTGTCTCAACCTCATTCCTCAGCCCATTTCTCAGCCCCAGAGTGTTTCAGCCTCATTCCCCCTAGTCCAAGTATGTGTCTCAACCCATTCACTAGAATGTGGATCAACCCCAGTGTGTGTCAGCCTCATTCCCCCAGCCCCATTGTGTGTCTGCCTCTTTCCCTCCAGCCCCATTGTGTGTTTCAACCCTATTCCCCAGCCCCAGTGTGTGTGTCAGCCTCATTCCCTTCTGTCCCAGTGTGTGTATCAACCCCATTCACCAGCCCCAGTGTGTGTCAGCCTCATACCCTTCAGCCCCAGTGTGTGTCTCAACCCCATTCCCCAGCCCCAGTGTTTGTCTCAACCTCATTCCACAGCCCATGTCTCAGCCGCAGTGTGTGTCTCAACCACATTCACCAGCATGTGGTTCATCCCCAGTGTGTGTCAGCCTCATTCCCCCTAGTCCCAGTGTGTCTCTACCCATATACCAACCCCAGAGTGTTTCTCAACTGCATTCCACAGACCCATGTCTCAGTCCCGATGTGTGTCAGCCTCATTCCCTCCAGCACCAGTGTGTGTCAGCCTCATTCCTCCCAGCCCCAGTGTGTGTCTTAACCCCATTGCTCAGCCCCAGTGTCTGTGTGAGCCTCATTCCCTCCAGCCCCACTGTGTTTATCAACTCCATTCTCCAGCCCCAGTGTGTGTCAGCCTCATTCCCTCCAGCCCCAATGTGTGTCTCAACCCCATTCCCCAGCACCAGTGTGTGTCTCAACCCCATACACCAGTATGTGGTTCATCCCCAGTGTGTATCAGTCACATTCCCCCTAGTCCCAGTGTGTGTCTCAACCCCATTCCCCAGACCCAGTGTGTGTCAGTCTCATTCCTTCTAGTCCCAGTGTGTGACTCAACCCCACTCCCCAGCCACAATGTGTGTCAGCCTCATTCCCTCCAGGCCCAGTGTGTGTCTCAAACCATTCACCAGCATGTGGATCAACCTCAGTGTGTGTCAGCCTCAATCCCTCCAGCCCTAGTGTGTGTCAGACTCATTCCCCCAAGCCCCAGTGTGTGTTTCAACTGCATTCTCCAGCCCCAGTGTGTGTGTCAGCCTCATTCCCTCCAGCCCCAGTGTGTGTCTCAACCTCATTCCACAGCCCATGTTTCAGCCTCAGTGTGTGTCAGACTCATTCCAACAAGCCGCAGTGTGTGTTTCAACTGCATTCTCCAGCCCCAGTGTGTCTGTCAGGCTCATTTCCTCCAGCACCAGTGTGTGTCAGCCCTCATTCCCTCCTGCCCCATTGTGTGTCTGCCTCTTTCCCTCCAGCCCCAGTGTGTGTCTCAACCCCATTCCCCAGCCCCAATGTGTGTGTCAGCCTCATTCCCTCCAGTCCCAGTGTGTGATTCAACCCCATTCCCCAGCCCCAGTGTGTATCTCAACCCCATTCCCCAGCCCCAGTGTGTGTGTCAGCCTCATTCCCTCCAGCCCCAGTGTGTGTCTCAACCTCATTCCACAGCCCTTGTTTCAGCCTCAGTGTGTGTCAACCTCATTCCATCCAGCACCAGTGTGTGTCAGCCCTCATTCCCTCCTGCCCCAGTATGGGTCAGCCTCATTCCTCCCTGCCCCAGTGTGTGTCTTAGCCCCATTGCCTATCCATAGTGTGTGTCACCTTCATTCCCTCCAACCCCAGTGTGTGTCTCAACCCCATTCCCCAGCCACAGTTTGTGTGTCAGCCTCATTCTCTCCAGCAGTGGTGTCTGTATCAACCCCATTCTCCAGCCCCAGTGTGTGTCAGCCTCATTCCCTCCAGCCCCAGTGTGTGTCTCAACCACATTCCCTAGCCGCAGTTTGTATCTCAACTTCATTACCCAGCCCATGTCCCTACCCCAGTGTGTTACAGCCTTATTCCTTCTAGTCCCAGTGTGTGTCTCAACCCATTCACCAGCATGTGGTTCATCCCCAGTGTGTGTCAGCCTCATTCCCCCTAGTCCTAGTGTGTGTGTCTCAACCCCATTCCCCAGACCCTGTGTGTGTGTCAGCCTCTTTCCCCCCAGCCCCAGTGTGTGCCAGCCTTTTCCCCTCCAGCCCCCGTGTGTGTCTCAACCCCATTCGCCAGCCCCAGTGTGTGTGACAGCCTCATTCCCTCCAGCCCCAGTGAGTGTATCATCCCCATTCACCAGCCCCAGTGTGTCAGCCTCATTCCCTCATGCCCCAATGTGTGTCTCAACCCCATTCCCCAGCTCCAGTTTGTGTCTCAACCTCATTCCCCAGCACATGTCTCTGCTCCAGTGTGTGTCTCAACCCAATTCACCAGCGTGTGGTTCAACCCCAGTGTGTCAGTCTCAATCCCCCCAGCCCTAGCATGTGTCAGCCTCATTCCCTCCAGCCCCCGTGCGTGATTCAACCCCATTCCCCAGCCCCAGTGTGTATCTCTTCCCCATTCCCAGCCCCAGTGTGTGTGTCAGCCTCATTCCCTCCAGCCCCAGTGTGTGTCAGCCTATTCCCCTCCAGCCCCCGTGTGTGTCGCAAACCCCATTCGCCAGCCCCAGTGTGTGTGTCAGCCTCATTCCCTCCAGCCCCAGTGAGTGTATCAACCCCATTCACCAGCCCCAGAGTTCAGCCTCATTCCTTCCAGCCCCAATGTGTGTCTCAACCCCATTCACCTGCTCCAGTTTGTGTCTCAACCTCATTCCCCAGCCCATGTCTCAGCTCCAGTGTGTGTCTCAACCCAATTCACCAGCATATGGTTCAACCCCAGTGTGTCAGTCTCAATCCCCCCAGCCCTAGCATGTGTCAGCCTCATTCCCTCCAGCCCCCGTGTGTGATTCAACCCCATTCCCCAGCCCCAGTGTGTATCTCAACCCCATTCCCCAGCCCCAGTGTGTGTGTCAGCCTCATTCCCTCCAGCCCTAGTGTGTGTCTCAACCCCATTCCCCAGCCCCTTTGTGTGTCATCCTCATTCTCCCTAGTCCCAGTGTGTGTCTCAACCCATTCAGCAGAATGTGGATCAACCCCAGTGTGTGTCAGCCTCATTCCCCCCAGCCCCATTGTGTGTCTGCCTCTTTCCCTCCATCCCCAGTGTGTGTCTCAACCCCATTGCCCAGCCCCAATGTGTGTGTCAGCCTCATTCCCTCCAGTCCCAGTGTGTGTATCAACCCCATTCACCAGCCCCAGTGTGTGTCAGCCTCATACCCTTCAGCCCCAGTGTGTGTCTCAACCCCATTCCACAGCCCTTGTCTCAGGCCCAGTGTTTGTCTCAACCACAGTCACCAGCATGTGGTTCATCCCCATTGTGTGTCAGCCTCATTCCCCCTAGTCCCAGTGTGTGTCTCTACCCATTTACCAACCCCAGAGTGTTTCTCAACTGCATTCCACAAACCAATGTCTCAGTCCCGATGTGTGTCAACCTCATTCCCTCCAGCACCAGTGTGTGTCAGCCTCATTCCTCCCAGGCCAAGTGTGTGTCTTAACCCCATTGCCTAGCCACAGTGTGTGTCTCAACCCATTCCCCAGCCTCAGTGTGTGTCTCAATCTCATTCCCCATCTCATGTCTCAGGCCCAGTGTGTGTCTCAACCCCATTCACCAGCATGTGTTTCATCCCCAGTGTGTGTCAGCCTCACTCTCCCTAGTCCCAGTGTGTGTCTCAACCTCATTCTCCAGCCCATGTCTCAGCCTCAGTGTGTCAATCTCATTCCCTCCAGCCCCATTGTGTGCCTCTACCCATTCACTAGCATATGGTTCAACCCCAGTATGTGTCAGCCTCATTCCCCACAGATCCAGTGTGTGTCAGCCTCAATCTTCCAGCCCCAGTGTGTGTCAGGTTCATTCCTCCCTGCCACAGCTTGTCTTAACCCTATTGCCTAGCCACAGTGTGTGTCAGCCTCATTCCATCCAACCCCAGTGTGAGTCGCAACCCCATTCCCCAGCCCAAGTCTCAGCCCCAGTGTGTGTCAGCCTCATTCCCCCTAGTCCCAGTGTGTGTCTCAACCCCATTCCCCAGACCCAGTGTGTTATTCACCAGTGTGTCATACCCAGTGCCTCATTCCCCCCTGCCCCAGTGTGTCAGCCTCTTTCCCTCCAGCCCCAGTGTGTGTCTCAATCCCATTCCCCAGCCCCAGTGTGTGTGTCAGCCTCATTCCCACCAGCCCCAGTCTGTGTATCAATCCCATTCACCAGCCACAATGTGTGTCAGCTTCATTCCCTCCTGTCCCAGTGTGTGTCTCAACCTCATTCCCTCCCCATGTCTCAGCCCCAGTGTGTGTCACCCTCTTTCTCTAGAGCCCCATTGTGTGTCTCAACCCCATTCCCAAGCCCCAGTTTGTGTGGCAGCCTCATTCCCTCCAGCCCCAGTGTGTGTCTAAACCCCATTCTCCAGCCCAGTGTGTGTCATCCTCATTCCCTCCAGCCACAGTGTGTGTCTCAACCCCATTCCCCAGTCCTAGTGTGTGTCACCCTCTTTCCCTCCAGCCCCAGTGTGTGTCTCAACCCCATTCCCCAGCCCCCGTGTGTGTTTCAACCCCATTCACCAGCATGTGGTTCATCCCCAGTGTTTAAGCCTCATTCCCCCTAGTCCCAGTGTGTGTTTCAACCCCATTCCCCAGACCAAGCGTGTGTCAGCCTCATTCCTTCTAGTCCCAGTGTGTGTCTCAACCCCACTCCCCAGCCACAGTGTGTGTCTGCCTCAATCCCTCCAGCCCCAGTGTGTGTCAACCTCATTCCCTCCTGCACCAGTGTCTGTCTCTACCCGTTCACCAGCAAGTGTTTCAACCCCAGTGTGTATCAACTTCATTCCCCCTAGACCCAGTATGGGTCAGACACATTCCTCCCAGCCCCTGTGTTTTTCTTACTCCAATTGCCTAGCCATAGTGTGTGTCAGCCTCATTCCCCCTAGCCCCAGTGTGTGTCTCATTCCCCAGCCACAGTGTGTGTCAACCTCATATCCCCCAGCCCTGATGTGTGTCAGCCTCAATTCTTCCAGCCCCAGTTTGTGTCAGCCTCATTCTTCCCAGCCCCAGTGTGTGTCTTAACCCCATTCCCTAGCCACAGTGTGTGTCAGCCTCACTCCCTCCAACCACAGTGTGTGTCTCAACCCCATTCCCCAGCCCATGTCACAGCCCCAGTGTGTCTCAACCTCATTCCTCAGCCCATTTCTCAGCCCCAGAGTGTTTCAGCCTCATTCCCCCTAGTCCTAGTATGTGTCTCAACCCATTCACTAGAATGTGGATCAACCCCAGTGTGTGTCAGCCTCATTCCCCCAGCCCCATTGTGTGTCTGCCTCTTTCCCTCCAGCCCCATTGTGTGTCTCAACCCTATTCCCCAGCCCCAGTGTGTGTGTCAGCCTCATTCCCTTCTGTCCCAGTGTGTCTATCAACCCCATTCACCAGCCCCAGTGTGTGTCAGCCTCATACCCTTCAGCCCCAGTGTGTGTCTCAACCCCATTCCCCAGCCCCAGTGTTTGTCTCAACCTCATTCCACAGCCCATGTCTCTGCCGCAGTGTGTGTCTCAACCACATTCACCAGCATGTGGTTCATCCCCAGTGTGTGTCAGCCTCATTCCCCCTAGTCCCAGTGTGTGTCTCTACCCATTTACCAACCCCAGAGTGTTTCTCAACTGCATTCCACAGACCCATGTCTCAGTCCCGATGTGTGTCAGCCTCATTCCCTCCAGCACCAGTGTGTGTCAGCCTCATTCCTCCCAGCCCCAGTGTGTGTCTTAACCCCATTGCTCAGCCCCAGTGTCTGTGTGAGCCTCATTCCCTCCAGCCCCACTGTGTGTATCAACTCCATTCTCCAGCCCCAGTGTGTGTCAGCCTCATTCCCTCCAGCCCCAATGTGTGTCTCAACCCCATTCCCCAGCACCAGTGTGTGTCTCAACCCCATACACCAGTATGTGGTTCATCCCCAGTGTGTATCAGTCACATTCCCCCTAGTCCCAGTGTGTGTCTCAACCCCATTCCCCAGACCCAGTGTGTGTCAGTCTCATTCCTTCTTGTCCAAGTGTGTGACTCAACCCCACTCCCCAGCCACAGTGTGTGTCAGCCTCATTCCCTACAGGCCCAGTGTGTGTCTCAAATCATTCACCAGCATGTGGATCAACCTCAGTGTGTGTCAGCCTCAATCCCTCCAGCCCTAGTGTGTGTCAGACTCATTCCCCCAAGCCCCAGTGTGTGTTTCAACTGCATTCTCCAGCCCCAGTGTGTGTGTCAGCCTCATTCCCTCCAGCCCCAGTGTGTGTCTCAACCTCATTCCACAGCCCATGTTTCAGCCTCAGTGTGTGTCAGACTCATTCCCCCAAGCCGCAGTGTGTGTTTCAACTGCATTCTCCAGCCCCAGTGTGTCTGTCAGGCTCATTTCCTCCAGCACCAGTGTGTGTCAGCCCTCATTCCCTCCTGCCCCAGTATGGGTCAGCCTCATTCCTCTCTGCCCCAGTGTGTGTCTTAGCCCATTGCCTATCCATAGTGTGTGTCACCTTCATTCCCTGTAACCCCAGTGTGTGTCTCAACCCCATTCCCCAGCCCCAGTTTGTGTGTCAGCCTCATTCTCTCCAGCCGCAGTGTGTGCATCAACCCCATTATCCTGCCCCAGTGTGTGGCAGCCTCATTCCCTCCAGCCCCAGTGTGTGTCTCAACCACATTTCCCAGACCCAGTTTGTATCTCAACTTCATTACCTGGCCCATGTCCCAACCCCAGTGTGTGTCTGCCTTATTCCTTCTAGTCCCAGTGTGTGTCTCAAATCATTCACCAGCATGTGCTTCATCCCCAGTGTGTGTCAACCCCATTCCCCAGACCCAGTGTGTGTCAGCCTCATTCCCTCCAGCACCAGTGTGTGTCAGCCTCATTCCTACCAGCCCCGATGTCTGTCTCTACCCATTCACAGACAAGTGTTTCAACTCCAGTGTGTATCAACTTCATTCCCCCTAGCCCCAGTGTGTGTGTCATTCCCCAGCCACAGTGTGTGTCAACCTCTATCCCCCCTGCCCCAATGTGTGTCAGCCTCTTCCCCTTCAGCCCCAGTGTGTGTCTCAACCCCAGTGTGTGTCAACCCAATTCACCAGCGTGTGGTTCAACCCCAGTGTGTCAGTCTCATTCCCCCTAGTCCCAGTGTGTGTCTCTACCCATTTACCAACATCAGAGTGTTTCTCAACTGCATTCCACAGACCCATGTCTCAGTCCCGATGTGTGTCAGCCTCATTCCCTCCAGCACCAGTGTGTGTCAGCCTCATTCCTCCCAGCCCCAGTGTGTGTCTTAACCCCATTGCTCAGCCCCAGTGTCTGTGTGAGCCTCATTCCCTCCAGCCCCACTGTGTGTATCAACTCCATTCTCCAGCCCCAGTGTGTGTCAGCCTCATTCCCTCCAGCCCCAATGTGTGTCTCAACCCCATTCCCCAGCACCAGTGTGTGTCTCAACCCCATACACCAGTATGTGGTTCATCCCCAGTGTGTATCAGTCACATTCCCCCTAGTCCCAGTGTGTGTCTCAACCCCATTCCCCAGACCCAGTGTGTGTCAGTCTCATTCCTTCTAGTCCCAGTGTGTGACTCAACCCCACTCCCCAGCCACAGTGTGTGTCAGTCTCATTCCCTCCAGGCCCAGTGTGTGTCTCAAACCATTCACCAGCATGTGGATCAACCTCAGTGTGTGTCAGATTCAATCCCTCCAGCCCTAGTGTGTGTCTGACTCATTCCCCCAAGCCCCAGTGTGTGTTTCAACTGCATTCTCCAGCCCCAGTGTGTCTGTCAGGCTCATTTCCTCCAGCCCCAGTGTGTGTCTCAACCTCATTCCACAGCCCATGTTTCAGCCTCAGTGTGTGTCAGACTCATTCCCCCAAGCCGCAGTGTGTGTTTCAACTGCATTCTCCAGCCCCAGTGTGTCTGTCAGGCTCATTTCCTCCAGCACCAGTGTGTGTCAGCCCTCATTCCCTCCTGCCCCAGTATGGGTCAGCCTCATTCCTCTCTGCCCCAGTTTGTGTCTTAGCCCATTGCCTATCCATAGTGTGTGTCACCTTCATTCCCTCTAACCCCAGTGTGTGTCTCAACCCCATTCCCCAGCCCCAGTTTGTGTGTCAGCCTCATTCTCTCCAGCCGCAGTGTGTGCATCAACCCCATTATCCTGCCCCAGTGTGTGGCAGCCTCATTCCCTCCAGCCCCAGTGTGTGTCTCAACCACATTTCCCAGCCCCAGTTTGTATCTCAACTTCATTACCCGGCCCATGTCCCAACCCCAGTGTGTGTCTGCCTTATTCCTTCTAGTCCCAGTGTGTGTCTTAAATCATTCACCAGCATGTGCTTCATCCCCAGTGTGTGTCAACCCCATTCCCCAGACCCAGTGTGTGTCAGCCTCATTCCCTCCAGCACCAGTGTGTGTCAGCCTCATTCCTACCAGCCCTGATGTCTGTCTCTACCCATTCACAGACAAGTGTTTCAACCCCAGTGTGTATCAACTTCATTCCCCCTTGCCCCAGTGTGTGTGTCATTCCCCAGCCACAGTGTGTGTCAATCTCTATCACCCCCAGCCCCAATGTGTGTCAGCCTCTTCCCCTCCAGCCCCAGTGTGTGTCTCAACCCCAGTGTGTGTCAACCCAATTCACCAGCGTGTGGTTCAACCCCAGTGTGTCAGTCTCAATCCTCCCAGCCCTAGCGTGTGTCAGCCTCATTCCCTCCAGCCCCAATGTGTGAATCAACCCCATTCCCCAGCCCCAGTGTGTATCTCAACACCCTTCCCCAGCCCCAGTGTGTGTGTCAGCCTCATTCTCTCCAGCCGCAGTGTGTGCATCAACCCCATTATCCTGCCCCAGTGTGTGGCAGCCTCATTCCCTCCAGCCCCAGTGTGTGTCTCAACCACATTTCCCAGCCCCAGTTTGTATCTCAACTTCATTACCCGGCCCATGTCCCAACCCCAGTGTGTGTCTGCCTTATTCCTTCTAGTCCCAGTGTGTGTCTCAAATCATTCACCAGCATGTGCTTCATCCCCAGTGTGTGTCAACCCCATTCCCCAGACCCAGTGTGTGTCAGCCTCATTCCCTCCAGCACCAGTGTGTGTCAGCCTCATTCCTACCAGCCCCGATGTCTGTCTCTACCCATTCACAGACAAGTGTTTCAACCCCAGTGTGTATCAACTTCATTCCCCCTTGCCCCAGTGTGTGTGTCATTCCCCAGCCACAGTGTGTGTCAACCTCTATCACCCCCAGCCCCAATGTGTGTCAGCCTCTTCCCCTCCAGCCCCAGTGTGTGTCTCAACCCCAGTGTGTGTCAACCTAATTCACCAGCGTGTGGTTCAACCCCAGTGTGTCAGTCTCAATCCTCCCAGCCCTAGCGTGTGTCAGCCTCATTCCCTCCAGCCCCAATGTGTGAATCAACCCCATTCCCCAGCCCCAGTGTGTATCTCAACACCCTTCCCCAGCCCCAGTGTGTGTGTCAGCCTCATTCACTCCAGCCCCAGTGTGTGTCTCAACCACATTCCCCAGCCCCTGTGTGTGTCAGCCTCATTCTCCCTAGTCCCAGTGTGTGTCTCAACCCATTCACCAGAATGTGGATCAACCCCAGTGTGTGTCAGCCTCATTCCCCCCAGCCCAATTGTGTTTCTGACTCTTTCCCTCCAGCCCCAGTGTGTGTCTCAACCCCATTCCCCAGCCCCAGAGTGTGTGTCAGCCTCATTCCCACCAGTCCAAGTGTGTGTATCAACCCCATTCACCAGCCCCAGTGTGTGTCAGCCTCGTACCCTTCAGCCCCAGTGTGTGTCTCTACCCCATTCCCCAGCCCCAGTGTTTGTCTCAACCTCATTCCACAGCCCATGTCTCAGCCCCAGTGTTTGTCTCAACCACATTCACCAGCATGTGGTTCATCCCCAGTGTGTGTCAGCCTCATTCCCCCTAGTCCCAGTGTGTGTCTCTACCCATTTACCAACCCCAGAGTGTTTCTCAACTGCATTCCACAGACCCATGTCTCAGTCCCGAGGTGTGTCAGCCTCATTCCCTCCAGCACCAGTGTGTATCAGCCTCATTCCTCCCAGCCCAAGTGTGTGTCTTAACCCCATTGCCCAGCCCCAGTGTCTGTGTGAGCTTCATTCCCTCCAACCTCAATGTGTGTATCAACTCCATTCTCCAGCCCCAGTGTGTGTCAGCCTCATTCCCTCCAGCCCCATTGTGTGTCTCAACACCATTCACCAGTATGTGGTTAATCCCCAGTGTGTATCAGTCACATTCCCCCTAGTCCCAGTGTGTGTCTCAACATCATTCCCCAGACCCAGTGTGTGTCAGTCTCATTCCTTCTATTCCCAGTGTGTGTCTCAACGCCACTCCCCAGCCACAGTGTGTGTCAGCCTCATTCCCTCCAGGCCTAGTGTGTGTCTCAAACCATTCATCAGCATGTGGATCAACCTCAGTGTGTGTAACCCTCAATCCCTCCAGCCCTAGTGTGTGTCAGTCTCAATCCCCCCAGTCCCAGTGTGTGTTTCAACTGCATTCTCCAGCCCCAGTGTGTGTGTCAGCCTCATACCCTCCAGCCCCAGTGTGTGTGTCAACTCCATTCACCAGCATGTGGTTCATCCCCAGTGTGTGTCAGCCTCATTCCCCCTTGTACCAGTGTATCCCATTCCCCAGGCCCAGTGTGTGTGGCAACCTCATTCCTTCTAGTCCCAGTGTGCATCTCAACCCAACTCCCCAGCCACAGTGTGTGTAAACATCAATCCCTCCAGCCCCAGTGTGTGTCTCAACCTCATTCCACAGCCCATGTTTCAGCCTCAGTGTGTGTCAACCTCATTCCATCCAGCACCAGTGTGTGTCAGCCCTCATTCACTCCTGCCCCAGTATGGGTCAGCCTCATTCCTCCCTGCCCCAGTGTGTGTCTTAGCCCCATTGCCTATCCATAGTGTGTGTCACCTTCATTCCCTCCAACCCAAGTGTGTGTCTCCACCCCATTCCCCAGCCACAGTTTGTGTGTCAGCCTCATTCTCTCCAGCAGCGGTGTCTGTATCAACCCCATTCTCCAGCCCCAGTGTGTGTCAGCATCATTCCCTCCAGCCCCAGTGTGTGTCTCAACCACATTCCCTAGCCCCAGTTTGTATCTCAACTTCATTACCCAGCCCATGTCCCTACCCCAGTGTGTTACAGCCTTATTCCTTCTAGTCCCAGTGTGTGTCTCAACCCATTCACCAGCATGTGGTTCATCCCCAGTGTGTGTCAGCCTCATTCCCCCTAGTCTAGTGTGTGTCTCAACCCCATTCCCCAGACCCTGTGTGTGTGTCAGCCTCTTTCCCCCCAGCCCCAGTGTGTGCCAGCCTTTTCCCCTCCAGCCCCCATGTGTGTCTCAACCCCATTCGCCAGCCCCAGTGTGTGTGACAGCCTCATTCCCTCCAGCCCCAGTGAGTGTATCATACCCATTCACCAGCCCCAGTGTGTCAGCCTCATTTCCTCATGCCCCAATGTGTGTATCAACCCCATTCCCCAGCTCCAGTTTGTGTCTCAACCTCATTCCCCAGCCCATGTCTCTGCTCCAGTGTGTGTCTCAACCCAATTCACCAGCGTGTGGATCAACCCCAGTGTGTCAGTCTCAATCCCCCCAGCCCTAGCATGTGTCAGCCTCATTCCCTCCAGCCCCCATGCGTGATTCAACCCCATTCCCCAGCCGCAGTGTGTATCTCAACCCCATTCCCCAGCCCCAGTGTGTGTGTCAGCCTCATTCCCTCCAGCCCCAGTGTGTGTCTCAACCTCACTCCACAGCCCTTGTTTCAGCCTCAGTGTGTGTCAACCTCATTCCATCCAGCACCAGTGTGTGTCAGCCCTCATTCCCTCCTGCCCCAGTATCGGTCAGCCTCATTCCTCCCTGCCCCAGTGTGTGTCTTAGCCCCATTGCCTATCCATAGTGTGTGTCACCTTCATTCCCTCCAACCCCAGTGTGTGTTTCAACCCCATTCCCCAGCCACAGTTTGTGTGTCAGCCTCATTCTCTCCAGCAGTGGTGTCTGTATCAACCCCATTCTCCAGCCCCAGTGTGTGTCAGCCTCATTCCCTCCAGCCCCAGCGTGTGTCTCAACCACATTCCCTAGCCGCAGTTTGTATCTCAACTTCATTACCCAGCCCATGTCCCTACCCCAGTGTGATACAGCCTTATTCCTTCTAGTCCCAGTGTGTGTCTCAACCCATTCACCAGCATGTGGTTCATCCCCAGTGTGTGTCAGCCCCATTCCCCCTAGTCCTAGTGTGTGTGTCTCAACCCCATTCCCCAGACCCTGTGTGTGTGTCAGCCTCTTTCCCCCCAGCCCCAGTGTTTGCCAGCCTTTTCCCCTCCAGCCCCCATGTGTGTCTCAACCCCATTCGCCAGCCCCAGTGTGTGTGACAGCCTCATTACCTCCAGCCCCAGTGAGTGTATCATCCCCATTCACCAGCCCCAGTGTGTCAGCCTCATTCCCTCATGCCCCAATGTGTGTCTCAACCCCATTCCCCAGCTCCAGTTTGTGTCTCAACCTCATTCCCCAGCCCATGTCTCAGCTCCAGTGTGTGTCTCAACCCAATTCACCAGCGTGTGGTTCAACCCCAGTGTGTCAGTCTCAATCCCCCCAGCCCAAGCATGTGTCAGCCTCATTCCCTCCAGCCCCCGTGCGTGATTCAACCCCATTCCCCAGCCCCAGTGTGTATCTCAACCCCATTCCCCAGCCCCAGTGTGTGTGTCAGCCTCATTCCCCCCAGCCCCATTGTGTGTCTGCCTCTTTCCCTCCAGCCCCAGTGTGTGTCTCAACCCCATTCCCCAGCCCCAATGTGTGTGTCAGCCTCATTCCCTCCAGTCCCAGTGTGTGTATCAACCCCATTCACCAGCCCCAGTGTGTGTCAGCCTCATACCCTTCAGCCCCAGTGTGTGTCTCCACCCCATTCCACAGCCCTTGTCTCTGGCCCAGTGTTTGTCTCATCCACAGTCACCAGCATGTGGTTCATCCCCATTGTGTGTCAGCCTCATTCCCCCTAGTCCCAGTGTGTGTCTCTACCCATTTACCAACCCCAGAGTGTTTCTCAACTGCATTCCACAGACCAAAGTCTCTGTCCCGATGTGTGTCAGCCTCATTCCCTCCAGCACCAGTGTGTGTCAGCCTCATTCCTCCCAGGCCAAGTGTGTGGCTTAACCCCATTGCCTAGCCACAGAGTGTGTCAGCTTCATTACCCCCAGCCCCAGTGTGTGTCAACCGCTTTCCCTCCAGCCCCTGAGTCTGTGTGAGCCGCATTCTCTCCAGCCCAACTGTGTGTATCAACGCCATTCTCCAGCCCCAGTGTGTGTCAGCCTCATTCCCTCCAGCCCCAATGTGTGTTTCATCCCCTTTCCCCAGCCCCAGTGTGTGTCTCAACCCCATTCACCAGTATGTGGTTCATCCCCAGTGTGTGTCAGTCACTTTCCCCCTAGTCCCAGTGTGTGTCTCTACCCCACTCCCCAGCCACAGTGTGTGTCAGCCTCATTCCCTCCAGGCACAGTGTGTGTCTCAAACCATTCACCAGCATGTGGATCAACCTCAGTGTGTGTCAGCCTCAATCCCTCCAGCCCCAGTGTGTGTCAGACTCATTCACCCCAGCCCCAGTGTGTGTTTCAACTGCATTCTCCAGCCCCAGTGTGTGTGTCAGCCTCATTCCCTCCAGCCCCAGTGTATGTATCAACCCCATTCACCAGCATGTGGTTCATCCCCAGTGTGTGTCAGCCTCATTCCCCCTTATACCAGTGTGTGACTCTACCCCATTCCCCAGACCCAGTGTGTGTCAAACTCATTCCATCTAGTCCAGTGTGCGTCTCAACCCCACTCCCCAGCCACAGTGTGTGTCAGCCTCAATCCCTCCAGCCCCAGTGTGTGTCTCAACCTCATTCCACAGCCCATGTTTCATCCTCAGTGTGTGTCAACCTCATTCCCACCAGCACCAGTGTGTGTCAGCCCACATTCCCTCCTGCCCCAGTTTGGGTCAGCCTCATTCCTCCCTGCCCCAATGTGTGTCTTAGCCTCATTACCTATCCATAGTGTGTGTCACATTCATTCCCTCCAACCCCAGTGTGTGTCTCAACCCCATTCCCCAGCCACAGTTTGTGTGTCAGCCTCATTCTCTCCAGCCGCGGTGTGTGTATCAACCCCATTCTCCAGCCCCAGTGTGTTCCAGCCTCATTCCCTCCAGCCCCAGTGTGTGTCTCAACCACATTCCCCAGCCCCAGTTTGTATCTCAACTTGATTACCCAGCCCATGTCCCAACCCCAGTGTGTGTCAGCCTTATTCCTTCTAGTCCCAGTGTGAGTCTCAACCCATTCACCAGCATGTGGTTCATCCCCAGTGTGTGTCAGCCTCATTCCCCCTAGTCCTAGTGTGTGTCTCAACCCCATTCCCCAGACCCTGTGTGTGTGTCAGCCTCTTTCCCCCAGCCCCAGTGTGTGTCAGCCTTTTCCCCTCCAGCCCCAGTGTGTGTCTCAACCCCATTCGCCAGCACCAGTGTGTGTGTCAGCCTCATTACCTCCAGCCCCAGTGAGTGTATTAACCCCTTTCACCAGCCCCAGTGTGTCAGCCTCATTCCCATCAGCTCCAGTTTGTGTCTCAACCTCATTCCCCAGCCCATGTCTCAGCTCCAGTGTGTGTCTCAACCCAATTCACCAGCGTGTGGTTCAACCCCAGTGTGTCAGTCTCAATCCCCCCAGCCCTAGCGTGTGTCAGCCTCATTCCCTCCAGCCCCAGTGTGTGATTCAACCCCATTCCCCAGCCCCAGTGTGTATCTCAACCCCATTCCCCAGCCCCAGTGTGTGTGTCAGCATCATTCCCTCCAGCCCCAGTGTGTGTCTCAACCCCATTCCCCAGCCCCTGTGTGTGTCATCCTCATTCTCCCTAGTCCCAGTGTGTGTCTCAACCCATTCAGCAGAATGTGGATCAACCCCAGTGTGTGTCAGCCTCATTCCGCCCAGCCCCATTGTGTGTCTGCCTCTTTCCCTCCAGCCCCAGTGTGTGTCTCAACCCCATTCCCCAGCCCCAATGTGTGTGTCAGCCTCATTCCCTCCAGTCCCAGTGTGTGTATCAACCCCATTCACCAGCCCAAGTGTGTGTCAGCCTCATACCCTTCAGCCCCAGTATGTGTCTCAACCCCATTCCCCAGCCCCAGTGTTTGTCTCAACCTCATTCCACAGCCCATGTCTTAGCCCCAGTATTTGTCTCAACCACAGTCACCAGCATGTGGTTCATCCCCATTGTGTGTGAGCCTCATTCCCCCTAGTCCCATTGTGTGTCTCTACCAATTTACCAACCCCAGAGTGTTTCTCAACTCCATTCCACAGACCAATGTCTCAGTCCCGATGTGTGTCAGCCTCATTCCCTCCAGCACCAGTGTGTGTCAGCCTCATTCCTCCCAGGCCAAGTGTGTGTCTTAACCCCATTGCCAAGCCACAGTGTGTGTCAGCTTCATTCCCCCCAGCCCCAGTGTGTGTCAACCGCTTTCCCTCCAGCCCCAGTGTCTGTGTGAACCTTATTCTCTCCAGCCCCACTGTGTGTATCAACTCCATTCTCCAGCCCCAGTGTGTGTCAGCCTTATTCCCTCCAGCCCCAATGTGTGTTTCAACCCCTTTCCCCAGCCCCAGTGTGTGTCTCAACCCCATTCACCTGTATGTGGTTCATCCCCAGTGTGTGTCAGTCACTTTCCCCCTAGTCCCACTGTGTGTCTCAACCCCATTCCCCAGACCAAGTGTGTGTCAGTCTCATTCCTTCTGTCCCAGTGTGTGTCTCAACCCCACTCCCCAGCCACAGTGTGTGTCAGCCTCATTCCCTCCAGGACCAGTGTGTGTCTCAAACCATTCACCAGCATGTGGATCAACCTCAGTGTGTGTCAGACTCAATCCCTCCAGCCCTAGTGTGAGTCTGACTTATTCCACCAAGCCCCAGTGCGTGTTTCAACTGCATTCTCCAGCCCCAGTGTGTGTGTCAGCCTCATTCCCTCCAGCCCCAGTGTGTGTATCAACTCCATTCACCAGCATGTGGTTCATCCCCAGTGTGTGGCAGCCTCATTCCCCCTTGTACCAGTGTTCCCCAATCCCTAGAACCAGTGTGTGTCAACTTCATTCCTTCTAGTCCCAGTGTGCATCTCAACCCCACTCCCCTGCCACAGTGTGTGTCAGCCTCAATCCCTCCAGCCCCAGTGTGTGTCTCAACCTCATTCCACAGCCCATGTTTCAGCCTCAGTGTGTGTCAACCTCATTCCCTCCGGCACCAGTGTGTGTCAGCCCTCATTCCCTCCTGCCCCAGTATGGGTCAGCCTCATTCCTCCATGCCCCAGTGTGTGTCTTAGCCCCATTGCCTATCCATAGTGTGTGTCACCTTCATTCCATCCAACCCCAGTGTGTTTCTCAACCCCATTCCCAAGCCACAGTTTGTGTGTCAGCCTCATTCTCTCCAGCAGCGGTGTGTGTATCAACCCCATTCTCCAGCCCCAGTGTGTGTCAGCCTCATTCCCTCCAGCCCCAGTGTGTGTCTCAACCACATTCCCTAGCCCCAGTTTGTATCTCAACTTGATTACCCAGCCCATGTCCCAACCCCAGTGTGTGTCTGCCTTATTCCTTCTAGTCCCAGTGTGTGTCTCAACCCATTCACCAGCATGTGGTTCATCCCCAGTGTGTGTCAGCCTCATTCCCCCTAGTCCTAGTGTGTGTCTCAACCCCATTCCCCAGACCCTGTGTGTGTGTCAGCTTCTTTCCCCCAGCCCCAGTGTGTGACTCAACCAATTCACCAGCATGTTGTTTAACCCCAGTGTGTATCAGCCTCATTCCCTCCAGCCCCAGTATGTGTCTCAACTACATTCTCCAGCCCATTTCTCAGCCTCAGTGTGTTGCAGCCTCATTCCCCCTAGCATCAGTGTGTGTCTCATTCCCCAGCCAGTGTGTATCAACCTCATATCCCCCAGCCGTGATGTGTGTCAGCCTCTATCCCTCCAGCCCCAGTGTGTGTCAGCCTCATTCCTCCCAGCCCAGTGTGAGTCTCAACCACTTTCCCCAGCCCATTCCTCAGCCCCAGTGTGTGTCAGCCTCATTCCCCATCAGCCCCAGTGTGTCTCAACCTCATTGCTCAGCCCATGTCTCAGCCCCAGTGTGTGTCAGCCTCATTCCCCCTAGTACCAGGATTGTGTCTCATCCCCATTCCCCAGAACCAGTGTGTGTCTCCCTCATTCCCCCTAGTCCCAGTATGTGTTTCAAACCCATTCCCCAGCCCCAGTGTGTGTCAACCTCATTCCTTCTAGTCCAGTGTGCGTCTCAACCCCACTCCCCAGCCACAGTGTGTGTCAGCCTCAATCCCTCCAGCCCCAGTGTGTGTCTCAACCTCATTACACAGCCCATGTTTCAGCCTCAGTGTGTGTCAACCTCATTCCCTCCAGCACCAGTGTGTGTCAGCCCTCATTCCCTCCTGCCCCAGTATGGGTCAGCCTCATTCCTCCCTGCCCCAGTGTGTGTCTTAGCCCCATTGCCTATCCATAGTGTGTGTCACCTTCATTCCCTCCAACCCCAGTGTGTGTCTCAACCCCATTCCCCAGCCCCAGTGTATGTCTCAACTTCATTCCCCAGCCCAAGTCTCAGCCCCAGTGTGTGTCTCAACCACATTAACCAGCAAGTGGTTCATCCCCAGTGTGTGTCAGCCTCATTCCCCCTAGTCCCAGTATGTGTCTCAACCCCATTCCCCAGACCCACTGTGTGTCAGCCTTATTTCTTCTAGTCCCAGTGTGTGTCTCAACCACTCTCCCCAGCCACAGTGTGTGTCAGTCTCATTCCCTCCTGCCACAGTGGGAGTCTCAACCCATTCCCCAGCCCCTGTGTATGTCTCAACCTCATTCCCCAGCCCATGTCTCATCCTCAGTGTGTGTCATCCTCATTACCCCTAGCCCCAACGTGTGTCAGCCCTCATTCCATCCAGCCCCAGTACGCATCAGCCTCATTCCCTCCTACCCCAGTTTGTGTCTCAACCCCATTCACCAGCCCCAATTTGTGTCAGCTTCATTCCCCCTAGTCACAGTGTGTGTCTCAACCCCATTTCCCAGCCCCAGTGTGTATCAGCCTCATTCCTACTAGTTCTATTGTGTGTCTCAATCCCATTTCTCATCCTCAGTGTGTGTCAGCCTCATTCCCTCCATCCCCAGTGTGTGTCTCAACCCATTCACCAGCATGTGGTTCAACCCCTGTGTGTGTCAGCCTCATTCCACCCAGGCCCAGTGTGTCTCAACCCCATTACCCAGCCCAAGTGTGTGTCTCAACCCCATTCCCCAGCCCCAGTGTGTGTGTCAGCCTCATTCCCCCTTGTCCCACTGTGTGTCTCAACATCATTCCCCAGACCAAGTGTGTGTCAGCCTCATTCCTTCTAGTAACAGTGTGTGTCTCAACCCCATTCACCAGTCCCAGTGTGTGTCAGCCTCATTCCCTCCAGCCCCAGTGTGTGTCTCAACCCCTTTCCCCATCCCCAGTGTTTGTCTCAACCCCATTCCCCAGCCCCAGTGTGTGTCTCAACCCCATTCACCAGCATGTGGTTCATCCCCTGTGTGTGTCTGCCTCATTCCCTCAAACCCCAGTGTGTGTCTCAACCCCATTCCCTTGCCCCAGTGTGTGTCAGCATCATTCCCCCTAGTCCCAGTGTGTGTATCAACCCCATTCACCTGCCCCAGTGTGTGTCAGCCTCATTCCCTCCATCCCCAGTGTGTGTCTCAACCCCATTCCCCAGCCCATGTCTCAGCCCCAGTGTGTGTCAGCCTCATTTCCCCTAGTCCCAGTGTGTGTCTCAACCCCATTCCCAAGACCCAGTGTGTGTCAACCTCATTCCCTCTAGTCCCAGTGTGTGTCTCAACCCCATTCCCCAGCCCCAGTGTGTGTCAGCCTCAATAACCGTAGTCCCAGTGTGTTTCTCAATCCCTTTTCTCAGCCTCAGTGTGTCAGCCTCATTCCCTCCATCCCCAGTGTGTGTCTCAACCCATTCACCAGCATGTTGTTCAACCCCAGTGTGTGTCAGCCTTATTGCCCCAGCCCCAGTGTGTGTCAGCTTCATTTCCTCCAGCCCCAGTGTGTGTCTCAAACCACAATTCCCCAGCCCCAGTGTGTTTCAGCCTCATTTCCTCCAGCCACAGTGTGTGTCTCAACCCCATCCCCTAGCCCCAGTGTTTGCAGCCTCATTCCCTCCATCCCCAGTGTGTGTCTCAAACCAATTCCCCAGCCACAGTATATGTCAGCCTCATTCCCTCCAGCCCCAGTGTGTGTCTCAACCCATTCACCAGTGTTTGGTTCAACCCCAGTGTTTGTCAGCCTCATTCTCCCCAGCCACAGTGTGTGTCAGCCTCATTCCCTCCAGCCCCAGTGTGTGTCTCAACCCCATTCTCCAGCCCCAGTGTGTGTCAGCCTCATATCCCCCATCCCAAGTGTGTGACTTATTTCCATTCCCCAGCCCCAGTGTGCATTTCAGCCCATGTTTGTCAGCCTTATTTGCCTCCCCCAGCTCCAGTGTGTTTCTCAGCCCCAGTGCATTTTAGCCTCATTCCCCCAACCACAGTGTGTGTCTCAGCCCCAGTGTGTTTCTCTGCCCCAGTGTATGTCAGCCTTGTCCCCCCCAGCCCCAGTGTGTGTCCCAGCTTTATTCCCCCAGCCCCAGCATCTCAGCCTCATTCTCCCCCCAGCCCCATCATGTGTCCTAGTTCCAGCATTAGTCTGTCTCGTTCCCCCCCAGCCTTAACATGTATCAGCCTCATTTTCCCCCCAGCATGTATCAGCCCAAGTTCATATCAGCCTCATTCTCCGCCCAGTACCAGTGTGAGTCAGCCTCATTCTACACCCATCCCCAGCATTTCAGCCTCATTCTACACCCAGCCCCAGCATGTCAGCCTCATTCTCCTCCCAGCCCCGCAAAGTTTCAGCATCATTCTTATCCCAGTGTGTGTCTTAGCCTAGCCCTTCATCCCCTCATGCCATTGCCACCACAGCCACATACGTGCAGATCCTGTTTGGCTACCCAGCTGCTGCTTGCATGTTTCAGCATATCCTTGCAGGATGCTGACCTAGAGGTGGGTAGTCTGGCCATGCGGCAGAGTGGCAGGAGGCGGAGCCATCAGTGGTGACTGACAGGCTTGGCAAAGCTTATGGGAGAAGCTGCTGCAGCTGGGCATGCGCAGCAGCTCCCCCATTGACCAAATTTTTTCTTTTTTTTAACCCAGTCACTGGTTTCTGCACTTTCGCGGAACTGAAGCTGTACAGACTGTTGAAGGGCCGTATGGCCGCCGTACTGCTGTGATGTTCAGCTGCCCAAATGGAGCTGATTTCTGCAGTGCAACTGGGGAGAGCTGGAGGAGGGATAGTTATTGAAGGGTGTGGGGTAGGGTGAGGTTGGCTGGGTGGCCACTGGCCACCAAGGGGACCGGCCTAGTGGGAACTAGCCCAGCGGCCCAATCCACCGCTGTCTCTATTTTTATATCTTGAGCTTCTATGGTGGAACCTCACTTTTCTCCATTGAACTCACTGCTGGTTCTTAGTCTGTCCAAATAAAATGAAGCTTCAACACACATAACCAACTGACATATCTCAATTTTGTGATGTCTCACAAGTATGGAGACAGTGACTTATTTTCGTCGGCATGTTTACATTTTTAAAAAAATAAAACAAAAATGTTTGCAAATCTATTTATTCAATAAAACTGGATTTTTTTTCTCCCACCACCATACCTTAAATATATTTTACATTGTTTTGTAGTGGAACAATTATATAATAAGTGAAAATGTGTGTGTTGGTCTGTTTATCCTTCATCAATGGCCAGAATTTTATATCTAGCTCCACGAAATGTTGCATGGTGGTATAGTTTGACCTGGATTAGGTTTTTCACTATGAATATTTTTTTTTTTAAGACATCCAAACAAATTAGGCATTTGAGAAGACTAATAGAAGTGTATGTAAAGTATTAAAATTATCTTAAATAACCTCCCCATATGGTATCAGAAATGGGTTCATGTCAACTGGGTAACTATCATAAATACTGTATCATTGTGTGCAGTTTGTCTCCTATGAGCAATAAAATGTGAATGCCTATAGAGTAAATTCAAGATTCAATGAGCCCCACTCCCCAACACATACTGTGCAAGAGAGACATTGAGGAAGTAAGGACTATTATCTTCTTTAGCCTCAACTACTGTTTACAGTAGTATAAAATATTGTAATATCAGCAAAGAGACTAGGGGGGATATTTACTGAAGTGTGAATTTTTATAAATGAAGATGTTGCCCATAGAACCAATAACATTATAGTTAACATGTATCTAGCACCTTCTTGAAGATATTTAGAATCTGATTGGTTGTTATGGGCAACATATCCACTACTAAAAATCTTCATTTTAGTAAATGTACCTCTAGGTCTCTCCACTAATGCAATTTCTATACTACTAAACTGTGGTTACACTGGAAGATGATTGGAGGTTAAAAAGCAAAGTAACTGTTGGGACAAGCTACATGAATTGCCTGCCCTTCTCTAGTTGGGAAGTGCTGGTTAGGCAGGGTTTGAGGGGTCATCACCCCTGGATGGCAGAAGTAAGGTATTAAGAGATAGTATCTATGGGCTTGTTAAAAGCAGTGAAGGCTAGCTCCTCACTGTCCAGTCTCTGATTCCTGATGGCCAGCTTGGTGTCACTTGTCCAACTTCTGCTGCCTAGTGCCAAGCGGTGACTATAACAAAGGTAAGTGGACACTGGCAGCCAGTGACCACCTATTTACTGTATCCTTCAGTTGGGGGGAAGTTAGAAACTTTCCCCCACTAGAACGTTTATCAGGCTACTATTGGGGATTAAAATACATATTTATTTTGTAGTTTTGGAGAAAAATAACAATTGTTTTCTCCCACATATTGATCAGTTATCATTCCAGTCAGTCAACTAGTTGACTGAAATCACATCATCCTGGTGTATGTCCAGCTTATCCCAACTAGCATTGGTTACTCTACCCAACTATTCATGCTACTAGGTACTGGCTGTACCTAGCTGGTAATCAACTCTCTTGTAACTTGGGTTCAAAGGGATAAAAGTGCATTGAACAGGTTTCCTAATCAGTAAGAAACAACCATGATAATGTAATGTTCATTCTAGCACCCTACACCTGTAACAAGCCATGCAGTTCCTCTTTCCTGCCTGGGGTGTCAGTCTCTGCTCTAATGCATCTAGCACACTATGGTCTGTATCTCAGCAGTTTATTACATCAGCTGAGTGTGCTAGAATCACCAGAGAAGAGAGTGTCAACCCAGGCAGGAAAGAAGAACTGTGGTGACAGGTGCAGGGTGCTAGAATGAAGAATAATGATGGACAGGGTAACCCCAAGTTTAATTTTCACCAGTTTTTATATAATAGTACTTGACTATAACATGCTTTGTTTCCTTCATTTGCTTTTGAAACATAATGAACCGTATATATATATATATATATATATATATATATATATTTAGCTTGTCACCCTTATTGGTATCAGATTACGTATAACAACAGCATTTATTAAATTATACTATACTGTAGTTCCACTATAAATACCTAATACAAACCAATGTTTTATATAATAATACCATGAACCAGCCTCTATGTGCAGTGCTCCCCTGTTTATGTTGCTTTTTATATTTAAGTTGTATTGTCTGTCTAAACTGCAACATTGTTCTATATTTATTGGTTCATGACATAATAGTAATGTAGAAAGTATATAAAGCTCTCATTATCTCCTGTGTTACCTCCTGCCATACACACTCCTGCACCTGTCAGTAATGATTATGGGAAGAGAGGACAAGCCCTTTAGAATACCCCTGAGTTTCTGTTACACGGCGTCTGATATTTTAATTATTCTGTTTCTGCTGCTGGTGCTGTTTGTGCCTCTCTGCAGATCTGACACACAGAACACCACACCTGCATGTCACCTTACAGTGATAGATTATACAAGGAACCAATATTCTCAGGCAGAAGATAACATTACTGAGGGATTATTCACACATCAACCAGGAACATTTCCGGAGAGGCCAGGACAGAATCTTCTCTCCAATGTCTTCTGTATACTGTAAGTACATGAGGATGTAATGTTACATAAATCTGACAGGGAGATCTCAGTAATATAACTGACTATATCAATCTATAATCTTATACTAAACTATGGTTCTGTTAGAGTTACATACACAGATGTGTCCGCATACACTGAGGGATTCAGATGAAAATTAATAAAATGCAGCCGCAAAGATATGAAAATAGTTACAAAGCTTAATGAGCATAAAGACGCCAACCGCTGCCTTCTCAGATGCATATGACATCACTTACCTGCGTAAATATCGGTAACATTGCGGCACATCGAGTGTCCATCTTGCCTTTGCGGAAGGTCTAACCAGTTCTTCTGCCACACAGAGGGCTCTCATGCTGCGTAGGAGATTGCAAGGGCACGCACGACCATGTAACACGATTTTTTATACGACACACCTGCATTTATTTTTTAACACGCTCTTGTACCGCCCCTAAACACTGACAACCTGTCACACACTTTGAGATGGCTTCCTCTGTGCGTCCGTAATCACAATGCACAAGCACAGTGTTGCTTATACGCATGTGCGATGGCAAACACTCGATCTGCATATGTAATTGCCATTGTGTCCATCTCTGAGCCAGGACCTGAGTGCTTTACGCCATTTGCTGCAAGGTGCCCTGTGTGACCCAAACTCTCTGCGATGAGAAGAAAATGTTTATTGCTTTACATTGCGCTGCTTTGTCTGCTTCTAGCCATGCAGTGGTTAATTTATGCACCCCCTGTAACGGCATCCAATCGCACTGGCACACCCGCGATTTGCTGATCACACCCATGTAGCCACCCCCAAATGGTAATTCCTGTCAATCACTCTGCAATGGGTCTGCATGGTCAATACAAATGCATTCCCAATCATAGTGGAGCCATCATGCACGCCGATGCTTTCGCATGTGCAGCACGCAACAATCGGTAGTCTGCGTGCCTATTAGCACTTGTGGTCCTACTGAATCATGCCGCAAGTTATGCTAAAATATTAATACATTTTATGGTTTCCAGTCATTTAATTTTTGTTACTTTACTACTATTTAGTAGTGCAGTGATTTGTGTCGCTCTCATATTAGTAGTGCAGTGATTTGTGTCACTCTCCTATTAGTAGCGCAGTGATTTGTGTCGCTCTCCAATTAGTAGCGCAGTGATTTGTGTCACTCTCCTATTAGTAGTGCAGTGATTTGTGTCACTCTCCTATTAGTATTGCAGTGATTTGTGTCACTCTCCTATTAGTAGCGCAGTGATTTGTGTCACTCTCCTATTAGTAGTGCAGTGATTTGTGTCACTCTCCTATTAGTATTGCAGTGATTTGTGTCACTCACCTATTAGTAGCGCAGTGATTTGTGTCGCTCTCCTATTAGTAGATAAGTGATTTGAGTCGCTCTCCTATTAATGGCGCAGTGATTTGTGTCACTCTCCTATTTTGTAGCGCAGTGATTTGTGTCACTCTCCTATTAGTAGTGCAGTGATTTGTATCACTCTCCTATTAGTATTGCAGTGATTGGTGTCACTCTCCTATTAGTATTGCAGTGATTTGTGTCACTCTCCTATTAGTATTGCAGTGATTTGTGTCACTCTCCTATTAGTAGCGCAGTGATTTGTGTCACTCTCCTATTAGTAGTGCAGTGATTTGTGTCACTCTCCTATTAGTAGTGCAGTGATTTGTGTCACTCTCCTATTAGTATTGCAGTGATTTGTGTCACTCTCCTTTTAGTATTGCAGTGATTTGTGTCACTCTCCTATTAGTAGTGCATTGATTTGTGTCACTCTCCTATTTTGTAGCGCAGTGATTTGTGTCGCTCTCCTATTAGTAGATAAGTGATTTGTGTGGCTCTCCTATTAATGGCGCAGTGATTTGTGTCACTCTCCTATTAGTAGTACAGTGATTTGTGTCACTCTCCTATTTAGTAGCGCTGTGATTTGTGTCGCTCTCCTATTAGTAGTGCAGTGATTTGTGTCACTCTCCTATTAGTAGTGCAGTGATTTGTGTCACTCTCCTATTTAGTAACGCAGTGATTTGTGTCACTCTCCTATTTTATAGCGCATTGATTTGTGTTACTGTCCTATTAGTAGCGCAGTGATTTGTGTCACTCTCCTATTTAGTAGCGCATTGATTTGTGTCACTCTCCTATTTTGTAGCGCAGTGATTTGTGTCACTCTCCTATTAGTAGCGCAGTGATTTGTGTTGCTCTCCTATTAGTAGCGCAGTGATTTGTGTCACTCTCCTATTAGTAGCGCAGTGATTTGTGTCACTCTCCTATTTAGTAACGCAGTGATTTGTGTCACTCTCCTATTTTATAGCGCATTGATTTGTGTTACTCTCCTATTAGTAGCGCAGTGATTTGTGTCACTCTCCTATTTAGTAGCGCATTGATTTGAGTCACTCTCCTATTTTATAATGCAGTGATTTGTGTCACTCTCCTATTAGTAGCGCAGTGATTTGTGTTGCTCTCCTATTAGTAGCGCAGTGATTTGTGTCACTCTCCTATTTAGTAACGCAGTGATTTGTGTCACTCTCCTATTTTATAGCGCATTGATTTGTGTTACTCTCCTATTAGTAGCGCAGTGATTTGTGTCACTCTCCTATTAGTATTGCAGTGATTTGTGTCACTCTCCTATTAGTAGTGCATTGATTTGTGTCACTCTCCTAATAGTAGCGCAGTGATTTGTGTCGCTCTCCTATTAGTAGATAAGTGATTTGTGTCGCTCTCCTATTAATGGCGCAGTGATTTGTGTCACTCTCCTATTTTGTAGCGCAGTGATTTGTGTCACTCTCCTATTAGTAGCGCAGTGATTTGTGTCACTCTCCTATTTAGTAACGCAGTGATTTGTGTCACTCTCCTTTTTTGTAGCGCAGTGATTTGTGTCACTCTTCTATTTTATAGCGCAGTGATTTGTGTCTCTCTCCTATTAGTAGTGCAGTGATTTGTGTCACTCTCCTATTTAGTAGCGCAGAGATTTGTGTCACTCTCCTATTTAGTAACGCAGTGATTTGTGTCACTCTCCTATTAGTAGCGCAGTGATTTGTGTCGCTGCTTTTTGATCTCTGAGATGAAATCTGATAAGGGCACAATCTGTGTGTAATCAGAACATAATGATATAAGTGACGGTAGTAAAAGCACATGGGGCAGAGGGCCCTGCTTATCATAACTTTCAATCTAAAAAACACTTAGAAAATGAAAATATTGTCATCCAAATTCTGTGAAATTTGTTTGGAATACAATAGGGATGAATAAATAGATTACTTTAATAAAGATTTTCATATTGAGAATAATGTTTAAAGACTGTATGGGGGATTTTATTCTATATTAGAAATATTGATGTGTAATTATATTTCTTCTATTGTACAAAAGAGGTTTAATTTCAAATATGTTCCAAATTTTTATTTCTTTCAACAATGGGTCTTGGTAAATGGCCTAGCAGTATATCCTCCCAATTACTCCATATGACCAAAAAATACCATAAGAATAAATAGTCACATGCAAATATATTACAGCTTTTATTATGTAACAATGATGGCCAGTAATAGTGTGAACCAGCAATTAGTTCTAGCCTAAAATCATTTGACCATTTCTGGGGTGGCTGTCTGTCCCCGGCACACTAGTGTCAAGTATAAAACAGTACGAGACCCCCACATGGGTGAAGTATAACCATAGCTGCCTAAATCAGAAGTAGTGCCCCAGCTATCAGTTACACCATCTACTGTATGGCTGCCTTATGTCATCTTACCATGACAGATGGAATGAAAAGTTAACACGAACAACAGTAACAATATATAATAATGCAATACAATATAGTAACTTGGTGGCAGGTGAGTGGACAACACTAAAATTCGAGAGCACAGAATCACCTCAGTCATTCCTTCTATAACCTCTATACCCTAATTGTAACAAACAGTGCCCCCTGCAACCCTATTGGGTAATACACAGATTCTCACACTCAGTCCTCAGGACCCCAAACAGTGCATGATTTTAATGTCTCCTCTCAGAGTCACAAGTGAAATAATTAGCTACACATGTGGATTTCTTTAAAATATGTCAGTAGGTAATGACTACACCTGTGCTCCTGCCAGGTGACCTGGAAACTGTGAACTCTGTGGGGTCCTGAGGACCGAGTTTGGAAAGCACTGGGCTAATGCAACATCCATAACTCCCCAGCAACCACAAATTTACCCTGAAAATGACAACTATTCTAGGACAATTAGGTATGAATAATATTGGCATTTACTCTCACTCATGGCTGTCACTCTTATTTCCTGTCATACTTTGTACTGTAACTGACTGTGCAGTGAATTACTGCCAGTAATAAGCTTTACATTGCTGTGACATTACACAGTAGGGGTAGAATAAAGTTGGGTACACACTAACATTTTTTTAAACGATTTGCAATTTTCCAAAGAATTGTAATGACAAATCTTCTAGATCATCCAGTACGTAGGAACTATGGGCCAAATTCAGACCTGCTCTCGAGCGCTGAGCGCTCGCAAGAGGGTCGATGTTGGCCAAGTGCGCATGCGCACGACAGAGGCGGCTCTGTCGTGCGCATACGCGAGACCCGAATAACGACGGCCAAGCTGTCACTATGGGTCTTGCACCAAAGGGGGCATGCTGTCGATGATGAGTGACAGCATGCCCCCTTTGTTGGGCATGCCGGGGGCATGGCTGCCCAGATGGAGGCATTCCCATGGGAACTCCTTTCATCTGGGGCCGGCCCTACTGACATCACCAGTGATGTCAGTGGGAGTGCTTTTGGCTCTGATGGAGCCAAAAGCACTCCAGTGCTTGTGACAATGAGACCCTACCGCAAGGGTCTCGTCACAAGCCCGATGGTCGTGATGGTCTTGACCATCGCGATCATCTTTTTGGCCGCTCGCTATAGCTGTGGGAGGGAAGGCCCTGATTCAGAGCGAGTGATCTGTCAGAGCATCCGGCTCTGAATCATGGCCTATGCTCAGTCCTGCTGTATCATCCATTGCATCATCAGATCTGCTGTACATGCTGCTCATTCTGAGGATGTGACAGACATGCATTTGGATGCGGCAGGGGCACGACATATTGTGAGGTTGGTTACCAAATCATGTGGTGTGTATGGACTGCACAATACATCGTCCGTCACTTCTGCCATCGGCTGAGTACACCGCCCATCTAGTATTAACCCAGTTTTTCTGTACTGCTGTTTGGCAAAGCCACTGATGACTGTCAGTTTTGTTCAATGGATTTATAGCGGCAACAGAAATAAATGCTTATCCTGCCAGGTTTTCATATATTTCTGTTGCTACTTTAAAACCATCTTTCAAAACCGATAATCATTGGCATTCTTTAACAAACCACAGGACAGTGAATCTACCACACAACAATTTAGTAAATGAACGATTTTAGTAAACAATTTTTGTTCATTTTTTCAAGGGAAAAATGAACAAAAATTGTTTACTAAAATCGTTCATTTAATAAAGGTAATGAACATTTTTTTTGAACTTCAAACGATTTTTGCATATTCCCTTACTGAAAATCGTTGAGATGGTCAGTCTGACTGAACTACAAACTACAAAGATGATTGCGCATGAACAATAATCGTTCATCGTTTTAACTCAGAATTTGAACGATTTTTTAAAAGATTGAATGATAAATGATATCATTAATGATTATTGTTCAAAAAATTGTTGTGTGTGTAAGCACCTTTAGAGTTAGATACACTGTATAAAGCATTCAGTTACTTACAGTGTTCAAATCTTGAAGTATAATCCACCACTTATTAGAGTCTCATTCACAGTATTGGCTGCAGTGTAATATGCTAGAACATTCTGTATTATTATTATTAATGAAATAATATAAAATGATTTTTTAAAAAGACCTGAGAAATTAGAATCATATTTACCTACTCATCCAGAATGGCCAGGAGGCTAACAAAATTGAGTGGCACTTCCAATTACAGAGAAGAGTAACCAAGTCTCCCAGAACCAGCTGGCACCTCCCCATGCCCCCCCCCCCCGAAGATGTCAGCTCCCCCCATTACCAACCACTTACTGAGCAAAAGTAGGAAGTACATTCCTGCTGAATTGAGTCATATTAGCCCCACTTTACAGTGCCAGTAATATCCACACCATATAGCAGGGGCGGTGCCAAGATAATGCAATCCAGCTGCCACACCTCCTGCACTGCCCATTTATGGCCAAGCCACACCCTCCTACGCTGACAGGGCAGCCAGAAAGTCATTAATTAAGATTAGAATCTAAGCTCCTTAGTCTCAATATGTGCTGTGAATAAATAAACACAATCCCTGATTGGACAGTGCAGTGTAATGGCGCGTACACACATACCAAATTAAAAGAATGATTTCAACAAAACAATATTGTTACCGATATCATTCAAATCACTCATTTAAAAGGACCCTACCAACTTACCTGCGACCAGCGATGCACGGCCATGCGTTGATGATAGCGATATCGTCCATCCGCCGTGCATGCCGGTCAACTTGCTCGATATCGAGCAAGTCACTATAGAGACCCGCAATCATAGATCTCGGGTCGCTATAGTCGCAGGTAAGTATGTGGTGTGCTGGGTGATCGATATCAATCACCCATCACACCAGGTATAATGCCTGACGATCAGTAAGCAATATCGTATCACTTGCTGATCACTGTGTATGTAGGCAGCAATAAATGTTGTTGCTGTATAAATACAGTACAATGATTATTTAGGGCAGCACATGTCAGGCTAATCAATGCAATGGTCTGATGTTACTATTTATTTATGTTTGTGCTACTATAGTTGCAATATGTTAATAACACTGAATACTATATGTTGCTGTTTATTAAGGACTGCTAGTAACCCGGGTTATTGCTGTAAGTGTGTAATGGGGATGAGTAATAAATACAGGTTGCTTGTGCGCTAAATAGTTTATTTGTTCTACAACTAATAGAAAACCCAGGGAGTTTATATATACCTTTCCTCAGTCCGGCTTGATTTTGGGTATTATCGGTTTGTTTTTTTAACCCCCTGAATTCCTACTTGGAATTAAGAAGATGTGAACTATGCATAGGAGAGGTGAGTATAGATTTTTTATTATAGGTACCCCTATGGATTATCTGCTAGACAAGTGGACATGATGTCATCAGGGATACTAGGTGAGTATGTGTGATAGTGAATGTGCATGTATGTTATAATAAACTTTTACAGTCATGGTGTGTGGTTTATTTATGTATTTTTTTGGCTGTACTACTACAGGTAACAGCGGGCCCGTAATGCCCTGCATGCTGGTATTTGTGGTTCAGCAAGTACCAGCATGTTGGGGAAGCATGCTGGGACATGTAGTAAAACAGCAAATGACAATATTTACATCTCTATTTAACAATACACATTAACACCATCAACCCAGCACACACCACCCAGGGGTGTTGGGCGTAGCCCTGGCTATCAGCCCAGGTCTGGGATGCCCTGGAGAGGGGGATGCCATTAATGGGGAGTCCCCAACTCCTCAGTGATCCCCAGCCTGGGCTGTCTAGTGGTCAGGGGCAATGCTTTGGCTGGGGAACCTGGTTAAAGGTTTTCCCTGGTTGTGGCATTATCCCCCCCACTAGAAAGAGTCCACTGCTGGTTATGGAAATGATAAGGGATTCCTACTCATTTTGTCCCCTGTTTTCCCACAACAAGGACTAGCTCAGCAAAGTCCTGTGCTGGTTCTTAATATACAGGGCCCCCCTACACATGTTGGCCCCTGTATTTTTTGAACAAGCACAGGCTTTATAAAGCCCAGGGCTGGTTATACTTTTGGGAGGGGCTGCACATCATTAAAAAAAAAAAAAAAAACTCACACAAAGAAGCCATCACAGATCTCATTGATCTGTGATGGCTTCTTGTAACTTGCACCATTTAATGCTAGTCACATTAAAAGGTGTCAGTCTACATAGTCAAAACTCTCCTAAATTTGCATATATAGTAGCCTCTAGCTTAAAAGTTCACAGGCTATTACATTTGTGATTTACAGGACAAAGTCACACTTTTTAAAAGTGCGAGAAAGTGCAAATTTGTACTGTTACTAAAACTGACATCCTATTACATTTGGCCCATGGTATCCATATAGGAATTCTACAATAAAGAATATCTATTTATAATGTGCCTATTATTCCGTTAGGAACAAATAAAGTAATGCAAATAAAGACAACTGTAAGTCCCATTTATGCAAAGTTCAATGCAAACACATTAATAGGTCTATATTGATCTTTCACATATTCTATGTAGGAAGAAAGTCATTCCTGGTAAGACTTACATGTATACATTCCAAATAATTTGTTAATTTAGCTCTCTCAGGGCTAAAGTGCCAGAATATGTATCCATTTGCTTTTGCCCTGAGAAAGGATTCGATTTCTATCACTCCCTCTTGTGAGGGAGGGGGATGTGATCATTAATGTTATATCGGAGGCTAGCAGGCATATAAAGTGTCATTCTACCATCTGATCTATATTTTTACCCGCAAGGCTGGCTCTAGTGGCTGATCTGAGAAGAGACTTGTGCTTGCGGAATGTCCTGGATGTCTGCCCGACATAATATTTTCCACAAGGGCAAATTTTTATATAGATTACATATTGTGCAGTGCACGTACGGACATGGTTTATTTTATATTTGAATCATTTGTGTGTGTTTTTTAAATATTTACTTGTTTCCAAATTTCCACAGGTAACATCCTGGATGTTTATCTTGTATCCTCATAGATGATTTGGTAGAGATAGCAGTGATGATGGTTTTCACTGAAATGTCTATGAAATGTCTCCCTTTTAGATAGCTAGGCAGAAGAGATTTTTCTTTTTTGAACACATGGCAATTCACAATTTGTGGAAGTAAGGGGCCATAGTTTATTGATGGGTTTAGGTAATATAGGACTGGATGTAGAAAATTCAGTAACAAATGGAATTTTTGTTGTAATGTTACTGAAGAATTATGTTGTTTTCAATAGTGTTGATCTTGGTATCCTCAAGACTTCTTGTTTCATTCTCTGTAAATCCTGATGTCCATAACCTAATGTTCGCAAATCCCTATTTATTGCTGTGTTCACTTCTTCAGGGTTACTTGTTACTTGTACCATCCTTAGCATTTGGGATTCATGTGATACTCTCTTTTTTTAGGAAGAAGATGACTGCTATAGTGCAAGAGAGTGTTACTGGCTGTAGGTTTATTAAATACCTTTGTTTAAATAGTATATATTGTTCTAACTAAATATTGACAGCCAGGTAATATATATGAGTATGACTATATTCATATTTTTATTTAATTGGAACATTTGATGAATTAATGTTACTGAGTAGGTTAATAGGCGCTTGGTCACCAAATCATACATAAATCTATATACCTCGTATATAGAATAATGTTATTAGCCAACTCTTTGTTGGTAAAGAATAAATTCCTTTTCAAACATAATAATATTTGCATATGATGGAGCCACACTGGACCCCATAGTGCTGTGCAATGGGTCTTCTGTATGAAATGCTGTCCATTGTGCATAAATTCATTTTAGAGTTAATTCCAATAATTGTAAAATTAGTGGAATATCTAATTTATCAAAATTATCTTTATTTTAAAAAGTTTTCATGGCCGACAATCCTAATGTATATGTTATTACTGTATAAATAAAATATCTACATCCATGTGTGATGCTCTGGAAGTTAGTATAGTGATGCCCCACTAGCACCAGGTTCATGTGTGTATAGTATGCTTTTGTGGTTGATCACCCCATAGCTAAGACATGACACACTGTGACAGAGAGGAAGTCCTAAGTGATACCCCCTTTTGCAGACACAGTGACCAATCAGGAAGGAAGGTACAACACTTTTTTATTATAGCCAATGATAGTAACAACAATCAGTATAGAATGTATATTTTAGACAGGATTGAAAGTTACAGATTACAATAGCAACGTATTTACTTAACACCTCCCTGTCCTCTACTGGTGACCCCAGCAGGCAAGTAGATATCAACAAAAGAAACACAATTGTCACAAAGCTTTTCCTTTCTAGGGAAGCGAAGAATCACAGGAACACATAAACTGGAAGCAGTAATTCCCCGGCAGATATGTAGCACTTAAACACAGTCTTTGCTAACACTAGGTCCTTGTCGAGAAAAATAGAGCAAATAACATGGGCTATGCTGGATGCAGTAGTTCACCAGCAGATTTGTAGCACTTAAACACAGTCTTTGCTAAGACTTGGCCCTTGTGGAGAAAAATAGAGCAAACAACATCTTGGTTGCAGTTCCCAGTCTTTGTTGTTACTGGGAAACTGCATTTATTCCTGTCTGTCTGTGCGCTGATCTCATGAGTTAATTAATCACTGTCTGTCTGTGTACATAATTAGTATACATGAGCGGGTTCAGATTCCAGAGATCTAAACCCACCTGAATTTAGCAGATCTGAGTCAGATCCAAGCAGGTTCAGAGTTTCCTGCCTGACTTGGATCTCAAAACCGAGGCAAAACCATAGAGTCAGAAATCTTGAGGTTCACGGCTTTCATCACTATGATCAATGTAGTAAATAAGGGACAATGCGAGGAATGCCATTTCACTCTGTCTTTGGAGACTGAACAGGGAGGGTGGGTTGTGTAGGGCTGGGAGAGGTGCTGGTGCTGTCGGCTGTGTCCATCTGGTCTGGTGCAGAACTGCAGATACTTCTGGGCTGGTGCTGTGTCCAACTGGGCCCAAGTTCTTGACTAAAAAAAAAAATTGTAAAAAAAAAATCAATCAAAGTGTCTGTTATATTTTTCTGTGTGTGTACGTGCATGTTAGGCTTAACCACAGTACCACAAAAGATCCAGCCAACATTGCAATTTGCAACCTAGTGCTGCCTGACTCCAGTTGTGATCATTCTGTGCTCTAGGCTCATGTACTGGAGCTGAAAAAAAATTAAAATTAATTGTCTTGTTTTCTAATAATTGTCTGTGTGTCTGTGCATGTTAGGCTTAGCCGCACAAGATCTAGCAATCTAGCAATATGTGCCCATGTAATATAGAATAATGAGAAGGGTCAATGATGAAGTGTTTGATAGGATACATTCAGAAAGATAAAAAACATAAAAGACAGTAAAACTCTGTGTATTGTAATGAAGAAATAATGAGTGTACCATTCAAAAGAGAAAATTGACAGTCAGGATGTAGTGAAAAGTATAAGGGATAGTGTGATATGAATAGGAGAGGATTAAAACATGTGATTGTATTAGTGTATGTGAAAAAAATGAGGGAGCTTAGAATAAATGTATACATATGGCAGAATAATGTGTAGGGTGAAAAATATATATGTGAATAAAGAAGATGTAGAATACAAAAGATGAAATAAGGTGAAAGGGAAAGTAGTGCAGATAAACAGACGTGTAAGAAGAGGAATGGGGCAGGAAGGGATATATTCAGAAGAAGGATATATTCAGAAAGAAAGGAAACAAAAAAGACTGTGAAATGCTGTGTGCGGTGGGAAGGTGAAAAAAGATTTATTGAGAAGAAATACTATTATGTGGAGGAATAATGTGCCATTCAATAGAGAAAAATGACAATCAGGATGTGATGAAAAAGATAAGTGATGGCTAAATTAGAATAAAAAAGTTTAAATGAAAATGAGAAGGATAGTGTGATTTAAATAGAAGAGGATTCGAGCAAGTGAATGTATTAATGTGTGTGAAATAAATGTAGAAGCTTAAAAAATGTGTACATATAGCAAGAGTATGTGCAAGGTGAAAGATATTGTGGCAGTATCACCAGGGGTTGCTCTGGTGAGCAGCAGATTCTGTGTGGGACAGGACAGATCTGCCCACACAGAGTAGAAAAGCATTGTGGGAAGATTCCTAATTGCTGCCTTGTGGAGAGAGTTCAGGTGTGGACTGAAGAGAAGGCAGATCAGTCAGGCTGCTGTTGGAAACAGTTTATGTAGAACTGTGGCAGCCAGAGAGCCAAGTGAAGCTAAGCAATCCATTGGGGGCCAGGAGGCCTGTGTCTGGACCTTGCAGGAGGCAAGGGGGGACCATAAACCTCTCAGACTGTGTGACATTGAAGCAGTGGGGTTGCAGGCTGTGGAAGCCAGGATCTACAGTATATCCGGAGGATACAGGGTAGGCACAGAGACTGTGAGAGACTTAATTGCAGATAAGCTGCACCCTTATAGAGAGTATTCAAAAAGAGAGTTAGACGCCCTAAATAGGGTCTAGGTTGTTTATTATTTTCTATTTGAATCCTGACTTTCCATGCTGGAAATTAAAGGATCATTTATTTACTTGAAAGCTGTGTGTGGACCCTCATTAAGCACCTAAACACTACAATAATCCACCCCCTGCCGATCTAATTACCCTCAAGATATCACATATGGTGGAGAATGCAAGCATAAAGATTCTACGCAGAAGGTCTATGCAAGACAGCTCTGCGAGAAAAAGTGGATTACAGCAAGTAAATGGACATAAGGAGGCTCACTGCACCTGCTTGGTGGAATGCTCATCAAGGTGGTGAGTGAAGATGAAGTGTTGTTTAACAAAAAAAAAGTCTGCAAGTGTGCACTATTGCTGCAGTGTACATCTTTTCATTGGAAAGAAAGATAAAAAAGTGTTACACAAGTTGCTGGAGAATTGTTTGCTTCTGGGAGATGCAAAGTTTGCCAGAGACAGAAGTATTCAAGTGTCTTGCAAAAGTGAAAAGTGCAAGAATATTGTCTGTGAAGAGAAATGTGCACTTCCTCAGCATTGGAAGGGTTAAAAGAAATTGTGTGGTTTATCATGGTGAATTGCTCATGCTCATTAAGTCAAGGTGTGGTACTGAGGGAGCAGAGGTCCCTATTGAAAGGCTATTGAGACGGCTTGATACATGCTGGTAATTGTAGTGCCACTTGAAGAAAAATGTTTTGCTGTATTGAAAATACTTTTGAAGATACAGTATAAACAAAAACAAGTTGTTCCTGTGTATTTTGTGCCAAGAATCATGGGAAATGAAAATAAATATTCTAAAGGCAGAATTCTTGCTACAAAGGTTCATTCAGTCTAGATAGATGGAAAACCCGGGCTGGAGTTTATAGTCTGAATGTAAAGATGTCAGTGTGTATGGCCAGTGTATGGTGCAAGGTTCATTAGTAGAGGACTATGGGCCTGATTCAGACCCACTCGCAAGCGGCTGTCAGCTCGCAAGTGGGTCGATGTTGTGCTCTGTGCATGCGCACGACGGCGGGAGCTCCATCGTGCACATGTGCCAGACGCGACGAGCGAAGGACTTTCCTTCGCTCGTTGTGTCTGATCAAAGGGGGCGTGCTGTCGATGTTGATTGACAGCAAGCCCCCTTTGGTGGGCGTGCCGGGGGCGTGCCTCCCTGATGGGGGTTTTCCCATGGGAACGCCTCCTGTCAGAAGCCGGCCCACTGACATCACTAGTGATGTCAGTGGGAGTGATTTTGGCTCTGATAGAGCCAAAATCACTCCGGGGCTTGAGGTTGAAAACCTCAACCGCAGGCTCCGGCTCGCAGTTTCGATGGTCGCAATGGTCAAGACCATCGCGGCCATCAAACTGCATGCTCGTATAGGCTGTGGGTGGTGACCCACAGCTATACGAGCATCCAGGAGGACACTCCATTTTTATGGAGGGCAGCCCTCATTCAGAGCTTGCGCTCTGCTCAGAGCGTACAGCTCTGAATGAGGGCCAATGTCAGCATTGAAAAAGTTGACTCTCTGTTTGAAGTTTAGCATGAAACACTTATGCACTATTGCGACTAGATAAGTGACTTGGAGGACAAGTCTATAAAAGAGAAGCTTTTGCATGCGCAAATTGAAAAGACATTACAGAGTGAGTTGTCGTCATTGAAAATAGCATTAGTGCAAGAAGAAGAAAAAAGACTTGAAGTTCTTAAGGAGACAGACCACAGATTAGCTGTTATGTCTGAACGCCTTGAGGAGGCTAAAATGTTTCAATGTTTTACAAAATATGAGAATGATGTGCTCCTAGCAAAGAATGATGTAATAGAGCAAGATATTGTTGATGTGCAGCAAAAGTTTGTGGTACTTTAGCAGGAAGTAGAAGAGACATCAGAGTGATGTAGAGCGCATGCAAGTGAAAATGGTGGATCTGATTCTGGTGCTAAAAGAAAAAGACTCTTTAATTGTGTCCACTCAAGAATAGCTTAAAGATTGTGATTTGGAGAAGAATTATCTGGCGGAAATTTTTTGTGAAGTAAAAGAGAAGTATCTCCAGATGCTGCAGACTCGAGCTCAGTGGAAAACTGACTGTGAAGGAAAAGAGGTGGAGATGATCCATCTTAAAGTCATCTGTAAGGAGCAAGTACAAATTTTCACTCCAGATTAGCTGCAGCTAGAGCCGTTTCAGAATGTCTGATGGAAAGAAATGTATTCCAGGAGGAAAGTCTTCATAAAGCCACCAAGCAAAGTGAATCTTTGGAGAGAGAGCTTAACCTTGCCCATGGCAGGGATTTAAAGTTGCAAAACAGAGTGAGAACCTTGAGAAGTTTCTGCTAAGTATACGGTACAAGTTGCAAAGATTCCAAGTGGAGAGGAATACCAAAGTACTGGAGTTTCAAAGTGAATTAAATGTGGCAGAGTCTGAAATAATTGTACAAAAGTTGAGACTTGCTGAACATGAATTTGTGGAGCACAATCTACTGCAATCTGAGAGCAAATTAGAAAAAGCCATGGAGAAAATTGCCCAGCTCATAAAAAGTTCCACATGGTAGTGGGAAAATCAGAAGAGGAAAAGAAGTTAAATAACATTCTGAAGTTGGATTCTGGAACCAAAATGGCGTCCAATATCTTTGCTGAACCCACTGTGGCAGAAGTACATAAACACAAACAGCAATTGTTACCAGTTGATCCTGAAAAGGCTGGCACACAGAGTGATATGCTACCTGTGCAGAGTGTCTTGTGTGATGAGCAACGGAAAAACAGTGAATTGCGGGAACTAAGTAAGATGTTCCAGAATGATATCTTTCAGCAGCAATATGATCATAGAGATAAACTTGTGTAAATGTTTACAGATATGTTGATGGCTTCCAAAGATGAGACTCTGATGTCACTATATGATCACAGTGATGTGAATGTGCCCAAATCATGCATTTTGCAGTGGGAAAACAGAACCTTACAGGCAGTTAATGGTAATAGTCTAGTGAAGAGTAATTCTCATGTATATGAAGTAATGCTGTCATGCAAACAGGATAAAACTTGCAATACAGCTGAATTTATCTGTGAGGAAGTGAAGTGGTCTCAAATTACAAAGCTTGAAGCAAAATGTCCAGCTGAACTGAATTGGAAAATAAAGACCTCAGTGGATCAATGGAGTAAACACTCAAGTATCTTATGTGGACATTAGAGTCCGGAGTATGAGGGTGACAGTGCCAGTACATGGTGTGTTGACATAAAGCCAAGGTCCAGAAGTTGTGATGCTGGTGAATCTCAGTATGAAGTTAGCTCCTCTTTATTCAAGGGACCATTGGTGAAATATGCCAGTAGCCAATACAGGGCTTCAAGGCTGCAGGTTAAAGATGGGTCAAGCAGAAGTTGGCCAAAAGATGTGCCTTTAATAGGATTATGTGGCAAGAGTGAAGAAGTGTGTCACTTTGGAAAAAGTTACTTCAAGTTCTTAATACCTCTTGCGGTGCCCAAGGGTGAGCCTCAAGTACTGCATAAAGAAAGCAAGTACCACCATTGGTACCATAAAGTTTGGTAAAAATTAAGGAGAAAAATTACCTCGACCCCCAAAAATTACCAGAGTCTGGATGATCTTGGATCCAGTGGATGGTTCTGAGAATAATGAAGAGGGACTTTGCAATGTGAATGCCTCGTCCCATGTAGCTGAACCCAATGGTTTCAAGCAGGGGAGGGAGATATGTGGTAGTATCACCAGGGGTGGCGCTGGTGAGCAGCAGATTCTGTGTGGGGCAGGACAGATCCACCCACACAGAATAAAAAAGCATTGTGGGAAGATGCCTAATTGCTGCCTTGTGAAGAGAGCTCAGGTGTGGGCTGAGGAGAAGATAGACCAGTCAGGCTGCTGCTGGAAATGGTCTATGTGGGACTGTGGCAGCCAGAGAGCCCAGTGAAGCTAAGTGAGCCATTGGGGCCAGGAGGCCTGTGTCTGGACCTTGCAGGAGGCAAGGGTGGACCATAAGCCTCTCAGACCGTGTGACATTGAAGCAGCAGTTCTGCAAGGCTGAGGAAGCCAGGGCCTATTTTATGCAAAAATTATAGTAGTTGCTCAATCAGCTTAATTATAAACTACAGGTTCTTGTAAAGGGCGGGGTTTACACTGAACTACAGAGAAAATTAATTTGCCCTCCAGCATAATGTAGCTAAATCAAAAATACTTGAATCCTACATAATAATAGAAATTCAGAGGTATTGGTTACATACATTTGCAAATATATGAATAAGCGCTGGGCCATCGTTAAGGCTCCTCTAAACCTGCGTCCCTAACCTTAAGAGGATCATGTCCGAGAAGCGAGGCACCTACTTTATACCTGGATGATACAGGGAAGACACAGAGACTGTGAGAGACTTTGGCAGATTAGCTGCACCCTTATAGAGAGGGTTAAAGAAGTGAGTTAGACACCCTAAATAAGGGCTAGGTTGTTTATTATTTTCTGTTTGTTTCCTGACTTTTTATAATGGAAAGTAAAGCATCATTTATTTACTTGAAAGCTGTGTGTGGACCCTCATTAAGCACCTAAACACTGCACCAATCCATCCTCTGCTGAGCTAATTACCCCCAAGATATCACAATATATATATGAATGAAAAAAGTGTAGAACAAAAAGATAAATGTTGCTGAAAGAAAATTAAGGAAGACAAAAGGGAAAGGAGTAGAGATTGACCAACATGTAAGATGAGGAATGGGCCAGACGGGGAGAAGGAGGAAGAAATATAGGGGTAAAGGGGAAAAAAAGAGGGGCATTTTTTATAAAAAAAACAATACAAATACAATATGTCAGGACCAAAAGTTATCATTAAAATGCTGATAGATCAATATCAATGTTCAAATCAAGAGTAGAGAGAGTTTTAATTTTATAAATTCAGTGTGTTTCTTTTTTCTAAAGTCCATTGGATCTGTTGCCTCCTCTCATTCCTAGAAAAGCCCGATTAATACCAATAACTTTTAAGTCTCCGGGGTTACATGAGTGAACATCAAGGAAATGTTTGGATACACTATGGGTCGTTAGGCCTTTTTTATGTTGAGTATATGTTCTCTAATTCTGTTCTTCAAAGGTATTGATGTTTTTCCGATATATTGTATTTTGCAAGGACATTCCAGTAAATAGATGACAAAGTCACTGTTGCAATTGATATGATGTTTAATTGGGTATTCTTTTCCATTGACATTCTAGAAGAATTTTCTGGTTTTAACTACAAATTTACATGATATACATGAGGTACAGGTGAAAAACCCTTTGGTTTTGATATTTTACCAATTATCTGCTGTATTATTAATCAATGGTGGAATAGTAGGTGCCAATACGCACTGAATATTTGGTTCCTTTCTAAAAATTTTGGAAGATGAGTTCCAATAATTGGGTCACATAGTAGAATTGTGTTTATTATAGCTTTAATATAATTGGATTGATCATTGTAAGCTTTGATAAAGGGTAAAATAGGTCCATAGTTTTGTTCCTCATGGTTTCATTCTGTATTAGTTCCTGTTGATCTAAGGCCTCATATTCCATCTTACATTTCTGTAAGAGGGGTTCAGGGTATCCTCACTCCTTAAATCTCTTGGATAAAAAATATGCTTACTCCATATACACTTCTAGATCTATACAATACTTCCTAAACCATCTGAATTGTCCTTTGGAAATGTCTTTTACCAAATGAGGATTGTGACAACTGGTGGGCATAAGGTAGTTATTTGAATCCACAGGTTAAAATGTGTGTTTGTTTTCAATGGTCCCAATTCTTAATATCTAGGTCTAGGTAAACAATGTTTGTTTTGCTTGTTGTGGAACCAATATTTAAATTCAGATATTTTTGATTAAGATACAGTAAAAAAATGGTTAAAACTTTCTCATTGCCCTTCCAAATAAAAATAATGTCATCAGTGTATCGACGCCACAGAAACAGGTTTGCAACAAAAGGGTTGTTGTTCCAAATTCTGTTGTGTTCCCAATGCCCCATAAATAAGTTAGCATAACTGAGGGCCTGATTCAGGCCCACTCGCAAGCACTATGTGCTCGCAAGCGGGTCGATGGAGGGGCATTGCACATGCTTGGCGTGCGCAAGCCACGGAGCGAGAGATAAATTATCTCGCTCCGGGGCTTGCTACAAATTGGGGCAGCTGTCGATGTTGATCGACAGCTCACCCTGTTTTGTAGGTTGGGTAGGTGGGTGGCTGGACATACGGAGGCGTTACTGAAGGAATGCCTGCCGTTTGTGGGGCTTGCGGCAGATGAGACCCAACCACAAGGGTTACATTTCAAGCAAGATGGTTGCGATGGTCGCGACCACCAGCTGGCCACTCACTAAAGCTGTGGGTTGTCACCCACAGTTAGCTAATGGCCAGGAGGCCAGATTTTTAAAACAAAGTAGCAGCCCTGATTCAGAGCGAGCACTAATTTGTTGCGAGCGGCTCTTAATCAGGCCCTGAGTTCAACCCTGGTTCCCAATTTTAATTTTTTTATCAAAATGTCCAATTATTTTTCATTTGAAGCATTTTATTGTCTTTTGTTCTTACTATGTTTGATGTGTTTAAATGGTTGCTTAGTTTTTACATATTCTATTTCATATTACCATATGTACACATCTTGAATATAAAATATTTTTTAAATAATAAAATTATATATTTTATATGGAAAATTAAGTATAATCCATCTTTCAAATATTACTATGAGCTCTCTATTTTAAAATAATCCCAGATTGGGCATAAACACTGATGGACATTGGGGTTCATATAAATTAATGTCCAAAGCACATATGATATACTACAGAAGGTGAGTACAATACTGTACTGGTTAAAACTTGGCTCATGAAACACATTGATTTGCACCATGGAAGTATTTTCTATGTTTTCTCCTTTTCTGACCATTTGAGGACATTGACATTAACTGCCTATGACACCATCATCACAATTGGCAACCACCGTAGTACCACGGTGACTACTAGGTCCAACGCTATACACTCACATGTAAAGGACCCTAAGATAGTGCTGGAACCAACCCCTTCTTTTGTTCAGAGATAAGGGGAAACAGAGTGATGTGTCTGAGGGCAAGGCAGAGGTGCATATGGAAGGAAACACAGTGGCACGGATACAGGAAGACAGGGCGATGCACATGGGAAAAAACATATTGGTGTGGATGACAGCATACAGACTAGCACCGTTCAGAGTACAGACAGCTGTAGGGATTGGGGAAGTATTAGTAGCATGGAGGTGAAGATAGTTTAAATGCATAGAATGAGTATGATAATTTTAGCAATTAGGAAGCTCAATGTGTATAATGAATGAGATGGATGTGTTGAGTGAGAAGGATGTTGGAACCCAGTGAGATTATTGTGGTGACTGAATAGAAAGATTGTGGACACTCAATGGGATATATGTGCCACATAACTGCTCAGACCTCAGTTGCATAGATGGCATGTGTGTATTCCAATGAGCACACATTTCTGTGAATTAGCAGCTCCACCATTTTGTGAGTGAAAGCAATCTCACTCTGTAATAGTGTTGAATCTGCAGTTAACCACATGGTGTGATTGCATACCATATCTGTATTAAGCAAAGAACACGTCCATTAAGGTGTCAGCCTTAATGATCATAATATCATTGCTTTTTGAAGTTTGAGTGGCAGAAATTCCATAGATTTTGTGAAATAACAGATCATGTCTAAGAAGCCTTAATGGGACATGTGAAACTGTAAGTTTTTTTGTCTAAGGAAAAAAAAAAAAAAAAAATATATAAATATATATATATATATATATATATATATATATATATATATATATATATATAATGTATGCATGTCCTATGTACCTTACCAAAATCATAATAAATTCAATTTGTTAGTGGATCAATACAAATTTGGCCGCAAATTAAGACTGCATGCATTTTTTGCTAATAAAGATTTGAACATAGGTTAGTTGAATATATCACCTATTTGAAAGCCAGGTCTTTTGATCCCCAGTCCAATAACACCAGCATTCATACCTTTTTATGCCTAATGATTCGTGATTTATAAGTGGTGAAACCAAGGTATCAGTATCAGTTTCACAATTCACCAGTGAACAGAGACATGCATTATGATCTTTGAATAATAAATCCTTGATCACGATTCACCCTGCTGATAAAGCAGGGCAATTGTGATTCAGGACTGGGAGGCCTATGACTGTAAGGTTAAACGTCAATTCTCAGATGCTATGACATATAATAGCTATCTGAGAACCCTATGCCTAGAACACAGAAACTTATTGGTTCTTTGATTGATAATGCTGTGCTGTGGGGGTGGCTGGATGAGGGACTCACCAATTTGTTTTGTGTAGAGGCATCAATTTTCCCTATATTTTACACCTTACCCAAACTATACAAGACTAAGGATAATCCCCCAGGCCATCCTATTATTTTGGACCCGGGGCTCTCTCCTCCAGCCATTCGCACAGTTTATTGATTGTTTATTGATTGTTGTCTACAGGAGGTTGTAATGCTAATCCCAAGATACTTGGGACACAGGGGACTTTTTGAGTCAGTTTAAGAATATTTCTGACCTTTCTGAGGATGCACTCTTGGTTACCCTAGATGTGGCATCATTGTATACTATAATTCCCCATGAGCAGGGGATATTGGAGGAAAAAAAAATGTTGGAAACTAGACCTGGCATTGGCTCACCGACAGAATTTATTTTAGAGCTGCTGGGCTTGGTACTTGAAAATAATCACTTTATGTATAATGAGGAATATTTCCTACAATTATGTGGGACCGCGATGGACTCTACACTCGCACTGGCCAATGCGAATATATATATGCATGAGTACGAGGAGAGCCACATCATGCCAGTCTTTGGAGGGGATATTCTTCATTTTAAGAGATATATAGACGATGAATTTCTTTTGTGGACTAATACTCTTGAGAAATTAGAATTTATGGTAAATTACCATAATTCACTTATTAAGCTGGTACATTGTACTGTTAAATATGATTTGCTATCCATGGATTTCTTGGACATCACAGTCTTTAAGAATGGATCCACTTTGGGAACGACACTTTACCACAAGGATGCAGACAGAAATACCCTCCTGTTTGCGATAAATAACCATCCCTCTGAATTGAAAAATTGCTTGCCCACGTCTCAATTTCTTTGTGTTCTTCACAAAAACATGAATGTGGAGACTGTGAATATACAGATACAAGATGTGAGGAAATGCTTCAAAAATAGGGGCTACTCTAGCAGCACCATTGAGGGCTGCTTGACCAAAACAAGGAAAATACTTTTCAATAAAAAAGCACAGTAAAAAATAACGGTATGATGTTTGTAAGTCAATATGATTATATGTCCTCTGATGTCAAGAAATCTGTCAAAAGGAATTGGCATGTAGTGGCATTGGACCCAATTTTCAAGGGTAAACTTGATGATCCTCCTATGATGGTGTATCGATGTGGATGCAATCTGGAGGAACTGTTGATGCAATCAACTAATTGACCAACCACTAACACTATGTTGTGGCTATATACAGCTAAACCTGGGTGTTTCAGGTGTGTGAGCTGCATAACCTGTATATTGCTATTGATGGGTCCTACCTTCCCACAAACACATAGAGTGAAGCCAATTCAGACCAGATTTAAGCTTCATTGCCTAATGGACGTCATCTATTTGCTTACGTGCCCATGCGGTCTGGCTTATGTGTGTCTAACTACCTGGGAATTCCAGGAGAGAATGGTGAATCATGGCTGCTCAATTAGGCAAGCAATCACTTTGGGCAAATCAGATAAGCCATTTGCTGTACATTTTTTACAGGCAGGACACCAGGTGGTGGCTCTAAAATGCCGTATGATTGACTGGGTCCCTAAATCACTAAGAGGAAGAGACCGTGAGTTGAGCATCCGTAAACTGGAGGTGAAGTGGATCTTTACACTGGACACTGTGGCCCCTAGAGGCCTGAATGAGTATAATCCCTTGAATGTATTTTTGAAATAAAGTGCCTTGGACAGATTGAATAGAGAAGGAACCTTTTCTCTTTTTTTGAGGTTTTGCTATGAGGTTTTTGGGTACATTTTATTTAACAAAAAATAGATTAAAATGTATTAAATAACAAAAAATGATAAAATTGCTTTTTAATAAATAAATGGTTAAAATATAAGTGGTTAAAGGAATAAGTGTTTAGAGATGAAATATTATACAAAAACTTTATAAAAAGGGTTTATATTGTATAATTATTCTTTTGTGTACTGATAGCTTTGATTGCTGTGACTGAGCATCCCTGGATAGCCCCTCTCCTATGCAGCCTGTGATAGTCTGTGAACTGTGCATATGCCTTCAATGTCAGCTGTCTAATTGATATGAGTCTCCAGGGCACTGATTTTGGTTATCAGTGCTCAATGTTGCACTGGTATGTGCTTGTTTTGCATTATATATGGGCCAGAGTGCCTGATTACAGGTTTGTTTATATTGGTGTTGCTCCGTGTTGTGGCATAAATCGGTCTGACAGATCAGAAAAACTTCCGGTTTCGGACCATACATTCCAAGCGGTGGAACGCATGTGACTTCTGGTGCGGACGCACACCACGAGCATGCATGCGGGTATGGAAGCTATTTAGGGAGACTAGGGTAAGACACTTGTTTGATGCTGTTCTTTAGACAGCTATGATAAAGCTGTGATGTGTTGATATTTGGATGCTTGTCTTGATAATGGACAGTTTTTGACCAAAACATCGACATGACATATTAATGGATATGTAAGTATTAAAGGAGTCTGTTGCTGATACTTGCTCTGGTGAGTGCCCCCTTTATTATTGACTGTATCTATCTGGGCCTATCTGGCACCACTGGGAAGCACCCCACTATTTGATTGCCTAAAGAGGATTTTAGTGCAGCCCTATGTGTATATATATATATATATATATATATATATATATATACACAAAAACACCTCTAGAGGGCACATATTAACTAAACTAAAATATGTATTCTCTGCTTCATAGTTGATTATCTGAAGATTTTATGGTGACTGACCAGGATGAAATTGTTTTGTATGGGGCATCGTACCTAGAAACTACAAATCTTAACCAACATACAAGAATACTAATGGTGCTATACCCAGTATTCAGTACATTATACAATTGAGCTGTAATCCCAATACTACAATTTGAAATAACCTTTATTAAAATTTGTTTGTATAAAACACACTTTTCACAGTACAAACTACATCACAGTTAGTGGCAGACATTCCAGTTTCAAGGTTTAAGATTTTCAACCATTTTTCTTGTGTTCAGAGATCCATTGTTTATCCTTATAGTGGATCTCATAGCCTCTTTACCCTATGTGTTTCATCTCCTTATGAGACTTCATTAGGGGTTGTCTTAATGCTTAGTACATTATTGAAATATGATGATATAATAACTAATGATTGTCCACAGATTGGAGTGCATAATATATATATATATATATATATATATATATATATACAGTATATAAAGTCAGAAATCCACTGCACTCGCCACTCCCAGATTTGGGGTGCAAACCTGCACTCGCCATTCCAAGGCATGGGGGGAAAGTGGCTTGTGACCACATTGCTTAAATAAATAAAGACAGAAAACTCAGCACTCACCATTGTTAAATCACTCACAATAACAAATAAATAATGGGGTTTTGTTTCATTGATTGATCAATGCATTTAAGCCTGCAGCCCTCATCACGGGACCCCATTTCTCTGCAGGTCCTACACTATCTATCATACCTATGGAAACCTGGTAGCTGCTATCACAGAGTTTAAACTGAAAAAATGTAAACTGGTTTAAAGGCAAAACAGTCACCAAAAATAGCTTCTACCATAGTACCAAAAAGGCAGCTGACAGGCTTAAATGCATTGATCAATCCATGAACTAAAACCCCATTATTTATTTATTATTGTGAGTGATTTAACAATGGTGAGTGCTGAGTTTTCTGTGTGTGTATATATATATATTAGAGGTGGGTTTGCATCTTGAGCCCATCCAATGTAATGATGAAGAAAAAGATATTACACCCTGTAACTTTACCATTTACCACTAAGATCATAGGTGTTGTATCTGCAAACTCTGAGAAATGCTGGGCAAGCTTTTACTGTCTAAGAGAGCCAGGGACTGACATTTCTCACCCAAAGACCCGATAGTCCATACATTTCTACAAGAAATGTTGAAGCTGATTCAATAATTACTGTCTTTCAAGGACAGTACTGTGTCTGTGGGCTCAGTGTTTTTTAATTCATTATGAAAACCATGGATACCTACATGGACCTCAAAGAAACTGAACAAAGGGCTGGGTGAGTAAGGATTGTTTTTACAGTTAATGATAATTCTTCAGGACAGGGGATAGACTGGTGCATGGGATTAGATAAATTTGTAGTGAGTGCAGACTAGTGTGTGAGTGCATTCATGTGTAATAAAATAATACAAATTATGTTGTGTGTGTCATTTCAATATTTAATTTTTCCTTTATAGGGGGCTAGAGGTAACAGCGTGCCCTGGTTTCTCTGGTATGTGGGAATGGTTTGGTGGGATCTCTAGTGCCCCTATAAAAGCTAATATTAATATATATATTTATATATATATATATATATATATATATACCACTATCAATCCTGCATCCCTTGGGGATAGTCCTGAACTTTAGGCCTGCCCGGGACTATCAACCATGCATCCACCAGCTAGGGATTTTGGGGATAGTCCCAAGTTTGTGTCCTGCTCTAGGGTACCCTGTAGAGGGAGACCTCCTTAATTTTGGGTCACCACCTCCTCAGGGATCCCCAATCTGGGCTGACTGGTAGGGGGAGAATGCTTTGACTGAGGGGTCCAATGAAGCATGTCCCCTGGATGCTGCAATACTGCCCTGCTAGCAGAGCTAGTAATCAAATCATTTGAGCCAAAGTGCTTTTAGCAGGACAAAATAGCACATTTCTGTGTTTATTGCCCAAGCTGTCAGGAACTTTGGACTATACAATTGCTTGGCTAGGTCCCATCTTTACTAGTTGCTGTGTCCATTTCCTCCATCTCTGGGGGGGACTCTGTTGCTCGTTTGGGTGACTGTTCTGATAAACCAATATAAACCAACAAGCTGTGTTAGTTCTGGTGGACTTTGGGAGCAAGCTGACATTGGTCTCTAGTTCTGTCTATTGTGAAAGTGCTAGGCATTCATGGAAGTACAGAGGAATATGAGTAGATTTGCCTAAAAGTTATGATAAAATGTCAAACAGTTAAGGTAGTGGCTGCCATGGCCCCAAAACTTCTATACCCCCTTATCATGGGGTGAGATTTTCCCTATTCCAGGAGGTTATTGCTTATCTGTTTTGGCTGGACATGTCAGTAACTGATACACTGGATGATCATTCAACATTAAAAGGAACTAGGGATGTGCGCCTAGCCCCATGTTTTGGTATTGGATCTGTATCTCCGTCAAGGTATTGGATATGAATTTGGTTTTGCCAAACCACCCATGTATGTTTTGGTTTTGGATCTGTATTTTTTCTAATAAATCATAAAACATCTGAAATCACATAATTTGGGCCTATTTTCATTCCTACACTATTATTAACCCCAATAACATTAATTGCCAGTCATTTCCACTCAGTTTTGAGCACCTCACACAATATTGTCTACCAACATAGGCCAAAGGCTGGCTGGCTGGCTGGCTGGCTAAACTATGCAACCAACAGAGCAGTGGCACAAACACACGGCCGTTATTTCTGTTTACAAATGTTTGCAAATTAGTAATGTATTAGCAATAACCAATTATACCAACTCACAAGTACTTTCAATAGAAAACAACCCAGCACAGAAATTTACTAAAAACTGGACATGGAATATCCCTGCTCAAAACAATTAGTCGTAGCAGTAAAAAAAAAACCTCCTAAACCATGTGTAAGTAGCAACAGCAAACATGAATGCCCACCACACAAATGCACATGCCCCCAGCACATGTCTGTTCTCATTGCCCAATCTTTTTTTTCCTCCTGGGTGCACAGGGCCAAAATAATGACTTGCGCTGATCAATCAGCCTTTTTTTTTTTCACTGTTCCCAAAAAACTTCCTGACCATAAACACAGTGCTCCCTACCTGCGAGTCAGAAACAGTGTAGGTCAGATACAGTGTGGGTCACATACAATGGAGGTCAGATACAGTGTGGGTCTGATAAAGTGTGGGTTGGATACAGTGCATACATGCCTACTCTCCCGGGAATCGCAGGAGGCTCCCGATTGCCAGGGGTGCTAGCAGTATCCTCATTGCAGGGTGCCAGTGGTTTTGGCAGCGCGGGGGTGCCATCAGTGTCAGCAGTGTGAGGGTGTTGGTGGTGTTGGCATTGGGGGTGCCATTGGTGTCACGCGTGGCAGAAGCAATGTTCTCAGATAAGGGGAATGGATGGCATCTACCTTCACTCCTGTGCCCATTGAATTCAATGGGCTTAATGCTCATTGGCTGAGAGCCTTAACAGAGGGCTCTCTCAGCCAATCAGCTTTAAACTCATTTAATTCAATGGGAATTTGTAAAATGGCCACTCAAAACAAAGGCTCAAGATCTGAAAGCAGGATCACAAAGTTTTGCCTCTGTTAGGGATCTGGGACAAGCAGAGAGGTCCAAGCTGTTTCTCGGATCCCCCTGGATTCCAGAAATTCGGGTGAGCTTGCTTTTATGAGAACCGGGCCTGCTCATCTGTTGCATCTCATTTCCCTCTCTCATTAGATTTGGAAAAAGAGTCAATGGAACATTTATGGATGCTGAATAAATATCCATTACTGCTAATCATCCAAATTTTGGCCCAAGATGATGTGAGAAGCAGCTAAAGCAAACATTGGCCTGAAACACTGTCATGGCAACTTTGGTGCCACCAAATGAAACTGGGGGCTGGTCCCCAATCCCACGACTTATTTCATTACAAGGCTTTGCTTGTGATCAACTATTGATGCTACACTAGCAAAGGTCAGCCAGATGAAGCAGACACACGGTCTGTGAAACGCATTGCTGCTATTGGTGCCTTCACATTTTTTACATTACAGTTTGGCACTATTTATGGTTATTTTATAACTTATAATTATTTTATATTTTATATTTTTATTGATTTTCTTTTTTTGTATGGCCATATATGAAATTATTTTAATGGAAGTTAAATAAAATTATTTTTAAGAGATATATATATTTTTTAATTACCGACGGACATCGGGATTTAAAATGAAAGTCTAAGGCACTTATGCAATTGGAATAAGGTGAGCAGGATATTATTTACTATTATTCTGACTTAATGACAACCGATTTGCACTATGGAGGCATGTTTTATTTTCTTCACATAACGACTACTGTCAGGATTTGAGACCCATCCAGATTGATTCATCATTGCTATTGCAACCACCATAGGACCACGGTGTTGATTTGTGTCCATTGTACTGATCTCACCTATAAAGGGTGAGTATATGTCTATATACTTTCTTTTTTGGTTTTTATCACAGAATTACTCTATATTTTTTTCCATTCCCTTTTTTTCCCCAAAATAACACTGATCCTTTGGAGCGCCGGAATACTTCTATACAAAAAACTATCTTTATCCGGATCTCTGTTGAAAGTTCTGATTATTCCAGGCTGCACCTTCTTTCGGTTCATTTATAAGACCACATAAGGATAGTAGTGCCAATCATCCACACCTATTTTTATCTGAAACACTGTCATGGCAACTTTGGTGCCACCAAATGAAACGGGGGGCTGGTCCCCAATCCCATGACTTATTTCATTACAAGTCTTTGCTTGGGATCAACTTAATGATGCTACACTAGCTAATGCATTTAAAACCATTGTTGTAGTTAATGGTGTAGTTAAATCTGTCAGGTTGGTAGAAGGTGTACTGTACCATGTATAGATCAGGAGTTGTTCAAGGAAAAAATGTTGATCAACTGTTGATACCGCAGGTACACATTCCTGTACTTGTGAAAGCTGCACACACACATGTGGTGGTCATTTGGGAGAACCAAGAAAGACTGTTACTAAGGTTTTACTTGCTGGCAATACAAAATACAATAAAAAGGTAAAGCCTGTTCTGCCCATTATGTCAGACAATGTCTCCAAACCCTGAATCAGCTCAGAAGCACCTGTATGCTTTGCTACTGTAATTCATGATTGTGCCACGCACTATCCAGAAGCCATTCATACCTTAGGGCCAGATTCAATTATAGGTGAAAATCTACGATCAGCATTATGCGGGATGTTTTCACCTCATTCGCCTGTTTTAACACAATATTTTCTCCATGCGTGTCATCACTTTTCTCCCTATTTAATTGAAAAACAGGTGAAAACACAGATAGGTGATTGTAGTGAAAAGTGAAAAGGCCACTTTTTTGGGGGAAATTACTCTGTGCCCTTTAAAAAGCCTAACTGAGCCAGGGAATCAATATAGAAGAGTATTCATAGCCCTAATAAAAGTATTTCCTTAGTTATTTTGAGTAAAAGGGTTGTTATATGCATGTTAGCCAAAGTGTTAAAAACTATACAAAGCAATATTGTTTTTGAATAATAAGTACCATAGTTAAACTTGGGGTATATGTTAATGGGTACTAGCATATTGTGGTGTCTCTAAAATGTAGATTTTACAAATCTTGTAAATATAACTGCTGCAGCCTACTACAATCCTAAATAACACCTGCCTCAACCATACAACCCCCCAAAATACCACCCCTTTTTATCCATTTTCTAACACTTTTTTTATATTTTGCATCAAAAATGAAATTTTTTTTTATGTTTTAAGTATTTTTTTGGCATTATTAGTCATTGGGGGGAGCTATCCAAAGGGTTCTAAATCAAGTCCCAACATTTGTACCCAAAAATATGTTTTTTGCACTTCATTTAACCTGCCTTTTACTGTGGATAATTTTTTGCCTGTTTTTGCCTATGGAGTTTTTGCCTAGGTGAAAATGGTATGAAATTGAATAGGACAATACTTTGGAAACAGGCCAAAACTGCGCATCAGCAAAAGTTTTTTGCCTATCATGACTTTTCACCTCTAATTGAATCTGGCCATTAGTCTCTTACCCACAAATGGATGGGCCGGTGGAGCAATTTAACCATGTTTTAAAAAAAATGTTATGGGTGGTGGCCCAAGAAAGAAAATATTTGGATACCAGTGTTGGACTGGACATGCATGGGCCACCAGGAAATTCAGTGGTAGGAACCCAAGCTAAGGTGTGTGGCCAGCTACCAAAGAGGGTGCGGCCAGCCACAAGAGATCATCTTGGCCAAACATTAGAGAGGACATGCAATAGTGGGGACTTGGGTGTGTCAGGACCACCTACTTTGATTGCTATAAACAATAATTTTTGAAACAAATCAAGCATCCCAGTTAATATATGACCCTGCTCCACCCCTAGAGTAAGGGGTTGGGCCCTAAGGCAGTAGGGCCCACTGGGGATTTCCCCTGTACCCCTGTGGGCAAGTTCGACTCTGTTTGATACTCACCTCCAATTTCTAATGTTCACAATACCTGAATACCACAAACTTCAATCGGGTTAGTCACATTGAGCTCTTACATGAAATACAACCTAGGGACATTTTGGACATCCTCAAGGAGGGCTGAGAGCAAGAAAAACCCAAAGAACCAATTGTAGTTCAGTTTGTTGCACAATTATATGAGACAAATAGGTTCTCTGGTGATACACCACTTAGGGGTAGCACAGGAGCATAAAAAAAAACATTATAGCACTTGGGCAGTAATCTGTTCTTTCAACCCAGGAGACATTATTTCCTAATGTTAAGGTTTTTAGAAGTGTTGCCCCTAACAACCAATCAGATCCTATCTTACCTTCTAGAAGTGCTAGATAAATTATAAGTAGAATCTAATTGGTGGCTTTGCATCACCACTTCAAAATACCTGCAGTGTTCATTCTTGTTCCCACCCAGGAAAGTAAAGTCTTATATATAATGTGTGTAATCATGTAATATTATTGTGTGCATATATATCTATTATACAGGAGAGGCATACACTGTGATGGCTTCTTCATCTATAAATAATTTCATATATTATAAATAGGACCTATATCTAAGGGGTGTGCTTATTTATATGTGAAAGTCCCTGACTTACAAGTATGAACACAGAATTGCTGCAAAAGCATTATTATAATGTTCAAAGGGCCTGATTCAGTACAGATCGCTATTACGATCCCAGCTCCAAAATCACATGCATTTCTGCTGCAAAAATATGCTAATGATTGCAGCAGCCATGCCTTACATCCATAATACCCTTGCAGTCCTGTGTATACATCGGCACCACCAAGGAACTTTGGGCTATCATGCACAATTACAGCCGCTCTGACCTGACTCAGAAATTGCTTACCACATTGTACTCAGTAAGTACACAGGCTGCATATGCCATTGCAGTGGCTAATTTATGCACGCCCCATGCAATGATGTTCAAATGGACAGGCATACCTGCATTTTTAGACCACTCCCCTTTACCAACCCACAACACTGACATCATGTCTCTCACTCTGTGAAAGCAATTCTGGGGTTGCACACTGTAGTGCATATGAATGCGCAGTTTCCATCGACCGATCTGAGTACATGGTTGCATTTGCGATCCATGCTGAATCCAGCCCAAAGTGACTTGGTTATATGAGTAAATTAGGCTGTAATGAATATTGTTCTCTCACTGTGCCTTATCTATGTCTTCTATATTTCCACAGACTTCTGCTGTCAGTGCGGAGATGGAAAGAAGAGGACACAGTCTATACATTGTTTCTACCATTTAACATTTTGTTTACTATATTATGTCAAATAATTTGGTTGCTCTTCCTGAGTATTTCACTCTGTGAATCTGAGGCACCGAGCCCAGCGCCTGGATGTCATATTTCTGAACGTTTTCCATATATATTTCAATATGAATATTCCCAGGAAGGTGATATCATTATAGGCGGCATATTCACTGTCCATGACTTGGTGCTAAAAGTTACACGTGAAGCTAAGGTGGAGAATCTAATATGTGCAGAGTGAGTGATGTACAATACAGAATGTATACATTTTATGTAACATATACAGTAAGTATATAATCTGAGGTCATTACTAGGAAGGTCACCCATCTATCATTCAGGAAATATTTCATCTAAACAATTGCTCTGCACTGACTCCTTCATTTTTAGTAATTTGACAGATGGAAGATTAAAACTTCCAATTTGAAGAAGAAATGTAATTGGAAGTAAGGGCCAGATTCATAACCGGTTGCTAAGCTGCGTTTGCTTGCAGTTGTAAGTAAGCCACGTATGCAAATGCCATGATTGCACGATAAGGTATTAGGATGCACCCTATGTCTTTAGGTGCGTTCTCTGGGTGAAGTTAGATGCCCAATAGCCTGGGCATAAGATGCCCACTTGCGCTCATCATCTCCAGGAAGTGTATGATACCATTGGTACAATCGGTTGACATCGAACACATAAGCAGTGCATGAGGTAGACCCGAGCCTGCCGCAAGCACTGCGAGCACTGCTGCGTATAAGACAGCTCAGTGACAAGTATGCTGACAATGTGTCTAAATTATGTACACCCATATAATAGTGTTATAACGCACTGACATGCCTACATTCGCACATCCACACCCTTGTTTCCATTGTCCTTCCCCTGTCACCACCCACAAACAGCCACTTCTGTCAATGAAACTTGCAGGCTGGCTGTGTGCTGTGAGTGATTGTGTCTCGATTGCAGTGACTGGTTTGTGCTCACGCACTGTGACTTACACACATGCGCAGTTTGCAACAATCAGCCGGCTGCGAGCGAAGCAGCCTAGCAAATGGGTCTGAATCGCCCCCTAAATCTCTTTGTCTGTTAATGCATATGCAGCTCTGCATGTCCGAAGAGCTCCCAAGGCTGAGGCAGGTCAGACATTCTGCAAGGGTAAGATGGCCGCCGATGTGCAGTGATGCTACAGATATTTAGGCAGGTTGTCGCACGTAGGTAAGAAGGCAGCAATTGGCGTCTTTATGCTCAGGTTGATAACACTATCATATTTTCGCTGCTGCATTCCATGTAAAATCGCAGCTGTGATGGCATTATTGTCCCTGTCTGAATCAGGCCCTGGGTTTCTGGGGTAGCAGTTTTTTGAAAAAAATAGAATGTGTATTATAATTCCCTCTCAGCAAATGTCAGTTCCACATTTACAAACCATATTAGGTAACACTTTATCATATACATATAATAAAAACATAAATGAAGACTTAACACAATAAGTGGCATTATCATTTATTGTTAGCTTTATTGATATAAAAACAGCACAGTGGCAGGTGAAAGAACGGGCAGCTATTCAATGATCACTTGTCTTACATAAAATGACAGCCAAGATTTGCAAGGGCCAACTAACCCTCTCTCCACGGCAAGTGAGATGTAATGGACTCATCTAAGGATCTGTTCCACACACTGGTGCTGATAACCACAGTAGGGTGTAATCAGCCCACTCCATGTATTAAAGGGGAGTGCACCTTATATGCAGCAATCCCTTCTTCCCCACCAAACAAAGCCAACAAACACAAGACACATAAGGAGGGAGGGAAACTCGAAGAGGCAGAATGAATATGGAAACTTAGGGAAAATGCCACAAACCCCCCCCACCCCTTTTATATCGATAGGGGAAAACACTGCCTAGCAACTACAGAAAGAAAATATTAACCCTAACAGCTGCACTTAAACTTTGCTAGGGGATTAATAACCATCCATTCACCTAGGTCCTTCCATTGTTCTAGTATAATATATTCAACATTTGTGCAAATATTCCTATGCATGATTACAGCATCTGAAATAATTGAATACAACAGTAGGTACAGGACAGAATGTCACATTCCTTAGTCAATACATTTTACTTTAACACTTGGCATGAAGGACCCACCAGTGTTAAGCAGCAGTAATGTCCATGTTTAATGGGTGTAGTCAGCTATCAAGTCATGGTCCAGGTCCACCTAGCAACTGACCCTCTGATAGAGTAACAATGTAATGTATGGACAGAGGTCCTTAGGTAGTGGTGCCCAACAGTGATTTCCCATGCCCCCCTGTGGGTTAGTTCAACCCTTTATACAGAAACATTTTTGTAGTGATGAGTAAAATTAACATGAGCTTATTCATGTTATGTTGATACAAAAAACCTCAGTCTTTCCAAAACTGCAATAACTGGAACTTCATATAGACATCTCTCTAATGCAACAAACTCTAATTTCTGCCATTCAAAAATATTGCCTGTTATCCGTCATTCACAACTGTCCTTTGCTCCCCACATACAATGTGAACATCTCATGCACAGTTTATTTCACTCAGTTCAAAATATTCCTCACTGACCACAACCATACACCTCCTCCTGGTTTCCCATTTGCCAAACTTCAACATCTATTAACTAGACTTAATGCCCTCACAATATGTTCTGTCAGTGCCAGATAATGGTCCACATAGGCCTGGAGCAAAAAAGAGGTTTGTGACTTCTGATGTGGGGGATAACCTGTGCTGTGGAGGTGTGGTCTGCATTGGAGGTGAGGTCTGTGTCATGGGTTTTAATAGCTATGGAGTGGCCCAGATATACACAAGACTACTTATTAGTAGAGCTGTGAGCACCATCATTGTAGCTGTTAGGAGTGCACATGATCCTGCTATTTTTAGTTCCTAGCCAGGGGTCAGCCCAACCAGTTGCAGGCTGCAGGCTTTGTGTAATGTGCTATTGTTACACCAATATGAATGGAAAAGGGAAGGGTAATGGGAATGGGAAGGAGTTTAGTGTGATCTTGATGGGGTAGTGTAAGTGTTTATGGGGCAGTGTAAAGAGGGCAGTGAGATGTGAGTAGGGGTGATGTGATCTAGAGGGGTTAGGGTGAGCAGTGAGGAGGGCAATGAGTCATGAGGGGCAGTATGATATTTGAGTGGGGGTGGTATGATCTAGAGGGGTTAGTGTGAGCAGTGAGGAGGGCAATGAGTCATGAGGGGAAGTAACATATATGAGTGGGGCCAGTGTAATCTGGAGGTGGGCATTGTAATTTGAAGGTGTTAGTGTAAGCAGTCTCGGGGGGCAGTGAGCTGTGAGGGAGCAGTGTGATATGTGAGTGTGTCCTGTGTGGGGGAGCAGTTTGTGCCATGAGAGGATGGTGTGAGCTATGAATAGGGGCAGTGTAAGGAGAAGTAGTGTGAGCTATGAGTAGGGGCAGTGAAAGGAGGAGTAGTGTGAGCCATAAGTAGGGGCAGTGTAAGGAGGAGTAGTGTGAGCTATGAGTAGGGGCAGTGAAAGGAGGAGTAGTGTGAGCCATAAGTAGGGGCAGTGTAAGGAGGAGTAGAGTGAACTATAAGTAGGGGCAGTGTAAAGAGGAGTAGTGTGAGCCATAAGTAGAGGCAGTGTAAGGAGGAGTAGTGTGAGCTATAAGTAAGGGCAGTGTAAGGAGGAGTAGTGTGAGCTATGAGTAGGGGCAGTGTAAGGAGGAGTAGTGTGAGCTAAGAGAAGCGGCAGTGTAAGGAGGAGTAGTGTGAGCTATGAGTAGGGGCAGTGTAATGAGGAGTAGTGTGAGCTATGAGTAGGGGCAGTGTAAGGAGGAGTAGTGTGAGCTATGAGTAGGCGCAGTGTAAGGAGGTGTAGTGTGAGCTATGAGTAGGGGCACTGTTAGGAATAGTAGTGTGAGCCATAAGTAGGGGCAGTGTAAGGAGGAGTAGTGTGAGCTATGAGTAGGGACAGTGTAAGGTGGAGTAGTGTGATGTATGAGTAGCGGCAGTGTAAGGAGGAGTAGTGTGAGCTAAGAGTAGCGTCAGTGTAAGGAGGAGTAGTGTGAGCTATGAGTAGGGGAAGTGTAAGGAGGAGTTGTGTGAGCTATGAGTAGGGGCAGTGTAAGGAAGAGTAGTGTGAGCTATGAGTAAGGGCAGTGTACTGAGGAGTAGTGTGAGCTCTGAGTAGGGGCAGTGTAAGGAGGAGTAGTGTTAGCTATGAGTAGTGGCAGTGAAAGGAGGAGTAGTGTGAGCTATGAGTAGAAGCAGTGTAAGGAGGAGTAGTGTGAGTTATTAGTGGGGACACTTGCCATGATTCAGAGCCAGAAGCTCTGACAGAGCGCTAGATCTGAAACAGGGCCATCCCTCTTAGTTTTTAGAGCGCCTCCTGGCTGCTCGCATAGCTGTGGGTGACCACCCACAGCTATAGCGAGCTGCCAAAAAGATGGTCACAATGGTCAAGACCATCACAACCATCTGGCTTGTGACGAGACCCTTTCAGTAGGGTCTCGTTACCGCAAGCCCTGGAGTGCTTTTGGCTCTATCAGAGCCAAAAGCACTCCCACTGACATCACTTGTGATGCCAGTGGGGCCGGCCCCAGACGGTAGGCATTCCCATGGGAATGCCTCCGTCTGGGCAGCAACGCCCCCTGCATGCCCACCATAGGGGGTGTGCTGTCACTCACCATCGACAGCACGCCCCCTTTGGTGCGAGACCCATAGCGAAGGCTTAGCCGTCGTTATTCGGGTCTCGCGCATGCACACGAAGGAGAGGCCTCTGTCCTGCGCATGCGCACTTGGCCAACATCGACCCACTTGCGAGCGCTCAGCGCTCACGAGCGGGTCTGAATTAGTCCCTCTGTGAGATATTAGAGGGGTGGTTTGAGGAGGGCAGTGTGATGTAGTAAACAAGCTTTAGGAAGCAAACATGGGCTTTGTGAATCATGTTGCTGCATACTGGTATTATCTTCTAATCTCTTCTCTATATTATTATTTTTTAGAAATGTCATTATTTATGCAGTGAACTGATCATCAGTCGACTGTGCACACAACTTAGTTGCACTGCACATACATAAAAGCCCATTACCATAGTTATTTGCAGTGAGGATTCATTCACAAAATGATTCACAGAAATAGACCATTTGCGGGAGGTAGCAGGGAGTGGCAGTAACAATGCAGGCATGTGGCAGACATTTTCAATAAGTCTTCATACGAACATCTGTGATCCCATACACTCAAAACATTGTGCCAGCATCACAGTTCCCCTGGCCAATCTGTGTAAGAGTTACTCAGATGGGTGATTATAGAAGCATCTGTGATTGTGCTTAATATTCCTACGTGGTCGCTGAGTTCAGCAAAGTCACCAGTGAGCGTTTCAATACAAAATCCAAGTGGGAGCAACATTTACATATTATCACACATCCTCTGTGTACACATTCACTGCTGCACCTGCATTACCATATACATTTGTATTCAGCCCTTTATCTCCTGCTGTAGTGTTAGGAATAAGAAGTTACAGGACTGCAGAGAGCGCAAACACTGTATGACAATACTGTAGTTTGATTTTCTTCAACTGCTTGTTTACCACCAATCAAGGGTGAGTTGTTATATTTACATGTACAGGTGATGGGAATCTCATTAAGGTACACACTACTACACCTCTGTACCCGACATATTACCGGATACCCATGTGGAATAATCCCTAATCATTCAGTAGAAAGAGAGAGTGCTGGAACACAACCCCATCTCCAGATGTGTCCTCATACACTTTGCTCACTTGCTCATTAAACATCCATTCTAGTCGCACCATGCCGTGATTGTGACAATATAGCGCCAAGTATCTTTTTGTAATACTTTTTCCCTTCAAATGCATCTAATTCACAAAGCGATATGAATTGTACACACAAGCAGCTTCTGCTGAATCAAATGATACATGGCATGCCTACAGTATTTTCTGTGTGTAACTGCAGGTGTATTCTACATGTGAAATGATACAGTATGTTAGAGTGTTGCAGCTGCTTACACTGTAAGCATTTTGCATGCAGGTGCACCCACAGTCACAAACAGAATATAAGTACTGAAAGCCACATATAATTTTAAAAAGCCACATTGCAATCTTCCTACACTCTGAACTTTATTCAATCTAATCTAATTGTATGTAATTTATTTCAATTATTAAAGAGTTATTACCTGTTTGAGACTTGTCAGTGAAGCATAGTTTATGAAGGAGTACTGGGCTGTTCTTTACATAGTCACACACAGGGCAATTTAACACCTTAGGTCAGCTGGACATTTGTCTCAGACTTAGTCTACAGTATGTTAATCACCCACAATTTATATCTAAATAGTCAATTCAGAGTAAGCTGTGCTTTCAATTCACAAAGTATTATTTTCACAAAGTACAGTATCTAACCTATACTGTTGAAAATAAACAGTTTAACAAACACTGAACAACATCTGAGAGCAGGTAAATTCTATAGTACTGTAATAGCACTGCAACCTTCAGAGTGTCACTAGATGTCTTTTAATATGAAAGTACAGATTATCTTCAAATACACTCCCGGTATTCAGGTGGCCGCTGCTTGTTCTCCTAGGAGACTGTCATTGTGTTGTCTCAAATCGGTTGTAGGCAGGGCCGGATTAAGGGAGGGGCGACAGGGGCGGTCGTCCCTGGGCCCCCACACACAGAGGGCCCCCACACTACTGCATGCAGCAGCCCAATCAGTGCTGCTGCATCAGCTTGGGGCAGGGTGGTAGTGTGGATGGCACATAAGTGCCGTCCGCACTACACAGCACAAACACACAGCCGCTGGCGCCGGCAGCTGTGTGTTTGTTTTAGCAGCTGATGAGAGTCACACAGAATCTCATTGGCTGCGGCCCACTGCCGGAGCCTCCGTCTTCCGGCTCCCGCCGTGGCTGATGGGAACGAAGATGTTGTCTCTCCCATCATGCAGAGCGGGCGGCCTGGGAGGACGCCGGACCAAAGAGCAGATGCCGGAGCGGGGCTTAAGGTAAGTGAGAATTTTTTTTTTTTCAGTGAGTGTGTCTGGGGGTGGGGACAACTACTCCTAAGGGCACAGCTGCATTTGGACTACACTAGGGGCACTGCTGGGGGGGAAGTACTACTAGGGGCACTGCTGTGGGGTGGGGGAAGTACTACTGGGGGCACTGCTGTGGGGGTGGAAGTACTACTAGGGGCACTGCTGTGGGGGGAAGTACTACTAGGGGCACTGCTGTGGGGGGAAGTACTACTAGGGGCACTGCTGGGGGGAAGTACTACTAGGGGCACTGCTGTGGGGTGGGGGGAAGTACTACTGGGGGCACTGCTGTGGGGGGGAAGTACTACTAGGGGCACTGCTGTGGGGGGAATTACTACTAGGGGCACTGCTGTGGGGGGAAGTACTACTAGGGGCACTGTTGTGGGGGGGAGTACTACTAGGGGCACTGCTGTGGGGGGTGAAGTACTACTAGGGGCACTGCTGTGGGGGGGAAGTACTACTAGGGGCACTGCTGTGGGGGGGAAGTACTACTAGGGGCACTGCAGTGGGGGGGGAAGTACTACTAGGGGCACTGTTGTGGGGGGGGAATGACGACTACTACTAGGGACACTGCTGGGGGGGAAAATTACTACTGCTAGGGACTTCTGGGGGTACTACTAGGGGCACTGCTGGGGGGAAGGACTACTACTAGGGACTTCTGGGGGTACTACTAGGGGCACTGCTGGGGGGGTAAGGATTACTACTAGGGACTTCTGGGGGTACTACTAGGGGCACTGCTGGGGATACTACTGGGGGCAATGCACACTGTTGCGACAACTACTGGGGGACACAGCATAGAGGGTGATTACTACTAGGGGTACTCCAGGGGGGACTACTGTTGAGTGGGGACTGCTACTGGGGGCATGGCTGGGCTCGGCTCTGTGTGGCTTGAAGGGGGCCCCCGCAACTTAGTTGCCCTCGGGCCCCCACAAGCCTTAATCCAGCCCTGGTTGTAGGTTACTAAAAAAGGGGTGATAAACAAGCGCTCTATAGTGTATTCAATTATTAGTTAAGTGTATTAAACTAGTATAGTGTTTATGGATCCATTTAAGAGGATTTTAAATAATGATTTCTGACAGTAAGGACACTAATTAATGTTGTTATCCTACGTGCATCTATAAATGCATTATATTATGTTACATAATATTATAATAATCCATAAATATATTGATAATCAATAAATATTCAATACTTAAAAAACTATTGATTTGTGCAAAAATGACACATTTAAAAATAAAAACCACATTCATTAAAATGGATACAGTAATAGTTAATAGACTCTGTATATTTGTTTATGTAGTATTCTAAGCATTTCTCATTTCATTCGAAACCACCATGTACCAAATATTGTTTTTACTTATTTCACTCCATGGTATCTTCTCTTAGGCTAATACATCCTTCCCTCACCCTACAGCTCAGCCCTCTGTACACATTACAGCCTCAATAGTCTACTCCCATCTTGTGAACTCAAATAAGCTTTTTACTTATCTATACAAATTGACAATAACAAACTCAGGGCCTGATTCAGAGCCTCTCGTAAGAGCCGCTCGTTCGCTCCGAGCGATGTTCGCACATCTGCACATGCGTATGGGTTGTAATGCACATGCGCCAACCAGTCAGTGCGGTCGGAAATCGTGTGCTCACAAATTAGCGAGTGCCTGCTAATTTGAGTGAAAGAATGAGGTGTTTGTGGGTGGTAACGGGAAGGTGCTTGAAAACGGGGAGTGGAGATCCGAACGCAGGCGTGAAAAACGGTCAAAACAAAGATTAATGGGAGTGCATAATTAACAAAGCAGCGTCATCGACCACGTCACTTGGTTATCTTTTAGCCTGAACTTCTCGCATGATTGTGGTAGGAAAATGTTACCACAAGAATAGCGAGCAGATCATACGCCTTTCAATGAACTCGATTAATCAAATAAATAGCGGTGATGACGTATGATGCGAGCGGCCAAGCGGTGTCTTTACAAAATAGCGAGCGCATGTTTCGGACACTCGCTCAGATATAGAGGCGTCAACAGACCGCAAAGAGTGAGCGCTCAATTTAAATAGCCCGCCCCTTTTTCTGAATGAGCGAGCGCAAATAGCGTCTTTCTCTGAATGAGGTCCTCAACTTGTTGCCATAAAAACTTTCATACATCTCCCAAAACTATATTTATATCTCTTTCCTTCTACTTCTATTAGCTGGTGATATAGCACCAAATCCAGGCCCAGCCCACATGCCCCTCTCACAATGCAATATAAATTCAGCAAACCTCAGACACATCACATGCCTCCTATCACTGCACCCTCTGTCTGCACAAAAATAACATCCATCCATGACCTCATTATTTCAAATGACCTCAATCTTCTGGCGATAACAGAAACATGGCTCACACAATCAGACACTTCCTACCCTGCAGCACTCTCACCTGGTAGCCTACACTTTACTTACATCTCCAGGCCTGGTAATAGTAAGATAGATGGGGTAGGAATTTTACTGTCCCAATATTTCACATACACAGTTCTCCACAGGCACCATCACTCACATTTACTGTACATCATTTGAATTAAGATATATCAGGACTTTTACCCTTTCTCTTTGCACATTACTGCTACCTATTGCCCATCTGGGCCACCCCAACAGTATCTTGAATATTTTTCTGAGTGGTTCCCACACTTCCTATCCTCTGACATCTCAAACATCATCATGGGTGATTTCAATATCACCATTGACAGGCCGCAATCTCTTCATTACTCTAAACTGCTCTTTCTAACCTCCTCTATCGGACCCTCCCAATGGACTTACTCCTCTACTCATCAGAAGGGCCAACACCTTGATCTTGTTATCACCAGACTATGCTTAGTTTCTGAATTCACTAATACTCCTTTCCCTCTCTCAGATGCACAATTTCCTCCATTACGTCTACCACAATGACAATCAAATCAGATAAACCTCCTCAAACCTGAAGCAATATTACTTATATTAATTTTCAACAACTATCCACCTTTCTACAACAGCTACTCTCACCAATTTCTACATTCACTTCTCCTGAGACAGCAGTATTACACCTGAACCAAACCCTAGAAACAGCCCTTGATGTAGTAGTCAAGCTATCCATCACTCTCCACATAGACTTAGACATCAACCGTGGTATTCTAAATTAACAAGACATCTACAAAAGCTCTCACATAAATTAGAACATCAGTGGCGTAAATCATGTTCTCCAAGTGAGTTTCTCACATATATGACTTTCTACCATTCTTACCGTAATGCTCTGTACACTGCCAAGAAACATATTTTCAATATCTCATCTTTGCCCAAGCCTCTAACCCCAAGTGACTTTTAATTTTTTTTAAATCACTTCTGGTATCTTCCCATCACTGATTACTTCCATTTAAATGGAAGCAATTACTTCCATTTAAGAAAACAACAATATTCTGGCCATAACTCTCTCAAATTACAATCTCTGAGCTCCCATGACCCTTCAATCCATTGGAGAGACTTGCCTACTTTCACCTCACACACTTTCTTCACTCACAATTTATTGGACCCACTTTAGCCAGGATTTAATTCCCGACACTTCACGGAGAAAGCACTGACAAAGCTAGTGAATGATCGCTAGTCAGTGTTGACCACTCTTTTCTCATACAAACACTACAAACACTAGGTCTTAAGGACAAAGCTCTTTATTGGTTCTCTTTCTAACTATCTGATTGCTCTTTTACTGTTTGTTTTTTCTATTTATGTCTCCTCTTCGCTGCCTCTATTAGCTGGAGTAACGCAAGGCTCTGTCTTAGGTCCTCTGCTCTTCTCTATCTATACTACCTCTCTCTTGGCAAACTAATCCACTCTTTTGGATTTCAGTGCCATCTGTATGCAGATGATACAAAAAATCTACCTATCCTCCCCAGATTTATCACCATCTGTATTGGTCTGTGTCACTGAATGTCTTTCTGCCATTTCATCTTGGATGTCATCTTGCCACCTAAAACTTAATATTTCTAAAACAGAATTAATCATATTTCCACCAGCCAATATCAGTTACCAAACTGATCTCTCGATATCTGTTGATAACTCAACAATCCACCCTGCCCCAAGAGCTCGCTGCCTAGGTGTCATACTTGACTCTGAACTGTCCAATGTTTCCCACATTCAATCTGTCTTAAAATCATGTTACATGCATCTAAAAAACATATCCAAAATTCGACCATATCTCACACAAGACAGTGCAAAAACTCTAATCCATGCACTCATTATTTCCCGCATTGACTATTGCAATAGTCTCCTTACTGGCCTTCCCAAGAACAGGCTATCACCATTACAATCCATTATGAATGCAGCTGCGAGGCTTATCTTCCTTGATAATGGTTAACCCAGTTTGGTACAGTCCAGTGCTAGAGGCAGCATCCCACTAAGACTAGGTCACTGACCCGTAAGTGTGGTGGTTGGGGGAGTTAGTTGCTCATGCCTCATGCCCTTGTCGCTGTGGTGTGCTGGAGTGAGAACGGGGACACTGTATATTGTTCTCGCTCAGTCCTGGCTCTGATAGCAGGAAAATGTGAAGCTGTGTGCCACAGGCTGTGGTAATCTGGATGCTGGTTGGGATGGGCTGGCTGTGTCTTGTGCTGTGCACCATGACACTGATGGAAGTGCCACAGGGGTTCTTCTTGGGCACTGGCTATGTCTTGCTGTGCTGCCCACTGTGATGCTGATGGTGGTGCTGGTGCAGGTGTTATTCGCCATTGTGGGTTCCTCCGGGTGTTCTGGTGATGGGCTGGGGGTTTGCTGTTGCAGTGATCCAACTGCTCTATACTTCCACTCCTAAAACAACTTTGTGGGGTGCTGGTGACAGGCTGGGGGTGTGAGGACACAATGTGCCTCACAGCCTTAACTTCCAGTCCCCGGGTCTTGCGTTTTTTGCTTCAGATAGTGATAGGCTTATTGCAGCTCAGAGTTATTGTGCCATATTGTTGTGGGTGAGTGTGGATGTGAAAAAGGTGGTCTGCCTGTTTGTATCTGGTCCCACGCATTTCAGCACTGAGTGCCTTTCTCAATGATGTCCAGGTGTAGGTATGGGGTGATTAAATCACTTCCTGATGTACGGTATTTGGTGGAAATAGGTGTGTTTGCCCTCAGAGATTATGTGTCAAATAGTTAATTGTTCTAATGAGAAGCTTGGTTGCTATGGTCATGTGGGGGTGTGTATGTCAATGATGACAACATCTGTCCCTATTAAATATTGCTGAATTGGGCAGATGGAAAAGGTCTGGCTGCAGATCTAGTTAACGGGTTATTGGTTAAGTGGTATGAGTTGTTGGTAGAGAAGCCTTGTATTAAAATGTAGTCATGTTGAGTGCTGGAAGATTGTAATTGTCTGGGATAATGATAATGGTGTTGAGGACCATGTTCCTCTGTGTTGAAGATCATGTGTGGGTAGTTCTTGAGGGAAAAATTTATTGCGGGAGTGGAAGAAAAGTGTGGGTGGTGTGTGAACAGGGGGGGTTGTAGGGTGATAATGTATGAAGGGGCATTTGAATAGGAAAATGGAGGATGTGGGGGATATGAGTTGCTGAAGTTCAGGTGGCTGTATGTGACTTGGTTGGTGTGTTATAAGATGGACATAATGTTGAAATTGATATTAAGACCTTTTGGTGTTAAAGTTTTCAGTGTGTAGATCCATTTAAGTTCTGATAAGTGTTATTTTTTATGTATTTACCCCCCCTCCATTCTCTCGGTATGTGTTGAATGACTGTGAAGGGGAGGGTGGAAGGGTCTTGTCCGTGTGTTTCTTTGTAGTGTTGTGACAGGCTGTGTTTCTCATATCATATCTTTATATTTCATATGTCAGCTGCTATCCTTCTTTTCAGGGGCCTGATGGTCCTTCCTATGTACTTTGTTTCTTTGTTGAGTCTTTCAGTGTTGTTTGTATGAGACTGGCAGTTGGTATGTGGCTGTGTACAAGTGTTGTTTTAATATCAGGTGCTTTTCTGTATACTACTTTAGGCTGTGGTATGAGAAATGAGGCTAACATATCATCTTGCATTAAAACATCCCAATGTTTATTAATTATGGTTTTGTTTTTATTAGCTGATGAATTGAATTGTGTGATGAACAAAATGTCCTTATTGTCTTTGTCATTGGTTTTGTGTTTGTATTCCAGGAGGTAATGTCTGTCCAAGATTTCTGCTTATGTGAATGCAGTGTCAAGTTTCTCTTTATTGTAATTTTTCTCTTTGAATTTTTGTTTGAGTTATCTGCCTTGTTCTCTGTCTTTGCTGAGGTTTGTGCAGTTCCTCCTGTATCTGATGATTTGCCCCAGGGGAATGCTATTTAACCAGTTTGGGTGATGGCTACTGTTGGAGAGTATATAGCTGTTGACATCCACTCTTTTGTGGAATGTTTTAGTCTCTGTTTGTCTTTTGGTGATGTGTTTGTATAAGTCAAGGAATTCAGTCCTTTCTTTACTGTATGTGATAGTGAAGTTTGGGTTATGTTCATTGTTTTGTAGGTGCTCAATAAAGGAGAGGAGTGATTGTTTGTGCCCTTTCCAGATTAGTATTAGTTATCAATATATATTTGCCAGAGGAGTAGGTTCTCTCTGAAGCTATGCCATGTCCATACCCTGTCTTCCTCCCATTTACTCATGAAGAGGTTCATGTAACTCGGAGCGAACCTAGTCCCCATAGCGGTCCCAATCTGTTGTCTGTAGAAATTGTTATTGAACTATGTTTAGTTGTGTTCGAGGATTATTTTTTTACCATCTGTGATGAAGTCAGTTTGTTTTAGATGAAGTGTACCATCATTATGTAAAAAATGTCTGGGGTTTTTGGGACCTGGTCCTATTGCACATTGTTGCAATTGTTTTGGGTAATGTTTGCTTTTTTAAAGAATACAACTTTATATTTTGGTACTTTTTATATAATTTTTTAATGTGATGTTTTAAAAGGAGATATATGAATTAATAAAAACAAGATTTTATTTTGAACAAAAATGGAGGTTCCACAGATTTTTTTACTAATAAAACTCTAAAGATACCATGATGAAATTAACCACACATCACACAGTGTGAGTATGGTTATGCATACAGTGATAATTTGTCCCATGTGGACCCTCCCTGTATACTGGAAATCTATGTGATGAAAATAAACCTTTCTATTTTTTCCACTGCTTCATTTAAATGTATGCCAGGTGTGTGATCCATGTAATCTAGATATCATTGGGCTATATGTGAACCTTTATCTCTTAAAGATGCCATTACAAGCATTGACTCACCCCTCAAATGTGTAAGTGAGGTGCGTCTTATACCCCTACTGGAGCCTTCCCCTTTAAAGATACCATTACGAGCATTGACTAGCACCTCTCGTGTGTAAGTGAGGTGCGTCTTATATACCTCCACTAGTGGGAATATTAAAATTCCTATTTTTCTGTATTTTTCTCCTAGCGGAAATTATGTGTATTTTTCCAAATACATCTATTTCCTGGAAGTACAATAGAGCATTACTAGATTCATTTTCAAATATAGAGTGCTGACTTTACAGGAGGAAACAACACAATTTTTATGTGTGTTATATATAATTTTATACATAAATGAACAATCCTGGATGAATAAAGTCTAAGAAAGACAGCAAGTACAGTATCCACAATAAAAGGAATAACAAATCTTATACATCAAAAGATCAGTATTTTCCTTCAACATTTCCCTAGTTACACCAATAGACAGTGCTCCTTATTCACTCCTATTACATGCCAGTTTGAATCTCTTATAAACCTTGTTATATCCTGATTAAACCTTGGTACAATCCTACCTATACCTTCTATATCCTGCCTATACAGTACCTTCTAGAATTGTCGCAATTTAGCATAATGAGTCGCACAGTAAATAAATGCCTTCAGACTTTGAATGTGTTTCCAAAGCATAAAAAGTTATTATTCAACATAAAAACAGATGGTTATAAGCTGTGATCTAAAGACAATTAGGACAAATAAATCATACAGACCCAAGGTACAGTTGTCATATACACACGTGCTCTGACCCAGGTACCGACATCAGCAAGAAACCTTCGTCAACAGCATCAGCAAGAAGACTCCCGACTGGGGTCAGAGAGCGCACATATATACCCTTGCAGGGATTTGGAAATATAATAGATAAGTTTGGCATGATTCCATTGTTTCTTCTTAAAGGTGTCTTGGTTACAGAATCATTTATTGGACAATATCAAATGGACACAATGGCCTCCAACCGCCCTTTGTATCCTTTTTCCCCCTGCATGCAAATCTAAGCTGTTAACATTACAGAGTACATTTTTAATGTTTTAACTCTCTATAGTCCATACTTTGCAGACACAGGTTCCGATCTTCTCACCGATGGTACCGGAAATCTGTGGAGACACAGTGGATCAGTACAACACCAGACACGGTCTGCTTACCATGTGCTAAACCTTAGATATCAAATAACCTTTATTACACAACATTAATAATCACTGAATAAACCTTGAATATTACACTTTAACACTAGGGAATCTTTTATGTAATTTGTGTATGAGTAAGTGTAAGAGAATATGGCATAAAGTTGCTAATATGCATTGTGCATTTATTTGTAGAGTGAAACAGCGCAACTTTGCATAATGTGCGGTGTTTATGCATGTGAGTCTATGTGTGTGTGACTTTTATGCATGAAATTTATAATGGAATTAATATATGTATATGTATATAAATATATATATTCCATCCCTTACTAACATATTTTTAAATCTATAATGCAAGGTGTTACAAACAGCTAGGTTCACTTTCAAGCAGGGTGGGGACCCCCAGCTGATTGTCGTTGCCACTGCATCTGGAAAGCAAAACCTCTTACCATTGATAACTCAGACAAATTCAATTGTGCATATCAATGTCTGGGTTATATTTCAATTGCCACAGCCATACTTGTCTATATACAGGGCTTCCCAATTTATATGTAAAACACTCAGTATCCTGGTGTATTGTTTTTCAATTACTTTTCTCAGACATGTATACAGAAGCTGTTTCTTGTTAGTAACTAAACCCTGCATGAATATTGTGTTTGTCAGTGTGAGAGTGTTGTATATTATTCACTATTTAGTGTTGTGCGAATGTGTGGATATGTGCACACACTGGGTGCGTGCACACGCAATGTTACATCGTGGATTGTACCAACATAAATCGGGCAGCGGATGACCAAGTCATTCGATAACAGTTGAATTGCGGTCGCATGCAATCATTCACCTTCGACAGTCCACCCTTTGATAGCCAATCAACATGCTATCATACTCTGATTTTAAAATTAATTTAGGCTTACATTATGATATATCATTTTAATGTTATATTATGGGATGGCACAAGGTGGTTCTTAATCCATCAATAATGTGTCTCTAAGAGGGGACATAAAACTACAATTATACGCACACTGTGGATCTTGGGAGATCATGGGAAAGATGTGGGGATGCACCAATCCTACAAAGAAAGTCTTGAGAGGGAATAGGGACTTACATTATTTGGGATGTTTTAAAATAACATTTTAACAATACATTTTATGCATGTCTAAATATAATACATTATATGGTGGTATTTCCTAGTTTAGGGTTGTAATGCAGTTCTACATTTACCTCAGTATTCATATTGTCTCTACAGACCACCATCATTATTTTGTTCTTCCGGTTTACCTTATCTTTACATTTTCCACACTTCAACACAGTAGGAACACACCTGATACATATGCCAATTACTATGATGACAAATAGAATAAGGATCAGGAGTTTACCTATGCTTGCGATCATTTCCTGGACCCACTCTGCTAGATCTGAGAACCAATTCACTGGGGTCAACCATGAAACCCATTCCTCTACCTTCTCCTCTACTTCAGGCACTGAAGCATTATGGTTCTTTTGAAAATCCTATTTTAGCTGCAGAATTTCATCCATCTTGTGGTCTATTACCTCATTAGGGTCGCTGGTATCATTTGTAATATAAGTGCAACACTTTACTCCAAGTTGGGTGGCCAAAGTTACGCAATACCCTCCAGTGAAAATTGTTAAATAATTTAACACTAGTCTGTGTTGCACTAGTTCTTTCTTGTATGCTTGCAACTCCCTTCCTGTATACCTGAATGTGTCATCATACATCTCGGTGATATTATCTATTAATTTAGCAAGATCTTGGATATATCTAAAATTTAGTGTACCCCAAGCGATCCTGGTGGGATCCAATGCTACTAAAACTTGAAAGCCAGTTGTCTCACTAATTAACTGAGTGGCTTTATGCACATCACCAGGTATCATATTTCTTTTGTCTCTGTTTTCATACTGCGTGTGAAGATATGGTGATGGTGTGTTTTTATGAATACCAAGCATTTCAACATGTGTGAGGGTCATAACCTCTGGGACTACTCTTCCCAGGTAACACAAACCTTTGGAACTCGGAGAGAGCCACTTATATGCTTTCCTTTCACATATAAAATATTCTTCCTCAGGGAGAACATAAGGAATAGTATGCATCATGATCGTCAAACACATTTCCCTCACAAATAATCCTATCTCAGGTTCTCCCATCTGGTAAATACATGTTTCTGGTTACATAATCTTAGCACAGTACCCTTCTGGTATTCTACCAACCACTTCTTTGGTGGAACTCAGTGTATATTTATATCAGAAGTGTCTTCCACCTGACCTAATTTTGTGTAACAGTTCATAATTCATAGGCTCACGGTCAGCTCTTAGTGAGAAGGTCATCGTCTGATTATTCCCAGTCACCTCCCAACTTCCTGGTTCATTGGAGTTGGTGATGTTTAAACACAAAAGTGATTTATCTACTTGATACTGGTGGAGCTTAAAATCAGGTGGTTTGGTATTAAGAAATTTTCCATCCAGTTTCTTTCCTTTTTGCAATTCTAGAATTTCAGAGATATTTAATGGGAAGGGCACTAATCCTACATTATGCTGTCCTTGTGGCACATGAGAGCACACCCAACAGTCAGTTTGGTCCAAAATTTTGCCCACCATGGTGTGATAATCCTCTAACGGATACCCACCCCAATACTGATTATACTTGGGTTGACACCGTTGGATGCATCTCTCATCAATTACGGACCCACAGAACTCACACATACAATAATCGTCAGAGGATAGACCTTCAAACTGTCTCCGAGTATCCAAAATAGCAGATCTATTAACAATTACAGTACTAAGATTGGTCAAACACTCCCCTGATTGGCATAGTACTCCTCCTTTCGACTCTACTCCATCAATTCTGACATCAACTCCCATCTCCTCTCTCGGTCCCCCGTCACAGAAACTAGAAATCACAGAACAAACCAGGATGATGGAAACTCTGGAAGAGAATATAAAAATGAACACAGCAGACCAGTCCATCAACACAGCAAGGACCTGAAAATTTCTTTAGCTCAGGAATCTCACTGCCACCTTTTAATCCTCCCAGAACAAGCTCGCGATCAACAGGTCTATTTTATCAGCCTCGTCTATGCCTTGTTTCTCCACCGGTTGGTTGACCTCTTTGCAGTGAGCGGAATGGACCCAGGTATCTCTCTCGGCCACCTTCAAAGATGTGGTACTCATCAGCAACACCTGATACGGACCCTCCCAATGATCAGTCAAACAACCTGAATGCAAGAAATTTCTGAACATAACATATTCTCCAGGTTCAACATCATGACAGCTTGTTTGAGGCATATCATAGGACAACAATTTCCGTTTCTGCTGTTGCTGTTTTAATTGTTTGCTCATTGATATAAGATACCTTACAGTTACCTCATTGTTACCTTTCAAATCTTCCTGCAGACTTATAATCAAATGAGGTTGTCTACCAAACAGTATTTCAAAGGGGGACAGATTTAGAGGGGTCTAGGAGTGGTCCTTATGCTATGTAGGAACAACGGTAATGCTTCTGTCCTCCCTAGTCCAGTCTCTGCCATGATTTTACTTAGTTTGTTTGTAATAGTTTCGTACATTCTCTCCACCTTTGCACTGGCTTGCAGTCGGTAGGGTGTGTTTAGTTGACTATTAATACCCATCAGCTTACACATATTTTGAAAAACATCACCTGTGAAATGAGTACCCCTATCACTCTTGATAATTTTAGGGAAACCGTATCTACACACAAACATCTGAACAATTATTTTGGCAGTGAATGCAGCATTATTAGTGGCAGCTGGTTATGCCTCAACCCAATTGGAAAACACATCAGTGCACACTAATACATACTAGAGATTCCTGCAGGGAGGAAATTGGATGAAATCAATTTGAATTACCTGGAAAGGTCCATCAGTCGGAGGAATGTGAAATGGTCCGGTAGGGATCGTTTTCCCAATGTTTTTCCTCAAGCAGGTCTGACAGAACATTGCTCTCTTTTCTGCTTGAGAAGAGAAACCTGGTGCGCACCAGTATTCTGTCACCAATTTGCACATACCTTGCTTTCCCAGTTGAGTTAGACCGTGCGCTGCCTCAGCCAGGCTGGGCTAGTATGCCTTGGGAGCCACTGGCTTACCTTGTCTATCCCTCCAGAGTCCAGAGGACTCATGCTTGCATCCCTTGGACCTCCAGACTGACTTTTCCAGTGTAGAACACAAATTTTGCATCTCAAATAATTTCAGCATATCAATTGTTTGGAAAGTCATGATTTGTTCAGTTGGTACATTCATTTTAATCCTGCTGCCCATTTTGCAGCTTTGTCTGCCCTGTTGTTGCCCAGTGACACCGAATCATCTTCACATGTATGGGCTTTACACTTAATTACTGCCACTGCCTTTGGCAATTGGATTGCTGTTAATATTCCTTTTATATGTTTGAAATGTACTATTGGTGTGCCTGCTGCCGTCATAAATTTTCTCAGATGCCATAAGGCACCGAAATCGTGTACTACTCCGAAGGTGTACCTAGAGTCAGTATAGATATTAGCAGATTTACCTTTCGCTAATTCACACGCTCTCTTTAGTGCCACCAGTTCCGCCACTTGTGCCAAGTGTGGTGGTCCTAAAGGTTCGGCTTCTATGATGTCTTTGTTATTTACAACAGCATAACCTATACATAATTCTCCAGTGTCAGTCTATCTATGACAACTCCCATCAGTGTAAAATGTCACATCTACATTTTTACATTTTTTTTTATTTTTCCCGTATGTCAAGTCTTGCAGTAAAGGTCTGATTCAGATATTCCATACAATCATGTGCATCAATATACCTGCAGAACTCACAAGCTGCCAATGGCTCACCTCTCTCCATCCTTTGTGCTTCATCTTGCACATATGGTAAATACTTGGCTGGATTTAACATACTGCACCTTATGTTGGTGATGTTTGCAGGTGCTATTAAGGCTAGTTCCCATTTTGTGAACCTAGCTGAGGAGACATGTCTGGTTTGGGCAGAGATTAGCAAAGCAGATACAGCATGGGGAGTATAGACAATCATATCATGGCCTAATACTACATCCTCACTCTTACTGACCAATAGAGCAGTTGCTGCTACACTTCTTATACACGTTGGGAGTGACCTTGCCACAGTGTCCAACTGTGCTCTGTAGTATGCTATGGACCTACTGGCATCACCATGTTTTTGTGTGAGGATGCCTGCTGCACACCCATCAGCTTCCGTACAATACAAATCAAAAAGGTTTTTCATAATCAGGTATTCCCAATGTAGGTGCTTTTGTCAGACTCTCCTTAAGATTAAGGAAAGCCTGCTCTGATTCCTCTGTGTGTATGACACGATCAGGCTATGAGGATGAAACTAAGGACCTCATTCAGAGTCGGTCGAAGCGGCCACACGGTCATACGCCTCCGATGTTCGCTAAACTGTGCATGCGTAAAGTTTGCAATGCGCGTACGCAAACTAGCTGCTACGATCAGAAATTGCTCTCTCCTTAAACACAGCCAGGTCTGTAGTTTGAGTGACAGATTGAGGCATTTGTGAGTGGTAACAGGGGAAGGTGCTTGAAAACGGGGGAGTGGAGATCCGAACGCAGACGTGCCTAATTATGCGAACGGTGTTTTATGGGAGTGCATAATTAACAAAGTAGTGTAATGGCACACGTGATATGGGAGGTGTTTACACTGACATCATCGTAGAGCTTAAGAGAGGGTATGGTCAACCTTAAGCTCTACGAGCAGTTCCAATGGTGCCCGATGGTCTCGATTAATCCTTATATGGCCGGAGATGATGTGTAATGCGTACGAGAAGTGTGCGTTTTTTTTATCTTCCGGCCGCTTCCTCCCTTATGTCGGGCAGCTAACAATCCGAACATAGGGACGCAACATGCAAATGCATTATTTGCATATCTGGCCCCTTTTCCCGTACGACCGTGCAGCCATTTCGACCAACATTGAATGAGGTCCTAAGTCCTGTAATGGCAAGGCCAAAAAAGAAAAACTTGGGATCCACATTCTACAGTATCCACACATTCCCAAGAAGGTACAAAGTTGCTGTTGGTTCTGCGGCAGTGTCATGTTCTGTATGGCCTGGATTCTGTGGTTTGTGAGATGTCGTAATCCCTGAGTTAGGCAGTGTCCCAAATATTCAACCCTGGACTGGCATAGCTGTAGTTTGTCCTTGGCAAGCTTGTGTCCTGTTTCCGAGAGATGTAGCAACAAAAGTTTAGTATCATTTAAACATGACATAAACTGATCATAACAATAAATTGTCCACATATTGTATTAGAACAGATCTATTGGCAGGTTGAAAAGATTGTAAACAGTCCTGTAAGGCCTGGGAAAAGATACTGGGGCTGTCTATGAAACCTTGGGGCAATCGTGTCCATGTGTTTTGTACACCCCTGTATTGAAAGCGAATAGGTACTGACAGTCAGGACTGTATTTGGTTGGCTGCCTCACTCCAGTGGTTGCTGTACTGTCATGTCTGTCCAGTGTCCATCCAATCCAGTGTTGAGCTGACATATCTGTTCAGCATCCATCCACTCCAGTGTCCATCCACTCCAGTGCTGAGCTTATTTATATGTTCAGTGTCCATCCAATCCAGTGCTACTAAAAATCTATACATTGTCAATTCATTACAGTGCTGCTGACATATCTATCCAGTCTCCATCCACTCCAATGCTGCTGAAATTTGTGAAAACATTTAATAAATGTAAAAAATGTTTTTTGTGCAATTTGTTGTATGTGCTTAACTCCATTGTGTTCACATAGCACTTTGACTCCACAAACCATACCACACTGTGTTCACATTGGTACTGTGACTCAACAGGCCATGCCCTACTGTGTTGACATACAGTAACTACAGTGAGCCTGTGACTCTGCAGGCCAAACCACACTGTGTTCACATAAATACTGTAACTCCGCAGGCCATACAACAATGTGTTCACTTGAGTACTGTGACTCCACAAAAAATACCCAACTGTGTTCACATCAGTACTGTGAGTCTGAGACTCTGCAGGTCTTACACCACTGTGTTCACATAAGTACTGTGAGTCTGAGACTCTGCATTCCTTACCCCATTGTGTTCACATAAATGCTGTAAGTCTGTAACTCTGCAGGCCATACCCACTGTGTTCACATTAGTACTGTAAGTCTGATTCTGCAGGCCATACCCCACTGTGCTAACATACATACTGTGAGTCTGAAAGCAGTACTCCACTGTGTTTACATAAGTACTGTGACTGCACTAAGCTGTGAATTTTTAAAAAAGTTCAAGTAAATAAACAGTACTTTTACACTATAGTTGTTTTTGTACAACTTGTGTGTGTTCATCTATATTGATCACAACAATCAATGAAGAGAGAAACAAGCTGAAACCAAACACTAACACTGCAGATGCTGCCACCAGTTAGGACAATACTACTAACACAGATGCCCAAGGGCATAGAGGGTTTAAGTCAGGGCATCAGAAATAAAAAAAAAACAATATTTTACAGTGGTTAAGAAAAAAACACCCAAGAAAGAGAGAGTTTAGTGCAGAAAAACATAAAATTACCAATATGTCATTCACCATATGCAGTGTAATGGGAGGAGTCAGCATATTCTTCTGCCTTTCACTCAAAGTGTAGAAGAGGTGTGAAAAATAGAAAACCAGAAAATCAAAGCTGAAAAAAAACACTATTGCAGTAAAACAAACTGTGTGTTCAGAAACATCATAATTCACTAAGTAGAGTATAAGGGGTAAATTTACTAAAGTGAGAGTTTGCAGAAGTGAGTTTTAGAAGATGTGCTGCCCACAGCAACCAATCAGATTCTAGCTATTATCTTCTAGAAGGTGCTAATAAAATGTTATGTAGAATCGGAATGGTTGATATGGGCAACATCTTTTCTAAAACTCACTTCTAGAAACTCTCAATTTAGTAAATGTACCCCTAAGTATGACTGTGAGTGCTACATGTAAGCCCAACTTTTTGATACTGTAGTCATGGAGAAGCCACAAATGTGGGGATGAGAAGCACAAGCAACATAATAGAAATTGCTGGTTACATAAAAGAAAATGAGAATGATAGTGTGGAGGAAGTTCAACAGGAGGATGAGGGGTATATTTGTTTACTTTCTGATGCTAATGAGGATGTTGGTGTTGAGGATATTGTTTGTGTAAGTCGGCCACCAGCAGCAGCAGTTCTGGCTCAAGATAAAAAGACAGACATTGTCATGTCTGGGCATTAGACTAGAAAATCCACCTCTTGTTTGTGGAATTATTTTAACCAAAATCCTGATAACATTTTGAAGGCATCTGTACAATTTGTCAGGCCAAAGTTAGTAGAGGTTGTGGCATTAACCATGTAGGTACACCCTACTGTGAGTTCATGCTATATATTTAACAAGTTTAAAATAAATAGTAAAATTATTATAAAAAGCATTCCAGCATCAGCTACCAGTAGGTTGGACCACCACATGCAATCTTCAATACGCTCAACATCAACTTCCTAATTAACTATCAGTGGCAATTCTTCCAAAAATATTATGTGGGGGCCAAAATAAACCAAGGACTTCAGCCACAAAAGTAACAGTCAATAAACAACATATAATTATTTTGCCAGTTGGGGTGTATGAACTACCTATCCTTTGCTAATACTCATAGCTGCACACCCACAAAGAGGCTTTTGCCAGCCCTTTTACAACAAACCATATACAAAAAGGAAAAATAATAGGTAGTGTTTATTAATCACAACAGAGGTTTTATGAAATTATGTGTTAATTTAAATCTTCAACAATACATGCCCAACTTTGTAAAATTCTTTGGAGTGGGGTTAATAATACAGCATTAATAAGAGCATATATTCATCAGACAAAAGAGCACATAAAAAAGCACATACGAAGTAATTAATAAGTGTCAGGCATCAAAATGGTAAATCCAATCAATATGAATGGAGTCTCACTGTTCCTTAGAGCCTCCATTTGCAATTATAATTCAATTAAACTGATACTTTGCTGTTACGTAATCCATATAGTTCAAGCTGATGACTGTATATTATTTGTTTCCAAAAGCAGGATAAAAAGTAACAGATTTGAAACAGTATGTAGCAGCTAAAATAATTCTCAGTAGAGTGCCGGGAGCCTCAGTTCTCCAAGCACTCAAAGTGTCCCAGTATATGTTGTTGATAATGATTGGTGCATATAACAGGAGTCAGCGAGTCATCCATAAGCGTCCATAAGATGGAAAGTCCCACAGGTCTTAAGCGGTGATACATGGGGGTGCCAGTAAATGTGATTGAGTTTCACAGATGAGCTTTGCCACAAGTCTCATGTCCTCAAAGTGTTTACCAACAGGGAGGCTTGAAAAAGCTACCTGGTCCAGGGAAAGTACTTGGTTTGATAGACTTTTAATGTTCTCTTTAATACGTAAGGGTGGGTGCGAGTTCCCAAGAACAATTACATCTTGCACCACTTTTCATTATTGGCTTGTCAAGATTGTGTGTATTTGACAGGCAGTGTACTGTATATTAATGTACTTTACTGGGATATTCAGGATCTTTTGTATCTATCAAAGCCATGGATCACCAGCTTCTCATCCAGGCATATAGGCCAAATTTCCTACAGCTTCTCAGAAGATGCAGACTAGTATCATCAAATCATATTATTAATAATTCATTTTTATTAGGCCCTAAATCTTGAGGAATAAACTTAATTTAGATTTTGGTTGCTTGTTTTTTAACAATGCTTTCAACGTCTATAATTTGTTTTATTTATGGTTAAATTATCAAAATGAATCATGTGTGGTGACTGTATATTCTTCCTGTGCTTGCATGGGTTTACTACGGGCACTCTATTTTTAATCCGCACTTCAAAAATATACTAATAGGTTAATAATTGGCTCCCTACAAAAAATAACCCTACTGTATATATGTGTGTGCATGTGATAGGGAACTAATAAACATATATTGTTGTAAGCTCCACTGGGTTAGGGACTGATGTGAATGGGATTTTTTTCTCTGTAAACTCTTCTCTCATAAATTTGCTTCAGAAAAAAAAATGTACTTGAATTTCCAAATGAATCAATCCTCCCTACCTTCCACAGCTTTCCACTATATTCATACTTCACCTCTAGTTCTTAATTAACGAAAACATTCTTGGTTTCTAATATGAGGTCATATAGTTTGTTAACTATCAAAACATTGGACATGTTCACCCAGTTGTAATTCTGGTGGTCCTGAGAGAAATAGATCCTGAATCACAGTGAGAGGGACTTATATTGCTTCCAAAACCTGTGAAATCCAATGCTGGGATAAGGATTTTTTGTCTCAATTTGGAATACAAGCCTTGCAGGAAAGCCCGGTTCACCCTCATCCCTCAAAAATTTTCTTTGGAATCTGAAAATGATCTTAAATTTCCAAATGAAACCTTGTGCCTATGATCTAGTTGATGTTGGAAGTTGAACTTCCACAGCCACTGAAATCTTTGACAAGTGGTTGCTGAATGCTGAAAAAACATATGACATGTTCACCCAGTTGTAATACTTAATCAATCAATCAATCAATCAACATTCATTTAGATTTTGAATCCTTGCTTTTTAACAATCATTTCCACTTCTCTGATCTGCTTGCTTTTTCTTATAGTTATAACTGCTTATCCCTCCTCTCTCATATGTTTGCATCAAAACACAAATATTAAATTAAATTTACAAAAGAATCAATCTTTCCTCTCAATGCCTACAAGTACATAAAAGCTCCATCTCCCTTGAGACTCTGATCAAGTTCTTGATTAATGAAAACATTATTGTTTCTAATAAAAGCTTATATAGTTTATTAAACTGCCATCCTGAGTAAGAAGAAATAAACAGTACTCTCCTTTGAGGGGCACTAATCCAACACATGAAATCAGTAAATTCAATATATGCTAAAATTTTACTTTTAGTGAAATATATCAAAGATAAAAAGAAAGAGCTCACGAATATTACAATGGAACAACAACATAATTGTTGAAATAATACATAAATGGTTCAGACTCATCAGATGTATATTTTAAACAACCACAGTTTTATGCGTGTGATAAGAATAATTTTAATTCCAATCCAGAACAGTTGGCAAACATTATATAAGGTAAAGGCAGAAATAATCAATTTCTTTAGAAATAATGCAATACTGTCCTCTGGTGAAAATATATAGGACACAGTACTATAAAATTCCACAGGATAAAAATCCTTAATGAAAATAAGCAGCAGTCACCATGGCAATACCAAACATAAATAGCAGCTCATCAATTCCCACGGTCTTCAAAAAGATGATTGTCATCTTCATAGTGCAATATATCATGTATGTAACTCTAGGAACAATTTTAGTATACAACACAATTAAGGCAGAACATGATATAGAGCAACCATGATCCTGTATAATGTAATAAACTGTAAGAGTATTTGAGGATCACTGTGATTCAGTACTAGGTTAAAAAATGACACTTAGTACTAAGGCAATAATGAAAATTATGTAATGATCAACTCAGAGTTTGTTATATATAGTATAAAATCTATATGCAATTAGCACTGAGATTTAGGTATATATAAATCCTTTAGCAGTCAATAGTGTGAATCATGCTTTGTATACACAATTAAGCCTGCATTTGGACAGAGATCAGTATGATCAGATCCATGTTAATTGGATTCAGAAGTAAATTGCCCCTTTTAACCTCACATAATCAAGTGTCTGCATATAATCTGTATACAAATTAGCACTGAGATAAAGGTGTATTTAAATCCTTTGGCAGTTTGTAGTGAGACTCACGCTTTTATATACACAATTAAGTCTGCATTTGGACAGAGATCAGTATGACAAGATCCATATTAATTGGATTAACAAGTAAATTGCCCTATATACCTCACATAGACAAGTGGCTGCTGCATGTTTTGTGCAGATACAGTGAAAAATATTTGAGTAGACTTGCTGAGAGTGCATAGTGGTATAGAAGTAAGTAATACCCCTTTCAGACATACGACCCAGGAAATATCCAGCTTAGCCCGGGAATTTATCCTATGCAAAATCCCGGGTATTTGGTCGAGACCCCCCTTTCACACTACAGCGTCTACCCAGGAAATTCCCTACTAGTCCCCTTTCAGACAAGAGCAGGGTTTTTTAGATTACTTACCTCTCCTCTGCCAAATGCCCCACCTAGCATATCCCCTCTCCGGCTGCCGCTGATGAGGTCATCAAAATGAAGCATGCAGCCGGCCAATCCCAATCCAGCCATTTTTTATTTTATTAATAAATTATTTGTTTTATCCCCTATTTGCCGCCCTCCCCAATGGGGTAAAGATAGAACCCCTTCTGTTAATGTACTGCCCTGGCGGTCCAGCGGGAAAGCGGGTGGCCCACTGTGCCAGAGACCAGTCGGTGGTCTCCAGCACTGGTGGGTGTCCATGGTGTCCAGTTTTGGTCCCCTGTGTCATGATCTACAGCGACACAGCCACCGGTGCAGGGGTGGTGAGTGGCAGTGCTGAGTGTTGAATAGGATGCTCTGCACTGCCAACTGAAAGCAGCAGCACTGAACGTCCATGCTGCCAACTCAAAGCAGCAGCGCTGAGCATCTTATAGGATGCTCTGCACTGCCATCTCAATATAAAGCTGCTTGGTGCAGCCCTGGAATAGTAAATTCCCAGGTAGCACCATTCTGACATAAGCAGGGTAATTTCCCAAGACTTAAATCCCAGAAATTCCCAGATCGATTGAAGGGTCAGCTACCCAGGAAAGTGTTCCCGGGTAGGTACCTTTCTGACATATGCGACAACCCATGATTTTGGCTGAGGCAGGCCAAATTCCCGGGATTCTCGGTATGTCTCAAAGGGGTATTAGTGATATCTGTTTTTCAGCAAATCCTTCCAGCATCTGCTTGTTACAGTACATAGTACTGCAATCAGACAATCTGTAGTCCCAGGCTGAATGAGAGTATCAGAAATGCAAGCTGTAGGAAAGTGGGAGTAGGGAAAAAAAGATTTTACTAGGCCAAGGTGCTGCTGCTCAAAGTATGCGTGCCTGTGCCATGCAGTGAACTAAGACTAAGTGGTCTTAGCCCAAGTCCCTAAACCCTGAAAGGAGTTTAGGAGTTTAGGTGGTTCTCTCACCTAGGGCTGCCTGCTGCTGTTTAAGTGCAGGCTAGACACAGGGAGTAAGAAACCATATGTGCCTGTAGAAAGGGAAAATGTACTTTAGCTACTGCTATGTGCCGGCTCTGCAGCCAGATGTACATTTCACCACATGTCAGTAGATTGCATCAAAGGTATAGTCTGATTGCAATAATATGTAACTAGCAGACACATGGAACATTCCAGGGCTCTGACTTTGCATCCACTCTGCGATGCTGCCCCATTCATGATGCTGACCCCCCTCTCATTGCTGCCATGATAATAGTTCAGCTCTAATCGGGAAGTACAGCAGTCAGCCAGTCAGGTGACTCACTGACTGACTGTGAGCCAGATCAGAATGAGCTTCTATATAGAAGCTCATTCTGGCTATTGGCTAAAGTAGCAGACAAGACAGCTGCAGGTGGGCTAGTGATAAGGATGTTGGAACCCAGTGGGATTGTTGTGGTGAATGAATGGGAAAAATGTTGGCACTGAATGAGATGTATGTGCAACAAAACTGCTCAGACCTCTGTTGCACAGACTGCATGTGTGTAATCCAAATAGCACAAAATTCTGTGATTTAGCAGCTCCACCAGTTTGTGAGTAACAGCAATCTCACTCTGTGAGAGTGCTGAATCTGTAATTAATCACAGTGTGTGATAGCATACCATGGGTTAAATTTACTAGAGGTCAATTTGGATATTTTGAGTGATTTGAGGTGCGATTTTCATTAGATTTGTAATCGATTTTGCATTTGGGTATTTACTAAAGGCCAAATCGACTGAAAAATCTAATTTCAAATCGAATTTGTGACAAATCGACCTCAAATCGAACATCGGAAAAACATTGGTAGTTTTACATAGCCCAACACGCAAAACCCTTATTTACTCTCATTCGATTTTAAATCGACCTCAGTAGCAGACTTCAAATCGAACTTCAAATCACCAAATGAATAGACCTGTTTTATGCTTTCGATTTGAGCATGAGCAGGTTGGATTGACACATATACATGAGATGCATGCATGTATCTGACTGTTAAAAGTAAATAAAGAGTTAAAAGTTAAAAAAATGACATGAGGTCCCCCCACAAAACTGAACCAATCCTGAACTATTCAAACCCAGGTCTGGTTGACTAATTACAGGGAAAAAATTGTCTCCCTGTACTTAGTACAACCAGCACTGGGCTATGGGAATCAGTGCTGGTTCAGGAATTGTAGGGAAAAAAATTGTGTAGGGTCTCCCAGTAATTCACAGATCCAGACCTGGACCCTTTCTAATTGGGGACTGATGCCACAGCCAGGGAAGCCCTATCACTGGGCCCCCTAGCCACAGCATTAGCCCTGACTGCTAGTCAGCCCAGGCCAGGGATCCCTGGGGAGTTGTAGACCCCTCAAATAAATGAGTCTCTCTCTCCAGGGCACCCGTAGCCTAGGCTGATAGCCCGGGGCTATCCCTGCCATGCCTGGGTGGTGAGTGGTGGGTTGATTGTGTTAGTGTAGTGTAAAAATAGAATAATTAAAACATTGTATTTACAGTAGAACTGCAGGTCCCAGCAAGCTTCCCTTGCATGCTGGTAGTTGAAGAACCACAAGTACCAGCATGCAGGGCATTAAGGGCCTACTGGGACCTGTAGTTGACCTGTAAAGAAATGTTGAATGAAACACACACACCTTACACAGTATATGTTTAATGCATACATACATACACACTCACACAATACTCACCTATATTACCTCCAGTGGTCCCCTTGTCCAGTAGGCTTCCATGGGTCTTCTTAAAATAACAACATGAAAAAACGGACCCTCGCACTAAGCAATAATCATCCTAACCAGGATGATTATTCCTTCCCGAATGAAGTGCTAAGATGCTGTTTCCTCCTTTGAAGGTCCATGTCTGAGCATTCATTGGCTGAGAGAGGTCAGGCCCTGCCTCTCAGCCAATTATCGGCTCCCTCCATTGAACTCAATGATGGGAACCACAGGATAAAATTTAGCTACCATCTACGGATGCTGCACTCAGATTGAAGATGTGTGCAGAATGGAAATATATAATAATAGAAACCTCCTGCTGCATTTGCATTTTGGTTGGACAATATTTAGTAATGCAGATTATTTGCAGCTGTGCAATATAATCCATAGCTTAATTTGTCCATTGTCTTTTACCATGAATCATTTTGGTTACAATTGTGACTCCTTCTCAGAGAAATGATTTATTTAGAAGAGGACTACAAATGATTCCAAGTGGAATCACCACATCTAGTTCTCTGGATCCACAATGATTCCAAGTGGAATCACCACCTCTAGTTCTCTGGATCCACAATTATAACAAGTGGAATCACCACATCTAGTTCTCTGGATCCACAATTATAACAAGTGGGATCACCACATCTAGTTCTCTGGATCCACAATGGTTACAAGTGGAATCACCACATCTAGTTCTCTGGATCCACTATGATAACAAGTGGAATCACCACATCTAGTTCTTTGGATCCACTATGATAACAAGTGGACATCTAATTCTCTGGATCCACTAAGATTCCAACTGAAATCACCACAGATATTTATCTGGATCCATAGCTATTGGTTTTCATTTATTTTTATGGAAATGTAAGCAATAGATTCATACTATATGAATCTTTAGTCACCTAAGAGTCCCAGAACATATTAGATGGCAGGTGGTAAATATTCTATTATATGTTTTACTGTACTTTTTAACATTTGTGTTTACATTAGCCTCATAGGTACAGTATATCATTATGGAATTGCTGCACTTTAAAAAAATTTTTTTATTTTTACCCCTCCTCTCTCTGTGGCTTAGTTGTCTTTCACTTTTGTAATTTCTATTGGGAAGTACAGGCCCCAATACTTCAGCTGCTGTTGTTGATTTATAGTTACATATTTTACCGTTTATTTTAGAGAATCATTTCAAAATGAAAGATCTTTCTCAAGACTCGCTTTTTGCAATTTTTAGTAATGATGTTAAAGTTTAATTATGTTTTTACATTATTTATTATTTTTCAAATGAAGCTAAAAATAAACAATGTATTTTACTTACAATATGAAGCATTTATGCTAAATTAATTTTTGTTTAAACAGTGTACAACACAGAAAGTATATACACCTCCGAGCTTTTATTTTTACAATTAATGAGATTAATAGAAACCCAGATATCCTACCCAATATTACTCTGGGCTATAATTTGTATACTTCTTGTGGATATCCAATGAAAGCTGTTGCTCATATCTTAGATATATTATCAGGACACAAGAAATTAACTCCTAATTACTCATGTAGGAAACATGGTAAAGTGGTTGGTTTTATTGGAGATCTCAATTCTTTCACCACTATTCCTATGGCACAAGTGTTGGATATATATGGGTATACACAGGTAAGTGACACCAGCCATTATTAGTTTCAGCCAAGTTTAATATTATTATGATTTTGGCTATTTCAAGACCCTCAAACACATTTTTAGACCAAAGTGAGGATTGCTGAAAAGTTCATTTTGCAATTATCTTGAGGAATGCAGATATTTGTGCATTAATTCATATCATCAGTGTAAATATTTTATACACAGCTTTTTACCTGGTAACTGCAGAGAGTATACCAGATCTAAACCCCTTTTACACCAGAGCTAAAAGCCAGTTAACTCCTTAGTGTAAAATAGGAAACGGTTGGATTCCCAGGTCGAGTGACCAGAGCAATCCAACCCAGGTAAATTGCAGGGATTATCACGGGAATGACCCGTGAAACCCTGCAGTGTAAATGGCGCTATCTGGGTCACAATGACCTAGAGCATGCCGCATGCCTGCCGATTGGCCGGCTTCAGTGGCACTTGGAGATGACATCATCTCCAAGTGGCCACTTAATTGCCGAAAGAGCTGGGTCACTGTAGACCGAGATCCAGTTTTATGGCAACTGTTCTGCATTGAGATATGGAGTGCTGTAACACAATGCAAGTGTGCTGTCAGCAGGTTACTATCACAGACACACATGTTCACCTTGATCCAATTGAGGTTTCTTAGCAACCCCATTACATTTAAAAAGGTTGCGAAGCATGCTGGGTTGTCAATCCATCTTTATTCCACCATTACAACATGGCGGCTACATGAAATGTGTTTGAGCTTGTGGTAAACACCTCTGTACTTTTACTATGTTTTAAGGTTCAAGGTTTTCTTACACATGTTTGTTATTGTAGTTTTAGAAGACACCCATCTTGACAAGACACCGCAGTGCATTGAAATGCATTGATAGAGTGTCATTGTAGGAACTTGACTACATACCAAACTTGCCTACATTTTCACTCTAGTAATATACCCGGGTTCCATCTACCTATGGTGCAATTTATATTGTCCAAATATGGTATGCATTTTTTTTGCTTAATTCTATTTTTATAATTAGATATCTTTTAATTTGCATCATACATACCATTTTTTCATTTCCTTTCTTTTTTATGCTGGTCACATATATCATTATGAGGATTATGGTCATACACACCAGAGTGTGAATGAAGAGTTAAATAAACTGCTACATATATGCATCACATTTATATAAAGTAAGCATATATGTAAGCATTTCCACAGTATGGAATATTGTTTGCACACTGGGTCCCCTTTTTCAGAAGTTGGATACATTAAAGATATTCTAGGTTGTGGACTATTTCACCCTTTCCAGTGTAGAGTGACACGAAGGGTGTTAAGACTTTGTGTATAAATATTTTCACACCATTGTACTTTTTTATGTTCTCCACATATCAGAACTATATCAGGAGGAATTACATATCTGAATGCTTTTGGAACTACCCTAGCACAATACTATAATACCATTCTTTCTGTTTATATTTTCTGTGTATAAGTTGGTGACTTATTTTACTGTTTTCTTATGCTGCTTGGGGCGTGCCTATCCAGAGGTCGGAATATTTTTTTCTGTACTGTAGTGATTTCTCAATAATCATCCTTCAGTTGGTAAATTACATAGTCACACTGCGGGGAGTTTCAATAGCCAAGTGTTCCTGTATCTTTGGGAACCTGGCAGCCAGGCATGATTATTGTGAAATGAATATTAGGTTGCATGTTCACTGAATGGTTTAACAACTTTTAATGACATTGTTGTATATGTATTGTGGGCTAATTTTAAAACAGATTTTAATCTTTTAATGTTGCTATAAATATGTAATATATATTTTTTCTATGTTTATTCAAATAAACTTTTTTTGGGTATATTAAACAAGCCTCCTTATCTGATATTAGAGATCACATTCTTTAACATATGTACCAGTGCAGTGATTTTTGCTAATCTCTAAGTGTTTTTTTTAGATCTATTGATCTTTGGGTTTAACTGGACCCTATGAATTATCTGTAGCAGGTACATATCTAAGATTTTTTTATACAACAACAGTGCAAGGACTTGAAGTAGTCAACTACTTATAATTTGTTCCCTTTTTTGGAGATGTACTAAGCTCTGAAAAGTGATAAAGTGGAGAGTGATAAACTACCAGCCACTCAGCTCCTAACTGTCATATTACAGGCTGTGTTTGAAAAATAACAGTTTGGAGCTGGTTTATAAATCTCCACTTAATCACTTTTCAAATGGAAACATCAGTTTTAGAGAAGACTCCTTTCAACATTTCTGCATTCTCTGGAAATGTGAGGATGAGAAGTAAAAGTAGTGTAAAGATGGTGACAGATAAATGATTTAAGTATTCTACTTTGAAAGTGCAACAGGATGAGAGGGATGTTTGTGTATCTGACTCTACTAAGGATGATGATGATTAAGAATGTGTTGGACAAGAAAAAGTTGATAAAATATAGGAGGAATATGTGGTTTGTGTCAAAGTTACCAGTGGAGAAGTTCCTTGTATTGACAAAAATAAGGCCATTGTCATGTCTAGGCATGACAAAAAAGTCACCTCTTTTGTAAGGAATTATTTTTACCCAAATCCTACTAATATTTGTCACGTTATCTGTACCATTTGTAAGACAAGAACAAGTAGAGGTAGGGATGTTATTCATCTAGGCACCTCCTCACTGTTGAAATATTTTCAGTGAGTTCATGTAATTTAATTAGCAAAATCTCAAGAATCTTGTAAAATAATACCAAGCAGTCTAGCATCAGCTAGCAGAATGGATAGATCCCAGCACATGAAATCTCCATCGCCAACACCTCATAATCAATTTTCTCATTAAAGATGAGAGGTAGTCCTTCTATATAAAATTTGCAAATGCTAACTGTCTCCTCCTCTATCCAGTATTCCCAAGAAGAATACTTGTGTGCTAGGGCTGCTGTTGCTGTGAGTGAATCTTTATCATAGAAGGATATTTTGGTTTTGTTCTATTTCATCATCATCATTTGGATTTGGCAGGACTACTTTGAAGTGTTTTGTTTTGGGATAAGTTTTGGTTCAGTATTCCTTAAAAATCAATAAAAATCAATCAAAACAGTTAAAATCATGTAATTTGAAACCATTTACATGAAATACAAAACCTGAGTTAATTTTTTAAATCTGACTTCTGAAGTGGCAACATAACTGAGCTGGAACTCAGAACCCCAAAGCTCTTACAAACTGGGACTCAATTTGACTTAGAATCCCTAAATTTAGGTGTGTTTGTATTTTAGGAAAACCAAACCGCACATCTCTAACACTCCATAAACTTGCTGATTAATAATTTTTATGACATGACAGGTGCATGCAGGGATTGCTGTGTCATGAAAATATTTTGGACATTTTCAGGATTAATCAACTAAATGTAAAATATTGCAGCAGCTGCAAGTTCAGTTCCATTTGTTATGCCACCATCTGAATTAAGAAATAATAACCAGGTAAAATTCTACCCTTTATACTGTATGCTCCAGTGACTGGATGAACATCAACAAGCCATGCAAACATACACAACAAGCCATGACATAGGGACTGGGAGGGGAGGCATGGTACCTTACTGCAACACAGTGGAGTTTACATTCCATTTTATGCAAGCTACTAAAACTATTAGAACAAGTAATTATTGAAGAGTTCAGACATTGACAGCCTGAGTTAGGTAAATCTATTAAATAAAGTACTGGAAAAACATCAAGAAAAACTGAAGGAGGAGATGAAACATAGCAATTCCACTTAGTGTGTTTGTCTTGAAGATCAAGTTCTTTATTTTGTTTTGCCAGGACGAAAGGATTGTAAACCTCTTGCAATTGGATCACTACATTTTAGAAACTATGCTTGATCCTAGGTTTAAGTCGTACCTAATGTTTTTTTTTCTTTCCAACTAGCATAGATCTTCTGCAATTGCTGCTTCCCGGTAATAGTAACTGACACTTTCCAAGATACCATTGGTGATGAGGATGATGAGTCAACTTAGTGCACCAATTAAAATAATTATTGAAAATTATTGACACCTCTGCAATGACTCAACCTGATACAAGTGGTGGATGATTATGTAAATGTACAAATTACCCTGTTACACTGTCCTTTAGGATAACTGGGAGGGAAAAATGTAAACTCGGAAACTTCTGTTCAAATGTAGCTTTACTTTACATAAGCTGTTCACCATCCAGTGTGTAGCACAACCTTGTGAGTGATTGTCGTGTGAGGATACTACCTATAAATGCATAAAAACTGATGTTTATAAAAATGAACTTCAAATTCTATGAGGAAGACCTTTTCCACCAATTATAAATAAGTAAAGAAACTTCTGTTGTGGGGGATTTTAGTCGGGATTAGCTAATATTGTGTGATGATATTATTAACACTGTGAAATGTGAGTAAAAGGATTAAAATGACATATCCACCTATAAAGATGATTGCCAACACTGTTAATCTCCTTAAGCCAATTAGTAGCTTGTTTTGTTGGGGCCCAAACAAACCATGCACTTTAGCAATAAAAATGGCAGTCTCTATAGCTGAGTTGCTTGGTTTATTAAACTGTGCATGTCCTTATTAATATACAAAATAAAGGTGGATGGGTAGGTCCAAGGACAGTTCCATTGTGCTCAAATTTTCATTCTGAGCTTTACCAAGATTATATGCATTTGACAGGCAGCATTTACTACAGTACATTAATGGGGCATACGTGGTATGTTTCTTGCAAGATTCCTTTTTAATTTTTAAGAAATAATGTAGACAATTAAAATTCACATCAATTTCAATACAACATAGTTTTTTTTCCTGATAAAAAATAAATTAATTAAACAGAATAGTGTATTTAACATTGGTTTTCTTTCCTTTTTAATATATACTGGGACAGTGCAAACAAAATTTGAGCCCAACCACAGAAACAAATTATAGCTGTCTACTCTACAGTCTTCCAAAAAAGTATTTGCAAAGGGTCAAACACAAGTAATTGTAAAGGACTCTTAGGGGTAGGAACTGGATGACCTAAATATTTAAAGGTCTAATAAATAATCAATGGGGGTCATTCAGACCCACTCGCGAGTGGCAGTACGCTCGCAAGTGGGTCGATGGTCCCTACTGTGCATGCGCACGACGGAGGGAGCTCTGTCGTGCGCATGCGCAAGACCCGGCGAGCGAAAGACTTTCCATCGCTCCGGGTCTCGCACCAAAGGGGGCGTGCTGTCGATGTTGATTGAGAGCACGTCCCCTTTGGTGGGCATGCCAGGCCAGATGGAGGCGTTCCCATGGGAACGCCTACCGTCTGAAGCTGGCCCCACTGACATCACTAGTGATGTCAGTGGGAGTGATTTTGGCTCTGATAGAGCCACAATCAGACCTGGCCTTGCGGCTGGGAAACCCGACTGCAGGGTTTCCCTCGCAAGTCCAATGGTTGCGGTGGTCAAAACCATCGTGACCATCTTTTTGCACGCTCGTATATGCTGTGGGTGGTGACCCACAGCTATACGAGCGTCCAGGAGGACACTCCATATTAATGGAGGAGGGCCCTGATTCAGAGCGAGTGCTCTGGTCAGAGCATCCGGCTCTGAATCAGGGCCAATGTGCTTAAAATGTGTAAGTTGCTTTAAAGAAAATTGCATTTGCTATAATTTCCAGGTCACTCATTTTAGATGGAACAGTGCTAGTTATAATTCAGATTTAGTAAAAACAAATACTAAATTGTCCATTACAGCATCTTATCCCAATTTTATTTACATTTTACTGCAGATTAGCTGCTAATTTACTGCTAGAAGAGACAGACTATGAAGAATTATAGGATGTAATATGTCTAACAAACTTTTGTGGCACTAAACATTACTATTTTCTATTTGATTATTGAGCCAACACCTGTTTTTTGGTTTTGGTTCTCCAGTAATCCATCATCGGGTTTTGGTTTTGCCAAACCCATCCTCACATGTTTTGGATTTGGGTCTGTATTTTCTTAAAAAATTATAAATCAGATTAAATTGCATAATTTTGCCCTGTTTTGGTTCCTATGGTATTATTAACCTCAATAACATTAATTTCCAGTAAATTCCAGTCAATTTTGACCACCTCACAGCTCACAATATTTATATAATTTTTGACCAATATAGGACAAAGGCTACAGCGAGCTGGCTGGCTAAACTAAGCAAAAGAGCAGTGGCACAAACACATGACAGCTTTAAAAAAATATAGAACATCTATGAAACATTGCCAAAAAGCAGTGGCAGACAGGATGTCAGTTTAATAAATTTTAACAAAATTTGTTGTCTATGCAAAAAGACTGTCATCAATTGCCAAAACAGTGCAGAATGCAAGGAAAAGTTGTGCAATATGAACTTATCCTTGGGCCCTCCCACCCACCTTATGTTGTATACTAGAAAGGACATGCACAGATTAACAAATTAATCACTTCAGTGACAGGGACTGCCACATGTGGCTAAAGTGATTTGTTTGTTTGGTTCCCAGAAAACAAGCTACCAATTGGCAGGTGACATTGCTAGCAATGATATTTACAGATGTTAAATAAAGGACTTTATCTACAAGTCTGTCATACTTAGTGGAATCGCTTCATTTCATCTCCTCATTCAGTTTCTCAAGCTGTATTTTCCAAAGTATAAATAGAGGAGTAACCTGTCACAACCTGCTGCCAGGTCACTTACCAATTCTGCCAGCATTCTCTGTCACGTCCTTCACACACAGGCTTCAGTTTTTTGCAGCCTGCTAGACCACAGACAACATCAGAGCCTGAACTAGAGTATTAAAATTACAAGTCCCGATCACCTGACTGTAGCAGCCAATCAAGTGACAGCCTGAGCCTTCCTATACCACCTGACTCTGTTCAGCCAATTCCGTTTATTTCAGGGGTATATCTCCCTGTTGCTGGCTCTACAAAATTGTCAGTACAATATCTAAACCCTACTGAGTAAGCTTTGCTGTGCTCCTATTGCATTCCTGGTTTTCCGTTGGTTCAGTTTTGTTCCTGCTTGCTGCACAGACTCATGCAAGTGTTCTACACCTGTGGCAGCTATTCCACTGGCAAAACACAGTTAATCTCAGCCTGTTCCAATTACCAGAACCAGAAGCATGCTTGTGTATATACCATCCATACTGCACTGTAAGTTTCTGCATGTTCCTGCTCCATTGGTGTTGTTCCTGGTATCACTATCCACTACCATTTCCAGTGTTTGGTCTGCATCTGGTCCTTCTACCATCTGAGTGCTCCTGGATCCTGGAGTACAATGACAACCCAGTTATAGTCTGGTAAATTGGTTGCCAAGATCTACCTCTCCAGCATTCCAGATAACATATACAAGTAAGAAAAACATTATTATAGATTATATACAGCAACAACCAAGTACCAGCCTGGTCAATCGACTGCTACACTCTTCTCTGCTATAAATACCAACCTGTCTAAAAACACCGGTCTCCGGTGGTCTAGTGGGTATGATTCCAGCACATCTCTGCCGAGACCCTGGTGCGATTCTTGGTCTGGGAAGTGTTCTCTACCTCATGCCGTGAGGTCTCCTCAGGCCTGCCAGCTGTCTGTACATACCTCCAGACACCTATACAGACTTTTTTTTAGAAACTGGGTTCACAACAAATACAAGTATGTCATCACCTGAATCAAGTTGGCAGTGTCTGATTTCACTATTGTGAAGGGTCTCAGTAACTTGCATGAAAAGTATTCTCCACTGTGCTAGAGTATGTTATATTTTCACTATCGCTTTTTGCTGTATCTCCATCTGCTAAAGCTTAAAAAGGGTGAAATTCCACCTTGTTACAACCTCTTCCTTCAGTTGGTGGAACTGAATTAAACTGTCTTTGCAGGTGCTGCAAACTATTACAGGCAGATGCTGAATGCAGACAATATCCTGAAATGTTTCAGGCCACAGACAGCATCTTCTGCGTGCATGTCATGTAAAAAAAAGTCTGCCCCACCAAATTGATTGTTTGAGCAAAACATGGGTGTTTAAAATCATCCAGCTGAAATGTTCTCACAATATTTGTGGCATTATTAAAAATCACATATTTCCAGAAGATTCCAGGTTGGGTAATACATTTTGCAATGACATCCCTGAGTTTTTCCAAGAGGTTGACACCAGTATGCCTCTTAGTAAAGATAGTGAAACAGAGAGCTGCCTGCCTCCGAATGAGCTGGTGTTTGTTAGATGCTACTGCTGTTTGTGTTACTAAAGGCAATACACCCACCCAGTGTGCTGTCACAGTCATGTAATCTTTTATTTTCCCAGTTCCGCTTGTCCACATATCTGTGGTTATGTGGAAATTGAGTGCAACTGCATTTTGTAGGTCAATAATTAAGGTTTGTTTAACATCCATGTACAGGTGTTAACTACCTAAAATACACTGCATTAATGTTGAATATTGGATGCAGATCTAATACCAGCATAGCTGTCATGGCTTCAGTGATCAACTGTGCTTCTGGGTGACAGCTGTCCTACTTGCTACCTCTAGCAAAGGATTGTTCAACAGTCAATTGTTTTTTTAAACTACTACTAGTAGTCTTCTTTGTCCCCTTCTGGGATGATAATCTACCCCTAGCAGCAGGCTTAATACTCAATGATTCATCTGGATAGGGGAGTACTGAGTTAGCTTTATCAAATTGAAAGCAGGACTACTTCTCATCATTCCTGATGATATTAATGATGCAAGTGTTGGTGGTGGAGATTGCAGTGGCAACAATCTAGCAGAGAGAAGGGAGCTAGCTGACACTGAACTGCTTGTTACTTTTTTAGCATAAGTTAATGATTTTGCCAAAAACTCTTCATGAACACACTGCAAATTATGGAACAGGGAGAAGGTTCCGTTATGGTCAAAGTCCCTACCTCTAATAACTGGCTTTTTAAATTCTACAAATGGCAAGGCAATTGTTGTCAGTATGTGGGTAAAAATATTTCCATACTTTGGAGGTTAATTTTTTTTCATCTTACAACCAGGCATGACAATTGCCTTCTTCTTATCACAGACAAGAACTGCTTCCACTGATGCCTTACGTGCACAAACTACATCCTCTTCATCATTTGTGCCAGTGTCAGCTACACAAAAATGCCCCTCATCCTGTTGCACTTCCACAGTAGTATCCTCAATTTCTATATCAACATCTTCTTTTCTTCTGCTGATCATCCCCTCATTTGCAGAGGGTGCATAAATGGTGGAAGGAGGCTTCTCTATGAGTACAGTAACAGAAAGACAGGTTCACTTATACTGTAGCACTCACAGACTAAATTAAATACTCTCCTTGAACAAACAGTTTGTTTTGCTGCCTTAGTGGTTTTTTTCAACACTGGTATTTAGGTTTTCATTTTTTGACAGCTCTTCTAGACTTAGGGGTAAATTTACTAAGGTGCGGGTTTTTAGAAGTAGTTTTGTTGCCCATAGCAACAAATCAGATTCTAGCTATTACCTTCTAGAAGGTGCTAGATAAATTTTAAGTAGAATCTGATTGGTTGCTATGGGCAAGAAAAACACTTCTAAAAACCCGCACCTTAGTAAATATACCCCTTAGAGTGAGACAGTGTTGCATTGTCATGAGAGGCAGAAGAAAATACCTAAGTGACATAATTTGCTGATCCATGACTTAGAAATAAAATAAAAGGCCTGAGCCTTTCCTTGCCATTGCATGTGGTATATGGCATTTTGGCAATTTTACGTTTTTCTGCAGAAAACCTTCTCTTTAGTTTTTTTCTCTAACAATGTAAAATATTTATTTTTTATATTTTTAATGCCATGACTTAATCCCTCTAAGCCCTTGAGCATCTGCTTTAGTAGATGACATTGAAGTGGTATTGTCATGACTGGTGGTGGAAGCAGCTGCAGAGCTAGTGCTTGTTTGCTGTTTTAGCTGTTCTACTGATTGATTGTCGTGATTCATATTGATTCCTAAAAATATTTTTTAACAAATAAACCTCTTTTTTTTTACAAAAACAAACAAACTCCCTACTGACTGTTTTGCTCTGTGCAGATAATATTAAGGTGGTGGCCCTTGACCAGCTGACCATTAGTATTAGGCTTAAACACACAGTATCACGGCATGAAGTTCTTTCAACAAAAAATACACATTTTTTTAGACCAACTTTAGATTTTCTTACTGCCTATCCAAAAAAACTACTTCAGCCAGTATTACTGTATGGAGATGTGGTGACACTGCTCTTCAAAGACAGTGTCACTGAACTTGAACTGTGTTTGCAGTTCTGTCTCTCTCCTGCTCTATTACACTTCTAGCGGTCATGTGACAAATGGTTCCAAATCACAGCCAGAGGTAATTATAGTAGATCCAAAACATGTGAGATCTGTCACCAGGAAGATGACATTTTGCCTCATTTCGGAATTTGAAAATGGTGGGGAGATTTGTGCAGCTGCTCAAATTAGCAAAGTTTAGGTAAGTTTAGGTGGTTTTGGTTTCCTGGAAACCAAAACCGTTCATCTCAACTCTTATCTTGAAGAAATTATCAAAGTGAGTATAAGTATCCAAAAGAACTAGTACTCTGTAATATCTTCTTTCTAAATGTATCAATTTATTTTGTTGTGAGACCTGTGATTTCAAAATGCATTATATTTTCTTACTAAACTTTTATTTTTTGACTGTTAGTTATTGATAAATTAATACATTCTGAAGCACTGTTTAGTTTATATTAAATTACCATCTTTTCTGCCACTGTAGAGCCACTCTGTTTACAAGTTGTGCTATATTCTTTTGTAAACTGCTGTGTGTTTGTACCACTTCTCTGTCACCTAATTTAGCCAGTCAGCTCACTGCAGTCTTTGACCAATATGGGTGAAAACAATATTGATAGCTGCGTGGTGGTAAAATTGACTGGAAATTAATGATAATGATGTTAATAAAATAGTTGGAACAAATAAAGGCCCAAATTACATGAATTTAGCTGTTTCTTTATCACTTTTTAAAGTAATACAGATTGAAACTCAAACTTTAAGGGTGGTTTTGGCAAAAACAAAACAATGGAGTCCACCAACATCTCTATTATAAACCCAATATGTTCTCAATAATCAACATCATGACATCATGAGTTGACATTATGTTTTCTACTGATACTTCAATAAGTTTATAACAAACTAATAATTAAAGCCAGTTTCCATAAAGACAGTGGAGACTCCATGCACAAGATATTTAAAGGTACCATGTGAGAAAGGCATTGTTCTTTTCAAAGAGATCACTGCACTTTACATTTCTAGTAGCCAACATAGCACATATACACAGACACACAGCCAAGCCATCGCTCCGAGTCTCGTACCAAAGGGGGCTTGCTGTCGATGTTGAGTTACAGCACACCCCCTTTGGTGGGCAGGCCGGGGGCAAGGCTGCCAAGATGGTGGCATTCCCATGGGACCGCCTACCATCTGGGGCCGGCCCCACTGACATCACAAGTGATGTCAGTGGGAGTGCTTTTGGCTCTGTTAGAGCCAAAAGCACTCTTGGGCTTATCGCAAGGGTCTCATCACAAGCCCGATGGTCGCGATGGTCTTGACCATCGCAACCATCATCATGGCCACTCACATAAGCTGTGGGTGTTAACCCACAGCTATGCGAGTGGCCAAGAGGCCGCAACAATAAAAAAATAAAGCCCTGATTCAGAGCGGGCGCTCGTTCAGAGTGTCCGGCTCTGAATCAGGCACAATGTTCAGAGTGTTTTCTGCCAAACCACAGCTCAACAAACAAGAAGGCAAATAATAGTCATTTTAAAAATCTTTTGATTTTCTGGCAATATTGCATCTAATAATGCACAACTAAAAAATTGCACAAAATGCGATTTTAGCAAATCGTTCTCTATTACAGTAATAGTCATAATCCTCTCTCTACCTGGTCATAGATGCTTGACTCTGGGTGTGATATTATTTGGAATCCCTGGGTAGATTCACTGTAAAATTGACTTTACGATCGGAACTGGGGAGCACCACAAAATAAAATAAGACTGTGTAAAAAATTAGCCTAAATACCTGTAATAGTCCAAAAGTCTGATGACTACCAGAGAGGGGAAGCTTACCTATGGATGGTTTGCTGCCTCAAGTGCTGATGTGCAGAAAGTTTGAGATGCAAGTAAAATGATAATTGATGTCTTGATAGCTGGTGAGTATTTGATAGGAATGAGGCTTTGTGGCCAAGTTGCCGCCTTAAGGGAAGATGTGTACTTGTATGGGATGGGACCTTGTGGCCAAGTTGCATCCTTGAGAGCTGACATGTACTTGGCTTTGGTGGGCCTTATGGCACAGTTGCAGCCTTGCGGGCTTAAGTGCAACTTGGCTGGGATGCAGCCTAGACAGCCATGAGGTGATAATGAAACTCCACTCAGAAGCAGCAGTGCAGCTGAAATTCCTGTAGGATTAGTAAATGATAGTCCAATCAGATGCAGCAGTGCAGATGAGATGTCTGTAAAGTTGGTTATGAATAGTCCACAGTGAGCAGAGAACCAGCAGTGGTAAAAAAGGAAGATAATCCACTTTGAACATGGCAGAGGTGACTGAGCAATCAGGTAGAAGGATGTAACAGAGTAGCCACAGGGCATCCTCATCTTTTAGCAACAGACATGAGAGCCATCGGGAGCACTGATGTCCAACAAGATACTACAGCCGCTTGTGACAAATGTACATAGTAAATAACTTTTTTTTACACACACCTATAACATTGTAATGAATACATGTGCAGTAAGTGATACATAATTCAAGAATATAATGGCTGAACTTTAAGGAGACATGATATTTTTCTGATTATCATGCATTGATTAACTTCAAAATCGTTATACAAAGTATATCTGCACAGATACAGTTCTAATATTCTCACTAGGAGTTTGCACCAAAACTTCTGCGCAAATGTTAAAAAAACTTACACAAAAAATTAGCTCCATCTAATAATATAATGGATCTTATAATGCACAACTAAAAAATTGCACAAAATGCTATTTGAGCAAATTGTTATCTATAACAGTAATAGTCATAATCCTCTATGTACCTGGTCATACTTTAGATTATTGAATCTGGGTGGAATACTGTTAAGAAATCCTGGGTAGATTCACTGTAAGATTGACTTTACTATCTGAACTGAGGAGCACCACACAATAAAATCATACTGTGTAAGAGAGTAGCCAAAATGCCTGTAATAGTCAGATGACTACCAGAGAGGGGAAGCAGCTGAGACATCTGTAAAGTTGGTAATGAATAGCCCACTTTGTCACTGCAGTGCGGCTGGGAATGCCGATAAGAATATAACCCAAGGTCACTCAGATGCCATAGTGCAGCTGCACTTGAAGGGAAACACACTGATAGGAGGCACTGAATCTCACTATGAGAATGATCTCTACACACGGAACCAAAAGCAATGTAATGAATAGGGATGTGTGCTGAACCCGGTCTTTTGTTTTTGTTTTCGGTTTTGGATCTGTATCTCCTTCATGTTTTGGATCTAGATCTGGTTTTCCAAAACCACTAATGCTTGTTTTGGTTTTTGGTTTTGGATCTTGATCTTTTTTTAAAAAAAATATAGAAACAGGTAAAACCACATAACTTGGGCCTGTTTTTTGTTCCGACAGTATTATTAACCTTAATGACATTTATTCCCAGTCATTTGCAGTCAATTTTGACCACATCACAGCTCACAATATTGATTTTTTCAACTATGTTAGGCCTAGGGCCAAAATGTTGCATCCAGCTAGCTGGCTGACTAAACTAAGCGACAGCAGCAGGCGGCATTAACATATAGCCATTTTGAAAAAATAAAAGGTGCATACAGGAAATGCTGAGTGTGGCCATTACAATTTCTGGACATAAATAATCAAATTCAAAATGTCAGGCAGCAATGCCCCAAATAGAATATAATGCATAGAAAAGAGGTGCAAGAAAAAATAAAAATAAAAGGGACATACAGGAGATTCTGAGTGTGGCCATTACAATTTCTGGATATTCATATACAATCAAATTCTAAATGTCAGGCAGCAATGTCCCAACAGCACATAATGCAAAGAAAAGTGGTGGAATTGGAATAGTCCTTGGGCCCTCCCACCCACCCTTATTTTGTATATGAAACAGGACATTCACAGTTTAACAAACCAATCATTTCAGTGACAGGGACTGCCACTTGTGGCTGAAATGATTGGTTTGTTTGGACCCCCATAAATCAAGCTGACAATGTGCATTGGACATGGACATACACAAACTGGCTTACATCACAACATCAGATGTCATCGTTGTTGTCGTCCTCGTCATCCCCATCAGTGTGTACATCCTCTTCTTCACACAATATTAATTAGTCCCTGCTGGAATCCACCATAGGCACCTCTGTAATTTTTTTGTTATAATTGTTGGTACAGGTCTTCCTCATGGAATTTGTAATTAATTTTAAGGAACATTATCTTTTCCATATTTTGAGGAAGTAACATCCTATGCTGATCCCTGACAAGGTTGTCAGCTGCACTAAAAACTCTTAGAGTACACACTGGCGGGGGGGCAACTTAAGTAATGCAAAGCCAGGTTGTGTATTGGAATCCAAATTGCCTCTTTTTCCTGCAAGTACTGAAATGGACTGTCCAACATGCCTATTTGGATGTTATTTCTAAAATTATCATCCAATATTCTGTGAATGGTGACTGTATCAGACATAATCATGGTTGACATGTCACTATTAGTAGGAAGTTCTCTCAGGCCCGACCAGATATCTTTTTTGGTGACTGATCTGCATGACCAGCAGGCATTCAGTAGGGAAAATTTAGTTTTTTCCTGGCAGCTGCAGAAACTGAAGGAAGAGATTATGTCATGTCATGTGTCGCTTCAGCTGACAATTTTTTTACCAACAACTCTTTGCATCTCTTTAGATTTATGTCTGTTGGAAAAAAAGACACAAGGTATGACTTAATCCTAGGATAAAGTATGGTCACCAAAATATATAGAAGTGATTTCAAGAGATTGATGACCCTTGGATCCTTGCGAAGCGAATCAAGGGATTTACCCACCAGTCTGACATACTTGCTCCATTTCAGCTCCTCCTTCAGTTTCTCCAGCTGTTTTTTCAAAAGACTGATGAGGGGAATGACCTGACCTTAAGCTGGCAGTTTCTGAACTAACTTCACTGTGGCAAGTTCAAAGGGTTTGAGAAACTTGCACAACATGAAAATGATTCTCCACTGCGCTTGAGTGAGGTACATTAGTGCTCCACAGCTTATGTCATAGGCCATTGTGTAGCCCTGGATGGCCTTCTGCTGCTCCTCCATCTGCTGAAGCATAAAGAGGGTAGAATTCCACCTGGTTACTACCACTTGCTTCAGCTGATGGCAGGGCAAATTCAGCAGCATCTGCTGGTCATGCAATCTCCTGCATGCCCATGTCATTTTTTTTTTAAATGTTGCACCACCAAATTAATTGTGTGAGCAAAACATGGGACATGTTGGAATTTGTCCAGATAAAATGATCTCATAATATTGCTGGTATTATCAGAAATCACAAATCCAGAGGAGAGTCCAAGTGGGGTAAGCCAATTTTGCAATGATTTCCCTGAGTTTTTCTAAGAGGTTCTCAATGGTATTCCTTTTAGTAAAACCAGTTATGCAAAGTGTAGCCTGCCCCTGAATCAGCTGGCATTTGGTAGATGCTGCTGCTGTTGTAGGCAATACACTTACCCAGTGGGCTGTCACAGTCATGTAATCTTTATTTTGCCCTGTCCCACTTGTCCACATATCAGTGGTCAAGTGGACAGTGGGTACAACTGCATTTCGGAGGACATTAATAAGCTTTTTTTAATGTCCTTGTACAGACTGGGGAATTGCTGTTCTAGCAAAATGGAATCTAGAGGGGATCTGGTAGGAAGTACACAGGACGTCAATTAACTCTCTAAAATCCACTGCATTAATGGTTGATACTGGATGTACATCTAATACCAGCATAGCTGTTATGGAGTCAGTAATCCGCTGTGCAACTGGGTGACTGCTGTCATACTTGTTCACCCTTGCAAAGGATTGTTTGTCAGTTAATTGTTTGGTTATAGTACTGCAATTAGTTTTCCTACTGGTCCCCTTCTAGGATGAAGATCCACTCACTGCAATAGCAGCAGCAGCAAGAGGCGTAGTCATCAAGCATCCTTCAGAGGAATCACGGATATGAGAGGAGTCAATCATGCTTATAACATTGGATGCAGCAGGACTACTTCCAATGACAAATCAGGATGTTGATGAAGCAGGTGTTGTTGGTGGAGATCGAAGGCACTTGAATACCACAGAGAGGGAGCAGGTAGGTGACACTGAACTGATTGTTACATTTTTAGTTTAGGAACTTGGTGGCATACACTTTGGAAGTTGATGAATGCGCTCCAAGTGACGTAACAAGGAGGAGGTTCCTAGATGTTTAAGGTTCTTACCTCTACTCACTCTTGCTTGGCATTGGTTATAGATGGCTTGACAACTGTTGTCCGGATTTAGGTAAAAATTGATTTTTTTGTCTTTTTCCCCGGCATGACAACAACAATAGGCTTTTTCTTGCCATTGGCTGACTTACACAAACAACATCCTTGGCGTCAATATCCTCATCATCAACCTCCTCATCATCCTAAGCAGCAACTACCAAAATATCCTCCTCATCCTCCATGTGCAATTCCACAGAAGCATCCTCGATGACTATGTCAGCAATATGTTGACTGCCCTTCCCCACATTTACAGAGGGCACACAAATGTTGAAAGGAGGATCCTCGAGTACACTATGTGAAATGTCTGGCTCAAACATGGCAAATGCGGACACACTTGCACTCTCCTTGGGGATTTGTGCTTTTGATTTCACGGAGCACAAAGTTGGTTCTTCCAGAGCTGTCTTACTCATCTTATTATTAACAACTTTCATTTTTTTATAGTACCACCACTACTACAACAAGCAGAAGGGCTATCATCACTAGAACCACCAGTCATAAATAAAGGCCAAGGCCTTACCCTTTCCTTGCCACTTCATGTAGTGAATGGCATATATCCAATTTTTGTTTTTTATAAAGTCAACTTGGCTTTAGATTTTTTCAAAGAAGTTGTTTTTCTATGTCCATGGCCTGACTTAAGTACTGGGGCATTGGCCTTCATAGAGGACGAGTACAAAAATGGCCTTGCATCATCATGACTGCTGCTGGCAGCTACAACATGTGGTTCTTGCTCTCCTGTCATGTGACTGCCTTCCATATTCACCGCAGTCTTGCAGCAGAGCCAGCAAAAGTGTTGCCAAGTTGCAGCTAAAACACATGCACACATAGAAAAAATATATACTTTTGTTATATATATATATATTTTTTCTTTTCTCCAGAACTTAGGTTCCGGAGCACCCCTGACCGAGGCAGCAGCGATTGATGACACAGGCAGCACTAGGTTGCTGCTGTCTGATGATAATAAGTGTGGCTAACACACACACACACACAAAGAAAAAAAAATACACTTTTTGGTATATATAAATATATATATATATATATGTATATATATATATATATATATATATATATATATATATTATTTTTGTCAAGAACATGGGGCCAGGAGCACCCCTGACTGAGGCTGAAGTTATTGATGACACAGGCAGCATGCTACCAACCCAGATGGACATAGTAGACAGCAGCAGCCCAGATGGACACAGCATACAGCACCAGCCCAGATGGACACAGCAAACAGCACCAGCCCAGATGGACACAGAAGACAGCAACAGCCCAGATAGACACAGTAGACAGCACCAGCCCAGATGAACACAGCAGAAATAATCAGCCCAGATGGACACAGCAGGCAGCACCAGCCCAGATGGACACATCAGACAGCACCAGCCCACATGAACACAGCAGAAAGCACCAGGCCAGATGGACACAGCAGACCCAACCAGCCCATTTGGACACAGCAGAAAGCACCATCCCAGATGGACACAGCAGACAGCACCTTCCCAGATAGACACAGCACCAGGCCTACACTACCCACCCTCCCTGTTCACTCTCCACAGCCGGAGTGAAATGGCGCCGACTCGGGGACACATTATAAAGCAGAGAGGAAAGCTTGTGAGCAGTCATGTAGGAGGATCTAACGGAGTAGCCACCTGGCTTCCTCATCTTCTAGCAACACACATGAGAGAGCCACCAGGAGCACTGACGACCAACAAGATACAACGGCAGCTTGTGATAAATATATATGGGAAATAACTTTTTTTTTACACACACCTATAACATTGTAATAAAAGCATAAAATGTGCAGTAATTCATGGCTTCACTTTAAAGAGACATGCTATTTTTCTAATTATCATGCATTGAATAACTACAAAATTATCATACAAAGTATATCTGCACAGATACAGTTCTAATATTCACACTAGGAGTTTGCAGCTATACTTCTGCACAAACGCTAAAAAAAACCTTACAACAAAAAAATTAGCTCCAACTGTTTTATATTAACACTTGTTTCATGTTTTATCAATTTTCTGAGATTTAAATGATTTCATTTATTATCAACAATATATTGCAAATATATTTACTAGCACAGAGAGCTATAGCTCATAGAAATTTAGAAAATTTTTATTTACAGATGTGAAGAACATAGCTTATTTAATAATTTTGTCTTATAACTGTAAATTAATGTCCATTATAGATCAGTTATGGAGCAAGAGACCCTGTGCTCAGTGACAGAAAGATTTTTTCACATTTTTTTCGAACAATTCACAACATTCAAATGGAATATTTGGCAATTGCAAATTTTATTAAACTGTTTGGCTGGAACTGGGTCGGGATCATTTCTTCATTTGGAAAAAGTGGAGAGGAGGAGCTCCAACAGCTGAGCAGACAGTTAGAGGATTATGGAATATGTACTGAATTTAAGGTTCAATTAGATACTGATAAAAGCCCTAACCTGTCAGCCATTAGAAATGTTATCCGTAATTCTGTTACTGACATTATAATACTTTGTGGCACAAATTCCAATTTCTTTGCATTTATTATCCACACATTGACAGAACTTCTTGTTAATAAGACTTTGATTATTTCAACTTCATGGTCAGACACAACACAGATTGCAGTGCCTGACAAGTTTGGATTACCAACTAACTGCAGTATTGTGTTATCACTTCCATTCTATGTCATCCCTGGAGCTCAGAGATTTCTATTTAATATTAATCAATCCAATCACTCAGTTGACCCATTACTGGAGGATATATTGATTATTGAACATCACTGCATTTCAAAAAATAAGTTAAAAATTGGGTTTATGCAAAGATGGGTGAAAGCCCTCGTTAGAAACTGTACTTTAAATGAAACTTCTGCAATTGCACCATATTATATGCACGATGCACTACCTTACAAAGTGCACCTTTCTGTCACTACTATGGCTCTGGCGTTGCATGATATGTATTTATTTTTAAACAACAATGGATCAAGAAACTTCTTTAAAAAACAAGAATTTCAAGTAAGCATAAATACTAAGCTGGACCTACATCTATATTATGCACATATAATAGGCATTTCCACATGTAGCAGATGAACATAGGTATTTATGCATTTATTTTGTATGAGTCTCCCTACCTCAATAAAAATTAGGTTCATCTCACACATTTTTGCATCTGAACAGAGAAATAATAAACTACAGACATCTGAATACAAGTGAATAAATAGGAAATACTTGAGCATTCACAATAAAATCAAAGAAAGAAAATGGGGCTTGATGCTGAGTTATATACTGGTACCGGTAATATACAGCAGTAAGCCATCCAAGCCTGAGGATGGAGAAAGAACTCCGAAACGAGTTGCAAGGATGGCCTTACTGTTTGATGCCATTGGGATTTGACTGCCATTTCGACTACTATTCACCCAACACCTGAACGTTTTTGAGGTGGTGCCGTGGTTTAATACCTGGGACCTTACCACTACACCAGCCCACCGCAATCTCCTAAGGATGGTGAGAGACTTCATTGGCAGCTATACTATTTATTTATTTATTTGTTCATTGGTACCATTGGCTGCTAATTTTTGAATGGAAGATTCACTTTTATGTATTTTATTTGTGTGATTAAATTAATTTTTAATTCACCTCTGCATCATCCTTTGGGCTTCCTTGGCACCACCACCTTCTTTTAATTCTTTATGCTGTATCTTTGAAAGGATGTGGTGTCCCTTATAAGAAAGGAGGGCTGCCTTAGGAAACCCAAGAAAAATGTGCACCTGTTTAAGGATTGATTTACTTTCTTATATGAGGAATCTCAAGAAATTATGACAGAACAGTAGGGGTCATGTGATAAGGGGTTTCTAGTTATTGATTCAGATGTGAAAATCCTACATTATTTTTATTATATTGGTTAAAAAGTCTCTATTATCTATGTATATACTTATCAGCTAAGGTCCCATCTCTCACATGCAAGCACAATGGGAGCAAAGATGTGCATAGTTCCTCAAACAGCTCCCAATGCTAGAGAGATTGGATATAGAATCTAGCAAGAGAGGATGACAGGCAAGGAGGTAAAATATGAAAGAGAATTCTAGTTGATGAATAAACAGCAACTAGTCCTTGTGCTAATCTCACAAGTAAAATATACACTTTTTAGCTGCTAGTCCAATTAGCCAGTACCACCTGGCTTAATAGGCAACCACACAAAAAACTAAAGAGTCAGACTGCACTTTATTTATCTAGTATTATACATCTGCATATTGTTTGTTTGAATAGAAGACTCCAAGGCTTCTCAAAAAACATTAATTATACAGATGTATTCACAACCCATGATATACATAAATAAAAACACATAAAAACAAAAAACCAAAGACACATATTCAATATGTATAAAAATGGCACTGATAGCTTGTTCTCTTAAATCGCTGTGACTTGTTTGTTTTAGTCTCCATAGACATGTCCCCACACCCTCTTGAACATGTCAGTGGATTGGCAAATATAGCCTGTAGATAAGACATTGCAAAGTACCAATGAAGCATGCATTTGTTGGTGTTTTCTTTGATTCCCACAAATATAGATGCTGTAGCAGCATTTTGACTAATATCATCTCAAACTTTCGGTGCCATATATACACCTATCTCTCTCTCCAAGGCCATTCATGGTAGGTCATTTGTATGAAATCAGGAGATAATAACTAGACTTTATAAGACCATGGGAATTCATATGTTTCAAGGAAAATGTCTCCAAATAAGTATATTGGGGTGTACAGTGGGAACCATATTGAGAGGAGTGGAAATGGCAAAGTTGGAGATATTGGCAAAAACATTTGGAGGTAAGATCAAATTTTTCCCACATGTTGGATAATTCAAAAAATCTAGATAAAGGAGAGTGGTCACAGAGGAATGTTGTGTCTTGTTCTGGATGCAAAAGTTTTGGGAACTTGGCCGAGGGGGAAGGCATTATTATTTAAACAAACCAAACACAGTAATCCCACATTGAGAGGATAAATCTAAAAGTGGGTGCTAGTTGGGAGAGCAAAAGCCTTCATATGTGTCCTCACACATCTTTGCTGCAGTAACGCCAAGCAACCCTCTATCAGCATGCAAGGTCCTATGCGAATCTGCCAGCACTGGGAATATTTTAGCCAAAAATGCATTTTAATTGCTATGCAATTCAACTAGAAAGCACAAGTAGACTGATTAATTTGATATGAGAGAAAGGGGTAAATTTACTAAAGTGAGAGTTTTTAAAAGTGAGTTTTAAAAGTGATGTTGCCCATAGCAACCAATAAGATTCTACTTAGCATTTAACTAGCACCTTCTAGAAGATAATGGCTAGAATCTGATTGGTTGCTATGAACAACATTACTTTTAAAACTCACTTCTAAAGACTCTCACTTTAGTAAATTTACCCCTAAGTCTCTATATATAGTGCTACAATGCAGTAGCTGCAGCTATTTTCCATATCAAGTTCCATTGTGCTTCAATCACAGACTCAGTCACAGATAGATGCATTTTTGGCAAAAACAATACAACTGGCAGCTCATTCACACCAACCATCTCACATTGCATAGCGCATTGAAACTAAATGTATGAAGAAACATCTGTATGCTTTGGTGAGAGACAAAAAAAAACAGAAAGGAGAGACAAAGTCTATGGAAGCAGCTTCCAGATTTTAAACCAGAATTGAATTGCATGTCAGCATGGACTACAACTGCTTGAGTGAGATGGGCAACTAAGTAATATTTTTGGAAGCAGGGTTGTCAAAAACATTCATTTCTAGCATGCTTACACAAGATGTGAAAGAATATTTTGGGCCTACAACTCACCCAGATTAATTTCATAACAGAGCCCTGGAGATGATTCTAGAAAAAAAATGGGATTTGGATAAGAAGGTTTTGACAAAGGAAAAAGGAAGGAAGGGAAATTATTCATATAAATGGAGTTCACTTGACCGATGAAGTGGCCGGACCAGGTCACAACATCTCTCTTAATGGACTCTAACTGTGGGGGGAAGTTCAACAAGAAGGGTGATTCATGGGGGTGTGTGGCCTAGTTACTGGATGGAGAGGACCTGCATCTGGGATGATCCATCATTCATGTCCCTGCATATGTGATTTAGGGACACATGAGTCCCCTATTCTGCCCCACAGGTTCCTCCTTACCTTCTCCACACTTGGGGACCCTTCCGTTGTACCTCCCGTTGGTCCCAGCGCTTGCCTGTGGCTGAGGCCTAGCTGAGCTCCAGAAGCCGGGGTGTCCATTTTGTCACAGCTGTTATCGCAGTCCGCACTGCCAATGCCTGGCTCCTTCTTCCTCCTGTTTGTAGTGCCTGCATTCCCTGCTCTGACACTGACCCTGGGATCTGGCTGCTCTGTCAGGTTGGCTGGAGAAGGGTGTGTTCTTTGAGGTCCCTGGGGATCTCCACTGTAGCAGTGGACATCTTGGATTAGGAGCCATTCTGCTGTGGATGCTGCAACCTTAAAGAAGGTTTGCTACTGTTCCCTCCTGAGCCCCCCTAAACTTTTCAAGATCTCAAAACTTCACATCTAGGACCCCTTCTCACCACCTTACTAGCCTGCACTTATGCATAGAATAGTGTCTAGTGTATATTTTGGGTCTGCACAATAGGACCCTCCTCTGTGGACTGCAATTATCTTGCTCTACAGTAATGGATCTCCCCTATTATAGCTCTTCATGAATCATCAATGCTGTACCTTCTTCTGATGTAATAATTATCATCTTCCCTATGCACTTGGGCCCTGAGTCCCAGCTTATAATGTTACAGTTAGAATTGCCTTCTACTACTACTACTACCTTGCTCTGTCTAACTAACCTTCCCTGAATATATACACCTACATTTGCTTCTTCGCTACCATGCCTAATGGTGACCGGAAGATTAGTGGAATGGACTTGTCCCAAAGTCTTAAGAAGTTTGCATATTCTGATGATTAAACGGCGGGTCATTCTACTCTCTCCCATAACACTCCCTTTTATTCAGAGGACTCTGGCCACTCTCCTTTAACTCGCAAAGACCTACCATCTCTCTTCCATGAAATCCAGGAAATGAGTCGTTCTGTCCAGGGGGCCCAAGCTGAGCTTCATAAGGTGGTCAATTCTGTTAAAGTGGAATTGAATGACCTTGGCAACAGAACCAATCATCTGGAATCTAGACAAGGTGGTGTCTTTCCAAAGGCGACGGATGAGGACGCCATTGTTTGAGGCAGGATGATCTGTTTCTTCAAGATCAACAAGAGGACCAGGAAAACAGGGCTAGGCACAATAAATTGTGCATTAGGGGAGTCTCTGAGGAGATTGAATCATCCTCATAAGATGACAACCTAAAACAACTCTTTTCCCACCTATTTCCTGCAACCCCTGAAGACCATCTTTTCCTGCAGGATTGATTGCAGGGCCCGTCTCAACCAAGAGATGTTATTCTCCGGTGCCACTACTATACTGCTAAAGAGGACATCCTGTGGGAGGCTAGAAAACACCCCACTGTGTCGGCCAAAGGAGCTTTTCTACAAATTTATCAAGTTATTACTCCTGTTATGCTTCTAAAGAGAAAGGACTTGAAGCCTATCACATCTCTACTTAGAGATAAAAACATACGCTATGGGTGGGGTTTTCCATTCCATATTCTAGTATGACACCAAAACAGATTTGACCATTCCAGGACCCTATATCAGGCTCACAATCTACTTGAGAACCTGGGTCTCCCCTTCCCAGCTCCCTTGCAGAGCAATATGACCTTGAATCTTAATATCCACCTCTACACCTTGATGAGCCTTGGATCACATCTGAACAAGGGTGTCATCCATGAAGAAACCTGCTGCTCCTGGCCATACCAGCATATCAAGCCTATTGGTTGCTCTACATTTGGTTCTGTTTCATTGGAACATGGTGACTGTACCTCTGTTGTCTTGTTCTACTAATGGGTATCTCCATCTATTATTATGTTGTACCATACTATATGTTTTTTATGTTTATAATAGTTAGGCAATTATGACACTCCTGCTTTATTTTATATTTCACCATGTGAATTGCTGTACAGGTTAGCCATTTTTTTGTCTTTTTTGAGATGTATGCTATAGTAGGAAGTAATTATCTTCCTTCACTTTCCCTCCTGTATTACAATTTTAACTCCCCTTTTTCTGACTCAGCCCTAAGTGGGGGAAACTTATTTTTTTCTCCCAATTTCAGTCATACTCCTTAGTCCTGTTGGTCATGTCACCCCTATGGGGTGTAATTCCCCAGCCCTGACTTTGTTACTCTCCTTTCTCTCTGTCGGCTGGCGGCTTAGACCAGATTTTGTACTTTATTTTGGTCCTTATTTTGCCCCATTTCTCTTTTTTTCCTTTTTATTCCCCTTTGAGGTACTTTGTGTTGTTTAGATCATATATTGCAGTAATTGTCATGTTATGTCTCTACTTTGTCTTTTTTCAGTTTCTGTATTCCTTGTAGGAGGCTCTTTTGGACATCTTCCATGGCTCTTAGGATCTACTCGCAGAACGTCAAATGTTTGAACAGCCCCCAAAAACACACCAAACTATTTCTTACACTTAAACAACATAGTGGGATCTAATATTCCTCCAGTAGACCCATTTTAAAAAGCCTATTCACCTGTAATTGAAATATAGAAATATAGTTATATTCCATCACTTTCCATGCCTTTGATTCTAAACAGAAAAAAGGGTGGTAGCTCTTCTTGTAGCCTCTCATTTGTTTTTTTAGCTAATGGATACACATGCTGATAAAGAGGGTAGGTGGCTGGTCCTGGTCTGTAAACTCAATAATACATTATGTACCCTAGTGAACATCTATGCCCCAACCAATGGTATCTTGTTTAAAACTTGACTCTCTTCTTTCCCAAGTTCATAAGGGAGAATTAATTATGGCAGACAATTTTAATGGAGTTGTAGAAAGTTCTTACAATAGGTCTTCCCCCCCAGGCTCCCTCTGTGCCCCACTCAGAGGACCTCACCTCTGTGGCTTTGTTGACTCTTTTTAAACACCACCTTCCTTTTGACTTTTTCAGGATTATTGACCCTACCGCTAGGGACTACACATTCTATTCAGCCCTTCATGAAACCTACTCTAGAATTAACATGATCCTCCTTAGTTGAGATTTGACTTTTAAGCTTCAACAAGCTTATATACATCCAATGATGTGGTCCAATCACAGTCCAATCACTGCAGATCTTTTGAACCTTGATTCTTGCCCCCCTCCTTTTAGCTGGAGGTTAAATGAGTCTCTCTTACATAACCCAGAATTTCTCCAACAAATTATGACTCTATTAACTGAATATTTTCAATTAAACTGCCATCCTGATGTTTCTCCTATGACCCTTTGGGAAGCTCATAAGTCGGTTATAGAGAGTCATCTTATTAGCATGGCTTCCTGACACAAAAAAGTTTAGTGAGTGCCATTTTCATTTCATAAATATTAAACTCCAGGATCTGGAGCAGCAACACTAACTTAATCTTGCTCAGGTGATTTTAGTCCAACTTAACAAGGTCAAATCTTACTTGTCTCTACTTCTTTCTGAACGTACGTCTAGGGCACTGCAATGCTTGAAGCAGACGTTCTATGAGAAGGGTGACAAGGTTGGCAGACTTCTGGCTTCTACACTAAGAGAGGTACATTCTCAAAATATTATCTTAGCAATTAAAACTCTATCAGGAACCCTTAATTATACTCCAAAAATCATTAGTAGGGAATCCCACTCCTTTTATTCCAAGCTATATCATTTGAATAGCTGAGAACCAGGCCCAAACCCCTCAGTGGACATGGTTGCTGAGTTTTTCCACCGTGCCCAGCTTCCTAAGCTTTCTTAACAGGCAGCTGCTCATTTGAATTTAGATATAACAGAAAAAGAGATCATTGAGTTCCTTAAGGCTCAGAAATCCTCTAAGGTCCTGGACCTGATAGATTTTCTATGGCCTATTATAAGAAATTCTCAGCTGATCTGGTTCCCCACCTCCATTCTTTATTTAATGCTATCCAACATAGAACTTCTTTCCCTAAAACAATGTTAGAAGTGAGAATCGTAGTAATTCATAATGAGGAGAAGGCCCCACAAGAATGTGCCAGTTAAAGACCAATCTTTCTTCTTAACTGTGATATCAAACTTTAAGCTAAGATTCTGGCAACTCGGCTGATTGGTGTCCTCCCTGACCAGAATCATTATGACCAGGTGGGATTCATTCTGGGTCGTCAGGCCAAGGATAACACCAGGTGAGCAATTGACCTCATACAAATTATCAACCATAGGCAGGCTCCCTCTATATCTCATTTTTAGATGCCAAAAAGACATTTGACCACATTTTGTGTTTTTTTTTTATTTAATGCCCATATGGCCTATGGGCTTTCAGATGAATTTATTTTGGGTGTTTCTGCTTTATACTCCTCTCCTGTGGCCAGAGTTCTCACAAACGGATTCCTCTCTTAACCTATACCATTCGCCCTAGTAATTGAACCCCTAGCCGCTATGTTTTGGCAATCTACTACCATACGTGTAGAAGGGATGGGATCACGCAAATTCAAAATCTCATTATTTGCAGATTGTGTTCTTCTCTCCCTCATGCATCCTCATACCTCACTCCCAGCCCTATTTAGTCTCATGGAGGAATATGGTGTCCTCTCAGGCTACAAAATAAATTTTTCTAAGTCTGAAGCTATGTTGCTCCATGTCCCATCCCAAGTGAAAACTCTCCTCCTTTCCACTTACACTTTCAAATTGCAGGACTGTAAAATTAAGTATCTAGGAATATACAACACAACTCATACCGTATGACTTTTTATACCTTGAAAATTTCTCAAGGCTCCTGTCCAAGATTTATCAGAATCTTGTAGTTTGGTAGTTTGGTGGAGGCTAAAACATGTCCTGGCTGGGGAGGATCATTGCTCTTAAAATTTACCTGGTCCCTAGACTCCTTTATCTATTTCAAACCCTTCCTGCCAAAATACCATACAACTTTTTTAAAGACCTTCAATCCTCATGTATACTGTTTGTGTGGAAAGATAAGCCCCATCAAGTTGCTTAAACGACCTAGATCTGTGGGTGGTAAGGGATTCAAAGACATTATATTATATTATTTTAACTAGCCTTCTAAGCCATATAATGGCTACATTTGTCATGTTTGATACTATAGCTTGGGTGGATCTGGAGACCAGTTATCTAGGTGTCTGTTTTCTGGCTTCCATCTGGGGTATGTCTCATAGTCATAGACCTATATTTCTAAGCTTTTTACCCTCCCTAAAATTAACATATCTGTGTGGGAGTTTTGTTGCCACCAATACAAATTGTCTACCCCCTCTTCTCCTCTTGTCCCATTATGGAACAATCTGGACTTTCCTCCTGGGGTCTCCTCTCCTTATTTTAAACTTTGGCAGAGGGCAGGGATTTGATTTGTATATGACCTCACTGTCTGTAATGTTTGGGCCTCTGTGGATTATATAAAGCAGTGGTTCCCTTCCTTTTGCTCTCCTTTTTTTGAATATTTCCAGATCCATCAATTTCTTATGTCTTTTTCCCAGTCAGATGTCTTGCATGCTCCCATTCCTTTTGAAGTCCTTTGCCTTACCTCTCCACCTCATAGAGAAATGATCTATTCTATTTATATTCTGCTGATTGATATTACTTCTGCTACTCTGGCTCGTCATGAGTGGGAATAGGAGAGGGATCTGGGACCACCCCAGATAATTCTTGCTGTGAGAAGGTGAGGGAGGGGATAGCTATGAGTTCTATCTACACACAAATTTTAGGAAACTGCATATAAACTGTACTATAGGTGATATCACACTCTGGACAGACTTTCTAATATGTTTCCTACCACCGTTCCAGGTTGTTGGCGGAAATGTGGACACAGAGGTACTCTCCACTACATTTTGATGGACTTGTGCTCACATTGTTCCATTCTGGAAGGAGATTCTCTCACATGTCAATTCCCTCTCTAGTCTCTCAGTCTCCTTGGATCCAAGGGTGTTCCTGCTATAGCGACCATGTCCAGATATAGATTTTTTGCTGAATAAATAGTTTTCTCATATTTTGACTGTAGCTAAATCTTTAAGAGCTAGACATTGGAAGTCCCCTGACCAACCTGCAATTTCTGCTCTTGGGAATTACATTTGGTACATAGCTAGCATGGAAAATGTTACCTATTACCTACATGATTGCTGTCATAAATTTGTTTTAGTTTGGAGACCCTGGCTCTTGGGATGAAGCCATAACTCATCTCCCTCCTTTGGTTTGATGCTACCTTTGTGTTTCCAGGGCTCTCAGTCTGTCTGCCTTGCCGTTCTTGGGTCCTCCTTATCTGTTCATTTGTTTTGTGCTTTGTTAAGCTTTATTTCTTCATATTTGTGTATTTTGGCAATACATATTGTTTGATATGTACTTGTTTATGTTCTCACTGCCCCCATTATTTCCCTACCCTATGTCTTGAATTTTTATTTATAAATTTTGTTTTTTTCAAAACTGAAAAAATTACAGAAACATTTCTGCTATACATTGCATATTCTTTATTAATTTAAATTATTCTTGTTTCCTCGATTAAATAAAATTTTTTAAAAAGAAGGGTGAATAATAATATGGAGTAATGTGGATGCCCAAATATTTCAAAGTGGAAGAGTGCCACCAGAAATGGAATATGGATTTGAGGTGTTAGAGAGTGGAAAGGGCAATGCTTAATGGGAGGAACTTCATTTATTCTGATATTATCTTGACACTAGACAGCTGGCCATAAACAAGCAGATACAATTTCAGTGAAGAGAATGAGGTAAGGGGATTTGTAACCATAAGGAGAACACCATTGGCATAAAGTGACAATTTATGATCAGTGGGGTGAACTGAAATTCGGGATATTGTTGAATTCAGACACAGCCTATAATTTTGGGGCTCCACTATCTAAATAAAGAGGTGAGGGGCATCCCTGTATTTTACTGGTAGTGGATTGTGGCTAAGAAGAAATTCCCTTGAAAAACAAAGACTGGAAGGTTGAGGTGCGTAAAGCTCCAGTCTACCCTATTTAATGCTTTTTCAACATCTAGTGCCACTGCCAGGACAGAAAACAAACTCTAGTTAGCTAGATGGATAATATCTATGGCTTTGTAGGTAATGTCAGCCACCTGACAACCTGGGATGAATCTGACTTGATTAGGGAACACCAAAAAGGGTATCACAGCCACTTGTCTGAAGAACATAATTTAAAAATGTATACAGTAGGTCAATATTGTGAAGTGAAATCAGCCTATAGCTTGCACAAGAAGACGGGTCACTGCCCTCCTTGGGAACAACAACAATATCTTCCCTGGGAATGATGGCAACATCAAACTTACCACCCAAATGAATCATGTTGTAGAGACTGAGAAATAAAGGAGAAAGGGCAAACTGGAGCTTCTTGTTGAAAATAGCAGTGTACAGTAGCTGCCTGGGTGCGATGCTGCTAAGGATTTAAGGGATTTAACACCAGTGTCAGGTTCCTCAAAGGAAAAGGACATTTTCTGGTACAGCAGCTGCAATGTAGACAGGCAAGGCAACCTGCAAGAGGAAACATAATTTTGGACTGCCTCTATAGAGGTAATAGAGGTAAGGGATTAAAAAAAACTTACAGATGTGTCCTTTTCCATCTTGGTCACATCAGCTGCAAACATGCATACGATTTGCAACATTTTATTAGGATCATTGTGGGACTGGAATTTCTGAGTCACCCGAGAAATATAATCACTAACATCTCTTGATCAGGAGTATATCATGAAAATGGAATGTGGTTAATATATTGGCACTTACTTTGAGGCTTAGGGTGCAGGGTAGAGAGAGTTAGTATCATGGTGCAGTTTATGAGGGTAAGCGTTAGGAGGTAAAAAGGACAGGAAAGCACTACTGACCAATCCTCTGTTGGTATTGTAAGCATTGGGATGCCACTGTCAGTATATTGACAGCTGGCATCCCAAGTGTCAGGATATCATACCCAACCCAATCAAAATGCCAAAGATGTTTGGGGGAGGAAGGAAGGAAACTCAATCTTCAAGTATAACGCAGATGGTCCAACCAAGAGACAGAATATAGCTCTGAGGCATGAAGGAAAGAGGTAGAAGAGTGATCCACCAAGAACATGTCTATGCATGGGAAAACCCTGTTTAGTGCCAGGATTTGTACATATTGTGGAATTTCAGTAAAGAGTGGAGTTTCCTACAGTAGATTCTCTAGACTGAGAAGGTGGAGAATTAGAGCTTGCAAATTTATCAATGGAGTGTTGTAGAAAAACATTGTAGTCTCCTTCGAATATGATGTGACTCTATGCTAGTCAGGACAATTCTGGGAAAATGGTTGGATATTAAAAGAACCCTGAACAAAATTGTGAGCATATACAGTCAGGTCCATAAATATAGGGACATTGACAGAATTTTCATATTTTGGCCTCTATTCGCCACCACAATGGCTTTGAAATGGAACAGACAAGATGTGCTTTAACTGCAGACTTTCAGATTTAATTTGAGGATAATTACATTCAAATCAGGTGAACGGTGTAGGAATTACAACTATTTCTATATGTGCCTCCCACTTTTTAAGGGGCCAAAAGTAATGGTAGAAACTAAGCAATCCTAAATCTAACTTTCACTTTTTAATACTTTGTTGCAAATCCTTTGCAGGCAATTACAGCCTGAAGTCTGGAATGCATAGACATCACCAGACGCTGGGCTTCATCCCTGGTGATGCTCTGCCAGGCCTCTACTGCAAATGTCTTAAGTTCCTGCTTGTTCTTAGGGCATTTTCCCTTCAGTTTTGTCTTCATCAAGTGAAATGCATGCTCAATCGGATTCAGGTCAGGGGATTGACTTGGCAATTGCATAACATTCCACTTTTTAGCCTTAAAAAACTCTTTGGTTGCTTTTGTAGTTTGCTTCGGGTCATTGTCCATCTGCACTGTGAAGTGCCGTCCATTGAGTTTTGAAGCATTTGACTGAATATGAGCATATAATATTGCCCGAAACACTTCAGAATTCATTCTGCTGCTTTTGTCAGCAGTCACATCATCAATAAATACAAGGGATCCAGTACCATTGGCAGCCATACATGCCCACGCCATGACACTACCACCACCATGCTTCACTGATGAGGTGGTATGTTTTGGATCATGAGCAGTTCCTTTCCTTCTCTTCTCTTCCCATCACTTTGGTACAAGTTGATCTTTGTCTCATCTGTCCATAGGATGTTGTTCCAGAACTGTAATAGCTTTTTTAGATGTTGTTTGGCAAACTCTAATCTGGTCTTCCTGTTTTTGTGGCTAACCAATGGTTTACATCTTGTGGTGAACCCTCTATAATCACTCTTCTGAAGTGTTCTTTTGATTGTTGACTTTGACACATATACATCTACCTCCTGGAGAGTGATCTTGATTTGGCCAACTGTTGTGAAGGGGTTTTTCTTCACCAGGGAAATAATTCTTTTATTATCCACCACAGTTGTTTTCCGTGGTCTTCCGGGTCTTTGGTGTTGCTGAGCTCTCCAGTGCATTCTTTATTTTTAAGAATGTTCCAAACAGTTGATTTGGCCACACCTAATGTTTTTGCTATATCTCTGATGGGTTTGTTCTGATTTTTCAGCCTAATCATGGCTTGCTTCACTGATAGTGACAGTTCTTTGGATCTCATATTGAGAGTCGACAGCAACTGATTCCAAATGCAAATGTCACACCTAGAATCAACTCCAGACCTTGTACCTGCTTAATTGATAATGAAATAATGAGGGAATAGCCCACACCTGTCCATGAAATAGCTTTTGAGTTGATAGTCCCATTACTTTTGGCCACTTAAAAAGTGGGAGGCACATATTGAAACTGTTGTAATTCTTACACCGTTCACCCGATTTGGATGTAATTACCCTCAAATTAAATCTGAAAGTCTGCAGTTAAAGCACATCTTGTTTGTTTCATTTCAAAACCATTGTGGTGGTGAATAGAGGCCAAAATCTGAAAATTCTGTCAATGTTCCAATATTTATGGACCTGACTGTATATTAGCATCTGTAACTGGAAACCCATTAATATTAACCACCAGATGAGATAACATGCTTGTGGGTCTGCATGGGTAAACTCACTTGAAAGGTAAAGTGTTATGTTAGAGAATCACAACACCTTTGGTTTTGATATGAGAGGTAGCATAAAACACCTGAGGAAAGGTTTTGTTTGTCAAACTAGGTTGGATGTGTAGAAATTGTGTTTCTTGGAGCAAAACTATGAGCCTATTGGTGTTTTAGATAGAGTAAGACCATGGTATGTTTGCGAGGATAATTAAGGTCATGGACATTGAGGGAGACTTATTTGAGTGTCTTGTGGTATAACAAACATGGGAAGCAAATGGGGGCTGTGGAAGGCAAAAAAAAAACAAAACCAAAAAAGGGAGTGAATAAGGGGAAACAGAGAGATGCAGAATAGAGGTGACAGGGGTAATTAGTAAAGGGAGGGAGGAGCGGAATAGAAGACCAGATTGAGCAATGACCTTACCACAGAAAATTATTTTGGGATCAGGACAACCAATGGTCACAATGGTGATCCTATACTTTGTTTTTAGACACAGATATCGGATCTGAGATTTCAGCAGTGGGCGTCTTTTTACACAAGACGCCTCCTGTGGCATTACCTAATTTTAACTGCATACAAAGAGCCTAATTAAGAGATGTATACAATGTGGTTTATGTACATGTCCAATGTGTGAGGTCTGCATAGTCCCAGATGCCGCACTGCACATGTGCAGATATCATTCTACAAGATCACTCACAGTGATCCCTAAGCCATTTGGATTTGAGGTCCAAGCGGCAATGGACAGTGTTCTTGAAAATGGGTGAGTGTCAGCGCTGTTTTTGAGGCATGCCGAGGCCAGTGACTGCATCTTCTGATGTAGCTTCACTGTCCCCAGCAGCATGAAAACACCAGTCATACTAAGTAACCTTAGGCTTACACAGATGACAGATTTTAGTGATCTGATGCTGTGTCTTTTGAAGCAGCAGCAGATCACAGAAGCCAGCAGTAGGCGCTTATATACAGAAGACCTCCTGTGGCATTATCATATTATTATACACCCACTATGCACAACAAAGCAGCAGCTGTAGCAAAACCGCCCATCTCTGAATAAGCCCCAAAGAGGCAGCGGCTGTGCTAATAGCGTCCACCTCTGATTAAGCTCCTGGATTCTGTTTTCCTTCCTGCATATTTTGCATTTTGTTTCTTATGATTCATTTGGAAGTTAGGGGATATTTACTAAAGTGAGATTTTTTAAGAAATGGAGATGTTGCCCATAGCAGCCAATCAAATTCTAGCTATTATCTTTTAGAAGGTACTAGATAAATGTTAAGTAGAACCTGATTGGTTGAAATGGGCTATGTGGTAGGACCATTTTGAAGGACCTCTCCAAATGTGTCAGATAAGCCTGATTTGTGTTCACACCTTGTTACATAATTTGTGGATACAGATGTCAGCTTATTATTTATTATCAAAAAAGGAACTTTTGTCTTTTTCTATTTCTTGTGTATATGAAGTACGCTGTATATATCCACATACTGTATACACATTATATTCTGTCATTATTGCATATTGGATTATTTCTATTTAAAATAGGTCAGTGTCATAGAAAACTTAGGTTAAGTTTATGGAAACATTTTACAGTACTATGAAAGACCCAATACATACAACTATGATTGTACAAACTTATATATACATGGTTGTTGCCCCTGAATGTGACAACCATTGAAGTAACCATTTACATTTTTATTAATCCTTGTTTCATAGCAGAGTCTTAATTGAAAATGTTCTGTGACCAGGATGTATTAGGGGACAGTGTGATGTGGATACTAGAAATAATTATTTATACAGGGACAGTTATACAAAACAATATAAAGCCTAAATACACAACATTAAGATAAATAATCAAGTTATTGATTTGTAAGTGTATGTTAGACTTTTAAATCAACATAATATGCTATAGGCGTGTCTTTGTTTTGTCTACAAATTTTTTGTGTGTTTTCAAAAACAGGTTCTGTTGGTGAATACTGGTAATTAATTGGCAGTGATTTGTACTTTTAAAAATGTGTGAGAATGTCAATTTCTCCTGTGGTATTACCCTATATATGAGAGCATGCTTTTAATTAAGTTGAGCTGCTATGCAGAAATGGTTAACTAGTAGTGCTGATTGGCTGACTCATGGTACTTCTTGTGGTACTTAGGCCCTGATTCAGGTAGCTCGCTGGTCTGAAGGGCTTTTTTTTTTTTTTTGGACCGACCTTCTGGCCACTCGCTAAGCTGTGGGTGACCACCCACAGCTTTAGTGAGCAGCCAGTTGATGGTCATGATGGTCCCGACCATCACGTCAATCGGTCTTGTGACAAGACCCTTGTGGTAGGGTCTCATCTGCCGCAAGCCCAAGTGAGCTTCCGGCTCTAATAGTGCCGGAAGCTCACTACTGACATCACTCGTGATGTCAGTAGGGTCGCCCCCAAATGGCAGGTGTACCTTCGGGAACGCCTCCATTTTGCAAGCCATCCCCTGATTTGCCTACAAAATGGGGCGAGCTGTCAATCAACACTGACAGCCGCCCTGTTTGTTGCGAGACCCAGAGCAAGTGAATTTCTCACTTGCTCTGGGGCTCGTGCATGTGCAGTGCGCACGCCGTGCATGCGCACTGCCTGGCCATCTACTCACATGCGGGTGCTATGCGCTTGCGGGCGGGTCTGAATCAGGCCCTCAAATCTAGTATTCAACTAATCTGCTTCCAGTCCAATCTGAATCATGATCACTATTTGCACTCACCTCAGCTACCAACATCCACATATAGTGGGTAACTCTATGCTACACTCACCATTAGGTGTCTTGCCAGAGACACTGAGGGGCTCTTGGTCCATCTCAGTCATTGGATTTACCTGGATTCTGTTAGTGCCATTATTATACTGTGACTCTACCTTTACCACATTTGCCTCTTTAAGGATTGAATTCCTGCACTGTAATGGGACATTCATTTATCTACCTTATGTTCTGCATTTGATATTCTGCCTATAGATTCTGTTTTTGCCTACCTCCGTCAATGGTTATCCATTTTGAATATTGACATTTCAGTTTCATTTGTTTGTGCTACATTTATTATAACAATAAATACTGTCATTTTTACTGTAAGCATACCTTGCCATTTTTGCTAGACCATAGAACAAAAAGAAACCAGATGCATCATACTACCATTAATAATAATAATGCATAATATGCAAGGTTCTGGCTTAAATTTGGCCAAAGTTATGAGCTTTCCCACCATGATCAAGGTACCTCAATGGGTAAGTCCCTAACACTATGGGGGATCATGTTTGGGGTGTGGGGTCCCACCAAATCACACCAGCCCAACCACCCAAGGGCATCACACAAAATAAAATAAAAAATATATCATGAATTGTTAGATATGTGAAAGTGATTTCTAAGTGTTGGAGGTGTTAGAAAATTTTTTTGTGAAAATGTAACACGCCCCAAACATGATCCCTCATAGTCTTAGGGACTTACATGAGGTTACCTTGATGATGGTGGGTAAGCTCATAACTTTGTCAAAATTTATGCCAAAACCTTGCATATTATGCATTATTATTATTAATGGTAGTATTATGCATCTGATTTCTTTTTTTTCTTTATTGTAATATTAAGGACCTCATTCAGAGGCGGTTGCAAGAAGCGATCGCTCTCTCTGAGGGGCCTATACATCAACACTAAATCAATGTTTTTAAGGACATTTTCCTTAAATAACGTTATTTTAGTATTCATGAAGTATCTTAATGCAGGAGATATCACTGATATCTCCTGGTTAAGTTCCCCTGCGTTAATTTCCACACTCCCCATACATTAGTATGGGGATGTGGAAATTATGGTATTCATCAAATTCCGAAAATTATGTATTTTTGGAATTTGATACAGGTACTATCCGCCACTGTGAGGTGGCGAATAGCAGGTGAAACTTACCTGCTTACAGCTGGACAGGTCCCCCGACGTCTCCCTCTGGCATAGGGGGCCCCAACACCCTGTCCCCTGCCATCACTACTACCATGATCGGCAGAGTAAAGCATTTAGCTGTCTCCACTGCGGTTCTCTGTTACTGTAGCCGGGCAGCACTCGCTGAGCACTTGGGCTCAGAGCAAGGCGCTGCTCCGGCCGGCAGACAGGCTGTACGGCAATGCAGGTATGACATCAGAGGTCACACTGGGCAGCCCCACGCCAGCCCACTCCCTCAACAGCTGCATCGGAAGCCTGTGAAGGTGCATACAAGACAGGAGCCGCAGCCTTGGAAGAGCATAAATCCCCTTCACTAGCCTTGGGTCACTGGCTGCTGCTGTGTTATTGCCTCGGTCCTGGAGGGTGAGTCAATTAATGTTTTTTTTTTCTTTTTAAAGTATGGTGCTGCTTGTGGGGGCACAGTGTGTGTGTGTAATATCCATGATCCAAGTGTATATATGTAAATGTGTGTGTATATGTATGTTTATAATTTATATACATTATACACATTTGTATTATATATATATATATATATATACTTACATATATACACTTGGATCGCTGATAGGGGCCCCCACAAGTTTGTTCCCAAGGGGCCCCCACAGACCTTAATCCGGCCCTGTGTCTGGATGCTGTTAAAACTTGAGGGCATTTGTGATGAAAGCTTTAATAGATTACTTACCTTCCAACCAAGATCGGCAGTGGCTGAATGAGCAGAACACATGGATAAAACAACCTCAATATTGTGGTATTGGGATGTTTTGCCAATCAATGAGACAACTATGGACTATCCTCTTCTCTGGTAAATACTTAATTTCCTTGGTCTGCATGATTCTGTCCTCTCCTGACTGACCTTCTAACTCTCTTTCCATTATTTCGCTGTGTCCTATAATGACTCCACTTCTCCCCCACTTCCTCTACCAGTAGGTGTCCCCCCAAGGTTTTGTTCTTGGACTTCTTTTATTCTCCATTTTTACTTCCACAATATGTGAGCTCATCAGCTCTTTTAGCCTCCAATATCATCTCTATGCTGATGGCACTCAGCTCTACCTCTCCTTCCCTGACCTTTCCCTCTCTCTCTATTCATTTGTATCTTCAACTTTCTTTCTACCAATTCCTCTATGATGTCCCAGCACTTTCTCTAACTTAACATGTCCAAGGCTGAGCTGATCATTTTTTTACCCTCCTGAATTACCAGACCTCCCACAGTTTCCCTTTGTTTTGACAGGACCAATATTCCTCTAGCCTGAAAGTGTGCTGTCTTTTAGTTACAGATGTGTCCACATACATCTTGTCTCCATGCACTACAAGTTACGTTATCCTGTGTGCAACTGCGGGTGTATCTGCATGCAAGACATTGCATTATAGTATCAGCGGCTGTGACACTGCAATGTAGCATTTCACATGCAGATTCACCTGAATTTGCACATAGAATATAGACATGCTACATATCATTTTAAACAGGAGAAGCTGCTTGTGCAACATATTTGCATCACTGCGTGAATAAGACACATTGGAAAGGAAAACATTGCATGAAAAGATGCACTGCACCATTGAGTCATGCCATGGCATTGCATAACTGGAAGGGTTATTTAAAATGCAAGGAGACTAGATGTATGAGGAAACATCTGTATTATTGATTCCTCCATATCCTTCAAACCACTGCATATCCACTAAAGATGAGTGGGTTCGGATCTCAGAGATCCGAACCCACCCGAATTTTGAGATCCGGGGTGAGAACTGAATGTGCATTTGGTTCCCCCAACAGCTCCTGATCTCAAACCGATGCAAAACCATAGAGATGAAATCTCGTGGCTCGCGAGCTTTCATCTCTCTATATATAAGGGACCACAAGGTGGCCACCATTTAACTCTGGCTGTGGAGACTGAACAGGGAGGGTGGGTAGTGTAGGGCTGAGAGGTACTTGCCTGTGCTGGTGCTGTGCTGTGCTGTGCTGGCCTGTTCTGTCTGCTGTGTCCTGGGCAGGTGTACTGCTGATCCATCTGGTGCTGTCACTGCTGTGCTGTCTGCTGTGTCCATCTAGACTGGTGCTGTTGCCGATCCATCTGGGCTGGTGCTGTGATGTCTGCTGCATCCATCTGGGTCAGTGCTGTGCTGTCTGTTGTGTCCATCTAGGCTGGTGCTGTTTCTGATCCATCTGGGCTGGTGCTATGCTGTCTGTTGTGTTCATCTGTGCTGGTGCTGATCCATCTGGGCTGGTGCTGTGCTGTCTGCTGCTTCCATTTGCGCCCAAGTTCTGGACCTGAAAAAAAAAAAATATTGTCTTTTTATTTTTTCTCTGTGTGTTCGTGTTAGGCTTAGCTGCACAAGATATAGCATCTCAACCTAGTGCTGCCCAACTTCAGTAATCATCATTCTGTGCTCTGGGCCCAAGTTCTGTACATGAAAAAAAAAAAAAAATTTGTGTCTTTTTTAGTCTAATATTTTTCTGTGTGCATGTTAGGCTTAGCCACACAAGATAAAGCAATGCAACCTAGTTCTGCCCGACTCCTTTTGTCATGAATCTGTGCTCTGGGTCCAAGTTCTGGACTTGAAAAAAAAATTAAACAAATAGTGTATTTTTTTGTCTAATATTTTTTTGTGTGAGTGTTAGACTTAACTGCACAAGATACAGCAACACAACCTAGTGCTGCCTGACTCCAGTTGTCTTTAATCTGTGCTCTGGGCCCAAGTTCTGGACCTGAAAAATAATAAAACAAATAGTATCTTTTTTTGACTAATAATTTTCTGTGTGTGTGCATGACTGCACATATGTGAATTTCGTAACCACACCTTGGCTACACTATTGCTGCTTTTGACACTACTTCAAGACTGTAGAAAATATGGAGGGCTGTCACATGACAGGAGAGCAAGGCCAAAAACCACATGTTATAGCTGCCACCAGCAGTCATCATGATAATACAAGGTGTCTACTTCCTTGTCCTCTATGAAGGCACATGCCCCAGGGGTTAAGTCACACCATGGATATGGTAAAGCTACTTTTACTGAAGTAAAGAAATAAAAATCGAAAGGCAAGTTGCCTTTAGATAAACAAAATATTAGCAATATGCCATTCATTATACAAAGTGACAAGGAAAGGAAAGTAGTAGTAGTGGTGGTGGTACCATTAAAAAAAAAGACAGCTCCGGAAAAACCAACTGTGTGCCCTGAGAAAGTGAAATCACAAATCCCCGAGGAGAGTGCAAGTGTGAGCAAGACCAAAATATTAGTGTACTGGAGGATCCTACAAGTTCCAACATTTGTGTGCCCTCTATAAATGTGGGGAAGGGCAGTCAACATATTGCAGATGTAGTCAGTGATGATGCTTCTTGGGAATTGCATATGGAAGAGGATATTTTGGTAGTTGAAGGCGCTAAAGATGATGAGGATGTTGATGATGAAGAGGATGTCCTTTGTGTAAGTAAGGCAACAGCTGTTGCCCATGGATTGAAAAAACCAAAGCCCATGGATGTTGTCATGCTAGGGCAAAAGACAAAGAAATCCACTTCTCATGTGTGGAATTATTTCCACCCCAATCCGGACAACAGTTGTCAAGCTATATGTAACCATTACCAAGCAAGAGTGAGTAGAGGGAGGGACCTCTACCACCTAGGAACCTCCACCTTGTTACGTCACTTGGATTGCATTCATCAAATATCAAATTGTATGTCGCCAAGTTCCAAAACTCAAAATGTAACAAGTCCAGTGTCACCTACCTGCTCCCTCTCTGTGGGATCCAAGTGCCTTCAATCTCCACCACCAACACCTGCATCATCAAAATCCTCATTCATCTTCAGGAGTAGTCCTGCTGCATCCAATGTTGTTATTTGAAGCATGATTGACTACTCTCCTATCCGTGATTCCTTAGAAGGATCCTTGATGACTATGCCTGTTGCTGCTGCTGTTGCTGTGAGGGGATCTTCATTCCAGAAGGAGACCAGGAGGAAGACTACATGTAGTGTATCCTCCAAAAACAATTAACTGTCAAACAATCGTTTGCAAGGGCAAACAAGTATGACAGCTGATTACTGACACCATAAAAGCTATGCTGGTATTATTATTATTATTATTATTATTATTATTATTATTATTATTATTATTATTATTATTATTATTATTATTATTATTATTATACTATTAAGCATGTTTTAATGACTCTCATAAGGAATGTGCAAACATTGTACATAAACACAAAGGCATTTGAACAGTTTTAATATTTCCTGATTGGTGCATACACATGATCTACAGTATACTGTGTATGTGCCAATCACTGAGTGAGATGTTGGTCACAATACTCCCTAAGTCACAGTATGATTGATATGCTGTAGACAGGGTGGTGATGTAGAAGAGGATGTTATGTCCAGCATTCTTTAAAATGGGGGGTGTTGGTCCAGTTCTCAAGGCATGCCAAGGCCAGTGGTTGCATCTTCCAATGCAACTTTACTGCTGCAGCAGCATGAGAAAACCATCCAACCTGAGGGTTACCCACATGGGCAAATGTTCATGAAAGTGATCCAATGGCTGTCTCCTCAAATGAGCAGCAGATAACAGAAGCCAGCAGAAGGTGTCTTTGGGCTTGATTCAGAGCCGGACGCTCTGATCGAGAGCCCGCTCTGAATCAGGGCATTTCTTTTTATTGTTGCGGCATCTTGGCTGCTCGCATAGCTGTGGGTTACCACCCACAGCTTATGCGAGCGGCCATGATGATGGTCGCGATGGTCAAGACCATCATGACCATTGGGCTTGTGATGAGACCCTTGTGGTAGGGTCTCGTTGCCGCAAGCCCAAGAGTGCTTTTGGCTCTAACAGAGCCAAAGCACTCCCACTGACATTACTTGTGATGGCAGTGGGGCCGGCCCCAGACAGTAGGTGTTCCCATGGGAATACCTCCATCTTGGCAGCCACGCCCTCTGCTCGCCCACCAAAGGGGGCATGCTGTCACTCAACATCAACAGCACACCCCCTTTGGTACGAGACCCAGAGCGACGGCTTGCCAGTCGCTATCCAGGTCTCGTGCATGAGCATGACGGGGCCGGCTCTGTTGTGCACATGTGCACTGGGCCACCATCGACCCACTTGCAAGAGCATAGCGCTCGCGAGCGGGTCTGAATCATGCCCCATATACACAAAGTGCCTCCTGCAGCATTACATATATTTACACACAGCAATTGTGTCCAAAGATGAAGCTACTGAATATATTGTGTTCATCACTAAATCAGGCCCATAGCCATTAGAAATAGGGTAAGGAATACAATTACAATGCCACCATTTAGGATTTAATTTTGAAGAAACAGGTTATCCAAGACCAGCTATTGCATAGAATACCTGGTGACATATGTGATTCTGTGAGGTAGATGATTAGTGGTCAACCAATGTAACACACTTGTTTGAGCTTTATTTTAGTGAGTGCTGTTTCTTGAAATAAAAAATCTATTGATTTTATGAGCTTGTGTCCCAAAGTCTGTACCCCATTCTCTCTTGAAAAAAAAAACTAGTGTCTACTGATTTAGAAAACAGCTTGTATCTTTTATCTTTAGGTATGTGTTCATATGCTTTGCATCCTAAATTAATGCTTGGCTTTATATCTGAAAAGGGTGCATCTTGATGATGTGTATGTGGCATATCTGTAGTTTATGTTTCTAAATTAATAAGAATATATTGTATTAAACATATGTTATAGCTGATATGTAGATGCCTGTTAAATGAACCTAACCATACTAAATGACACCATAAGCATTATAGGGAACCCAAAAATCTATTCTTTAACAGTAATGAATTATTTTATTGTAAATTCATACTGGTAAATACAGTGATTAAAATTGACCCAATGTAGGGGCATTTGATTGTTTATAAAAGTTAATACAAATTAATTTAGCATTGTGAATAATAAATCACCATATCACTCCTTCTCACAAATGGTCTGCAGTGCCATACATAGGGAGTGTTCATAGTGCACATGTAACACATGGTCTGCAGTATTATACATAGGGAGTGTTCATAGTGCACATGGAACACATGGTCTGCAGTACCATACATAGGGAGGTGATCAGAGATCACATGTAACACATGGTCTGCAGTACCATACATAGAGGGTGATCAGAGAGCACATGTAACACATGGTCTGCATTACCAAACATAGGGGGTGATGAAAGAGCTCATGTAACACATGGTCTGCAGTACCAAACATAGGGGGTGATCAGAGAGCACATGTAACACATGGTCATCAGTACCATACATAGGGGTGATCAGAGAGCACATGTAACACATGGTCTGCAGTACTAAACATAGGGAGTGTTCATAGTGCACATGTAACATATGGTCTGCAGTACTATACATAGTGGGTGATCAGAGAACACATGTAACACATGGTCTACAGTACTATACAAAGGGGTGATCAGAGAGCACATGTAACAAATGGTCTGCAGTACTATACATATGGGGTGATCAGAGAGCACATGTAACACATGGGACCTGATTCAGACCCACTCGGTAAGGAGCGATCGCTCACTCTGAGTGATTTTTGCCCATCTGTGCATGCGTATAATTTGCAGTGCGAGTGCGCTAGCCATTTGTTGCGATCTGATTTTGGTTGCTCTTAAGCCACTATCAGGTCGCTGCTTTGAGTGACAGATAGTGCCGTTTGTGGGGGATAACAGGGGAAGGTGCTTGTGAACTGGGGAGTGGTGCTGCAAATGCAGGCGTGTCTGACCGGCAAAACGGAGTTTGAAGACAGTGCATAATTTAAAGGCCGCGTCACTGTACACGTCAGTACGCATCCATTATGATGGAACTACTCACTGTGCTTCTGTTTGCCCAGGGTCTACCACAAGCACTGCGTGTGCATGCAATGTTTCTTCCTCTGCCAATGTATGCAGTCAATTAATAGAGTGACACGTGTCACGCATTTCATTGTATAATAGCAAAGTGGTTGCATAAATTAGCATATATTTTTTTGGTTTGTTTTTTGTTTTGTCAATTTTTGTTTGTTAATTGGATATTAAGTAACATACCAAACCCAAAGAAATTTTAATTCCCAAACAATAGTCCCTATATTTTTAAAGTTCACAAATACATGTTTTTTTTGTGGTTTTTAAAGTGAGAGTGTTTTTTTGGTTGTGGAACTGCACATCCTAGCATGTCACTCCAGAGTAGATACATGCCTTTTTTGCAATACTATTGCAGGCCAGGGCTGGATTTGTTCTACCATACTTTTTTTTAAATAATATTTTATGTTGGAAGAAAAAACATTCTGTAACTGAAGATGATTTTTAAATTTTTTTTATTTTTTTGGAATTTTGTGAATTCCAAATCCATAATATTTATAATTTTCAAATTTTTAAAATGCATCATTGACAATATATTTTTTAAACATAAAATTAAAAAACAATTTAATTCATTAGAAATACATGAATTTCTGGAAAAATTTGGCTTTGGATTACCATAAAAAATTTAAGATGTGGACACACTTGCAGATGTGGGTGAGGAAAGTGTGCCTGTGCTGCCACTAGATGAGCCTCCTCCACCTCATACAAACACATCACCTCAAAATGTGGCAGGCCCACCACATGGAACAATACAAAATCAAGATATTCCTTGTGGGCCTTCCAGGAGCACTAAACAGATTAAATTTTTGGACATACATTTGGAAAGTTCTGGGTGAAATAAATTAAAGATCATCATTTGGATTTCTTCTTCTTTGCAGCCGACTCCAGTAAGCGGCATTTACAGTTCTGGGTGGACCACTGTGGACCCTGCTCGGTGCTCGGTCCAGCCACAGCAGGGCACTGGTCTAGCTCACCTTCTATTGGGCCAGTCAGATGTTCTTTGATCTCCCTGAAATCTTAGCGTATGGATCTTAGAAAGGAGGTTTGTGTAAACATGCTGGCCTGGACAGCCTCCATGGCTTCTGATTGCCTTAACACTGCCACGCTAAGCCCATCCAGGACTTGGGTAAGGTTGGCAGTGGAGGATGGGCGATGCACAATTGATGGAGGTTGTGCCATCACCCCATCCATCTGAAGACTTTCAACCATGTTACTTCCTAAAAAATGGGTGAAAATTAAAAAAATTATATAAAGTAATTGAAAACAAAACAGAAACCGAGCAAGGTGTATGCAAATAATTACCAGACAGCATGTGGGTCATCTTGTGGAGGCTCCTGATGGTCTACTTTTGCCTCCACCACTATCCTCCTATCTAAGGCCTCGAATAGTAGATGTTGCCTTTTGGTCAAAGCCAAGTTGTCATTGAGGGGGCCGCCTGGCCCATTAAAGTGTTTGATCCACAAATTCAGCTTAATCTTGAGTCAAATGCAAAAGCCACTCCACCTTTTGATAAATTTGGCATCAATTAGTTTTATGCAAAAACATTTTGTTATGAGTGATATAGATATATATATACTATTTGGCTAACATTTTTTAGTTTTACTAATTATTTGTTTAGTTAACTAGAGAAACTTTAATGATTTTTTTGACAGTATCCGAAAATACTAATTTTTTGGTAAAAACTTACTTATTATGAAGAAAATAGGACTCAAAAAGAGTTTAGTGCTTCCGAGTTATGATCTTTGTTAATTTCACCAAATTTTTTTTTCCATTCACAAAAAGTTAACTTATGTCCAAAAGTGAATCTGGTTAGTGCCACCTGGATGAGTGTATCTGAAACCCGACAAGGTTTAACTTGACCTTGTATTGTTCCATCTGATGGGCCAGCCACATTTGGAGATAATGTGTTTGTAGGTGCTGGAGGAGGATCATCTGGTGTGGGATCAGGCACACTTTTCTCAGCGTCATCTGGAAGTGTATCCACTACTTCAATTGCTAAAGCAACTCCAAAACCAAATTCATCCAGAAATGTATGTATATCAATCATGCAGTCCTCTACACTGGCATACTTAGAAGCCAGGACTGCAATTTTTTTCAAATCTGGTGTTGCTATTTATAGCAATCTGCGTATGCACCTGCTACTGTGCGCCACTCCTAATCAGTGCACTATGCAATGCACAAGTGACCAAACACCCTTTAAAAGAGCCCCTCACAATTCCAAACACGTTCACAAGGAGCTGTGTAGTGTTGGGAGTGCTCTACTGGTCGCACAGGCATATCCTAGCTGTGGAATGAGGTGAGTCACATAATGTATGATAGGTGTTGTGTTGTCATAGATGTATTAAATCAACAAATGTCCTGTGTTTATCCACCATTTTTGAATGGCTAACCAATCAGACTGCACCCTAGTTAGTATAAAGTTTACACACTGTAATATTTGTCATTGCCATCATGAGATCCCTCAGTTTTAGTAGACGGGATCTGCGCATCCTGACAGACATAATGGACCGGAGCCTTGGGCCCATGGGCCCGCATGTGCCCAATCACCTAAAAATGCAGGCATATGTGGAGGTGAGGAGGAGGCTCCGGTACCTGGGCTTCCACCATGTGGTTATGCAGCTGGAGAGGAGATGGTCGGATCTCCGAAGGTGGACCCCGGCCCTCCTCAAACAATTATGGGCGGATAACTGCCAAAGTAAGTAATACATTTTATATGCATTGCATGGTCTATGCTTTGTGTTGTGTATGCCTTTCTGCGTGTGTGTGTGTTTATGGTATATTTTCTGGTTTTGATGGCTTGTTTGTTAGCTTTATTTTAAGGTCTGCAGACATTTTTTTAGTATAATAAAATGGCTGCCAACAAGATTTAAGCCCTAATTTCAATACTGTGTTTGAAAAATAAGCCCAACTGTTGTAGTCATTAGGTGTGTGTGTGTTGGTGTGTGTGTGTTTTTCTGTGTGTGTGTGAGTTCATTTGAAAATCAACATGGTTTCTGACATACGGTATATGTTTAAATGTAGAAGAAGGCTGACAATTTGAGTGTCAGGCTACATTTTTCACAGTCTCTGGATCACTGTCACATGGGTGACACAGGTGTCTTTATGTATTCCTATTTTTTTTTTCAAAAAACACTTGCTCATGCCTTTACTCTGCTAAACCAGGGAGATATGGATATGATGTTTTTTGGATAATGCAAAATTTAAAAAATGTTAAAAATTATATTTTTTAATTCATATGATTGCGTCAAAGAAGAGAAAGGGCTAGGCAAACCAAAGCACCCCCAACCCCTGAAGATGTCTCCCCCACTACTCCCAAACCAACCCTGAACCATGCCTCCCCCACTCACTCCTCCCCACCCACCCCTGAACCTGTCTCCCCCACCCACTCTTCCTTGGCCATCCCTGAACCTGCCTCCCCACCCACTTCTCCTCGCCCATCCCTGAACCTGCCTCCCCACCCACTCCTCCCCAACCAACCCTGAAGATGCCTCCCAGCCCCACCCACTTCTCCTCACCCATCCCTGAACCTGCCTAAGATTATCAGGCCAGTAGCCAGATACAAAATGGTCTTTAAAATTTATTTTGGCCAAAAAATAAAAAAATATATTTGTTCCCAAAAAAATGTGTGGTGTTTTTATTAAAAGGTCAAATATTATATAAGTCAAGTTGAACTATCTCATTCAATGTTTGCTTAGATATTTAAATTTTAATGTGCATATATATATATATACATATATATTTTTTTATAAATAGATATATACATATATTTTTTTATATATACATGTATATATATATATATATATATATATATTTATAAATAAAAAGGGATATATATATATAATTTTCTTTTTTGCAAACAAAATAAGTAAATATATATATATATATATATATATATATATATATATATATATGCGGACACTAGATAGCTCCACATCTAGATATTTGCATATATCAACATTTATATATATTTGTCTGGATCTCTCTCTTTATATATATATATATATATATATATATATATATATGTATATATATATATATATATATATATATATATATATTGAGAGCGATAATATATAATTTGACAAACAAAGTTGGGGGAAGTCCAATTTGCTAACTCCAGCCTATATAAATTTTAGAGAAAAATAAAAAAAGCAACTGGTGCAAATTTATGCTGATTGCATTCACATCAGAAGTAATTAAAGGGTACATCAAAAGTGCAGATGAGAAAACCTGACTCTGCCAAGTAATCACGATGGCCGCTTAGGGTGACGGCTGCATCCATCAGACTACTACAAGTGTAGTCGTCGCTCATTTTGTTACGTGGTCCGGTAGGTGTGCTTTCAGTGTAGTGGGTGTTTACCCGCTTGCGCTGTGCGTTGCGAGCGATCGCTCGCTTTGCATTTTCTCACTTGCAATCACGCCCTTGCGAGCGGGTCTGAATCAAGTCCATTATCTGCAGTACCATGCATGGTGGGTATCAGAGAGCACATGTAACACATGGTACAGATCTGATGAATATGATTTGCAATGTAAGCTATGTGTTGATACAGTATGTGTTTATTGCTTGTCTGTAATAAACTCTATCATTACTGTATGAAAAAAATTTAATCAGTATACTGTATAATTCCATCTGTAAATTATTATATACTAGTTGTGCTCAGATATGGTTCTCTCTCACTTATTTCATCTGTCTCTTATTTTACTGTTCTTGGACAGCTTCACACCTACTTAAAAAAGGTTATTTATAATGATCATTATGGTAACAAAGTATTTTTTAATGACAATGGAGAATCTTTTTCTTTATTACTCTTTCAAAATTGGCTAACCATTACACATGAAAACATGCATCTTGTACATGGTGAAAGGATTGGAATATTTCAGGATAACAAACTAAATATAGCCCAACAGTTAATACACTGGAGAAATGGAAAGGTATGTTACACTGTACAGCCATATGGGGATAAAACAGTAACAATGTAACCTATCAGCAGATTCAGGGGTGGGCACAAGGGTAAATAGACAATGTTTTCTGTACTGCACATGCATCTAAATCACAATGAGCGTATGCAATGATGGATATAAGACGGTGATCATAGTGAGGATTTGGACACAAATTGAATGACAGACAGTGAACATTTGGAGGTAGTATATTGGGGGGCAGCGAGTAACATGCAGGCATGTGGAGACCATTTCTGTATTATACCATTATGTAGCTATACTGGCTGTGTCTTAGCTCTGACAGACATTCAGATACACCATAGGGTTACTTAGGACTTGGATTGTGCACCCAATGTACGACCGATGCTACATCCTTTTTCCGCAGGCAATAGATTTAAGATGCAGTGTTGGGTGTCTCTGTATGAAAGACAGTGGCTGCATCATTTTCATATCTTCTCTATTCCAATGTATACAAAGATGCAGCCATGACAGGAATTGTGTCCAGCTCTTAATCAGTCTCTTAGGTTTTAACATTTATCCTTTTCTTTTACCTGTAAAAGAAATGTATAACTTTATATATAATCATTACACAATGCTTATAGCTATAACAAAGAGGTGTGAGAACTCCTGTATTTTGACTTTGGTTGAAGGCCAACTTTAATTTTGGCTTTGGTTTTGATTTTGATTATGGATCAGGATTTCAATAAAATGGTCAAAACAGGTAAAACTATGTAATTTGAAGGTTTTTTTGTTTCTACATTACTATTTCTATCTATTTTGCCCAGATTATGTCTCACTTTGTTTCATGACTCTAGGGAATCTGGCTACCTGTGACTGAGCAGGCTTTGCTGGCTGGACTACCGTCAGTGTGAACAGAGGAGGTCTGAGATGAGGCTTCCTCATAGGTCGGCACAGAGCTAGGAAGACAGGTCACAGGAACAATAGATGAAGGTAGACTGAGTAGTAGCAGGAACTAGATACAAGGTGGTCAGGATAAAGCCCAGAACTTTATTAGGTGATGAAATGACAAAATATACTACTTGAGGTTTTGATGATAGCAAGAAGACTTTGGTTCAGATGTTTAGTACTTGAACTCAGAGGAAAACAGCAGGAGTCCATAGTCAGAGATCATGAGGTAATTCATCTAGACAAATGCAGGAGGCCTGTACTGTTACTGAGAAATATAGAGTACTGCTGATACTGAAGTCTTCACACTTTAAACACTGGGTTGATCCCAAGTAGCTGAGGCAGAATCCCACTGAGTCAGACTCAGTAATTTAATAGCAAATTCTGGAGCAAAATGCTGAACTATGCTCAATATAATAATGGCTTGGAAGCTTGCTTTAGAAACACTGAACTGGGTTTAGAGTACAAACAACAGCAAAAGTTCACTAGGTCTGGAACAAACGTAGATCCGACAGGAGCCAAAAGGAAACATTTAGGAGAAGCTGCACAGACACTGACTGAGAGTTCAGGAAGGATTTATATACCCAATGCTGGTTGGACAATTACTCTCAGCTGTCCCAAGAGCTGAGTTAGGATTGGTAGTTGCAGATGCAGGTGATCAAACCAAGATTGCTGCACCCATGGACAGGAGAAGCCAGCATGGAAACAGCAGAGCAGAGTCATGCTGTGTAGACAACAACAGGTAAGTGGGGTGAGCACAAATGGCTTATAGCAGAGCTGAACACTAACCTCTCTGGAAGCACTAGAAATGTTCCAGCTTACAGCTGTGGGGGTGGGCGGGCATGCAGGACAGAGCACCGGAACCTAGACAGGTAGAGCACGCCTGTCTGGGGCCTTTGCTGTGATCTGGCAGCCCAAGTCCTAACACTTTGTCACTCACTATTGCTTAAGACCAGGAGGGAGCAGATTTTATAAGATCCAAAACATGCAACATTTTAGATTTCTGGAAAAAATACACTTTGCTTTATTTTTAGATCTGATTTTACCAGGAGGAACTTGATGCCAATTTGATTCAACATGGACCAAGGAAACCCAGTCATATCAGATTCACCTAAAATCAAACCATTTGTCTCAAATTCATACTGTAAATGTTAAATTTACTATTATTACCTCCCATTGTATGACCTATATAGCCATAACTCAGATACACTTACTGGGGCACCATGTAAAAAACCATCTAGGCAGCACAGATGTAAAATGTGTAGAGATATTAAGATTTGGGTGGGGAGCACCAAAACTAAAAATCATATTTGCAGTGTAAAAATAAATCTGTCCAACATTTGTGGAATTTAATACATACAAAACAGAAAGTGATTATCCTGCATACAAAAGAAGTACAGTATTTCTACCCCTAAGCATTGCAACAGGGATTATAAAGATGCAATTACTGTACTCTTTTTTTGCTTTGCTTCCAACTTAGAGTCAGCTCCACGGTACCCCTCATGTGCTAAATGTTATTGTCAACTAGACGCCACCATAAGTATTATGAATGATAAATTGCGGGATCTTATTTCTAGATGCTAATGACATTAGCATCTTAATTTTTGAAGCTTGTTGCTACAAAAAAATTAAGCTAGCCTGCACACAATAGAAATAAAATATTAGTAAACAATTGGATCTTTCAATTAGGAAATTCTTTCTTCCAGTGTATGATTTGTGCTACAAATACACAGTCACAGAGCCATAGCAGCAATTTTCTAACAGCGATGTGATTATACTGCCCCTCACATATAAATATCAATGTTAAGGACTTTTGGAGTTTTATTTCTACTGCAAAATATATCTTATTGACATAAAGACCTTAATCACTCTTCTCAAACCTACTGTTCAGTACAATCTCCTATATCAGTTCATATTCCCTCCCATTCTCTCCATTTATCCTGTGACTGCTGCCACAAATCTACTCTAACCACATCTTCCCATTAATGCCTCCAAGATTTTTTTGCAGTGCACCCATCTGGAACAAACTCTCTCACCAATAAGTTTACTAAAGGTCAGTTTTTGTTTTTGGGGCATGAAACCCTGGATTTACTTTACAAATGTCTCCTTGTACATGTTTGCTGCAGTCGTGCACTAGGTCCCGTTAGACTCTTTTAGCACCCGGTGTCTGCAGTTGCGTCTCTCCCAGCAGTTTAACCTGGTTTGGGTTTACTCAAAAAGAAACCTCCTATCACCATTTCTACACCCTCTGCAAATATGGGGATGAGCAGCAGTAAAAGTAATGGTGACTTAAAAATGAAGTTTGCTACAGTTGAAGTGCAACATGATAAGGGGGATGTTTGAGCATCTGACACTAATGAGGATGTTGATGATGAAGATGTTGTTTATGTAAACATACAGTATATCAGCCATTAGTGGCAGCAATTCTTGCCAACGATAAGAAGAAAGCCTTTGTCAATCCTGGGCATAAGTACAAAATGCTATTTCTTTCATGTGGAATTATTTTTACTCAAATCCTGAGAAAATTTGTCAAGTCATCTGTGCTGTTTCTGAAGCTGTACAAAATAGAGGTAGAGAACTTAACCATCTAGGAAATTTCTCTTTGTCACATCATTCGCTGCAAGATCATGCAAATAACTTGTGAAAATTTTAAATATTCTGTAAGATAATAACAAGCAGACCAGCATGAGCTACCAGCAGCATGGATAGGTCCCAGCACATGCAATCTCCACAGCTAACACCTTCATCATCAATCTCCTCATTAATGAACAAAAGTATCCCTGCATCCAATTTGCAAAAGCTAACTGACTCCTCCCTATCCAGGATTTCCAAGAAGAATCATTTGTTCTATGGCTGCTGCTGCTGCTGCTGCTGTGTGTGAATCTTCATTCTGGAAGGGGACTAAGAAGAATAGTAGTTTCAAACAACAATTGACAGTGAAACAATAATTTGTAAAAGGAACCAAGGAAGAAAGCTGCCATCCAGTTGCACAATAGATCACTGAAGCCAAGATGTAGTGGCGTAACTAGGGCAGGGCGAGCAGGGTGTGTGCCCTTGGTGCCATGGGACTGGTGGTGCGGGGGGTGCCACTGGCCACACTATCGGCCTGCCCTAGTTAGCCAGTGTAGCGCCGACTGCAGTGAGTGCGGTCAGTGCTGCACATTTACACAGGACCGGTGCTAAGCTACCATCGCCGGTCCTGTGCTGCACAGCTGAGCCCCTTCCCTCCCCCTGAGTGCTTGCCCATTAGTGCCAGGAGGAGGGTGGCATGTGGGCTCAAGCTGTGTCTCACTGGCTGCTGCTGCGGAGCTGGCAGAGATGTGTGTGTTAAACAGCAGCCAATGAGAGTCAGATAGACTCTCATTGGCTGCTGCATTGCCCACTGCAAGAGCCAGGCTTTCATCCGACTCCTGCAGTGGGTTATGGGAGAGACATCATGATGTCATGATGTCTCTCCCATAATACAGAGCGTGCCAGCCAGGGAGGGCTGACGTGCAGATTTTGCAGCGCCATGAGCCAGGAGCCAAGAGCCAGAGCAGGAACGTGGATCCACTGGGGGAATCTCTACTTGGGGCAGTAATTGGGGGCACCACTGGGGGGAACCCCTACTGGGGGCAGTAATTGGGGAGACTACTACTTGGGGCAGTAATTGGGGGGAACTATACTGGGGGCAGTAATTGTGGGGACCTCTACAGGGGGTACTAATTGGGGGGACTACTACTGGGGGCAGAAATTGGGGGGACCACTACTGGGGGCACTAATTGGGGGGACTACTACTGGGGCACTCCATCAGGTACCACTACTGGGGAGACTACTACTGGGGGCACTATATAAAGGGCACTGCAGAGGGGGAGACTACTACTGGGGGCACTGCATGGGGGGACTGCTACTGGAGGGACTATATAATAGGCACTGCATAAGGGGGGTCTACTACTGGGGGCACTATATAAGGGGCTTACTAATGGAGGCACAAGGGACACTGCACTGGGGGCACAAAATAGGGAGGACCACTACAAGGGGCACTGGAGAGTGGGGACCACTACTGGGGGCTGCATAAGGGGGATTACTACTTGGAGCACTGTATAAGGGGCACAACGGGGGAAATCCATAAGTGGGACCACTACTGGGGGCACTGTATAAGGGGAACTAATGGGGAGCTGCACAAGGGGGACCACTGCTGGGGGTACTTTATAAGGGGAACTAATGGGGAGCTGCACAAGGGGCACCATGACAGGAGGTACTGTACAAGGGGCACTACTGGGGGCCTGCATAAGAGGGACCATTACTGGGGAAACTAAATAGGGCGGACTGTATAAGGAGCTCTACAGGGGTTAAGGTGATTATTGAAAAGAATGTTAAAAGTGACAAGAAAGGGTTTATGTGTCCTGGTGACATGCCCCATTGTCAAGTGACCCCGCCCTTTGTGACCATGCCCTTCTATTTTGCCACACACGCAGAAGGCGCACGCATATTAGGGGGGGACCATTTTAAAATTTGCCCTGGCCTCCAAATACCCTAGTTATGCCACTGCCAAGATGGCTATGCTAGCAATAGATCTGCATCCAATATCCATCATCAATGCATCTGGTTTAGACAGTTAATGAAGGTCCTATGTGCTGATACCAAATTTAATCTCAATTACACAAATTTTGTGTCTGTGCTGGACAATAAGAAAAATTGGTCTTGGCCTAGAAGATGCCAAAGTATCCAGTATCAAATTAATAACAGATTTGTGGACATGCTTTATTGTTAAAATTATTATTATTTAATTATTATTATTATTATTATTATTATTATTATTATTATTATTATTATTATTATTATTATTATTATTATTATCATTTATTTATATGGTGCCACAAATGTTCTGCAGCACCTTACAAAGTGCATAAACAATTTGTAGACAACTGACTTACAGAACAATACAATTCAGGACCAGCACATGGATAACATATATTGCTACATTAGCGACCATAACACCCAGATAAGCAACAGAGCATTAGCAACCAAGTGCTATGTGCCCTAGTGGTGAGTAAGAAGTAGATGAAACTAAAGTAGGGAGAAGCACAAGAGGGTAGAGGGCCCTGCTCATAAGAGCTTACATTCTAAAAGGGAGGGGAAGACAAACAGGGGTGACACAGATGGGGTAGATGGGGAGGAAGGAGCATTTAAGCAAAATTAAAGATTATATGACTGTACCAGCCCACTGGGTGTGTGTATTGCCTTTAGGCTTCACTAAGAGGCATAACAGTGTCAACCTGTTTGAAAAACTCAGGAATGTCTTTGCTAAATAACATACCACACTAGGACTCTCCTCAGTATTTGTTATTTCTGATAACACAAGTAACTTTGTGATGACATCACAACTGGGTGAATGTGAGCACATCACATTTTTTATCAACGCAATAAACTTAGTGATTCAGCATTTTTTGTATTACGTTACAGGAGCATACAAGAAATGCTGTCTGTGGCCAATAACAATTGTCGACATTTTTGACATTTAGCAACTGAGAGTAGAAGATAGCTAAGGCTGCAAGAACAGTTGAATTTGCCCTGCCACCAACTGAAGCAAGAAGAAAGTCCACAGAGCGTCCCAGGTGTGCTCTCAAATCCTGGTGTAGGTGCCACAGTCCTCTTAAAATAGGTCTCTCTCACCAACTTATTTTGATACTTGAAGTGTGTATCTTTTTCAAGGCATACAGAGAGACTGTGCTGGATGGGTTTAAATACCCCTCCCGAAAACATGCATACAAAACCTAATGCCAGACATGGATCTACTAACTTCTAAATCCTAACTTTAACCCCTGATTTCCTCCAGTCCATTTAGGGTCAGAACACCGTTTCCACTCACTCCAATTTCCCGCTGCCCAGATAGTAATTGCTGGACTTCATATTCATCTGTTTCCGTCTGTCGACAAATACGTACTTCCGGCGAGACTGAATGTATGTCACGCGGCGCTTAGGGATGACTACTTCCTCCTAAGTCTCAAGCGCATGGCTAAGCTTACAACTTCCGGATAACACACGGACAGTTCCATCAGATGGTATAACATCCAGCTATGCTGTATTTGCGGTGGCCATTTTATTGTAGATTCAAATCGGTTTTTACTTGCAGTGGCCAACTTGATGTAGCACTTTGATGACCATTATATTATGAGCTCCCACAGAAACTATACTTGCAGTGGCCATTTTGTTGACGATATTCCTGATTTTCCATATATACATATGTGGAAAAAAAAATGTCTAAGAAACACAGTAGATATAATACCAATCCCATCGGTAAAAACCATCACATCAGTAAAAAACCATGACATTATAAAAACATTATAAAAACCATTTTACTTCAAAGTCTTTGTTAAGACCCATAGGGATAAGCGTTTTAAAATCTTAAATAAAATGCATCTCTTCTTGTGCCAATTTACATGAAGTGTCTTTAATTCTGGACCCCGGCATTATCTTTTTCAAACCATAAAAATTCTTTATGTTTCTGACATTAAATTGATGTGTATCTTTGAAGTGGGCTGAAAGTGCATGTGTGTCTAAACCTTTTTTAATATTTCGCAAATGTTCGCTTATTCTAACTTTTAAAGGTCTACTTGTTCTACCAATATAGAATTTCTTACATGCACATTCAATTCCATAAATTACTTCATGGGAGTGACAGGTGATAAAATCCCTAATATGATGAACCTTGTTGTTGATTTCGACATCTACTTTTTTATTCCCAAAATTATTTGGTGTGTTTTTACACCCTATGCAAGTTCCACATCTAAAGAAGCCTTCCGAAACCACAATATTCTTTTTGGGTGAAGGTGGACAGAGGCTTCTAACTAACTTGGATTTCAGGTTAGGTGCTTTTCTAAAGATACATACTGGATTATTGGGTATCTCATCTCCTATTATCGGATCTTTTTTCAAGAGATGCCTATGACGTTTTAATATTTTCTTAACTTGTTGATGTTGAGCGGTATAATCAGTGACAAAAGCCCACTTCGTAATATCAGAATCTTTTCTATTTTTATTGGAGTTTTGAACTTTATCTATCAAACTTTCTCTATCCATAAGTGTAACTTGATCTAATGACAAAGTGACTTTATCTTTGTCATATCCACACTTAACGAATTTCTCACTCATATCTGTCGCTTGTGAAATAAATACTTTTAGGTCAGAACAAATCCTCTTAAGACATTTAAATTGCTCCATAGGGATGGTATTCAACCAATTAATATGATGACAGATTTTAAAATCAATATAAGCTTGTGAGTCTGTAGTTTTAATATAATTTTTTGTCTTCATTTGATTATTTTCAATATAAATGTTGAGATCCAGAAAATTTACACTTTCATTACTGATATTAAAATTTAAACTAATGTTTTCAATCATTCTCATTAAGAAAGATGCAAAATTGATTTAATAGCTCCTGATCACCCTTCCAGATAAATAAAATATTGTCTATGTATCTATGCCAGGACACTAGGTTCGCCCCGTATGGGTTATTATTCCAAATAAATTATTTTTCCCACTGACCCATAAAAATATTAGCGTAACTAAGGGTGAACCAAGTACCCATGGCAGTACCTCTTCTCTGGATGAAAAATTCATCTTTAAATATAAAATAATTATTAAAAAGAATAAAACCTATCCCTTCCAATAAAAACTCCTGTAAATCTTGTTGTAAAGAAGATTCTATTAAAACTTTTTCAATTGAATCAATACCCTGTTTATGATCAATGAAGGTATATAATGCAGTAACATCTGCTGTTACTAAGAATTGATCATTATTCCACGTTATGGTATCTAAAATTTTAAGGACATCTCTAGTGTCTTTGAGATGTGAACGATTATTCAAAACCAGTGGTTGAAGATATGAATCTATCATCTCCGAGAGTGGTGCTGTAAGGGAATCCACCCCCAATATAATTGGTCATCCAGGAGGGTGGAGGGGGTCCTTACGGACTTTCGGTAAGATGTATATCGTAGGAATCACTGGGGTCTCTTTAAATAGAAACTTACATTCCTTATCATTAAGAGTTCCTTTTTTGTTATATTTATCGATGAGATTTTTTAATTGCAACATGAACTTTTTTGTCAGATCACCTCTCATCTTTCGATAAGTTTCTTTATCCCCCAACTGATTATATATTTCGGTCTCATAATCTTTCAAATCTAAAAGCACCACACCTCCTCCCTTATCTGCTGGCTTAATAATTAAATTATTATCCTTATTAAGGGATTTAATTGCTTTTCTTTCTTTAAAAGTTAAATTAAAATGAATTTTCTTCGTATCCAATTTCTCTATGTCTTCCTTTATTAGACTATTGAAAGTTTCTAGAAAAATCCCTTTTAGATGTGATGGATCAAAACCTGATGTAGGCTTGAAATATGAATGATCTGAATCATCTTGTATTTCATTGTCTGACTTATTTTTAAAAAACTTTCTTAAAGTCAATTTTCTTAAAAATTTCTGAACATCAATAAAAACATCAAAAGGATTGGCTTTAGATGATGGGGCAAATTTCAATCCTTTTTCTAATAAAGATCGCTCTTCTTCCAAAAGAATATGTGAGCTGAGATTAAAAATCTTAACATTATCTAGGACTTCTTGTCCCCTTTCTATAACATCCATATTACCGGTCTTTCACCCATTTTTCTTTATCTTTTTCTTATTTTTTCGTATTTTATTTTTGTTGTTGTTATTTCTGTTTTTATTACCCCCTCTCTTACCCTGACATCATTAAAATAAAATTGGGGGATCTTCCCCCTTCTTTCTAAAAAAGGCGACGAATAACTGTCAACATCTAATGGGGAGAAACGGTTGTTATTTTCTTCCAAATGGTGTTTTGACCCACATGGTATATTATTTTCTATTTCAAAATGCCGTTGTTTCTCTCTACTAGGTACTCTCCTCCAATCTGGTATAAAAACATCAGTTTGTGGGGGAGATCTAATCCCAAAATTGTGTTTGTTTCTATATTGTAAACTAATATCATCATAGTCTACCCTGTTCCAACTTTTCTCATATCTCCTACCCTTTGTTGGATATTACTCTCTAAATTGAAACTTCTTAATGGGATGTGTTCTATCAAACAATTTTTTCCATCGATGTACTCTTTTTTGGGGGGAATATCTCCAATTGTCCTGTAATACAGGGACACTGACCTTTCTTTACTCAAGATCAACCTGAGGTTTTTGATCTCTAAGGAATTTGGAGGTCTTTCTATCTATTAATTCTTTTTCTAATCTTTCAATTTTCCTTTCTATGATCTTTTCTTGTCCCTTAAAATAAGTTTGATTTGAGAAAAGCATTACTAACCTCCTAAATTCATTAATTTCTTCATCTAAGTGTGAGGTCCCTTTTTCTCTCCTCTATAATAAGAAACAGAAGTTCTCTTGAACACCTCTCTAAAATGATTTGCCACCTCTCTTTAAAATGTTCTGTAGCAGTGGTGAAACTGCTTCAATAATATTGAAAAGAAAAGAACCAGAGTCAGATATTTGGGAGAGAAGTTTTCCATTAGAGTGCCCTGTGGAATCATTTTGGTGATATCTTTCATATTGTTATTATTTGTGGGTTAGTTAGGTGATACCACTACACCATTAGATACTGTTGGGCTGCTATAGCGCACTTATCCTTGACACACATTTTGTCTTACTTTGCTTTTTTCACCTAGTGGATCAGTAAAGTGCTGCTAACTATGTTCAAGAGAGAGAGGGTGAAAATATTAAATTATATTTTAACCCGAAAATAAATACTAATGTGGCCGATATACATTTGGAAGATCTGATGTATAAATTAGAAAATACATTAATAAAGTTGATGAAAATATGGTGGGAATTGGCCACTTTAGACAAATATATGTCTAATGAAATGATCCCTAAGGGTCTGAGAATTCATAAAACCTCCAGTTTCACCACTGCTACAGAACATTTTAAAGAGAGATGGCAAATCATTTTAGAGAGGTGTTCAAGAGAACTTCTGTCTCTTATTATAGAGGAGAAAAAAAGGGACCTCATACACTTAGATGAAGAAATTAAGGAATTTAGGAGGTTAGTAATGCCTTTCTCAGATCAAACTTATTTTAAGGAACTAGAAAAGATCATAGAAAGGAAATTGAAAGATTAGAAAAAGAATTAATAGATAGAAAGAACTCCAAATTCCATAGAGATCAAAAACCTCAGGTTGATCTTGAGGAAAGAATGGTCAGTGTCCCTGTATTACAGGACAACTGGAGATATTCCCCCCAAAAAAGAGTACATAAGGGGAAAAAATGTTTGATAGAACACATCCCATTAAGAAGTTTCAATTTAGAGAGCAATATCAAACAAAGGGTAGGAGATATGAGAAAGTTGGAACAGGGTAGACTATGATGATATTAGTTTACAAAATAGAAACAAACACAATTTTGGGATTAGATCTCCCCCAGAAACTGAAGTTTTTATACCAGATTGGAGGAGAGTACCTAGGAGAGAGAAACAATGGCATTTTGAAAAAGAAAATAATACACCACGTGGGTCAAAACACCATTGGCTAGAAAATAACAACCGTTTCTCCCCATTAGATGTTGGCAGTTATTCGTCGCCTTTTTTAGAAAGAAGGGGGAAGATCCCCCAATTTTATTAAAACGATGTCAGGGTAAGAGAGGGGGTAATAAAAAAAGAAATAACAGCAACAAAAATAAAATATGAAAAAATAAGAAAAAGATAAAGAAAAATGGGTGAAAGACCGGTAATATGGATGTTATAGAAAGGGGACAAGAAGTCCTAGATAATGTTAAGATCTTTAATCTCAGCTCACATATTCTTTTGGATGAAGAGCGATCTTTATTAGAAAAAGGATTGAAATTTGCCCCATCATCTAAAGCCGATCCTTTTGATGTTTTTATTGATGTTCAGAAATTTTTAAGAAAATTGAGTTTTAGAAAGTTTTTTAAAAATAAGTCAGACAATGAAATACAAGATGATTCAGATCATTCACATTTCCAGCCTAAATCAGGTTTTGATCCATCACATCTAAAAGGGAATTTTCTAGAAACTTTCAATAGCCTAATAAAGGAAGACATAGAGAAATTGGATACGAAGAAAATTCATTTTAATTTAACTTTTAAAGAAAGAAAAGCAATTAAATCCCTTAATAAGGATAAGAATTTAATTATTAAGCCAGCAGATAAGGGAGGAGGTGTGGTGCTTTTAGATTTGAAAGATTATGAGACCGAAATATATAATCAGTTGGTGGATAAAGAAACTTATCGAAAGATGAGAGGTGATCTGACAAAAAAGTTCATGTTACAATTAAAAAATCTCATCGATAAATATAACAAAAAAGGAACTCTTAATGATAAGGAATGTAAGTTTCTATTTAATGACACCCCAGTGATTCCTACGATATACATCTTACCGAAAGTCCGTAAGGACCCCCTCCACCCTCCTGGATGACCAATTATATTGGGGGTGGATTCCCTTACAGCACCACTCTCGGAGATGATAGATTTATATCTTCAACCACTGGTTTTGAATAATCGTTCACATCTCAAAGACACTAGAGATGTCCTTAAAATTTTAGATACCATAACATGGAATAATGATCAATTCTTAGTAACAGCAGATGTTACTGCATTATATACCATCATTGATCATAAACAGGGTATTGATTCAATTGAAAAAGTTTTAATAGAATCTTCTTTACAACAAGATTTACTGGAGTTTTTATTGGAAGGGATAGGTTTTATTCTTTTTAATAATTATTTTATATTTAAAGATTAATTTTTTATCCAGAGAAGAGGTACTGCCATGGGCACTAGGTTCACCCTTAGTTACGCTAATATTTTTATGGGTCAGTGGGAAAAATAATTTATTTGGAATAATAACCCATACGGGGCGAACCTAGTGTCCGGGTATAGATACATAGACAATATTTTATTTATCTGGAAGGGCGATCAGGAGCTTTTAAATCAATTTTGCATCTTTCTTAATGAGAATGATAGAAACATTAGTTTAAATTTTAATATCAGTAATGAAAGTGTAAATTTTCTGGATCTCAACATCTATATTGAAAATAATCAAATGAAGACAAAAAATGATATTAAAACTACAGACTCACAAGCTTATATTGATTTTAAAAGCTGTCATCATATTAATTGGTTGAATACCATCCCTATGGGACAATTTAAATGCCTTAAGATGAATTGTTCTGACCAGAAAGTATTTATTTCACAAGTGACAGATATGAGTGAGAGATTCGTTAAGTGTGTATATGACAAAGATAAAGTCGCTTTGTCATTAGATCAAGTTTCACTCATGGATAGAGAAAGTTTGATAGATAAAGTTCAAAACTCCAATAAAAATAGAAAAGATTCTGGGTGTCATTCAGACCCACTTGCGAGCGGCAGTACGCTCGCAAGTGGGTCGATGTTCCCCACTGCGCAGTCGCACGAAGGAGGGAGCTCCATCGTGCACATGCACGGGACCCGGCGAGCGACGGGCTTCCCATCGCTCCGGGTCTTGCACCAAAGGGGGCGTGTTGTTGATGTTGATTGACAGCATGCCCCCTTTGGTGGGCATGCCGGGGGCGTGCCTGCCAGACGGAGGCGTTCCCATGGGAATGCCTACCGTCTGAAGCCAGCCCCACTGACATCACTAGTGATGTCAGTGGGAGTGATTTTGGCTCTGATAGAGCCAAAATCACTCCAGGGCTTGTGGCTGGGAAACCCGACCACAGGGTTTCCCTCGCAAGTCCGATGGTCACGATGGTCAAGACCATCGCGACCATCTTTTTGGATGCTCGTATATCCTGTAGGTGGTCACCCACAGCTATACTAGCATCTAGGAGGACGCTCCTTTTTAATGGAGGAGGGCCCTGATTCAGAGCGAGCGCTCTGGTCAGAGTGTCCGGCTCTGAATCAGGCCCTCTGATATTATGAAGTGGACTTTTGTCACTGATTATACCGCTCAACATCAACAAGTTAAGAAAATATTAAAACGTCATTGACATCTCTTGAAAAAAGATCCGATAATAGGAGATGAGATACCCAATAATCCAGGATGTATCTTTAGGAAAGCACCTAATCTGAAATCCAAGTTAGTTAGAAGCCTCTGTCCACCTTCACCCAAAAAGAATATTGTGGTTTTGGAAGGCTTCTTTAGATGTGGAACATGCATAGGGTGTAAAAACATAACAAATAATTTTGGGAATAAAAAAGTAGACGTGGAAATCAACAACAAGGTTCATCATATTAGGGATTTTATCAGCTGTCACTCCCAAGATGTAATTTATGGGATTGAATGTACATGTAAGAAATTCTATATCGGTAGAACAAGTAGACCTTTAAAAGTTAGAATAAGCGAACATTTGCGAAATATTAAAAAGGTTTAGACACACATGCACTTTCAGCCCACTTCAAAGATACACATCAATGTAATGTCAGAAACATAAAGAATTTTTATGGTTTGAAAAAGATAATGCCGGGGTCCTGAATTAAAGACACTTCATGTAAATTGGCACAAGAAGAGATGCTTTTTATCTATGATTTTAAAACACTTATCCCTATGGGTCTTAACAAAGACTTTGAAGTAAAATGGTTTTTATAATGTTTTTATAATGTCATGGTTTTTTACTGATGTGATGGTTTTTACTGATGGGATTGGTATTATATCTACTGTGTTTCTTAGACATTTTTATTTATGGAAAATCAGGAATATCGTCAACAAAATGGCCACTGCAAGTATAGTTTCCGTGGGAGCTCATAATATAATGGTCGTCAAAGTGCTACATCAAGTTGGCCACTGCATGTAAAAACCGATTTGAATCTACAATAAAATGGCCACCGCAAATACAGCATAGCTGGATCTTATACCATCTGACGGAACTGTCCGTGTGTTATCCGTAAATTGAAAGCATAGCCATGCGCTTGAGACTTAGGAGGAAGTAGTCATCCCTAAGCACCGCGTGACATACATTCGGTCTCGCCGGAAGTACGTATTTGTCGACAGACGGAAACAGATGAATATGAAGTCCAGCAATTACTATCTGGGCAGCGGGAAATTGGAGTGAGTGGAAACGGTGTTCTGACCCTAAATGGACTGGAGGAAATCAGGGGATAAAGTTAGGATTTAGAAGTTAGTAGATCCATGTCTGGCATTAGATTTTGTATGCTTGTTTTCAGGAGGGGTATTTAAACCCATCCAGCACAGTCTCTCTGTATGCCTTGAAAAAGATACACACTTCAAGTATCGAAACAAGTTGGTGAGAGAGACCTATTTTAAGAGGACTGTGGCACCTACACCAGGATTTGAGAGCACACCTGGGATGCTCTGTGGACTTTCTTATACTTGCCTTTTTTGTCTTCTGTTACAACTTTGGTAGACATGGACATTTGGTGAGAGGCCATCTTTTCTCTGTTTTTCATGTAATTTGTGATTTGTATTTTAAATTGTTATTAAAAACAGTGTTACATTATGGAGATTTTTCTCTTTAAATTTTATTGATCGCATATGGAACGAATACATTGAAATGAAGAGTGTTAAGAGGGGATTACATCTATACAGAAAAGATTATCCTGACTCATGACTGTCTGTCTACCTTGTTTGTAGACCACCATATTTGGTAGGGGATCCATCTCTACATATATAAGACCGTGTTATTTTATGTTAACTGTATCACACTATGGAATATGTCTCTCTTTTCTTTGAGTGATATTGAAAAGAAAAGAACCAGAGTGAGATATTTGGGAGAGAAGTTTTCCATTAGAGCGCCCTGCAGAATCATTTTGGTGATATATTTAATATTGTTATTATTTGTGGGTTAGATAGTTGATACCACTACACCATTAGATACTGTTGGGCTGCTATAGCGCACTTATCCTTGACACACATTTTGTCTTAACACACCATTCATACCTATACTGTACAACAAGCCATGACATAGGGAGAGGAGGGGAAATGTACATTAGTCCAGCATGCTGGAGTTTACTCTCTGTTTTATGCAATATACTGAAACAATTTAAAGTAGTAACTAATGAAAGGAGTTTAGACACAGCCAGACTGAATCATGTGATTCCCTTAATAAATATACTGGAAAAGCAGCTAGAGAAAGAAAATAAAGATAGGAAACAAAGTTCTGGAACTGTAGATTAAGTTCTTTATTTGCTTTGCCAGGACCAAAGGGTTATCAAGATCATGCAATTCGATAACTCAATTTTGGCAACCACGCAAGTTTAAGTAATAAATAATCAACAAACAAGCATACAATGATATCGAGCTCCACTGAGAGGATATAAATGTGGGATATATATAATATTACCCTCCTTGATTCACTTAAATGGAATCCAAAGTGTTCAAGTCTTTTTAGATTGTTCTCTCCACCATGCCATAAAAAAATACAGATAAGTCTTATAGTGTAGTAGATTCAAAAAACCAAATGTTTATTGCAAGGTTAGGTCCAGAATCCAATATAGAGGTAAATAGCTATTTGTCTTATTATTCAACTGGTAAAGGCATCCAAACATGTCTCAAAAATTCAGTAGTGCATACTCAGAAAGAGACTTGATGCTTACAGCAAAGCTTACTTCAATTAGATAGAGACAAACATATAACAGTTATTTAAACCTTGTGTCTTCAATCACAGCAATGAAAACACCTCGTGCTCAAGTGCAAAGGAACGTCAGATGTGATACCTGTAGGTAAACTAGGATGAGTGCTGCTTCCAACTTTGTGCAGCTGCAGCAGCATTAATTCTCCTTCTGCAGTGAACACTGGGGGAAATGAAACCAGACTGGACCATAACATTATGCTCTTTGCCACTGTAAGCCAATTGGTAGCTTGCTTTGGGGGGGCAAACAAACCAAACACTTTAGCCCCGAGTGGCAGTCCCTGTCAATGAAGTGATTGGTTCATTAAACTGTGAATATCCTTGCCTAGATTGTGTATTTGACAGGCATCATATATTATAGTACTTTATTTGTAGCTGACAATGCCATCTTTTTTTGGTCTCTAAATAGTTATAATTTTTAATAGATTTTTTTTTGTACACATTTAGATTTATTGCAACAAAGCAACTTGAACACTTCAACAGTTTGAACTTAATATTTTTTCCTTTTTAGAAAAAAAAGTGGAAAAACAAAAAAACAAATAACAAAAAGCAAAAAGCTACAAAGCTATTCACTATCTCAAATGGTCTAATATTCCTCAGCTTTCAGCACTAATGACAGCCAAGAGTCAATGGTACAAATTGTAGTTTACATTTAGGAAAACAATGGACTTAAAGTCTAGAGATTTTCATTGTTTTTTTCTCAGTTCTCCCCTCTCCTTCCAAAAAAAAAATATAATCCTGGGTATAAAGTGGATAAAGAGGGTAGGGGAAAAGACCAACAGCAAAGGTTACTAATAGAAGCACACAAATATAATTAATAAATAAAAAGGGGGGGAAAAAGACAACCGCATCTTGCACCCAGGGACTGGATGAAAAAATGGGAGAAGGGTGTAGTCCAAGCAATGCAATCATTTAATCGACTTCACCTATAACTATGACTACAGTATTATAGAAATAATGTAGACAATTAAAATCTACACAAACTCCAATACAAGTCAGGCTTTTCTCCCCTAATCAAAGATAAATAAAAATAACAAACACATAGTGTATTTAACAATGATATTCCTTTTTAATAAATACGGTGACAATTAAAAGACAATTTGTTCTATATGTATAGGCAGATGACAGAAAACCATGTACAGCTGTCTATACTCTTCCAAAAGGTAGATGCAATTTGTCAAAAATTACCAATTATACAGGACTTTCATTTGTAGGAACTGGTTGGTTCAAAGAATTAAATGTTTAATAAATAATCAAAGTGTTCACAGTTTGCAGGTTACATCCTAGAAAATTGCATTAGTTTTAATTTTCAGATCACTCATTTTAGATGGAACAGTGCTAATAATAAGCCCAATTATGTACCCACAAACAAATGATTTGCCATTTTTATGGATGACCTGCCATGAGTTTGTGCAACTGCATTCACTTAGCTTAGTCAGCTGGCTAGCTCGCAGCAGCCTTTGCCAAAGAATGGTAAAGATAAGTATTGTGGTCTGTGGAGTGTTCAAAATGGAGATTAATGCTATTGAGGTTAATATTACCGTAGGGACAAAAACAGGCCCAATCACATGATTTTAGCTGTTTTCATCATTTGTTTAAAAAAATCCATATCCAAAATAAAAACACTCGATAGTGGATTTGCTAGAACCAAAATCAAAGCACAATGATAAATTAGAACCAAAACCAAAACACGGGGGTCTGTGTATATCTCTATAATATACTATTTTTATGAAAATAAGTACATGCATACGTAACTACATAAAAGTAAAATGGGCCAAAGTCGACAAGTAGTAGGCATATTTTATAATATAACACTTCCACTTCCATTCACAAGAGCATCTGTCATTACTGTTATCAGCAATAACACCTTCCCCATACTAGGTTCAGGAGATCTGTCATCAGCAATAACACCTTCCCCATACTAGGTACAGGAGATCTATCATCAGCAATTACACATTCCCCATGCTAGGTACAGGAGATCTGTCATCACCAATAGTACCTTCCCCATACCAGGTACAGGAGATCTGTCATCAGCAATAACACCTTCCCAATACTAGGTACAGGAGATCTGTCATAAGCAATAGCACCTTCCCCATAATAGGTGCAGTAGATCTGTCATCAGCTATAGCACCTTCCCCATACTAGGTACAGGAGATCTGTCATCAGCAATAACACCTTCCCCATACTAGGTACAGGAGATCTATCATCAGCAATTACACATTCCCCATGCTAGGTACAGGAGATCTGTCATCACCAATAGAACCTTTCCCATACCAGGTACAGGAGATCTGTCATCAGCAATAACACCTTCCCCATACTAGGTACAGGAGATCTGTCATCAGCAATAGCACCTTCCCCATAATAGGTGCAGTAGATCTGTCATCAGCTATAGCACCATCCCCATACTAGGTACAGGAGATCTATCATCAGCAATAACACCTTCCCCATACTAGGTGCAGGAGATCTGTCATCAGCAATAGCACCTTCCCCATACTAGGTACAGGATATCTATCATCAGCAATAACACCTTCCCCATACTAGGTTCAGGAGATCTGTCATCAGCAATAGCACCTTCCCATGCAAGGTGCGGGAGATCTATCATCAGCAATAGCACCTTCTCCATACTAGGTACAGGAGATCTGTCATCAGCAATAGCACCTTCCCCATACTAGGTACAGGAGATCTGTCATCAGCAATAACACCTTCCCCATAATAGGTGCAGGAGATCTGTCATCAGCAATAAGACCTTCCCCATACTAGGTACAGGAGATCTGTCATCAGCAATAACATCTTCCCCATACTAGGTGCAGGAGATCTGTCATCAGCAATAGCACCTTCCCCATACTAGGTACAGGATATCTATAATCAGCAATAACACCTTCCCCATACCAGGTACAGGAGATCTGTCATCAGCAATAGCACCTTCCCCATGCTATGTGCAGGAGATCCCTCTGTATTTGGCATCTACAATGCTTATGCCTAGCTTAGAATAGTAACTCTGGCTACATGCCCATGACACTTCCTAACACACAAACAAAATGCTTCTCTTGCATTCATTCCCATTGTTGTAACCCAATAAAATGCAGATTTATCATCTACAGGGAAATGGCTGAAATAAGTTCCACTCTGAGTCATGTGCATGCAGCCCAGGACACAAGCAAAGTGTGCACCAAATGCCTAGATGCAGCCATATACAATGTGTCATGTGAATTATGTCCATAGTCTTCAATGTCAACTTTGTTACTCTTAAATATCTCCAAATTGGTAATAGGTAGAAACTTCATTTAAAGAAAAGCAAAGTCAAGCATCACATTTTACCACATACCAAGTCACATGGAAAATATTGTCTCTACAGTACTGTACAGTATATCATTCTATTTGTAGTTGGCATAATTATTAATTGAAAAAGTTATGATTTTTCTGTCAAAATTGACTAACAAATATTTTCACAAAAGATTGGTTACACTATTGAAAAATTGTCAGGAATAATAAAAGGCTATTAATCCAACTTAACTTTTATTTTTTTTATTTTCATAGATGCCTCGAGCTCGATGTTCTGAAAAATGTCATAATGGATTCAGAAAAGCCCCAAATGTAAAACATCAGGCCTGTTGCTATGACTGTGTGCCGTGCTCAGAGGGAGAAATATCCAATGGTATCTGTATAAATTTTATTTTTCAAAGCAAGTACAAATGATGGGAAGATAATTATATACACACAAGTCTTTAGACAGCCATAGGCATCTAGCAAAATGCTTTTTTTAACAAGTTATTGTTTTAAAGATTTATAGTATCTTCTTGCCAATATTGATGGGTGTTTTCATATAAGAAGACAGCATGAAACACAGAAACTTGTGTTGTTCAATAGAGATTATTATAACTCCTGCATGTTGGATAACCCATAGGCATATTTATTAAGGCCTTATCGCAGAGGTTACTAAACTCAGGGCCCAATTCAGACCCAGATGATAAGCTGTGCTCACTTGCAACTGTAAGGATGCCCAGTAGGCAAATGCTGCGAGCACACGCTAAGACATAGGATGTCCACTATGTCTTAATGTGTGATCGCTGTGTGAAGTTGGATGTCCAACCGGCCTGGACATGGGATGCCTACTTGCTTACATCATCTCCAGGGAGTCTATGAAAACATTGGTACAATTGGCTGACATCGAACCCACTCGCAGTGCTTGAGGTAGACCCTAGCTGGACGCAAGGACCTCTGTTTTTAAGACAGTTCAGTGACGTGTATGCTGACACTGCATCTAATTTGTGCACACCATTATAATGGTGTTATGATGCACTGACATGCCTCCAGTCGCACATCCATACCCCCGTTAGATTTGTCCTTCCCCTGTCACCACCCACAAATGGCACGTTTTGTCACTCAAACTAGTGGGCTGGATATGTGCTGTTAGCGATCATCTCTCTATCACAGTGACTGGTTCACGCATGTGCTTGCTTCCTTGATGCTTGCGCAGTTTGCAACAATTGGTCAGCTTTAAGCAAACACAGCCTTTTGAGCGGGTCTGAAGAGCTCCCTCAGTACTCAAGGCACCTTAACAGTCCAGGTTTTAAGGATATCTATGCTAGACCACAGTTGACATAATTAGTGACTCAGTCAATTTGATTTAACCACCTGTGCTCAACCATGGATCATCTAAAACCTGAGCTGTTGGGCTGCCTTGATCCTGGGATCCTGTATCTTATTGAGTTAATTCTGCTTCACCTTACGTATTGTTTGGGTATCACAGTATACATTGGAGGCAAATTCTGTTGTCTCTCTTAATTTTGAACACAAATTAAATTCTCATAGAAGGCTATTGGGATTTTGGTATGGGTAAATGTTTCAAGCTCTAACAAGCTAAGTGTTTAAGTTTCCAACAAAAAACTACAAATTAGGACTGCACTATAAAATATAATATCTCATATATAAAGAAAAGTTTGTAACCCAGTGCGCTCTAGCTGCCAACTAATCAAATTACCAAAGAAGTTGTCCCCACAACTTCAAACTTCTATACCTTCTATACACAATATCGGTAACTGATATCTGATGGTGATTTGACAATAATACATGAGTCTGAACCCAAAGAATAAAGTCAATGGTCCTTCTCAATGTACCAAGATATCCTATTCATAAATAGGTGTTATCTGTTGGTGGAGGGCTGAATTTACAAAGTATATTATGGGTCTAGTGACACTAGTGTCACTAGTGATCGCCACTTCAAAGAACGATGCCACTGGTATGTATCTCAAAGAAAATGTAGAGAAACAAAGCAGAACATAGCATAATCTCCTTTAGACATTAAATAACATATATACCACAAATGTGTGCTCCAATAAAATCTAAACAAATAATGACATGGGAGTGTAATTACCAAATTGGCTTTCAGAACCTTAATGAAGTTCTGATATAGCGTAGTGGGATACTTATAAGGTGCTCCCTGAAACCTCACCAATGCCAATGGTAACAGGATAGGAATCCAGATATTCAATACACTTTATATTCCTCCAATCATATCACTGCTGAAATCCATTCCCGAAGATAGTGTTGTCAATGTTTATCTCAAAAGAATATGGGAGAAAAGCGGGAAATAGCATAATCTCCTTTTATTCATGAGTTTCACAGAACACAAACAGGACATAAACATAAATCCAGAAATGAAAAGAAATAAACACAATTACCAGATAGGCTTTCAGAACCTAATGGAGTTCTGAAACAGTGGGAGTTATAAGGTACTCCCTGGGACCTTCACGGATACTGATGGTGACAGAGTCCAAACTGCTTCTGCGGCAAATTCCAGATAAAGAGCCAATGCGTTTCTACCCCTTTCCTGGGGTCTTTGTCAAGGCAAGCTAAGTAAGTGAATGCAGTTTCAAGTTGTCCCTTCTTAAATACTGCTATCCACCAATCAGAAAAACACAAAAATCAATCCTAAACTAGACACAGATCTGCTATCTAATCAAAATCCCTCCCTCATCCTCCCAGTGTCCAAACAGAAATCAGGTCTGTGTGCACCTGTATGCATCAAATGATCAGCCAATTACATCATTTGGGTCCCAATCACGACACCCTACTTCCCATGTAGTCGGGAACTGCCTCTGACACAGCGACTCTTCCCAAGCATCCTCGTTGTCAAGGCAATATGAGAGCTCTCCTATCTCCCTATGCGTCATCGGTATCTCTGTTGTCATGGAGCGCGGCTGATCAGGTGACTGCCCACGTAGATGTACACATCACTAGCATTCTTGTAGTCTTGGTACCCAGCCAGTCACATGACTGCCAGCATAAGTATAGGATCTCAATGAAGGTGATATGAATTTGCATCCAACTTGTTTGCAATAAAGTGAATATTTCCAAGATGGTGTGTCCCAAAGCAGTCTTCAGAACATAGGGCCTGATTCAGAACCACTCGCGAGCGGCTGTCTGCTCGCAAGTGGGTCGATGGTCTGCACTGAGCATGCGCACGACGGAGGGAGCTCCGTCGTGCGCATGCGCCAGACGCGACGAGCGAAGGACTTTCCTTCGCTCATTGTGTCTGATCAAAGGGGCATGCTGCCGATGTTGATTGACAGCACGCCCCCTTTGGTGGGCGTGCCGGGGGCGTGCTGTCAATCGGGAGTGGGCGTGATGTCAGTGGGAGTGATTTTGGCTCTGATAGAGCCAAAATCACTCTGGGCCTTGCGGTTGAAAACCTCAACCGCAGGCTCTGGCTCGCAGTAGCGATGGTCAAGATGGTCACGACCATCACGGCCATCAAACTGCACGCTCGTATAGGCTGTGGGTGGTGACCCACAGCTATACGAGCGTCCAGGAGGATGCTCCATAATTATGGAGGGCAGCGCTCATTCAGAGCATGCGCTCTGCTCAGAGCGTACGGCTCTGAATGAGGGCCATAGTTCCCGCAATTGCACATATCCGAATAAAAGATAAAAGACAAATTAAAATACAATTAAAATGCTAATAAAACCACAAATAACATTGTTGTTATAAAAACCATTTAAGCTCAAAATCAATATTCAATCCCCCAGGATGTAGAGTGTTATATTCATAAATACATTGCATTTCTTTTTTTTGCCAGCTGTCGTGCCACATCCCTCCTTCTCCAATTCCCTTTTACCAAAATTATCCCTGCAAATCTCTTAATCCCAGTGATCGAATAATTATGAGTCAATTCAGAGCCGGCCCTAGGCATAAGCATGACAGGCAAATGCCTAGGGCATTTGCAATGCATTAGGAGCATCCTGCCACTCGGCAGCAGAGCCCGCAGCCAGCAGTACTATTAATGAGTTACACTGACTCATTATTACAGTACTCTCTTTGCGCTGCCTGCGGCTGGCCTGGGGCCGTACTGAGGAAGGAGGAGGACTGAGGGGGGTGCCTTCTCACTGTACATGACCAGGCTGTCACACTAGACTGCCTGAGACCCAACCACTCCCCCGAGTCCCCGCCCCCTCCTCTCCGTCCACTCTATTCTACCTGCACTCTCCTTCCCTGCCTAGACTCCGCCCCCTAACAACGGGTCCCGCCCCTTTCTTGTCTAGCCCTCTGTGTCACAGTCTCTCCTTTCATTATGTGCCATGGAGAGTGGAGACAAGCTCCAGCAGGGACAACACATCCTCTTCCAGGAGAGGTAAGTTCCAGTGTCATATGGGGGTGGTATCTGTATGCAATGGGGAGGGGGTGTATTAATGTAGTGTGTGAGTGGGGAGGTGTATTAATGTTGTGTGTGTGTGTGTCTGTGGGAGGGGTGGGGTGGGGTGGTGTAGTAGTGTGTGAGTGGGGTGGTGTATTAATGTTGCGTATGTGGGGTGGGTGCTGTATTCTATGTGTGTGTGAGGGTTTTTTTCACATTATTTGTGCTCAGTGATGGTTCTAGGTGCGGGCTAACAGGGCCATCGCCTGGAGCGCCGACACATAGAGGGCGCCACTGAGTCCCCCCCCAAAAAAAACCTAGAAGAAAAAAAAAAAGTAAATACATTGGTCCCAAACCTCCCCACCCAGCCACCGCTGCCGCCGCCACTGGGAGGCTGCATTTTCTGGGCGCCCACTGATATTTTTTATCAGCAGGCACCTGGCTCCCTCCCTGCAGCGGCAGCCGAATGCCGGAGCTCACTCCTGAGCTCCAGCCAATGGCAGTACTATGGGAGGGATGTTTCTCCCATGTCATGACGTTTCTCCCATAGATCCGAGGAGCCGCGGTTGGACCGGACGGCAGCGGCAGCGGAAGCTGGAACGGGGCTATAGGTAAGTATTGTGTGTTTTTTTTTCAGTCGGAAGCACTGGGGGCATGATTATAGGGGCATTTCTACTGGGGGACAACTATAGGGGGCATTACTACTAGTGGGCACAAATACAGGGGACATTATTTCTGGGGGCATTACTAATGGGTGCACTACCACTGGGGACATTACTACAGTGGGCACTACTATAAGGGGCATTACTAATGGGGGCAGTACTACTGGGGAGCATTACTAAAGGGGGGACTACAATCGGGGACATTATTAATGGGGGGATTAATACTGGGGAGCATTACTAATGGGGTCTCTACTAATGGGGGCTCTACTATAGGGGGCATTACTAATAGGGGGATTACTACTGGGGAGCATTACTAATGGGGGCTCAACTATTATGGGCACTACTATAGGGGGCATTACTACTGGGGGAACTACTATAAGGGACATTACTGCTGGGGGCTTTACTACTGTGGGCACTACTAATGGGGCATTACTACTGGGGAGCATTACTAATGGGGGCATTACAACTGTGGGCACTACTATAGGGGGCATTACTAATTGGGGGATTACTACTGTGGAACTTTACTACTGGGGGAACTACCATAGGGGTCACTACTACTGGGGGCATTACCACTGGGGGTACTACTAAGGGGGCACTGCATGGGGGGCACCACTACTGGGGCCATTGTGTAAGGGGCACCACTGCTGTGGGCATTGTATAAGGGGCACTACTACTGTAGGCATTGTATTAGGGGCACTAATACTGTGGGCCTTGTGTATAAGGTACACTAATTTTGGCATTATGTAAAAGGGGCACCACTTTGTGTCATAACAGAAGGGACTATTGTGTGGTGTAATTTGAATTGGGGATAATGTATTATAAAGGTAATTACTGTGTGTGGCACAATGTGTTATACAGGTTATTACTGCATATAGCATAATGTGTTATAAAGGGCAATACTGCATGTGGCATAATGTGTTATAAAGGGCCTTACTGCATGTGGGATAATGTGCTATAAAGGGCATTACTGCATGTGGCATAATGTGTTATAATGGGCATTACTGCGTGTGGCATAATGTTATGTTATCTAAAAAATTTTATTTCTTTTTTTTTGGGGGGGCGGGGGCACAACTGGGAACTTTCGCCCTGAGATCCACAATGTCTAGAACAGGCCCTGTCTGTGCTATAAGTTACATGAGAGTCAGTGATGTTCTCTATTATATCACTGCAGGTCTCTCTGCATTATGTGGCACTCGTGTTATTTGGCGCTCACTGCGATGCTCTCTATATTATATACCGCTCACTGTGACACTCTCTGCATTATATGGTGCTCTATGCAACTCTATGTGTTATATGGTGCTCACTGCAACACTCTATATTATATGCCACTAACTGTGACACTCTGTGCATTAAATGGCACCTTTGGATTATAAGGCGCTCACTGTGACACTCTCTGCATTATATGGCACATCTGCATTGCAATCTGCATTATATGGCACCTCTGCATTGCACTCTGCATTATATGGAACCTCTGAATTGCACTCTGCATTTTATGGCACCTCTGAGTTGCACTCTGCATTATATGGCACCTCTGCCTTGCACTCTGCATTATATGGAACCTCTGAATTGCACTCTGCATTATATGGCAACTCTGAGTTGCACTCTGCATTATATGGCACCTCTGAGTTGCACTCTGCATTATATGGCACCTCTGAGTTGCACTCTGCATTATATGTCACATCTGAGTTGCACTCTGCATTATGTGGCACTACTGATACCCTATGTGCTGTGAAGCCACCACTCATTAGTTCCACCACTGGGCTGTGGCAAGTAAAATTGACATGGGAGGGCATGCTGTGCATGCCCAACTGCAGCCGCTTTTAACATTTCACAGCTCCGCCTCCATCCCTTGCCCAGCACCCACCAAGTCTAGCAGGGATGGGCCAGCTGGAAAAACAAGCAGGGGTGGGTGCGACTGACTCCCTGGCCCTAAAGAGAGTGAGTCTAAAGCTGGGTACACACTTAACGATGTGTACCCAGCGCGATATCGCTACCAGTGGGAGCCAGCAGGGATCCCAATATCGGCAAGTGCATACACACTTGCCGGTGCCGGGAGCGACTGAGCGACGGCGGGGCCATGTTGCATTCCACAGCATAGCCCCCACTGACGATATCAGTGGGGGCTATGCTGCTGTCGATGCACTGGCGCATGCTATATTCAGTGGCATAGCGAGTACACACTGGCCGATGAGGACAATATGTCGTCCGATCCGCCACATTGGATGACAAAAAGTCTAGTGTGTAGCCGGTATAAGGGCCCCATTTATTAACAAAGCTAAACACCATTTTTATATTTAGAGTAGCAGTGGCACAAACGAAAATGCCCCTGCGGTGAGTTGCAGCAAAGTCTTCCTTGTCGGCCACATCCTCCGCTCCGCATTAGGCTTCCAGCGATGGGCTTCTGTGTAATGTGCATGTGCGACGGTCTGTCTGCGCATGTGCATGCCACTTAACCCAGAAGGGACCCGGTAGTGCCTGGAAGGCTTCGCTGAAGCCAGAAAGGCAGCGCTGTATCCTCATTGCCGGCAATGGAGACCACATCGCTCTCGCCATCTAAAGATCTAAAGATGGCGAGAATGATGCAGTGACAATCAGCAGTGATCTTAGATTACTGCTGTTTGTTAAATACAGAAAGAATGACATAACATTTTTAGCAAGCGCTATAGGGGTTATACATCAGACAGACAGTGTAGTGGTTAGCATTACTGCCTCACAGCACTGAGGTCATGGGTTCACTTCCCACCATGGCCCTACCTGTGTGGAGTTTGTATATTCTCCTGTGCTTGAGTGGGTTTCCTCCTGGTGCTCCGGTTTCCTCCCACACTCCATAAAAATACTGGTAGGTTAATTGGCTCCCAACACATATGAACCCCAGTGTGTATGTGTGTGTGTGAGCATGATAGGGAATATAGATTGTGAGCTCCACTGGGGCAGGGACTGATGTGTGTGCTCTATAAATAACTGGCAATAATAATAATAATTGATAATGGGGCTGTAAGTAAGTCAGCTGAGCTCTCAACTGGTAGAAGGGTGCTGATGGATGACTGAGAGGTGCTGACTGTTCCTCTCATATTTAGGATTCCTTTTTCTGTGCTGAATGGGGAGTGTATAGATCCCCTACAATATTTGTACCTGGAAATGACATGCAGTGATGTTTGAAGTTCCATGCCCATACAGTCTACAAAAAGAAGAAATTTGTCCATGCTCGCCATGCTTCGGGCACAGTGGCTCGCTTTGCTCACCACATGTTTATATTCCCACTGTATGCTTACGTGGATAGTAGTGAATGACTTTTGGCAGTACTGGACAACATCAGGGTACAATACTGAAGAGGATCTGTCAACTACCACTCTGAATAAGGGTTCTGACTGCTTGATAAGGGGTGCATAATGAGGCATGGGGTACTGTTCAGGATGTGGGGTGCTGGATGAGCCCAGGGGTGCTGTGCTGGGAAAAGGGTCCTGGATGATGCCAGGGCTGCTGTGTTGAGACGGGTGCTGTTCTGTGAGGCGGGCAATGAAGAGGTAGTATGTGGTGCTGTGAGGTGGGCAGCAACTGGATCAGTGTGTGTGCTGTATATATGTGTGGGTGTGTGTACATGTAGCTATATATCTATCTATAGAGAGAGAGAGGGAGATGTAATAAATATGTCAAAATGGGGGCAAATGAATTACAATTTTATGTACTCTGCCAGACTCCTAAAGAAAGAAAGCAGAGAAAAAAGGAAGAGGTAACGGTAAGTGAAAACTGAGTATCATGTTTGAAGAGGTGGGGGAGAGTGTCTGTAGAGTGTAGTGTGGTGGGATTATCTGCAAGGGGGCACCAGCCAAAATCTTGCCTAGGGCACCAAATTGGTTAGGGCCGGCTCTGAGTCAATTTAAAATGATTAGATAACGCATGACTAATCTGACCTCTTTTAATATTGCGTATATGTTCGGGAAGTCAAACCTTCAAAGGTCTGGATGTTCGACCTATATAGACTAAGGCTGGTGGTCATGTGACAGGCTGGGTACCATGACAACAAGGATGCTAGTGACGTGCACATCTACGTGGGCAGTCACCTGATCGGCCATGCTCCTTCACAACAGAGATACTGATGACGCATAGGCAGATATTACCTTGACAACAAGGATGCTTGGGAAGAGTGACGGCATCAGAGGCAATTCTGGACTACATGCAGAGAAGGGTCTTTTGATTGGGACATAATGATGCAATGGGCTGATAATTTGTTGCATCTAGGTGCACACACACCTGATCTCTGTTTGGACACTGGGAGTAAGAGGGTGGGATTTTGTTTAGATAGCAGATCTGTGTCTAGTTTAGGATTGATTTATGTGTTTTTCTGATTGGTGGATAGCAGTATTTAAGAAGGGACAACTTGAAACTGCATTCACTTGCTTACCTTGCATTGACAAAGACCCCAGGAAAGGGGTAGAAACGCATTGGCTCTTTATCTGGAATTTGCCGCAGAAGCAGTTTGGACTCTGTCACCATCAGTATCCGTGAAGGTCCCAGGGAGTACCTTATAACTCCCACAATGCTTTTTCAAAACTACATTAGGTTCTGAAAGCCTATCTGGTAATTGTGTTCATTTCTTTTCATTTATGGAGTTATGTTTATGTCTTGTTTGTGTTCTGTGAAACTTGTGAATACAAGGAGATTATGCTATTTCCCACTTTTATCCCATATTCTTTTGAGATAAACATTGACAACACTATCTTTGGGAATTGATATCACCAGTGATATGATTGGAGGAATATAAAGTGTCTTGAATATCTGGATTCCTATCCTGTTACCATTGACATCGGTGAGGTTTCAGGGAGCACCTTATATCTATCCCACTATGCTATATCAGAACTTCATTAAGGTTCTGAAAGCCTATTTGGTAATTACACACCCATTTCATTATTTGTTTTGGTTTTATTGGAGCACACATTTGTGGTATATATGTTATTTAAGGTCTAAAGGAGATTATGCTATCTTCTGCTTTTTCTCTACATTTTCTTTGAGATACATACCAGCGGCATCGTTCTTTGCAGTGACGATCACTAGCCACACAACTGAAGACCCATAATATACTTAGGAAATTCAGCCCTCCACCAACAGATAACACCTATTTATGAATAGGATATCTTGGTACATTTAGTAGGACCATTGACTTTATTCTTTGGGTTCAGACTCATGTGTTATTGTCATAGCGCCGTCAGATATCAGTTACCTATATTGTGTATAGAAAATATCTCATTTATATTGTTTGTTTGAAATTAATCAATGATCAAGGCACCTCTAAATATAAAAAAACACATTTATTCACAACCTACATTAGATAGAAGTAAAAAATAGATATTATAAATAATAAAACAAAAAACACGTCTCTAAAACACTCAGTAATTGTGTAAAATATCACTGGTAGCAATTAAATTTAAATCAATTGTGACATACACATAATCATTCCACATAAATCTTAGTGCATCAGAAAATGTCCTGATGGAAAAGAGGGAGATACTGTATCCATCCTTTAGTCGGTATATATTGTTTTCTATAAGGTCTAATCCATCTGCATATTATCAGTTAAAGTCTTTTCATGCACTGTGAATGGCTTTAGTAGTTAAAGTATGCTCTCACCACATAAGTTCAAATTTGTAGAAGAAGCAGAGCAAAACCGTCTGCCTGTGTTCAAAAGCAGTCCTTGGAGAGCACAGTGTGGTGAATGAAAATTGGCCGCTCTCACACTGGATGATTCCCTTTGTGTATAGCAGACTCCAGGTAGATTCATGCAATCTTTTTCCAACCACACTGGATAGTAGCACAAGTGGGTGAACAGGTAATTACACAGGCAGGTACATAAATCACAGGCAGGGTCACAAGTGGATGTTATAGACTTTTGAAGAGTATTTCTTCAGGATACTTCTAACCAATTTGGCTAATAGATAGTATGAAGAACTCTTTAGGATTTTTATGAATATGATCGAGTGGTCTGTTAAATCAATGGATGAGTGGGACTTTAGAGGGATCTTTGGATAAGCTAAGCATGATTGACTTCGGTTAAGATGGGAATGTGAGACCTGAAGGTTGATTGATGTTTCAATTTTATGTATATATATAACTTTTTATATATTTTATGTCTTAAGGTGCATACACACGTAACGATTTTTTGAACGATTTAACTATAATGATGTCGTTATCATTTAATCGTTGAAAAAATCATTCAGTTTCTGAGTTATAACGATGAACGATTATTGTTCATGTGCATTCCCATTTGTAGTTTGTAGTTCATTCTGACAGACCAACTGAACAATTTTCATTAAAGGAAGTTACAAAAATTGTTTGCAGTTCAAAAAATCAATCATTACACTTTAAAAAATCTGACAGATAATCTGACAGAAAATTGTTCATAAAATCAATCATAAAATAATTGGTAACAAAATTGTTGTGTGTATGCAGCTTTTGTCCTCATTAAATTATAATAGTATATTTAGTTTGTATATATCATGTGCAGATTTATGCTTGTATACCTCCACAGATATAAATTATTTATTTTATCTGTGATTATGATATGTATTATACTAGGGCAAATTTATGAATGTACAGTATAGAAGAATAGTTAGGCAAGCTAAGCAGGACTGACTTGGGTTAAGAAGAGAATGGGAGAACAGAGGGCCTGATTCAGAGCCGGACGCTATTTGCGGATGCTCGTTCTTAAAAGGGGCCGGATTCTTAAATTGAGCGCTCGCTCTTTGCGGTCTGTTGATGCCTCTATGTCTGTGCGAGCATCTGAAAAATGTGCTCGCTATTTTGTAAAGATGCCCCTTTGCTGTTCGCATCATACATCATCTCCGCTTTTTATTTGATTAATCAGGAACATCGAAAGGCATCTGCACTGCTCACAGTGCTTGTGGTAGGATTTACTTCCCGCTATCACTCCGAGCAGTTCAGGCTAAAAGACAACCAAGTGACATGGTCGATGACGCTGCTTTGTTAATTATGCACTCCCATAAAATGGCGTTTTGACCGTTTGGCATGCCTGCGTTCGGAACTCCACTCCCCCGTTTTCAAGCACCTTCCCCTGTTACCTCCCACAAACGCCTCATTCTGTCACTCAAATTAGCAGCCCCTCGCTGTTTTACGAGCACACGATTTCCGACCACAATGACTGGTTAGTGCATGTGCATTACGACCCATACGCATGCACAGTTTTGTGAACATCGCTCAGAGCGAACGAGCTGCCGCTTACGAGCGGCTCTGAATGAGGTCCAGAGTGTGCAGATTTCTTCTTTTCATTTTTTAGCCCTCAAATAAGATATAGAGGATTATATTTATTCAGCCATGCATTCAATTGGTGTTTATAGATACAAAATCTTTATATCTTGCATACCTTTTTAAATATATACAATACATTTTATTTATGTGGGGTAGCTATTTGTTTTATACTGGGGAATGTTTTTTATACATAGCAGAAATTGGAAAATAAATTAATAAATTGGGATAGATTAATAAAATAAAGAAAGGAATTTATATCATTTTTATTATTTATTTATCAATTGATGTTATGAAATAATGAGATTCAAGGCTTCTCTATGAGTTTGTAATTTAACTGGTAAATGTATATGTGATGAAATGAACACACAAATGTATTAAATTAATGAAGTAAATATGTGACACACATGTCAAAGATTAAGTAATCAACTCCCTACATAAGCAGAATCTTGATAAATCTCCCTGGTGGAGAGAAATATGCCGACATTCATGTGGTTTTAAAATCCACTTGTGACCCTGCCTGTGTTTCATCTACCTTCCAGTGTACTTACCTGTTCACCCACTTGCATTACTATCCAGTGTGGTTGGAAAAAGATTGCATTAATCTACCAGGAGTCTCCGATACACAAAGGGAAACATCCAGTGTGAGAGAGGCCACTTTTTATTCACCACATCGTGGTCTCACAGGACTGCTTTTGAACACAGGCAGACTGCTTTGCTCTGCTACTTCTACAATTTGAACTTATGTGGGGAGAGCATACTTTTACTAAAGGTATTCACAGTGCATGAAAAGACTCTTACCCGATAATATGCAGAAGGATAAGAGCTTATACAGACAGATCTATACCAACTATAGGAGAGATATCTCCCTCTTTTCCATCAGGACAATTGCTGATGCACTAAGATTTATGTGGAATGATTATGTGCATGTCACAAGTGATTTTAATTTAATTGCTATCAGTGCTATTTTACACAATTATACCCCTTTTACACCAGAGCAAAAACCTGGGTTTTTGCTGGGTCTACCCGGGTCGCAGCTCAGTGTAAAAGGGTCCCTGAAAAAAAACCAAGGTCAAGTGACCCGGCAATCCAACCCAGGTAGCTACCAGGGTTGGACCCAGGATGGACCCGGGTAATGGTGCAGTGTAAAATGTGCAACCCGGGTTATCTGACCTGGGTCATGCCTAAAATGAGCTGATTGGTGGTTGTGGAGCAGTCACCTCCTACTTTTTATGACCTCACAGGTTTAGCAGGGCAGATCCAGGTTCAGTGTGAACAAGGCTGACCTGGGAGTAACCCAGATCGAAGGTGCAGTGTTATACCCCTTTTCCACCTAAATTCCGGGTCTGACCCGGAGTTGGAACAAAGTTCCTATCCGGATCAGACCCGGAATTTTGCTGGCGCTGACTCGGGATATTCGCGAGTCAGCGCCGCTCACACCGCAGTCGGGTCTGCATAGACCCAGCTTTTGCGGATTGAAAGTGGACGCTTGGAGATGACGTCATCTCCAAGTGCCACTGAAGCCGGACCAATCGGCCGGCTAGCAGCGCACTCCAGGTCTTCGTGACCCAGAGTGCGCTGTTCCCATTCCAGGGTTTCACGGGCTACGCCCATTCCAAAGAAACACTTGTGGATTTTCATCAAATAAAATTCTAAACAATGTGTTAGACATTAATTTACACTGGAAAATATAAGGTTTGTTTGAATTTTTAGATCCCTCATTTACTGTAGTTCTAAGCATGACTGCTCCAGCTTATGTAAGGGGTTTGTATTGGAAAAGGATATACTGTACATTAGTTTGGAATCAGTTATATCATACAGGATTATATTTTTGGGATTCTAAGACTTCCCCTACACTGACTGTTGGCTGAATATTCTGCCCCTTGGTAATTGCCCTAAACCTTAGATAAATACTGCCAACCTTAAATACTTAACATCATACTTAATTAACACCATACTAAAATAAGAAATAATGAAACAGAGAATTGTAGTCAACTTATTTGTCACATTTATTTAAATAAATTGGAAATGTACCCATCAGCTGCACTATCCAGTGTTCACAATATGCAGCCTGAGATGTGCAAGTATATTCCCCACACAAAAGGTATTCCCACTAGAATTGTGACCACACCTCCATCAAATAACAAGCAACCATCTCTCGCCTTGATTCACTTATCCACTAATGGTGCTGTCCCTTCACCACAGCAAGTTAACCAGCCAGTTAATGCCTGCTATGCCCAACAAACACAAGAAACAAAAAAGTTCGGTTTGAAACAGCACAAAACCCTCCACATCGAGATGAATTTTGGCTGAATTACCAAACTGAGGTTTGAAAAGGATATCAGAAATTAAGATTGACAACATGTGGTAACAAAAGGATTTACCTGTTTGCTCCACAACCTAGTAGTGATCACAAGACAAATGCAGCAGACCAAGCAAAATCTGTCAGGAACTGTGCTAACCTTTAGGGTCATGCTGTACTCTCTTGGTATGGGTCCCGCCAGCCATGGACACTGGGCATTGCCATGTTGATTCTTGTCAGCTGACAACTAAGTCTCCAATAGGGTTACAGGTCAGGGGCCACTTGATGGCCGCATCCAATCCCAGTGATGCACAGGGTATAAAGCCTCTCTCCTCACAGCATTTAGTACCTGAACTTCATCACTGACACATGCTCTGTTACTATCTCCCATGCTGGTTGTGCTAGTCTCCCTGATGAATCCAGCTCCAGTATAGTCTTCAAGTCTGGTTCCACTCCAACTCTAGTATATTCTTTAAGTCTGCAGCTTAAGTGCATTCTCCAAGTCTGGTCTCACTCTAATACCAGCATATCCTCAAGTAAGGATCCAATCTGATAGCAATCCAGTATCTACCATAAGTTCTACTCTCAGTCCTTGATTTCAGATAACACCAACTGTTATATTACTGTGTTGCTTATTCTATCAATGATGAGGACTTATATGTAGTATGCAAACCTCTCATACTATCAGTGAGTACAGTAAGTACTTGAGTCTCTAAGTCCCCAGTACTGACAATGTCCTACTTACAAAAACACATTGATAAGGTTGTGACAGAAAGAATGCCTCCATTATTTGATTTGCACACACCACATGCATCATATACTGTATCTACTGATGATGATTCTTTTGAGACAATCACATAATGACATGGCACATGAAAGAAAAGAACAAACGAAAAATGCAAAAAAGGAAATTGCTTAATTACACAGCCAAAATGCAACACAGACAACAATGTGCAAAACTGATGTCACACCAATGTAATCAGAACCAAGCCTCCCAACCCTTCAAACACACCCAGGAGCAGCAATCTTTCACTAAAGTCCATTAAATTGCCAACAGCCATCATTTCCACAAATTATGCCCAGCCATTCTTGCCAAGGGACAAAAGCCCTAGCTTTCTCATAGAGATGTGCATTGACCTTAAAGTTTTGGGTTTGATTTTATATCTGTCATATTTATTGGGGGGTGGGTTTGGATGGATTTCTTTAAAAATGTATAAAAACAGCTAAAATCATGCAATTTGGCCCTGTTTTATTTTCCTACCATAATATTGACCTCAAAATCATTAATTTCTAGTCATTTCCAGACAATATTCACTACCATACAGCTCAAAATATAATTTTTACCAATATTGGCCAAAGGCTGCAGTGAGCTGGCTAGCTAATCTAAGCTACAGAGAATCAACAAAAACATATGGCAGTTTAAAAAAATGTAGAGCATCTATGAAAACTGGCACAGCAGTGGTAGACAGGACAGCAGTTTACTAAACTATGCAATCCTATAGAATTTTTCATTAATAATGAACTAAAAGTAAAAGCCTAGTAGAAAAAATATATTATGTAAAATTTCCTCACTAGCTATGGCCAGTGAATTAGTCCTTTATTGGTCACCCTCTGAGTCTTGTTTGCTAAAGGCTACATATAGTCAAGTGAGTAAAGAAGGAGACACAGGACACAACTGTATGTACCCCAAGCATCTCCATCTCTCCTTTTTTTATTTTAACAGAGCAGCCCACAATTATAAGTTCCGTCTAACACATCTGGTATTCATTATATGCAGTGAGACTATAGCTCTGTTTAAACATTGGAATCGCATACCTTACCATATATGTACATATGCTTTTCTGTGCACATATGACAGGGTATGTACAATGAATTAACTCCATCCTGTCCTGTGCACCCACCCTCCATGCATACATGGCATATAAAATGGATTCTTATTCCAAAATGGCTTCTACAATTACCAACACACATCTCCAAACAGCAAATCACAGCCTTCAGGAGATGGAGTAACTGACTTAGGGCCTGATTCAGAGCCGTTCGCTATTTGTGGTCGCTCGTTTAAAAACAAGGGGTGGCTATTCAAATGATCCGTTCGCACATTGCAGTCTGTTCACACCTCTAAGTCTGAACGAGCGAGCAAAACATACGCTCGTTTATTTGTTAAAAACGCCCCCTGGCCGCTCGCATCCGACGTCATGTCCGCTATTTATTAGATTAATCGAGTACATCGACCAGCGTATGAACTGCTCGCTATTCTTGTGGTTGGTGTTTGCTACCACAAATTTGCGAGCAGTTCTGGCTCTAAAATAACCCAGTGACGTGGTCAATGACGCTGCTGTTTTAAATATACACACCCATAAAATGCCCATTTTGACCTTTAAGCACGCCTGCGTTCGGATCTCCACTCCCCATTTTCAAGCACCTTCCCCTGTTACCACCCACATACGCCTCATTCTGTCACTCAAAATAGCAGGCACTCGCTATATAGCGTACAAACGATTTTCGGCCGCACTGACTGGTTCGCGCATGCGTACTAAAAACCGTACGCATGCGCAGATGTGCAAACATCGCTCGGAACGAGCGTACTGCCGCTAACGAGCGGCTCTGAATGAGGGCCTTAGTCTTTATGCCAGTAGAGCAAGGTGAGAAAATACCAAAATGAAAAGTGGTCATTGGGATCTCTCACCCATCCTTATGTTGCATTTTTAAAAAAAAACAGCACTTCAGTGACAGGGAGTGTCACATTTGTGGATTAAGGGCCTGATTCCGACCCACTCATGATTGCACAGCGCTCGCAAGCGGGTCAGTGGTCCCCGACTGTGCATGCACCGCCTCCGGCGAGACCTGTACTGTGATGGCAGCTCTGTCGCAATGGGTCTTGCTACAAGATGTGGCCGCTGTCGATGTTGATTGACAGCTCACCCCATTTTGTAGGGGGAGAGGGGGGGCTGCACAAATGCAGGCATTTCCTTAGGAACACCTGGCATTTGTGGGCGGCCCTACTGACATCACGAGTGATGTCAGTAGTGGACTTCCTGCTCTATTAGAGCAGGTATTACAATCAGGCTTGCAAGAGATGAGACCCTACCACAGGGTCTCCTTGCAAGCCTGATGGTTGCAATAATCGCGACCATTGCCAGGCCGCTCGCAAAAGCTGTGGGTGGTCACCCACTGCTTACCGAACGGCCTGGAGGCCCAAAAAAATAAATAAATCCCTGCCCTGATTCAGAGCAAGCACTTGCAAACAGCAAATGGCTCTGAATCAGGCCCTAAGTGCATGGTTTGTTATGGCCCACACAACAGAATACAAATTGGCATCTACCATTTAATAAGTCTGTGTTGTTATAGACAGCAAAGGTCTTCCTTATAGAATTTATAGTTCATTTTGATGAGCATTTTTCAACATTTTGAGGAAGTAGCCTCCTATACCAATTGCTCACTAGGTTCCTGGCTGTGTTAAACTCTTAGCTGCTGTACACCAATGCTAGTTTGTAAAAGGGGATCCTATTTTTTTCCTCCCAATACTCAGAGACTGTGTGACATTCTAATTTGTACATTGTCATTAAAATATTCCTTCACCATTCTATTGTTGTTTACTGTATCAGATGTTTTCATAGTAGATGTTCCAAAACCAGAAGGAGAAAATCTATGGTATAATTTAAATAGCTAAATGTTCAGACTACACTAGGTTGAATACACAAGTATATAAATTGTGCCAATGTTTGGTTAAGTGAGCCAATGACCAAAGTGATCGGTCGTGTTGGAGGCTTAGATACATTTTATGTATTTTTGGCAAGGTATAAATAAATGGTCTCTTTGGATATGGTACCACAAGAAATGTATCTTGTTTCTTGTTGATTAATTTGGCTTTTGCTGCCTCCTTTATGGTGGAATTGATTAAGTATTTAAATTCCATAGTGGGATGGCAGGGTAGCTCAGTGTCAGACTGGAGCAGGAAGGGCCAACCAGATAATGCAGTGGTAGGAGCCCAAGCTTAAGGGGTGTGTCCAGGCACCAGAGGAGATGTGGCCAGACACAACAGAGGGACTTTACCCTTCATTAGAGAGCATATGCAAAGAATAGGGTCCATTTTTTAAAGGAGGGGACAGGGGTGTGCCAGGACCACCCACTTAGATTGGTAGGAGGACTAATTTTGGTTTATTGTCCCTAGAAACAAACCAGGCACCCAAATTCATCCATGACCTTGCTCTACTAATAGAGGAGGCATGGGGCCGTCAGGCAGTAGGGCCCACTGGGGATTTCCCCTGTACCCCTGTGGGCTAGTACAGCCCTGGGGTAGCTTAGTTTAAGTATGTCTTGTTAAAATCCTATTGATTTAATATTTATGTATAGTAATAACTGCAATCCTGGATTATGATGATGTTTTCTTTATCTGCATCTTGGAGAACACTTCCTGTTAATTAAGACACAGTAAATGTATTAAAGTGTTATATTCATCCTGGGGTAGGTTAATTTACATTCAAACTAAAGATGTGTCCACATACACCTTTGTGAAAATTGAGCCATGGCCTGCCATTCATGGCATCAGATAACCAGCCCTGCCAAGATATACATATTGGGACATGTGTAAGGATGCTGAAATATAGTGTAGTACCACTTTTCAGACAGCAGGTGGCATTTTTAGAAAAGTATACTGCGGTTGTAGAAAGCAGGAGAGGAAGATCCAATACAGTAAGCTGCTTCCCATTGCAGTGCCAAACAGGCATGCATACTTTGACTACATATACAGTAAAAAGTCCTACAGAATAGAAAATAGCACTTGGAAATATAGAACCATATTTCATATACTAAAAAAAAACTATTGCTATATTTCTAGCTGGATCTAGAACAGAAGCTGTCAGTTTCAGTTCATTTTCACTTTGTAAGAGGTTAAAGAGTTCAGTATTTGCCTGTAGGTGTTATAGCGTAGTGGTAAGGTGACTGCACATCACACCAGGAAATTAAGGTTTGAATCTCAGTGTAAACCTATTTTTTTCTCCAAAAATCAATTTTGAGGATTAAATATATATATAGTATAGTTCAAAAACTGACCATCAGTAATATACTATATGTATATGTACTTCTCCAGGTAAACTCTTTGCTTTTCTCAACACAGACGCGAGGGGGGAGGAATTCATTTTGTAAATGCTGCACATTTTTCACAGACAACAAACCACATTTTCATGAGACACTTTTGTACATTGACACAGAAGCACGGATGGGATCAGTGAGACCCCTCTTTGTGGCTATGTATTTCAATGACATAGATGCATGCATGGACCAAGAGATCCATGCAACATGCATCTGGGTCATTGACACAGAGCATAGAAGGGATCAGAGAGACCCATCTGTGTTGCTGTGGTAAAAAAAAAACCTGTGAAAACAAATAAATAAAAATGGCATGCCCCCCCTCCACAAAAGAGCCCTGAGCTTTTAGTGACCCAGTGCTGGTTTTGATTAAATACAGGGGACAAACCAGTCAGAACCAGCTCTGGTAGCAAGAATATGGGGGACAAACAACATAGGGACAGTGCTCAACTAGCACTGGGCACTGATCTGATTTTGGAAATACAGGGGGAAAAATGAGTAGGGTCCCCCTGTATTATTCAGAACCAGCACCAGACTTTTTCTAGTGAGGAAGCTAATGCCACAGCCAGGGGAGCACTTTCACTGGGCCCCCCAGTCAAAGCATTAAACCTGACCACTAATCAGCCCAGGCTGGAGATCACTGAGGAGCTAAGGACCCCCTAATCAGAGACAACTCTTGGGATGTTTTACCAGTGCGGTCAAACACGGGCACCTGCCCCAGATCCCTAACCTGATGCAAAATCTTGTGATCCCACTCTTGGGTCGCGAAGTTGTGGGGTCATGAGGATTTGTATTGAGTGGGCTTAACACTGATTGGCTGAGAGAGCCTTCCATCATGGCTCTCAGCCAATCAGCATTAAGCCCATTTAATATTCACACAGGTATCAAAAGAAGATGGTGCCCACCATCCCCCGCTGCCCTGCACCCCCGCTGCCTACACTGCCGGCACCCCACTGGCAGCATCCCCCGCTGCTGACACCACAACTGCCGACACTCCTGCACTGCTGCCCCATGTACTGAGGACATAGTCAGCAACCCCCACACTGCCAGCACTCCCACACTGTGGACCCCACCAGCACCCCTGCACTGCTGACACTGTCAGCATTCATGCACTGAGGACACCGATGGCACACCTGCTCTGCCAAAATTGCCATCACCCTGCATTGAGAACACCCCTACCCTGCCAACACAGTCTGCAAACCAGCAGTGAGGACACTGCTGGCATCCTAGCACTGCTAACATTGCTGGTACCCTTCACTGAGGACACTGCGAGCACCACAGCACTGCCATTCCATGTACTGATGACATTGCCAGCAACCCCTGCACTGCCGACACAGCCAGCAAATCTACACTGAGGACACTACTGGCACCCCCGCTCTGCCAACATCACCAGCACCCTGCATTAAGAACATCCCTGTACTGCCAACACAGTCAGCAAACCTGCACTGAGGACACTGCTGGCACCCCTGCACTGCCAACATCGCTGGTACCCTGCACTGAGGACACTGTCAGCACCGCAGCATGGCCAAACCACATGCTGAGGACACCATCAGCAACCCCTACAATGCCGATGCAGCCAGCAAACCTGCACTAAAGACAACACTGGCACTTCCAACATCATCAGTACCCTTCTCTGAGGACACTACCAACACCAATGCACTGCCATTCCATGTACTGAGGACACCATCAGCAACCCTACTATGCCAACACTGCTGTCAAAGTAAGAGCACTATTGGTGTATCCAACCCACACTGTATAACACACTGTATCCATGTTGGAAATTGGAAGATGAACTGCCACATGTTAGTGTCGCCCACTGTGTTACTTAGCTTAGTCAGATAGCTAGCTGGATGCAACCTTTTGGCCTTAACAAGATGAAAAATATAATATTGTGAGGTGGTCAAAATTGATTGGAAATGACTGTAAATAAATGTTATTGAGGTTAATAATACAGTAGGAACAAAAACATGCCCATATTGTGATTTTAACTGTTTTTATGATATTTTAAGAAAATATCCAGATCCAAAACCAAAACACAAAACCCAAGGAAAAAAATCCAAAATCAGATTCAGATCCAAAACCAGGGGAGATCCAGATCCAAAATCAAAACGCGATGGTGGGTGCATATCTCTCTCTCTCTCTCTCTCTCTCTCTCTCTCTCTCTCTCTTCTCTCTTCTCTCTTCTCTCTTCTCTCTTCTCTCTTCTCTCTCTCTCGTTTTATGTGGTTCTGGATTTAATCATGTATTTGAGGTGGATGTGGTTTTAAAACGTAGTTTATGTGCCTCTGGCTCTTCCAATATATTTTATGTGGAAGTGGTTTGTTGCAGTGTATTATATGTGGATCTGGCTGGGCTCCCTCCCAACGAGACTAAAACCGGGTGTGATGCAAGGTCTTACTTCTGCAAATGTCACACCACAGGCATGCACACAGAAATGCGGCGTGGGCTTGTGACAGCTAGGCCACAACCCATTTTTTGAGCTCGCGCCTCAGGCGCGCGCATGCTGTCTATCTTTTCTTTAGCTACATATATTTTTCAGCGCTTTGCCTCTGACAGGTTAGACACCCCTGTACTCAGTAGTCACGGTGGCTGTCATTCTGTGGTCTTTCTAGATCACGCTCCCTTACTGTGATACCACACCCCCTCACGATGATGCCACGCCCACTCCACAATATTACTGCTTTGCGGGGGCGGGCGCATTTTGACTGCTCGCACTGGGAGCCTCAGACCCTAGAAACTGCCCTGTACACTGTTATGGGTGGGGGAGGGGGGCACACAGAGCCAGTGATGCTGTTATCAGGGATAGGGGGAGGGGGAGAACTGCTTGGAGTGTGTGCACTTTGGATAGGACATAGAAAGACAACATTGAAATTACTGTACAGTTTTTAATGTTGATTACAAAACATTGTTCAGACCTAAACATTGGTTCTGGAACATCGATGTTAACCAATTTTTCTATTTTTTAATGTACCTGTAGGAGCTTAAACATATAAAACACCAATAAACTTCTGAAATCATACTTATTTTATATTTAATTTATGAGGGCTTACAGTATGTATAGTTCCACATACTGTATATCACCCCCTTGGAATGGCGCTCTTTGGGCCAGATTCAGAGATGTATGCTAACCCAATGGCTAGGGCACATCTCTGATGGTGGGAGGACTGCGCATGTGCAGCCCTCTGGCTCTGAGTCCACTTGCAGTGTCTCCCGGCTGCAGCCTGATTGACAGGCTGTGGTATTTTGGAGGCGGAGTGGGGGTGGTCCCTGGCAGTGGGATGGTAGGCATCCTCATTCAAACAAGTCTTAGTGTTTTTTTTTTTTTTCAGGACTTGTTATTAAATATAGAGCTCCTGTTTTTTAACTGTAATATTTTTAATAAAATAGCTGTTTGAAGCAGTATTATGCTACAGTGCATCTGGAAAGTATTCACAGTGCATCACTTTTTCCACATTTTGTTATGTTACAGACTTACTTCAAAATGAAATAAATTCATTTTTGTCCTCAAAATTCTACACACAATACCCCATAATGACAACATGTAAAAAGTTTTTTAGAGATTTTTGCAAATTTAATTTAAAAAAAAAAACACTAAGATATCTCATATACATAAGTATTCATGGCCTTTGTCATGAAGCTCAAAATTGAGCTCACCTGCATCCTCTTTCCACTGATCATCCTTGAGATGTTCCTACAGTTTAATTGGAGTCCACCTGTGGTAAATTCATTTGACTGGACATGATTTTGAAAGGCATATACCTGTCTATATAAGGTCCCTCACTTGACAGTGCATATCAGAGAACAAAACAAGCATGAAGTCCAAGGATTTGTTTGTAGATCTCCGAGACAGGATTGTCTCAAGGCACAAATCTGGTGAAGGGTACAGAAAAATATCTGCTGCTTAGAAGGTCCCAATGAGCACAGTGGCCTCCATCATCTGTAAATGGAAGAAGTTTGGAACCACCAGGACTCTTCCTAGAGTTGGCCGTCCATCTAAACTGAGCGATCGGGGGAGAAGGGCCCTAATCAGGGAGGTGACCAAGAAACCGATGGTCACTCTGTCAAAGCTACAGCATTCCTCTGTGGAGAGACAAGAACCTTCCAGAAAGACAACCATCTTTGCAGCTATCCACCAATCAGGCCTGTATGGTAGAGTGGCCAGATGGAAGCCACTCCTTAGTATAAAGCACATGGCAGCCCACCTGGAATTTGCCAAAATGCCCCTGAAGGACTCTCAGACCATGAGAGACAAATATTGAACTCTTTGGCAAGAATGCCACGCATTCTATTTGGAGGAAACCAGGCACCGCTCATTGCCAGGCCAATGCCATCCCTACAGTGAAGCATGGTGGTGGCAGCATCATGCTGTGGGATGTTTTTCAGCAGCAGGAACTGGGAGACTAGTCAGAATAGAGGGAAAAATTAATACAGCAGTGTACAGAGACATCCTGGATGAAAACCAGCTCCAGAGCACTCTTGACCTCAGACTGGGGCGACGGTTAATCTTTTAGCAGGACAATGACCCTAAACACACAGCCAAGATATCAAAGGAGTGGCATCAGGACAACTCTGTGAATGTCCTTGAGTGGCCCAGCCAGAGCCCAGACTTGAATCCGATTTAACATCTCTGGAGAGATCTGAAAATGTCTGTGCATCGACGTTTCCCATCCAACCTGATGGAGCTTGAGAGGTGCTGCAAAGAGGAATGGGCGAAACTGCCCAAAGATAGGTGTGCCAAGCTTGTGGCATCATATTCAAAAAGACTTGACTTGTAATTGCAGTCAAAAGTGCATCAACAAAATATTGAGCAAAGGCTGTGAATACTTATGTACATTTGAATTTTTAGTTTTTTTTTTAATTAAATTTGAACAATTGTCTTTATGGAGTATTTTATTGTAGAATTTTGAGGAGAAAATTTAATTTATTGCATTTTGGAATAAGGCTGTAACATAACAAAATGTGAAAAAAGTGACGTGCTGTGAATACTTTCCGGATGCACTGTATGTACTGTATCTCTATTTACTTTTATGTTAGTACATGAAATATCATCTGGAAATCATCTGTTGGAGTTGCAATAAAGGATTTTATTGAAATCTACTGTATGCTGTTGAATCCTCTTTATGTGAAGAAAATTATATGGTAACCTTAAAACCTGAAGGGGTAATAAGAGGTGTTTGCTTTAAATATATCAAGAGGTATGTACCTTGAATATCAGGAGGATGGGACTGTTCTATCAACACCTATTTTTCAGATATAAATAATCTCTCACATTGGGTGGATCACCAATAATTTTAAAATACTACACTATGGGTCTCATTTATTAACGAGTTTTATCACCAGAACGAGTGAAACATTTCACTGTGTATGATAAATGGTGCTCCAGCCAATCAGCTCCCAACTGTCAACTGTTAGAAAAGTGACAGTTGGGAGCTGATTGGCAAGAGCAACATTTATCATACACAGTGAAATGTAACACTCATTTTGGTGATAAAACTCATTAATAAATGGGGGCCTTTGATTGTTTCCTTTTGTTCTCATCATTTTGAGGTAAATATAAGGACACAAAGGGCCTGGATGGAATTGCAGAGCCGCACATAAGCACACACAAGTGACTGTGCAATTCTGTTCATTTAAAATGTTAATGCAGAAGGAGGTATCGCATACACAGACATACATACACACCTCCTTTCTGCATTTGCATGATCTCAGCTCTGCGACTGAGGCCACAGCCTGGTGTCACCATAAGAACAATTGCGACTGATGGTTGCCGATGTTCCTTAGGCCAGGCTAAGGGAGATAAAGCTTCCCACAGCCTGGCCGGGTCCTGGCAGCTTGCAAGGTCAGAAAGTCTGCGTGCACCCATACAGACTCTGCCCTTGCTCCTCCTTGAAAAATGAGGCAACACAGGCCTTTTTCCGGGAACGCTGCCAGGGAAAATCCCCGCTCCACCTCCAAAACACTTCAACCTGTCAATCAGGCTGTGGCCGAAAGACTTCCAGCCCCACTTCCGGCCCCCGCAGCACACTGCCCCACTTCCGGTAACGGCACTTGGATGCCCCGATTCCGGTAAATTCATTAAGAGCCAATAGACCTATATTTGCATATTTAGATCCTGGCGAAGTGTTCCGTTTACTAGCAGACACAGCGCATAGGAAAGCACCCGGTCTCAAATAGATTAAACCAGCACCGCATGTGATCGCGCCAGCACTCCTGGGCATGCGCATGACGCACTTCCGGGTGAGCGCTATTTAAACTGACACGCAGTGATGGCAAGGATGCTCAGAGAAAAGACATACCTCACCTGACCTATGGATCAACAGGTAAGACGCTACCAGTTAATGGTAGCAATACACTGGCACATACATACACCACTTTCAGTCTGTTTAGCTACAATCCACCAGCAACTAGTTTATAGCAGCCATGCATTGGCAGATGCATATACTGCCTCTAGGCAGTCAAGCTCCCATATAAATACTACAATTGTATATTATATGTATTACCACCATTCCCTCACAGGCTAATGTTATCTCACCTAGCAACTTGGTACTAGTGGTGTTATGCAAATGATGAGTGTATACTCTGGCAGCAATAGTCTAAATACATGTATATAGTATCCTCTCTTCTGTCACTATAGAGACGTGCATGTCTATTCATATGTATATCTGTGTATGTATAGATTTGTGTACCAGTCATTGCATGTATAGGCTTTATTACATTCTTTCCCCAGTAAAACTCATATTGGGTAAATAATATAGGGCCTGTTAGACCAGATGCTGATGTTGTTATTATGTACCCCAATTTCAGTTAAAACTTGCTGATGTTAACATATACTGAGATGCCGTGACAAAGGTTCTTAATGAACCGAAACGTTGGCAAATTAATTTGGTATGTCCTATTAAACTGATTAATATTGCAAACTCAAAGCCAAGTCTGGAGAGTGTCTTCCTTTCATCATACGATGATAGTGTAAATGTATATATATATATATATATATATATATATATATATATATATATATATATATATATATATATAGCAACTGGCATACTGTTTATACTTTACTGTAATATCAAAGTGGAAAATAAAACATTGAGCTACATTACTTGTCAATGAATGTACAATACAACCATGGAAAATGAGTACTATTTTGGGAGGATGGGAGGGATCGAAAGTACAAAGTGTATCAATAAACAAAGGGCAACATTAATGAGTAGTATCAACACAATAGGGGGAGGGCTAATGAAAACTTGATTTGTTGTCTGTGTAAAAAGTGCAGCCTTTACAAAAGAATTCCTCCTCCCTCCCCCTCTGTGTTGAGACAAACAATGGGCAGGGTTATTCTGAAAAAGGACATGAACACACTGTAAATTACTGATGGCCAGTTTTTAAATTATAATGTATATCTAGAACCAGTACTGTATATAAAATACCGAGCCATATTTTCAGGGGGAAATTTCTACACTAAGAAATTACTACACACACGCCGTCCTCACTGACTTAGATCCCCACATAGTGTACACAGTGTTCACAGCCTCTAGATGAAATATGATATTATTCTAAAAAGTTTTAATATTATTACAATAATATTATTGATATTATTGAATTATACAATTTTTTTGTGGAGCAAGCAAACAAATGTTTACACTGGGATTCAAACCCTAACTGCCAAGTTTGATGTGCAGTGACTTTACCACTACACCACAATACTGGTGGATGGGAAGTACAGAATCTGTCTTTTCAGGAACTGATGACCATTTCCTAGTGACAGGTTTTTTCTGCTAGTACAGTGTTTCAGCGGCTAGTACAATGATAAAGCTGCTAATGCATATAAGCCCATTTAATATGCACACAGGAAGCAAAAGAAGATGGCGCCCATCATGACACCGCCTGCACCCTTTCTGCTGACACAGCCGGCACCCCACTGGCAGCATCCCCCGCTGCTGACACCACCACTGCTGACACTACCAGCACCCCTGCACTGCTGCCCCATGTACTGAGGACACCATTAGTGACCCCCACACTGCCGACACTGCTGGCACTCCCATACTGAGTACACCACCAGCACCACTGCACTCCCGACACTGTCGCACACATGCACCGAGGACACTGCTAACTCCCCTGCTCTGCCGACACCACCGTAAGCCTGCATTGAGAACACCCCTGCACTGCCAACACAGTCAGCAAACCTGCAGCGAAGAAACCACTGGCACCCCAGCACTGCCGACATCACCAGTACCCTTCACTGAGGACACTACCAGCACTGCAACACTGCCATTCCATGTACTAAGGACACTGTCAGCAACCCCTGCTCTGCTGACACAGCCAGCAAACATGCACTAAAGACACCACTGGCACTGCCGACATTGCCAGTACCCTTCACTGAGGACACTGCCAGCACCCCTGCACTGCCATTCCATGTACTGAGGACACCATCAGTAACCCCTGCACTGCTGTTTCAGCCAGCAAACCTGCACCAAAGATACCACTTGCACCCCCACTCTGCTTACACCGCCAGTACCCTGCACTGTGGATACTGCCAGCACCACAGCACTGCCATTCCATGTACTGAGGACACGGTCAGCAACCCCTGCCCTGCCGACACAGCCAGCAAACCTGCACTGATGATACCATTGGTACCCCAGCACTACCGACATCGCCAATACCCTTCACTGAGGACACTGCCAGCACAGCAGCACTGCCATTCCATGTACTGAAGACACCGTCAGAAACCCCTGCACTGCTGACACAGCCAGCAAACCTGCACTAAAGACACCACTGGCACTGCCTCCATTGCCAATACTCTACACTGAGGATACTGCCAGCACCACAGCACTGCCATTCCATGTACTGATGACACCGTCAGCAACTCTGCACTGCTGACACAGCCAACAAACCTGCACTAAAGACAACACTGGCACCTCCGCTCTGCTTACAATGCCAGTACCCTGCACTGAGGATACTGCCAGCACCATAACACTGCAATTCCATATACTGAGGACACCATCTTCAACCCTGCTCTTCCGACACTGCTGTCGTAGTAAGAGCACTATTGGTGTATCCAACCCACACTGTATAACACACTGTATCCATGTTGGAAGTTGGAAGCTGAACTGCCACATGTTAGTGTCGCCCACTGTGTTACTTAGCTTAGTCAGCCAGCTAGCTGGATGCAACCTTTTGGCCTTAACAAGATGAAAAATATAATATTGTGAGGTGGTCAAAATTGATTGGAAATGACTGTAAATAAATGTTATTGAGGTTAATAATACTGTAGGAACAAAAACATGGCCATTTGATGTGATTTTAACGGTTTTTATGATTTTTTAAGAAAAAATCCAAAACCAAAACACGAGGGGTGGCACACATGAGAGAGAGAGAGAGAGTGAGAGAGAGAGAGAGAGAGAGAGAGAGAGAGAGCAACTCACATACTGTGTATACTTCTTCTAGCTACATTACTGGTCAAACAATGTACAATATAACCATGGAAAATGAGTACTATTTTGGGATGAAGGGATGGGCTAAAAGTACAAAAGTGTCTCAATACAAAAAGGGCAACATTAATGAGTAGTAACAAAACAAAACACAGGGGGAGGGCTAATGAAAACTTGATTTGTTGTCTGTGGAAAATGTGCAGCCTTTACAAATGAATTCCTCCTCCACCCTAGGAGTTGAGACAAGCAATGGGTTAATCTGAAAAAGGACATTAACATACTGTAAATTACTGATGGCCAGTTTTTTAATTATAATGTATATCTAGAACCAGTACTGTATATGAAATATCGAGCCATATTTTCAGGGGGAAATTTCTACACTAAGAAATCACTACACCTTCATGCCGTCCTCACTGACTCCGATCCCCACATGAAATATGATATTATTATAAAAAGTTTTATTGTTATTACAATAATATTATTGATATTATTATATTATTGAATTATATAAATTTATTATTGGAGCAAAAAATAAATGTTTACACTGGGATTCAAACCCTATCTGTCAAGTGTGATGTGCAGTGACTTTACCACTACACCACAATACTGGTGAATGGGAAGTACAGAATTAGTCTTTTGAGGAACTGATGACAGTTTCCTAGTGAGTTTGTTTGGTGCTAGTACAGTGTTTCAGCGGCTAGTACAGTGATTTAGATGCAAATGCATATTGCACCTTAACATAAACACTCCTCAAAACTCCTTGTTTGCCCTCTAATTAAAATCCGAAGGAGACCACTACTGTATCTTTGCTACATAGGTTGAACACTATTAAGTGCTACATTACATGATTCACTGGCCACCCAGTGGTGAAAGTATGAATTGCACCTTTGCTGCACCACAGATAGCACGGCACGACGATATATGAGAATTGATGTAATGCCAAATTGAGAGTCATGGCACAGTTTTCAGAAAGGTGTATGTGGACACATCTGTAGGGAAAAGGGGAAAGAAGCAACATTGCTCCAGTTGTCATAACAACAATATTACATATGACGAGCCTAGGTGTGCCCTATAAACAATTTTGGTGGTGCTCCCTAGAGTAATACAGTATCTAGACACAAGAAGTAAACAAGCACCTCTATAATGAGGCACTCTTCTTAGTACATCCTATAAAAAAATATAACTTTTAATGAAGTCAAAGTAAAATACCACTAATATGATAGACTACATATAAAAGTTAATATATGTACTATAAAGTGCATCTGCAAAATGTTGATCAATATATGTGTGGGAAAGAAACCCCTACACTGAAGGGCAGCAAAATATTAAAGTGTAAATATGACATACAATTGTAATAAATACATAATTAAAATACACCAAGTTTTATCATGTAGCCATATTGGCCCTCATTCAGAGGCAGTCACAAGAAGCGACCACTCATTCTGAATGAGGGCGGCTGCTTGTAATTTTAAGTGCAGCCTCCTATTTGCTAGCTAAACTGTGGGTTACCACCCACAGCTTTAGCGACTGACCAGGTTTATGGTTGGGATGATCTAGACCATCGCAGCCATCAGGGCTTGCGACGAGACCCTAAGGTTGATTTTCAGCAACCGCAAGCCCCAGGGAGCTTCCTGCTCTGATCGAGCATGAATCTCCCCACTGACATCACTGCTGATGTCAGTGCGGCCACCCACAAAAAGGTAGGCATTCCGTCAGGAACACCTCCGTTTGTGTAGCCACCCCCTCACCCCGCCTACAAAGTGGTGGTGATCTATCGATCAACATTGACAGCTGCCCCTTTTGTAGTGAGCTTCGCCATACCTAGGGTGTGGTGTAAACAACCATGTGGAGATCCCTACCAATATAATTGTATTAAAATCATAAAAGCAGGCAGACCAGGGAGTGGATGTACTTGGGCAGGTGTGCAGGTTCCATGTGTGTGTGTGTATGTATATATATATATATATATATATACACCACGTATTTATACACTTACTGTACATACATATATTCACACAGAAAAATGCATATAAACACCACACATGCATGTGTAACACATGCATTACACACGCACACATATATATACATACATACATACATACATGGGGATGGGACCTTGCAGGAAGGCACCATATTATTAAGCTCTGCCCCCTTGTGGTAAAATGTCATGGATCATGGGTCAATTGGGTAAGGGTGGAGCCAAATTACACAATTTTAATGGAATCACATCATATTGGCTCCGCCTCCAACTGATTGCCCCCTCATATTGCAGCACTTTACTAAAGTGAGAGATTTTAGATGTGAGTTTTAGAAGAGATGTAGTTATAGCAACCATTCAGATTTTACTTAACATTTAACTAGCACCTTCTTGAAGATAACAGCTAGAATCTGAATGGTTGCTATGGGCAAAATCTATTCTAAAACTCACTTCTAAAAACTCTCACTTTAGTAAATTTGCCCTTAGGTATTGGACACAAAATGAGAGACTTACTCTGCCAGTGATGACCAATAGATGAAAGTACAGTTTGTGTCACAGAATAAATTATAATAAATATTCATATTTCATTCCCATTCAAAATTGGTATTTATTCTGTAAGTCATATTGTTAAACATCATCCCTTATTTTCAATTATACCCAGATAGGCTCAAAACAATTATCAAAAGCATGCACTTGTTTCTCACAGTGCAAATTTAGCATTAGAAAAGTGACAATTTACAAACTGCTTGTGCTGGATAGATGCCAATGACTGTATCGGAAAATACAGATAATGCAATTAAAGGTGCATATACACAAAACGATTTTGTAACCAAAGATTATCTTTCAGATTTTCTGTCAGATTTTCCCTTGAAAAAGTGAACAATTTTTTTTAGTGTAGTGAACGATTTTTTGAAAGATGAACAAATAATGTTCCTTCGCTTAATGATAATCAAACATGTTGGACAGTCTGAAATGGATGATGAACGAAAACTACAAACTTCAAATGGGAGAGCGCATTTGTGATTATCGTTCATCGTTATAACTCATAAACTGAACAATTTTTTTAGAACAATTTAATGATAACGACTTTATCGACAAATCGTTAAAAAAAAATTGTTACATGTATGAACCTTAACTCTAAAGTAGGGATGTTTGCCGACCCCTGTGTGTTGGTTTTGGACCTGTATTTCCTTGTGTTTTTGATCTGGATCTGGTATTTGATTTTTATCCTTGGTGTTTTGTTTTTTTAGTTTTGGATCTGTATTTTTTCCCAAAAATTATATAAACAGTTAAAACCACATTATGTGGGCCTGTTTTTGTTCCTGCAGTTTTATTAACCTTCATAACAATCATTTTCAGGCATTTCCATGCATTTTTATTACGGGTACCCATATGGTGTCATATGGATAGTGCACAAACTCATCACTGTAACAGTAAAAGTGATTGGCAGTGTTAAGCTGCATCTAGTATATGGTCTACATATAACACCCCCATCTATGTTCAGGTTTCAAATTTGGAATTTAGAAGAAAGTTTTAATTTCAGAGTAATGTCTATCATATCAGCTCATTTGGTAAACTAACATTCTCAATTCCTTTACAATTTTTTTGTTTATTAAAATATGATGCAAATAGATTGTTATACTAAACCATCACTATTGCAACAGTAGGGCACAGTTATCTTCCCTGTCTCTTGTATAAACACTGTACCTTGCCCTAATACATTTTAGCTGTAGCTAATAATTACAGATAAAAACCATAAACCAATAATATTACTCTCAAAATTGAAGGGAGAAGAAATATAAACTTAAATGTGTGTCATTCAGATGTCGCCTTTTTCTTAATATATCTGCTAGTTAAATGTTATAACTAGCTCTGATATAGTCATCAAAATTCTCTAATACATAGTTAATAATAAAAAAAAGTCCAAATTATTGTTAGTTGTTTATATAGTGCACACATATTCCACAACACTTTACAGAGAATATCTTACTATTCACATCAGTCCCTACCCCAGTGGAGCTTACCATCTATATTTGCTCACTAACATACACACTACTGTCAATTTTGTGGGAAGCCAATTAACCTACCAGTATATTTTTGGAGTGTGGGAGGAAACCGGAGTACATGGAAGAAACCCACACAAGCACAGGGAGAATATGCAAACTCCACACAGTTTGGACTGTAGTGGGAATCAAACCCATGACCTCAGTGCTGTCAGGCAGTAATGCTAACCATTACACTATCTTTACTTAGCGGTACAGTATGTAGCGCTAAACACAATACACAAATGTGAATTATAGGAATAATTTTAATAAAAATTTTATTAGAATTTTTAATTTACTATACATTTGTATAGATCTTTCTAATAACATATACTGATATAAAAAATTGTGATAAAATAAGATATATATGAAAACACGAATAAATAAAATAGGAAATAAATAAATAAAATACCCTTACCTCTAATTAGTGTGAAAATAGTAACAATTTTAATAATTAGTTATAATATACACTGATGGTGAAGTGTCTTCTTATATGAAAAACAATTATATAAAATAATACATGTAAAACAACTAGTGTAAATATGCATGTGAATATTCAAGTTAAATAATAAATAAAATAATTAAACTAATGTTTACCATTATAATAAAAAGTGTATTCATCTTTCTTATGGATAGTTTGTTAACAAAGTTTACCACCCATGTCCCCTAATTTGCCAAGTTTACTATACAAGGTAGAGATAAATGTAGATAAAGTAAGATAAAATGGAGAGAGTTACAGTGAGAGTATCATTTCTGCACAATATTACATTGATGTCACATTTTCCCACAGATAATGAAGGTTGTGTGAAATGCGCTGATAATGAATTGCCTAATGACGCAAAGAACAAATGCATTGCCAAGGCTCAGGAGTTTCTATCATATGAAGTGGATCCTATAACCTCAGTGTTTTATGTCACTGTTCTATTATTTTCTGTGATAATTGTCTTCATAATTGGACTATTTTATTCAAATCGGAATAAACCAATTGTCAGAGCTAATAATAGGAACCTCAGCTTTATTATCCTCATCTCTCTTATGTTGAGTTTACTCTGTGTATTTCTTTTCCTTGGTCGCCCAGTGGATATAACCTGCATGCTGCGCCAACTCTCCTTTGGAATCATATTTACTATTGCAGTGTCCTCAGTCCTGGCCAAGACTATCACAGTTTGCATCGCTTTTAAGGCCACAAAACCCAGAAGCTACTGGAGAAAATGGCTGGGAGTTAAATTACCAAATGCTTTAGTGCTGATCTGCTCATCTGTCCAGGTTCTGAATGGTGTTATCTGGTTGTCAGTTTCCCCTCCATTTCAGGAGTTTAACATGGACACATATCATGGTACTATCATCATCCAATGTAATGAGGGTTCTGTGTTAGCCTTTTATTTCATGTTGGGTTACATGGGGTTCCTGGCAGCTGTGAGTTTTGTTCTGGCTTTCATGGTGAGGACATTACCTGGCATCTATAATGAGGCCAAGTACATCACATTCAGCATGCTGGTTGGCTGCAGTGTTTGGGTCTGTGCCATCCCAGCCTATCTGAGCAGTAATGGGAAACATATGGTTATTGTAGAGGTGTTTGCTATATTAGCCTCATGCATTGGGGTTTTAGGCTGTATATTTTTCCCTAAATGCTACAATATCCTAATGAGACCTGAAATGAACACAAAAGAACGCTTGTGCTTAAAAAAATAAAACAATGTATTTTAATATGACCTGCTAATCTTTAATAAATTATTAATTAACATTTAATGTATGTAAGATTATGTTCTTGTGAAAAAAAAAATGAAAAATGTTTGCTTAATTCTGTTTGACTTATTTACTTTTTTGCAGATATTATGCTAGTAAAGTACATTATTATATTTATAATGTCTATTATTTCTGAATGTTTTTCAATTGACAATATTGATGACTTAAACAACTTAGGCCCGTATTCAATTAGCCACGATAAGTCGGGTAATTTTTGCCTCCCCTAAATCGCATGTTTTTGGTGAAGAGACTTTTCGTGCACGCGACCGCTTTTCACCCTATTCAGTTCTAAAGGACGCGAAAATGGATCACGGTGAAACTTAAACAAGCGAAAGTGCTGTAGGTTTGGGGAAATCAGACTGACACCCCACAAAAGAAACACTGACAAGGGGGTTCACTATGGATACCCCAGAATTGCACTGCTGAAGGTATTTGGGGTACTTAAATGGTCTCAATAGGTGATGTTTAACGTGTTTGCATAAGCGGTGAAGAAAAGCATTTAGAAGTTTTTTTTTGTGAGGAAATAACAAGTCCCAGCAAAATTGGGGTGCCAGAAAATGGGTGCTAGCATATTTTAAAGTTGATAAAGTAAAGTTTTAAAAATCATGAAAAATCCACCTTCCGCAAGCACCTGCAATCAAAAAAAGCACTGGGGAATACGTGGGGACCCACCTGGAGTCTATTTTGCTAGTTTTTAAATTTTACCCCCCTCTTTTATTTTTTGTGCCCCCAAAACGAAAGTACTTTTTTGAGGTGTTCCGAAGATTTTTTTTTTTACTTTTTTTGATGCAGATTACCTTTGGGGGACTGTCCAAAGGGTACAAGCGGTTTTTCTAAAGTGTGCACCCCAAAAACACAATTCTGCACTTCTTTTCGACCCTTATTCATAGGCAAAACATTTTTGCCGTTTCCAATCCATTGACTTTCCGTGTACGCAAAAAGTCTTTGGAAGTGAATAGGGTGATAAGTTTCCGCCTGGCGAAATGACTTATCACGGCTAATTGAACACGGGAATCAGTATTACACTCACAAAGGACTTTGGAATGTTAATGTTATAAAAAGTACAGTATATCTTTACTGAGTAAATTTATAAATTAATAATTGAAAAATAAAAGTTAGGATAATTCCTTCAAAATATAACAAATGTACATGAGTCACACACTTTTCAAAATTGCACATTTTACACATTCACAAAAATCAAAACAAAATCAGTTTATCATCAAATGTAAAATGTAATATACAGGAAAACAGTATAAATTAGAGCGATCCATGCAGTATCGGTCCTACTTTATGCAAATATCTATTTCAGTTATATTTTTTTCAACCAACAACAAAATGTAAATGCCCTATCAAATAGTAAAACTCTTTCCTAATGTATTCTATAATAGTCTGCATCTATTGTAATTTGTCATTAGTGATATGAGGTGTAACAATTTATGAATAAATAAGCAGACATAACAAAATGAAGCATCAGACTAAAAGAAGCAACAACAACCAACATTCAAAAACAAGTATCCAAGGCAGTCAGTATGTATAATTGCAGGCTAAAGAACAGTGGGGTGGCTACCAGAAAATTCTGATGCTATCTTGGTAAAGTTTCATGCATTGACTAGAGAGAAAGAGAAGGTTCCCTGCGGTGATTGCAAAACAAATTTCTATATAACTGTTTACTGTACCCAGGGGCATAGAGAGCACCACCAGGCCATGGTAAAGAGGGGGCATGGCCAAATTGTGGGAGGTCTGGCCACACCCTCTAGAGAAAAACATTTTGCAGTGCCACTGCTTGCAGGGGAGGGTTTGCTGTGAGTCCCTCAGCCCGGCACAAAGCCAGGGGGGTCGCGATCAGTGTGATCGCTCCCTCAGGTATAGGGGATTGCTGTGGCTGCTGCTTAGCAGCCATGAGCAATCTCCCACTGCATCCCAGCACATGCTGTGTGCTGGGGTGCTGCGAGGGAGGAGGGATGAAGGGAGGGGGGTTGGCACCAGATCTGGACCCCCACCAGGCCCCTCTTCTCGGTGTCATTGACTGTACCAGATAGTATTGTTTATAATAACTTATCCAGAAGAGTATTAAATAAGGATGCAGCCTGTGTACAGTCTCCATCCATGCTTACTCCTTTCTAGCTAGTGGTGGAAGTGCATAGATGCAGACTTTGTTGCTGTGCCAGTGTCTACTCTGCATGCATGGGGTCTTCTGCATGTGCAGGTCTTTGGGAAAATGTCTGCTCTGCCATTTTCCCAGTGATTTGTGAAGTATTGCTGCTGCCAACATAGACTCCAAAGAGGTAAGTATTGTACAACATGGGTGTATTAAATAGGGATGGGGCCTGTGTACAGCATCCACCCATGCTCACTCCTTTTTAGCTAGTGGTTATAGTGCATAGATGTAGACTTTGTTGCTGTGCCAGTGTCTACTGTGCAAGTGCAGATCTCCTGGAAAATGGCTGTGTCACCATTTTCCTAGTGATTTGTGCAGTGACTCTGCTGCCAACACAGACTCCAAAGATTTAAGTATTGAACAACATGGGTGCATGCTGAGCAGTGTGGACCCCCTGAACTCAGAGGCTCATGTGCAACAACCTGCAGCCATTATAGAAATGGCACTGAACATATCAATATTCTGATTTATTCCTTGGATCCTGGATAGAGATTGTATTAGGTGAATACTGAATCACTTCCAACCAATTAACTCTGCAGATGTCAACAATTTTTATTCATCAAACACTCAGAAATAAATGTGAAACATATACTTTAGATCATAAGCAATTAAAAGTAGTGTACTATTTTAACTACTACATAAATCACTATCTTAAGTTTATCTGTAACTCTAGTAACAAGTCCAAGTTTAGATACTGTACCCTGACAGAGTGACCGCTTACTAGCCCCTCAATAAACCTGCCTTTCAAAATGCATCTAATATTCAGGATAGAGGGCTTGACTCTGCAAGGATCTCAACAGCGCTTACGCATGCAATCGGCCAAAATGCATCGAAATGCACATGCGCAAACTCCTCACTGCAATCGGACTGTGATCACAGTCACTATGCAGACCCTTTACATTGTTATTGACAGGAATCGAGCATTTGGGGTGGTGCCAGGGGGATAGTCAGCAAAATGCAGGTGTGCCAGTGCGTTTGAACACCATTACAGGGGCGTGCATAAATTAGCCACTGCAATGCCATACGCAGCTTGAGCATTTATAGTGTGTGAGGGGTTTAGAAATCTCTGAGAAAGGTTTGTGCAAGTGAGTCGATGGTACTTGATGTTCCCAATGCTTTCACAGGCTTGCTAAGTATTATGAATGCGTGTAAGGAGTGTCCTGATGATTGGCTACTATTGCATTGTGATTGCAGTGATTAGAATATATTTGCAATGAGACTGCATGTATAATTGCAACTATGATCGCAGTTGTGATCCATATTGAATCAAAGGGGTCTATTTACTAAGCAGTGTTAGGAGACAGAGTTAAAAGTGATAAGGTACCAGCCAATCATCTCCCAACTGTCATTATTCAAACACAGCCTGTGAGATGGCAGTTGGGAGCTGATTGGTTGGCACCTTATCACTTTTCACTCTGTCTCTTAACACTGTGTCAGGACTGCGACTATTTCAGTACATAAAGATAGATTACTTTTTCCAAAGTTAATTTGTTGTCATTGGAGGAGCTATCCTGCTTGCTGGCATTCTTCATATACAGGGGATAGAGAGTTAAGGCGATCATCTGTTTCCAAGGTGTTGTCAGGTTGTGGGATTCCTAGATTGCTCATTATTTCAAACCTGATTCATTTGGGTCACATGTTCTGAACTTCCTATGGATCACAGACCTCTAGTATAAAGCCTGTTACTAACTGTGGGTCTCATTCAGACCCGGTCGCAAGTGCCGATGCGCTCACAACCAGGTCAACTGTTATCACTGCGCGTGCACAAGCCCCGGAGTGAGAGAGAAACTCTCTCGCTCCGGAGCTCTCTACAAAAGGGGTGGCTGTCAATGTTGATCGACAGCTCGCCCCGTTTTGTAAGTGGGCTGGGGGGGTGGTTTCAAAAACAGAGGCGTTCCTTAAGGAACGCCTACCATTTTGTGGGTGGCCGCACTGACATCATCAGTGATGTCAGTGGAGAGTTTCCTGCATGATCAGCTGTGGGTTACCACCCACAGCTTAGCTAATGACCAGGAGGCCACACTAAAAAAAAGGAAGCGGCCGCCCTCATTCAGAGAGAGCGATCGCTTCTTGTGACCTGCTCTGAATGAGGGCCTGTGTCTCAGTGTCTGTGCAATGTTACTTTCAGGTCTTTCTTGGACCCCTGCCAGATCCTGCTGTGCCTGTGGGTTGTTGTGGACTTTGCTATATCTCCACTCATGTTCCAGCTAAACTTCTGATGCCAGTTACCAGCCGCACTACAGAGCGCAGCATAGCCCATGCTTTCTGCTCCACTGCTGTGGTTTCACCTTTTGCTGCACTATTTACTTTGTCTGTTGTCTCTTACTCCTGTGGACATCGAACCCATCTTCATTACAGTTGTCAACTGCACAGTTACAGTTATCATCACCGCATTGCGGGGCTCAACCCCATTCCAGATTCTAGTCAGCCCGCTGTGCTCAACCCTGTTCCGGAATCACACCGCTTCAAGGGCTCAAGCCTGCTTCAAACTTCATTGCATCGTGGGGCTCAGCCCCGCTCCGGATTCTGGTTACACCGCAGGTCTCAACCCTGTTCCAGAACCTCACCGCATCACAGGGCTCAACCCTGCTTAGACCTCATCGCATCACAGGGCTCAACCCTGCTCTGTCTTTCATCACATCACAGGGCTCAACCCTGCTTCAACCTCACAGCATCACAGGGCTCAGCCCTGCTCCATCTTTCACCGCATCACAGGGCTCACTCTGCTCCGGATCTCCATCACTACAGGGTTCCACCATCGTAAAGCTCCTCTATACCATCCAGAGGTGTTAGCCTCATACTGGACTCGGGGTTCCCTACCATATTAGCTACTCTGTGTTAAAGATTGTTTATATATATATATGGGGGTTTTCTCCTATACTCATTATTGCTTATGTGAACCTCTGTGTTGTTGAGACTTTATGTGAGACATTGCTATTATAATTCTCATGTGAATAAATTCTATTTACTTTTATTCTGTGCTACCGAGATCTCATGTAAAGGTCATTCCTAAAACCACCCCAGTTTATTGTGCCTAGTAGGCCTGACTCCTCCCAGGAGTCCCAAGTGTCAGCAGCTGTGACACATTGCTTAGTGTATAGACCCCAAAGTGTCCTAATACCAATCTTGAAAACAAGTGTAGAGTAGCAACACACTTCTAACCTACATATTTTGTCAGGGCACTTGTTCAGTTATATGTGTTGCTATCAATACTGAGGTGTAATACACAACTAGCAAATAATCCCAAAAACATTTTTGTAAAAAAAAAATGTACATAAATTATATTTTATAGTGACTATATAGTAACATACACAATATTTCATTTCTCTGGGAGAGGAGGTATGGATCTGTATATTAACCTGTGGGCATATAAACCACTATTCTGACTAGTTGCACTTGTTACTCTAAATACTGTATATGTTACCATGTTCTCAGAAACTAACTAAATGTATGTGTGAGGTTTTTCTACACATCAACTTCTGTCCATTCAGTTTCCTCTAGTAAGCCAGCATAGAACATAAATAGTCAGAAACAAATGATTTTATTATGAGCAAATAAACAAATTAATGCCTTTTTCTACTAATGTAAAATAATTGCAATGTTTAGTTACTGTAAGTCCTATAGTCTCTAGGACTCCTATCTTTCAAAAAGGATGTAACTGCATGAAGGAAGGAAGAGGATCGTTCCCTCGCCTGCTTTATGCACTGGACATAATGGTATATTTGCAGTGCAAGTTTTCATAGATAATAACTACTAAAGAGATACATAATTTCAAAATGGGACACTTGTTATCACACCTAGGAATGGAGAAATCTACCCCAACCCTGGACTTAATATTTCTGCAATGTAGGGGTTATTGTTTGCTTATCACACTCATCACTAGGTTACTGAATGTTCACATTTTTTAAAGGTGGGGCGCATTGTGCACGTGCCTGGAGGTTCAATACACTGAAACAATTGTTAGTGCACTAGGCCTGTCTTCATATTTTGGTTGGTCCTGAACTCCCTCTCTAATCAGGAGATTGCACAAATGTTTATTTTGAATGGTACCAACCTGCTGAATCTCTATGTGCATTTGGTAGATGATTTTGAAGCTAAAGCGGAGAGAAATAATTCAATGTCTGGGCTGCAAAAAATAAGGTGTGCCCCTCACTTTCTGGCCACAGACTCCTTTCAGTTTATGAGCTCAAGAGTCTTAAGCATTATGAAAGCAACAATTTCTAGGTATTTAATTCAACTATTAAGAATGTTGCATACACATATCTCCTTTCCATGTGATTATTACGGTCTCCTAGGAATCACCGTGTAAGACCTCTTGAACCATTGAGGTGAGGTATTCTGCCAATAACAGTCACCTTCTATTCCCATAGAACTGAGTATGTTCACCGGTACTTAGGTGGCCGCATGGACTTAAACTCTGGATAGTTGAGGCTTACACAGTTATCCAGAAGTTCCAAAAGGTTTTATGTGACACTGAACCAATGGAGTGAGTGAGAAGTCTGAGTTTGGCTATAAGAGCCCCCATGTGGCTTGTGAGCCTGGATGTGGTTATGACAGTGGTGGTGTGGCTAGCGAGCCGAGATGTGGCTTTAAGAACCGAGAAGGTGGTGTAGATGGATGATGGCCTTGAAGGCCCTGGTGTAGCAAATGAGCCGAGATGTGGTTTGGAGAGCAGAGGAGGTGGTGTATAAATATTATGGCCTTGAGGGCCCCAGTGCAGATAGTGGGCCAAGGTGCAGCTTGGTTAGTAATGATGTGCTGGAGACTGCCGGAGGTAAATTATACAACCTGGCTTGGCTGAGGTGTGGCTTGGATTGCTGTGATGCGGCTGAGGCAGCCGGAGGTAAATTATATGGCCTGGCGTGGCCGAGGTGCGGCATGGTTAGCTGTGATGCGGCTGAGACAACCGTAGGTAATTGATGTGGCCTGGCTTGCTCCAGATGCGGCTTTGGTTAGCAATGATGTGGCTGAGACAGTGATAGGTAAATGATGCTACAGTCAGTGTAGGCAAATCACTGGCTGAATCTCCACAACAGGAACCTGAAGTACATGCATGGAGATGCTATAGCCGGCAAGGCAGCGAGGAAGCTGCAAGGCATAAAAAAGGTATTGAAACAAATTACCACCAAGGAAGATCATCCCATGTTCCCAGTAACACATGATGTCATCCAGCATCCAGATCACCTAGCAACAGCCAGAAATGTTCCCGTAAGGAAGGCGGAAGTGGTAGAAGAGGTCACCGGGTTGATAGAGATTGACAACTCATGCTGGCCACTTTTAACAGTGAGGAAACTGAGTGGCAGAAGCTTAAGGTAGCCTTCTATAGGATCTTTGGAATTAACAAGGCCTTGGACAACTTAAATTGCACTAATATTGCACTGAGAAACCTATAATAGAGGCTGGAGGTTACATGAATCATTACTATTACTGCTCCTTCAATGTGCAGATAGTTAGAGACCTAGAGCTCAAAATAATGAGTTTGGACATCGGTTTCCCAAGATCCTACTATGATGCCTATAACTTGAATCAGTTATCTCTTTATGAGAGGGTTGAGAATGGAAAAATGCCAGGATATTTTTAGATGAGGCAGGATTTTGATGTTACTCTAGGGTTAAGAGACCTTTGTTGGATCCACAGAAGCTCACACACTGAAATATACTGAGGCACACATATCCACTAAGAGTTTGGTAGAGTGAACCTTGGGACTTCTGAAAAGCAGGTTCAAGTGTTTGGATAAATCTGGTGGGGAGCTGCCTTACTTACATGAAAATGTGTCAGAAGTTGTAGTAAGTTGTTGTATGCTGCATACTATATTTCTGCTGCAAAGTTGGCTAAACCAGGGGCACCAAGAGGGGGAGCAGGTACTAATTATCCAGGACAGCCTAAAGAGGCCTGTTGGGGGCCTTTTTCAGCAGCATATTTGGCTGGAAGAATGATGAGACTACTGCTGCTGCTCAGGAGATTCCAGGGAGGCTGCTGCCTCTGAGCACTGAAGCAGAAGCCTCCTTTCTCTCCCTGCAAGTGTTACAGGGGGTGTACAATCACACTTATCACCTGCTCCCTGAATCTGTCTCCTGGATTAGGGGTAAAAATATTCCCCCTTCACAGCCTGTAATTTAGACATGCTCCCTCCCTTTATATTGGCTCGTCATTGCTCTTGACAGTCCTTGGCTGGACCAAGGTGCTATATCAGCACAAGGCCTGATTCAGAGGCAGATGCAGTGGCTTTTTCAGTCACAGTCAGCTGATGTTTTCATTCTGATCATGCATCTAAGTTGCAATGTGCTTGCATCCAAATGGGTACCACTGAGGGAAGTAGCATGAATTGGAAACAAGCTTTCCAGGTTGGTGACAGGTAGGTGGTTAGTCAGACATGAGTAGGTCATGGCTACTCCATCTTTTTATGCAGTTGCACTGGCACTTGTAGTCATGTTCTGACAAACATCCTGAGCAAACAAAGGGCTAAAGTGTGACTGATGTGTGTCTAATGGTTCACAAGGAACAATATTTTATGCAAATTAGTAGATTTGTGAAGCAGCAAATGATCTGTAAAAATCAGATCACCTGTGACATTAGCATAAAAATGCAGTCACCCTGCATACAAAGACACAGTAATAGCTGGATCACCATCCACCTCTGAATCAGGATCACAGTGATGAGTCTAGGGTCAGCTTTCTATGTTATGTGATGAAAACAGAGGGGAAGACAGGTCCGACAAATTCTCATTTAGAGATATCTCACATGTAAGTGTTGTACTTTTATTTTTGTATTCCTTATTTAGAAACCACAAACAACTTTAATATTAGGCAAACATATTTTGATAGAAAAACTGTATGGAATTGAGGACACTTTGGTGAAGCAAGTGGACAAAAACATCCAACTCCATACTAATGGTTGGTGACTGCTAGTACCATGTAACAATTATTATCTTAAGTATGAGGAATGTGTTCTTGTCTCTTCTTTTTTATTTTAGCTGTTCTTATACATGTTTTTTTAAAAATCCACAAATAAAACATTTGAGTGTTGTTTTGAAAAACCTAAATACAATGAAAATTCAGAAATAAAACCAAAACCAAAAATTAAAACTAAGGGATCCATTCACAACTCTAGTTAGTATGCTGTTGTAAACCTTAAGTGAAATTGTTACTAAATATATATATTGACCAGTCAAGCCAATTGCATTGTATCAAATAAAGATCTCATAGTATTTTAAGGTTTCCTAATTCACAATTAGTATATACTCCTTGATCTCTTTGCTTCTTTTGACAATGTGTACCATCCTATCCTCCTGAAAATCCTTTTTCCCCTTGGTCTACATGACACTGCTCTCTTCTGGCTGTTATTCTACCTCTCTGATTGTTCATTATATGTCTCCTGTCATGACTCCCCATACTTCCACTTACAGTAGGTGTTCCCCAAGCCTCTGTTCTTTGACTTCTCCTATTTTTCCTCTATACATTCTCTCTATGTGAACTCATCAGCTCCTTTGAAATCCAGTATCATCTCTATGCTGATGATAGTCAGATCTACCTTTCCTCCCCTGATCTTTCTCATTACTCGTATCTCCAACTGTCTGTCTGCTATCACTTCCTGTTTGTCCCAGTGCTTTCTTAAAATGAATGTGTCTAAGACTGAGCTGATCATCTTCCTACACTCCCAAGTAACCTCACTTCCCACAATCTAATTATCAATTGATGGCACAACTATCTCCTATAGCCCTAAAGTGTGCTGTCTTGGAGTTATCCTGGACTCTTCCCTCTCCTTCAAACTACACCTTTATCACTTCTTGCAGTCCGCAATTTCCGTCTCAAAATTATTTCGAAAATCAGACTGTTTCTCACTCAGGATTTTACTAACATCCTTATCCACTAGCTGGTCATCTCCACATTATTCTACTTTAATCTCACTTTATCTGGCCTACCTGACTTCCACCTCTCTCCAAACCAATCTGTCCTTAATGCTGCAGCTCAGGTCATCTTTCTCTCAAAACATTTTACATCTGCTTCCCCTCTCCTACAAGCCCTCCTCTGGCTCCCTTCCCCTTCAGAGCTCATTTCAAGGTTCTTATACTCATTTACAAAGCCCTCACCCATTTCTCTCTCGTTTACATCTCTCATCTCATCTCCCTTCACACTCCTGCCCACCCACATCGCTCAAAGAATGCTCATTGCCTCTCCTGCCAACTGATTACTTCCTCTCACTCATGTCTACAACATTTTGTGCTTACCTCTGGAACACTTACCCTCTTTCAATCAGACTCTCCACCACTCTAAAAATTTTCAAATGGGCTGTCAAAACCCACTACTTCATCAGATTTCCAGCTCTCATCCTAACCTGCTGCTACTTGCTCCTTGCTTCCTGTCTATACCCATATGTGTCACACCTGTTTGTCTGTCCCAACCCTTTAGAATATAAGCTCTCACGAGTAGAGACCTCTATTCTCCTGTGCTTATCTTTACATATAATTTCATCTACTCTTCACTCGGGCACTTAGTAACTGGTTGCGAATGCCCAGCTGCTGCTTTGAGTCAATCACTAATGCAGTAAGTATATAAACTGTATATATATATATATATATATATATATATGTGTGTGTGTATATATATAGGTGTGTGTATATATATATATACAGTATATATATATATATATATATATATATATATATATATGCCGACCCCTATGTTTTGGTTTTGGATCTTGATTTATCTTTGGATTTGGGGTTTTCAAACCACTCTCAAATGTTTTGGTTTTGGATCTGTATTTAAAAAAACAAACCCAAATTTATGTAATTTTGACCTGTTTACATGCAATCCAAAACTTTACTTTGGTTTAAAATCTGAGTTCCAAACTTAGAATCAGAACCCCTAAATTTGTCTGTAGTCAGTTATCTGGAAATCTAACCCACACATCTTTAGTTACTACCAAACATGGTTTTGTGAATAAAACACCATATAAATCAGAATATAATGTATTAAAAATATTCTGTTTTCAAGTGTGGATTGAGATGTTTTTATATTAATACATCACATAATTTGTTCTATTTAATGTAAGTTTATCATTTGAAGCAATAATAGTTCCATTTCTGTAATAAGTAGTTTAAATTTACAACATCTTGTTTTAGCTCTTTAATAACACTTGGAGGATTTGTAAGATCAGAACGTAAATTATCTCAATGCATTTTTTAATGTTGCAGTGACAATAATATTTAATTGAATTTATCAGAAATAACCATTTTTTTTTATACTAATGTCATTGTAGATGTATATATAGTTGGAAATACCCCATATTAAGGATTTAGATTCTGTGTGAAGAATATATGGTTGGAGTGTTTCATTAACATAAATATTTTATTAATACATGCATATCTGTGATTGTAATAGAATGTTTGGTGTATGCTGGAATCATTAATGCCTGTTATATTTAATATATAAAAGTCCTATCAGTATGTTCTGTAGTTCCTGCCCCCATAATTTCATGTTACTTCCAACTGATGTCGGAGTCCACCCAAAGTGGGTAGATAACCTCATCACCTATGATATGGGGAGTTTTTGCAATACAGCACATGGGAAGACATATTTCCTTATGTATGTCCTCTTCTAAGACAGACAGAATTTAGCTGCATCTGTATTTATGTAATATTTGGCATTTTGGGGTGGTGACAAGATGAGACCATGGACCTGCCCTGTCTTGTGGGAGTGTCATGTTAGTGTCAAAGATATGTATGTAAATGTCCATCCAAGTTATACATCAGGCAAGTTAAATATGTTTCTGTATGCTGCCCTGTACTCTGCTATATAGGAAATGCTACAGTATGTCCAGACTCACACGTGGTTGTGCTGCTCTTAGTTAATGTGTATAGTTGGGCAAACTGCTGTATGCTGCACAGTGCTCAGCTATATAAGCTGTGCTTTGTCCAAACTTACAAATGGCTGTGATGCTCTTAGTCAAAACCTTTAGGTGGTACATGCTGCTTTATGCTGTACTCTGTTGTAAACTGGCTGTGCTGTGTCTTTCAGTAAATATGTTCTCATGCATATATAAGCCCTATGACTACATGCAATTTGAATTGAGCTATTTCATTAAGAATAATATATATATATATATATATATATATATATATATATATATATTCATTCTGAGTTCCATTGTTTGTACTTTTTGGTGCTGTTTCATGCACTTTGCCATTTGTATATATAAGCCCTGTAGCTCCACACAGTTTGAATTGATCTGCAACATGAAGAAATCTAAATATGAAAAAATAAATAAAATTCTATTGTTTGTACTGTTTGGTGCACTTTATCCTAGTGCACTTTGTCCATATTCATATAAAAGCCTTGTGACTCCATGCAGTTTTTTGGAGCAGCAAAATCAAAAAATGAAAATAAAAAAAATTAATTAAATTATATTGTTTGTACTGTTTGGTGCGCTATGCCCTAATATGCTTTGTTCACATGCATATACTGTATAAGCCCTATGGCTCTACGCAGTTTGAATTGAGCAGCGACATCAAAAAAACAAAATAAATTAAATTATAAACTATTTTTAGTACTGTTTGGTGTACTTTACCCTAGTGCACTTTCTTTACATGCATATATAATCCATGTAGTGATCTATGAAATTGAAAAATGAATAATGTTCAGTTTAAAGAAGACCAACCAAATACTGTTGCTGCTGCTGCTGCCACAAGTCATGATGATGACACTAGTCCTTCAATATAATCTACTAAAGCTAAAGCTCAAAGGCATAGAGGGTCTAATTCAAAGTATGTAAAATAAAAAAACAATATACTGTACAGTGCTAAAGAAAAAAAAAACACATCCAATAAAGGGAAAGTGTAGTGCATAGAAACACAAATTTGCCACTCTGCCATTCAACACACGCAGTGGCAAGGAAAGACTGAGGCCTTGGCCTTTATTTAGAAGTGGTGGTTCTACAATTGTCAGTCAGGATTTCTTCCTCTGCCAATCATGACATTGCAATAACTTCTCACTCTGAGTGTAGAAAAGTTGTAAAACAATTAAAACCACTAAGGCAGTAAAACAAACGGTTTTAGAAGCAGAAATGTCACAAATCCATGAGGAGAGTTTTAGTGTGTCCACGAGTGCTATGTGTGAGCCTGGCCTTCCTGTTGTACTTGCAGAAAAGCTACCATCACCATTTCAGCTCCCTCTGCAAATCTGGGGATGAGCTGCACAAATATAGGTGATGGCATATAAATTAAGGATGATACTGAGAAAGAGCCAAAGGTTGAGGGGGCTATTTGTTAATATGACTCCAGCACTAATGTCAGGTACCAGTGGAAGCAGCTCTTGGCCATGATAAGAGGAAGGCCATTGTCATGCCTGGGCAAAGATCCAACAAATTTATCTCTTACTTTATGTGTGGAATAATTTTTACTCAAATTCTTAGAATTGTTAAGCTACCTGAAGCATTTGCAAAAATCATGGTAAGTAGAGGTAGGTGTCCGGTTGTGGCCTGGGATTGGCCATTTTGAACCTCAGTGCATGTTTCCCCTGACCTCATGAGCAGTCAGACAACAGGTTCTGTGGCAAGTGATGAGCTGAGGATTATGCCTGGGGTCTGCTAGGACATGAATGTGTTTCTCTGTGATTCGGTTCCTGTGGTTACCATCATGGACACAGCCATGATTGTCTACATAGTCTGATCAGCCCTCCACCCAAAGGTAGCAATGGTTTCTGTCAGTTGACACTATCCACCAAAGGACCGTCACCTTAGGATATTTAGTCTGGCTCCAGGAATAGGAAGGTGCTGTTCAACTTCGCTACTTCCAGTGAATACTAGCTGTTGCAGCTTCCCAGTTTTGACTTTCTTTCCTAACAGTGTTATATAATAGTGTTTGGATTCGCTCCAGACTTTATAATATTTATTTCCAGTGACTCCTTCCAGTGCTAATCAGCAGCTGACTTCTCAAGTGATTTATTTAGTCATTGTCTGTATGCTAAACACCAGTTAAACAACTTTAGCACTAACCAGCATCAGACTTATCCAGTGATTATTTAAGCAGCTGTCTTTGTGCTGAGACTCTAGTTATAACTTCATTGCTAATCTGCATCTGGATCACCAGTGTGTGTACTCAGTACAGCATTTGTGTACAGACTCCTATGGGTAAATTTACTAAATAATTGATTTTGCATTTTGAGGGATTTGAGGTGTGATTTTCATTCGATTTGGATTCGATTTTGCTTTTTGGTATTTACTAAAACCAAATCGAATGTAAAATCAGACTTCAAATCAAATTTTGAGTCAAATCGGCCTCAAATCGACCATCATACAAATATTGGTACTTTTACATAGCCCAACACACAAAACCCTTATTTACTATCATTCGATTTGAAATCGAACTCAAAATCAGACTTCAAATTGAACTTCAAATCCCCAATAGAATAGACCTGCTTCATGCTTTCAATTTGAGCATGAGCAGGTCGAATTGACACAGATACATGCAGACATCAGTGAGATACCTGCATGTATCTGGCTGTAAAAAGTAATTAAACAGTTAAAGTTAGAAAACAAATTACTTGAGGAACCCCCCCCAAATCAGAACCAGCCCTGGACTGCTGAAACTTAGTTCTGGTTGACTAAGTACAGGAAAAAAATGACAAAGGGTTTCCCTGTACTCAGTACAACCAGCACTGGGCTATGGGAAGCAGGGCTGGTTCTGGATTTACAGGAAAAAATGAGAGTATGGTCTCCTTGTAAATCACAGAACCAGCCCTGGACCCTTTCTGATGGAGAACTGATGCCACAGCAAGGGGAGCCCTATCACCGGGACCCCCAGCCGCAGCATCAGGCATGACCACAAGTCAGCCCAGGCCAGGGATCCCTGGGGAGTTGGAGACCCCTTCAAAAAAAGGGGTCTCCTTCTCCAGGGCACCCCTAGCCTAGACAGATAGCCCTGGTCTATCCCCTCCAGCCATCCCTGGGTGGCAGGTTGATTTTGTGAGTGTTGTGTAAAATTAGAAGTTATAAAACATTGTCTTTACAGTAGAACTGCAGGTCCCAGCAAGCCTCCCCCACATGCTTGTACTTGGGGAACCACAAGTACCAGCATGCGGGACATTAAGGGCCCACTGGGACCTGTAGTTCACCTGTAAAGAAATGTTGAAAGAAACACACACACACCTTACACAGTATAACTTTAATGCATACATACAAACACACTCACACATACTCACCTATATTACCTCCAGTAGTCCCCTTGTCCAGTAGGAATCCATTGGTTAAAATAATAAAACAAAAAACCAGACCCTCGCACTAAGGAGAAATAATTCTAACCAGAATGATTACTCCTTCCCGAATAAAGCACACAGATGCGGCTTCTCCTTTGAAGCTCTGTGTCTGTGCATTCATTGGCTGAGAGAGGTCAGGCCCCGCCTTTCAGCCAATGAATGGCTCCTCCATTGTACTCAATGGTGGGAGCCACAGTATAAACTTTAGTCTCCTACCATTGAATACAATGGAGGAGCCGTTCATTGGCTCAGAGGTGGGGCCTAACCTCTCTCAGCCAATGAACGTGCAGACATGAAGCTTCAAAGGAGGAAGCCGCATCGTTGTGCTTCATTTGGGAAGGAGAAATCATTCCTATTATTCCTGAATGTGATGGTCGGGTTTTTTGCCAGATATTATAATGAAGTGCTCACACTGCGTCTCGTAACAATACCCACTATGTTCTAACTGCAAAGTGCGCTCGCAAGTGTCTAAAGACACCGCCTTGCCACTTGCAACAGACATCATCTCCAGGAAATGAAGGATTAATCGGGACCATCGAGAGCCATCAGAGCTGCTCGCAGCCCTTGGGGTTGCCTTAGCCTGCCGCAAGCACTGTGATCAGTGCTGGCTAAAATACATTCATGTGACATGTACAATGATGCTACTTTGTAAATTATGCACATCCTTTAAATGGCATGTCCTTCGTGACCTGACACACCTGCATTTGCAGCACCAGTCCCCCCGTTCACAAGCACCTTCCCCTGTTACCACCCACAAATGGCCTTTCCTATCAATCAACTATTGGGAGTCACCTCCAGCTCGCAAGCCATACAAGCGATGGATTTTGTGATCGCAAGGACTCATACGCACATGCGGAAAACGAAGCACACGCATGCGTGGTCTGTTAACATTGGCGATGTACGAGCATGTGGACGCTTGCGAGAGACTCTGAATGAGGTCCAATGTTTTATCACTTCTAATTTTACACAACACTAACACAATCAACATGCCACCCACCACCCAGGTATGGCAGGGATAGACCTGGGCTCTCAGCCTTGGCTAGAAGTGCACTGGAGATGGTGACCCCTTTTTTTGAAGGGTCTACAACTCCCCAGGGATTGATGGCCTTGGCTAACTTGTTGTCAGGGCTGATGCTGTGGCTGGGGGGCCTGGTGATAGGGCTCCCTTGGCTGTGGCATCAGTCACCCATTAGAAAGGGTCCAGGGCTGGTTCTGTGATTTACAGGGAGACCCTACTCAAATTTTTCCCTGTAAATCTAGAACCAGCCCTGCTTCCCATAGCCCAGTGCTGGTTGTACTGAGTACAGGGAGACCCTACATCATTTATCCCTGTACTTAGTCAACCAGACCTGGGTTTCAGCAGTCTGGGGCTGGTTCTATTTTGGGCAGTGACTTCACTTTTTTTTTTGGAACTTTTTACACACTTTTAACAGCCAGATACATGCAGGCATATCACTGATGTCTGCATGTATATGTGTGAGAATGAACTGCTCATGCTGAAAGTGAAAGCATGAAGCAGTTCGTGTGTCGGGGATTTGAAGTTCTTTTTGAAGGGTGATTTGCCATTTGATTTGGACATGAACATGCCAACTGAAACTGCAAATCACTCTTCAAAACTGACTCAAATCGAATTTGTTTTGCAAATCACAAAACAAATCGCATCATAGTAAATGCAGTGAAAAAACGTTTTTCACTGCATTCGATTTGAGTCGATTTGCGAAGTGCTAAATCACTTCTCAAATCGAGCAGCAAATCGACCTTTAGTAAATTTACCCCTAGTGTCATTCTCCTGCTCCAGTCCTGCATCTGGATCACCAGTGTGTGTACTCAGTATAGCATCCAATTACTGACTCCTAGAGCCACTCATCTATACCAGTCCTCTGTCCAGATCACCAGAGATGCTCTCTAGTGCAAGCCATTGTTGTGATCTCCACTGTTCTCATGTTTCAAGTTCCTTTATTGTAGTCCAGTGTACGAACTTACAGTATTATCTGCAATTATTATCCTGCGTAGTCATCTCTGCTCCATATCATTACACTGTATATGCAGGCTTTCAGTCATCTTATTTTAAGTGTCATCTCCCAGTCTCCTCATCACTCCCAGGTACCTGATCAAAGGGTTGAAACTTGCTCATTTGGTGCAGCGAAACCCAAATCCCAATAGGAGGGGTCACTGGTGAAGACCACCAAGTGGGTTAGACTCCATGCCTCTGGTCAGGTTGAGCCAACACCTGTGTTTGACCAATAAAGAGGACATTATTACTGACACACCATCAGTTGCTTCCTAGCCAACCTAACCATCCAGCTCCAAATCCTCCAACTGAGGAATCCTTTGTAGTGGACCTTGACAGCTTAAACAGCCATAATACATGCAAGCCACCAGGTTCCAGGTGAAATGGTTTTCAAGACCTTCTTCTGTGTGTGGGTGCACAAGAAGCAGCCCAGCAATTCATGGGACAACAGTTGCAAGTAGCTTTTACTCAAATAAAAATCATTCAGTCAGTTCTTGCTACTTTGACTCCAGTTCTGTCTCAAGTTCCATAAGGAAAACCACTTGTGTCTATTTCTCCAGAGCTTCATTCTAGATTATCATCGACTTCTAACAAATTATTTCTACCTGAGTGTATTAACTAACCTCTTAGTAGTCCTTTGACATTGCAGCTAACTAACATCTGTAACTTTGAACCTCTAACTGTTTTCTATCAACTTCTAGAACAACTTCAAAAACTTCTCACTATTTTTTTTTCAAATATCTTCCAAGTTTTCTGGTGTTGCCCCTGATTTGACCAAACATCTTTCATGCAAGATAAAGTGAGACACTGTAGTTACCCATGCTCTAAGCTTACTGATGCTGAACATCTGTGGCACCGGGAGTTACAACTCTGTTTATACTGCAGAAGTGCTGATCACTTTAATAAGGACTGTCTCCTTTGCCAACAGAGAGGCAAGAGTTCCAATATCTATGACTACAGTTTCTGTAGCCCAGTTATCTGCAGCTTCAGCTCCCTCAGCTCCTGGCAAGGGGGTGACATCTATCATACAAAACAAAGTTCAAGGTTTTGATTGGGGTCCTGTTACAAGCTGCTTCTAACTTTGACTAGGGAATTTAGGGAGAATTTAACAACCTATTAAAGATAGAGTGACATCACATTCCATTTGTTCTGTTCTCAATCCCAATGTTGTAGTTTCTACTCTCAGTCTGGGTTCTCCTCATAGTAGTCTGCAGCCCAGGAGAGGGCATTTGATTTAGAAACCTCAGAGGAGGCATCTGGGCCATTACCATTAGAAGAAGACTCTGTCTTTTTAACTTTAGGAGATGTGTCTGAGTCCTCACCGCCAGGTGGTGTACTCTTTACCAAAACATCTAGAGGAAATTTTTACTTCATTAAAGTGGTCATGAATTCCAGTCAGCCCCTTCTCGAGTGTGCCACCATGCTAGCTACTGGCAAGGAGCAATTTAAGAAAGGATCATTTGTAACATCAAATTTAATTTCTTTTAATTTGAGTTTCACACTCAAGAAGGGGGTTTCAAGTTTTGTACCCCTGGAGGGGGTTTCAAGTTTCATACTCCAGGAGGGGGTTTCAATTTCCCTCCCCCAGGAGGGGTCTTCAAGTGTTGTACCCCAGGAAGCATCTTCTGGTGTCATGCCCCATGATGGGTCTTCAAGTTTTATACCCCAGGAAGGGTTTTAACGTGTCAAACCCAAGGAGGAATCTTCTGGTGTCATACCCAAGGAGAGGGTTCCAAGTGCCATACCCTAGGAGGGGGTATCAAGTGTTATAATCCAGGAGTGGGTTTTGAGTTTAATGCCACTGGAAAGTTTCCAGTGTTAAGCCTCTGGATGAAGCTTCAATTGGCCTGTCAATCACAATTGGGAATTCTTCTTTTTCTACTCTTGAATGTGCTTCACAAGCTACAATTATTCTGAAGTATAGTCCTAATTCTCTTGACATCAAGCAAATTCCCCAGAGAGTAGACAATTTCATGAAAAGTCTTACATTTGTGATCACTGGAATTTTAAAGTTAATAAAGATAAATGAAGATAAGGTGTTAATAGAGAGCTATGGTTGCAACATTTCTGGGAATATTAGCAGGAAGATCAATTACCTTATCATGGGCCGTGAAGGTGGACAGTCAAAATAAGAGAAATCAAAGAGCTTTGGAACTAAGTTTATTGATGTAGATGGCTTGTTTGAATTAATAAATGCCTAGTTCAACAGGAAGTAATTCTCTGAGCATATAATTTCAGTGAACAACAGCTTGTCTGACACTAATCCAACCTCGTTACAGGATTCTAACCATTCTGGTGCTCTACAAGGGTCACATTCTCTTTTCCAACAGCTTCTGGTGTTCCTGGTTCCATTTAATCTCTGCTCAACTGCTCAAAGGCCTCTACAACTATTTCCAATTTTATTTCTTCTGAATCTTATTCAGGTTCATCTGTAGATTTGTGTAAAGAACATTAATCAATGCATTTACAGTATGTCATCTCTTCATCAGTTTAAGGATTCTACTACTCTGGATTCTTCAGACACTCTGACGCCCATTACATTTGATGAAGATTTCACCCAATACTCTGCATTACTTAAACAATATGATGCCTTCATAAAAGCTGATCCATCATTTGGTATCTCTTCCACCAACCTTGTCAAGTTTCTCACTTAAACTTCAAGGGAAAGGCTTTAGAGTGGGCTAACCCATTTATTGAGTCCGAAGATCCAATTCTTCTAGATGTGATGGCTTTCAGTACAGCTCTGATTAAATAATTTACTCTTCCAGGTCCACCTTCGGATACCCTCTCTGACAAAGTTTCTAATTTGACCTTGCCACCCTCTGACATTAAACTCAGATATACTGCTTTACTTCCCTATTGGTGACAGTGCGGTGCAGGATCAATCTGTCCTGAAGAAGCATTGGGTAACTAATAGAGTCCAACAATCTGATACCATCAGAATTGGTTATGATTCCCTCTGCTCATCTCCAAAGTCCACTGGAGTTTCAAGTCATGCTAATTCTTTCTGATCATGTGTTTCCCCAGGAATTACCTATGAGCACTGTAACTTTCCAAAGAAAAAACCTCATCTTATAATACAAGATATCTCAGAGGGTCGTCCAAGACTTAAGAAGGTTTCTCAGTTTTTGGTGTCTTTAAGCTTTGAGTTCCTGAAGTTTTGCCTGGAAAGAAATTTCTTATGCACTTCCTAGGTGTCTGGAGTCCACTCTGAAGGTGTGGTGTTGTCAGGATGTGGCCTGGGATCTGCTGTTACTTACTTCGGTGCCGGCTTCACCTGACCTCTCGAGCGGTCAGGCACCAGGTGCTGCAGTGGGTGATCAGCTGAGGATTATGCCTGGGGTCTGCTAGGACATCCATGTGTTGCTCCATGATTTGGTTCCTGTGGTTATTATCTTGGACACAGCCATGACAGTCTACATCACCTGATTGGCCCTCCAACCAAAGGTAGCATTGGTTTCTGTCAGTTGACATTATCCTCCAATGGACCACTAATTTAGGGTATTTAGTCTGACTCCAGGAACAAGAAAGTGCAGTTCAACTTTGCTTTTTCCAGTGATTACTAGCTGTTGCTGCTTTCCCGGATCCACAGTCTTTCCTACATGTGTTATATCCTGGTCTCTGGATTCATTCCTGGCTTTATACTATTTATTTCCAGCAATTCCTTCCAGTGCTAGACAGCGTCTGACTTCTCCAGTGATTTCTTCAGTCCTTGTCTGTTGGCTAAAATCCAGTTAAACAACTGCAACACTAATCAGCATCTGACTTCTCCAGAGAATTCTTCAGTCTTTGTCTGTGTGCTAAACTCAATTTAAAGACTTCTGCACAAATCAGCATCAGACTTTTCCAGTGATTAATTTAGCACCTGTCTGTGTGCTAAGGCTCTAGTTATAACTTCAGTGATAATCTTTGTCTGGATGACCAGCATGTGTTCTCAGAACAGCTCCTGTGTACTGACTCCTAGGGGTAAATTTACTAAGATTCGAGTTTGATCCATTTTTTTTAACTCAATTTGCATCAACGAAACTAATGGTGATTTGAGGCTCAAGAAACTTACAAATTTACTAAGAAATGAGTTTAACTGAGAGTGTGTTTTCCGATGGTGAAGCAGATTGAGATTACTCCCCCAAGTAGCAAGTTTAGATGAGATTACTCACCCGAGATTGCAGTGTTTTCTCTCTGCCTAACTCTCCCGAACAAGAAGTCATCACATATCAGTGAGATATGTGAAGGCTGCTTGTGTTGTACCTTTAAAAAAAGGGTAAAATGTTTTTTAAAAAAATGTATAGGGTCCCCACACAAAAGCATAACCAGCCCCTGGCTGCTCAGCAAGTCCTAAATCCTAAAAATATGGGGAAAAAATAATAGAGTTCCTAAATATATATTTTTTATAAGGAAAAGTTGAAGATAATACAGCGTCACCTGGATAGTATTTATATAATGGTAAGTAATTATATTTGTATACCTATATTCACTGTCCCACTTGGTTATGGGTGTCAGCCAACACAAGAATATTTAAATAGCGATAGTAATCTGCAATTATGAAGAAAAAGTTAAGTTTAAAGTGGACTTGGTGCAAGGCGACCATCGTGCTCAGGTACAATATATAAATTATTGTATAAACAAATAAATATGTAAGTGAATAAAAAAATATTTTTTTAGTGAATGAAGGAAGGATTTTGTAAAATAGTGATAAATTAATTCCCCAAAAATGGGAAAGTAATAACGCTTAAAGCTTATATTAATAAAGTGCCAGTGCAGAAATGCATAAAACCGTGCTAGATAGTACAGCCTCTGGGATAAATGGAAATTCTAATATATATATATATATATATCTATATAGCCAACTTAAATAACCGATATTATGACCAGTTTAAAAGGAACATAGATATAAATAAAAAGCAATATTTAATGAAATAAAAAATACATAATAATATATACACATAAAGATATAGCAGGATATTTAAAAAAAATATTTCATAATCAACATAATACATAGAATAAATATTAAAATATGTATTAAAATCAATGAATGATTGAAAGAGCCATGTGCTTATCTTTGAAATAGATAGATCTTATTCAGGCAGGTTTACGTAAAGCAGGTATGGAGCTCCCCAACGCATTTTGTCTTTCTCCCAGACTTCTTCAAGGGTAATGTGGCTCCATTAAAGACTTAGGGACTATATATACCACACTAATTAGTATTCATTAGTAGTAATCAGTGACATCACTTCCTCTGAATAGTGATGTCCTGATTTAGCTATAACTCATAAATGAACAAGTGCATCATATTGTTTAACATATATTCCAGCTATATGCTTATCTAATAACTATTTTGAGTCATTTATCAAGTCTCTCCTCTTTTTAGTAACCCTTAATGATTTAAAATTGTTTTAAATTGCCAATTGCCAATATATAAAAAAACTCATCTATCGTACTATGCTGAATATGTTTGAGTAATTGTTAAAATGTATCTATATCAACTGGGGCAAAATAGTGATTAGATGACAATATTATCAAAATTATGCTAATAGGTTATGCACTAAGATATGATAAATTAAATGCCTTGGACTTACAATTTGTTTTAATCAACTGAAATTATGCATTTCTGAAACACATTTACAAAATAATTATTGGGGCCATAACCCATTATAATGAATCTTTTAATTACTGCCACAAATGTCTTTTTTCAGAATTCTCTTATAAGATAACGATAAAAATGTAGAGCAACAGGGATGTACCCCTACCGACTCCATGATGAGACCGAAATATGCATATGCTGGATCATGTGAGAAATGTGGTTGAAATTAAAGAAAGAGGATGATGACATTACACCAGTGGGGAAAGGGCGGAAGTGATGCGAAAGGATCCACAGAGAGAAGGGGTGATAGTGATGCAGTTAGCCATTGGGCGCAGCACATACATTCAGGAATTCAGGAGATCGCATCAACAGGATATGACGCACACGTGAAAAGGACACGTGAAACGCTAACCAGATATGATGCATATGGAGAAGTACATGTGACACATGAAGTGAGGGTGGAAGTGACAAATATACCCGATCACTATGGACATAAACATTAACAACTAAGGGCGGAAGTCCCCCGGCGCCCAGTGATACTAACAAGAGGAAAGATTTGATAACTGACTCAAAATAGTTATTAGATAAGCATATAGCTGGAATATATGTTAAACAATATGATGCACTTGTTCATTTATGAATTATAGCTAAATCAGGACATCACTATTCAGAGGAAGTGATGTCACTGATTACTACTAATGAATACTAATTAGTGTGGTATATATAGTCCGTAAGTCTTTAATGTAGCCACATTACCCTTGAAGAAGTCTGGGAGATAGACAAAATGCATTGGGGAGCTCCATACCTGCTTTACATGAACCTGCCTGAATAAGATATATCTATTTAAAAGATAAGCACTTGGCACTTTCTATCATTCATTGATTTTAATACATATTTTAATATTTATTCTATGTATTATGCTGATTATGAAATATTTTTTTTTTAAATATCCTGCTATAACTTTATGTGTATATATTGTTATGTATTTTTTATTTCATAAAATATTGCTTTTTATTGATATCTTTGTTCCTTTTAAACTGGTCATAATATCGGTTATTTAAGTTGGCTATATAGAGATATATATGAGAATTTACATGTATCCCAGAGGCTGTACTATCTAGCACAGTTTTATGCATTTCTGCACTGGCACTTTACTAATATAAGCTTTAAGCATTATTACATTCCCTTTTTTAGGGAATTAATTTATCACTGTTTTTCAAAATCCTTCTTTCATGCATTAAAAAAAAAAATATTCACACATATTTATTTGTTTATACAATAATTTATATATTGTACCTGAGCACGATTGTCACCTTGCACCAAGTCCACTTTAGACATATATATTTTTTAATTAACACTTTAGAGAAGGTTACCAAGCAGAAACATACACAAATTACACTAATCTGTGTAAATTTCTGGCAAACTGGCAGCTGAGGAGGTGGTCTTTTTGAAACTTCTAATTAGCTGTGCAATTACATCTGAAATTGTATTCTTGTTTCTTAGTAAATTCCCGAGTTGCATCTTTTTCATGAAAAGTACTTCAGAGTTTGGCCGATGGTCAGTTTAATCAGTGAAAAGTTTGTCTTTAGTAAACTTGTGAGATGAAAAACATACTTAAATTCACCCGAGATTGCAATCCGACCAAACTCGAATCTTAGTAAATTTACCCGCTAGTATCATTTTTTTGCACCAGTCCTGCTTCTGGATCATCAGTGTGTGTGCTAAATACAGCATCCATGTACTGACTCCTAGTGCCATTCTCCTGCATCAGTCCTGCATCTGGATCACCAGTGTGTTTACTCAGTACAGCATCAAAGTACTGACTCCTAGAGCCACTAGTCTATACCAGTTCAGTGTCTGGATCACCAGAGATACACTTTATGGCAAGCCCTTGCTGGTATATCCAGTGTTCTCACATTTCAAGTTTCTTTATTATAGTTCCGTGTACAAACTCACAGTGTACACATTTCTACTCCATATCATTACATGGTATATGCAGGCTTTCAGTCATCTTATTTCAAGTGTCTTCTTCCTGTCTCCTTGTCACTCCCAGGTACCTGACCAGAGGGCCACAACCTGCTCACTTTGTGCTGAAAAACCCAAATCCCAATAGTAGTCATCACTGGTGAAGACCAAAAAGTGGATGAGACTCTGCACCTCTGGTCACGTCAAGCGAACACCTGGGTTTGACCAATAAATAGGACATTATTATTGAAACACCATTAGTTGCTTCCTAGCCACAATAACCCCCAGCTCCCATTCCTCCAACTGAGGAATCCCTTGTAGCGGACTGTGGGCCTGATTCAGACCCATTCGCTAGATGTGATCGCTCACATCCTGCATCTGCAAATTTTTCAAAGTTACATCATGGGAAGCGAGCACTCACAAAGGCATAAGCACACCCACTTTAGCTGTGCGAGTGATTGCTCTGTGTATGTAGATACCCAGTAGCGTATGTAGAGATGCCCACTAGTGCATGTCATCTCCAGGAAGTGTATTAAAACATTGGTACATCGAGCAACATCGGTAGTGGACACAGCATTTGTGGTAGCCTTACCCTGCCGCAAGCACTGCGAGGACTTCAGCATAAAAACAGGCATGTGACATGTACTATGACACTGCCTGTTAAATATGCATGCCTTAAAAATTGAAACACCCTGGCATGCCTGCGTTCACACCTTCACTCTCCCGTTATTAGTGTCCTGCGCCTGTTACCACCCACAAACAGCCTCTCCTGTCACTCATTACACTGAGCTGTCTTTGCTTAGCAAGAGACCTGCCTGCGATCACACAGAGTAGTTTGCAAATGTGCAGAATGAAGCGTGCGCATACGCATTCACAAAACATCAGGCCGCTTGCGAGCGCACAGCGCTAGCTAACGGGCCTGAATCAGGCCCTGTGACAGCAGATATGTTATCCAGCTAGTTAACCATTTCATCAAAGCCTTCAAGCTTTCATCATAACCTGCTGCTCAATGCTCCTTTCTCACTGTTTACCCCATCTTGGTCCCCCCAGTCAGTCTGCTCTTCCCCTTTAGAATGCTGCCCTTACTCATACGATCATCTACTCCAAACTCCCCACATGGACACCTAACATTTGGTTGCTGATGCCCTGCTTCTTCTTTGAGTGTAATGAAAGCTACTGCATTAATCTTTATAAGCTATGTGCTTGTCCTGCATTGTTTAGTTTTGTAAGTTAGTGTTTTCTCTTTTGCTCATTTGTTTATGTACTTTGTGAGGCACTGTGGAACCCTTGTGGTGCCATATATATAGAGGATGATGATAATAATAATAATAATAATAATAATAATAATAATAATAATAATAATAATAATAATAATAATAATAATAATCAGTCAAGCATCAGCTAGCTCCGTTCTCTCATGTTCAAATAGGTCCCAGCACCTGCAATCTCTACTGCCAATACCTTCATCCTCAATATCCACAGTAATTGTCGGAGGTATTCTAGTCCTGCATCAAATTTGTTAAGGCTAGATGACTCCTCCCCTTTCCAGGATTCCTCATAATAATCCTTTAGCGCAAGGCCTGCTGCTGCGGGGGATGCATCTTCATTCCAGATGGGGAGCAAGAAGAAACTATTAAAAAAATAACCAAGTGACTGTGAAACAATCCTTTGCAAGGGGAAGCAGGTATCACAGCTCTCTTAGTCACACAGTGGAACACTGCTGCCATCACAGCTATCCTAGTATTAGATCTGCATCCAAAAGCTGCCAAAAATGCACTGGGTTTCTCACATTGTTAATTGAGATCCTGCATCCCCAGTACCAAATCTACCTCATTTTCAATTTACCCAAAAAGCCATTCCTTGCCTGTACCAGAATGTAAGAAAACCCCTAATTATTTGACTACAAAATGCTAATATACCCACTGTCCACTTAACCACAGCCCATGACAGCCCACTGGGTGGGTTATTCATCTTTAGCAGCAGCAGTATCTAAAAAGCAATGCCAGCTCATTCAGAGGCAGGCCATTCTGTGTATTACTGGCTTCACTATGAGGCATACCACTGAGAGGCTCTTATAAAATCTAAGGTTTGTCATAGCAAAATGGTTTTCCCCACCTGGACTCTCCTGAGGTTTTGTGATGTCTGACAAGGCCACCAATAATGTGAGAACATTACAGCTGGGTGAATTCCAACACATCCTATGTTTTTCTCACACAATCAATTTGATGGTGCAGGGTTTTTTTTTTAAGTGACAGGAGTGTGTAGGAGATGCTGTCTGTAGCCCCAAAAATGTAATTTTCGTGAATTAGCCACATCATACAGGAGATTGCAGAAGCTACAACAACAGTTGAATATATGTCTTGCCACCAAATTAATCAAGAGGTGGTAAGTAGGGTCTTCATGATGCCACCCATGTCCATTCAGGTCATCATAAGCTTCCCTGAGGTAGGGCACAGTCTCATGACTGCATGCACTCAAGGGTAGGGGGAGCAGTGAGCAGGTTGCACTGTAGTCCTGTTATAGGGCTGTAGGTAAAAGTTGGAACTTGTCATGATATTATGCATGCAGTCAATAAGTCAAGCCAGCCAATTAGTCATTTATCCTTGGGAAAAACATTGGAAAGCAGATAAAAGAATGCTAAGATACTTAAATGGTTCATCTTCCTTGAAGTTGGAATTCACCAAATCTGAATTTATGTAGCCTTATCCAATACTGAGACAGAATACATGGCAGTACCAGTATCAGCCAAGGAAGATTTACACCTCAAAGAGAAGTTGTGTGAACTGAATTTTTTGAACAAGGACTGACACCATCAACATAGTCTGTGACAAAAAAGGTGCAATTGATCTGTCCATTAAAACCAAGCACCATGGATGATCCAAGCACATTGAGATTAGACACCACTTCATCTGTGAGCTTGTGAAAATAGATATATAAAGTTATTTACGGTGTACAGCAAGTGAGTAGAATAATGCTGATGTGCCAGGGGCATCTTAAGAGTAGGGGGCCCATGTGCACTCCATGTGTGTGGCCCCCTACTCTCTCCCCAGTTACCGGCAGCTGATTAACATGGCTAGCCAGCCACCAGAGCCTTAGTATACTCCGGGCACTAGAGTGTGCCCAGAGTCTACTGTGCATGTGCAGAACACCAGAAAAATGCTGACATCCGACGTGGGACAATTGTCAGGTAACTCTAAAATAATATGGGTTCAGTGTGTGTGGTGCAGGCCCCCCCTGGACCCAGGGGCCCATGTGCCCCACACACACTGCATCCATTATAGATACACCACTGTGATATACTCATAAAATGTGTTACATCACAGTTACTTATCTTCTTTCTTGAAAGTTTTAGGCTGGTATACACTTGATAGTTGTGATATGTAGTTCCTTTATAACCATTATTTTATTACATGTATTTTCTGCAAGAAATGTATCTGTGTCTGTGTAACAGAATCTAGCTTGCAGCAAGAGGGTGTTTGTATATAGAATGCACTTCTGCACTATCTTCAGATGCCTCTTTAGTAAATAATTAGTCCTTTACCAAGATGGCCACTGTAAGGTCTGCTGCTTATATGCAGCTCAATGTTGCTGTGTTTGAGCACCACAGTACTACATGGACATTTTGTATTCAGCTTCCTGGTGACCTAACAATATCTTTCAAATTGCTGCTATCAATAAATGACCAGCTGATCCACTGTATTCTTCACTCAATCTCCATGGCTACTGGTGTTACCATGATGATAACTGTACAAGCTATTCACTGCAATTAACCCAAGCTCCAATTCAGTCTATCTGTCTAGTATGCCTCAAATACTTCTTTCTGCTGGTGTCTACTATTTAGCACTTTTGTACAGATGGTTGGGTACTGGATGCCAGCTCTTTGGATCCCATCGGTCAAAATCCCAATGCTGGCATCCCAACAGGGTTATAATATAGACACCTCTCAGTTGGTATTCTAACCCTTCTCCAACCCCTACACCTCCTCCCCTAAGCCTAACCTCCCAACCCAAACCCTAAAAGTAACCCTTCACCCTATTGCATAACCCTAACCCCTCTTAGTGCATAACCCTAACCCTCTACCATAACCCCACTAACCTTCTGGAAGCCAGAGGTCAGGTTGTCAACACCGATATTCTGACAGTTGATGGGATTCCATTGCCAGTATTCTTTGTGCCAGCATCCCACTTGCTGGGACATTGACCACATCCTGTGTACAGTACAGTACACACAAAATAGTACACACATACTGTATCAACAAAGCTGAAGTTTAGGAGCGCAAACATATTCATGCAAAAATAATAGAGACTTGTCTGAACATCTAGAGCAGACAAAAAAGGGGGAAATACAAATAAATGCTAATTGCTAAAACAAGATGGAATCTCCTAGAATACAACATGAGCCTGTTATTCCTAAAAACACTCAAAGATAATTTTTCCCAACATGAGTGAATAGTTATGAATATAGATAAAGCCTTAAATAAAAGGATAGAGGGTATAAGTAAAACTGATGAAGCACTGATACAAACATGTTAGAAAATGGATCATTGTTATGTCAAGGGGGAAGTCATACAGTATGTTTTACATATATTACGGTTGAGGTATACATGATCATGGAGAAAGTTATTAATGTGGAAAGACATTAAAGAAAAGTTTGATAAATTCTGATTATTATTATTATTATTATTATTATTATTATTATTACTACCAGATATTTAAATAGCACACACATATTATGCAGCGCTTTACAGAGAATATTTGGCCATTCACATCAGTCCCTGCCCCAGTGGAGCTTACTATCTATATTCCCTATCACATGCTCTCTCACACACACAAGGGTTAATTTTGTTGGTAGCCAATTAGCCTACCAGTATATTTTAGGAGTGTGGGAGGAAACCGGAGAACCTGGAAGAAACCCACGCAAACACAGGGAGATTATAAACTCCACACAGTTAGGGCCATGGTGGGAATCGAACCCAGGACCTCAGTGCTGTGAGGCAGTAATGCTAACCTTTACACAATACAGATGAGCAACACGTAAAGTTCCAAAGTCCAAGCAAAAAAATAACACTAGATCTTGGAGGATGAGACCACCAGGTGACAGAAATATAGGTATGATGGACTTGAACATGTGAAAGAGTGTTATAAGGTCATTAAAGTTGGTTTCTTATCATGAATGACCTTGTACCAATATCTTGAATACCAGGATTTGAGTTAGGGAGGGGGATATGTTGTGGCCAACCTAGGTAGTACTAATGATCCAACTGTTATGTAAATTTTAAATCCTTCTACACCAAGTTTTATGACTAAACTGTATTTATGGTCAGCTCAGGATGCAGCCCAGGTAGGACTCAATGAGCCACTGAGACCATTTGTGTGCCAGAAAAGACACTTTAAAAGTGATTAATTAGCTGAATAGAGATAGAGAGACATGTTCCTAAAAGTGTCTGCTAAGCAAATATGATGCATATTAGAGACATGGGGAGTCATTCAGACCCACTAGCGAGTGGCAGTACGCTCGCAAGTGGGTCGATGTTCCCCACTGCGCATGCGCATGACGGAGGGAGCTTCGTCGTGCGCATGCACGAGTCCCGGCGAGCGAAGGACTTTCCTTTGCTCCGAGTGTCTCATCATAGGGGGCATGCTGTCGATGGTGACTGACAGCACGCCCCCTTTGGTGGGCTTGCCCGTGGCATGCCTGCCAGACGGAGGCGTTCCCAAGGGAACGCCTACCGTCTGAAGCTGGCCCCACTGACATCACTAGTGATGTCAGTGGGACATCACTAGTGATGTCAGTGGGAGTGATTTTGGCTCTGATAGAGCCAAAATTACTCCTGGCCTTGCGGTTGGGAAACACAACTGCAGGCTTTCACTCGCAGTTCCGATGGTCGCGATGGTCACGACCATCGCGACCATCTTTTTGCACGCTCGTATATGATGTGGGTGGTGACCAACAGCTATATGAGCGTCCAGGAGGACTCTCCATTTTAATGGAGGTGGGCCCTGATTCTGAGTGAGCGCTCTGGTCAGAGAGTCCAGCTCTGAATCAGGCCCATGGTTTAATAAGTCAGGAGTTCCATATTGGGGATAGCCGGTTTGTTATTTTATTCTGTTTTCTTTATGCTGAAAATTAAAGCAATATTTAAATTAATTACCAAGCAAAGTACCTTATTTGTGACACCCTAATTACTACACCAACAGTGGAGGCATAGCTATCAGTAATTAAAAAAAATTGGAACATCTTCAAATATTTTCCATTCCATTAGAACAAAAACATCAATAATAAGTAACCACCAGATTCATATACATCCCTATGCTAGACCTGCAGGTGGACTCCAGCCACCACTCCTCCAATGAGAAGTGCTCCCTATCCAGTGTTATGTTCCTGCTCAGCCACTTTTCTTTGGGAAACAGGAAGCACCCCCCATTGAAGTCAGTGCTGTTATGAGACAGGGGCCCCATGGTGAAGAAGCTCAATGGGAAGCCCAGGAAATATAGGGTACATAGTGGAAAGAGGACATTGCTCATCGCCATGTTCATCAGCTTGGGAGGGGTGTGCATGGAGGCTGCAGAAATATGCACTTGTGCCCCCGCCCTTTGGTCAGTCTTTTGATATTGCTTATTGTAGAAAGAACAAAAATATCTTATACTTGATCATCCTGCCTTTCCTGGCACATCACAGTGCTTCAGGGCAGTAGCAGTGGTGGTTGTGGTGACAATGAGATGCAGTGGGCAGGAGTAAGAAGCAAGAAGCTGTGGTGAGATGTATAAGCCTGTGGTGTGATGCAAGAGGCTGTAGAAAGAAGCAGGAGTAAGAAGCTTGGGCCTTTGGTGAAATATAGGATGCTGATGGGAAATTCAGTTAGCAGCGGTGAGAATCAGGAGGCTGTTATGAGACGCAGTGTGCTGTGGTGAGATGAAATTACTCCCATGTATATATAGATGAACCACATGCCACGATAAGTTATACCACTAGCCCAGGTGCCTTCTGTGGCAAAAAAAATCTCACATGATTACTATAGTAAATAACAGTGACACTCATAGGTCTTGCAATAAAGAAGCACACAAAAACTTTGTGTGAGCTTGTTCAACATTTCAGTCATGAAGATTTTTATCAAGAACACAGAAACAAAATTACTTACATACCTTTATAACTTATACCTTTATAACAGTATCCACTGAAATGTCCCAGGAGTGCTGTGGATGGTTCAGAGAGTTACCAGTCCATGTGCTCTGGTGGGGTCCGTCATGCTGTGGTGCAGGCTGCTGGCAATGTGTGGGGTGTCCGGCAGGTCTCCCAAAGGTGGCACTGGGCTCCTACATGTGTGGAGGGATGCTCTTCCGGTGCTGGGTGCTGCCATTTTGCCTGTAATCCTATCCAGTCATATTGATGCTCAGCTTACTTTGGTGGCAAATTGCAGTCCAGCCTAGGGTATTAATTGGTCCTTAGGAGTTTAGAGGTTGCCAGTGCTAGTTCTCTGTGCTCCTCAGCTATGCTTGGTCATCATTCAGTGTTCCATCCTACCTATACCAGCTGGTACTACTTGCTTCTCTGACATTACAGTTTGCCAGTTTCTTTCTCCAATACCACTGACAGCCTGAATCTTCAGTTCCAGACCTCCATGATCTAACTTGCCACCTGCACAGTCCATTCTGTATTCCACTCTGCTGAGAACCGACTCAGATCTGGTTAAGGGTCTCCCAAACTCCTTTATGTTTTTTTAGTGGATGTGAGTTGCTCCTCTAGTCTGCTCTTCCTAAGTTTCAAGATCATTCTATACTTCCATGACTCCTGTTTGGTTCTTCTCACTTAAAGGCACAGACATCAATGAGCAAAAACCCTTTCAGACCTGCCCAGTTCCAGCTTCAAGAATCTGCTCTAAGGAACACTCCTGCACCCAGCTCGGAACCATCTACAACTTTAGACATGACAAATAGTAAGTATTGTTTGAACTGTGGATTTAAAAAAATAATTTTTCCACAAAACACATATACTGTATTTTGCAAATGCCATTGCATATTTCTTTCCCTGCAAAACAAAATGAATTGTCAAAAAGAAAGTAAATTATGGTTAATATTTTCTACAGTAACTGAATGTAAAACTCAATATCCGGATCATCATAATCATTATTGGAATAGAGGAACTATTCCATGTAACCAAGACCGTCCTCGTATAGTATTCTGGTGGTAATTGATGTAACTCTGAGTTTGTTAAGTAAATCATTCCTATATTTAAAGATTGATTGTTCTTACATAAATAATGGTGGACTATAGTGGTACAGATACTTAGAGATAGAACTGTAGATAGTACCCTGCACTGAAATTATTGGGCACCTTGGTGGTGACTATAGAGACTTGTGAATTTTATCTGTCATCAGAGCCAGACGGCTCATCTTGCACTTCTGGCAAATGCCAGTCCAGCCTCAAACCTGGCAGAGCAGCTCTGCCTCCCAGCGATCTGATTGGACGGGACTGAAAGGCGGGCATTTGCTGTGAGGCCAGGCCCCCATGACTCACGCTACTCCCCCCATAAGGTGAGGCCATGCCCATTTTAAGAAGATGATATGACCTTTTTAAGAAAAGGCCACATCCCTTTGTGGTCATGCACACCTTTGCAGGCTCAGGCTGTCATTAGTCGTTTACCCATATATACATCTAGCAACTTTTTAGACTCAGGACCGTATTCAATTTGAGACGTTAAGTCCGGAATCGCGGTAATTTACCGCCGATTACATCATTATCGCCTGTTTTAGTTTACCCCGTATTCAATTTTAAAGACTTTCCGCCTAGGCATTAAGTCAATGCAATGTAATAGGTGGTAAAGTATCGCCTATGAATGGCAGGCGTTAAAAAGTGTAGAATTGGGGATTTGGGGTGCAACGTTTTGGGAACCCCCGTGCAGCCTTCAGACAGTCCCCCAAAGGTAATCTGTGAGAAAAAAAAAAATGAAGGACACCCCAAAAATTGACTTTGAAAAAGGAGGCAAAAAAAAAAATTGGGGTACAAAATTAAAAAATAGCGAACTTTACTCTGGGGGTTCCCCAAGTATGCCCCAAGTGATTTTTTGATTGCAGGTGTTTGCGGCAGGTAAGTTTTTCATGATTTTTTTAAGTCACTTTAGTAACTTTAAAATATGCAGAACCCCATTTTTAAATACCCCAAATTTGATGGCCATAGTTGTTTTGGCCTAAAAAACCTTCTAAATGCTCTTCTGCATCACCTTGTTCAATGCCGCATTTATGCACCTGCCGCCGCTATTAGAAACCCTGACTTCCTTCAGTAGTTAAAAAAGGGGGTACCCATAGTGATCCACCATGTCTACACTTCTTTAGGGGGGTCCCTAGAATATTTCCCAAAAATTCCCATTTTGTTTAACCTGTAAAAAAAGTAGTAAAAATGTACAAAAAAATTACATAAGGTCCCCCCCAAAAGCCAAACCAGCCCCAGGCTTGCCAACGAGTGGTGGTTTCTAAAAATATGGGGAACAAAAAGTGTTGGGTTCCACCATATTTTAGAAACCAACCCAAGGCTACAGGGACCAGTTCTGGTTTTAATTATAGGGGAAAAAAAACGTGGGGATCCCCCTATATTTAAGACCAGCACCAGACCCAACAATCCAGGGTGTAATGCCACAGCCCGGAGAACCAATCACTGGGGCTCCAGGTCTAAAGCATTAACACCCCAAATCGGTTAGCACAAGCTGGTGATCTCAGTGGAGTTGGGGACCCCCCAAAGAAGGCCCCCCCCCCTCCCAAGCACCACAGGCTTACGCTGAAGCCCGGAGCTCTTCCCCATACCCCTGGCTTGGTGGGTAGGGAGGTAATGGGGGGGCCAAATAATGTTAAACTATTGTGTTTTACATTGGATCTACAAGTGCCAGCATGCCTGACATTTTGCACTTGTGGAACAACAAGTGCCAGCAGACATACGGCACCTGTAACTTCACTGTAAAATAAATAGTTAAAAAAAGACAAAACACACACACCGTGACAGTATAATTTTATTACACACACCTACCAATTCACACATACTTACCTATACCAGATGAATCTGTCCTCTTCTCCAGTAGGATATCTGAAAACACGGCACTGCAAAGAAGAATTCATACTCTACACCTATATCCTGGCGCTGGTCTCCGCAGCATCCCTGGGACTTGGCAAAACAAAAAAACGAGTTTACCCAATCCACGCACTAGCTATCAGTATATGTGTTGCCAAACATACTCATAGCTCCCGAATGCCAGCTGCCGGAACATGCATGGAGCTGGCAGTCCCGAGAGCCAATCAGCAGCTGCGCTGGCTGTAGAGCAGCCGCTGATTGGCTCTGGCAACTGACAGTTCCCACGTGGGCGAGTGACATATAGGTGAGTATGAATTCTTCTTTGCACTGCCATGTTTTTGGATATCCTACTGGAGAAGAGTACAGATTAATCTGGTATAGGTAAGTATGTGTGAATGGGTAGGTGTGTGTAATAAAGTTATACTGTCACGGTGTGTGTGTTTTGTCTTTTTTAAACTATTTATTTTACAGTGAAGTTACAGGTGCCGGATGTCTGCTGGCACTTGTTGTTCCACAAGTGCAAAATGGCAGGCATGCTGGCCCTTGTAGTTCCACTGTAAAACACAATCGTTTAACATTATTTGGCCCCCCATTACCCCCATACTCACCAACCCAGGGGTATGGGGAATAGCTCCGGGCTTCAGTCTAAGACTGTGGTGCTCGGGAGGGGGGGACCCTTCTTTGGGGGGGGTCCCCGACTCCCCCGAGATTACCGGCTTGCTCTGAACGATTTGGGGTGTTAATGCTTTGGACCTGGAACCCCGGTGATTGGGTCTCCGGGCTGTGGCTTGACACCCTGGTTTGTTGGGTCTGGTGCTGGTCTTAAACATAGGGGGATCCCCACTTTTTTTTTAACCCCTATATTAAAAACCAGAACTGGTCCCTGCAGCCTTGGGTTGGTTTCTAAAATACGGTGGAACCCAACACTTTGTTCTTCATATTTTTAGAAACCACCACTGGCTGGCAAGCCTGGGGGTGGTTTGGCTTTTTGGGGGGACCTTCTGTCATTTTTTTGGTACATTTTTACTACTTTTTTTTACTGGTTAACAAAATGGGAATTTTCGGGAAATATTCTAGGGACCCCCCTAAAGATGTTTAGACATGGGGGATCACTATGGGTACCCCCATTTTTAACTACTGAAGGAAGTCAGGGTTTCTAATAGCCGTGGCAGGTGCATAAATGCGGCTTTGAACAAGGTGATGCAGAAGAGCATTTAGAAGGTTTTTTAGGCCAAAACAACTATGGCCATCAAATTTGGGGCACATGAAAGTTGCTAAAGTGACTTAAAAAAATCATGAAAATCCCACCTGCTGCAAACACCTGCAATCAAAATAACACTTGGGGCATACTTGCCCTGTCCAAAGTCAAGTTTGCTATTTTTTAATTTTGTACCCCAATTTTTTTTGCCTCCTTTTTCAAAGTAAATTTTTGGGGTGTCCTTAATTTTTTATTTTTTTTAGACAGATTAGCTTTGGGGGACTGTCTGAAGGCTGCACGGGGGTTCCAAAAATGTTGCACCCCAAAACCCCAATTCTGCACTATTTAATGCCTGCTATTCTTAGGCAATACTTTACCGCCTATTACATTGCATTGACTTAACATCTAGGTGGAAAGTCTTTAATATTGAATACAGGGTAAAACTAAAACAGGCGAAAATGATGTCATCGGCGGTAATTTACAGCAAATCCGGACTTAATGCCTCAAATTGAATATGGCCCTGAGTCTAAAAAGTTGCTAGATGTATATATGGGTAAACAACTAATGACAGCCTGAGCCTGCTAAGGTGTGCATGACCACAAAGGGATGTGGCCTTTTCTTAAAAGGGGCATATCTTCTTCTTAAAATGGGCATGGCCTCACCTTATGGGGGGAGTAGCGTGAGTCATGGGGGCCTGGCCTCACAGCAAATCCCCTCCTTTCAGTCCTGTCCAATCAGATCACTGGGAGGTTTGAGGCAGGACTGGCATTTGCCAGAAGTGCAAGATGAGCAGTCTGGTTCTGATGACAGATAAAATTCACAAGTCTCTATAGTTACCACCAAGGTGCCCAATAATTTCAGTGCAGGGTTCTATCTACAGTTCTATCGCTAAGTATCTGTACCACTATATTCAACCATTATTTATGTATTCTTTACAGATAGCAATGATTTACTTAACATACTCAGAGTTACATCAATTACCACCAGAATAAATGTTATGTACGATTGATGTTCTATCCCGATATACCAGTATACTATATGAGAAGGGTCTTGGTTACATGGAATAGTTCCTCTATTCCAATAATGATTATGAAGATCCTGAAATTGATTTTTACATTCAGTTACTGGAGAATATATTAACCATAATTTACTTTCTTTTTGACAATTCAATTTGTTTTGCAGAGAAATAAATGTGCAATGGGTTCCCATGTATCACTGGCATTTGCAAACACATACAGTATATGTGTTTTGTGGAAAAATTATTATTATTTTTTTAAATCAAGAGTTCAAACAATACTTACTATTTGTCATGTCTAAAGTTGTGGATGGTTCCGAGCAGGGTGTAGGAGTGTTCCTTAGAGCAGAGGGCCTGATTCAGAGCTGCACGCAAAAAGCGAGTTCTCGCTCTGAATCAGGGCTTGTTCAGCTTATGCGAGCGGCCATGATGATGGTCACGGTGGTCAAGACCATCGCGACCATCGGGCTACGAGACCCTTGCGGTAGGGTCTCGTTGCCGCAAGCCCCAGTTTACTTCCTGCACTATTAGAGCAGGAAGTCCACCTGTAGGGTAGAGTAGGGCTGCCCACAAATGGCAGGTGTTCCTGCAGGAATGCCTCTGTTTGCACAGCCACCCCCCTTTCCCGCCTGCCAAATGGGACAGCTGTCAACCAACATCGACAGCTGCCCCTTTTGGATGCGAGGGCCGGAGCGAGTGCTTTTTGCGTTTGCTCCGGGGCTCGCGCATGCTGTGCGTGCGCACTGAGCCACCATCAATCTACTTGCGAGCGCAAAGCACTTGTGAGTGGGTCTGAATCAGGCCCAGAGTATAGATGCTGAACTGGACAGGTCTGAAAGGGTTTTCGCTCATTGATGGCTGTGCGTTTAAGTGAGAAGAACCAAACAGGAGTCATGGAAGTATAGAATGATCTTGAAACTTAGGAAGAGCAGACTAGAGGAGCAACTCAGATCCACTAAAAAAACATACAGGAGTTCGGGAGACCCTTAACCAGATCTGAGAGGGGTCTTGGCAGAGTGGAATGCAGAATGGACTGCGCAGGTGGCAAGTTAGATCATGGAGGTCTGGAACTGAAGATTCAGGCTGTCAGTTGTATTGGAGAAAGAAACTGGCAAACTGTAATGTCCAGAGAAGCAAGTAGTACCAGCTGGTATTGGTTGGATGGAACACTGAATAATAACCAAGCATTGCTGAGGAGCACAGAGAACTAGCACTGACAACCTCTAAACTCCTAAGGAAACATTAATACCCTTGGCTGGACTGCAATTGGCCACCAAAGTAAGCTGAGCATCACCATGCCTGGAATGCATTACAGGCAAAATGGCAGCACCCAGCACTGGAAGAGCATCCCTCCACACATGTAGGAGCCCAGTGCCACCTTTGGGAGACCTGCCGGACACCCCACATGTCGCCAGCACCCCGCACTGCAGCCTGACGGACCCCACCAGAGCACATGGACTGGTAACTCTCTGAAACCCTCCACAGCACTCCTGGGACATTTCAGTGGATATTGTTATAAAGGTATAAGTTACATACGTATGTAAGTAATTTTGTTTCTGTATTCTTGATAAAAATCTTCATGACTGAAATGTTGAACAAGCTCACACAAAGTTTTTGTGTGCTTCTTTATTGCAAGACCTATGAGTGTCGCTGTTATTTACTACAGTAATTATGTGAGAATTTTTTTGCCACAGAAGGCACCTGGGCTAGTGGTATAACTTATCGTGGCATGTGGTTCATCTATATATATACGGGAGTAATTTAATCTCACCACAGCCACCTGCATCTTATAACAGCCTGCTGGTTCTCACCACTGCTTACTGCTTTTCCCATCAGCATCCTATATTTCACCAAAGGCCCAAGCTTCTTACTCCTGCTTCTTACTACTGCCCCCTGCATCACACCACAGGCTTATACATCTCACCACAGCCCCTTGCTTCTTACTCCTGCTCACTGCTTCTCATTGTCACCACAGCCCCCACTGTTACTGCCCGGAAGCACTGTGATGTGCCAGGAAAGGCAGGATGATCAAGTATAAGATATTTTTGTTCTTTCTACAGTAAGCAATATCAACAGAATGTCCCCAGGGCTGGGGCACAAGTGCATATTTCTGCAGACTCCATGCACACCACTCCCAAGCTGATGAACATGGCGATGAGCAATGTCCTCATTCCACTATGTACCCTATATTTCCTGGGCTTCCCATTGAGCTTCTTCATCATGGTGCCCCTGTCTCATAACAGCACTGACTTCCATGGGAGGTGCTTCCTGTTTCCCAAAGACATGTGGCTGAGCAGGAACAAAACACTGGAGAGGGAGCACTTCTCATTGGAGGAGTGGTGGCTGGAGTCCACCTACAGGTTGAGCATAGGGATGTATATGAATCTGGTGGTTACTAATGATTGATGATTTTGTTCTAATGGAATGGAACATAGTTGATAATGTTCCAATTTTGTTTTAATTCCTGATAGCTATGCCTCCCCTGTTGGTGTAGTAACTAGGGTGTCACAAATAAGGTACTTTGCTTGGTAATTAATGTAAATATTGCTTTAATTTTCAGCATGAAGAAAATAGAATAAAATAACAAACCGGCTATCCCCAATATGGCACTACCTGACTTATTAAACCATGTCTCTAATATGCATCATATTTGCTTAGCAGACACTTTTAGGAACATGTCTCTCTATCTCTATTCAGCTAATTACTCTCTTTTAAAGTGTCATTTCTGGCACACAAATGGTCTCAGTTGCTCATTGGGTCCCACCTGGGCTGCATCCTGAGCTGACCATAAATACAGTTTAGTCATAAAACTTGGTGTAGAAGGATTTAAAATTTACTAAACAGTTGGATCACTAGTACTACCTAGGTTGGCCACAACATATCCCCCTCCCTAACTCACAAATCCTGGTATTCAAGATATTGGAACAAGGCCATTCATGATAAGAAACCAACTTTAATGACCTTATAACGCTCTTTCACATGTTCAAGTCCATCATACCTATATTTCTGTCACCTGGTGGTCTCATCCTCCAAGATCTAGTGTTATTTTTTTTGCTTGGACTTGGGAACTTTACGTGTTGCTCATCTGTATTATCAGAGTTTATCAAACTTTTCTTAAATGTCTTTCCACATTAATGACTTTCTCCATGATCATGTATACCTCAACCGTAATATGTGAAACATACTGTATGACTTCCCCCTTGATATAACAATGATCCACTTTCTAACATATTTGTATCAGTGCTTCATTAGTTTTACTTATACCCTCTATCCTTTTATTTAAGGCTTTATCTATATTCATAACTATTCACTCATGTTGGGAAACTTTTTTGTTTCATTTACACATGCAGACTTCTCTATTTTTGTATCACTTCCTTTATACTTTATTATATACCCAGGGGAATCTTCTTCAAGAGTTTATGGAACCTCCTGCTTAGTAGGTCAATATTGTTTTTCTATTTGTTTTGGGGACTTTCCCTAACTGATAACTCATCTTTAGTACCACCTGCAAAGAGAAAATTATTTAGAAAACAAACAATTATCTTTGAGTATTTTTAGGAACAGCAGGCTCATGTTGTATTCTAGGAGCCTCCATTTTGGTTTTCCAAATAGCATTTATTTGTATTTCCCCCCTTCTTTGTCTGTTCTAGTTGTTCAGACAAGTCTCTATTATTTGTGCATGAATATGAAATAATATGACTGAATGAGGTCCAATGTTTTATCACTTCTAATTTTACACAACACTCACAAAATCAACCTGCCACCTACCGTCCAGGGGTGGCGGGGTTAGCCCCAGGCTATCAGTCTAGGCTAGGGGTGCCCTGGAGAGGGAGACCCCTTTTTTGAAGGGGTCTCCAACTCCCCAGGGATCCCTGGCTTGGGATGACTTGCGGTTAGGTCTGAAGCTGTGGCTGTGGGAGCACGGTGATAGGGCTCTCCTGGCTGTGGCATCAGTCCCCCATTAGAAAGGGTCCAGGGCTGGTTCTGTGATTTACAGGAAGACCCTACTCACATTTTTTCCTGTAAATCTAGAACCAGCCCTGCTTCCCGTAGCCCAGTACTGGTTGTACTGAGTACAGGGAAACCCATCATCATTTTTTTACTGTACTTAGTCATCCAGAACTAAGTTTCAGCAGTCCAGGGCTGGTTCTGATTTGGGGGGGACCTCAAATAATTTTTTTCCTAACTTTAACTGTTTAATTACTTTTTACAGCCAGATACATGCAGGCATCTCACTGATGTCTGCATGTATTTGTGTAAATCCGACCTGCTCATGTTCAAATTGAAAGCATGAAGCAGGTCTATTCTATTGGGGATTTGAAGTTCAATTTGAAGTCCAATTTTGAATTTGATTTCAAATCGAATGATAGTAAATAAGGGTTTTGTGTGTTGGGCTATGTAAAAGTACCAATGTTTGTCTGATGGTCGATTTGAGGCCGATTTGACTCAAAATTTGATTTGAAGTCTGATTTTACATTTGATTTGGCCTAAGTAAATACCCAAAAGCAAATTGAATCCAAATCGAATAAAAATCACACCTCAAATCACTCAAAATGCAAAATTGACCTTTAGTAAATTTACCCCTAGGAGTCAGTACACAAATGCTGTACTGAGTACACATGCTGGTGATCCAGATGCAGATTTGCACTGAAGTTATAACTAGAGTCTCAGCACAAATACAGCTGCTTAAATAATCACTGGAGAAGTCTGATGCTGGTTAGTGCTGAAGTTTTTGAACTGGTGTTTAGCATGCAGACAAGGATTAAATAAATCACTTAGAGAAGTCAGCTGCTGATTAGCACTGGAAGGAGTCACTGGAAATAAATATTATAAAGCCTGGAGCGAATCCAAACACTATTATATAACACTGTTAGGAAAGAAAGTTGAACCTGGAAAGCTGCAACAGCTAGTATTCACTGGAAGTAGCAAAGTTGAACAGCACCTTCCTGTTCCTGGAGTCAGACTAAATATCCTAAGGTAGCAGTACTTTGGAGGATAGTGTCAACTGACAGAAACCATTAATAACATTGGGGAGAGGGCTGATGAGATTATGTAGACTATCATGACTGTGTCCATGATGGTAACCACAGGAACCAAATCACAGAGCAACACATTGATGTCCTAGCAGATCCCAGGCTCATCACTTGCCACAGCACCTGTTGTTTGACTGCTCATGAGGTCAGGGGTAGCTGGCACTGAGGTAAGAAAAGGCCAATCCCAGGCCACAACCTGATACCTACCTCTACTTACCATGATTTTTGCAAATTCTTCAGGTGGCTTAACAATTGTCAGAATGTGGGTAAAAATTATTCCACACATAAAGTAAGAGATACATTTGTTGGATCTTTGCCCAGGCATGACAATGGCCTTCCTCTTATCATGACCAAGAGCTGCTTCCACTGGTACCTGACATTAGTGCTGGAGTCATCTTAACAAATAGTCCCCTCAACCTTTGGCTCTTTTTCAGTGTCATCCTCAATTTATATGTCATCACCTATATTTGTGCTGCTCATCCCCAGATTTGAAGAGGGAGCTGAAATGGTGATGGTAGCATTTCTGCAAGTACAACAGGATGGCCAGGCTCACACATAACACTCGTGGACACACTAAAACTCTCCTCATGGATTTGTGACATTAATGTTTCTAAAACAGTTTGTTTTACTGCCTTAGTGGTTTAAATTGTTTTACACCTTTTCTACACTCAGAGTGAAAAGTTATTGCAGTGTCGTGAATGGCAGAGGAAGATATCCTCACTGACAATTGTAGAACCACCACTACTAAATAAAGGCCAAGACCTCAGTCTTTCCTTGCCGCTGCATGTGGTGAATGTCATAGTGGTAAATTTATGTTTTATGTACTACACTTTCCCTTTATTGGATGTGTTTTTTTTCTTTAGCACTGTACAGTATATTGTTTTTTTATTTTACATACCCTGACTTAGACCCTCTATGCCTTTGAGCTTTAGCTTTAGTAGATGATATTGAAGGACGAGTGTCATCATCATGACTGTTGGCAGCAGCTGCAGCAACAGTATATGGTTGGTCTTCTTTAAAATGAACATTATTCATTTTTCAGTTTCACAGATCACTGCATGGCTTATATATGCATGTAAAGAAAGTGCACTAGGGTAAAGTACACCAAACAGTACTACAAATAGTTTATAATTTAATTAATTTTGGTTTTTTTATGTAACTGCTCAATTCAAACTGTGTAGAGCCACAGGGCTTATACAGTATATGCATGTGATCAAAGCATATTAGGGTATAGTGCACCAAAGAGTACAAACAATATAATGTAATTCATTTTTTTTATTATCATTTTTTTTTTTTTTTTTTTTTTGCAGCTCCAAAAAACTGCATAGAGTCATAAGGCATTTATATGCACATAGACAATTTTTTCTTATTTAGATTTTTTTATGTTTTTGATCAATTCAAACTGTGTGGAGCCACAGGGCTTATATATGCAAATGGCAAAGTGCATGAGTGTAAAGAGCACGAAAAAGTATAAACAATGGAACTCAGAATATATATATATATATATATATATATATAAAAAAGTATGGTGAATCGTCCTGATGAAAATGCCTATGCATTGAAACGTTGATGTAGAAAAGACTGCTATTTCGTGTGTGTTGTTATTACAAATCCCTGAGTGCCGCTGTTTCTTGGAGTGCTATATATATATATATATTATTTTTAATGACACAGCTCAATTCAAATTGCATGTAGTCACGGGGCTTATATATGCATGTGAACATATTTACTGAAAGACACAGCACAGCCAGTTTACAACAGAGTAGAGCATAAAGCAGCATGTACTACCTAAAGGTATTGTCTAAGAGCATCACAGCCATTTGTGAGTCTGGACAAAGCACAGCTTATATAACCAAGCACTGTGCAGCATACAGCTGTGATCCCCCCTATACATATTAACTAAGAGCAGCACAACCACATGTGAGTCTGGACATACTGTAGAATTTCTTATATAGCAGAGTACAGGGCAGCATACAGAAACATATTTAACTTGCCTGATGTATAATTTGGATGGACATTTACATAGATGTCTTTGACACTAACATGACACTCCCACAAGCCAGGGCAGGTCCATGGTCTCACCTTGTCACCAACCCAAAATGCCAAATATTGCATAAAGACAGTTGCAGCTAAATTCTGTTTGTCTAAGAAAAGGACAGACATAAGGAAAGATGTGTAAATAAAATCTTCCCATGTGCTGTATGCAAAAACTCTCCATATCATAGGCGATGAGGTTATCTACACATTTTGGGTGGACTCTGACATCAGGTGGAAGTAACATGAGATTCTATGGGCAGGAACTACAGAACTACAGAACATACATACCTTCTCCCACACCCCCAGGCCTGGGGGTCACCATGGTGGTGGTTTTGGGGTCCTTCTATCCCCTGGTTACTCATACCAACATATACCATCAGAACCATCCCTTACATTCTCCACATTTGAAGTTCATGCTATACGCCTCTTCCAACCAGTACACCTCAGAGTAGCTGTCATCTACCATCCCCCTGGCCCTCCCTCCAAGTTCCTTGACAACTTTGCTTCCTGGCTCACTCACTTTCTCTCCTCAGACCTTCCCTCTATTATCCTCGGTGACTTCAATATTCCTATTGATATCCCCACAGAATCTGCTGCCTCGAAACTACTCACCCTCACTTCCTCATTTGGACTCTCCCAATGGACCTCCTCACCCTCCCATGCGAGTGGGCATTTGCTTGATATGGTATTCACTCACCATTGTGATATTTCCGCTTACTCCAATTCCCCATTTCCCCTCTCTGACCATCACCTCCTCTCTTTTAACCTATCCCTCTCTCGTTCCCCTTCACTACCTCCGAAAGCCACCATCACTAAGCGTAACATTGAAGCCATCGACACTGCTTTCTTTTCTTCCCTACTTGACTCACTTCTCTCCCCTATCCTCTCTTTCTCCTGCAATGAACAAGCTGCTTCCCTATACAATGCCTCCCTTACTTCTGCTCTTGACTTTGTTGCTCCGGCGATCACTACTCACCCTTGCAAATTCACACCTCATCCCTGGCATTCCAAATGCACCAGATACCTGCAAAAATGTTCACAAACCGCCGAGCGACAGTGGAGAAGATCACGCTCTCAGGCTGATTTTCTCCATTTCAAATTCATGCTGTCATCCTACAGTGCTGCCCTTTCCCTATCTAAACAGTCATATTTCAAGAATCTCATCTCCACCCTGTCCTCAAATCCCCAGCATCTCTTTTCCACCTTCAACTCCCTCCTCTGCCCACCCCCTCCTCGTCTCCCCTCCTTGCTCTCTGCTACAGACTTTGCTACCTATTTCACATCTAAAATTGATTCCATACGTCAGGACATCATATCCAACCAGTCCCCCAGCTCTCCACTTCCTCCTTTCCCAGATCACCCCTCCCCATCCATTTTACAGACTATGACATCCTTCTCCCCTGTGGAGAGGAAGTTAAGGCCCTTATCCAGTCCCCCCCCTTCCACCTCTCCCCTCGACCCTATCCCCTCCCACCTACTCCGCTACCTCTCTCCATCTGCCTGCTCCCATCTTGCCCGCCTCCTTAATCTCTCCCTCTCATCTGGCACAGTTCCTTCTGCATTCAAGCATGCCCGTTTTTCCCCCATTCTTATAAAACCTAAACTTGATCCTAACATTCTCTCTAACTACCGTCCAATCTCTATTATCCCTTTTGCCTCCAAACTCCTTGAGCTTATTGTTTACAACCGCCTCACCATATTTCTTTCCTCCCACTCCCTCCTTTACCCTTTTCAGTCTGGCTTCTGTTCTCTCCACTCCACTGAAACTGCCCTCAAAAAAGTCAGCAACGACCTCCTTGCTGCCAAATCCAAGGGCCACTACTCACTGCTCATTCTCCTTGATCTCTCTGCTGCTTTTGACACTGTGGACCACCCACTACTGCTGCATATACTTCACTCCCTTGGTCTATGTGACACTGCTCTCTCCTGGCTTTCCTCCTTCCTTTCTGACAATTCCTTCTCTGTTTCCTCTCATGGTGACTCCTCCCCCCCAAAGCCTCTTACAGTAGGTGTTCCCCAAGGTTCTGTTCTTGGACCTCTCCTATTCTCTCTCTATATGTCTTCTCTAGGTAAACTCATCAGCTCTCTTGACCTCCATTATCATCTCTATGCTGATGATACTCAGATCTACCTTTCCTCACCTGATCTTTCCCCCTCTCTACTGACTCATATCTCTAACTGTCTCTCTGCTATCTCTTCCTGGATGTCTCAGCGATTTCTCAAACTTAATATGTCTAAGACTGAGCTGATAGTCTTCCCACCCTCCCACATAACATCATGTCCCACTATTTCTTTATTAATAGATGGCATTACTATCTCAACTAGCCCCAAAGTGCATTGTCTTGGAGTCATCCTGGACTCTTCCCTCTCCTTCAAACCACACATTCAGAACCTCTCGCAGTCCTGTCGTTTCCATCTCAAGAATATTTCCAAGATCAGACCATTTCTCATCCAGGATGCTACCAAAACCCTTGCACATTCACTGGTCATGTCCAGATTGGACTACTGTAACCTTCTCCTAGCTGGACTCCCCAAATCCCATCTCTCTCCTCTCCAGTCTGTGCTCAATGCTGCTGCTCGGCTCATCTTCCTCTCCAAACACTCTACATCTGCCTCCCCTCTTTTGCAAGCCCTCCACTGGCTCCCATTCCCTTTCAGAACCCAATTCAAGGCTCTTACATTCACTTACAAAGCCCTCATCCATTCCTCTCCCATTTACATATCTGATCTCATCTCCCTTCACTCTTCTGTCCGCCCTCTTCTTTCACTTAATACACGCCACCTTTCATGCCAATTGATTACTTCCTCCCACTCCTGCCTCCAAGACTTTGCCCCTGCTGCTCCTCACCTTTGGAACTCCCTCCCTCTCCCTATCAGACTCTGCACCTCTCTACCATCTTTCAAATGAGCTCTTAAGACCCACTACTTCATTAAAGCCTTCCAGCTCTCATCCTAACTTCCTTTCTCCCGGCCCACCCCATTCTGTGTCACTCCTGTTTGTCTTCCTCTCCCTTAAAGAATGTAAGCTCTTTAGAGCAGGGCCCTCTACCCTCTTGTACTTCTCCCTACTGTAATTTAAATTTTCTCTTACTAGCCACTAGGGCAACTAACACTTGGCTGCTTATGCGGGCGTTAATGTCACTAATATAGCAATGTTTATCCATGTCCTGTTTTGTATTATATTGTATTGTATTGTAAGTCAATGGTTACTTTTTTGTCTATGTACTTTGTAAGGCACTGTGGAACACTTGTGGCGCCATATAAATAAATGATGATAATAATAGTAATAATAATAATAATAATAATAATAATAATAATAATAATAATAATAATAATAATAATACTGTTAGGACTTTTACATATTACATATAACAAGCATTACTGATTAAAACATACACCATACATTCTAATACAATCACAGATATGCATGTATTAATAAAATATTTATGTTAATGAAACACTCCAACCATATATACTTTACACAGAATCTAAATCCTTAATATGGGGTATGTCCAACTATATATACATCTACAATGACATTAGTATTATAAAAAATGGTTATTTCTGCTAAATTCAATTAAATATTATTGTCACTGCAACATTAAAAAATGCATTGAGCTAATTTACGTTGTGATCTTAGAAATCCTCCAAGTGTTATTAAAGAGCTAAAACAAGATGTTGTAAATTTAAACTACCTTTTACAGAAATGGAACTATTATTGCTTCAAATGATAAACTTACATTAAATAGAACAAATTATGTGATGTATTAATATAAAAATATCTGAAGCCACACTTGAAAACAGAATATTTTTAATACATTATATTCTAATTTATATGGTGTTTTATTCACAAAACCATGTTTTGTAGTAACTAAAGATGTGTGGGTTAGATTTCCAGATAACTGACAACAGACAAATTTAGGGGTTCTAATTATAAGTTTGGAACTCAGATTTTAAACCAAAGTCGAGTTTTGGATTGCATGTAAACAGGTCAAAATTACATAATTTTTGGGGGGTTTTATAAATACAGATCCAAAACCAAAACATGTGAGAGTGGTTTAAAAACCCAAAATCCAAAGATAAGTCAAGATCCAAAACCAAAACATAGGGGTCGGCGCATAAATATATATATATATATATATATATATACACATATATATATATATATATATATATATATATTTACTGCATTAGTGATTGACTCAAAGCAGCAGCAGGGCATAAGCAACCAGGTGCTAAGTGCCCGAGTGAAGAGTAGATGAAATTATAAGTAAAGATAAGCACAGGAGAATAGAGGTCTCTACTCGTGAGAGCTTATATTCTAAAGTGTTGGGATAGACAAACAGGTGTGACACATATGGGGTAGACAGGAAGCAAGGAGCAAGTAGCAGCAGGTTAGGATGAGAGCTGGAAATCTGATGAAGTAGTTGGTCTTGACAGCCCATTTGAAAATTTTTAGAGAGGTGGAGAGTCTGATGGAAAGATGGAAAATGTTCCAGAGGTAAGCACAAACTGTTGTAGACATGAGTGAGAGGAAGTAATCAGTTGGCAGGAGAGGCAATGAGCATTCATTGAGTGAAGTGGGTGGGCAGGAGTGTGAAGGGAGATGAGGTGAGAGGTGTAAATGAGAGAGGAATGGGTGAGGGCTTTGTAAGTGAGTGTAAGAACCTTGAAATGAGCTCTGAAGGGGAAGGGAGCCAGAGGAGGGCTTGTAGCAGAAGGGAAGCAGATGTAGAATGTTTTGAGAGGAAGATGACCTGAGCAGCAGCATTAAGGACAGATTGGTTTGGAGAGAGGTGGGAGTCAGGTAGGCCAGATAAAGTGAGATTAAAGTAGAATAATTTGGAGATGACCAGTTAGTGGATAAGGATTTTAGTAAAATCCTGAGTGAGAAACAGTCTGATTTTCGAAATATTTTTGAGACGGAAATAGCGGACTGAAAGAAGTGATAAATGTGTAGTTTGAAGGAGAGGGAAGAGTCCAGGATAACTCCAAGACAGCACACTTTAGGGCTATAGGAGATAGTTGTGTCATCAATTGATAATGAGATTGTGGGAAGTGAGGATACATGGGAGTGTGGGAAGATGATTAGCTCAGTCTTAGACACATTCATTTTAAGAAAGCACTGGGACATCCATGAAGTGATAGCAGACAGACAGTTGGAGATACGAGTGAGGAGAGAAGGGGAAAGATCAGGGGAGGAAAGGTAGATCTGACTATCACAGCATAGAGATGATACTGGATTTCAAAGGAGCTGATGAGTTCACATAGAGAGAATGTATAGAGGAAAAATAGGAGAATTCAAAGAACAGAGCCTTGGGGAACAGCTACTGTAAGTGGAAGTGGGGGGAGTCATGATAGGAGACATATAATGAACAATCAGAGAAGTAAGATAACAGCCAGAAGAAAGCAGTGTCATGTAGACCAAGGGGAAAAATGATTTTTAGGTGGATAGGATGGTACACATTGTCAAAAGCAGCAAAGAGGTCAAGGAGAATATACTAATTGTGAATTAGGAAAATTTTAAATACTACGAGATCTTTATTTGATACAATGCAATTGGCTTGACTGTTCAATAAATATATTTAGTAATAATTTCACTTAAGGTTTACAACATAGTAGCTAGAGTTGTGAGTGGATCCCTAAATTTAAATTTTTGGTTTTAGTTTTATTTCTGAATTTTCATTGTATTTAGGTTTTTCAAAACAACACTCAAATGTTTTTGTTGTGGATTTTTAAAAAACATGTATAAGAACAGCTAAAATAAAAAAGAAGAGACAAGAACACATTCCTCATACTTAAGATAATAATTGTTACATGGTGCTAGCAGTCACCAACCATTAGTATGGAGTAGGATATTTTTGTCCACTTGCTTCACCAAAGTGTCCTCAATTCCTGACAGTTTTTCTAACAAAATATGTTTGCCTAATATTAAAGTTGTTTGTGGTCTCTAAATAGGTAAAACAAAAATAAAACTACAACACTTACATGTGAGATATCTCTAAATGAGAATTTGTCTGACCTGTCTTCCCCTCTGTTTTCATCACATAAAATAGAAAGCTGACCCCAGACTCATCACTGAGGTCCTGATTCAGAGGTGGATGGCGATCCAGCTATTACTGTGTCTTTGTATGCAGGGTGATTGCATTTTTATGATAATGTCACAGCTGATCTGATTTTTACAGATCATTTGCTGCTTCACAAATCTACTAATTTGCATAAAATATTGTTACTTGTGAACCATTAGACACATATCAGTCACACTTTATCCCTATGGTTGCTCAGGATGTTTGTCAGAACATGACTACAAGTGCCAGTGCAACTGCATAAAAAGATGGAGTAGCCATGACCCACTCATGTCTGACAAACCACTTACCTGTCACCAACCTGGAAAGCTTGTTTCCAATTCATGCTACATCACTCAGTGGTACCCATTTGGATACAAGCACAGTGCAAATTAGATGCATGAGCAGAATGAAAACATCAGCTGATTTTGACTGAAAAAGACACTACATCTGCCTCTGAATCAGGCTGTGTGCTGATATAGCACCTTGGTCCAGCCCAGGACTGTCGAGTGCAATGACGAGCCCAGATAAAGGGAGTGAGCATGTCTAAATTACATGCTGTGAAGGGGGAATATTTGTACCCCTAATCCAGGAGACAGATTCAGGGAGCAGGTGATAAGTGTGATTGTACACCACCTGTAACACTTGCAGGGAGAGAAAGGAGGCTTCTGCTTCAGTGCTCAGAGGCAGCAGCCTCCCTGGAATCTCCTGTGCAGCAGCAGTAGTCTCATCATCCTTCCAGCCCATTATGCTACTGAAAAAGGCCCCCACCAGTCCTCTTCAAGCTGGCCTGGCTAAGTAGTACCTGCTCCCCCTCTTGGTGCCCCTGGTTTAGCCAACTTTGCAGCAGAAATATAGTATGCAGCATACAGCAACTTACTATAACTTCTGAAACATTTTCATGCACGTAAGGCAGCTCCCCACCAGATTTATCCAAACACTTGAACCAGCTTTTTAGAAGTCCAAAGCTTCAATCTACCAAACTCCTAGTTGTAATGTGTGCCTCAGTATTTTTGAGTGTGTGAGCTTCTGTGGATCCAACATAGATGTCTTAACCCAAGAGAAACATCAAAATCCTGCCTCATCTAAAAATATCCTGGCATTTTTCCATTCTAAACCCTCTCATAAAGAGATAACAGGTTATAGGCATCATGGCAGGATCTTGGGAAAACTGGTGTCCAAACTCAGTTAGTGACTTAGAGCTCAAAATGATATCTGCACATGGAAGGAGCAGTAATAGTAATGATTCATGTAACCACCAGGCTCTAATATAGGTTCCTCAGTGCAATATTAGTGCAATTTAACTTGTCCAAGATCTTGTTAATGCCAAAGATCCTATAGAAGGCTACCTTAAGTTCTGCCACTCAGTTTCCTCACTGTTAAAAGTGGCCAGCATGAGTTGTCAAACTCCATCACCCATGTGACCTCTTCTACCACTACCTCCATCCTTACGGGAACATTTCTGGCTGTTGCTAGGTGATCTGGATGCTGGATGACATCATGTGTTACTGGGAACATGGGATGATCTTCCTTGGTGGTAATTTGTTTCAATACCTTTTTTATGCCTTGCAGCTTCCTTGCTGCCTTGTCGGCTATAGCATCTCCATGCGTGTACTTTAGGTTCCTGTTGTGGAGATTCAGCCAGTGACTTGCCTCAGCTCTGACAGCAGCATCATTTAGCTCTCACTGTCTCAGCCACATCATTGCTAACCAAAGCCACATCTCAGCCAAGCCAAGCTGCATCAATTACCTACGGCTGTCTCAGCCACATCACAGCTAACCATGCCGCACCTCGGCCAAGCCAGGACACATCATTTACCTCTGGCTGCCTCAGCAGTATCACAGCAAACCAAGCCATACTTCAGCCAAGCCAGGCTGTATTATTTACCTCCGGCAGTCTCCGGCACATCATGACTAACCAAGCCGCACCTTGGCCCACTATCTGCACTGGGGCCCTAAAAGCCATAATATGTATACACCACCTACTCTGCTCTCAAAACCATATCTCGGCTCATTCGCTGCACCAGGGTCTTCAAGGCCATCATCCATCTACACCACCTTCTCAGTTCTCAAAGCCACATCTCGGCTCGATAGCCACACCACCACTGTCATAACCGCATCCAGGCTCTCAAGCCACACGGGGCTCTTATAGCCAAACTCAGACTTCTCACTCACTCCATTGGTTCAGTGTCATATTAAACCTTTTGGTCCTTCTAGGATAACTGTGTAAGCCTCAACTATCTGGAGATTAAGTCCATGCAGCCACCTAAGTACTGGTGAACATACTCAGTTATATGGGAACAGCAGGTGGCTGTTATTGGCAGAAGACCTCACCTCAATGGTTCTAGAGGTCATACACTTTGATTCCTAGTAGACCATAATAATCACATGGAAAGGAGATATGTGTATGCAACATTTTTAATAGTTGATTTAAATGCCTAGAAATTGTTGCTTTCTTAATGCTTAAGACTTTTGAGCTCATAAACTGAAAGGAGTCTGTGGCCACAAAGTGAGGGGCACACCTTATTTTTTGCAGCCCAGACATTGAATTATTGCTCTCCGCCTTAGCTTCTAGAGATTCAGCAGGATGGTATCATTCAAAAGAAACATTTGTGCATTCTCCTGATTAGAGAGGGAGTTCAGTACCAACCAAAATCTGAAGACAGGCCTAGTGCACTAAAAATTGTTTCAGTGTATTGAACCTCCAGGCACGTGCACTATGTGCCCCACCTTTAAAAAATGTGAACCTTCAGTAACCTATTGATGACTATTATTAGCAAACAATAACCCCTACATTGCAGAAATATTAAGTCCAGGGTTGGGGTAGGTGTCTCCATTCCTAGGTGCAATTACAAGTGTCCCATTTTGAAATTATGTATCTCTTTAGTAGTTATTAACTATAAAAACTTGCACTGCAAATATACCATTATGCCGAGTGCATAAAGCAGGCGATGGGAACGAACCTCTTCCTTCCTTCATGCAGTTACATCCTTTTATAAAGATAGGAGTCCTAGAGACTATAGGACTTACAGTAACTAAACATTGCAATTATTTTACATTAGTAGAAAAAGGCATTAATTTGTTTATTTGCTCATAATAAAATCATTTGTTTCTGACTATTTATGTTCTATGCTGGCTTACTAGAGGAAACTGAATTGGCAGAAGTTGATGTGTAGAAAAGCCTCACACATACATTTAGTAGTTTCTGAGAACATGGTAACATATACAGTATTTAGAGTAACAAGTGCAACTAGTCAGAATAGTGGTTTATATGCCCACAGGTTAATATACAGATCCATACCTCCTCTCCCAGAGAAATGAAATATTGTGTATGTTACTATATAATCACTATAAAATACAATTGTGGCAATGGGATTCTAAAGCATCAGTCATGATTTTGGAAACCACCTTTCATAATGGACAACAACGGCTCCATTTATGTACTTTTTTTTACCAAAATGTTTTTAGGATTATTTGCTAGTTGTATATTACACCTCAGAATTGATAGCAACACATATAACTGAACAAGTGCCCTGACAAAATATGTAGGTAAGGAGTGTTCTGCTACTCTACACTTGTTTTCAAGATTGGTATTAGTACACTTTGGGGTCTATACACTAAGCAGTGTTAGGAGACAGTGTGAAAAGTGATAAGGTGCCAACCAATCAGCTCCCAACTGTCATCTCACATGCTGTGTTTGAAAAATGACAGTTGGGAGATGATTGGCTGGTACCTTATCACTTTTAACTCTGTCTCCTAACACTGCTTAGTAAATAGACCCCTTTGATTCAATAAGGATCACAACTGCAATTACACAGGCAGTCTCATTGCAAATATATTCTAATCACTGTGATTGCAATGCAATCTTAGCCAATCATGAGGACACCCCTTACACGCATTCATAATACTTAGCAAGACTGTGAAAGCATTGGGAACATCGAGTACCATCGACTCACGCACAATTGCCCAAACCTTACTCATAGATTTCTAAACCCCTCACAAACTATAAATGCTCAAGCTGCGTATGGCATTGCAGTGACTAATATATGCACGCCCCTGTAATGGTGTTCAAATGCACTGGCACACCTGCATTTTGCTGACTATCCCCTTGACACCCAAATGCTCTATTCCTGTCAATAACAATGTAAAGGGTCTGCGTAGTGACTGCGATCGCAGTCTGATTGCAGTGAGGAGTTTGCGCATGTGCATTTCGATGCATTTTGGCCGATTGCATGCGTAAGCACAGTTGAGATCCTTTTGGAATCAAGCCCTGTATCCTGCATATTAGATGCTTTTTGAAAGGCAGGTTTATTGTGGGGCTATTAAGCTGTCACTCTGTCAGGGTACAGTATCTAATCTTGGACTTGTTACTAGAGTTACAGATAAATTTAAGATGTGATTTATGTAGTAGTTAAAATAGTACACTACTTTTAATTGCTTATAAAGCTAAAGTTTATGTTTATCATTTATTTCTGAGTGTTTGATGAATAAAAAAATAGAGACATCTGCAGAGTTAATTGGTTGGAAGTGATTCACTATTCACCTAACACAATCTCTATCCAGGATCCAAGGAACAAATCAGAATATTGATATGATCAGTGGCGTATCTATAATGGCTGCACAGGAGCCTCTGTGTTCAGGGGGCATGCACCTATGTTGTACAATACTTAAATCTTTGGAGTCTATGCACAAATCACTGGGAAAATGGTGACACAGCCATTCTCTTGGAGACCCGCACATGCACAGTAGACACTGGCACAGCAACAAAGTCTATGTCTATGCACTTTCACCACTAGCTAAAAAGTAGTGAGCATAGATGGATGCTGTACACAGTTCCCATCGTTATTTAATACACCCACGTTGTACAATACTTACCTCTTATTGAGTCTATGTTGGCAGCAGCAATACTGCACAAATCACTGGGAAAATGGCAGAGCAGCCATTTTCCCAAAGACCGGCACATGCCTGAGACCCATGCATGCAGAGAAAATGCTGGCCCAGCAACAAAGTCTGTGTCTATACACTTCCACCACAAGCTAGAAAGGAGTAAGCATGGATGGTGACTGTACACAGGCCGCATCCTTATTTTATACTCTCCTGGATAAGTTATTATAAATGCCACTATCTGGGACAGTCAGGGATGCCGAGAGGAGGGGGAAGTGAGTACAATTTACCCAGGCCCGGGCTTCCAGAAGGGTCCGGCAGCGGCCAGGGTCTTGTGCCAACCCCCCTCCCTTCCTCCCTCCTCCCTCCCTCACAGCAGCCCAGCACAGAGTGTGTGCTGGGATGCAGTGGGAGATTGCTCACGGCTGCTATGCAGCAGCCACAGCAATCCCCTATGCCTGAGGTAGCGATCCACTGATCGCGACCCCCCTGGCTTTGCACCGGGCTGAGGGGCTCACAGCAAACCCTCCCCGGCATGCAGCGGCACTGCAAAAGGTTTTTTTCAAGAGGGCGTGGCCATGCCTCCCGCAATTATGCCATGTCCGCTCTTTGCCAGGGCCTGGTGCCACTCTCTATGCCCCTGGGTACAGTACACAGTTTAATAGAAATTTGTTTTGCAATCACCGCAGGGAACCTTCTCTTTCTCTCTATTCAATGCATGAAACTTTACCAAGATAGCAGCAGAATTTTCTGGTAGACACCCCACTGTTCTTTAGCCAGCTATAATACATATTGACTGCCTTGGATACTTGGTTTTGAATGTTGGTTGTTGTTGCATCTTTTCATCTGATACTTTATTTTGTTATGGCTTCTTATTTATTCATACAGTTACAACTCACATCACTAATGACAAATTGCAATAGATGCAGACTATTATAGAATACATTAGGAAAGAGTTTTACTATTTGATAGGGCATTTTCATATTGTTGTTGGGTGAAAAAAATAGAACTGAAATACATATTTGCATAAAGCAGGACCGATACTGCATGGATCGCTCTAATTTATACTGTTTTCCTGTATATTACACTTTACATTTGATGATAAACTGATTTTGTTTTGATTTTTGTGAATGTGTTAAATGTGCAATTTTGAAAAGTGTGTGACTCATGTACATTTGTTATATTTTGAAGGAATTATCCTAACTTTTATTGTTTATTAATTTATACATTTACTCAGTAAAGATACACTGTACTTTTTATAACATTTACATTCCAAAGTCTTTTGTGAGTGTAATACTGATTCCCATATTCATTTAGCCATGATAAGTCAGAATCCGCTGAAAAGTATCTATGGTGATATCATTTCGCCAGGCAGAAATTTATCACCCTGTTCACTTCCAAAGACTTTTTACGCACGCGAAAAGTCAATGCATTGGAATCGGCAAAAAAGTTTTGCCTGTGAATAAGGGTCGAAAAGAATTGTAATATTGGAGTGCACACTTTAGAAAACCCCTAGCACCCTTGGGACAGTCCCCCAAAGATAATCTGCATCAAAAAAAGTTTTCAAAAAATCTTCTCAACACCTCAAAAAAGTTCTTTTGTTTTGGGGGTGAAAAAAATAAAAGTGGGGTGAAAATTTTTTAAAACTAGCAAAATAGACTCCAGATGGGTCCCCACATATGCCCCAGTGGTTTTTTTTGAGTGCAGGTGCTTGCGGAAGGTGTATTTTTCATGATTTTTAAAACTTTACTTTATCAACTTTAAAATATGCTAGCACCCATTTTCTGGTACCCCAATTCTGCTGGGAGTAGTTATTTCCTACCAAAAAAAACTTCTAAATGCTTTTCTTCACCCCTTATGGAAATAGGCTAAACATCACCTATTGAGACCATTTATGTACCCCAAATACCTTCAGCAGCACAATTCTGGAGTATCCATAGTGAACCCCATTGTCAGTGTTTCTTTTGTGGGGTGTCAGTCTGATTTCAACAAACCTACAGCACTTTTCGCTTGTTTAAATTTCACCGTGATCCATTTTTGTGTCCTTTAGAAATTAATAAGGTGAAAAGCAGTCGTGCGCACGAAAAGTCTCTTCACCAAAAACACACGATTTAGGGGAGGCAAAACTTACCTGACTTATCGCGGCTAATTGAATACGGGCCTAAGTTGTTTAAGTCATCAATATTGTCAATTTGAAAAACATTCAGAAATAATAGATATTATAAATATAACATTGTACTGTACTAGCATAATATCTGCAAAAAAGGTTAATAAGTCAAACAGAATTAACCAAACATTTTACATATTTTTTATCACAAGAACATAATCTTACATACATTAAATGTTAACTAATAATTTATTAAAGATTAGCAGGTCATATTAAAATACATTGTTTTATTTTTTAAAGCACAAGCGTTCTTTTCTGTTCATTTCTGGTCTCATCTGGATATTGAAGCATTTAGGGAAAAATATACAGCCTAAAACCCCAATGCATGAGGCTAATATAGCAAACACCTCTACAATAACCATATGTTTCCCATTACTGCTCAGATAGGCTGGGATGGCACAGACCCACACACTGCAGACCACCAGCATGCTGAATGTGATGTATTTGGCCTCATTATAGATGCCAGGTAATATCCTCACCATGAAAGCCAGAACAAAACTCACAGCTGCCAGGAACCCCATGTAACCCAACATGAAATCAAAGGCCAACACAGAACCCTCATTACATTGGATGATGATAGTCCCAGGATATGTGTCCATGTTAAACTCTTGAAATGGAGGAGAAACTGACAACCAGATAACACCATTCAGGACCTGGACAGATGAGCAGATCAGCACTATAGCATTTGGTAATTTAACTCCCAGCCATTTTCTCCAGTAGCTTCCGGGTTTTGTGGCCTTAAAAGCGATGCAAACCTTGATAGTCTTGGCCAGGACTGAGGACACAGTGATAGTAAATATGATTCCAAAGGACAGTTGGCGTAGCATGCAGGTTATATCCACTGGGCGACCAAGGAAAAGAAATACACAGAGTAAACTCAACATAAGAGAGATGAGGATAACAATGCTGAGGTTCCTATTATTAGCTCTGACAATTGGTTTATTCCGATTTGAGAAAAAAAGCCCAATTATGAAGACAATTATCACCGAAAATAATAGAGCAATGACAGAAAACACTGAGGTTATAGGATCCACTTCATATGATAGAAACTCCAGAGCCTTGGCAATACATTTGTTCTTTGCATCATTAGGCCATTCATTATCAGCGCATTTCACACAACTTTCATTATCTATGGAAAAATGTGACATCAATGTAATAATGTGAAGTAATGTTACTCTCACTGTACCTCTCTCCATTTTATCTTACTTTATCTACATTGATCCCTACCTTGTATAGTAAACATGGCAAATCAGGGGACATGGGTGGTAAACTTTGTTAACAAACTATCCATAAGAAAGATAAATACACTTTTTATTTATGGGGCCAAATGTAAATAGGTGAGAGTTTAGAAAATGTTAGAGTTTAGCATTAAACTTTCACACTTTCTAAACTTGGCAAATGTATTAGAGTCTGAGGAAGGCAAACTCACATGTTTTTAGACTAAAAAAGCTCCCACAATTTAAACTCTCATCCAAATATTTTCCCATTTTGAAGATAAAACTCGACCAATGTAATATAGTGTTACTGCCTAGTATAGTATTAGAGTTGAAGATAAGGAAACTGAGGAGTGGCTCATAGTAAGGACTGGTTATTCCCAAAAAAAACAAAGGGTAAGAAGATTTGGGATTGATTCTGATTGGAGAAATTTGAAGACAAGAGATGCCACCCACAGTGCCAGTGCAGATATGGGGGAAGCAGCTGGTTATATTAGCAATAGATTTCTCCCCTTAAATTATGACAAAACACCCCTCTATTCCCCTTTTTTAGGGAAAAATGGCCATCCTTAAAATATAAGCTAGTACATTGCAGATATAGAGTAAAAAGAAGTGGTGTTCAGAAAACAAGAAATAGATTGAAAATAAATAAAAAACATAAGAATAGAACATCCATAATTAATTTTATGAGTGAAAATCCCCTAATAAGGAAAAAGGTTAAAAGTTTAACATTAGTTCCCATGTTCTTTCGAGAGAATAGACCTCAGTTCTGGAAAGAGATTTAAAATTTGCTCCAACATCCAATATTAATAAATTCTCCACTTTTATAGATATACACAAATATATTAGGAAATTATCTTTAAAAAAAATATTCCTCATTAAGAAGGAAGAGGGAGATTATGATGAAATGGAGTATACTCTTGAATCCTCTTTTAAACCCAAATAGATTTTTTTATCCAACTTTTATAAAACTGAATTTTATGGACATTTTTTTGGCTCTTGTTCAAGATGATATAAGGAAATTAAATGTAAAATAGGGAAGATCAAGTATGACCTTTACAAAAAGATGCATTAAAAACCCTGCAGTCTAACCCTGATTAAATAATTAAATCCACCAATAAAAGCAGAGGATTAGTAGTTATGGATAAAGTTTGGTATGAGTCTGAAGTATTGAAGTTGCTGGAAGACAGAACCACCTACCATAAATTACGGTCAGATCCCACTGTCAATATTTCTAATAAATTGGCCAACGTAATAGACAATTTTGGCAGACAGGGGGTTCTGAATTGTAGTGAACAAAAATGTATCTTAAATTCATATCCTATGGTCCCTGTTATATATGTACTGCCAAAGGTCCATAAAGACCCAATCCACCCTCCAGGGAGACCTATTTTCTCAGGGGTGGATTCAGTAACAGCTAATCTTTTGGAGTACATAGATCATCATTTACAGCCATTAGTATGTACAAGTAGATCACATCTAAAAGACACTATGGATGTTCTTAATAAGCTGTCTCAGATTGAATGGAAACCCAATTTTTGGCTGGTAACAGCAGAAGTAAAAACTCTATATGCCATAATTAAATATCAAGCTGGTCTTTAAGCTGTAGAGAAATATATCTCAGCAAGCGCACTCGATAAAAAATAGCAGGGATTCTTAATAAGTGGTGTAGAGTTTATTTTAAGTAATAACCATTTTTTAATTTAAGGATGATTTTTATTTTCAAAAGGTTGGCACTGCCATGGGCACCAGGTTCGCACCAAGTTATGCTAATATCTTCATGGGTCAGTTGGAAACCTATACAGTATGGACCAATAATCCCTTTGGTGCAAGCCTGGTGTCTTGGTGGTGGTATATCAACAATATTCTATTTATTTCGAGAGGATACATCTCTCTTTTAACAGAGTTTTGCACATAATAATAATCTATTAAATATTGAATTAAGTTTTTGTATTAGTAAATTGGAGGCCAATTTTCTAGATATAACTATATATCATGAGGGTAAGGAAGCCATGACAAAAACTTTCTGCAAACCTACAGACTCCAGGACTTATATCGGAGCAGACAGCTGTCATCACGGAAATTGGCTTCGGTCTATTCCTGGTGGACAATTTAAGAGACTTAAACATAACTGTACAAACAATTACATTTTCAAAAAACATGCTCTTGAAATGAAGGACAGTTTTTTAGCATGTGGTTATAGGCAGGAATATGTCAATAAAGCCCTGGAAGATACAGAAAGTGAAGAGAGACATCACTTATTAAAAAAGGGGTCATCAAGAGATAAACAGGATAATAATTATCAGTGGGCATTTATTACGGGTTACTGTGCTCAATATAAGGCCATTGAAAATATTTTTAACAAACACTGGCCTATCCTACAAAAGGACCCCATTTTAGGAAACATTATAGCAAATAGACCCAAATTTATTTACAAAAAGGCACCAAATTTAAGTAACAAGTCATTTAGAAGTGCCTTGTCCCCTAGCAGCCAAATTAGCCATATAAAAAAAAAATGTTTTTTTTCGGTATGGGATATGCATGGGGATGCAAGGGTGTTTCCTATACCCACAGTGGAACAAAGATGGAAGATATTGTTATTAATTGTAATAAATTGACCATTGATGATTTTATTACCGGTAACACAAAAAGTGTTACCTATATGATAGAATGCACTTGCAATTTAGTCTATATAGGGCGAACATCCAGACCTTTGAAGATTTGAATTGCCGAACATATACGAAATATTAAAAAAGGTCTGATTAGTCATGCGTTATCTAATCATTTTAAATTGATTCATAATTGTTCGATCACTGGGATTAAGAGATTTTCAGGGATAATTTTGGTAAAAGGGATTTGGAGAAGGAGAGATGTGGTACGACAGCTGGCAAAGAAAGAAATGCAATGTATTTATGAATATAAAACTCTACTTCCTGGGAGCTATAATATTGATTTTGAGCTATTATGGTTTTTATAACAACAATGTTATTTGTGGTTTTATTAGCATTTTAATTGTATTTTAATTTGTCTTTTTATCTTTTATTCAGATATGTGCAATTGTGGGAACTATGTTCTGAAGACTGCTTTGTGACACACCGTCTTGGAAATATTTGCTTTATTGTAAACAAAGTTGATTTAGAGCTATTATGGTTTTTATAACAACAATGTTATTTGTGGTTTTATTAGCATTTTAATTGTATTTTAATTTGTCTTTTTATCTTTTATTCAGATATGTGCAATTGTGGGAACTATGTTCTGAAGACTGCTTTGTGACACACCGTCTTGGAAATATTTGCTTTATTGTAAACAAAGTTGGATACAAATCCATTTCACCTTCAGGAAGATCCAATACTTATGCTGGCGGTCACGTGACCGGCTGGGTACAATGACAACAAAGATGCTAGTGACATGCACATCTATATGGGCAGTCACCTGATCGGCCACGCTCCATGACAACAGAGATACCGAGGAAGCATAGGGAGATAGGAGAGCTCTCATATTGCCTTGACAACAAGGATGCTTGGGAAGAGTTGCGTCATCAGAGGCATCTCCGGACTACATGCTGAGTAGGGTCTCGTGATTGGGACCCAAATTATGTAATTGGCTAATCATTTGTTGCATGCAGGTGCACACACACCTGATCTCTGTTTGGACACTGGGAGGAAGAGGGTGGGATTTTGATTAGATAGCAGATCTCTGTCTAGTTTAGGATTGATTTTTGTGTTTTTTTGATTGGTGGATAGCAGTATTTAGGAAGGGACAACTTGAAACTGCATTCACTTGAATACCTTGCATTGACAAAGACCCCAGGAAAGGGGTAGAAACACATTGGCTCTTTATCTGGAATTTGCTGCAGAAGCAGTTTGGACTCTGTCACCATCAGTATCCGTGAAGGTCCCAGGGAGTACCTTATAACTCCCACAATGCTGTTTCAGAACTCCATTAGGCACTGAAAGCCTATCTGATAATTGTGTTCATTTCTTTTCATTTCTGGATTTATGTTGATGTCATGTTTGTGTTCTGTGAAACTTGTGAATAAAAGGAGATTAAGCTATTTCCCACTTTTCTCCCATATTCTTTTGAGATAAACATTGACAACACTATCTTTGGGAATGGATATCAGCAGTGATATGATTGGAGGAATATAAAGTGTCTTGAATATCTGGATTCCTATACTGTTACCATTGACATTGGTGAGGTTCAGGGAGCACCTTATAAGTATCCCACTATGCTATATCAGAAGTTCATTAAAGTTCTGAAAGCCTATTTGGTAATTACACACCCATTTCATTATTTGTTTTGATTTTATTGGAGCACACATTTGTGGTTTATATGTTATTTAAGCTCTAAAGGAGATTAGGCTATGTTCTGCTTTTTTTCTCTACATTTTCTTTGAGATACATACCAGCGGCATTGTTCTTTGAAGTGGCAATCACTAGCGACACAGCTGAAGACCCATAATTTTCTTTGTAAATTCAGCCCTAAATCAACAGATAACACCTATTTATGAATAGGATATCTTGGTACATTGAGAAGGACCATTGACTTTATTCTTTGGGTTCAGACTCATGTGTTATTGTCATAGTGCCATTAGATATCAGTTACCTATATTGTGTATAGAAGGTATAGAAGTTTGAAGTTGTGGGGACAACTTCTTTGGTAATTTGATCAGTTTGCAGCAAGAGCGCACTGGGTTACACACTACAAACTTTTCTTTATATTTGAGATATTAAATTTTTTAGTGCAGTCCTAACTTGTAGTTTTTTGTGGGAAGCTTAAACACAGCTTGTTAGAGCTTTAAACATTTACCCATGCGAAAATCCCAATAGACTTCTATGGGATTTGCATTTGTGTTCAAAATAAAGAGGGACAACAGAATTTGCCTCCAATGTTTACTGTGATACCCTAACAATACATAAGGTGAAGCAGAATTAATTAAGATCCAAAGCATCCCCACAGCTCAGGTTTTAGATGATCCATGGTTGAGCACAGGTGGTTAAATCAAATTGACTGAGTCACTAATTACATCAACTGTGGTCAAGAATAGATATCCTTAAAACCTGGACTGTTAAGGTCCCTCGAGTACTGAGGGAGCATGTCAGACCCACTCGCTAGGCAGTGTATGCTTATAGCTGACTGATTGTTGCAACCTGCGCAAGCATCAAGGACACAGTACACATGCATGAAACAGTCCCTGTGATCAGGAGACATTCGATCACAGCACATATCCAGCCCGCTAGTTTGAGTGACAAAATGGGCCATTTGTGGGTGGTGACAGGGGAAGGACAAATCTAAAGGGGGTATGGATGTGCGACTGGAGGTGTGTCAGTGCATCATAACACCATTATAATGGCGTGCACAAATAAGATGCAGTGTCAGCATACACATCACTGAGCTGTCTTACAAACAGAGGTGCTTGCAGCAGGCTAGGGTCTACCTCAAGCACTGCGAGTGGGTTCGATGTCTGCCAATTGTACCAATGTTTTCATAGACTCCCTGGAGATGATGTAAGCAAGTGGGCATCCTCTGTCCAGGCTGGTGGGTGTCCAACTTCACATGGCGATCATACATTAAGACATAGTGGGCATCCTATGTCTTAGCGTGTGCTTGCAGCATTTGCCTACTGGTCGTCCTTATGGCTGCAAGTGAGCACAGCTAATCATGTGGGTCTGAATCAGGCACTGAGTTTGGGAACCTCTGCGATAAGGCCTTAATAAATATGCCTATGGGTTATCCAACATACAGGAGTTATAATAATCTTTATTGCACACTACAAGTTTCTGTGTTTTATGCTGTCTTCTTATATGAAAACACCCATCAATACTGGCAAGAAGATATTATAAATCTTTAAAACAATAACTAGTTAAAAAAAGCATTTTGCTAGATGCCTATGGGTGTCTAAAGACTTATGTGTATGTAATTCTCTTCCCATCATTTGTACTTGCTTAGAAAAATAAAATTTATACAGATACCATTGGATATTTCTCCCTCTGAGCACGGCACACAGTCATAGCAACAGGCAAGATGTTTTACATTTGGGGCTTTTCTGAATCCATTATGACATTTTTCAGAACATCGAGCTTGAGGCATCTATGAAAATAAAAAATTTAAAGTTAAGTTGGATTAATAGCCTTTTATTATTACCCCTTAATTTAATTCCTGACAACTTTTCAATAGTGTATCAATCTTTTGTGACAATAGTGTAACCATACATTTGTGAAAATATTTGTTAGTCAATTTTGACAAAAAAATCATAACTTTTTCCATTAAAAATTCTGGAAACTACAAATAGAATGATATACTGTACAGTACTGTAGAGTCAGTATTTTCTGTGAGACTTGGTATGTGGGAAAATGTGATGCTGGACGTTGCTTTTCTTTAAATTAAGTTTCTACCTATTATCAATTTGGAGATATTTAAGAGTAACAAAGTTGACATTGAAGACTATGGACATAGTTCACATGACACATTGTATATGGCTGCATCTAGGCATTTGGTGCACACTTTGCTTATGTCTGGGCTGCATGCACATAACTCAGAGTGGAACCTATTTCAGCCATTTCTCTGTAGATGATAAATCTGCATTTTATTGGGTGACAACAATGGGAATGCATGCAAGAGAAGCATTTTGTTTGAGTGTAAGGATGTGTCATGGGCATGTAGCCAGAGTTACTATTCTAAGCTAGGCATAAGTATTGTGGATGCCAAATACAGAGGGATCTCCTGCACCTAGCATGGGCAAGGTGCTATTGCTGATTACAGATCTCCTGTACTTAGTATGGGGAAGGTGTTATTGCTCATGACAGTGTTGATAGATGCTCTTGTGAATGGAGCAGTGGAAGTGTTATATTATAAAATATGCCTACTACTCGTCGACTTTGGCCCGTATTACTTTTCTGTAGTTACGTATGCATGTACTTATTTTCATAAAAATAGTACATTATAGAGATATACACAGACCCCGTGTTTTGGTTTTGGTTCTAATTTATCATTGTGCTTTGATTTTGGTTTTAGCAAATCCACTCTCGAGTGTTTTGATTTTGGATATGGATTTTTTTAAACAATTGATCAAAACAGCTAAAATCATGTGTTTGGGCTTGTTTTTCTCCCTACGGTAATATTAACCTCAATAGCATTAATCTCCATTTTGACAACTCCACAGACCACAATATTTATCTTTACCATTCTTGGCCAAAGGCTGCTGCAAGCTAGCCAGCTAACTAAGCTAAATGAATGCAGTGGCACAAACTCATGGCAGATCAGATGGCAGCACAGACGGTGTAATGGTTAGCATTACTGCCTCACAGCAGTGAGGTCGTGGGTTCAATTCCCACCATGGCCCTAACTGTGTGGAGTTTGTATATTCTCCCTGTGCTTGTGTGGGTTTCCTCCGGGTACTCCGGTTTCCTCCCACACTCCAAAAATATACTGGTGGGTTAATTGGCTCCCAACAAAAATTAACCCTAGTGTGCAACTGTGTGAGCATGTGATAGGGAATATAGATTGTAAGCTCCACTGGGGCAGGGACTGATGTGAATGGCTAAATATTCTCTCTGTAAAGCACTGCAGAATATATGTGCACTATATAAATAACTGGTAATTAATAAAATAATTAAATAAATCATCTGTAAAAATGGCACATCTAGGGTTTGTGGGAACTAAATTGGGCTTATTATTAGCACTGTTCCATCTAAAATGACTCATCTGAAAATTAAAAATAATGTAATTTTCTAGGATGTAACCTGAAATCTTAGAACACTTTTATTATTAATTAAACAATTAATTATTTGAACCAACCAGTTGCTACAAATGAGAGTCCTGTATAATTGTTCATTTTTGACCCATTGCATCTACCTTTTGGAAGAGTGTAGACAGTTGTACATGGTTTTCTGTCATCAGCCTATACATATAGAACAAATTGTCTTTGAATTGTCACAGTATTTGTTTAAAAGGAGTATCAATGTTAAATACACTATGTTTTTTTTTTATTATTATTTATCTTTGATCAGGGGAGAAAAGCCTGACTTGTATTGGAGTTTATGTAGATTTTAATTGTCTACATTATTTCTATAATACTGTAGTTATAGTTATAGGTGAAGACGATTAAATGATTGCATTGCTTGGACTCCACACTTCTCCCATTTTTTCATCCAGTCCCTGGGTGCAAGATGTGGTTGTGTTTGTTCCGCCCTTTTTTTATTTATTATCTAAATTTTTGTGTCTGCTACTATAAGTCACCTTTGCTGTTGGTCCTTTCCCTTCCCTCTTTATCCACTTTATACCCTGGATTATATTTTTTTTTGGAAGGAGAGGGGAGAACTGAGAAAAATATAATGAAAATCTCTAGACTTTTTCTCTTCTCAAATCCATTGTTTTCCTAAATGTAAACTACAAATTGTACCATTGACACTTGGCTGTCATTAGTGCTGGAAGCTGAGGAATATTAGACCATTTGTGATAGTGAATAGCAGTCTAGCTTTTTGCTTTATGTTTTTTGTTATTTGTTTTTTTGTTTTTTGTTTTTCAACTTTTTTTTCTAGAAAGGAAAAATGATTAGGTTTAAACTGTAGAAGTGTACAAGTTGCTTTGTTACAATAAATCTAAATGTGTTAAAAAAATCTATTAAAATTATAACTATTTAGAGACCAAAAAAGATGGCATTGTCAGCTACAAGTAAAGTACAATAATATATTATGCCTGTCAAATACACAATCTTGGCAAGGATATTCACAGTTTAATGAACCAAGCACTTCATTGACAGGGACTGCCACTTTTGGGGTTAGAGTGTTTGGTTTGTTTGGCCTCCCAAAAAAGCTACCAATTGGCTTACAGTGGCAAAGAGCATAATGTTATGGTCCAGCCAGGTTTAAGTTCCCCCAGTGTTCACTGCAGAAGGAGAATTAATGCTGCAGCAGCTGCACAAAGTTGTAAGCAGCACTCATCCTAGTTTTCCTACAGGTATCACATCTGATGTACCTTTGCACTTGAGCACGAGGTTTTTTCATTGCTGTGATTGAAGACACAAGGTTTAAATAAGCTGTTATATGTTTGGCTCTATCTAATTGATGTAAGCTTTGCTGTAAGTATCAAGTCTCTTTCTGATTATGCACTACTGAATTTTTAAGTCACGTTTGGATGCCTTTATCAGTTGAATAATAAGACACAGAGCTATTTACCACTATAATGGTTTCTGTACCTAACCTCTCAATAAACATTTGCGTTTTTAAATCTAATACACTATAAAACTTTTCTGTATTTCTTTATGGCATGGTGGAGAGAACAATCTAAAAAGATCTTAACACTTTGGATTCCATTTAAGTGAATCAAGGAGGGTAATATTGTATATATCCCACATTTATATCCTCTCAGGGGAGTGCAATATCATTGTATGCTTGTTTGATGATTATTTATTACTTAAACTTGCGTGGTTGCCAAAATTGAGTTATCAAATTGCATGATCTTGATAACCCTTTGCTCCTGGCAAAGCAAATAAAGAACTTAATCTACAAGTCCAGAAATTTGTTTCCTATCTTTATTTACTTTCTCTAGCTGCTTTTCCAATATATTTATTAAGGGAATCACCTGACTCAGTCTGGCTGTGTCTAAACTCCTTTCATTAGTTACTACATTCAATTGTTTCAGTATATTGCATAAAACAGACAGTAAACTCCAGCATGCTGGACTAAGGTAGATTCCCCGTCCTCTCCCTATGTCATGGCTTGTTGTACAGTATATGTATGAATTGTGTGTTACTGTTCCTTCATTTGCTGAAGCACATAGAGGGTGGAATTCCACCTGGTCACTACCTCTTGCTTCAGTTGGTGGTAGGGCAAATTCAACTGTTCTTGCAGCCATAGCTATCTTCTACTCTCAGTTGCTAAATATAAAAAATGTCCACAATTGTTTTGGCCACAGACACCATTTCTTGTATGCTCCTGTAATGTAAAACATAAAATACTGAATCACCAAGCTTATTGTGTGGATAAAAAATGGATGTGCTCAAATTCACCAGTTGTGATGTCATCACAAAGTTACTTGTGTTATCAGAAATAACAAATACTGAGGAGAGTCCTAGTGTGGTATGTTATTTAGCAAAGACATTCCTGAGTTTTTCGAACAGGTTGACACTGGTATGCCTCATAGGGCCCTCTACCCTCTTGTGCTTCTCCCTACTTTAGTTTCATCTACTTCTTACTCACCACTAGGGCACCTAACACTTGGTTGCTAATGCTCTGTTACTTATCTTGGTGTTATGGTCACTAATGTAGCAATATATGTTATCCATGTCCTGGTCCTGAATTGTACTGTTCTGTAAGTCACTTGTCTACAACTTGTTTATGCACTTTGTAAGGTGCTGTGGAACATTTGTGGTGCCATATAAATAAATAATAATAATAATAATAATAATAATAATAATAATAATAATAATAATAATAATAATAAGTTTAACAGTAAAGAATGTCCACAAATCTGTTATTAATTTGATACTGGATACTTTGGCATTTTCTAGGCCAAGACCAATTTTTTTATTGTCCCAGCACAGACACAAAATTGGTGTAATTGAAATTAAATTTGGTATCGGCACATAGGACCTTCATTAACTGTCTAAAACCAGATGCACTGATGATGGATATTGGATGCAGAGCTATTGCTAGCATAGCCATCTTGGCAGTGGTGTAACTAGGGTATTTGGAGCTCAGGGCAAATTTTAAAATGGTGCCCCCCTTAACATACATGTGCCATGGCAAAATAAATGGGCGTGGTCACAAAGGGTGGGGTCACTTGACAGTGGGGCATGTCAACAGGACACATAAACCCTTTCTTGTCACTCTAAACATTCCTTTCCATAAGCACCTTTCACCCTGTAGTGCTCCTTAAACAGTCCACCCTATGCAGTGCCCCCAGTAGTGGTCCCTCTTATGCAGGCCCCCAGTAGTGCCCCTTGTACAGTACCCCATGTCATGGTGCCCCTTGTGCAGCTCCCCATTAGTTCCCCTTATACAGTACCGCCAGCAGTGGTCCCCCTTGTGCAGCTCCCCATTAGTTCCCCTTATACAGTGACCCCAGTAGTGGTCCCACTTATGTAGGTCCCCAGTTGTGCCCCTTATACAGTGCCCCCAGTAGTAATCCCCCTTATGCAGCCCCCCAGTAGCGGTCCCCACTATCCAGTGCCCCTTGTAGTGGTCCTCCCTATTTAGTGCCCCCAGTGCAGTGTCCCTTGTGCCTCCAGTAGTAAGCCCCTTATATGGTGCCCCCAGTAGTAGACCCCCCTTATGCAGTGCCCATTACATAGTGCCCCCAGTAGTAGACCCCCCTTTTTGCAGTGCCCATTATATAGTCCCTCCAGTAGCAGTACCCCATGCAGTTCCCCCAGTATTAGTCTCCCCCTCTGCAGTGCACTTTATATAGTGCCCCCAGTAGTAGTCTCCCCAGTAGTGGTACCTGATGGAATGCCCCAGTAGTAGTCCCCCCAATTAGTGCCCCCAGTAGTGGTCCCCCCAATTACTGCCCCCAGTAGTAGTCCCCCCAATTAGTGCCACCAGTAGAGGTCCCCCCAATTTCTGCCCCAAGTAGTAGTTCCCCCAATTACTGCCCCCAGAAATAGTCCCCCCAATTACTGCCCCCAGTAAGTAGAGGTTACCCCCAGTGGTGCCCCCAATTACTGCCCCCAGTAGAGGTACCCCCCCAAATACATAGCAAAAAAATAAAAAAATTATAAAAAACTTTCCTGCATCCATGCTCCTGCTCCAGATCTCGGCTCCTGGCTCCGGGCGCTGCACAATCTGCACGTCAACCCTTCCGGGCTGGAATGCTCTGCATTATGGGAGAGAAGTCATGATGTCTCTCCCATAACCCACTGCAGGAGCCGGACGGAAGCCTGGCTCTTGCAGTGGGCAATGCAGCAGCCAATGAGAGTCTATCTGACTCTCATTGGCTGCTGTTTAACATACACCAGCTCTGGAGGAGATGTGTGTGCAGCAGCAGCAGCCAATGAGACACAGCTTGAGCCCACCTGCCACCCTCCTCCTGGTGCTATTGGGCAAGCGCTCAGGGGGAGGGAAGGGGCTCAGCTGTGAAAGACTAGCACTGGTCCTGTGTAAATGTATAGCGCTGACCACACTCACTGCAGTCGGCGCTACACTGGCTAACTAGGGTGGTACCGTGGCCGGTGGTGCCCCCCCGTGCCACCAGTTCCATGGCACCCAGGGCACACACCCTGCTCGCCCTGCCCTAGTTACACCACTGCATCTTGGCTTCAGTGATCCATTGTGCAACTGGATGGCAGCTTTCATCCTTGGTTCCTCTTACAAATTATTGTTTCACAGTCAATTGTTGTTTGAAACTGCTATTCTTCTTGGTCCCCTTCCAGAATGAAGATTCACACTGAGCAGCAGCAGCAGCCATAGAACAAAAGGAATCTTCTTGGAAATCCTGGATAGGGAGGAGTCAGTTAGCTTTTGCAAATTGGATGCAGGGATACTTTTGCTCATTGATGAGGAGATTGATGATGAAGGTGTTAGCTGTGGAGATTGCATGTGCTGGGACCTATTCATGCTGCTGGTAGCTGATGCTGGTCTGCTTGTTATTATCTTACAGGATTTTTCAAATGTTCCCAAATTATTTGCATGAACTTGCAGCGAATGATGTGACAAAGAGAAATTTCCTAGATGGTTAAGTTCTCTACCTCTATTTTGTTTAGCTTCAGAAACAGCACAGATGACTTGACAAATGTTCTCAGGATTTGAGTAAAAATAATTCCACATGAAAGAAATAGCATTTTTGTACTTATGCCCAGGCTTGACAAAAGCTTTCTTCTTATCATGGGCAAGAATTGCTGCCACTAATGGCTGATATACTGTATGTTTACATAAACAACATCTTTATCATCAACATCCTCATTAGTGTCAGATGCTCAAACATCCCCCTTATCATATTGCACTTCAACAGTAGCAAACTTCATTTTTAAGTCATCATTACTTTTACTGCTGCTCATCCCCATATTTAGAAACGGTGTTAGGAGGTTTCTCTTTGAGAAAACCCAAACCGAGTTAAACTGCTGGGAGGGACACCACTGCAGACACCGGGTGCTAACAGAGTCTCACGGGACCTGGTGCACGACTGCAGCAAACATGTACAAGGACACATTTGTAAAGTAAATCCAGGGTTTCATGCCCCCCCCCAAAAAAAACTGACCTTTAGAAAACTTATTGGTGAGAGAGTTTGTTCCAGATGGGTGCACTGCAAAAAAATCTTGGAGGCATTAATGGGAAGATGTGGTTAAAGTAGATTTGTTGCAGCATTCACAGGATAAATGGAGAGAATGGGATGGAATATGAACTGATATAGGAGATTGTACTGAACAGTAGGTTTGAGAAGAATGATTAAAGTCTTTATGTCAATAAGAAATATTTTGCAGTAGAATTAAAACTAAAAAAGTTTTTAACATTGATATTTATATGTGAGGGGCAATATAATCACATCGCTTTTAGAAAATTGCTGCTGCGGCTCTGTGACTGTGTATTTCTAGCACAAATCATACACTGGAAGAAAGAATTTCCTAATTGAAAGATCCAATTGTTTACTAATATTTTATTAATATTGTGTGCAGGCTAGCTTAATTATTTTGTAGTAGCAAGCTTCAAAAATGTAGATGCTAATGTCATTAGCATCTAGAAATAAGATCCTGCAATTTAATATTCATAATACTTATGGTGGTGCCTAGGTAACAATAACATTTAGCACATGAGGGGTACCGTGGAGCTGATTCTAAGTTGGAAGCAAAGCAAAAAAAGAGTACAGTAATTGCATCTTGATAATCCCTGTTGCAATACTTTGGGGTAGAAATACTTCTTTTGTATACAAGATAATCACTTTCTGTTTTGTATGTATTAAATCCACAAATGTTGGACAGATTTATTTTTACACTGCAAATTTGATTTTTAGTTTTGGTGTTCCCCACCCAAATCTAAATATCTCTGCACATTTTACATCTGTGCTGCCTAGATGGTTTTTCCATGGTGCAAACTTGCTGTACTCAAAACTTATAACCAGCCCCAGTAAGTGTATCTGAGTTATCGCTATATAGGTCATATAATGGGAGATAATCAGCATAAATTTAGCATTTATAGTATGAATTTGAGACAAATGGTTTGGATTTAGGTGAATCTGACATGACTGGGTTTCCTTGGTCCATGTTGAATCAAACTGGCATCCAGTTCCTCCTGCTAAAATCAGATCTAAAAATAAAGCAAAGTGTATTTTTTCCAGAATCTAAAATGTTGCATGTTTTGGATTTTATATAATCTGCTCCCTCCTGGTCTGAAGTCCTATTTTACACAATCAGTCATGGGAACAGTAACCATGGGGACAGAGTTTTTTGTGGTTAAAAGAAATCCAGCAATAGTGAGTGACAGACAAAGTGTCAGGAACTGGGCTGCCAGATCACAGCAAAGGCCCCGGACAGCTGTGCTCCACCTGTCTAGGTTTCGGCGCACTGTCCTGCATGCCCGCTCTTCCCCACAGCTGTAAGTTGGAACATTTCTAGAGCTGCCAGAGAGGTTAGCGCTCAGCTCTGCTACCAGCCATTAGTGCTCACCCCACTTACCTGTTGTTGTCTTCATAGCATGACTACTCCACTGTATCCATGCTGGCTTCTCCAGTCCATGGGTGCAGCAATCTTGGTTTGATCACCTGCATCTGCAACTACCAATCCTAACTCAGCTCTTGGGTCAACTGTGAGTAATTGTCCAACCAGCATTGGGTATATAAATCCTTCCTGATCTCTCAGCCAGTGTCTGTGCAGCTTCTCCTAGAGGTTTCCTTTTGGCTCCTGTCGGACCTACGTTTGTTCCTGACCTAGTGATGTTTTGCTGTTGTTTGTCTAAACCCAGTTCAGTGTTTCTAAAGCAAGCTTCTAATCCATCATTATATTGAGCATAGCTCAGCATTTTGCTCAAGAACTTGCTATTAGTCTGACACAGTGGGATTCTGCCTCAGCTGTCTGGGCTCAACCCAGTGTTTCTATTGTTAAGACTTCAGTGTCAGCAGTACTGTATATTACTCAGTAACAATACAGGTCTCCTGCAGTTGTCTAGCTGAATTACCTCAGTACCTCTGACTATGGACTCCTACTGTTCTCCTCTGAGTTCAAGTACTAAACATCTGAACCAAAGTCTTCTGCTATCATCAAAACCTCAAGTAGTATATTTTGTCATGTCAACACCTAATAAAGTTCAGGGCTTTATCCTGACCACCTTGTCTCCAGTTTCTGCTAATACTTAGTCTATCTTCATCTATTGTTCCTGTGACCTGTCTTCCTAGCTCTGCATGCCAACCTATGAGGAAGCCTCATCTCAGACCTCCTCTGTTCACACTGACAGTAGTCCAGCCAGCAAAGCCTGTTCCATCACAGGAAGCCAGTTTCCCTAGAGTCATGACACAAAGTGAGACATAAACTGGGCAAGATAGATAGAAATAATAATGTAGGAACAAAAAAACCTTCAAATTAAATAGTTTTACCTGTTTTGACTATTTTAATGAAATCCAGATCCATAACCAAAATCAATACACATGAGGGTGGTTTTGATAAATCAAAACTAAAGCCAAAATTAAAGTTGGTCTTCAACCAAAGTCAAAATACAGGAGTTCTCACACATCTTTGGTATAGCTATAAGCATTGTGGAATGATTATATATAAAGTTATACATTTATATTACACGTTAAAGAAAAGGATAAAGGATAAAACCTAAGAGACTGATTAGGAGCTTGACACAAATCCTGTCATGGCTGCATCTTTGTATACATTGGAATAGAGAAGATATGAAAATGATGCAGCTGCTGTCTTTCATACAGAGACACCCACCACCGCATCTTAAATCTAATGCCTGTGTACAAGGATGTAGCATCGGTCGTACATTGGGCACACAATCCAAGTCCTAAGTAACCCTATGGTGTATCTGAATGTCCGTCAGAGCTAGTATAGCTGCATAATGGTACAGTACAGAAATGGTCTCCACATGCCTGCATGTTACTCGCTGCCCCCCAATATACCACCTCCAAATGCTCACTGTCTGTCATTCAATTTGTGTCCAAATCCTCACTATGATCGCCATCTTATATCCATCATTGCATACGGTCATTGTGATTTAGATGCATGTGCTGTACAGAAAACATTGTCTATTTGCCCTTGTGCCCACCCCTGATAAGTTACATTGTTACTGTTGTATCCCCATATGGCTGTACAGTGTAACATACGTTTCCATTTCTCCACTGTATTAACTGTCGGGTTATATTTAGTTTGTTATCCAGAAAATTTCCAATGTCATTAATACGTACAATATACATTCTTTCACTATCAGTGGTTATCCAATTTTCAAAGCGTAATTCGGAAGAAGATTCTCCATTTTCATTAAAAAATACTTTGTTACCATAATGATCATTATAAATAACCTTTTGTAAGTAGGTGTGAAGCTGTCCAAGAACAGTAAAAGAAGAGACATATGAAATAAGTGAGAGAGAACCATTTCTGAGCACAACTAATATATAAGAATAAACAGATGGAATTATACTGTATAGTGATGAAAATTATTGATACAGTAATGATAGAGTTTATTACAGGCAAGCAATAACACATATCAACACATAGCTTACATTGCAAATCATATTCATCAGATCTGTACCATGTGTTACATGTGCTCTCTGATCACCCCCTATGTATGGTACTGCAGACCATGTGTTACATGTGCTCTCTGATCACCCCCTCTGTATGGTACTGCTGACCATGTGTTACATGTGCTCTCTGATCACCCCCTATGTATAGTACTGCAGACCAGTTGTTACATGTTCTCTCTGATCACCCCCTATGTATGGTACTACAGACCATGTGTTACATGTGCTCTCTGATCACCCCCTATGTATGGTACTACAGACCATGTGTTACATGTGCTCTCTAATCACCCCCTATGTATGATACTGCAGACCAGTTGTTACATGTTCTCTCTGATCACCCCCTATGTATGGTACTGCAGACCAGTTGTTACATGTTCTATCTGATCACCCCCTATGTATGGTACTACAGACCATGTGTTACATGTGCTCTCTGATCACCCCCTCTGTATGGTACTACAGACCATGTGTTACATGTGCTCTCTGATCACCCCCTATGCATGGTACTACAGACCATGTGTTACATGTGCTCTCTGATCACTCCCTATGTATGGCACTGCTGACCATGTGTTACATGTGCTCTCTGATCACCCCCTATGTATAGTACTGCAGATCAAGTTACATGTGCTCTCTGATCTCCCCCTATGTACTGTACTGCAGACCATGTGTTACATGTGCTCTCTGATCACCCCCTATATATGTTACTACAGACCATGTGTTACATGTGCTCTCTGATCACCCCCTATGTATTTTACTGCAGACCATGTTTTACATGTGCTCTCTGGTCACCCCCTGTGTATGGTACAGCAGACCATTTGTGGGAAGGAGTGATATGGTAATTTGTTATTCACTTTGCTACATTAATTTATATTGACTTTTGTAAACATATAAATGCCTCTACATTGGGTCAATTATACTCACTGTATTTACCAGTATCAATTTACAATAAAATAACTCATTTCTGTTAAAAAGAAGATTTTTGGGTTACCTATAATCCTTATGGTGTCAATTAGTATGGTTGGGTACATTTAACAGGCATCTACATATCAGCTATAACATATGTTTAATACAATATATTATTTTTAGTTTAGAAATATAAACTACAGATATGCCACATACACATCAGCAAGACACACCCTTTTCAGATATGAAGCCAAGCATTAATTTAGCATGCAAAGCATATACTCACATACATAAAGATAAATATACAAGCTGTTTTCTAAATCAGTAGACACTAGTTTTTTTCAAGAGAGTAAGGGGTACAGACTTTGGGACACAAGCTCATAAAATCAGGAGATTTCTTATTTTGAGAAACAGCAATCACTAAAATAAAGCTGAAACAAGAACTACCAAACAAGTGTATTATATTGGTTGACCACTAATCCTCTACCTCACAGAGTTACATATATAACCAGGTATTCTGTGTAATAACTGCTCTAGGATAACCTGTTTCTTCATAATTAAATCCTAAATGGTGGCATTGTAATTGTATCCCTTTCCTTGTTTCTAGTGGCTATGGGCCTGATTTAGTGACACAATATATTGAGTAGTGTCATCTTTGGACACAACTGCTATGTGTAAATATATGTACTATAATGCTGCAGGAGGCACTTTGTTTATATAGACACCTACTGCTGGCTTCTTTTATCTGCTGCTCATTTGAGGAGATAGTCATTGGATTACTTTCATGAACATTTGCCCATCTTGGTAACCCTCTGGTTGGCTGGTTTTCTCATGCTGCTTGGGCAGTGAAGCTGCATTGGATGATGCAACCACTGGCATTGTCATGCCTTGAGAACTATAACAACATCCCCTTTTTTAAGAATGCTGGACATAACTTCCTCTTCTACATCCCCACCCTGGCTACAGCATTTCAATCATGCTGTGACTTAGGGAGTACTGTGGCTGCCAACTCAGTCAGTGATTGGCACATACACAGTATACTGTAGGAAACATTCTAGCTTTTTATACACCTTTGTGTTTATGTACAATGTTTGCACATTCCTTATGAGAGTTATTAAAACTTATGAATAATAATAATAATAATAATAATAATAATAATAATAATAATAATAATAATTACTATTATTATTATTATTATTATTATTATTATTATTATTATTATTATTATTATTATTATTATTATTTTTCTTTATTTAAAAGGTCATAAGGGCTCTAAAATACATTCCACATTATATAGACAGTAATTTTATGAACAAAACAAGAACAAAGTCACTTACTGTACATGGTTCATAAAGATTGCTGCACTAGCCCATTGACATTATAGGCAATGTGGAGCACGTGATCATATAAGTATGGAAAGGAAAAGTACATAAAGGAACAGGACCCTGTACATGAAAGTTTTCATCTTAATGGGAGGGGCAGAAAGAGAGGGGTGACACCAGTGGGGGAGACAATGAGAATGGACCAATGAGTTAGAAAGAGAGCCTGTATGAAGTTTTGAAGAAAGGTGGATAGCCTGATAAAGTGTGGAAGAGAAATCCAGAGGAATGAGGCAGCATGGGCAAAGTCTTTGAGGCAAGAATGGATGGACATAACCAGTTGAGAGGAAAGGTGGCATTTATTTGTGGAGCAAAGTGGGTGGGCAGGACTGCGTATGGAAATAAGGTCAGAGAAGTAAATGGGGAGTATTGGATGAGGGCTTTGTAAGTGAGGGTGAGGAGTTTGATTTGGGTTCTGAAGATGAAGATCCAGTGTAGGGCTTGTAGGAGAGGGGAGGCATATGTAGTACATTTGAAGAGGAAGATGAGGGGCATTAGCATTGTGGACACATTGGAGTGGAGACAGGTGGGAGTCTAGAGGAGGTTATAGTAGTCTAGTTGGTAGATGACAAATAAGTAGATCAAGGTCTTAGTTGCCTCTATGGTAAGAAAGGTTTTGATTGTGGAGCAATTTATATGGTGGAAATGCAGTGGTTTGAAGGATATGGAGGAGTCAATAATACAGATGTTACCTCATACATCTACCCTCCTTGCATTATAAACAACACTTCCAGTTATGAAATGCCATGGCTTGACTCAATGGTGCAGTGCATGTTTTCATGCAACGTTTTCCTTTCCATTGTGTCTTATTCACGCAGTGATGCAAATATGATGCACAAACAGCTTCTCCTGATTAAAATGTTAATTAGCATGTCTATATTCTATGTGTGACTTCAGGTGCATCTGTATGTGAAATGCTACATTGCAGTGTCACAGCCGCTGATACTGTAATGCAATGTTTTGCAGATACACCTGCAGTTGCACACAGAAAATAGGCATGAGGCAAATAATGTTAACCAATATAAGCTTGTGCATCATATTCACATCCATCACTGCATGAATATGATGCATTTGAAGGAAACAAGTGTCCCAAAGAGATTATCTGTGCTACAGAGTCACATGGCTCTCATGCTTTATGTGTAATGCAACTTGTAGTGCATGGAGAATAGATGTATGTGGATACATCTTTATCTAAAAGACAGTACACTTTCAGGCTAGAGCACAGGTTCTCAAACTAGGTTGTCAGGACCCCAAACAGTGCATGTTTTCCAGGTCTCCTTACAGAGTCACAAGTGAAATAATTAACTTCACCAGTGGAACTTTTAAAATGTATTAGCAAGTAATGAATACACCTGTGCAGCTGCTGGGTGACCTGGAAAATGTGACCTGTGTGGGGTCCTAAGGACAAAGTTTGAGAACCTCTGGGCTAGAGGAATATTGGTGCTATCAAAAGAAAAGGAAAATGTGGGGGGGCCGGAAATTCAAGAAGGTAAAAAAAATGATCAGCTCAGTCTTAGACATGTTAAGTTAAAGAAAGTGCTGGGACATCCTAGAGGAATTGGCAGAAAGAAAGTTGAAGATACAAATGAATAGAGAGAGAGGGAAAGGTCAGGGGAGGAGAGGTAGAGTTGAGTGCCATCAGCATAGAGATGATATTGGAGGCTAAAAGAGCTGATGAGTTCACATATTGTGGATGTATAATGGGAGAATAGGAGAGGTGCAAGAACAAAACCTTGGTGGGACACCTACTAGTAGAGGAAGTGAGGGAGAAGTGGAGTCATGATAGGACAGAGTGAAAGAATGGAAAGAGAGTTAGAAGGTCAGTCAGGAGAGGACAGAATCTTGCAGACCAAGGAAATTAAGTATTTACCAGAGAAGAGGATATTCCATAGTTGTCTCATTGATTGGCAAAACATCCCAATACCACAATCTTGAGGTTGTTTTATCCATGTAATCTGCTCATTCAGCCACTGCCGATCTTGGTTGGAAGGTAAGTAATCTATTATAGATTTCATCACACATGCCCTCAAGTTTTGGCAGCATCCAGACACATGCTATGAGGAATTATTTTAAGGAAGCATTCAAATTAAAGGAGTCAATACTCCTGGGGCCCTGTTGCCATGTTTTGTCGTGTGTCAGTAATACATATCAATTTCCTCTTCTGATTTGGCTCCCTAAAACACAATATTTTGCCTGATAAAGCAATATAACTATGTTTGTTCCCTCAGTGTAATAATATACGTGGAAATGCTCTTAAGCCTTTTGTAGGAAATATAAACTGAGATGTTTCTTCCCAAATAAGGCACCACTCCATACTGTATTTCCATAGTCATCATTATGTTGTGTTATTTATATTCTGTAGAGCTACTTGGTATCAAATCTCCCTTACTTTTACAGTATGTGTCTAGCAAAAATCATAGGGAAAGTGGGCCTGGACTGCACAAACTGGATCTTTATAATGGGATGTGCTACCTAGCTGAGACTTAATATTACAACAAAGAACAAAAAGAAACCAGATGCATCATAGTACCATTTATAATAATAATGCATAATATGCTAGATTTTTGTGTAAATTTGGCCAAAGTTATGAGCTTACCCACCATTGTCAAGGAAACCTCATTGGGTAAATCCTTAACACTATGGGGGATCATGTTTGGGGCATGGGGCAACCCCAAACCATCCCAGCCAAACCACCCAAGGGCATCACATGAGGTATAGCCTGTGGCTTTTCTATACAGGCTGTGCAGTCAGTAAATGATAGGTCCCATAATAAAAAACATCAGAGGAAGGTGGACAGAGTGCTAGTCCAGATTGATGGAGTCTCAGCATTCATGTATATATATATATATATATATATATATATATATATGGGGTACCGTGATGTGGGCTGCAGACTTAAATGCATTGATCAATCCATGAAACAAACCCCCATTATTTATGTATTATTGTGAGTGATTTAAAAATAGTGAGTGCTGAGTTTTCTGTTTTTATTTATTTAAGCAATGTGGTCATAAGCCACTTTGCACCCCTGGCTTAAAAAAAGCAAGTTCAGGTTTGTACCCCAAATCTGGGTGTGGTGAGTGCAGTGGATTTTGACTTTGTTTATTTGGTAACTTTTTAGTTAACCTTTTGTGTTCACTGATTTCTCATGCACCCCTGTGCAAGCTCATTTACTGTATATTAACCTGTGTCAGCTGCCTATTTGGTAGTATGATAGAAGCTATTTGGTGACTACCTTGCCTTGAAATGCCATCAGTTAGTTGGCAGGTGAGCTTTAAACCAGTTAACATGTTTTCAGTTTAAACTCTGTGATAGCAGCTACCAGGTTTCCATAAGTATGACAGATAGTGTAGGACCTGCAGACAAATGGGGTCCCGTGATGTGGGCTGCAGGCTTAAATGCATTGATCAATCCATGAACTAGACCCCCATTATTTATGTATTATTGTGAGTGATTTAAAAATTGTGAGTGCTGAGTTTTCTGTATATATATATTAGGGATGAGCGGGTTCGGTTCCCTGAGAACCGAACCCACCCGAACTTCGGGGATCCGGGGCGATCCGAGCCCAAGCTCGGATCTCCCTGTCTGCCCCGGATCCCTCTCCCGAGGCAAAACCTCGAGATCTGCTGTCGGATCTCGAGGTTTTGCCTCGAGCGGCCATTTAAAAAAAAATGCCTTTGCCTTTAATGGGCAAAGTGCTGATTGGCTGACAGAGCCGTCTGTCACGGCTCTCAGCCAATCAGCATTATGGTGCTCATTTGCATGTAGCACGGACTCGTGAGATCCGTGCTACATGCATCTGTGTGACTGACAGGGACACAGAGCACAGATGGGTCAGTGAGACCCGTCTGTGCTGCTGTGTATTTCAATGACACAGATGCACGCACGGACCAGGAGATCCGTGCTACTTGCATCTGTGTCATTGACACAGAGCACTAACGGGTCCGTGAGACCCGTCTGTGCTGCTGTGGTAAATAAAAAAAAAAAAACCTGTGTAAAAAGAGAAAAAAATGGCGTCCTCCCCCCCAAAAAAAGAGCAACCAGCCCCGGGCATTAGTGACCCAGTGCTGGGTGTGCTTAAATACAGGGGACAAACGACATAGGGGTCCCCTGTACTTAAACACAACCAGCACCGGGCTAGTCAGAACCAGAGCTGGTTGCCAAAATACGGGGGACAAACGACGTAGGGGTCCCCCGTATTCTGCGCAACCAGCTCTGGGCTCTGATCCGGTCCTGGTTCTGGAAATACAGGGGAAAAAAATGAGTAGGGTTCCCCTGTATGTTCCAGAACCAGCACTGGACTTTTTCTAGCGGGGGGCTGATGCCACAGCCAGGGGAGCCCTTTCACCGGGCCCCCCAGCCGCAGCATCAGCCCTGACCGCTAGTCAGCCCAGGCCGGGGATCCCTGGAGAGCTGGGGACCCCCCCAATAAAGGGGTCACCCTCTCCAGGGCACCCCAGGCCCAGGCTGATAGCCCGGGGCTATCCCCGCCACCCCTGGTGGCGGTGGGTGGCGGGTTGATTGTGTGGTGTGGTGTAAATAAAGAATATCAAACATTGTCTTTACAAGTAGAACTGCAAGTCCCAGCAAGCCTGCCCCGCATGCTGGTACTTGGAGAACCACAAGTACCAGCATGCAGGGCATTAAGGGCCCACTAGTACCTGTAGTTCACCTGTAAAAAAATGTTTAAAAAAAACACAGGACACACACACCGTGACAGTATAAGTTTATTAAACATACATACACACACACACATGTACACATACTCACCTATGTAACCTGTAGCATCGGTCCACTTGTCCGGTAAAGTATCCCTAGGGGACCTGTGAAAAAAAACATACTCACCATCTCCTATGCGAGGTTCTGTCCTCTTCGTTCCAAAGTAGGCATCCCCAGACTTGGCAAAAAAAAAAAACGAAAACGCGATCCACGAACTTAGTACCGTTCTATAGAACGGTACTTCCCGAATGAGAGCTTAGCGGCGGGGTATCACCATGGAAACCCCGCTGCTAAGCGTTCATTGGCTGAGAGAGGCCATCTCCCGTCTCTCTCAGCCAATGAACGGCTCCCTCCATTGTAGTCAATGCTGGGAGCCGCAAGGTTATTAAAGTTTACCCTGCGGTTCCCACCATTGACTACAATGGAGGGAGCCGTTCATTGGCTGAGAGACGGGAGATGACCTCTCTCAGCCAATGAACGCTTAGCAGCGGGGTTTCCATGGTGATACCCCGCCGCTAAGCTCTCATTCGGGAAGTACCGTTCTATAGAACGGTACTAAGTTCGTGGATCGCGTTTTCGTTTTTTTTTTTTTGCCAAGTCCGGGGATGCCTACTTTGGAACGAAGAGGACAGAACCTCGCATAGGAGATGGTGAGTATGTTTTTTTTCACAGGTCCCCTAGGGATACTTTACCGGACAAGTGGACCGATGCTACAGGTTACATAGGTGAGTATGTGTACATGTGTGTGTGTGTATGTATGTTTAATAAACTTATACTGTCACGGTGTGTGTGTCCTGTGTTTTTTTAAACATTTTTTTTACAGGTGAACTACAGGTACTAGTGGGCCCTTAATGCCCTGCATGCTGGTACTTGTGGTTCTCCAAGTACCAGCATGCGGGGCAGGCTAGCTGGGACTTGCAGTTCTACTTGTAAAGACAATGTTTGATATTCTTTATTTACACCACACCACACAATCAACCCGCCACCCACCGCCACCAGGGGTGGCGGGGATAGCCCCGGGCTATCAGCCTGGGCCTGGGGTGCCCTGGAGAGGGTGACCCCTTTATTGGGGGGGTCCCCAGCTCTCCAGGGATCCCCGGCCTGGGCTGACTAGCGGTCAGGGTTGATGCTGCGGCTGGGGGGCCCGGTGAAAGGGCTCCCCTGGCTGTGGCATCAGCCCCCCGCTAGAAAAAGTCCAGTGCTGGTTCTGGAACATACAGGGGAACCCTACTCATTTTTTGTCCCCTATATTTCCAGAACCAGGACCGGATCAGAGCCCAGAGCTGGTTGCGCAGAATACAGGGGACCCCTACGTCGTTTGTCCCCCGTATTTTGGCAACCAGCGCTGGTTCTGACTAGCCCGGTGCTGGTTGTGCTTAAGTACAGGGGACCCCTACGTCATTTGTCCCCTGTATTTAAGCACACCCAGCACTGGGTTACTAATGCCCGGGGCTGGTTGCTCTTTTTTGGGGGGGTGCACGCCATTTTTTTCTTTTTTTACACAGGTTTTTTTTTTTTTTTTTACCACAGCAGCACAGATGGGTCTCACGGACCTGTCATTGCTCTGTGCCAATCACACAGATGCATGTAGCACGGATCTCCCGGGTTCGTGCTACATGCAAATGGGCACCATAACGCTGATTGGCTTCCTGTCTGCCACTGCAGTGCCACTCCTAGATGGGCCACGTGTTTGTGCCGCCCCCTTGTGTCGCTTAGCATAGTCATCCAGCTTCCTCGGTACAACCTTTTGGCCTAAAAACAATATTGTGAGGTGTGAGGTGTTCAGAATAGAGTGGAAATGAGTGGAAATTAATGTTATTGGGGTTATTAATAGCGTAGGAACAAAAAAAGGCCCATTTATGTGATTTTAGCGGGTTTTTTTTATTTTTTAAGAAAAAATCCAGATCCAAAACACAAAACCCAGAACCCAAAACACGGAAGGGTGGTTTTGGCAAAACCAATCCAGATCCAAAACACGAAGAAAGATCCAGATCCAAAACCAAAACACAAAACACGAAAAGTGTCCGGTGCACACCCCTAGTTAAAATACTTACACTGTCGGGATCTTCAGTCTTCTGCCTTCCGGCATCATTATTACATCCTCCAGGCTTATATCAGGCGGTATGTCATAGCAATTCCGTGCGTATAAGCAGAATATCGATCCATAGTGAATCAGGCCCCAAGTTTGCTAAAAGAAAAGGGGAACAGACCATGTGCTCTGTAGCACTTCCCGGATTGGTGTTCTACCATGTAAGAGGTCCCTGGGTAAACCAGAGCAACGTATCAATGCAGAGATGCTCTCAGCACTAGACTTCTGCCTGAAACACCCATGTGACCATTCGTAAGGCTCCTGGTGAAACTCTCTTTAATAAAACTTGTTAAAGCTGTTATACTATTGTTTGGTCAGAGAAGAATGAACGTATTTGGCTGAAACCTGTGCTTCCACGGATCATGGCACTGCACATTGTGCTGAATTGACTCTTCAAGCCATACACTAGATGCAGAACCAATTGTAAGCTACTGTGGGGCCCTCATCCCACCACCATTCACCAGGAAAAACAAAATGATAAAAATAGGTTAAAGTAATCCAGGCGTCTACGAGCCCACAGGGCCGTAATAATTTTTCTGGCTCCCAGTGAAGTCATAGACTATATCCTCATGAATAGTTACTGCAGGTAACTTTAGAAAAAAGACAAAACCATTGCGCAAAGCAGCCTTACACGGTGTTATGCCCTAAATGTCACCACATTTATAACAACAATAGATCAAAAAAGAATGAGAATAAGTCTGTTCAAAGGCGCTTTCACATGAACAAATAATGATAAGAAAACATACTGGTTAGGAATAGGATCTCACAGATACGTCCCTTGTTACAGTGGAAGTCGATGTCTCTTGTGTTTTGCTTCCTTTCAACCTTTTATCGCAGAAAATTCTTTATCCTCGTCGACATATATAAAAAGACATGAAAGGAAACAGATATGTGTAGTACGTCCCAAAGTTGAAAATTAGAAAAGATTCCACTCTGTGCAAATCATGCAGGATCAATCTGTGATGAAGATCAAAAATTCCTTTTATACACTGTGGTTGTAGAAATGAGCATACCTCACTCACACTGGCCGGGATGTACTAAGCATCACATGAGGTATCTTTGTGTCTGAGGGAGACAATGGGATAAATCCAATTAGGTGCGAATTGCTGTTTTCTCTTAGAATTTGCATAACAAATTCATTTTGTAATCCAATTAGCAACTTGCACTGAACCAGACAGAGTGAATTCGTATTTTTCCATTCGCACCTCCCTGAGGGTGAGAGATGGAAAGGAAAATCTTTATTTTAACGTTAAGATGTCGGGACACTGTGCTGAACTCCTTGGATACCCCCACTAATGACTAATTAGGCAATTGGAAGTTTCCAATGAGTATAATTAGTCCAATAATGTAATTTTTGGGGGTAAAACAAAAAAATTGTCCTCAAATTACCCCAAAATCAACTTTTTTATTAGTTTAGGCAACCCAAATTTAATTACAATATTTTTAGTTGAAAAAAAATAAAAAATAAAAAACAATAAAAAATTATATATATATATATATATATATATATATATTTATATATAATATATATATATATAATTTTTATCATTTTTTTTTTCAAGGTGCCTTCAAAGTACCCCAAAATAACCTTTTTTTCCTACTTTTTCTGCATTTTTCATTTAATTTGTTTGAGAGTAAACAAAAAAGTTTGTTTTTAGAATTTTCTTGCATTTTAAAAAAAGCACATATCAGCCATTTGACACCATTTAAAAAAACATTTTAGTAACTTCCTAAAGCCCATAAACAGCCTTCTATATGGTCCTTCTAACAAAATTATCAGTTTTGGAGGGTCCAGGATGGTCTCCCCACTTTTTTGTGCAGTTCTCCCAAATCTCAATTAGCAGTCAATTCGCAAACCTCCGCTGCGAGTAGGGCAAATTAGGGGTGAGCGGGTTCGGATTTCTGAAATCTGAACCCCCCCGAGCCCCCCTGATCCGAGTCAGGCTCGACTTTTCCCGCCTGACTCTGATCTGAAATCGAGGCAAAACGTCATCATCCCTCCTTCCGGGTCTCGCGGGTTTTGGATTCTATATAAGGTACCCGCGTCGGCGCCATTTTCTCACTCGGCTGTGGACAGTGAAGAGGGAGGGTGGGAGTTAGGGCTGGCTGGGCTGTGTAGTGTAGTGTTGTGCTGTGCTGTGCTGTGCTGTGCTGCTGTTGTCCATAGGGGCTGGCTGGACTGTGTTGTGCAGTCAGTTGTCCATAGGGGCTGTGTCCACTCCAAAGTCCTGTGCAGTGTCCCAGTCCTAAAGGGGTGCTGTAGTGTTGTCCAGGGGGTGCTCTGTCCATCAGGGGTGCTCCCCCCAAGTGCAAAAAAAATAAATATTTTTTTCTGTGTTTGTGAATTGTGTGCGCAGTAGCCACACGTGCATCAACAAAGTAGTGCCAAGCGTGCGCCTGTGTCATAAGTAAAGGGCCGGCTGGCTTGACCATTAAAGGGTGCTGTAACCCCCAAAGTACACTCCAAACAAAATAAAAAAATATTTTCTGTGTTTGTGAATTGTGTGCACTGTGGCTGCACGTGCATCAACAAAGGAGCAGCGCCAAGCGTGCGCCTGTGTCCCATAAGTAAAGGGCCGGCTGGCTCATTTCTTAAAGGGTGGTGTAACCCACAAAGTGCACTAGTGTCCAAGAAAAATAAAAAAATATTTTCTGTGTTTGTGTGCGCCTTAGCCACACGTATATATCAATATAACATAAATGGAGGGCCAAACTTTCTCCGATAAAAATAAAATAGGGAAAGAACCACTTCCTCCTAGTGCTGTTGCTGCTGCTGGGAGTTGTTCATCATCCCAGAGAGGAAGTAGGAACACCACTACTTTTACTAAACAATTGACCTTCCAACAGTCCCTAGCGAGGAGGATGAAGTACGACAGCAGTCATCCTGAAGCAAAACGTATAACTGAGGCCTTGACTGCTATGTTGGTGTTAGACGTGCGTCTGATATCCGCCATTAGTGCAGTGGGATTTAGACAATTGATGGAGGTAGTGTGTCCCCGGTTCCAAATCCCGTCTAGATTCCACCTGCATCCTCAAAGCAGCAGCGACAAGCGTGCGTCTGTCTGTTAAAGGGTGGTGTAACCCTCAAAGTGCTCCAAAAAATAAAAAATATATTTTTTTATGTGTTTGTGACTTGTGTGCCATGTAGCCACATGTGCATCAACACAGTAGCAGCGACAAGCGTGCGTCTGTCTGTTAAAGGGTGGTGTTACCCCCAAAGTGCGCTCCAACAAACTAAAATAATCTTCTTTTTTTGTGTGTGAGATGTATGCGCAGTAGCCGCACCTGCATCCTCAAAGCAGCAATGCCAAGCGTGCGTCTGTCTGTTAAAGGGTGGTGTAACCCCCAAAGTGCGCTCCAACCAAAATAAAATAATCTTCTTCTTTTTTTCTGTTTGTGTGTGAAATGTATGCTCAGTAGCCACACCTGCATCCTCAAAGCAGCAGCAACAAGCGTGCATCTGTCTGTTAAAGGGTGGTGTAACCCTCAAAGTGCGCTCCACAAACAATAAAATAATTCTTTTTTTTCCTGTCTTTGTGAATTGTGTGGGCTGTAGCCGCACCTGCATTCTCAAAGCAGCAGCGCCAAGCGTGTGTCTGTCTGTTAAAGGGTGATGTAACCCCCAAAGTGCGCTCAAACCAAAATAAAATAATCTTCTTTTTTTCTGTGTTTGTGTGTGAAATGTATGCGCAGTAGCCGCACCTGCATCCTCAAAGCAGCAGCAACAAGCGTGCGTCTGTCTGTTAAAGGGTGGTGTAACCCTCAAAGTGCGCTCTGCAAACAATAAAAGAATTCTTCTTTTTTTTCCTGTCTTTGTGAATTGTGTGGGCTGTAGCCGCACCTGCATCCTCAAAGCAGCAGCGACAAGCGTGCGTCTGTCTGTTAAAGGATTACATCAGTGACAGCATCCAAGTAGGCATATCAGACAGTACATACATGTACTGGCAGGAAAAAGAGGCAATTTGGAGTCCCCTGTACAAACTGGCTCTATTTTACCTGAGTTGCCCCCCCTCCAGTGTGTACTCTGAAAGAGTGTTTAGTGCAGCCGGGAACCTTGTCAGCGAAAGGCGTAGGAGGTTGCTTCCACAGAATGTGGAGAAGATGATGTTCATAAAAATGAATTATCAACTCTTCCAGGGAGACCAGCCTCCAGAACGTACAGAGGGAACTGTGGTGGTGGATTCCAGCGGGGACAAATTAATACTCTGTGAGGATGAGGATGTACACAACACTGAAGAGGGTGATGAATCGGTGAATGAGGAGGATGAGGACGACATCTTGCCTCCGTAGAGCCAGTTTGTGCAGGGACAGATTAATTGCCAGCTTGTTTTGTGGGGGCCCAAACGAACCAATCATTTCAGCCACAGTCGTGTGGCAGACCCTGGCGCTGAAATGATTGGTTTGTTAAAGTGTGCATGTCCTGTTTATACAACATAAGGGTGGGTGGGAGGGCCCGAGGACAATTCCATCTTGCACCTCTTTTTTTTCTTTGCATTATGTACTGTTTGCGGCCTAGTTTTCAAACTGCCATCCTGTCTGCCACTGCAGTGTCACTCCTAGATGGGCCACGTGTTTGTGCCGCCCACTCGTGTCGCTTAGCATAGTCATCCATCTACCTCGGTGCCACCTTTTGGACATAAAAACACTATTGTGAGGTGTGAGGTGTTCAGAATAGACTGGAAATGAGTGGAAATTAAGGTTTTTGAGGTTAATAATAGCATAGGAGCAGAAAAATCAACACATTCTGTGATTTTAGCTGTTTTTATGCTTTTTTTTAAAAAAATACAGATCCAAAACCCAGAACCCAAAACACTGAAGGGTGGTTTTGGCGAAACCAATCCAGATCCAAAACACGAAGAAAGATCCAGATCCAAAACCAAAACACGAAAAGTGGCCGGTGCACACCCCTAATATATATATATATATATATATATATACAGTGCATATATATATATATATATATTTATATATATATATATATATATTATATTATATATATATATATACACACACATAATATGTAAATATTATAGGGAAAGTGGGCCTGGGCTGCATACCCTGGCTCCTTATAATGGGATTGGCTACTTAGCTGACACTTAATATTACACTATGGGGGATCATGTTTGAGGTGTGGAGCATGTTACATTTTCACACATTAAATTTATTTATTTATTTATTTATAACACCTCCAGATCTTAGAAATCACTTTCACATACCTAACACTTCACTGCTATATTTTTTATTTTATTTTATGTGGTGCCCTGGGGTGGTTTGGCTGAGGTGGTTTGCCCCACCCCCCAAATATGATCCCCCATAGGGTTAAGGACTTACCCAATGAGGTTACCTTGATGATGGTGGGTAAGCTCGTAACTTTTGCCAAATTTATGCCAGAACCTTGCATATTATGCATTATTATTAATGGTAGCATGGTGCATCTGGTTTCTTTTTGTTCTATGGTCTAGCAAAAATTACAAGGTATGCGTACAGTAAAAATGACAGTATTTATTGGTATAATAAATGTAGCACAAGCAAATTAAACTGAAATGTCAAAATTCAAAATGGATAACCATCGATGCAGGTAGGCAACAATAGAATCTATAGGCAGAATATCTAATGAAGAACATAATGTAGATAAATTATTGTCCCATTACAGTGCAGGAATACATTCCTTAAAGAGGCAAATGTGGTAAAGGTAGAGTAAAAGTATAATATTGGCACTAACAGAATCCAGGTAAATCCAATGACTGAGATGGACCAAGAGCCCCTGAGTGTCTCTGGCAAGACACCTAATGGTGAGTGCAGCATAGAGTTACCCACTGTATGTGGATGTTGGTAGCTGAGGTGAGTGCAAATAGTGATCACGATTCAGACTGGACTGGAAGCAGATGTGTTGAATACTGGAGTTAAGTAACAAAAGGAGTACCATCAGTATGCCAATCAGCACTACTAGTTAACCATTCCTGCATAGCAGATCAACTTAATTAAAAGCATGCTCTCATATATAGGTTAATACCATAGGAGAAATTGACATTCTCATACATTTTTAAAAGTACAAACCACAGCCAATTAATTACCAGTATTCACCTACAGATATTGTTTTTGAAAACACACTAAAAACGTGTAGACAAAACAAAGACACACCTATATCATATTAACATTGATTTAAAAGGCTAACATATACTTACAAATAAATAACTTGATTATGTATCTTAATGTTGTGTATTTAGGCTTTACAGCATTTTTTATAACTGTGCCTGGATAAATAATTATTTCTAGTATCCATGTGACACTCTCCCCAAATACATCCTGGTCACAGAATATTTTCAATTAAGACTCTGCTATGAAACAAGGAATACTGAAAATGTAAATGTTTATTTCAATGGTTGTCACATTCACGGGCAACAACCATGTATATATAAGTTTGTACAATCATAGTTGTATGTATTGGATCTTTCATAGTAATGTAACATGTTTCCATAAACTTAACTTTAGTTTTCTATGACACTGACATATTTTAAATAGAAATAATCCAATATGCAATAATGACAGAATATAATGTGTATACAGTATATGGATATATACAGCGTACTTCATAAATGTAAGAAATAGAGAAAGACAAAAACTTCATTTTTTGATAATAAATAGTAAGCTGACATCTGTATCCAAAAATTATGTAACAAGGTGTGAACACAAATCAGGCTTATCTGACACATTTGGAGAGGTCCTTCAAAATGGTCCTACCACATGGCCCATAACAACCAATCAGGTTCTACTTAACATTTAACTAGTACCTTCTAAAAAATAATAGCTAGAATCTGATTGGTTACTATGGGCAACATCTCCATTTCGAAAAAATCTCACTTTAGTAAATAACCCCTAACTTCCAAATGAATCCTCAGAAACAAAATCCAAAATATGCAGGAAGGACAACAGAATCCAGGAGCTGAATTAGAGGTGGATGCTATTAGCACAGCCGCTGCCTCTTTGGGGCTTATTCAGAGATGGGCAGTTTTGCTACAGCTGCTGCATCATTGTGCATAGTGGGTGTGTTATAATATGCTAATGCCACAGGAGGTCTTCTGCATATAGGCACCTACTGCCGGCTTCTGTGATCTGCTGCTGCTTCAAAAGACAAAGCATCAGATCACTAATATCTGTCATATCTGTGTAAGCCTAAGGTTACTTAGTATGGCTGGTGTCTTCACGCTGCTGGGGACAGTGAAGCTACATTAGAAGATGCAGATACTGGCCTCGGCATTCCTCAAAAACAGCGCTGCCACTCACCCATTTTTAAGAACACTGTCTGTTGCCACCCAGACCATAGATACCAATGGTTTAGGAAACACTGTGAGCGATCTTGTAGAATGAGATCTACACATGTGCAGTGTGGCATCTGGGCCTATGGAGACCTCACACCATCGGACATGTACATAAACCACATTGCATATATCTCTGCTCTAGACTCTTTGTATGCAACAAAAATTTGATCATTCCACAGGAGGCGTCATTTGCAAAAAAGATGCCCACTGATAAAAATCTCAGATCCAATATCTGTGTCCAAAATCACAGCATGGGATCACCATTACGACTGTTTGTTGTCCATGATCCCAAAGTCATTTTCGGTAGTAAGGTCATCGCTCAATCTGGTCTTCTTTTCCTCTCCTCCCTCCCTTTACCCCTGTCACCTCTCTTCTGTCTCTCCTTGCTTCTTTTTCTTCTTCACTCCCTTTTCTGCTGTTGCTTTTTGGTTTCTCTAGCCTTCCACAGCCCCCATTTGCTTCCCATGTTTGTTATACCCCATGACACTCTAATTAGACTCCCTCAATGTCAATGACCGTAAATCTCCTCGCAAACATACCATGGCCCTACAATATCATAAACACCATTAGGCTCATATAGCTTTGCTACAAGAAACACATTTTCTACACATCCAAGCTAGTTTGACAAACAAAATCTTTCCTCAGGTGTTTATGCTACCTCTGATAACAAAACCAAAGGTGTTGTGATTATCTTACATTACCTTTCACCTTTCAAGTGAGTCTACCCATGTGGACCTGCAGCATGTTATCTCATCCGGTGGTTAATATTAATGGGTTCTCAGTTACTGATGCTAAATATATATATGCTTCCAATTTTGTTCAGGGTTATTTTAATATCCAACCATTTTCCCAGAATTTTCCAGACTTGCATAAGTTTCCATCATATTCAAAGGAAACAACAATGCATTTCTACAACCCTCCATTGATAAATCTGCAGGCTCTAAGTCTCCACCTTCTCAGTCTAGAGAATCTACTGTAGGAAACTCCTCTCTTTACTGAAATCCCACAGTATGTACAAATCCTGGCACTATACAGGCTTTTCCCATGCATAGACATGTTCTTGGTGGATCACTATTCTACCTCTTCCCTTCATGCCTCAGAGCTATCTTCTGAATCTTGGTTGGACCATCTGCATTATACTTGAAGATTGAGTTTCCTTCCATCCTCCCCCAAACATCTTTGGTATTTTGATTGGGTTGGATACAATATCCTGACACTTGGGATGTCAGCTGTCAATGTACTGACAGTGGCATCCCAATGCTTACAATACCAATAGGGGAATGATTAGTAGTGTTTTCCTGTCCTATTTACCTCCTAACCCTTACCCTCATATACTGCACTCTGATACTAACCCTCCCTACCCTGCACCCTAACCCTCCCAGTAAGTGCCTATACCTAAATCTCACCACTTAGTGCCTATCCATTCCCCCTTATTACCTAACCCTAATGTCCGCCAATTGGTGCCAAACCTTAACATCCCTGGTCTGGAGCTTAACCCTAACCTCCCACCTCCCACAGCCTAACCATAAATCATCCTGGGTTGCCTAAACCTTACCCTCCCCTTCATGGCTAACACCTACCTAGTCCCAATATACATTATGTTTGGGATGCTGTTTGTCAGGATTCCAGCATTGGCATCTCCAGCCATCTCAAGATTCTGGTGCTGGTATTTCCATAATTATCAGGATTCCTTGTCAGGATCCTGGCAGTCAGCATCCTGGGTGTCGATATATTAACCACATTCCATTTTCATGATATGCTCCTGATCAAAAGAGATGTTAGTGATTATATTCCTCTAGTGACTCAGTAATTCCTGTCCCACAATGATCCTAATAAAATGCTGCAAATCGTATGCTTGTTTGCTGCTGATGTGGCCAAGATGGAAAATGACACATCTGTATATATTTCTTTAATCCCTTACCTCTATTACCTCTATAGCGGCAGTCCAAAATTATGTTTCCTCTTGCAGGTTGCCTTGCCTGTCTACACTGCAGCTGCTGTTCCTGAAAAAGTAATTTGAGGAACTTGAGACTGGTATTATATCTCTTAAATCCTTAGCTGTCTTGCACCCACGTAGCTACACTACCTTTTTCTACAAGAAGCTCCAGTTTGCCATTTCTCCTTTACTTCTCAGTCTCTACAACATGATTCATTTGGGTGGTAAGTTAGATGTTGCCATCATTCCCAGTGAAGATATTGTTGTTGATCCCAAGGAGTGCAGGACCCCTCTTCTTGTGCAAGCTACAGTATAGGCTGACTTCTCTTCACACTGTTGACCTACTGTATACATTTTTCAATTATTTTCTTAAGGCAAGTGGCTATGATACCCTTTTTGGTGTTGAATCAAGTTGGATTCATCCCAGGTTGTCAGGTGGCTGACATTACCTACAAAGCCATAGATATGATTCATTGAGCTAATTAGATATTGCATTCTGTCCTGGCAGTGGTTGAAAAAGCATTCAATAGGGTAGACTGGAGCTTTTTGCACCCCAACCTTTCAATCTGTGTTTTTCAAGGGAATTTCTTCTTAGGTGTATCTTCATTAGACTATAATCCCTTGTTTTCAGTGATTATTAATGGGTTTGCATCCACTCCCATTGCTATCCACAATCCACTACCAGTAAAATACAGGAATGCCCCTCTCCTCTTTTTATCTACATAATGGTGCCCCAAACTTCTAGGCTGTGTCTGAATTCAACAATATCCAGAATTTGAGGTCACCCCACTGATTATAAATTACCACTTTATGCCAATGATGTACTCCTTATGGTTACAAATGCCCTTACCTCATTCTCAACACTGACATTGTATCTGCTTGTTTATGGCCAGCTATCTAGTGTCAAAATAATCTCAGAATAAATGAATTTCATCCCATTAAGCATTGCCCTTTCCACTCTCTAACTCCTCAAATCCATATTCCATTTCTGACTGCACTCTTCCACTTTGAAATATTTGGTTATCCACTTACTCCATCTTATGATTTACCCTTCTTTTTAATTCTTTATTTATTTGAGGAAACAAGAAAAATCAACATTAATAAAGAATAAGCAATATATAGCAGAAATATTTCTGTAATTTTTTCACAATTTTGAAAAAAACTAAATTTATTCCAAAAAATTCAAGACATAGGGTAGGGAAATAAGGGGGGGGGTGAGAACATAAACAAGTACATATCAAACAATATGTATTGCCAAAATACACAAATATGAAGAAATAAAGCTTACCAGAGCACAAAACAAATGAACAGATAAGGAGGACCCAAGGAAGAAAAGGAAGAAAGACCATGAAAACATAAAGGTAGCACCAAACCAGAGGAGGGAGATGAGTTATGGCTTCTTCCCAAGAGCCAGGGGCTCCAGTCTAAATCAAATTTATGAGGGCAATCATGTAGGTAATAGGTAATATTTTCCATGCTAGCAATGTAACAAATGTCTCTTCCTCTTCAACCAAAGGCTCCGAGTACAAATAGAGAAAAGGGGTATATATAATATCAATGTGTAGTACTTCCTTTGAATATTAATACAGATACAATTTTCTTCAAAATGTGTTAGGCCTTGAAAAATAGATTTAGTTCTCGAAATGCTTTGGCTTGGAAGGTGACCTTCTCACGGGGATTGCTGCATGTGGTGTACATACCTAAGGTAGGTGCAGAGAGTTATTTATTTATTCATTGTGCATACTTGGGATCCGGACCCATTATACCTCCACACCACTTTACCTCAGCCTGTCACAGTGTGGCTATTTCCCCTTGAGAATGATTTGCATTACATTTTTGATAATATAGTGGTATCTTTAATACAATATCCGTCAAACAGATGTGTAAACACACCTAAACTTACGCTTGTGCAAAGCGAGACAAGATGTATAAAGGTATCTTTAACCCAGGGAAAACTTGAAAGCAGAAAGCGTACCAGTACTCACAGGGCTTCTAGTGATTTTCAACACATAATGGTATCTTTCATTCAGGGCTCCTAATAACCTCCAACATGTAGGATATCTTTCATTCTTCCATTAGTAACAGATGGTGATGCGATATTATTCATACGATTAAATTTTAATATAACATTAAAAGATGGTGTCAGACAAATGACTTCATGAACAAAAATGTAATGCAAAACATTCTCAAGGGGAAGTGCAGAATTGGGGTTTAGGGGTGCAGGCATAAAAAAAATAGCCTGCACCCCTGGGAATGACATTTTAAAAATAACTGTGTCAAAAAAAGTTCAAAAAAAAAATAGGGACACACCAAAAAATTAATTAAAAAATTGGGTTGAAAAAAAAAAAGGAAAAAGTGTTTAAAAATAGGCAAATAGGTTCAGGGCTATTCTGCAAGTATGCGGCAGGTGTTTTCTAGAATAGATTATTAGCGGCAGGTGCATTTTTGCAGAATTTAGAAAAAATTACTTTAGGGACATAAAAATATGCTAGCACCCATTTTCATGTACCCCAAATTTGATGGGACCACTAAAAAAATGAAAAAAATAACCTAAGTGCTCTTCTGCATTACTTCTTCAATGTAGGGAAAAAACACCTACCGCTGCTATTTAAAACCCTGTTTCATTTGCAGGCTAAAACGGGGGTACCCATAGTGACCCCCCATGTTTTTACAGCTTTAGGGGGGTCCTACAATTTATTCCAGGTAAATCCCATTTTTTTTCACCAATACTATTTCACCGGCTCCCGTTTTCGTAGCTTTTTAATTGAATATGGGAATAAAGCGATGTGGAGCGAAAAGTCCAACATGGACTTTTCGCTCCAAATTGAATACCTCTGATAGTGTGGTACAACATCATAGTAGATGGAGATACCCATTAGTAGAACAAGATAACAGAGAGGCAGTCACCATGTTCCAATGAAACAGAACAAAATGTAGAGCAGCCAATTGGCTTAATTAGCTGGTATGGCCAGGAGCAGCAGGTTTCTTCATGGATGACACCCTCGTCCAGATGTGATCCAAGGCTCATCAAGGTGTAGAGGTGGATATTATGATCTGAGGTCATATTGCTCGGCAAGGGAGCTGGGGATGGGAGACCCAGGTTCTCAAGTAGATGGTGAACCTCCTCCCGGGTCCTGGCAGGGTGAAATCTGTTTTTGTGCCATATTAGAATACGGAAAGGAAAACCCCACCGATAGCATATGTTTTTATCTCTGAGTAGAGATGTAATAGGCTTCAAGTCCTTTCTCTTTAGAAGAGTAGCAGGAGCAATATCTTAATATATTTGTAGAGAAGCTCCTTTGGCTGACACAGTGGGGTGTTTTCTAGCCTCCCACAGGTTGTCCTCTTTAGCAGTACAGTAGTGGCCCCGGTCTTGGTTGAGATGGGTCCTGCAATCAAGGACGTAGGGCCCTATGCACCCTGTCCAGGAGAAGATGGTCTTCAGGGGTTGCTGGAGATAGGTGGGAAAAGAGCTGTTTTAGGTAGTCATCTAATGAGGATGTTTCAATCTCCAAAGGGACTCCCCTAATGCACAATTTATTATGCCTAGCCCTTTTTTCCTGGTCCTCCTGTTGATCTTGAAGAAGCAGCACATACTTCCTCAAATGAGGGAGCTCCGCATCTGTCGTCTGTTGGGATGTCACCACCTCATCTACTTTAGATTCCAGATGATCGGTTCTGTAGCCAAGGTTGTTAAATTCTGCTTTAAGAGAATTGACCCCTTATGAACCTCAGCTTGGACAGACGTACTCGTTTCCTAGATTTCATGAAAGAGGGATTGTATTTTTTTGTGAGTTAGAGGAGATTGGCCAGAGTCCTCCGAATAATAGGGAGTGTTGTGGTAAGGAGTAGAATGACCCACTGCTTAATCATTAGAGAATGCAAACTTCTTAAGACTTTGGGACAGGTCCATTCCACTAATTTTCTGGCCACCCTTAGGCATGGTAGTGAAAGAGGAAATGTAGGTGTATATCTTCAGAGAAGGTTAGTTAGGAAGAGCAAGGTAGTAGTAGTATGCAATTCTTACCAGAACTTTATAAGCTGGGACTCAGGGCTCAAGTGCATAGGGGAGCTGATAGTTATTACATCAGAAGAAGATACAGCATTGAGGGTTCAAGAAGAGCAATAATAGGAAAGATCCATTACTGTACAGCCAGAGAATTCAGTCCACATAGGGGGTCCTATTGTGCAGACCCAAAACATGCATTAGACACTATTCTATGCATAAGTGCAGGCCAGTAAGGTGGTGAGAAGTGGTCCTAGATATGAGGTATTGAGACTGGGAAAAGTTTTGGGGGCTCAGGAGGGAACAGGAGCAAACCATCTTTAAAGTTGCAGCATCCACAGCAGAAGTGCTCCTAATCCAAGATGGCCACTGCTACAGTAGAGATCCACGAGTCCCCGAAGAACACAGCCTTCTCCAGCCAGCCAAACAAAGCAGCCAGATCCCAGGATCAGTGGATGACCAGGGGATGCTCTACAAACAGGAGGCAGAAGGAGCCAGGTGGCAGTGCAGACCACGATGACAGCCACGGCAAAATCGAGACCCCCGGCTTCTGGAGCTCAGCTAGGCTTCAGTGGTGGGCAAGTGCCGGGATCATTGGAAAGCACAATGGAAGGGTCCCCAAGTGTGGAGACAGTAAGGAGGTACCTGTGGTGCAGAAGGGGTACTCATGGGTCCCTAAATCACAGACTCAGGGACATGAAGGCCAGAGCTCCCCGGATGCACGCCAAATGCCCCATGATTCACCCTTCTTGATGAACTTCCCCCCACAGTTAGAATCCATTAACAGAGACCTCGTGACCTTGTCTGGCCACTTCATCAGTCAAGTGAACTCCATTTTTTATGAATATTTTCCCTTCCTTCCTTTACCTTGGTCAAAACCTTCTTATCCAAATCCCATCTTTTTTTCTAGAATCATTTCCAGGGCTCTGTTATGCAATTCATCTGGGTGGGTTGCCCATCCCACTCAAGCAGTTGTATCCCATGCTGATATGCACTTCAATTCTGGGTTAAAATCTGGAAGCTGCTTCCATAGACTTTGTCTCTCCTTTCTGTTTTTTTTGTCTCTCACCAAAGCATACAGATGTGTCTTCATACATTTAGCTTCAATGTGCTATGCAACGTGAGATGGTTGGTGTGAGTGACGTGCCAGTTGTTTTGTTTTTGTCAAAAATATATCTTAGTGTGACTGAGTCTGTGATTGAAGCACAATGGAACTTGGTATGGAAACTAACTGCAGCTACTGCATTGTAGTACTTTATATACAGATTCAGAGACTTAATCTCATACCAAATTAATCAGTCTACTTGTGCATTCTAGTTGATTTGCATAGCAATTAAAAAAAAAATTTGGCTTAAAGATTCCCAGTGCTAGCAGAGTCGCATGGGACCTGGAATGCTGATAGATGGTTGTTTGGCATTACTGCAGCAAGGATGTGTGAGGGCACATATGAAGGCTTTTGCTCTCCCAACTAGCTCCCACTTTTAGATTTATCCTTTCAATTTGGGATTATTTTGTTTTGCTTGTTGAAATAATAATGCCTTCCCCCTGGGCCAAGTTCCCCAAAAATTTGTGTCCTGAACCAGATATAACATTCCTCTGTAACCACTCTCCTTTATCTAGATTTTTTGAATTATCAACCATGTGGGATAAATTTGATCTTACCTCCAAATGTTTTTGCCAATAGCTCCAATTTTGTAATTTCCACTCCTCTCAATATTTTTCCTGCTGTACACCACAATATACTTACCTGGAGACATTTTCCTTGAAACATATGAATTCAAAGACAAATTGGTGTATTTGGAGGATAGATCCAGGAGAAACAATGTTAAAATCAGGGGTGTCCCGGAATCGGTGTCTAATGCCGACCTCCAAAACTTTGCTTTGAACATCTTCCAGAAATGATTGCCTTCTGTGGAGGTCCGCAATTTGCTTACTGATCAAATCCACCGTCTAACTAAGCCCCACTCAGCTCCTGCAGGTTCTCGCAGAGATGTCCTCCTGCGGCTTCACTTCTTTCATATCAAAGTAAATATACTGAGGGCTGCACGTGAGATGGAGAATGCAGAAGTTTTCAATAATCTTCAACTATTTCCTGACTTTTGGGTTCACACCATCTATAAACATAGAACATTCCAGCCTCTCATGAAAGCACTTCGGGATAACGATATTCAATACAGATGGGGTTTCACTGTAAAGCTTTTGGTGCGAAAGGACGGCTCCACGTCTATTATCTCCTCCGTAGAAGCTGGTGCTAAATTGCTGGCAGAATGGGAAATTTATGTCTCTGTTCCCGCAAACTCCCAAGGTCCTCTTCTCCAATCGGAATGGTCTCGAGTAGGATGAAGCAGTATTGACTTGTTTTATTGGACCTTCTCTGGTTTGAATTGTCTTAATCCCCTTGATATTGTGAATTTATTTTCGGACTATTATGCAAAATTATATAATTTACATGAGGATCCCTCAATTTCCCAACCCTTGGCTAATGTTATCTGCTCCTTTTTAGATAATTTATCCTTTCCTTCTTTAGTTGCAGATAGCCTGGCGTCTCTGAATGCCCCCTGGTCTTTGAATGAAATTCAGGAAGTGATTCAGAAATTACCCATGGGCAAAACTCCTTGCTCTGACGGTTTTTCAATTTCATTTTATTCTGTATTTACTGAGTCCCTTTCCCCAATTCTTTTAAATTTGTTTATAGAAGCTTCTGACATTGGTTCTTTTCCACCTGAAATGGTCACCCGAAAAGTCTCCATTCCGAAACCTGGTAAAGATCCCTCTGAGTTTAAAAATTATAGACCCATTGCGCTCCTTAACATGGACATGAACATCTTTGCTAAGTTGAAAGCTAACTGCTTGAATCCATTACTTCCACAATTGATACACCCTGACCAGGTGGGTTTTGTTCACGGACGTCAGGCTCCAGATAATACCCATAGGGTTTTAGATTTGGTTGAATGGGTGTCATTCAATAAATTACAATGCCTCCTCCTTTCTATTGATGCTGAAAAGGCGTTCGACCAGCTCCACTGGGACTACATGCACCAGGTATTGTACAAGTATGGATTCCAGGGTGACATTCTCTGGTCCATTAATGCCCTTTATTCTGGCCCTTCTGCTCATGTTTGTAGTAACGGGTTTATCTCCTTACCCTTCTCAATCTCCAATGGCACCAGACAGGGGTGTCCCCTTTACCCACTAATATATGTGCTGGCCATAGAACCCCTTGCCCAAAAAATCTGTAAATCATCTGAGTTCCCAGGGCTCTCTATTTATGACACCTCTTACAAACTATGTTTGTTCGCATATGATGTTTTGTTGTTTGTAACCGTCCCAGAGATCTCATTGCTACCTCTCCACAGTAACTAAGACAGCTACAATGCAGCTTCCTATTATAAATTGAATGTTATGAAAACTGAAGTTTTTCCCATTAATATTCCACATTTGTCCCTATGTTCCTTAAAGAGATGTTTCCTTTTATTTGGAAGAATTCTTCACTATCCTATCTGGGAATCAATATACCATCCTCTATTAATGTAGTTTTCAATGAAAATTATGCTCCCATTCTGACTCAATTGTTTTCCTTAGCCACTGCCTGGATGAACCACGAGATCTCCTGGTTGGGCCGCATAGCGGCGTTCAAAATGATGCTATTACCAGAATTGATGTATCTATTTTGTGCTATTCCATATACAATCCCCTGTAAACTACTGCAACAGATGCACCGCTTGATGATTTCATATGTATGGAAGGGTAAAGCCCATATAATGGCTTATAGTCGTATGGTTCATTCTAAACTCAAGGGAGGCCTTAATCTCCCTGATCTGACCAGATATCATGAAGCAGCCTCCTCTCAAATATGCGACTGGTTTCTCCCCTCTTCTGTTAAACCTTGGGTAGACCTAGAACATGCTCTCCTACGGCGATTTCCCCTTCCTGACCTTCTATGGATACCGCAATGACTTCGGCCACGACTCCCTCTATTCCCTAAAGCAATCCTTGATACTTTAGAAGTTTGAGATCTTAACCTGACCGCTCATTTTGATTTTACCCTGCCCACCAGAACTATTTCCCTTCAGGCATTGGACAAAGTATTGCCCAGTCTTAATATGTCCTACAGTATAACTTTGGGTATTGAGTCCCTAGCAGACTATTTTTCCTCATCCTCTATATTATTGTATTTAGACCTCTGTGCTAAGTACCCATTAGGGCCCTCAGCCTGGTTTTATTACCACCAATTTACACATTGGTTTGCCCTGATGAATACAGGTCCTACTGTTTTCCATGCTCTGCCAAACCAAATTTTGAATAAATTCATTAACCCCTCCTCTTGTGGGGCTATATCTTTCTGTTATTCCATACTAACTCCTTCAGCACCAACAGTTAAATCACTTGCCCAACTATGGTGGGAAACAGATCTCCAATGTACTTTCACCTTCTCACAATGGGAGAATATTCATTTATCTAACTTCTCACTATCTAAATGTACTAACCACATTGAAATGTATGTAAAACTTTTAAATAGATTATATCTGACCCTGTCTAGATTGCATAAAATCTGGCCCACAGTCTCAAAGTTCTGTTGGCACCTTTGTCACTCTGAAGGCTCTATTTTCCATGTCTTCTGGGATTGTCCTTTATTATGCCCCTTCTGAGAAGAAGTATTCACTCTTTTTAACAATGTCCAAGGTCTCACTCTAACTCTGGACCCCTCCCTCCCTCTTCTCCACTGGTATCCAACCTCTGTTCCTAAATCTGACCACTATATTCTCAGCAATATTCTGATATCTGCCAAAGCCACTATAGCTCAGCACTGGAAATCCGCTCCTCCTCCCCATTTGCCAAAGTTATAATGAAAACACAATTCCATTTCGAAATGGAGATGAGAGAGGTCGAGTACTCTATGGCCACTTCATCCCCAATTGTGAATTGGCACCCCTGGCACCTATATTTTACAGATGGAAAATGCACCCCTATCCCTACCTTCTCCTATCCCTTGGAGTCCTTCTCTTTTTGACTTGAATTAGCTCTCATAGGAGGACCAAAACACCTAGTTTATTATTAATTTCTGTATTTATGGTTTTAAGTTTTTGTATAAAGTCTTTGGATGTACTGTCACCCCCTTCCCACTTATAATTTAATTTATGTATGTTTTCCTTTTTCTCTTTTCTGTACCCCCATAAATACTTTGCAATGTATTCAATAAAAATGTATTGATGAAAAAAAAAGAAAATGGCCTACAGATGTTTATATTAGACAAAGAGACAATTAATTCTTTGTTCACATAGAGGGACATAATATATTTATTTTGATATGTCTCCAATATCCAATTGTAATATCCAACAGTATAAACTTCATTATGGAAATATTAAAATAATTATCTCAAATAATGTATTGTCCTTATTACATATTGGATTATTTTTTTCCCCAAACATTCTTAGTGTTGTAAAATATCAAAAGAACATTTATAAAAATATGTGCTTCATTGCACATCACAATGATAATTACACCTACCTACTGTATGATAGGACAAGGGTTATACCTAGCTGTACTGCACCCTCGAGTGGGGTAACTATTGCAACAGCCTAGTACTGTGTGTTGCTGATGCCATCGCTCAGTATATGTAACATCACATATTGAACATTTTCTGATTAATGTATAAATATCTGATCTTGAGGGTGATGTTTTTAAAAATGCCACTAATGCACCACATCTGGATGCCCAGTCTTGTTTCCAAAAAGAAAAACCTTTGGCCCATATATTTTATGGGATTTCCTGCAATACTCTTAGAGGTTTATGCCTGTTTAAAAAAACTATGGGGTAGGCAGTTGTACGTATGCAATGATCTGTCTATATTCTGATGCAGCTTTAGCACCAAGGCATTATTGGTACATGTGTGCAGTTATAATGATTTTGGCTATAAAACCAAGCATATGGATAGGGGTGGTTCAGTCATGTAGTGGCATATAACTCAGCATAAAGCCCCATTAACATCAGTGTTTTATATTGTGAATGCTCAAGTATTTCTTATTTATTCACTCATATTCAGATGTCTGTAGTTTATTTTTTCTCTGTTCAGATTCAAAAATGTGTGAGATGAACCTAATTTTTATTGAGGTAGGGAGATTCATACAAAATAAATACATATATACCTATGTACATCTGCTACATATGGAAATGCCTATAACATGTGCATAATATAGATGTAGGTCCAGCTTAGTATTATGCTTACTTGAAATTCATGTTTTTTGAAGAAGTTTCTTGTTCCATTGTTGTTTAAAAATAAATACATATCATGCAAAGCCTGAGCCATAGTAATGACAGAAAGGTGCACTGTGTAAGGAAGTACATCATCCATATACATTGGTAGAATATCAGAAGTCTCATTTAATGTACAGTTTCTACTGAGGCCGTACGCCCATTTTTGCATATGCATGTTTTTTAATTTAATAATCAAGATATCCTCCAATAATGGGTCAACTGAGTGACTGTATTGATTAATATTATCTAGAAATATCTCAGCTCCAGGGATTATATAGAATGGACGTTTTAACACAATACTGCAGTTAGTTGGTAATCCAAACTTGCCAACACATTGTGTTGTGTCTGACCATGAAGTTGAAAGAATAAAAGTCTTATTAACAAGAAGTTTTGTCATTGTATGGATAATACTTGCAAAGTGATTGGAATTTGTGCCACAAAGTATTATAATGTCAGTAACAGAATTACGGATAACATTTCTAATGGCTGACAGGTTAAGATTTTTATCAGTATCTAATTGAACCTTAAATTCAGTACATATTCCAAAATCCTCTAACTGTCTGCTCAGCTGCTGGAGCTCCTGCTCTCCACTTTTTCTAGATGAAGAAATGATCCCGACCCAGTTCCAGCCAAACAGATTTAAAAAATTTGCAATTGCCAAATATTCCATTTGATTATTGTGAATTGTTCGAAAAAAATGTGAATAAAGCCTTCTGTCACTCAGCACAGGGTCTCTTGCTCCATAACTTATCTAGATTGGACATTAATTTACAGTTATAAGACAAAATTATTAAATAAGCTATTTTCTTCACATCTTTAAATTAAAATTTGCTAAATTTCTAATTTCATTAGAATTTTCTTTTAACTTTACATTATGTACCCTGCAATATCTATGATCTATAGCTCTCTGTACTAGTAAATATATTTGCAATATATTTGTGATAATTAATTAAATTTTTTAAATCTTAGAAAAATGATAAAACATGAAACAAGAGTTAATTAAAAATTGGTATAAATTAGTTGGAGCTAATTTTTTGGGGGTAAGTTTTTTTAGCATTTGTGCAGAAGTATAGCTGCAAACTCTAAGAATATTATAACTGTGTCTTTGCAGATATACTTTGTATGACGATTTTGTAGTATTCAATGCATGATAATCAGTAAAAATAACATGTCTCTTTAAAGTTCAGCCATGAATTACTGCACATTTTATTTTTTTATTACAATGTTATAGGTGTGTGTAAAAAAAGTTATTTCCCATGTATATTTATCACAAGCCACCGTCGTATCTGGTTGGACGTCATTGCTCCTGGTGGCTCTCTCATGTGTGTTGCTTGAAGACGAGGAAGGTAGGTGGCTACTCCATTAGATCTACCTGACTGCTGCATGACCTCTGCCCTGCTCCAATTGGATCCTCTTCCTTTTTTTTACCACTGCTGGATCTCTGCTCTGATGCCGTCTATAGCACTCATTACGAGAGATGAGCAAGTTCGGATCTCTGAGATCAGAACCCACCCAAATTTAGAGATTTGGTGCAAGAACCGAATGTGCGTTCAGTTTCCCTGCCAGCAACAGATCTCAAACCAAGGTAAAACCTATTAGAGATGAAATCTTGCAGCTCGCAAGCTTTTGTTTCTGCTTTATAATGAGTCCCCGCATTGGCGCCATTTCTCTCCGGTTGTGGAGAGTGAACAGGGAGGTTGGGCAATGTAGGGCTGGTGCTGTCTGCTGTGTCCATCTTGGCTGGTACTGTCTGCTGTGTCCATCTGGGCTGGTGCTGTCTTTTGTGTTCATCTGGGCTGGTGCTGTCTGCTGTGTCCATCTGGGCTGGTGCTATCTGCTGTGTCCATCTTGGCTGGTGCAGTCTGCTTTGTCCATCTGGGCTGCTGTGCTGTGTCCATCTGGGTTGGTAGATTGCTGCCTGTGTCATCAATCACTGCTGCCTCGGTCAGGGCTGCTCCTGGCCCTAAGTTCTGGACAAGAAAAATAAAATATATAACAAAAGTATATTTTTTTTCTGTGTGTGCGTGTGCGTTAGCCGCAACTTGTCAACAATATTGCTGCTTGATTGGTGACTCTGCTGCAAGACCGCAGTGAAAATGGAGGGCAGTCACATGACAGGAGAGCAAGAACCACATGTTGTAGCTGCCGGCAGCAGTCATGATGATGCAAGGCCACCTGAAATCAAAATCACAATCCCTGAGGAGAGTGCAAGTGTGTCCGCTGTTGCCATGTGTGAACCAGACCTTTCACATAGAGTACTTGAGGATCCTCCTTTCCACAATAGTATGCCCTCTGTAAATGTGGGGAAGGGCAGTCAAAATATTGCTGATGTAGTCATCGAGGATGCTTCTATGGAATTGCACATGGAGGATGAGAAGTATATTCCGGTAGTTGCCGCTAAGGATTATGAGGATGTCGATGAGGATGTTGATGCGGAGGATGTCGTTTGCGTACATCAGCCCATGGTATGAAAAAGCCCATTGATGTTGTCATGCCGGGGCAAAAGACAAAAAAATACAATTCTCACATGGGAATTATTTCCACCCAAATCTGGACAACAATTGTTAGGCCATCTGTAACCAATGCCAAGCAAGAGTGAGTAGCGGTAAGAACCTTAACCATATAGGAACCTCCTCCTTGTTATGTCACTTGGAACGCATTCATCAAATTCCAAAGTGTATGCCACCAAGTTCCAAAACTAAAAATGAAACAATCAGTCCAGTGTCACCTCCCTGCTCTCTCTCTGTGGGATCCAAGCGTCTTTGATCTCCACCACCAACACCTGCATCATCAAAATCATCATTTGTCATCGGAAGTAGTCCCGCTGCATACTATGTTATAAGCATGATTGACTCCTCTCCTATCCATGATTCCTTAGAAGGGTCCTTGATGACTACGCCTGTTGCTGTGAGTGGATTTTCATCCCAGAAGTAGACCAGGAGGAAAACTATTTGTAGTACTGTAGCCAAACAATTAACTGTCAAACAATCCTTTGCAAGGGTGAACAAGTATGACAGCAGTCACCCAGTTGCACAGCGGATTACTGAAACCATAACAGCTATGCTGGTATTAGATGTATGTCCAGTATCCACCATTAATGCAGTGGGTTTTAGAGAGTTAACTGAGGTCCTGTGTCCCTGCTACCACATCCCCTCTAGATTCCACTTCACTAGAACAGCAATTCCCAGTCTGCACAAGGACATTAAAAAAACCTTTATAATGTCCTCTGAAATGCAGTTGTACCCTCTGTCCACTTAACCACTGATATCTGGACAAGTGGGACAGGGCAAACTAAAGATTACATGACTGTAACAGCCCACTGGGTACTGTAGGTGTATTGCCTACAACAGAAACATGAGCAGCAGCATCTAGCAAATGCCAGCTGATACAGAGGCAGTCTACAATTTGTATAACTAGTTTCAAAAAGATGCATACCACTGAGAACCTCTTAGAAAAACTCAGGGAAATCATTGCAAAATGGCTTACACCACTTGGACTCTCCTTGGATTAGTGATTTCTGATAATGCCAGCAATATTGTGAGATCATAACATCTGGGCGATTTCCAACATGTCCCATGTTTTGCTCACACAATAAATTTGGTGGTGGAACATTTAAAAAGATGACAGGGGCATGCAGGAGATGCTCCCGGTTGCCTGGAAATTTTGGGGAAATTTTAGACATTCAGCAACTGCTTGTCAAAGATTGCATGACCAGCAGATACTGTTGAATTTGCCCTACCATCACCTGAAGCAAGAGGTAGTAACTAGGTGGAATTGTACCCTCTATATGTTTCAGCACATGGAGGAGCAGCAAAAGGCCATGCAGGGCTACACAACGACCTATGACATAGGCCGCAGAGTTTTAATACACCTTACTCAAGTGCAGTGAGAATAAATCCGGTGTTGTGCAAGGTTCTCGAACCCTTTGAATTTGCCACATGTCAAGTTAGTTCAGACACTGCCAGCTTGAGTCAGGTCATTGCCCTCATCAGACTTTTGCAAAAACAGCTGGAAAAACTGAAAGAGGAGCTGAAATATAGCGAGTCTGCTAAGTATATCAGACTGGTGGAATCAAGCCCTTGATTCACTTCGGAAGGATCCCCCCACTTGGACTCTCATTGGATTTGTGATTTCTGATAATGCCAGCAATATTGTGAGATCATAACATCTTGGCGATTTCCAACATGTCCCATGTTTTGCTCACACAATTAATTTGGTGGTGGAACATTTAAAAAAATGACAGGGGCATGCAGGAGATGCTCCCAGTTGCCAGGAAAATTTGGGGACATTTTAGACATTCAGCAACTGCTTGTCGAAGATTGCATGACCAGCAGATACTGTTGAATTTGCCCAACCATCAGCTGAAGCAAGAGGTAGTAACTAGGTGGAATTGTACCCTCTATATGCTTCAGCAGATGGAGGAGCAGCAAAAGGCCATGCAGGGCTACACAATGACCTATGACATAGGCCGTGGAGTTTTAATGCACCTTACTCAAGTGCAGTGGAGAATAAATCCTGTGTTGTGCAAGGTTCTCGAACCCTTTGAATTTGCCACATGTCAAGATAGTTCAGACACTGCCAGCTTGAGTCGGTCATTCCCCTCATCAGACTTTTGCAAAAACAGCTGGAGAAACTGAAAGAGGAGCTGAAATGTAGCGAGTCTGCTAAGTATATCGGACTGGTGGAATCAAGCCCTTGATTCACTTCGCAAGGATCCAAGTGTCATCAATCTCTTGAAATCAGATCAATATATTTTGGCAACCATACTTGATCCTAGGTTTAAGTCATACCTTTTGTCTTTTTTTCCCACTGACATAAATCTGAAAAGATGCAAAGAGCTGAAGTGGCACGTGACATGCCATCATCTCCTCCTTCAGTTTCTGCGGCTGCCAGGAAAAAAATAACTTTTCCCTACAGAATCCCTGCTGGTCATGCAGTTCAGTCACCAAAAAATAATATCTGGTTGGGCCTGATAGAACTTCCTACTAATAGTGACATGTCTTTACCATGATTATGTGTGATACAGTTTCCATTCACAGAATGGTGGAGGAATATTTCAGAGATAACATCCTAACAGACATTTCGGACAGTCCCTTTCAGTACTGGCAGGAAAAAGAGGCAATTTGGAGTCCCATACACAAACTGGCTTTGCATTACTTAAGTTGCCCACCCTCCAGTGTGTACTCTGAGTTATCAGTACAGCTGGCAACGTTGTCAGTGATCAGCGTAGGAGGTTACTTCCTCAAAATGTGGAAAAGATGATGTTCGTTAAAATGATTTACAAATACCAAGGGGAAGGGCTCTACCAACAATTACATCATTAATACAGAGGTGCCTATGGTGGATTCCAGCGGGGACAAATCAATATTATGTGAAGAAGATGTACACACTGATGGGGATGATGAGGACGATGACAATGACAACATCTGATGTTGTAATGTAAAGCCAGTTTGTGTATTTCCATGTCCAATGCACATTGACATCTTGTTTTATGGGGGTCCAAACAAACCAATAATTTCAGCCACAATTGGCAGTCCCTGTTGTTGAAATGATTAGTTTGTTAAACTGTGAATGTCCTGTTTCATATACAACATAAACGTGGGTGGGAGGGCCCAATGATTATTCCATTTCCACCACTTTTCTTTGCATTATGTGCTGTTGGGACATTGCTGCCTGACATTTAGAATTTGAATGTATATGAATATCCAGAAATTGTAATGGCCACACTCAGAATCTCCTGTATGTCCCTTTTATTTTTTTAAAATGGCCACATGCTAATGCCGCCCACTGCTGTCGCTTAGTTTAGTCAGCCAGCTAGCTGGATGCAACATTTTGATGCTAGACCTAACCTAGATGAAAAAAATCAATATTGTGAGCTGTGAGGTGGTCAAAATTGACTGCAAATGACTGTGAATAAATGTAATTAAGGTTAATAATACTGTAGGAACAAAACAGGCACAAATCATGTGGTTTTACCTGTTTTTTTAATTTTTTTTAAAAAGATCTAGATCAAAAACCAAAACATGCAAGGGTGGTTTTGCAAAACCAGATCCAGATCCAAAACACAAACGAGGTACAGATCCAAAACCAAAACAAAACAAAAACACCGGGGTCAGTGTAGAGAAATAGCGGATTTTGCGTCCGCATGGGCAGAATTGCACATGATTACATCAGCAAAATCTGTAAATTTCCCTTGTAAATGTATATGTACTGTTATTTGTGTAAAGTAAATGACATACCTTTGAAGATGGACAGAAACATTTAACCAGAGGTTATAGATGTTTGTTTCCCTGCTGGCCATAATTATGTCAACTTGTGTATAGCCCATAAGAAGGATGTCCAGGGAAATTACCTGACAGCTGGTTAGATCCTTGATAACCAGTCTGTAAGAGATCTGTGTTTAAATGTTGGTTATACTCACAGACAGTCAGGCTACAAACGTGTATGTTTAAGTACTAAATCTGTGTGCACGTTTGTTGACCTAAGCCCACTTCTCAAGCTTTAGGAAGGTCTGAAAGGTAATTAAGAACCCCTGACCAAATGATAGAGAAACCCCTTTGCCAGCTAGAGGAACAATACACTCTGGGCTGAGAAGGGTTAACACCCCCCAGGAGGGTGAGGGGGAAAGAAGCTGGGCACACATGGATAAAATACAAGCTCACTGGTAAAAGAGTGTGATTCTCTGCTTGAGGCTGTCAACAAGACACAGGGCACCTGAAACATTGAGGAGGCCTCACCTCAAAGCTGTTCTATCCGTCACGATCTGAATGGTTTGTTTCTCCCATTTTATTATTTTCTTTGATTTACTGGAAATTGCGATTAACTGTGTTTGTGACTTTTTGTGACATCCTTATATCCTTTGTCATTTTTGTACATAAGCTTTGAAGATATTTCTTGAATTAAACTAAACTAATTCTTGTGTTTTTATGACCCAAATGCCTCATGTTTGGGCATGTCACCTATATTTAACTATTGATAAGTTGTGTGTTCAGGTGAGAGCAGAAGCTTGCCTTACGCTTAGCATTAAATTGGTCTTCTGCTGGTGACAGTTACCGGAGTTAATAACCACAAGCGCTGAGATAACTGGTATAAGTCACAGGTGGTGATTCTCAGATTGGTGTGTCTGGAGAGATTGGCCGGAGGTCCGTGATAATTGGTTTGCAGCGGTGGGATAAAAAGTGTTTCATTTTTATAAAAACAAGTGAAAAAGGGAGTACTTGGAGTGAGGAAACCAATTTCACCAGATTCCAGAACTCAAAGCTTATATTAGTAAAAAGTCACACTTTGAAAGCAATTTCTGTTCCCCTACCCTGTTATTTTTATTTTGGCAAACAATGGCCGCAAAGTACTAAAAGCTCAAGAAGGGAGAGCTGCTGGCGCGGTGTGTGCAGAAAGGTCTGATCTGGAGGGATCATTCTAAGGAGAGCTTGATCCGGGATCTAATGGACTATGATACTGAGCATCAGGATGTCAGCAAGTCAGTACTGGAAAGGAGTGCATTGGCAGGGGCTACTGCATTAGCCTAGGATGTACCCTGTACTGGGGTTTACTTACTGCGGGAAGTAATAGTGGAAAGTTGGACTCAGATGTGGACTCTGGGCCTGATTCAGACCAAGTCGCAAGTGCTGAGCACTTGCAACTGGGTTGATGGTGGCCCACAGTGCATGCACATAACGGAGTTGGCTCTATTGTGCGCATGTGCGAGACCCGGCAAGCAACAGGCACTCCATCGCTCCAGGTCTTGCAACAAAGGGGGCGAGCTGTCAATGTTGAGTGACAGCTCGCCCCCTTTGGTGGGTGGGACAGGGGGGTGGCTGCCCAAATGGAGGCGTTCCCATGAGAACGCCTGTCACTTGGGGGCGGCCCCACTGACATCACGAGTGATGTCAGTGGAGAGATTCTGGCTCTGTTAGAGCTGAAATCTCTCTGGGGCTTGTGGCCACAAGACCCAACCACAAGGGTCTCATCACAAGCCTGATGGTTGTGATGGTCTTGACCATCGTGACCATCATCATGGCCGCTCGCAATAGCTGTGGGTGGTCACAGCTATGCGAGCGTCCAGGAAGCCGTTCTAAAAATACAAAAGCCTGCCTCTGATTCAGAGCGAGCGCTCTGTCAGAGCGTCAGGCTCTGAATCAGGGCCTATGTTCTTACCCATCAGTCAGTGGGGCTGGCCAGAGCTGAGTGCCTGGCAGAGAGAGAGGGTTCTATGGCAGAGGGGAGCTCTGCAAGACACCAAGCTGAGGGAAAGAATGCATCAGCTGGGGCTACTGCAGTAGTCTGGGATGTACCCTGTACTGGATTGCTACTTACTGTGGAAAGTAATAGAGTAACGTTGGATGCAGATGTGGACTCTATTAGTAAATAGGCAAGAGATATGGAGTTTATCTCAAAGCTGGATTGATATCTAGACTCTGCTTTTAAGTATGTGAAAGAGCCTGACCCAGCTATGGTACTGCAGCTTGTAGAGCGGTTCCATTACTAAGGAGGTTGCAGAGCATAAGGCAGCCATGGACCTTGAGGCTGCAGAGCATAGAGCTGCTATGGATCTGGAGTCTGCAGAGATTTTCCCTGTGTGGGAATTTCATGGAGAAGGCCCAGCAAATGCTAGCTAAGTTAAAAATAAAGTGGTAGATGGATCTAAGTTAAAAATGAAAGATTTTATTATGTGCAGCACTTCTAACGTTATCTATTTGGTAGAGTGTACATGCGGGTTATCTTATATTGGCAGAACCACACGGACAAGAATATCAGAACATTTATGCAATATCAAAAAAGGTTTATCAACTCACCATTTATCTCATAATTTCCATCAGAAAAACAATTGTTCAGCTCAACATAAAACAAAATTTGTAGATCTAAAACATATAAAGGCAACATGGAAAGACAAAAATGTTGAAAAAATCTAGCAAAGACTAAAATGAGAACTATCTTTCAATTAAAGACATTAAATCCAAATGGACTAAACCAAGATTTTGAGCTTAAATTGTTTATTTGATAAAATTCACATCTGCTTCCAACATCATCCATTCTTGCCTATTTTTGTGTCTTGATAATATTTTTTTTATCTATATCTGTTTCTTGTTATCACATTTTTTATATATGTTTTCCTCATGTGTATTTAATATTGCACATTTTCTCTATATATTATATATTTTATATCAGTCAACTAAAGTTTAAATATAGACTGTCTGGAAGCTACAAGGTCTGCAAAACAACATCCCCCAGATGTCTAGTACGTTTTTATGACCACTTTTCGGCTAAAAAAAATGTCTAAGGCAAAAAGACTACACTTCCCAGAATCCTCGGGAATGACTTCCGGTCATGGCACTGAAACCTCCGTGAACTGTGGAAATAGAAGATAGGCCAACTACATCTTGCCATCTAGTTTACCTTAATGGAGAAAGAGGAGACAAATAATTGACTTCAGCGAACTTTATAGGAGACTGTTTTAATGCATCCATTGGGACTTCCAATCCAGGGACAAGAACCAGATACATCACCATCTTTGTTCTCTCTATAAAAAGAGCTAACCTGAACACTTCCCTCCATGCCTTCAAAAAGAGAGGATACCTCTCGAAACGCATCGGCCAGAAGAGGTTTTGAAGAGTGGTTTTACTGGTCCTGCTATCCAGAGGAATGTACAATAACTATTCTTAATACTCTTTTTGGCCATGTAAATACAGGATTTGCTAGGTCAGAAATTTGTTATTGAGTTCGGCACCTCATCTCTGAGTGGAGGACTGGTCCCCACCCGACAATGCTTTGTACCACTTTTTAAATTTTATGTAATTTAAATAAAGCATTTTTTACCATTTACCATTTTCAATTGATTGGATGGATTGATTTCAAAAGAAACCTTGAAAGGAATCACCACACCATATTGGCTATGAGTATTTGGTACACAGCTTTAAAGATACCATGAAGTGTTTATAATTTACTTTACTTATGTAAGTAAGGTATGCATCATCATCATATATAAAGAAGAATTGTATCTAAGTTGAAGATATAAAGATACCCTTACATATGTTACATTATATTGTTTTGATGTAAGTGAGGTACGATTTACAGCCTCATATTCACATCATAGAGAAGTCCTTTGGTTTTAACATCAATTTGATATTTGTATGAGAGATATATTGCATCATTTTATCTCATCACCATCTTAGATTTTATGATACCACCCATTGTTTCTATCAGCGCCGTAGCTAGATGGCAGTTCACCCTGTGCAGCACTACCACCCCTCTCACTCCCTCTCCACCCCCCTCTTCCCCCCCTGAGTGCTTACCCTCACTTCTGAGGGGAGGAGGGAGCGCGGGATCCTACACCGATATTCAATGTCCGGCGTGCTCCACTGCCGGAGGTCTCTATCTGCAGACCTCTGGCGCAGAGAAGTGTGGGGCCCTGTGCGGAGGCACCGGCCGCACCACCCTCCCTACGGCCCTGGTTTCTATCAACCTTTGTCTCCACATACTAATGAAAACTATCTACATGCTTCAGGAGAATCACAAAAGAGAATAGAATCCATCCAGTGAACCAATTTTTAGGATAAGTATACATTATTCCTAATTTCACACATTTTTTCTGTCAAACTTTAGCACCATCTTCCACACCAATTTATATTAAACAAGCCTCCTTGTCTGATAGTAGAGAGCACAACCTTTACCATATGTACTTTGGTACCAGCGCAGTAATTTTTGCTTATCTCTTAGTATATCTCCTACTAAGACATAAAACAAGGTGACATAATTTCAAAATGAACATATTTGCTTTATATTTATGTTATTAGGATACTCAGCCCATTTTGTTACCAATAAAGACACAGCTTTGTCATTTATAATGCTTTTATAACTAAATTCCAGGTCTGACCCGAAAAGTTGGAACAGGGTTCCAATCCTGATCAGACCCAGAATTTAGCCAATGCCGACCCAGGATATTCCCGAGTCAGTGCCATTCACACTGGAGCTGGGTATGCAGTGACCCAGCTTTTCCGGCATGTAAGTAGCCGCTTGGAGATGATGTAATCTCCAAGTGCCACTGAAGCCGGACAATCAGCAGGCATGCAGAATACTCCAGGACATTGTGACCCGGATAGTGCCATTTACACTGCAGAGTTTCATGGGTCATTCCCGTGTTACACCCTGCTAGTTACCTGGTTTGGATTGCCGGGTCACTCGACCTGGGATTCCAACCCTTTCCCCTTTTACAGCAAGGAGTTACCTGGGTTTTAGCTCTGGTGTTAAAGGGGTTTAGCTCTGGTGTACTCTATGCCGTTACCGGGTCAAAAGCTGTGTATAAAACATTTATACTGATGATATGAATTAATGCACAAATATCTGCATTCCTCGAGATAGTTGCAACATGAACTCTTCAGCAATCCTCACTTTGGTCTAAAATGTATTTGAGGTTCTTGAAACAGCCAAATCATAATAATATTAAACTTGGCTGAAACGAATAAAGGCTGGTGTCACTTACCTGTGTATACCCATATATATCCAACACTTGTGCCATAGGAATAGTGGTGAAAGAATTGAGATCTCCAATAAAACCAACCACTTTACCATGTTTCCTACATGAGTAATTAGGAGATAATTTCTTGTGTCCTGATAAAATATCTAAGACATGAGTTACAGCTTTCATTGGATATCCACAAGAATCATACAAATTATAGCCCAGAGTAATATTGGGCAGGATATCTTTGTTTCTATTAATCTCATTAATTGTAAAATTAAAAGCTCGGAAGTGTCTATACTTTCTGTGTTGTACACTGTTTAAACAAAAATTAATTTAGCATAAATGCTTCATATTGTAAGTAAATACATTGTTTATTTATAGGTTCATTTAATAAATAATGTGAAAACATAATAAAAACTTTAACATCATTACTAAAAATTGCAAAAAGCGAGTCTTGAGAAAGATCTTCCATTTTGAAATGGTTCTCTAAAATAAACAAGGTAAAAATATGTAGCAATAAATCAACAATAGCAGCTGAAGTATTGGGACCTGTACTTCCCAATAGAAATTACAAAAGTGAAAGACAACTAAACCTCAGAGAGAGGAGGGATGTAACAACTTCACAAAATCTATAATGCAGCAATGCATAATGTTTGAGTTATATATTTTTTTCAAAACAATTTCGTAATGATATACCTATAAAGCTAATGTAAACAACAATTTTAAAAAGTACAGTAAAACATACAATAGAATATTTACCAACTGCCATCTGATATGTCCTGGGACTCTTAGGTGACTAAAATTTTATAGTATGAATTTATTGCTTACATTTCCATAAAAATAAATAAAAAACAATAGTTATGTATGGATCCAGAAAAATATCTGTGGTGATTTCAGTTGGAATCTTAGTGGATCCAGAGAACTAGATGTTGTAATTTGACTTGTAATCATAGAGGATCCAGAGAACTACAGGTGATGATTCCTCTTGTTATCATTGTGGATCCAGAGAACTAGATGTGGTGATTCCACTTATTTTCATTGTGGATCCAGAGAACTAGATGTGGTGATTCCACTTGTAATCATTGCGGATCCAGAGAACTAGTTGTGGTGATTCCACTTGTAATCATTGTGGATCAAGAGAACTAGATGTGGTGATTCCACTTGGAATCATTTGTAGTCTTCTTCTAAATAAATCAATGCTCTGAGGAGTAGTCACCCAATTGTAACCAAAAATGATCAGGGTAAAAGACAATGGACAAATTCAGCTATGGATTTTATTACATATCCGCAAATAATCTGAAATACTAAATATTGTCCAACCAAAATGCAAATGCAACAGGAGGTTTCTATTATTAGATATTTCCATTCTGCACACATCTTCAATCTGAGTGCAGCATCTGTAGATGCTGCTTTGAATCACCATTGCTGCTTTGGCTAGGCCACGTAAGCCCAAACTTTCACAGTCAGTGTAAGCTCCTGTTCAGGACCCAGCCCTCGACACTCCAAAGAAATGGGGGGACATGCCCAAGTTTCCAAAAATGAAGCACAGTGGTGTCTCCTCCTTGTCCCCAAACAGCCGCACCATGGCAATCCGAAGTAAATAAAATGGATCAAAGCAGTTAAGGAATACAGAGACCTTTGTGGGGAGAACTATTTAAGATTTTTTCACATTAAAGCAATGGAATGCCAAGTGCAGCACCGCAAAGGGGTGAGAGGACTAAATGACCTAATTATCATCTACTTATTGGAACTGACTGTACTGTGCCACTTATGAAGTCCTGCCTTTGCTGTTCACATCATAGAATTGTCATTCGATTGTGTCATTTTATCACTTATTTGAAGTTACGGAACACTGAATGCACTATGTCACTTGTGATTGCTATTTGTATATAGTGTACCAGTCTTCAATATTGAGCTATATTACCTTTTAAATCCAAATACATTTTCAGTGTATTGTGAAATACACATTGGTTGTTTCAATACATCTTCATGTATGTAGAGCCGACATGTATACCATTTATTTATTTATTTTGAAGATATGGATGTGTGACTAGTTCTATATGGGTGTGGCCAGTGCCATGAAGGTGTGGCCAGTGACTAATGATCAAGTACACCTACTACACTATCAGCCCCAAATGTCTCCCTACACTGTAACTATATAACAATAGAATAAATATTTTTTTGAGGAAAAAATAAATCTAATTTTTAAAACTTATCTTACAGTATGTTGTCATTATGATGGTCCTATTTTTATGTGGAGGCCTTGGACTGTACCATTGCTAATCTGTCCCTGCACAACTGGCACCCATCTTCCTGCTTCTATCACAAGTTCTGTGATGTCCTGACATTCACCTGTGCTGGGGACAAGTGATGCTAGTCCATGTAGTCACTACACCCTGCTATGGCACTGGTTTGCACATATGTGCAGTAATGAAGATATGCATCTTTGTGTACATCCAGGTGAGTTGGTCACTTCTCTACTGGTTCTCTGTGTCGGTTAAATGTAAGTTTCTGGCTGCCAGCTGGATATGTGCAGAGAAGAGAGATATCTTGTGGCAGTGTCATGAACAATTAGCCAGAGTAGTGTCATATAATGTATCCTTCATATGCTGGGGGAGGCCTGTGTCAGAGGGATGCTCCTAGCAGTTAGGTGCTGGTGCCAATACTAATGGTGACAGCTGTACATTTGGAGATGTGGATATAGTCACATTAGCACTCCATTAGCAAAATATCCACAATATGAATGTAGCCGCATATGGAGCTGGAATACCTTTAAAGGATTTCTATGTTATATTCATGCAATCTACTACAATAGCATCACAGCTCTATTTATGAGAAACAGGATGAGCTTTGTTCTAAAATGTAAAATATGGTGTTTATCATTGACATATGTGAGTACTATTGGCAGTGGTATGGCAGAGAAATAGTAAACAACAGTGAGTCCCTCAAAGTCAAATGTCAGCCCCGTGCTGAGCCAGTGGAGTGTTTCATTTTAGCAGTAATCTCCATGTACAGTCGTACTGACAGCTAATCACAGATAATTTTTCTATTCCTGCCAGAAAGCAAGGAGAAGACAAAAAAATTGTTTTTGGGAAACACTTAAACATATTAATTCAAACAATATGATGAGTATATTTATTAAAACATAAATTTTATTGAATACTTCCCCTTTAAAATATTCCCAACATGTTCAAAATGGAGGTGTATCAACAAAATTTTCATTAAAACATGTATTACATTTTAATTCTCATATTGTTTGAATTACTATGTTTAAGTGTGCCCCAAAAAGCCACTTTTTGTCTTCTCCTTGCTTTCTGGCAAGAATAGAAAAATAAGAAGTTTAGATACTTAAAATTTGGGAGCACCACCAACCAAGAGCTGTGCTATATGTATTGTGTCAAAACAGCTAATATGTTGGGATCTATTATATAAATGATGTTATATTTGATCTTGTGCAGAATCAAGTTGTATATATGAACTGTACACATATACACAGACTCTTCTGTGTAGCATACAGGTCACCAGCCAGTGATGGTATGTGATTAGCAGTACATGATACAGGTTAAGTTTTTAATTCCAAATATTCCGAAATATGGAATAATCTTGAAATACGGAATAATTTTGGCATGACTGAGATAATGAAACCTTTTGAGTTTTGATTGTTTAATTTACACAAACTTTGTCTAAGGCACAAATTATTAAAAATATTGTATAAAATTACCTTGAGCCTGTGTGTATAAGGTATATATGAAACATAAATTAACTTAATTTCTTTACACAAACTTTGCTAGAGCCACAAAATTATTGAAAAAATTGTATAAAATTAGCTGCAGGCTGTATGTATAAGGTGTATATAACACATACTGTAATTGAATTCTGTGTGTATATTGTGGTCCCATTACCAAGATATTTCATTATGATACTGTATGCAAATATTACAAAATACGGAAAATTCTGTTATCCAAAATACCCCTGGTCCGAAGCATTTTGGATATGGGAGACTCAACCTGTACAAGAACTTTTTAGCAGTTTGGAATGAAGTATATTGCTGGTTCTCACTGATCTAAGTTAAATACATTTGTGTCACAATGTGGCATTCATTCACAGTAAAAAGGTGTCACTGTGTATGCACAGATAACTGAATGGGTGCCGGTGGTTATCTTGGTCAAAATTTTGAAGCTTCCCACATGGAACTATGTGGAGATTGCACTGTAGTACACTCCAACTTTCATGATATATTGTGTATACCTTATTATATGGAATAATGTGTAGCCATTGGCGGAAGTACCGGATACAACGGAGGTATGGTATGCATAATGTAGTGTGTACCACACCACCAGGATTAATGCATTCATGCTGTCTCTGTGCAGCACTTCTTATATAACAGGCTGGTGCACGCACTGGATCAAGTCATCAGGTAGCTCTCAACATCAGCCGCACCCACTGGGTCTTTGAAACTATCCATAGCTGCTATGTCAGCACTGGACAGTTGGTGGATACTAGCAGCAGCAACTCTGTTAGGGGTTTGGTGATTATCAGGCCTTGTAACTAGCTATGGGTAACCACTGCCATTGTACAGAGGGCCTGAATCAGGAAGGAACGCACAGGAGAGAATGCACAAACTTGGCCGATGTTTTTGTACTGTGCATGTGTATGCATTGCACTGTGTGTGCGCAAATTAACCAGTGCGATTGGGTTAGGGTACGCAGACTATACGCAGGGTGTATGCAGACCCTTCCGATATTGATTGACAGGTGCTGTTTGTGGGTGGTGATGGGGATGGTCAGGCAAACACTGGTGTGCCTGTGTATTGGGACAGCATTATAGGGGTGTGCATAATTAAGGCAGTGGGGTGGCATATGCAGCCATACCGCACACAGTACAGAGGAAGCAGCCAAAATCTTGCAGCAGGTCAGGATAACCACTATTATGCTAATGTGTACAATGATTCTTGATGTTACCGATGTTTACTATGTCTTGAGTAATGATCAGGCTGTGAGTAAAGGGAGATTAGCATATTCTCGCAGTGGCCGGGTGTGTGCGTCTGCTAGCGTGCGTTCCCTGCTGAATCAGGCCCAGACTGCAGAGACTCTGTGGGTGGCACCATCACCTCCTGGCCCTTGCTCATGAGTAGCAGGATGCCTGGAAAGATACCACACAGCAAGGAATGCTGCCGCAGCAACTGGACACCAGACAGGTACCCTTCACAGTATATGCAGCCAATCGGGCATCCTGAGGTTGCTCGGTCAGTGCTGCACTTTTCTGAAGCAGCAGGTTGTGCTCCATCTGTGTGACAAAATGACATCATAAACACAATGTCATGACATCGCACAATCAGTGGACAGGGTTGAAATAGGGTGCAACAGTGTCCTGTTATGGCTCTGGTGACTACACAAGGGGATATATTAATTAATCACAGGTAGGTGAGTGAAGAACATTCATGTCACAGGATTAGGAAAAAGGGGAACATAAAACATGTGTATATAGACTAAACCAGTGGTAGCCAAACCTGGTCCTCAAGAGCTACCAACGGTGCATGTTTTGTAGGTCTCCTCACAGAATCACAAGTGATATAATTAGCTCCACCTGTGGATCTTTTCAAATGTGTTAGTTAGCAATGAATACAACTGTGCACCTGCTAGGTGGTCTGGAAAACGTGAACTGTTGGTAGCTCACGAGGACCGAGGTTGGCTACCCCTGGACTAAACAAACAAAATTAGAGTGTACCATATAATTGAACACAGGGGATCCCAGCAAATCCAGTTGTCACATACCATTAACATAACTGAAAACATTTGCCTCATGAAAGGTGACCCTATGGACCAATAGAAAGCTATGATCTCTCAACTTGCAGCTTCCTTTTGGTCACCTGCCTTAAACAACCCTAGACCCAGCATATTTCCCTGGCTCAGCTAATAGAAGTAAATGCATTATTTGATTTTTATGTGACTTGTGGGTTCTCTCACAATAACCTCAAATGGCTGGATTTAGATAACCTCCAAAAACATACAAATCTATTAATTAACAGAAATTTGCTTCTGCGATTTATAGCAGATACTGGGGGATAAATTTACTAAGCTTCGTGTTTGGTCAAGATTACAATTACAGGTGTGTTTGGCCATTTTTTAGAACTCAGTAATTTACTAAAGGCAAACTCAGGTGAGAAATCATGAAACTCTCTTTAAAACACAAACAGAAATGAATACACCATTGGCCAAACTTGCAGGTACTTTTCATTGCCTGGAATGCAACTCAATTTACCAAGAATCCTGATTATTATCACAGGTGTAATATTAGCAAGTTTCAAATAGACTATCTCCTGAGTTGTGTGTTTGGCAGAAACCTACACAAATTACTGTGATCTGTTTATGTTTCTGCCTGTAACTAGCATAAACAGGTTTTTTTTGTTTTAATTATGTGAGGTTCCCCCATAAATCATAATACAAACAAAAAATTTACAAACCGTATGGCGCTGCACTCCAGTTCTGCAGAGGTTAATAATAAGTCACACCTTATATCTAATAGCATATAACAAAACAAATCAACCTCACTTGCCCTCTAGATTGTTCCAACAAGTGAGGTTGATTTGTTTTGTTATATCCCCGATAAATCATCATCAGCCCAGGGCTTCTAAGCAAGTCCTGGTTCTTGCATGGATATATTGTTGGCAGTGAGGGACCAGTGGCCCTGATTCAGAGCCGGACGCTCTGACAGGGACGCTCTGACAGAGCGCTCACTCTGAATCAGGACGTCATTTTTTATTTTTTATGGAGCGGCCTCCTGGCCGCTCGCATTGCTGTGGGTTACAGAGCCGAAAACTCTCCGACTGACATCACTTGTGATGTCAGTGGGGCCACCCCCAAACGGAAGGCAATCTCATGGGAATGCCTCCGTCTGGGCAGCCACTATCCCGGCCTGCCCACCAAAGGGGGTGTGCTATCACTCAACATCGACAGCACGTCCCCTTTGGTGCAAGACCCAGAGAGATGGCGTGCCCGTCGCTATCCGGGTCTCACGCATGAGCACGACGGAGCTCGCTCCATCTTGCACATGCGCTCTGGCCCACCATCAACCCGGTTGCGAGCGCTCAGCACTTGCGAAAGGGTCTGAATCAGGCCCGGTGTGTAGTGTGCAATGAGAGGCACAGATGTGTTGTCTTTGTGGGAACAGTGTGTACTGTTCAATGAGAGGCACAGATGTGTTGGCTTTGTGGGAACAGTGTGTAGTGTACATTGAGAGTCATAGATGTGTTGGCTTTGTGGGAACAGTGTGTAGTGTAGAATGAGAGGCATAGATGTATTGGCTTTGTTGGAACAGTATATAGTGTACAATGAGAGGCACAGATGTGTTGGCTTTGTGGGAACAGTGTGTAGTGTACAATGAGAGGTACAGATGTGTTGGCTTTGTTGGAACAGTATATAGTGTACAATGAGAGGCACAGATGTGTTGGCTTTGTGGTAACAGTTTGTAGTGTACAATGAGAGGCACAGATGTGAAGGCTTTGTGGGAACAGTGTGTAGTGTACAATGAGAGGCATAGATGTGTTGACTTGGTGGGAACAGTGTGTAGTGTACAATGAGAAGAACAGAGGTGTTGGCTTGGTGGGAACAGTGTGTAGTGTACAATGAGAGGCACAGAAGTGTTGGATTTGTGGGAACAGTGTGTAGTATGCAATGGATTCATTGGCACTGTAGAACATGCAATGGGAGACACAGTTGTCCCTGCTTACTGCTGGTTCTAACATGTATATACTCTAACCAAAATAAAAAGTCACCAACTAAAAGAAACTTATTAATCTGACATCCGGACAGCAGATGACTATTGAGCAGAGGAGGTGTCAGGCTCTTTTTTGGACACCAGATACAACTACAAGCTTGATAACTGCATACATTTTAATAAAAATTAATGCTGGCAAGTAGGGAATGGGATCCATAACAAATAGGGAGAATGCGGCTGGCACCAGACTTGCCCATTAACCACAACCTTGATAGATTGCATATGATCAAACTCTAACAAGGTAGCATGTTGTATATTTGCTAATGTACAGGATTATAGAGGGGGAGGTGTTTAACATGGCAACCAATCAGATTTTACTTGTCATAAATCTATCATATTCTAAAGAAAATAGCTAGAATCTGATTGGTTGCTATAGGCAAGACCTCCACTTCTATAAACCCTATTGTGCTTACTGTGCTGAGGTGCAATCAGTCTCTTCTGGACCAGCAGCTCCATCTATTTAATGTCTACTTAGTGTAGACTAATTACAAATACAAGGAAACTTGAAAAATACAGCTCCTGTCTCCAGGATCTTGCCTTGTTCTCCAGAGGGTCATCATAAGGTTTCAGGATAAACAGATATTTTTTAAGCTTCAATTGATACCAAAATTTATTTTTTTCTTAGTTTAAGCTATAAGTGATTAAACTGCACATCACCCATACATTGGTTCTGTAAGGGATGCAGTACTATTCCCACTGTCGGGATTATGACAGGCGTCGGTGTCTATGTCATAACTCCTTAGCCAGCATTCCGGCATTATAATTGCGGCCGCCGGTCATATAACTACCTCCCATTCCTAAAGCAGTCTTCTCAACATACTCAGTATCTGCTTTTAAAAGGACATTTTCCCTATATCTGCCACCATTTCATGTATGTGTGTTGTGCAAATGCACATTTATTCTGTTTATTTCTATTGTATTATATAGGTGTCAGATCTAATATTACACTGCTGTGTGTCTGTGCTGCTGCTCTGTCACTAAGTATAGACAGTCAGCTCCCTTAGAGCTTGAACAATTCTGATACAAATGAAAATATAGAAAGTTTTGAAGTTATTATGTAAAATATTAGCTGTAAATTACTATAAAAGAGCACTAATTATACTAATAGTAATGTAGGAACAAAATAAACTAATTACATGTTTTTGACTATTTTTAATGACATCCAAAACCAAAACACACAAGAAATTTGAGGGCAAGCCAAAACAGGAAAATGGTTTCAGAGGCAAAACCAATACTAAAACTCAGAGCCGGCAATAGTCAATTTGGTGCCCTAGACAAAATTTTGACTTTTGCCCTATAGCAGATAATCCCACCACCAATCTAAAGCCCCCATTTATCAATGAAACATAACCCATTTAGCTCTTGCTAAAGGAGTTTTGCCATCTTTTTAGGATTTAAGAAACAGTGGTGATCAAAGATTACTACTGTTTGTCAAGCATTGCTCTTGCTATCTTTTAGATGGCGAGTGCTATGTGGTCCCCATTGCTGGCAATGGAGAGCCAGTGGTGCCTTTCCGGATAAGAGAATCCTTCCAGGCACCGCCGGGTCCCCGTGTTATGCACATGCGCAGAAAGACTGTCACAAATTGCGCATAACACCAGAGTCCTGACACTGGCAGCGTTATGCAGCCAGCAGCCCAGTGGAGGACCTTGTAGTGAAGGAGGACTTCTCGGGACCTCGCCAGAGGGTTAAGTATTGGTAAAAAGCAGTACATTTTTAGTTTGCATCATAGTGATACTAAACGAAAAATTGCGCTGGTGTTTGCCATCATTGTTAAATGGGGACCTAAGTGTTTATACATGCACGCCAAAAATATCACAGCGGCATATATATATATATATATATATATATATATATATATGTACACAGTATATATATATATATATATATATATATATGTATATATATAATTTTTTTTTTACTTCTAACAGAGGGAGACATACTCTTCATTGTACTGAACATCCATCTGATTGTTCCAGTAAAATCGATATAAGAACTACTTGGCTTCTAAGAGCCTTTCTATGAATTTCTCCCTAACTAGGGATGGAAAATAAGCTTATACTATTGAGTGTTCTAACCAGTTCCATATCACCAAGTGTAATTCAGACCAGTTCCATTTTTGTATTTAGCCCTGATAAAGTCCTGTATGTGGGCAAATTTTGTAGGGCCATCGCTTTGAAAAACCTGCATCTACCACATAAGAAGTCCACCTAAGAGCTCTCAACAGTAAGGGTGTAGGTGTTAGATAACATCTATCATTCTGTACTGGGGCAGGTTTACCTAAAGTTGTTTTATGCTGTTTATGTATTGATTTGTATTATAAATTGTTTTATATAAATTTACCTTTGTTGATATACCATGAATAAAATATTCAGGTATAAGAATTATGAGCTGCCATAGGGCTTTTTTATAAATAATATCCCAAACATAAACAAATGGTGATTTGAAGAGTAATTAGAAGGTTGTGTTTGACCAACAGCTAATATTGTAATAAATCCACCTAAGTGTTGGAAATTTCTCCTATTCAATTAATATTCAAAGCTGTAGTGCACCAAAGTTTCCCCCTTTTTTTCCATTTCTTTTTACAGGTCCTCAACTAGCAGAGGTCCACCTAATTGATGCAGCTGAACCAGTCTAAGTGCTATATAATGGTTCATTTTGTGTGTATATATATATATATATATATATATATATACATATATATATATATATATATATATATATACACAGGAATTGCAGACGGCACTCCATAGGGCTGAAAAAAAAATTCTGCATCCGGTGCCTTCCTCAATTACCTATCCCAGTGAAGGGAAGGAAATAATATTATATGCACAAATGGGTGGCACTCACGATGACTACACAAAAGACACATTACTCTTTTGGATAATATCAACATATCAGAACCGTTAAAGGTTCAGAAACATTGATATTATCCACACGAGTAATGTGTCTTTTGTGAAGTCATCATGAGTGTATATATATATATATATGTATATATATACATTAGGGATGTGCAGGCTCGGTTTTACTCAGATTTACTCGGTTCTTATCACCACTTTACCGCAAATTCGGATTTATTATATTGGCTAACCAAAACACATGATAGGCGATAGCCAATAAAATGCGGTTTAAAGATCCGAATAAATCTGAGCAAAAATGAACCCGCTCACCCCTAATATATATATATATATATATATATATATAATTAAACATAGCAGTCAGGAAGCTGGCGGTCGAAATGCTGACCGCTGGGTTTTCGACTGTATAGAGGGTTAGGGTTAGGCTAGTGGAGGGGGGGGTTAAGTTTAGGCACTATGGGGGAGGTTAGGGTTATGCACCCCTAAGGCAGGGCTCAACAATTTTTTCTAAAATCTAGGAGCCATCTTAAAAGTTTAGGAGCCAGACCATGATCAAAATAAAAAAATTATAGACCACCACACATGCCCCTTCAGTGCCACTCAACCTCCCCATATGCCAATAGACTGCCACACATGCCTCTTCAATGGTCAGTAGATTCTGCCACATGCCTATACCTGCCCCAGATTCAACATATGCCAAGCAGTAAGGCCCACATTCATATTAGGAAACAAACTATGTCCAAAATGCACATTATATCACACAGTAGGGACCAAATGCACTTTATGCCACACAGTTTGCCCAAAATGCACATAATGCCACACAGTAGAGCCCAAATGATGCACATTATATCACACAGTAGGGCCCAAATGCACTTTATGCCACACAGTAGGGCCCAAATGCACATAATGCCACACAGTACAGCCCAAATGCACATTATGCCACACAGTAGGGCCCAAATGCACATAATGCCTGACAGTAGGAACAAATACACATTATGCCACACAGTTGGAACAAATACATATATTGCCACACATTAAAACTCAAGTTCTCATTATGCCACAGTACTGTAGGTCCTAAATGTACATTATATAATTAAAAAAATAGCATTTGGACAAAAGTATAAGATGGTCCAGAAGAAAGGTGCAGGAGTCTTATTACTTAAATTACAGAGCAATGAGGGGCATATATGACTGTGTGCCACATGGTGGCTGCTGCTGCATACACTATCAGTAATCGCAGCCAGATAAAAAAAATTGTGAGTCCAAGGGACCCCTTACTTTAAAAGATTGGGGTCTTAATCCAATGTTTCTGCATCCCATCAGATACTATGCAGGGTGAGAGCAGACAGCAACTGGCACAGTACTGGGGGGGCAAAGAGGGGGTCAGGGGGAGGATGAACTAGGGGTAGGAAGGGGTGACAAGGTTAGATAGCAGCTGGGATAGTACTGGGGGGAAAGGATGTGGTTAGGGAGAGGGGTCAAGATAGCAGCTGGGGGTAGGGAGGTCGCAAGTGTAGATAGCATCTGGGACAGTATGGGGGGCAGTGAGTGGGTGTGGGTAGACAGCATCTGGCACTGTACTGGGGCAAGAAAGAGGTTAGGAGCAGGAATTACAGGGGATAGGGAGGTGGGCATGGTAGATAGCAGCTAGGGCAGTATTTTGGGACAAGGAGAGGGTTAGGGGCAGGCAATACTGTGGGTAGTGCTGGGAGTAGGGAGGGGGTCAAGATAGCAGCTGGGGCAGTACCTGGGGCAGTGTTTACCTCCTTTGCTCTTGCTGGAAGCCCTTGGTCACTGTTATTAGTTCCTTTCTGCCCCATGCAGTGTCCACCTCGCCGCTGGCTGAAGGAGCGCAGGCTTCTAGAGGGTGATGCCACTCTCAATCAGGAACCTGCTTCCTCTACTCTGATGCTCTGCCTCCACCTCTGGGCTCTTCTCTGCTGCTGCTGCTGCCCAGCCTATGCTGGCTTCCCCATCTCCATTTACTCTCCCTGGGTAGCTCCAGCCACTGCTGGGAATGGATATAGAGTGTGGCATGCTGGAGGGAAAGAGGAGGTGTCAGGACAAGCACCATGTGATGATTGGCTGGAGACACAGGGCCTGATTCAGAACCACTCGCAACCACTATGCGCTTGCAAGAGGGTCGATTGTTAGGAATTGCGCATGCGCGGCGTGCGCAAACCCTGGAGTGAGCACAAAAAGAACTCACTCTGGTACTCGCATCCAAAAGGGGTGGCTGTTGATGTTGATTGACAGCTAGCCCCATTTGAAAGGTGGGGAGGGGGGGTGGCTGGGCAAACGGAGGTGTTCCTGCTGGAATGTTTGCCATTTGTGGGCGGCCCTACTGACTTCACCCGTGATGTCAGTAGGTGGACTTCCTGCTCTATTAGAGCAGGAAGTCCACTGGGGCTTGTGGCAACAAGACCCTACTGCAAGGGTCTCATTGCAAGCCCGATGGTCGTGATGGTCTTGACCATCATGACCATCACCTGGCCGATCGCATAAGTTGTGGGTGGTAACCCACAGCTATGTAAGCGGACAAGAGGCCACAACTAAAAAAACAAATGCCCGCCCTGATTCAGAGCGAGCGCTCGCTTTTTGCGAGTGCCTCTGAATCAGGGCCACAGTGCCACACCACAATTGGCTGAGGACATGCTATTGGCTGTGGCCATTCCTCCAATTGGCTTAGACCCTCTTACCGGACAGCCAGAGTAGGAGAAATGTGAGTTAGCACCAAATCAGCGATGTTCCCTTTTTGCACTCTGCATGAAAATGGCTGCTGCAATACAGTCAAACCAATGAATCTCCAATAGGGCTGCAGGGGCTGACAAAGATATGCTTCCTCCCACCCTGGATAATTAGGTCACCAGGTAACAAAATCTGGTCGCCATGGTGACCTGGCCCCCAGATTTTGTCAAGCCCTGCCTGGTTAGGATTAGGGGTTGAGAGAGGAGGGTTGGGGTTAATAATTACCTTGGTCGGGATCTCCACCTGCCAGACTTCCGGAGTTGGTATATCATCTGCCAGGCTTAGGTCCGGTAGTGTATGATACCGATTATATATATATATATATATATATATATATATGTTTGAGGGATTCATTGGTACCTGACACAGATATATATATATATATATATATATATTTATATATATACATACATATAGGTACAGCTGGGTAGAACTGTCACTCAGCAGTGCTGCTTGCACAAATTTCATGGAAACAGTTACGCAGCCTTAGTAGGAGCATCCAGCAGGTGTACTCACTGTGGCTTCACTTGGATGCACCAAGATGGCTGGCAAGTGTGGGCGGTAATGGTGGTGGGCTCAGTGGAAGAAAACAGTTGTTAGCTGCATCCGAGACCCAGGGGGTGTAACGGTCATTAGATGTGGCTGAGACCTGGGGAAGGTAGTGGGCAGTAGTCTTGGTGGTGCAGGCAGCAGTTCCATCAGTGGTGGTGCAGGCAGCAGGACCCTGGGACGTAACAGGCAACAGATGCAGGCTCAGATCTTAAACATCTGTGATACCTGCATCTGTTTTTAAGTAAACAAACACAGAATCTGTGTTTAAAAAAAAAAAACCTGTGTAAAAAAAATAAATTGCATTGACCACCACCCCAAAAAAAAAAACAGCACCGAGACACAGTACTGGTTCTACTAAATAAAGGGGACAAATGATGTAGGGGTCCACGCTTTAAGCACAACCAGTACCAGGCTTTTTAGAACCAGTCCTGGTTGCCAAAACATGGGAAATAAATGACGTAGGGGTCCCCAGTATTCAGTGCAACAAGCACTGAGCTCTTAGCCAGGTCCTGGTTCTGCAAATACAGGGGGTAAAATGCAAAAATTCCCCCTGTATTTACCAGAACTAGCACTGGACCCATTCTAGCAGGGGGGGAATGTCACAGCCAGGGGAGCCCTTACACCAGGCCTCCCAGCTAAAGCACCACCACTGACCACTAGTCAGCCCAGGCTGGAGATCCCTGTGGAGCTGGTGACCCCCCAGTAAAAAGGTCCTTTGCAACCCTGGTCGGTGTGTGTCGGGTTGATTATGTAAAGTGTGGTGCAAGAGTTAAAATATTGGATTTTGCTATGGAACTACAGTTCTCAGCAAGCCTCCCCTGGAAGTTGATATTTGGAGAACAACAAGTACCAGCACATGGGGCATTACGGGCCTACTGGTAACTGTAGTTCCACAGCAAAAGCAATATAAAAAAACCACAGAACACACACACCATAGAAAGTAACATTTTGTTTAAACACACTTGCACACACGCTATCTCACATACTCACCTATGTAACTCTGTAGCCAACGGTCCTCTCCTCCACGTAGATAATCCAATGATGTACCTATAATAAAAAATCCATACTCACCTCTTATGCATGGATCAGGTCCTCTTTTTTACATGTAGACAATTCAGAGAACAACAAAATATGCAGACCAGCAAAATTTAGTTCTGTCCTCTAAGGACAGTACTACGCAAATGACAGCTCCACAGCAGGATTTCAGTACAGAAATCTTGGTACGGAGTGCTCATTGGCTGAGAGAGCCGAGCCTTCTGCCTCACATCAATGAGTGGTTATCACCATTAACTTCAGTGGTGATAACCACATGTTCCCATTTAAAAAATTGTGCCTCAGCTCCATTTTTGAAATTCAAAGATGGCTGACACAAGCCAATCACAGCTCGCAACTTCATCGCCCTGCCTCCTCAGCTGGCATGATAGTCCAATGGTGCAAGGGCAGCGGTTGAAGACTGCCGAAGAAAGAAGATGCAGTGGAATTCCTGGATAGGTGTCGGCCATGAAAAAGAGCGTGAAGGCCACTACAAGGGTGCATTCTTGAGGTAATAGTTTAAAAACTGTAACTTTTTAATTTACCTGAACCCCAAAAGCACTTACACTGAAACAATAGCTACCTAATAAAACAAACCCAAGTCTAAATTTGCCTCCTTCTGAGTTATGCCTTTCCAAAAATCAGCCATAGAGAACAACAGAAAAGTGGGCCTAATTGAATGTTTGAAAAAAACTGACAGTTGGTAATTTAGATTACTCCCAAATCCTCATTTTTTATGTTCTTGCCCTGAACTTTTCCATGCAGCACCAAGCGACAGTTCTACCTGCTCATGCCAAATTTCAGCTCTGTACCTCAAATAGCTTTTGAAGTATAGCCCCTTTAACACCATGCCCTCCTTCGGGATTTCTCTATGGAAGAATTCAGTCTTTTTTAGGGGTCACCTACATCTTTTGTCCCCTCGATTTTGTCAACCAGGACTGGCTCTGATTAGCCTGGTGATGGTTGTGCTTAATACAGGTGACCCCTTGGTTGTTTGTACCCTGTATTTAGCACAACCAGCAATGGGGCTCCAAAACCCAATGCTGGTTGTGCTGTGGGGACACATCATTTTAATTTTTTATATTACCCATTAATTTTTTAACAGATGCATGGATGGATCTCAATGAAAAGTCCTTGCATCTGTGTATCATTGATTTGATTTTCTGAGGTGAAAGCCCAGCACCAGTTAGTCCCTCTGTCAGTAGACTTCCCCCACAGCCGTCTCTCCCTCTGCACCCCCAAAATACCTTCTGTGTGTGTCCACTCATCCACTTCTGTTAGTGTACCTATTGGTTGTCCTTCTGCCATGCAAGTGGCCTGGATTGCTTGACAAAATCCTGATGGTCAATAAGATGACATGATAGACATGATCTGAAATTTCACAAAATCTGCTAAATTTGTGCCACTCAAACTAAAAAAGCAATGAAATTCAGATCATTAAGGCTAACGCCTTAATGGACATGTTTCTTGTTCAACACAGATATGGTATGCTATCACACGCTGTGTATAACTGCAGATTCAGCACTCTAACAGAGGGAGACTGCTGTTACTCACAAAATGCTGGAGCTGCTAATTCACAGAATTGTGTGCTCATTGTATTACACACATGCAGTCTATGCAACAGAGGTCTGAGCAGTTATGCAGCATACACATCCAACTCAGTGCCCACATTTTTCCCATTTGTTCACCACAACAATCAGGGCAGGCACTAGGCTGTGCTGTGCCCAATGCTGTCCTGTGTTGCTGCCCCTTCCCTCCTCCGCTCCCTCCCCCTGAGCTTAAATATCTCCTATAGCGCTGGGTGGGCGTTTCCTGTGCCCTCCGGAAACAGTAACGCTCCGGGCGATGGACCGGCTTGCCTGTGCCTGGAGCCACTACTGACAACAATCCCACTGGTTCCAACATCCTTATCACTAGCCCTTCCACAGCTGTGTATATAAAAGCATGAGCCACACTTCTAACTGCCTAAAGATTTATAAAACCTTTATCTCTGTGCTAATTGTATACAGGTTATATGCAGACACTTGATTATGTGAGGTTAATAAGGGCAATTTACTTCTGAATCCAATTATCATGGATCTGGTCATACTGATCTCTGTCCAAATGCAGACTTAGTTGTGTATATGAAGTATGATTCACAATTTTGAATGCTAAAGGATTTATATATACCTAAATCTCAGTGCTAATTGCATACAGATTATATGCTATTTGTAACAAACACTTACTTGATTATTACATCATTTTCATTATTGCCATAGTACTGAGTCTCATTTTTTAACCCAGTACTGAATCACAGTAATCCTCAAATATTCTTACAGTTTATTACATTATACAGGGTTATGGTTGCATTATATAATATACTGCCTTATCTGTGTTGTATACTAAAAAAATTTATAGAGTTACATACATGATATATTGCACTATGAAGATGACAATCATCTTTTTTGAAGACCATGGGAATTGATGAGATGCTATTTAAGTTTGGTATTGCCGTGGTTACTGCTGCTTATTTTCATTAAGGATTTTTATCCTGTGGAATTATATATTACTGTATCCTATATATTTTCACCAGAGGACAGTATTGCATTATTTCTAAAGAAATTGATTATTTTTGCCTACACCTTATAGAATGTTTGCCAACTGTTCCCGATTGGAATTAAAATAATTCTTATCATATGGATAAAACTGTGGTTATTTAAAATATACATCTAATGAGTCTGAACCTTATATTTATTAGTTCAACAATTATGGGACCAAATATTTCTTCTTAACTATATACCACTGATTTGTGACATTTTTTTGTGTGTTGTTGTTCTATTGTAAAATATGTGAGCTCTTTCTTTTTATCTTTGATATATTTAATTAAAAGTTGTTTTATCATATTGAAATTTACTGATTTCATGTGTTGGATTAGTGCCCCACAAAGGAGAGTACTGTATCTTTATTTTTATTCAGGATGGCAGTTTAATAAGCTATACAAGTTTATATTAGAAACAATAATGTTTTCATTAATCAAGAACTAGATCAGAGTCCCATGGGAGATGGAGCTTGTATGTACTTGGAAGCATTGCGAGGAATTTTTGATTCTTTTGTAAATTTAATTTTAATATTTGTGTTTTGATGCAAACATATGAGAGAGGAGGGATAAGCAGTTATAACTATAAGAAAAAGCAACCAGATCAGAGAAGTGGAAATGATTTTTAAAAAGCAAGGATTCAAAATCTAAATGATTGTTGATTGATTAAGTATTACAACTGGGTGAACATGTCATATGTTTTTTCAGCATTCAGAAACTGCATGTCAAAGATTTCAGTGGCTGTGGCAGTTCGACATTCCAACATTAACTAGATCAGAGGCACATGGATTACTTTGGAAATTTAAGATAATTTTCAGATTCCAAAGAAAATTTTTGAGGGAAGATGGTGAACTGGGCTTCCCTGCAAGGCTTGGATTCCAAATTGAGGCAAAACTTCCTTATGCCATCATTGGATTTCACAGGTTTTGAAAGCAATATAAGTCCCTCTCGCTGTGATTCAGGATCTATATCTCTCAGGACCACCATAAGTACAACTGGGTGAACTTGTCTCATGTTTTGATGGTTTACAAACTATATGACCACATATTAGACCTCATATTAGAAACCAAGAATGTATTTATAAATTAAGAACTAGAGGTGGTGTATGTATATAGTGGAAATCTAGGGAAGGTAGGGTGGATTGATTCATTTGTAAAATCAAGTTAATTTTTTGATTCTAAAGCAAATTTAATAGAGAAGAGGGGTAGCAGTTTACAGAGAAAAAAATCCAATTCACATCAGTCCCTAACCCAGTGGAGCTTACAACAATCTATGTTTCCTAGATCCCTATCACATACACACACATATACTCAGTAGGGTTAATATTTGTAGGGAGCCAATTATTAACCTACCAGTATATTTTTGGAGTGTGAAATAACAACAGATTGCCCATAGGAAACCCATGCAAGCAAAGAGAGAATATACAGTCACCACGCATGATTCATTTTGATAATTTAACCATAAATAAAACAAATTAGAAATGTTGAAAGCACTGTTAAAAAACAAGCTTCCAAAATCTAAATTAAATGTATTCCTCAATATTTAGGGCCTTGTCAAAATGAATAATTAATAATATGATTTGATGATACTAGTCTGTATCTTCTAAGAAGCTGCAGGAAATTGGGCCTATATGCCTGGATGAGAAGATGGTCATGCATGGCTTTGATAGATACAAAATATCCTGAACACTCCAGTAAAGTGCATTAATATACTGTAAACTGCCTGCCAAACACACACAATCTTGACAAGCCAATAATGAAAAGTGCTGCCAGTTGTAATTGTCCTTGGGCCCTCCCACCCACTCTAAGATATTAAAGAGGACATTCATAGTCTATCAAACCAACTACTTTAGCAACAAGGACTCTTGAAAAAGCTGCCTGGTTCAGGGAAATACTTAGAGGATATGAGATTTGTGGCAGAGCTCATCTGTGAAACTCAATCACATTTACTGGTACCCCCACGTATCACCGCTTAAGACCTGCAGAACTTTCCATCTTATGGACTCTGGCATGAGAGTCCTGTGGAGAGAGGTGCTCACTTACGCATTGGGAGGAATATTCACGTTTATGGATGACTTGCTGACAGCTGTTATATGAGCTAAGCATTATCCACAACATATACTGGAACACTGTGAGTACTTGGAGAGCTGAGGCTCCAGGCGGCCTGCTGAGAATTATTTTAGCAGCAACATGCTGTTACAAATCTGTTACATTTTATCCAGCTATTGGAGATAGTATAAATAATATACAGTCACCAGCTCAAACTATATGGTTTAAGTAACAGCAAGGGAACAGTTAATTGAATTATAATTGCTACTGGAGGGTATAAGGGACAGTGAGAATCCATTCATATTGATTGGATTTACCAGTTTGATGCCTGCCACTTTTTAGTTATTTTTGTATGCGTTTTTTTGTGTGTTCTTTTGTCTGATGAATATATGCTCTTGTTAAAGCTGTATTAATATTAACCCTACTCCCAGGAATTTTACAAAGTTGGTCATGTATTGTTGAAGATTTAAATTAATATATAATTTCATTAATCAACTGTTGTGATTAACAAGCACCACCTACTTTTTTTTCTTTTTGTTTATGGTTTGTTGTAAAAAGGCTGTGCAGCTGTGAGTATTAGCAAAGGATAGGCAGTACATACACCCCAACTGGTGCCTGAACTATTTTTTAGTTTATTGACTGTTACTTTCGTGGCTGAAGTCCTTGGTTTATTTGGGCAACCACCGACATTTTTTTGGAAGAATTACCACTGATAATTAATTAGGAAGTTGATGTTGAGGGCATTGAAGATTGCATGTGCTGGTCCAAACTACTGGTAGCTGATACTGGACTGCTTGTTACAATAATTTTACGATTTATTTTAAACTTGTTAAATAAATTGCATGAACTCACAGGAGGATGTCCCAACATGGTTAATGTCCCTACCTCTACTAACTTTGGCCTGACAAATATTATAGATGCCTTCAAAATGTTATCAGGATTTTGGTTAAAATAATTCCACAACCAAGAGGTGGATTTTCTAGGCTTATGCCCAGACATGGCAATGTCTTTCTTTTTATCATGAGCAAGAACTGCTGCCACTGGTGGCTGACTTACACAAACAATATTCTAATCACAAACATCCTCATTAGCGTCAGATAGTAAACAAATCTCTCCCTCATCCACCTGTTGCACTTCCTCCACTCTATCATTCTCAATTTCTATTATGTAACCAGCAATTTCTATTAAGTTGCTTGTGCAACTCATCCCCACATTTGTGGTTTCTCTATGAGTACAGTATAAGAAAAGTCAGGCTCACACATAGCACTCACGGACACACTTAGGGGTACATTTACTAAAGTGAGAGTTTTTATAAGTGAGTTTTAGAAAAGATGTTGCCCATATCAACCACTTAGATTCTACTTAACATTTTATTATCACCTTTTAGAATATAATAGCTAGAATCTGATTGGATGCTATGGGCAACATACTGTATCTTTTAAAACTCACTTCTACAAACTCTCACTTTAGTAAATTTACCCATTAGACTCTACTTAGTGATTTGTGATGTTTCTGAACGCAAGTTTGTTTTACTGCAATAGTGTTGTTTTTAGCATTGATTTTCTGGTTTTCAATTTTTGACAACTCTGCTACACTCTAAGTGAGAAGGGCCTTCATTGTAATGAGTGGCAAAAAAAGAATATGCTCACTCTTCCCATTACACTGTGTATGGTGAATGGCATGTTGGTAATTTTATGTTTTTCTGCACTAAACTTTCTCTTTCTTTGGTGTTTTTTTCTTTAACACTGTAAAATATTGATTTTTTTTTCAGATGCCCTGACTTAGACCCTCTATGCCCTTGGGCATCTGTGTTAGTAGTATTGTCCTAACTGGTGGCAGCAACTGCAGTGTTAGTGTTTAGTTTCTGCTCATTTCTCTCTTCACTGATTGTTGTGATCAATATAGATGAACACACACAAGTTGTACAAAAACAACTATAGTGTAAAAGTACTGTTTATTTACTTGAACTTTATTTTAAAATCACAGCTTACTGCAGAGTCACAGTACTTATGTTAACACAGTGGGGTGTGGCCTGCAAAATCACAGACTTACAGTACTTAAGTGAACACAGTGGGTATGGCCTGTGGAGTCTCAGACTCACAGTGCTTATGTGAACACAGTGGGGTATGGCCTGTGGAGTCACAGACTCACAGTAGTTATGTGAACACAGTAGGGCATGGCTTGTTGAGTTACAGTACTGATGTGAGCACAGTGTGGTATGCCCTGTGGAGTCACAGTGCTTATGTGAACACAATGGAGTTAAGCACACACAGCAAGTTGTACAAAAACATTTTTTAACTTTATTTTTTTTTACAAATATCAGCAGCATTGGAGTGGATGGAGACTGGACAGATATGTAATCAGCTCTGGATTGGATGGACACTGGATAGATATGTCAGCACAGACAGTGTAATGGTTAGCGTTACTGCCTCATATCACTGAGGTCATGGGTTCGATTCCCATTGGGTTTCTTCCAGGTACTCCAGTTTCCACCCACACTCAAAAATATACTGGTAGGTTACTTGGCTCCCCACAAAATTGACCATAGTGTGAATGTTTGTGAGCATGTGGTAGGGAATATAGATTGTAAGCTCCACTGGGGCAAGTACAGATGTGAATGGTAAGCTATTCTCTGTAAAGCAATGCAGAATATGTGTGCACTATGTAAATAACTGGTAATAAATAAATGTTAGCAGCACTTTAATGGATGGACACTGTTTAGATATGTAGTAGCACTAGACAGATAAACACTAGACAGATAGGTTAGATTAGAGCTGGAGTGGACAGACACTGGACAGATTAATCAGTTCAGACTGCAGTGGATGGATGCTGGACAGACATATCAGCAGCACTAGAGTGGGTGGACACTGGACAGATAGGTCAGCTCAACACTGGTGTGGATGGACACTGAACATATAAATCACTGGAGCTGAGTGGATGGATGCTGGACAGATAGGTCAGCACAGCAACAGCAACCACTGGAGTGTGGCAGCCAGCCCAGCACAGTGTGAAATGGCACCTAAATCACCACCATAGGGACATATATGGAATCCAAAACTAGTTAGAATCCAAAGCTGGATGATGACGTTTTGCCTCTTTCTGAAGTCTGGAACTGGTGGGGAGAGCCAAGCTGTGGGTACAGATTCCTTCACATTGGGAAATTTTGGGTGGGCTTGGTTCTCTAAAAAAGAAGGAAAAGATTGTCTTTTTTGTTGGTGCACTATACATTTTATGTTAAAATATAACGTTTATTCACCAATGTTAAAATTATATTATTACATATGCCTCACCAGTGAAATATGTAGGATAATTTTATTCTCATGAACACAATAAATATATTTATCAATTCTAATAAATTTAATTGGTCTGCTCATCTCCTTGTTTATTCAATTATAATGCTGCCTAATATATTATAATCCTTCAATTATTGTGACACCCGAAAATGTATTTATTTATAATGGGTCCAATCATGTATCATTTGTTCCAATATATATTGTCCAATGTGTAAGGGACACAAAACCATTAAAATGTAAATCCTCTACATAACAAACTGCAAAGAGTATTAAGTTTCATCATGGAATAAAATGGGGAACACTGGGATTCTATCATTTATTTTGTATTCTACATCATATTCAACCCTGCTGTACTGTTCGGATCTATTTGACCTGAAACAAAATTTGTTTTGGTGTCATTTCCTTACTTGTGTAATTATGATTTCCATATGTTATGATGTTTATATTTTTGGCAAATAGTTGTTATAATAAAAACAAAACAATGTTTTATTTATTCTTCCAAGTTATGAGTAGTTAGTACTATTGTCCTGTTGGGTTCAATATGACCCCATTTGAATATTATACTAGTAAGTGACCGTAAATGGTTTGAAAAATGCATTACTTCAACAATCAAAATTATGAAAATAATGAATACAGTATCAGTTCATTGGTTTACATTTGGATTATGCCATCTTTTCACCTTTTTGTATCAAGTGCAATAACCCTGCTGTACTGTTCGGGTCAATTTGACCCAAAACAAAATCTGATTTAGTGTCAGTTCGCTCGTAATTTTTGTTTGTTTTGGTTTGTTCATCTGAATATTTATTTACTCTAATTCAAGTTTGGAGAATATCCATTGTTTGAATATTAGTGAAAAGTGTAATTTTATGATACGGGTCATATTGACCCAAACAGTACATGAGTATAGTGGACCCAAGCAGAACAGCAGGGTTAAATCAGTTTGATTTATTTCCTAGTCATACTAATACTTCAATCTCAATAACACTACCCGAGTACTGAAAATTGGTATGTTTATTATATTGCAAAAATTTGTAGGAAAAGGAGAATGACGCTGCCAACTAACACCAAAAAACCTATCTCAATAGGTTTATAAGAGATTCAAAATAGCACATAATAGGAGTGAAAAAGGGGCGCTGTCTGTTGGTGTAACCAGGGAAATGTTCAAGGAAAAATACTTATCTTTCGATGTATAAGATTTGTTTTTCCTTATTTTGTGGACACTTTACTTGCTGTCTTTCTAAGAGTTCATCCATCCAGGATTGTTAATTTATATATGAAATTAGACATAATACAAAGAAATATTGTGTAGTTTCCTCCAGTAAAGTCAACTTTCTATATATGAAAATGAATCTACTAGTGCTCAATTGTACTCCCAAGAAATAGATGTATTAGGAAAAATACACATAATTTCCAATAGGAGAAAAATAGAGAAAAATAGGTATTCAAATATTCCCACTAGTGGAGGTATATAAGACGCACCTCACTTACACCTGTGAGGAGCAAGTCAATGCTCGTAATGGTATTTTTAAAGGGGAAGGCTCAAGTAAGGGTATATGATGCACCTCACTTACACATGTGAGGAGCAAGTCAATGCTTGTAATGGCATCTTTAAGAGAGAAAGGTTCACATATAGCCCAATGATGTCCTCTATATTACATGGATCACACACTTGGTTAACATTTAAATGATGCAGTGGAAAACATAGAAAGGTTTCTTTTAATCACATAGATTTCCAGTGAACAGGGAGGGTCCACATAGGACAAATTATCAATGAATTCATAACCGTACTCACACTGTATGATGTGTAGTTAATCTCATAAAGGTATCTTTAGATTTTTATTAGCAAAAAAATCTCTGGAACCAATTTTGTTCAAAATAAAATCTTATGTTTTTATTAATTCATATATCTCCTTTTAAAACATCACATTAAAACAAAATATATAAAAGTACCAAAATATAAAGTTGTATTCTTTAAAAAAGGGAATTGCTTTGGGCAATGTTTGCAACAATGTGTAATAGGACCAGGACCCAAAAACTCCAAACAAAGGTGAGAGGTATGTGCAGGAAAAAATAGGGGTTCTTGGACAGGTGCCAGCTCAGTTACAATCACATACTGTAGGTGGTAATGAAAAAAAGGCAGTAATGAACAAAATTATAGGAAAGTATAGGACATTTTTTACAACAAGATGGCACACTTCATCTGAAACAAACTGACTTCATCACAGATAGCATACAATTCATCCTCGCACATAACTACATGTAGTTCAATAATAATTTCAACCGACAACAGATGGGGCTGCTATGGGGACTAGGTTCGGTCCGAGTTATGCAAACCTACTCATGATTTAATGGGAGGAAGGCAGAATATGGAGAGGGCATAGCTTCGGAGAGAACCTAGGCCCTGATTCAGACCCATTCGCAAGCGGCTGTCCGCTCGCAAGTGGGTCGATGGTCTGTACTGAGCATGCGCACGATGGAGGGAGCTCCGTCGTGCGCATGCGCCAGACGCGATGAGCGAAGGAAAGTCCTTTGCTCATTGTGTGTGATCAAAGGGGGCGTGCTGTCGATGTTGATTGACAGCACGCCCCCTTTGGTGGGCGTGCCGGTGGCATGCCTCCCTGATGGGGGCGTTCCCAAGGGAACGCCTCCCGTCAGAAGCCGGCCCACTGACATCACTAGTGATGTCAGTGGGAGTGATTTTGTCTCTGATAGAGCCAAAATCACTCCGGGCCTTGCGGTTGAAAACCTCAACCGCAGGCTCCAGCTCGCAGTTTCGATGGTCACGATGGTCCCGACCATCGCTGCCATCAAACTGCACCCTCATATAGGCTGTGGGTGGTGACCCACAGCTATATGAGCATCCAGGAGGACGCTCCATTTTTATGGAGGGCGGCCCTCATTCAGAGCGTGCGCTCTGCTCAGAGCGTACGGCTCTGAATGAGGGCCCTAGTCCTATGGCAAAGATATATTGATGATATAATATTCATCTGGAAAGGGCACAAACAATCACTCCTCTCCTTTATCAAGCACCTCCAAAACAAAGAACATAACCTAAACTTCACAATCACATACAGTAAAGATAGGTTTGAATTCCTAGACAAACACCTCCACAATACACAAATAGAGACTAAAACATTAAACAAGAGTGTGGATGTCAACAGCTATATACTCTCCAACAGTAGCCATCACCCAAACTGGTTAAATAGCATTCCCCTGGGACAATTCATCAGACTCAGGAGGAACTGCACAAACATCACCACAGACAGGGAACAAGGCAGAGAACTAAAACAAAAATTCAAAGAGAAAAATTACAATAAAGAGAAATTGACATCTCATTCACACAAGTAGAAACCTTGGACAGAAACGACATCCTTGAATACAAACACAAAACCAATGACATAGACAATAAAGACATTTTCTTCATCACACTTTTCAAATCATCACCTAATAAAATAAAAACCATCATTAATAAACATTGGGATGTTTTAATGCAAGACAAAAAGTTAGCCTCATTTCTCACCACATGGCCTAAAGTAGTATACAGAAAAGCACCTGATATAAAAACAACACTTGTACATAGCCACATACAGTCTCATACAAACAACACTGGATGACTCAACAGAGAAACACGGATTTCACAACTGTGGGACATGTATCAGCTGCAAAACCACAGGGAACACAGGAAAAAGACTCACCACAGAAATAACATCAAACACAACAGGACAGACACACAATATCAAACAAAAACTAACCTGCCATACAAAATGAGTAATATATTTAGTCTCATGTCCATGCCAACTACAGTACATAGGAAGGACCATCAGGCCCCTGAAATCAAGGATAGCAGAACACATATGAAATATAAAGATTGGTTATGAGAAACACAGCCTGTCACAACACTACAAAGAAACATACGGACAAGACCCTTCCACCCTCCCCTTCACAGTCATTCAACACATACCGAGAGAATGGAGGGGGGGTAACTACATTAAAACAATAAACAAATAAGAAATTAAGTGGATCTACACAGTGAAAACCTTAACACCAAAAGGTCTTAATATCGATTTCAACATTATGCCCATCATCCAACACACCCACCAAGTCACATATAGCCGCCTGAACTTCAGCAACTCATATCCCCCAATTGACCCACATCCTCCATTTACCTATTCATATCCCCCTTCATATATCATCACCCTACAAACCCCCTTGGTCACACACTACCCACACTTTTCTTGCCCCCGGCAATACATTTTTCCTCAATAATTACCCACACACAATCTTCAACACAGAGGAACACAGTCCTCAACATCATTATCATTATCATAGACAATTACAATCCTCCAGCCCTCAGCATGACTACATTTTAATACAAGCCTTCTCTACCATCAACTCATACCAATGAACCAAAAAGCCTTTAACTAGATCTGCAGCCAGAACTTTTCCACCCACCCAATTCAGCACTATTTAATAGGGACATATGTTGTCATCATTGACATACACATCCCCACGTGACCATAGCAACCAAGCTTCTCATTAGAGCAATTAACTACTTGATACATAATCTCTGAAGGCAAAAACACCCATCCTCACCAATCACCACACATAAAGGAAGTTATTTAATCACCCCAAATCTACACCTTGACATCCTTAACATATTCACTCAGTGCTGAAATGCTTTGGACCAGATACAAAGAGGCACACAACATGTTTTACAGCTTCATGTGATCCCGCTATAGGAGCCAGGACTATATACAGTGTCCCCAATCTCACTCCAGCACACCGCAGCAACAAGGACATGAGGCACCAGCAACTAACTTCCCCAACCACCACACTTACCGATCAGTGACCTAGTTCAAGTAAGATGCCACCTCTAGCACTGGACTGTACCAAACTGGGTTAACTGCAATCCCACCAGCTTATGGAATGATTCACTTTATCACCAGCAGAATGTGCAGGGTTAGAACACATCCCCTTGAACTCACCAGGATCATCACATGATTCTGAGTTTAGTTTGGGCCTGCAGTATCCTCGAGCACTGTGTCTCATTTTGTGTACTGACAATAAACAACTCTTCACCCTGTACACACTGTTTCAGTTTTCATTAACATAATTACTACATAATACCTGCATACCACCTTATCAGCACCAGACATAACCATGCCACCACTGGGCTGCTGCCCTTTTCCCAATCCCCCCTTCTCTCATCTCTTACCTTCCACCACCCTCATCTATGCAGTGCTGTCTATTCTCACCTTCATGAGTAATTAGATAGGTAGGATGAGAACTAAGAAAGAGCTGTGTTCTAAAGACCTATGTATTCTAGTGTTTGCATGAGAAGGGAGTGATCAACAGTGTCAAAGGCAGCAGAAAGATCTAGAAAAACAACAGGTAATTGCCCTTAGACTTAGCAATGAACAATCATTCACTAGCTTCCTCAGTGCTGTCTCCGTGGAGTGTTGGAAATGAAATCCTGGCTGAAGTGGGTTCAATAAGTTGTGAGTTAAGAAAGTGTGTGAGGTGAAAGTAGGCAAGCCTCTCCAATGGATGAAAAGGTCATGGGAGCTTGAAGATGGTAATTTGAGAGAGTTATGGCCAGAATATTGTTGTTTTCTTAAATGGAAGTAATCACTGCATGCATGCACAGTGATGGCAAGATACCAGAAGTGATTTAAAAAAAATGTAAAAGTCACTTGGGGTTAGAGGCTTCGGCAAAGATGAGAGATTGAAAATATATTTGTTGGCAGTGTTCAGAGTATTACGGTAAGAGAGGTAAAAAGTATTATATGTGAGGAAGTCACTTGGAGAACGTGATTTACGCCACTGATGTTCTACTTTATGTGAGAGCTTTTGTAAATGCCTTGTTAATTTAGAATATCACAGTTGATGTCTAAGTCTATGTGGAGAGTGATGGGTAGCTGGAGTTGCTACATCAAGGGCTGTTTCTAGGGTTTGGTTCAGGTGTAATACAGCTGTCTCTGGAGAATTGAATGTAGAAATTGGTGAGAGTAGCTGTTGTCGAGAGGTGGATGGTTGTTGAAACTTAACAGAATTAATATTGCTGCGAGTTTGAGGAGGTTTATTTGGTTTGATTGTCATTGTGGTTGACGTAATGAGGAAATTGTGCAGGTGATAAGGTTCTGATCTAAGAGAGGGAAAGGAGTATTGGTGAATCAAGAAACTCAGCATAGTCTCGTGAATACAAGATCAAGGCGTTGGCCCTCCTGATGAGTAGAGGAGTAAGTCCATTGGGAGGGGCCGATAGAGGAGGTTAGAAAGAGAAGTTTAGAGTAATGAGGAGATTGTGGCCTGTCAATGGGGATAATGAAATCACCCATGATGATGTTTGAGATATCAGAGGATAGGAAGCGAGGGAGGAAGGTAGAAAAATGTTCAAGATACTGTTGGGGTGGCCCAGGTGGGTGATAGGTAGAAGCAATGTGCAGCAATGTCCAAAGAGAAAGGGGTGAAATTCCTTATAGATTTTAATTCAAATGATGTACAGTAAATGTGAGTGATGGTGCCAGTGGAGAACTTTGTTTGTGAAAGATTGGGACAGTAAAAATCCTACCCCATCTCCCTTACTATTACCAGGCCTGGAGATTTAAGTAAAGTGCAGGCTACCAGGTGAGAGTGCTGCAGGGTAGGAAGTGTATGATTGTGTGAGCCGTGTTTATGTTATCACCAGAAAGTTGAGGTCATTTGAAATAATTAGGTCATGGATGGATGTTATTTTTTTGCAACCAGAGCATGCAGTGATAGGAGGCATGCATACCTCCCAACATGACCCTCTCCAGGAGGGACACAATGACACTCTGGTCATGAACTTCCCTGGTAAGAGGTGGGGCTGCAGTGCAGTTCAAAATTCAAATAGGGAAGCTACACCAACTGTCATTTCAAACACTGCAAACATCACTGGCTGGAACTCACTGGCAGTTGGTGTGACTCCCCTTTTTTAATTTTGTACTGTACTGCAGCCCCACCTCTAGAGCCTCCACCAATCATACATTACCAGGGATATCCAGGACCAGAGCATTGTGTTCCTCTTGGAGAGGGTCATATTGGGAGGTATGGGCGTGTGATGTGTCTAAGGTTTGCTGAATTTATATTCCATTGTGAGTGGGGCATGTGGGCTCGGCCTGGATTTGGTGCTATGTCACTAGCTAATAGAAGTAGAAGGAGAGAGATATAAATATAGTTGTGGAAGATGTATTAAAGTTTTTATGGCAACAAGTTGAGTTTGTTATTGTCAATGTGTATAGATAAGTAAATAGTTAATGTGTGTTCACAAGATGGGAGTAGAATTTTGAGGCTGCAATATGTACAGAGGGCTGAGCTGTAGGGTGAGGGAAGGATGTAATAGCCTTAGAGAGGATACCATAGAGTGAAATAAGTAAAAACAATATTTGGTACATGGTGGTTTCGAAAGAAATGAAAAATGCTTAGAATACTACATATATAAATATACAGAGTCTATTAACTTTTATTGTATCGATTTTAATGAATGTGGTTTTTATTTTTAAATGTGTAATTTTTGCACAAATCAATAGTTTTTTAAGTATTAAATATTGAATATTTATTGTTTTTCGATATATTTATGGATTATTATAATATAATGTAACATAATATAATGCATTTATTGTTGCATGTAGGATAACAGCATTAATTAGTGTCCTTACTGTCAGAAATCTTTATTTAAAATCCAAAGCAAAATGGCTTTCTACTGTTTATAAAAGGTACCATAAGAAAATGGCTGCCAGAGCTATGCAGCAGTCCCTATAGCGCATTGTATTTGAACACTAGAGGAAGCACTGCACTAGAACATCAGAGGCTGATCTTACTGCACATCGCAGTAGTTCACAAGAACCCACACATGCACCGTAATGCCCAAAATGGCGGTGGCGCCGGCAGAGGTGGAAACACTGTAGAAGCATTCCTCCCAACATGACCCTCTCCAGGAGGGACACAATGCTCTGGTCCTGGACTTCCCTAGTAAGAGGTGGGGCTGCATCACAGTCCAAAATTCAAATAGGGGAGTCACACCAACTGTCATTTCACACGCTACCAAACATCACTGGCTGGGACTCACTGGCAGTTGGTGTGACTCTCCTATTTGGATTTTGGACTGTGCAGCAGCCACACCTCTGTAGCCTCCACCAATCATAAATTACCAAGGAAGTCCAGGATCAGAGCATTGTGTCCCTCCTGGAGAGGGTCATGTTGGGAGGTATGTAGAAGGGAATATTAATTATACTCTTTAGTATAAATCGGAGCTGTTACACTTCTAGGTTGATCCTCCTGATGTAGTCCTGCCCATTTTGGGGGTTATAAATGAATGTCTCGAGGCTATACTGCTCTCCTACTCTTTTATTTATTGAAAAATGTATGTAAAGTCTTTCTGTTTATTTTATTCATTTTAAACTGTGTGGTGTGGTATAATAAAAATACCTTTTGAAAATAATATATTATAAGAGTATATATCATTCTTATATATCCATATCAACTTTTGAATGGTATTGAGGAGGCAGTGTGGGGCTGATCTGGATTAAGGAAGGTACATCTTGGTAACCCCTAGCATTTGGAGAGATGAACTTGATGACCATTTGAAAGATCACCTTTGGTTATGAGCATTTAAATTCCGTAATTAAAGTACACATATTATTTTCCTTCTTTTCTGAATATATTAAAGTTAATACACTAGGAGGTGTCCTCCATTTCACCCACTCTCTCCTAGCACATCTGTGTCAGAAAACATCATACTGCTATAAAGATATCAGGTACATATTGGTATATGGTCCATTGAGACCAGGGTTTAGTCCTCTTGAAAGGATCCATAAAAGATATATAACCCTGATGATTTTATATATGACTATATTGCGGTATGCATAATTTATAATAGAGCTTAGCCTATACTAATAATTTAATACACTATGGGCCCGTATACAATTTGAGGTGAAAAGTCCAGACTTTTTGCCTGCTGGACTTTTCGGCTACTTCTCCTGTTTTCCAGACGGGAAAGTATTGTGCGCATGCCCGCTATTCCCCGTATTCAATTCCAAAGTAGGCGAAGTCGGGAACCAGCGAAACTGGAATCAGCGAAAAAAATGGGAATTTTTGGGAAATAATCATAGGACCCCCCTAAAAATTTCCAGAAATGGGGGATCACTATGGGTAACCCCATTTTTGCCTGCTGATGAAAGTTAGGTTTTTAAATAGCTGCGGCAGGTGCATAAATGTGGCTTTGAAGAAGGTGATGCACAAGAGCATATAGAGGGTTTTTTGGGGAAAAATAACTATGCCAATCAAATTTGGGGTACATGAAAATGGGTGCAAGCATAATTTTTAAGTCCCTTAAAAGATTTCTAAAAATTCTGCAAGAATGCACCTGCCGCTACTCCAGCAATGAAGAAAACACCTGCCGCAAATAAGCCCCTCTGGACTGGATTCCACTAATTTAGAAGTGTTTTCCCTATTTTTTTTTTACCCCAAAATGTAACTACATTTTTTGAGGTGTCCTATTTTTTTACCTTTTTTTTTAGACAGATCATTTTAAGGGGGCATTCCCAAGGGTGCAGGCTAATTTTTTTAAGCCTGCATCCCTAAACCCAATTCTGCACTTTTTTAAAACATTATCCCGTTTTTTAACATTGACTTTTCGCACCAGCGAATAATCAGTGTAATTGAATACGGGGATATTGGAAATTGGCAAAAATTACATCATTCATCACCTCAAATTGAATACTGCACATAGAACGCTTGTTTCTCACCCCATTTTAGAAACCTACAAGCCTTTTGAGACAACACAATGACAGTCTCCTAGGAGAACTAACAGCGGCCACCTGAATACAGAGAGTGTATTTGAAGATAATCTGTACTTTCATATTTAAAAGACATCTAGTGATACTCTGAAGGTTACAGTGCTATTACAGTACTATGGTTGTTTATATATATACAGTTTGATTTAGAATTTACCTGCTCTCAGATGTTGTTCAGTATTTGATAAACTGTTTTTTTTAACAGTTTATGTTAGATACTGTATTTTGTGAATTGAAAGCACAGCTCTCCCTGAATTGACTATTGAGATGTAGGCCCGTATTCAATTTGGAGTGAAAAGCCAAGATCGGTGAAAAAGTTTTGCCGGTGACGTCATTTTGCCAGGTGGAAAAGTATCACTGTATTCAATTTAAAAGAATTTCCGCCTAGGCGGATGCAATGTAATAGGTGAAAAAGTTTTGCCTATGAACAGCAACTGGAAAAAAGTTCAGAATTGGGGTTTTGGGGTGCAGCATTGCGGGAACCCCCATGCAGACTTCAGACAGTCCCCCAAAGGTAAACTGCGAAATTTAAAAAAAAAAAAAAACAGTAAAGAACACCCCAAAAAATCACTTCCATTTTGGGGATGAAAAAAAAAATGTTGGGGGACAAAGTTAAAAACTAGTATGCCCCATGTGTTTCTTTCATTACAGGTGCTTGCAGAAGGTGGATTTTTCATGTTTTTTTAAACTTAACTTTTGCAACTATGAAATATGCTGGCCCCCATTTTCAAGTACCCCAAATTTGCTGGGATAAGTTATATTCTGCAAAAAAACCCACCTAAATACTATTCTTCACCACTTATACAGAAAAGCAATTTAGCAGCTATTTAACCCGTTTAAAAATACCAAATACCTTCAGCAAGCCAAATCGGGGGTAACCATAGCTATCCCCCATGTCAGAGCATCTTTTGGGGGGTGTCAGGCTGATTTCCCCAAATCTGACATGACTTTCGGCTTGTTTAAGTTTTGCCGGGTCCCGTTTTCGCATACTTTCAATTGAATACGGGGATATGCGGGCACGCGCGTGATACTTTTTTGCCTGCACAACAGGCAAAGTAGGTGAAAAGTCCAGGAGGTGGAAAAGTATTGCAGGTCCGCTCTAATTGAATATGGCTCATAATGTGGGTGATTAACATACTGTAGGCTACATCTGAGACTAATGTCCAGCTGACCTAAGGTGTTAAATTGCCCTGTGTGTGACTATGTAAACAAATAGCCCAGTATACCATCATAAACTATGCTTCACTGCCAAGTCTTAAACAGGTAATAACTATTAAATAATTGAAAGAAAATACATACAGTACATTTAGATTAGATTGAATAAAGTTCAGAGTGTAGGAAGATTGCAATGTGGCTTTTTAAAATTATATGTGGCTTACTTATATTCTGTTTGTGACTGTGGGTGCACCTGCGTGCAAAATGCTATGTTACAGTGTCAGGGTTACAGTGTAAGCAGCTGTGACACTGTAACATACTGTATCATTTCACATACAGATACACCCACAGTTACACACAGAAAATACAGTAGACATGCCATGTATCATTTGATTCAGTAGAAGCTGCTTGTGTGTACAATACATATCGCTTTGCGAATTAGATGCATTTGAAGGGAAAAAGTTTTACAAAAAGATACTTGGCGCTATATTGTCACAATCACGGCATGGTGCGACTAGAAGGGATGTTTAATGAGCAAGTAAGCAAAAAGTATGAGGACACATCTGGAGATGGGCTGTGTTCCAGCACTCTCTATTTCTACTGAATGATTAGGAATTTTTCCAAATAGGTATCCGGTAATATGTGGGGTACAGAGGTGTAGTAGTGTGTACCTTAATGAGATTTCCATCACCTGTACATGTAAATACATCAACTCACCCTTGATTGGTGGTAAAAAAACATTTTAAAAAAACTATTGTCATACAGTGTTTGCTCTCTCTGTAGTCCTGTAACTTCTTTCTCCTAACACTACAGTAGGAGATAAAGGGCTGAATACAAATGTATATGGTAATGCAGGTGCAGCAGTGAATGTGTACACAGAGGATGTGTGATAATATGTAAATGTTGCTCCTACTTAGATTTTGTATTGAGACGCTCACTGGTGACTTTGCTGAACTCAGCGACCAGGTACGAATATGCAGCACAATCACAGATGCTTCGGTAATCGCCCATCTGAATAACATTTACACAGAATGGCCAGGGGAACTGTGATGCTGGCACAATGTTTTGAGTGTATGGGATCACAGATGTTCATATCAACACTCATTGAAAATGTCTGCCACATGCCTGCATTGTTACTGCCACTCCCTGCTACCTCCCGCGAATGGTCTCTTTCTGTGAATCATTTTGTGAATGAATCCTCACTGTAGGTAACTATGGTAAAGGGCTTTTATGTTTGTGCAGTGCAAATAAGTTGTGTGCACAGTCGACCGATGATCAGTTCGCTGCATAAATAATGACATTGCTAAAAAATAATAATATAGAGAAGAGATTAGAAGATAATACCAGTATGCAGCGACATGATTCACAAAGCCTATGTTTGCTTCCTTAAGATTGTTTACTACATCACACTGCCCTCCTCAAACTACCCTCTAATAGCTCACAGTGTCCCCACTAATAGCTCACACTACTACTCCCTACACTGCCCCTACTCATAGCTCACACTACTCCTCCTTACCCTGCCCCTACTCATAGCTCACACTACTCCTCCTTACACTGCCCCTACTCATAGCTCACACTACTCCTCCTTACACTGCCCCTACTCATAGCTCACACTACTCCTCCTTACACTGCCCCTACTCATAACTCACACTACTCCTTCTAACATTGCAACTAGTCATAGCTCACACTACTCCTCCATACACTGCTCCTACTTATAGCTCACACTACTCCTCCTTACACTGCCCCTACTCATAGCTCCCACTACTCATTCTAACAGTGCGCCTAATCATAGCTCACACTACTCCTCCTTACACTGCCCCTATTCATAGCTCCCACTACTCATCCTTACACTAAGCCTACTTATAGCTCACACTACTCCTCCTTACACTGCCCTACTCATAGCTCACAATACTACTCCTTACAATGCCCCTACTCAGCTTACGTTACTCCTCCTTACACTGCCTCTACTCATAGCTCACACTACTACTCCTTACACTGCCCCTACTCATAGCACACACTACTCCTCCTTACACTGCCCTTACTCATAGCTCACACTACTCCTTCTTACACTACCCCTACTCATAGCCCACACTACTCCTCCATACACTTCCCTTACTCATAGCTCACACTACTCCTCCTTACACTGCCCCTACTTATAGTTCACACTACTCCTCCTTAAACTGCCCCTACTCATAGCTCACACTTTTCCTTCTAACACTGTGCCTAATCATAGCTAACACTACTCCTCCTCACACTGCCCCTACTCATAGCTCACAATACTCCTCCTGACACTGCCCCTACTCATAGCTCAAGTTACTCCCTCTTACACTGCCCCTGCTCATAGCTCACACTACTCCTCCTTACACTGCCCCTACTCATAGCTCACACTACTTATCTTACACTGCCCCTACTCATAGCTCACACTACTCCTCCTTACATTGCCCCTACTCATAGCTCACACTACTCCTTCTAACACTGCGCCTCATCATAGCTCACACTACTCCTCCTTACACTGCCCCTACTCATAGCTCACACTACTCCTTCTTACACTGCCCCTACTCATAGCTCACACTACTCCTCCTTACTCTGCCCTTACTCATAGCTCACACTACTTATTTTACACAGCCCCTTCTCATAGCTCACATTACTCCTCCTTACACTGCCTTTACTCATAGCTCACAGTATTCCTCCTTACACTGTCCATATTCATAGCTCACACTACTCCCTCTTACACTGCCCTACTCATAGCTCGCACTACTCCTCCTTACACTGCCTCTACTCAAAACTCACACTACTTCTCTTACACTGCCCCTACTCATAGCTCACACTACTCCTTCTTACACTGCCCCTACTCATAGTTCACACTACTCCTCCTTATACTGTCCCTACTCATAGCTCACACTACTCCTTCTAACACTGCGCCTAATCATAGCTCACACTACTCCTCCTTACTCTGCCCTTACTCATAGCTCACACTACTTTTCTTACACAACCCCTACTCATAGCTCACACTACTCCTCCATACAATGCCCCTACTTATAGCTCACACTACTCCTCCTTACACTGCCCTTACTCATAGCTCACACTACTCCTCCTTACGCTGCCCCTACTCATAGCTCACACTACTTATCTTACACTGCCCCTACACATAGCTCACACTACTCCTTTTTACACAGCCCCTACTCATAGCTCACTCTACTCCTCCTTACACTGCTGCTGCTCATAGCTCACACTACTCCTTCTAACACTGCACTTAATCATAGCTCACACTACTCCTCCTTACACTGCCCCTACTCATAGCTCACAATACTCCTCCTTACACTGCCCCTACTCATAGCTCATGTTACTCCTCCTTACACTGACTCTACTCATAGCTCACGTTACTCCTCCTTTCACTGCTTCTACACATAGCTCATAGTATTCCTCCTTACACTGCCACTACTCATAGCTCACACTACTCCCTCTTACACTGTCCCTACTCATAGCTCACACTACTCCTCTTTACACTGCCCCTACTCATAGCTCCCACTACTCCTCCTTATACTGCCCCTACTCATAGCTCACAATACTCCATCTAACACTGCGCCATATCATAGCTCACACTACTCATCCTTACACTGCCCTACTCATAGCTCACACTGCTTCTCCTTACACTGCCCCTACTCATATCTCCCATTTCACCACCTTACACTGCCTCTACTCATAGCTCTCTCTACTCTTCCTTATACTGCCCCTACTCATAGCTCACACTACTCCTCCTTACACTGCCCCTACTCATAGCTCACACTACTTCTCTTACACTACCCCTACTTATAGCTCACACTACTCCTACTTATAATGCCTCTACTTATAGCTCACACTACTCCTCCTTACACTGCCCCTACTCATAGCTCACACTACTCCTTCTTACACTGCCCCTACTCATAGCTCACACTACTCATCCTTACTCTGCCCTTACTCATAGCTCACACTACTTAACTTACACAGCCCCTTCTCATAGCTCACATTACTCCTCCTTACACTGCCTTTACTCAAAGCTCACAGTATTCCTCTATACACTGTCCATATTCATAGCTCACACTACTCCCTCTTACACTGCCCCTACTCATAGCTCACACTACTTCTTCTTACACTGCCCCTACTCATAGTTCACACTACTCCTCCGTAGACTGTCCCTACTCATAGCTCACACTACACCTTCTAACACTGCGCCTAATCATAGCTCACACTCCTCCTCCTTACTCTGCCCTTATAGCGCACACTACTTATCTTACACAGCCCCTACTCATAGCTCACACTACTCCTCCATACACTGCCCCTACACATAGCTCACACTACTCCTCCTTACACTGCCCCTACTCATAGCTCACACTACTCCTCCTTACGCTGCCCCTACTCTTAGCTCACACTACTTATCTTACACTGCCCCTACACATAGCTCACACTACTCCTTTTTACAATGCCCCTACTCATAGCTCACTCTTCTCCTCCTTACACTGCCCCTAGTCATAGCTCACACTACTCCTTTTTACACTGCCCCTACTCATAGCTCACACTACTCCTCCTTACCCTGCCCCTACTCATAGCTCACACTACTCCTCCTTACACTGCCCCTACTCATAGCTCACACTACTCCTCCTTACACTGCCCCTACTCATAGCTCACACTACTCCTCCTTACACTGCCCCTACTCATAACTCACACTACTCCTTCTAACATTGCAACTAGTCATAGCTCACACTACTCCTCCATACACTGCTCCTACTTATAGCTCACACTACTCCTCCTTACACTGCCCCTACTCATAGCTCCCACTACTCATTCTAACAGTGCGCCTAATCATAGCTCACACTACTCCTCCTTACACTGCCCCTATTCATAGCTCCCACTACTCATCCTTACACTAAGCCTACTTATAGCTCACACTACTCCTCCTTACACTGCCCTACTCATAGCTCACAATACTACTCCTTACAATGCACCTACTCAGCTTACGTTACTCCTCCTTACACTGCCTCTACTCATAGCTCACACTACTACTACTTACACTGCCCCTACTCATAGCACACACTACTCCTCCTTACACTGCCCTTACTCATAGCTCACACTACTCCTTCTTACACTACCCCTACTCATAGCCCACACTACTCCTCCATACACTTCCCTTACTCATAGCTCACACTACTCCTCCTTACACTGCCCCTACTTATAGTTCACACTACTCCTCCTTAAACTGCCCCTACTCATAGCTCACACTTTTCCTTCTAACACTGTGCCTAATCATAGCTAACACTACTCCTCCTCACACTGCCCCTACTCATAGCTCACAATACTCCTCCTGACACTGCCCCTACTCATAGCTCAAGTTACTCCCTCTTACACTGCCCCTGCTCATAGCTCACACTACTCCTCCTTACACTGCCCCTACTCATAGCTCACACTACTTATCTTACACTGCCCCTACTCATAGCTCACACTACTCCTCCTTACATTGCCCCTACTCATAGCTCACACTACTCCTTCTAACACTGCGCCTCATCATAGCTCACACTACTCCTCCTTACACTGCCCCTACTCATAGCTCACACTACTCCTTCTTACACTGCCCCTACTCATAGCTCACACTACTCCTCCTTACTCTGCCCTTACTCATAGCTCACACTACTTATTTTACACAGCCCCTTCTCATAGCTCACATTACTCCTCCTTACACTGCCTTTACTCATAGCTCACAGTATTCCTCCTTACACTGTCCATATTCATAGCTCACACTACTCCCTCTTACACTGCCCTACTCATAGCTCGCACTACTCCTCCTTACACTGCCTCTACTCAAAACTCACACTACTTCTCTTACACTGCCCCTACTCATAGCTCACACTACTCCTTCTTACACTGCCCCTACTCATAGTTCACACTACTCCTCCTTATACTGTCCCTACTCATAGCTCACACTACTCCTTCTAACACTGCGCCTAATCATAGCTCACACTACTCCTCCTTACTCTGCCCTTACTCATAGCTCACACTACTTTTCTTACACAACCCCTACTCATAGCTCACACTACTCCTCCATACAATGCCCCTACTTATAGCTCACACTACTCCTCCTTACACTGCCCTTACTCATAGCTCACACTACTCCTCCTTACGCTGCCCCTACTCATAGCTCACACTACTTATCTTACACTGCCCCTACACATAGCTCACACTACTCCTTTTTACACAGCCCCTACTCATAGCTCACTCTACTCCTCCTTACACTGCTGCTGCTCATAGCTCACACTACTCCTTCTAACACTGCACTTAATCATAGCTCACACTACTCCTCCTTACACTGCCCCTACTCATAGCTCACAATACTCCTCCTTACACTGCCCCTACTCATAGCTCATGTTACTCCTCCTTACACTGACTCTACTCATAGCTCACGTTACTCCTCCTTTCACTGCTTCTACACATAGCTCACAGTATTCCTCCTTACACTGCCACTACTCAAAGCTCACACTACTCCTCCTTACTCTGCCCTTACTCATAGCTCACACTACTTTTCTTACACAACCCCTACTCATAGCTCACACTACTCCTCCATACAATGCCCCTACTTATAGCTCACACTACTCCTCCTTACACTGCCCTTACTCATAGCTCACACTACTCCTCCTTACGCTGCCCCTACTCATAGCTCACACTACTTATCTTACACTGCCCCTACACATAGCTCACACTACTCCTTTTTACACAGCCCCTACTCATAGCTCACTCTACTCCTCCTTACACTGCTGCTGCTCATAGCTCACACTACTCCTTCTAACACTGCACTTAATCATAGCTCACACTACTCCTCCTTACACTGCCCCTACTCATAGCTCACACTACTCCTCCTTACACTGCCCTTACTCATAGCTCACACTACTCCTCCTTACGCTGCCCCTACTCATAGCTCACACTACTTATCTTACACTGCCCCTACACATAGCTCACACTACTCCTTTTTACACAGCCCCTACTCATAGCTCACTCTACTCCTCCTTACACTGCTGCTGCTCATAGCTCACACTACTCCTTCTAACACTGCACTTAATCATAGCTCACACTACTCCTCCTTACACTGCCCCTACTCATAGCTCACAATACTCCTCCTTACACTGCCCCTACTCATAGCTCATGTTACTCCTCCTTACACTGACTCTACTCATAGCTCACGTTACTCCTCCTTTCACTGCTTCTACACATAGCTCACAGTATTCCTCCTTACACTGCCACTACTCAAAGCTCACACTACTCCTCCTTACTCTGCCCTTACTCATAGCTCACACTACTTTTCTTACACAACCCCTACTCATAGCTCACACTACTCCTCCATACAATGCCCCTACTTATAGCTCACACTACTCCTCCTTACACTGCCCTTACTCATAGCTCACACTACTCCTCCTTACGCTGCCCCTACTCATAGCTCACACTACTTATCTTACACTGCCCCTACACATAGCTCACACTACTCCTTTTTACACAGCCCCTACTCATAGCTCACTCTACTCCTCCTTACACTGCTGCTGCTCATAGCTCACACTACTCCTTCTAACACTGCACTTAATCATAGCTCACACTACTCCTCCTTACACTGCCCCTACTCATAGCTCACAATACTCCTCCTTACACTGCCCCTACTCATAGCTCATGTTACTCCTCCTTACACTGACTCTACTCATAGCTCACGTTACTCCTCCTTTCACTGCTTCTACACATAGCTCATAGTATTCCTCCTTACACTGCCACTACTCATAGCTCACACTACTCCCTCTTACACTGTCCCTACTCATAGCTCACACTACTCCTCTTTACACTGCCCCTACTCATAGCTCCCACTACTCCTCCTTATACTGCCCCTACTCATAGCTCACAATACTCCATCTAACACTGCGCCATATCATAGCTCACACTACTCATCCTTACACTGCCCTACTCATAGCTCACACTGCTTCTCCTTACACTGCCCCTACTCATATCTCCCATTTCACCACCTTACACTGCCTCTACTCATAGCTCTCTCTACTCTTCCTTATACTGCCCCTACTCATAGCTCACACTACTCCTCCTTACACTGCCCCTACTCATAGCTCACACTACTTCTCTTACACTACCCCTACTTATAGCTCACACTACTCCTACTTATAATGCCTCTACTTATAGCTCACACTACTCCTCCTTACACTGCCCCTACTCATAGCTCACACTACTCCTTCTTACACTGCCCCTACTCATAGCTCACACTACTCATCCTTACTCTGCCCTTACTCATAGCTCACACTACTTAACTTACACAGCCCCTTCTCATAGCTCACATTACTCCTCCTTACACTGCCTTTACTCAAAGCTCACAGTATTCCTCTATACACTGTCCATATTCATAGCTCACACTACTCCCTCTTACACTGCCCCTACTCATAGCTCACACTACTTCTTCTTACACTGCCCCTACTCATAGTTCACACTACTCCTCCGTAGACTGTCCCTACTCATAGCTCACACTACTCCTTCTAACACTGCGCCTAATCATAGCTCACACTCCTCCTCCTTACTCTGCCCTTATAGCGCACACTACTTATCTTACACAGCCCCTACTCATAGCTCACACTACTCCTCCATACACTGCCCCTACACATAGCTCACACTACTCCTCCTTACACTGCCCCTACTCATAGCTCACACTACTCCTCCTTACGCTGCCCCTACTCTTAGCTCACACTACTTATCTTACACTGCCCCTACACATAGCTCACACTACTCCTTTTTACAATGCCCCTACTCATAGCTCACTCTTCTCCTCCTTACACTGCCCCTAGTCATAGCTCACACTACTCCTTTTTACACTGCCCCTACTCATAGCTCACACTACTCCTCTTACACTGCCCCTACTCATAGCTCACACTACTCCTCCTTACACTGCCCTACTCATAGCTCACACTACTTATTCTTACACTGCCCCTAGTCATAGCTCACAATACTCCTCTTTACACTGCCCCTAGTCATAGCTCACACTACTCCCTCTTACACTGTCCCTACTCATAGCTCACACTACTCCTCTTTACAATGCCCCTACTCATAGCTCCCACTACTCCTCCTTATACTGCCCCTACTCATAGCTCACAATACTCCTTCTAACACTGCGCCTTATCAAAGCTCACACTACTCATCCTTACACTGCCCTACTCATAGCTCACACTACTTCTCCTTACACTGCCCCTACTCATATCTCCCATTTCTCCTCCTTACACTGCCTCTACTCATAGCTCTCTCTACTCTTCCTTATACTGCCCCTACTCATAGCTCACACTACTCCTCCTTACACTGCCCCTACTCATAGCTCACACTACTTCTCTTACACTACCCCTAATTATAGCTCACACTTCTCCTACTTATAATGCCCCTACTTATAGCTCACAATACTCCTCCTTACACTGCCCCTACTCATAGCTCACACTACTCCTTCTTACACTGCCCCTACTCATAGCTCACACTACTCCTCCTTACTCTGCCCTTACTAATAGCTCACACTACTTATCTTACACAGCCCCTTCTCATAGCTCACATTACTCCTCCTTACACTGCCTTTACTCATAGCTCACAGTATTCCTCCTTACAATGTCCATATTCATAGCTCACACTACTCCCTCTTACACTGCCCCTACTCATAGCTCACACTACTCCTTCTTACACTGCCCCTACTCATAGTTCACACTACTCCTCCTTATACTGTCCCTACTCATAGCTCACACTACTCCTTCTAACACTGCGCCTTATCATAGCTCACACTACTCCTCCTTACTCTGCCCTTACTCATAGCTCACACTACTTATCTTACACAGCCCCTACTCATAGCTCACACTACTCCTCCATACAATGCCCCTACTTATAGCTCACACTACTCCTCCTTACACTGCCCCTACTCATAGCTCACACTACTCCTCTTTACGCTGCCCCTACTCATAGCTCACACTACTTATCTTACACTGCCCCTACACATAGCTCACACTACTCCTTTTTACCCTGCCCCTACTCAAAGCTCACTCTACTCCTCCTTACACTGCCCCTAGTCATAGCTCACACTACTCCTTTTTACACTGCCCCTACTCATAGCTCACACTACTCCTCTTACACTGCCCCTACTCATAGCTCACACTACTCCTCCTTACACTGCCCTACTCATAGCTCACACTACTCATTCTTACACTGCCCCTAGTCATAGCTCACAATACTCCTCTTTACATTGCCCCTAGTCATAGCTCACACTACTCCTCCTTACACTGCCCCTACTCATAGCTCACACTGCTACTCCTTACACTGCCCTACTCATAGCTCATGCTACTCCTTCTTACACTGCCCCTACTCATAGCCTACTCATAGCTCACACTACTCCTCCCTACACTGGCCCTACTTATAGCTCAAACTACTCCTTCTTTCATTGCCCCTATTCATAGCTCACACTACTCCGTCTTACACTGTCCCTACTCATAGCTCAAACTACTCCTCCTTACACTGCCCTACTCATAGCTCACACTACTCATTTTTACACTGCCCCTACTCATAGCTCAAACTACTCCTCATTACACTGCCCCTACTCATAGCCATGACCTGATGGCTGACTACACCCATTATACATGGACATTATTGTTGCTTACCTCTGGTGGGTCCTTCATGCCAAGTGTTAAAATAAAATGTACAGACTAAGGAATGTGACATACTGTACTGTACCTACTGTTGTATTCAATATTTCAGATGCTGTAATCATGCATAGGAATATTTGCACAAATGTTGAATATATTATACTAGAACAATGAAAGGACCTAGGTGAATGGATGGTTATTAATCCCCTAGCAAAGTTTCAGTGCAGCTGTTAGGGTTATTGTTTTATCTCTCTAGTTGCTAGGCAGTGTTTTCCCCTATCGATATAAAAGGTGTGGGAGGGGTTTATGGCATTTTCCCTAATTTTCCATATTCATTCTGCCTCTTCGAGTTTCCCTCCCTCCTTATTTGTCTTGTGTTTGTTGGCTTTGTTTGGTGGGGAAGAAGTGATTGAAGCATAGAAGGTGCACTCCCCTTTATTACATGGATTAGACTGATTATGCCCTACTGTGGTTAGCGGCACCAGTCTGTGGAACAGGATCTTATATGAGTCCATTACTTCTCACTTGCTGTGGAGAGAGGGATAGTTTGCCCTTGCAAATCATGGCTGTCATTTTATGTAAGTCAAGTGATCATTGAATAGCTGCCCGTTCTTATTTCTGCCACCATGCTGTTTTTATATCAATAATGCTAACAAAAAATGTTAATGCCACTTCCTGTGTTACATCTTCATTTATGTGTTTATTATATGTATATGATAAAGTGTTACCTAATATGGTTAGTAAATGTAGAACTGACATTTGCTGAGAGGGAGTTATAATACACATTCTATTTTTTTCAAAAATCTACAACCCCAGAGACCCAGGGCCTGATTCAGAGAGGGACGATGATGCCATTGCAGCTGCAATTTTATACAGAACGCAGCAGCAAAAATATGATAATGTTATAAACCTGAGCATAAAGACGCCCACTGCTGCCTTCTTACCTACGTGCGACAACCTGCCTAAATATCTGTAACATCACTGCACATCGGTGGCCATCTTACCCAAGTGGAAGGTATGACCTGCCTCAGCCTTGGGAGCTCCTCTGACATGTAGGGCTGCATATGCATTAACAGACAAAGATTTAGTGGGCGATACAGACCCATTTACTAGACTGCTTCGCTCTCAGCTGGCCGATTGTTGCAAACTGCGCATGCGTGTAAGTCGCAGTGCGAACCAGTCACTGCAATCGAGACACAATCACTCACAGCACACAGCCAGCCTGCAAGTTTGATTGACAGAACCAACTGTTTGTGGGTGGTGACAGGGGAAGGAAAATGGAAACGAGGATGTGGATGTGCGAATGTAGGTGTGTCAGTGCATTGTAACACTATTATATGGGCATACATAATTTAGACAAATTGTCAGCATACTTGTCACTGAGCTGTCTTATACACAGCAGTGCTTGCAGTGCTTGCGGCAGGCTCGGGTCTACCTCATGCACTGTGTATGTTTATGAAGTCAGCCAATTGTACCAATGGTTTCATACACTTCCTGGAGATGATGAGTGCAAGTGGGCATCTTATGCCCAGGCTAGTGGGCATCTAACTTCACCCGGAGATCGCACCTAAAGACATAGGGGGCATCCTTATTTCTTAGCGTGCGATTGCGGCATTTGCATAGTTGGCTTAATTATGACTGCAAGCGAACATAGCTTAGCGACCGGTTATGAATCTGGCCCTTAGTTCCAATTACATTTCTTCTTTAAATTGTAAGTTTTAATCTTCCATCTATCAAATTTTTAAAAATGAAGGAGTCAGTGTAGAGCAATTTTTTAGATGAAATATTTCCTGAATGATAGATGGGTGACCTTCCTAGTAATGACCTCACATTATATACTTACTGTAGATGTTACATAAAATGTATACATTCTGTATTGTACATCACTCACTCTGCACATATTAGATTCTCCACCTTAGCTTTACGTGTAACATTTAGCACCAAGTCATGGGCAGCGAATATACCGCCAATAATGATATCACCTTCCTGGGAATATTCATATGGAAACATATATGGAAACCGTTCAGAAATATGACATCCAGGCACTGGGCTCGGTACCTCAGATTCACAGAGTGAAATACTCAGGAAGAACAACCTAATTATTTGGCATAAAATAGTAAATACAATGTTAAATGGTTGAAAAAATGTATAGACTGTATCCTCCTCTCTCCATCTCCGCACTGACAGCAGAAGTCTGAGGAATTATAGAAGACATAAATAAAGCACAGTGAGAGACTAATATTCATAAAAACCTAATTTACTGTTATAAGCAAGTCACTTTGGGCTGGATTCAGCATGGATTGCAATTGCACACTTTACTCAGATCGGGCAATGGTGCAAAGTGCGCATTCATATATATTACAGTGTGTAACCACAGAATTGCGTTCTCACTATGATCATACAGCTGATAGAAAGTCATCGCAGAGTGAGAGACAAGATGTTAGTGTTGGGGGGTGTTTAAAAACACAGGTGTCCGTGTCCCTTTGAACGTCATTGCATGGGCATGCATAAATTAGCCACTGCGATGGCATATGCAGCCTGTGTACTCACTACGTGCAACGAGAGTTGTAATTCCTGAGTCAGGTCAGAGCTGCTGTAATTGTGCAAGATGGGCCAAAGTTCCTTGGTGGTACCAATGTATACACAGGACTGCAAGGTATTACGGATGTGAGGCTTTGCGATTGCAATCATTAGCATATTTTTGTAGCAGAAATGCATGCTATTACAGAGATGCGATCGCAAAAGCGATCAGTACTGAATCAGGCCCTTTGTGCATTATAAAAATGCCTTTTGCTGAAATTGTGTGTCCATAATTGCAGATCCATGTACTGGAAAAGCAAATCAGGGACATTCACATATAAATAAGCCCACCCCTTAGATATAGGTCCTATTTATATATGAAATTATTTATAAGTGTAAGTACACATCACAGTGTATGCCTCTCCTGTATAATAGATATATATGCACACACTAATATTACATGATTACCCACATTATATATAAGACTTTACTTTCTTGGGTGGGAACAAGAATGAACGCTGCAGGTATTTAGAAGTGGTGATGCACAGCATTCAATCATAATCTACTTATCATTTATCTAGCACTTCTTGAAAATAAGATAGGATCTGATTGGTTGCTAGGGGCAACACTTCTAAAAACCTTAATGTTAGGAAGTTTACCCCCTTCTCTCCTGGGTTGAAAGAACAGATTACTGCCCAAGTGCCATAATGTTTTTTTTCTGATGCTCCTGTGCTACCCCTAAGTGTTGTTTCACCAGAGAACCTATTTGTCTCCTATAATCATGCAACAAACTGAACTACAATTGGTTCTTTGGGTTTTTGTTGCTCTCAGCCCTCCTTGGGGATGTCCAAAATGTCGCTAGGCTGTCTTCCATATAAGAGCTCAATATGACTAAACCCCATTGAAGCTTGTGGTATTCAGGTATTGTGAACATTAGAAATGGGAGGTGAGTATCCAACAGAGTCGAACTGGCCCACAGGGGTACAGGGGAAATCCCCGGTGGGCCCTACAGCCCTAGGGCCCCACCCCTTACTCTAGGGGTGGAGCAGGATCATATATTAACTGTTGTGCTTGATTTATTTAAAAAATTAGCCTTTATAGCAATCAAAGTAGGTGATCCTGACACACCTCTGTCCCCACTATTGCATGTCCTCTCTATTGTTTAGCCAAGATGATCTCTTGTGGGTGGTGATCTCTTGTGGCTGGCCGCACCCTCTTTGGCAGTTGGCCACACACCATAGCTTGGGTTCCTACCACTGCATTTCCTGGTGGCCCCTTCATGCCCCAGTCCAACACTGGTATCAGAATATTTTCTTTCTTGGGCCACCACCCATAATATCTGTTTTAAAGCATGGTGAAATTGCTCCACCAGCCCATCCATTTGTGGGTAAGAGACTAATGGCCGAATTCAATTAGAGGTGAAAAGTCATGATAGGCAAAAAAGTTTTGCTGATGAGCAGTTCTTGCCTGTTTCCAAAGTATTGTCCTATTCAATTTCATACCATTTTCTCCTAGGCAAAAACTCCATAGGCAAAAACAGGCAAAAAATTATCCACAGCAAAAGGCAGGTGAAACGAAGTGCAAGAAACATAATTTTGGGTACAAATGTTGGGACTTGATTTAGAACCCTTTGGATTGCTCACCCTAATGACTAGTAATGCCAAAAAAATACTTAAAACATCGAATTGTAATTGTAATTTTTGGGGCAAAATATAAAAAAAGTGTTAGAAAATGGATAAAGGGGGTGGTATTTTGGGGGGTTGTATGGTTGAGGCAGGTGTTATTTAGGATTGTAGAAGGCTGCAGCAGTTATATTTTCAAGATTTTTAAAATCTACATTTTAGAGACACCAAAATATGCTAGTGAAAGCCCTTCTGTCTCTCCATGCTTTCTGGATTTTCAGGTGGTATACAGCTCATAGTCAGCATATTCTTTAGTGTTTGCACTTTCTTGTATATGATCAAGGGTTTAGGAGTCACAAGGCTTTTTATTTCTGGGTCCAGTTCAAGCAAATGCCAATGTTTTCTCAAATTTAACTCCAGACCTTCAGTGTAACTGTTATATTGTGTGATGAATAAAGTCTTCATTGGATTCTTCTCCTTCCTTTTGTTAGGGCTTTCACTTCTGTCTGGACTGTAAAGGGTGCAAAGAGACTGGAATAAATACTATAAAACCCTTATTAAATTTTTTTTCCAATTCAAGAAACAGACGGTTTGATTTGAGACAGCATTTGAACTGTAACACGGAGGGTGTATTTTATTTGTTGGAGTGCCCATGTGGCCTTCAATACATAGGCCGGACCATTAGAAAACTGAAAACCAGGATAGGGGAGCATATCTATAATATTAAAAGAGGTCTCATAACACATAGTGTTTCTAATCACTTTTTAACACACCATCAGAAAGACCCTAGAGGGTTAAAATTCGTGGGAATAAAGAGGATTGTAAAAGACTGGAGAGGAGGAAATTATTTAGAAAAAATATCAAAATCAGAAGCAGAATGGATATATAATATGGGAACATTGCACCCTAAAGGCTTGAATATTGATTTTGATTTGGGAGCTTTCCTTAAGACATAAATATAGGAGCTTTGATTGTAGTAACATTGAGGACCTATGATTGACATGACTACACTAAGCAGTCCATTGATTAGAACAGATTTCATTTTATATTTAAATACTTATATTTATCTACTATTTATCATTTTAAAGATTTTTAATTTTCTTTATATTAATAAAGTTCATACATTTACACAAGTTTTATATTTTTTGGGGTCATTTAGTCTCTTAAACAGAGTTTTATAAAACAACCAGTCACAGAGATCCACCAGGAATAAAAGGAGGACTGACCCCAGCATATGGACACCTTGAAAAAGTCTAGTACGAAACGCGTTGGTGACCAGTTTTGTGGACATTTGGATTATCCCCCTCACCCCGGATGTCATACCCCAGTGGGCGCCATTCCAGAGCACGAGCTGCACTCAGCCGGAGAGCGCTCGTACAGCAGCGGGATTAGCGCCGGGACACGGCTGAGGCGGGACCCACCGAACGGCTCACTGACTAAAGGTCTGAAGTTAGAGCCAGAAGAGGATATGGGGCTGAGAATCATGAAGTGCGGCAACATATGGAAAGGTAGGGTTAGCGTTTGCTAGCTATTCCAGCGTGCTGCTTTATCGGGGATGCCATCCTGTTAACACCATAATTTTTCACTAGAGAGCTTTTTAAACATCAGTGTCTGTCTATACATGTTGATTGTTGGTGTATGTTATTTAACATTGGTCCTCAGTTATTATTTAATCATTCATTCATTAATCATTTATCATTTAATACTTTATAACAGATCATTTACAAGCGCTTCTATTTCCATACTTTATTGCTTTATGTAGCCAGTTTACTGACTACACTAAAAGGAAGCTGCTACCTTTGGGAGCGCTAGATATTGTTTTTCTTGTTACTGCTCTACTAATAGAAGAGTGACACAAATCCCTGCTCTACTAATAGGAGAGAGACACAAATCCCTGCTCTACTAATAGGAGAGGGACACAAATAACTGCGCTTCTAATAGGAGAGTGACACAAATCACTGCCCTACTAATAGGAGAGAGACACAAATCACTGAGCTACTAAATAGGAGAGGGACACAAATAACTGCGCTTCTAATAGGAGAGTGACACAAATCACTGCACTACTAATAGGTGAGTGACACAAATCACTGCGCTACTAATAGGAGAGTGACACAAATCACTGAGCTACTAAATAGGAGAGGGACACAAAACACTGAGCTTCTAATAGGAGAGCGACACAAATCACTGCGCTACTAATTGGAGAGGGACACAAATATCTGCGATTCTAATAGGAGAGGGACACAAATCACTGCACTACTAATAGGAGAGTGACACAAATCACAGCGCTAATAATAGGAGAGTGACACAAATCACTGCGATACTAATAGGAGAGTGACACAAATCACTGCACTACTAATAGGAGAGTGACACAAATCACTGTGCTATTAAATAGGAAAGCGACAGAAATAACTGCGCTACTAATAGGAGAGTGACACAAATCACTGCGCTACTAAATAGGAAAGAGTGACACAAATCACTGCCCTACTAATAGGAGAGTGATAGAAATCACTGCGCTACTAATAGGAGAGAGACACAAATCACTGCACTACTAATAGGAGAGCGACAGAAATCACTGCGCTACTAATAGGAGAGTGACACAAATCACTGCGTTACTAATAGGAGAGTGACAAAAATCACTGCACTACTAATAGGAGAGTGACACAAATTACTGCACTACTAATAGGAGAGTGACACAAATCACTTCGCTACTAATAGGAGAGTGACACAAATCACTGTGCTACTAATAGGAGAGTGACACAAATCACTTTGCTACTAATAGGAGAGTGACACAAATCACTGCACTACTAATAGGAGAGTGACACAAATTACTGCACTACTAATAGGAGAGTGACACAAATCACTTCGCTACTAATAGGAGAGTGACACAAATCACTGTGCTACTAATAGGAGAGTGACACAAATCACTTTGCTACTAATAGGAGAGTGACACAAATCACTGCACTACTAATAGGAGAGTGATACAAATTACTGCAATACTAATAGGAGAGTGACACAAATTACTGCACTACTAATAGGAGAGTGACACAAATCACTGCGCTACTAATAGGAGAATGACACTAATCACTGCACTACTAATAGGAGAGCGACACAAATCACTGCAATTCTAATGGGAGAGTGACACAAATCACTTCGCTACTAAATAGTAATTAAGTAACAAAAATTAAATGTCTGTAAACCATAAAATGTATTAATATTTTAGCACATCTTGCGGCATGATTCAGCAAGGATCACAAGTGCTAATACGCATGCCGACTGTCGATTGTTGCGTGCTGCACATGCGAAAGCATCGGCGTGCATGATGGCTCCTCTACGATTGGGAATGTGATTGTATTGACCATGCAGACCCATCACAGAGTGATTGACAGGAAGTACCATTTGGGGGTGGTTACAGGGGTGTGATCAGCAAATAGTGGGTGTGCCAGTGCGTTTGGATGCTGTTACAAGGTGGTGCATAAAGTAACCACTGAATGGCTAGAAGCAGACAAAGCTGCAAAATGTAAGTAATAAAAATTTTCTTCTCATCGCAGAGAGTTTGGGTCACACAGGGCACCTTGCAGCAAATGGTGTAAAGCACTCAGGTCCTGGTTCAGAGATGGACACAATGGCGATTACATATGCAGATCGAGTGTTTGCAATCGCACAAGCATATAAACCACACCGTGCTTGCTCAGCGATCGTATTGAGATTACAGACGCACAGAGGAAGCCATCTGAAAGTGTGTGACAGGTTGTAAGTGTTTAGGGGCGGTAATAAGGGCGTGGTCAGAAAAAACGCAGGTGTGTCTGATCATTTAAATGCTGTTACATGGGTGTGCGTGCCCTTGCAATCTCCTACGCAGTATGAGAGCCCTCTGTGTGGCAGAAGAACTGGTTAGACCTTCCGCAAAGACAAGATGGACGCTCAATGTGCCTCGATGTTACCGATATTTATGCAGGTAAGTGATGTCAGATGCATCTGAGAAGGCAGCGGTGGGCGTCTTTATGCTCAAGTAAGCTTTGTAACTATTTTCATATCTTCGCAGCTGCATTTTATTAATTTTCATCTGAATCCCTCAGTGTATGCGGATACATCTGTGTATGTAAATCCGACAGAACAATGGTTTCGTATAAGATTATAGATTGATATAGGCCCTCATTCAGAGCCGCTCGCAATTAGCGCTCGCTCGTTCATACAAAGGGGGTGGCGATTCAAATGAACCGTTCGCTCTTTGTGGTCTGTTTCCGCCTCCATGTCTGAACGAGCGAGCAAAACATACGCTCGTTTATTTGATAAAAACGCCCCCTGGCCGCTCGCATCATACGTCATGTCCGCTATTTATTAGATTAATCGAGTACATCGAACAGCGTATGAACTGCTCGCTATTCTTGTGGTTGGTTTTTTCAACCACAATATTGCGAGCAGTTCTGACTATAAAATAACCCAGTGACGTGGTGAATGACGCTGCTGTATTAATTATGCACACCCATAAAATGCCCGCTTTGACCTTTAAGCACGCCTGCGTTCTGATCTCCACTCCCCCCTTTCAAGCACCTTCCCCTGTTACCACCCACATACGCCTCATTCTGTCACTCAAATTAGCAGGCACTCGCTATATAGCGAACAAACGATTTTCGGCCGCACTGACTGGTTCACGCATGCGTACTAAAAACCGTACGCATGCGCAGATGTGCAAATATCGCTCAGAACGAGCGTACTGCTGCTTACGAGCAGCTCTGAATGAGGGCGTTAGTCAGTTATATTACTGAGATCTCCCTGTCAGATTTATGTAACATTACATCCACATGTACTTACAGTATGCAGAAGACATTGGAGAGAAGATTCTGTCCTGGCCTCTCTGGAAATGTTCCTGGTTGCTGTGTGAATAATCCCTCAGTAATGTTATCTTCTACCTGAGAATATTGGTTCCTTGTATAATCGCTCACTGTAAGGTGACATGCAGGTGTGGTGTTCTGTGTGTCAGATCTGCAGAGAGGCACAAACAGCAGCAGAAACAGAATCATTAAAATATCAGATACCATGTAACAGAAACTCAGGGGTATTCTAAAGGGCTTGTCCTCTCTTCCCATACTCATTACTGACAGGTGCAGGAGTGTGTATGGCAGGAGGTAACACAGGAGATAATGAGAGCTTTATATACTTTCTACATTACTATTATGTCATGAACCAATAAATATAGAACAATGTTGCAGTTTAGACAGACAATACAACTTAAATATAAAAAGCAACATACACAGGGGAGCACTGCACATAGAGGCTGGTTCATGGTATTATTATATAAAACATTGGTTTGTATTAGGTATTTATAGTGGAACTACAGTATAGTATAATTTAATAAATGCTTTTGTTATACGTAATCTGATACCAATAAGGGTGACAAGCTAAAGATATATATATATATATATATATATATATATACATATATATATATATATATATATATAGCAAGTGTTAACCACTACCTATAAAGGATGTGGAATCCAGCCAGCACACCATTTGAAAAAAGCAATATTATTAATGTCCCATAGCAGGGTGAAAAGCCATCACAAAACACTGGTAAAATACAGTAGTACTTAGCATCAGGTATCGATATGAATAGGGGGAAGCCATGCTCTGAACCCCGTCAGTCAGAAGCCCCAACAGCTGTTTCGGATCCACCTTCCTCAGGTGTTGTCCACAGCTTATGCGAGCGGCCATGATGAGGTCGCGATGGTCATGACCATTGGGCTTGTGACGAGACCCTTGCGGTAGGGTCTCATTGCCGCAAGCCCAAGAGTGCTATTGCTTCTATCAGAGCCAAAAACACTCCCACTGACATCACTTGTGATGTCAGTGGGGCCGGCCCCAGACGGTAGGTGTTCCAATGGGAATGCCTCCGTCTGGGCAGCCATGCCCCTGGCCCACCCACCAAAGGGGGTGTGCTGTCACTCAACATCGACAGCACACCACCTTTGGTACGAGACCTGGAGCGACGGCTTGGCCATCGCTATCCAGGTCTCGCGCATGCGCACGGCGGAGCCGGCTCTATTGTGTGCATGCGCACTGAGCCACCATCGACCCGCTTGCGAGAGCTTAGTGCTCGCGAGCGTGTCTGAATCAGGCCCTCTGTTTTAAGCAAGGATAAAGTGTTACATTATATTTAGCTCAAAGGAAGATATCCTTACACAGTTTGCATATAATTATAATCCTTGCACTTGATATGTTTGAAGAACTGTATCCTCAAGTATAGCATTAAAGGCTTCCATCATGTAAAATACTGAAGTTATTTTCTAAGTTTCATAGACTGACTTGGATTGCACATCATGACCGAGGACTTTCAGAAATTCTGAGAGTTTTATTTTTTAAAGAATTTATTTTCTTAAACAATACAAAACATACATGGATAATAGTTAGCACAAACCAGTCAGTCAGCAAAGTAATTTAAATGAGTCAACATTTTGAAAAAATTCAAATATAAAGCATCATCACCTCTTGGTTAGGATCAAGTGTAGTATTTCAATTAAGAGTTTATCTGTTTTTCTGTCCCAATAATCTAGTGATTCAGGGCCCATTTACCGAGGTGGATGCCATTTGCAGTCGTGACTGTGTCTTCTTATGCAGAGCGAATGCATCCTTATGCTAATGCCACAGCCAATGGAATTTGTACAGAGATACCTTCCAGCAGCTTTGCAAATCCACAGCTTTGTGTGATAAGTTGCACCATAAAATGCATATTTGTTGCACCATCAAACATTAGAACAGCCTTATGTTTGCTCAGAATGTCTGTAAGAACATGGCAGTCAGAACATGGCCTCTGGTGACTGTGCAATGACAAAAGACTCAGTCACTGGCTGTGACACACCCACATCTACATAGCCACATCCTGTTACTAGCCAAATGTACCCATTGACATTATCTCTCTTTGTGTCCAAATTTGTACTATGGGCCTGATTCAGAGCCGTTCGCTATTTGCGGTCGTTCGTTCAAAAACAAGGGGTGGCTATCCAAATGATCCGTTCGCAAATTGCAGTCTGTTCACACCTCTAAGTCTGAACGAGCGAGCAAAACATACGCTCGTTTATTTGTTAAAAACGCCCCCTGGCCGCTCGCACCATGCGTCATGTCCGCTATTTATTAGATTAATCGAGTACATCGACCAGCATATGAACTGCTCGCTATTCTTGTGGTTGGTGTTTGCTACCACAAATTTGCGAGCAGTTCAGGCTATAAAATAACCCAGTGACGTGGTCACTGACGCTGCTGTATTAATTATGCACACCCATAAAACGCCCGCTTTGACCTTTAAGCACGCCTGCGTTCGGATCTCCACTCCCCGTTTTCAAGCACCTTCCCCTGTTACCACCCACATACGCCTCCTCCTGTCACTCAAAATAGCAGGCACTCGCTATATAGCGTACAAACGATTTTCGGCCGCACTGACTGGTTCGCGCATGCGTACTAAAAACCGTACGCATGCGCAGATGTGCAAACATCGCTCGGAACGAGCGTACTGCCGCTAACGAGCGGCTCTGAATGAGGGCCAATGTCCATTGGTGGTAACCATCGAAAACATGGGCAGTGTGACTTGGACACATTGCAGATTGAAAACATTGGCCTATGAATCAGGCCCTCAGTATTCTATAGTAAAAGACTCTATTATGCATATATAACTTAACATGATCAACTTATTATAATTAATTTCAGTGGCAGTCATCTATTTATTTACTGTATTGGGTAAGAAGATTGCCCACTTATCATCTTCTACTTTTTTTTTCAGATCAAATCTGTTATTAGCTTTTGTAAACCTGACTTTTCCACCACAGAGGAGCTTTACCACAAACAATAGATGACACATGTGAGCCCAGGATGACAAATCAGTCTTATGTAACTTGGTAGCACCATGATTGTGTATATGCTAGAGCTAATACTTATTACAGAACTTTATTTACAAATAAATTAAAGAAATTCTAACTTCAAGTTTGATGGTGAGGATACACCAGGCCATGGAAAAAAAACAACATTTTTAAATTTATAGTGCCAAAAAATACAGATTGACGCCACATCTAACCAAGAGTCACCTTGTGTATGTGAATTATTATTTTTTTTGTTTCACTTTTTGGGGGTTTCATTTTCTAAAAATGCTAAAACGGTAAGCAGGACACAAAAAAAGCAGGTAGATTTTCCAGTTAAATAAATTAAATTTGATTATAATAATTAGAGATGTGCGAGAACCCCTGTATTTTGGATTTAGCAAAAGCACCCTTAAAATGTTTTTGGTTCAGTTCTGGATTTCTTTATAACTTAGAAAAGCAACTAAAATTATGTAATTTGGATCTGTTTACAATTTACATGCAATTTTAATGATGGAGAGTAGAACAAAAATAGAAATAAAATACATGAGTGCCATATATTAAATTATTATAAATGGAGATGGAAGTAGAATTTCAGCCCAATTTTTTAAATAAGTTTTTTAATCGAGAAATGGGGGAATGAGGGATGTTGATACACTGTACTGAGGACATTATTAAATTTTATTTGATGGACAGTGATATATTGTATTGCAATTGTTAGAGTCTCTGCTTGTTGAGGACCCAGGGTGGTAACAGGAATAAACACCTGAACAGGTTTAAACTGAAAAGTAAGTTGTTTAATGTGAATGTTGGTAGACATGACCAATAAGATAACTAAAGTCCATTAATAACAAACTAGTAACTGTAGCAGGAGGAAAATGTAGTGAGTGGGAATAAACAAATGTCCACTATGGTGGCAGAGATGAATAAGGTGAATCCACATAGACTGTAAAAGTGAAATAGATATCCAGGTATGGAGAGTAATGGCTGAGAGGGATATCCGTAAATGCTGTGATGATGGCTTAAGGGAGAATCTGAAAATGTGATTATCGCTGAAGGGAAAATCCTGTAATGCTGCAATGATGGCCGAGAGGAGAATCAGGTAATGCTGTGATGATGGCTGTAGAGGAATGGGTTAACTGCGGAGACAGGTTCAGACAGGAGTGTGTATGGTGGAAGGTGCAGGGTGATCTCCAGCAGAGTGCAATGCAAGGCAGAGCAGTGCAAGCTGCAGGGAGCCAAAGGCAGGTAAGGAGCTTGGGTAAGCACCAGAGCATTGTTCTCAGGATCAGGAGCGCAGGAACCCTCTCTCACGGCTGATGCTGTGAAACACATTGCACTGGCAACTACAGGGTGTTCCAAACACATTTAAGTACCCAGTAATAAAATGTGATAGGCCAGAGAGAGCAGGTGACCCACAGACAATTGGTCTGCTATGTCACATGGCCAAGCACAACATGTTGATGCCCATACAGCCATGGCGCAGAGATGCCACTAGTCTTACCCCTGTCAGGATGGCCCAACACTGCAGACCTCTGTGTACATGCAAAGCAAATCTCCACACACCAGCTCCCCTGCCAGAAGGTCCGCACCACAGCGCCCTCACCGGTAAGGATCACAAACCTCTATGCCACAAAATCTGGGTTGTGACAGTGCCCCCTGCTTTTGGGTGACCTCAGGACACTTTCTAGGCTTTTTTGGGATGTTCCAAGTGAAATTTGCTGATGAGTTTGGGAGCGTGGACATCCTCAGCTCAAGTGTAACAATGCTACTCTGACCATAGCCTCTTCAATCAAACAGGTATTGCAAATTACCATGGCGGATATGTGAATCCAGAATCTGAGATACCTCAAATTCCACTCCCTACTCAGTTTGGATCCTGGGGGGAAAAGGGAGTACATTGAGGAATTTATTGTGAAGGAGTGGCTTGAGCAAAGGTATATGGAAGGAATTGGGAATCTTTAAATAAGATGAGAGCTGAAGATGATAAGACACTGGATTGATTACCGTTGTAATGGAGTATGGTCCAATAAAGTGAGGAGCAAACTTCATGGAGGGTACCCTGAGGTAAAGATTGTGGGTAGCAAGCCATACTTGATCCCTGACCTGCATCTGAGGAACTTTTCTTCACTTCCTATCTGCCTGATCTTTGTACCGCAGGGAGGTTTTAACAAGAGCAGCCCACACTTGAGTCCATAGTGAAGGAAAGTTCCATATAGTGGTAGCCACAGCTGGCACATCGAAGGTAGGCAAACTACGGAACTCAGGGATCCAATGTAGAAAGGATTTTGGTTAGTAGATGAAAGATAGATGCATTGTGTGCAAATTAGGCCTAGGGAGGGGACCAGTTGTCTTGAGAACCTGATTCACCCTCCTGGTGTAACCATTACTTTGAGGGTGATATGCCATGGAGAAGTTAAGTTTTACTTGTAGAACGGAACATAGGGCTCTCTAGAATTTTGCCACAAATTGGACACCCTGGTCTGAGATGATTTCTGAAGGAAGTCCATGAAGACAAAATATATGGAGAACAAATAGATGAGCCAAATCAGGTGTTGAAGGTAAATTCTTTAATGGAATGTAGTGGACCATCTTAGAGAAACAGTCTATCACCCAGATGGTGGTATATCCATTGGAATTTGGCATGTCCATCACAAAATCCATGGACAGATGTGTCCACGGATGAGATGGTACAGGAAAAGGCATCAACTCACAGGCTGGAAACTGTTGAGGAGATTCATGCTGAGCAAATAAGGGTACAGGATGAGATAAACTTGATTACCTCGGTTTTCATCGATGACCACCTGTAGGATCTTTTCTGGAACTCCAAGGTCTAGCAAAAGCCGGAGTGACCAGCAAAATGAGATGAGTGAGCCCATGTCAGCAACTGTTTTCTCAACTTTGGGGCCACAAATGTCTTTCCAACAGGTGGTTGCAGTTGTATTGTGGCCAAAAACTTTGACTCCAGCATGGGAGTACTCTGCAGTGTTTCTAGTCCACTCTCCATGGACAGCGACTATGACAAGGCATCAGCTTTCAGGTTGAGAGCCCCAGAATGATAAGTCAGGGTAAAACGAAAGCAAGCAAAAAATATTCCCCAGTGAGCCAGACGAGGACTTACACATTGGATATTTTTTAGAAAAAGAAGATTCCTGTAGTCTGTGAAAATGGTGAAAGGGAACTTAGCACCCTCTAGAAGGTACCACCATTCTTCTAAAGCCAATTTGACAGCTAAAAGCTCCTGCTCGCCTATGGCATAGTTTCTTTCAGCAGGGGAGAACTTCTTTAAAAATAAACCACACGGATGAATATTGTTCTTGAAGTGCTGAGAAAGGACAGCTCCCAAGCATCCACCTCCAATAGAAATGGCCTTTAGACATCCAGTTGTCTCAAAATGGAAGATGTGATCACGGCTTGGTCGAGAAGTTGAAATGCTATCTCCACCTCAGGGGGCCATAGATCAGGATTGGCACCTTTAAAAGTTAAGGCCATGATGGGAGCCACCAGGGAGGAGAATCCCTTAATAAAACATTGATAATAATTGGAGAAACTGAGAAGTCTCTGGTTGGCTTTCAAAGACGTGGGACGGGACCAATCCAAAATTGCTTGGACTTCCTTGGGGTCCATTTCCAACCCTGATCTGGAAATGATATATCCAAGAAATTGAATACTTGGCACACCGAACACACATTTCTCCAACTTGCAGTACAGTTAATTCTTCCTCAGATGAGAGAAGACTTCTTTGACATGATTGTGGTGTTCCTCAGGAGAAGAAGAAAAAATCAAAATGTCATCTACAGTAAATAGACAACAACTGAGACATATAGGAGATCCCTAAAAATCTCATTAACAAAACCTTGAAAAACAGCAGGTGCATTACACAGCCCGAACAGCATGACCAAATATTCAAAATGACCATCTCTTGTGTTGAAAGCTATTTTCCACTCATCATTGGCTCTGATACAGATGAGATTGTATGCACCTCGGAGATCTAACTTAGAGAATAGAGTGGATCCCTTAACCCTGTCAAATAATTTGGTGATTAATGGTAGTGGGTACCTGTTCTTCACCGTGATATCATTCAGACCTTTATAATCTATGCACGGTCTCAAGCCTCCATCCTTTTTAGAAACAAAGAAGAATCCCATTAACAAAGAAGATCATTATGGCTAGAGGGTAAATCACGAGTGGCTAGATCATCCTTTATACGATTTGATAGTCCATGTCAGAAGGCCGATGTTAGGGCTTCATAGTTCCTTCTGAGCTCTAATGCCAATGTCTGAAACTGAATGATGTACTGACTTAGAGGATGGATACATTGTTTCAGATTCATACTACTGGAAGTAGTAAAAGTGGTTCTTCCAGGCTCATCAAAAATCCTTCCAAATGATGTTAAAAATTCTGGGTAATTATTCAGTAGCGGATCTGATCGCTCCCAGAGCAGAGAAACCCAATCTAAGGCTGAGCCAGACAATAAAGATACAATATAGGCCACTTTGGTTTTAGGAGTAGGGCAATTGAAGGGTTGGAAGTAAAATATACATCACACTGGTTGATAAATACACAACACAGTTTAGGAATGCCATCAACTTGCCAGGTGTAAGTAAATACAAATGAGGTGGGACTCCAGAGCAGGGGTGTATCTAGGCATCTGAGCACCCCTTGCAAACTAATGGACTGGCACCCCCCTCGCCCCATAATTTCTGAATAATACTATACATTAAATAAGTACTTAAAATTATTCCCCAGCTATGCAGCGCCACCAGTAGTAGTCCCCACTATGCAGTGCCCCCAGTAGCAACCACCCCGATACAGTACCCCCAGTAGTAGTTCCCCCTATACAGTGCCCCCAGTAGTAGCCCCCCTATACAGTACCCCAAGTAGTAGTCCCCCCTATGCTGCATTGCCCCCAGTAGTAGTCCCCCCTATGCATTGCCCCAGTAGTATTCCTCCTATGCTGCATTGCCCCCAGTAATAGTCCCTCCTATTTGCTGCTCCCAGTAGTGTTCAACCCCCCAAAAAAGTGCCCCCAGTAGTGGCCACCAGCTATACAGTGCACCCAGCAGCAGCCCCCCATATTTGTGGCCATTCCCCCATAAAGTGCTCACTGCGGTCTGCCATACACTTGTGGGGCCCGGGCAACTAGAGGTGGGTGCACCACCGCTAGTTCAGCCCCTGGGGTAATCCACCACTTGGCTGCTGGTGGCACTGCCAGACGACTCCCCCCTTTGGCCGGCACCCTTGGCAGTGCCATCCAGGCCAATGGGTAGATATGCCCCTTCTCCAGAGGCAGATACAATAGACATGGAGGAAGAAGTAACTGCAGACATACTTGGAGTAGTTAGTGTTGCTTGTAAGTTATCCTGATGGAGTGCCATTTCTTGCACATACTTTGCTAATTGCTGTTGCATGGTTCCCAATCCTTCCAGACAAGAAGCCATGCCATGAAGTAAATTTGTTCTGGACTCTCCTGTCCAGTGGCTGATTCGATTTGGCCAGTGCAAACTGTTAGAGTCTGTGTGTGTTGTGGACCTGGGGTGGTAACAGGAGTAAACAGCTGAACAGGTTTAAACTGAAAATTATGTTGTTTAATGTGAATGTTGGTAGAAATGAACAATAAGATTACTAAAGTCCAGTAATAACAAACTTGTAACTGTAGCAGGAGGAAACTGTAGTGAGTGAGAATAAAAAAATGTCCAGCATGGTGACATAAATGAATAAGGTGAATCCAGATAGACTGTAAAGGTGAAATGGATATCCAGGTATACAGAGTAATGACTGAGAGGGATATCCGGAAATGATGTGATGATGGCTGAAGGGAGAATCCAGAAATGCTGTGATGATGGCTGAAGGGAAATTTCTGTAATACTGTGATGATGGCAAAGAGGAGAATTCAAGTAATGCTGTAATGTTGGCTGTACAGGACTGGGTTAACTGTGGAGACAGGTTCAGGAAGGAGTGGATCTGGTGGAAGGTGCAGGGTGATCTCCAGCAGAGTGCAAGGCAAGGCAGAGCAGTGCAAGCTGCAGGGAGCCGAAGGCAAACAAGGAGCTAGGGCAAGCATCGGAGCACAGGTCTCAGGTTCAGGAGCGCAGGAACTCTCTCTCACAGCTGATGCTGTGAAACACATTGAACTGGCAACTACAGGGTGCTCCCAACACCCTTAAGTACCCAGCAAAAGAACATAATTGGTCAGAAAGAGCAGGTGACCCACAGACGATTGGCCTGCTATGTCACATGGCCAAAAACATGGTGATGCCCAGAGAGCCGTGAAGCAGAGATGCCATTAGTCTTACCCTGTAAGGACAGCACATCACTGGCAGACCTCTGTGTATACACAATGCCAATCTCCACACACCAGCTCCCCTGCCAAACGGACCATGCCACAGCGCCATCACCAGTAAGGACCATGAACTTCCATACCGCAAAACCTTGGTCATGACAGTAAATTACTGATTATGGTGCACCCTAAGAGTGAAAAATCTGAGGTGATACAAATGTGAAGCGAGAAGAAGTACTCCCAGAATCAGAGGCACACCTCAATCTATTCTAAATAATTTAAAATGTAACCTCATTAATATATATATCATAAAATCATAAAGACAGCATAAAGGAACATGTATGTGTTAAACACACAATTATAATTGCACCTACACCCAAACCATAAGCCCTTGATATGCAGATGGTTAATTGTTTAGTGAAGCGTCCCTCAAGCAGATGGGAGTATGTAATACACAGCTACTGCATTCATCATCCACACTCTAAGCAGAAATGTATTTTACCTTAGAATACCTATTATAACATTGATACAGAACTATACTCCCAGCTGCTTTAGGGACGCCTCACTAAACAATGAACCATCTGCATTTCAAGGGCTTATGGTCTGGGTGTAGGTGCAATTTTATTTGTGTGTTTACCCCTTTATTCACATATTCTCATTAATATATTCACTGATATTAGCCCTGGTGGTAAATACAATCAGTAATTAACAACCATATATGCATAAAGTAATTTTTTTTTCTGATTTATATAAAGTGTCATTTTCATTTATTCTTTTTTTAATCTTTTTCATCTTTTGCATTGTTGTGATACATATTACTATATTTCCTCTGATTAATAAGGACAAATGCAAATGAATTGTTGCGCTCATATGTGTTAATTTATGCTGTCTTTCTGATATTATGATATATATTAATTAAAGGTTATATTTTAAATTCTTTAGAATAGATTGAAGTGTTCCTCTGCTTTTAGCAGTACTTCTCCTCTTTTTATATATGTATCACCTCAATTTTTTATATAAACACATGTAGGTGCCCTGGTGTATTGCTGTAAGCACCCTCAAATTCAAAATGGCAGCTTTCACTGTGGGTTCCACTCCTAACAACTTTGATGAAGGTTGGATATTTCCAGGGGGTTTTGGGGGGAGCTCCTTTCTGCTAATTTCCAACCTTCACGGATATACGGGGATGCTTGTTTCACATGCTACCAAAATGTGTTTGTCAGTGTGTCCGCCGGAGTCCGGCCACCCCATAACTGGAAAGAAGAGTAATCCTACTTAACATCTTGCTGCTGTCACTTGCAGATGCACACTGCCTCAACAGTACATATCCCGGGACTGGTTATCAGCGTGCAAGTAAGGCAATGCCCAGATAAGTATCAATTGGATCTCCTGCTTGGTGGCAGGTATATACCTCCTTATTCCTTCCATTTATATTAGGAGCTACTAACGAGTCTGCAGCTCCTGACCACAGAGAGCAACACACTATCCATTCTGTTGTTATTCTTACATGGGTGAGTTCTTTGAGATACGAAATATATCTCTTATTGAAACTGCTAGTTTTAGATTCATTGACAATTTTATTTCCTCCGATTACTACCATGGAACTCTCTATCTGGTTCCTTATTACATTTACCTATGTTCAGACTGCAAAAGTGTAGTAATTGCTACAATTCTTCCTGTTGCCAAATTGGTTGATACAATTTTGCTGTGCAGTGTTATCTAGTGATGAGAACTACATTTGTAAATGTTTGTTTTTTATTTTGCAATATGTCTATTTAGTATGCTGTCTTTTACCAATGTTATTTCTGCATTGTGTCTCTTGAGTAAAATTTTAAACTCCTAATTGATTATTTGTATTAATGAAATCTAAATTCTTCATAGCGCTCCACTCCTTCCTTTTTTCCAATTTTTTTAATTAATGACACAAAATAAATTATATTTGATTAAAAATATTATAACAAATTTAATTTTAATTTACTGCAGTGCTTACTGGTCTCTGATGATGATGGTGGTTGTGTTGAGGAAGAGATGTACCACAAAGTAAGCTTCAGACCAATATTTTTTAAATTACAATTTAAGAAAATAAAAAAAAAAGATAAATAATTATAAATTAATAATTAATAGATTAATCCACGTTAGACCCTAAATATGTGGATATGAAAGATTAGATTAGCAAGTAAAAAGATTTGTACCTCTTACATTGTGCAATCATGTTTGTTTTGTGCCAAACCTCACTCCCCCTCTAATGCATGCAAACAGCAGAGCATACATGGCACAGGACATCTGTGGACCAGCAATATATATATTATTATTATTATTATTATTATTATTATTATTATTATTATTATTATCAGTTTCTTATATAGTGCATTATATTCCATTGCGCTTTACAATTGGAAACATCAATAGAACAAAACTGGTTAATAACAGACAGATATAAAGGTAGGAAGGCCCTAGTCATAAGCTTAAAATCTATGGGGAAATAAGCATTGATACACAGGGATAGGTGCTATATATTGCATCTCTGATAATTGCAAGTGAATTTCTGCAACTAAATGAGTGAACCAGATGAGTCATTTAAACCCCTTTATACTGTAGTCTGGTCTGGTGATAGTCTGACCTAGCTTGCTATAAGAAAGATGATGCAGGATTTTGCTGAGTCCTAATTTTCAGTCTGCTCTTGAACAGTACCTTGTCAATTATTTGGATTACCTTTGCCTTAGTTATTCACAAACCATTGCATGTTTACTGGATCTCCTGTCGGCTAGCACTCATCTATGTAAGTATAGAGATTCTCTCATCTACAATTGCAGACCATTGCATTTTTACTGGATATCCTGTCGGTTAACATCCATCTTTGCAAGTGAAACCAGATTCCTTCATCTTCAATTACAGGCCTCCATAACTTTACAGTATTATCACAGAAATTTCTGCAGTTTGCCTGGTTTACAAACACAAATCTCTGCATATTAACTGGATTCCTTTGGACTGCCTCAACTCCCTGCCACTGGGTCCAGGGGGTAAATTTTACTAAGAATCGAGTTTGGTTGATATTGTAATCTCAGGTTTGTTTTGCCATTTTATTTCAACTCACAAATTTACTGAAGACAAACTTAGGATAGATTTCTCTTTTCACACTGAAAAACTTAGTGTGAGATTACAAATATGTTTAAATACACCATTGGCCAAACTCATAAGCACTTTTCATGTAAAAAATATAACTCGGGAAATTGCCAACAATTGTGATTATAATTATTGGTGTAATTTCAGCAAACTCTGACCTAAATAGAAGTTTTAAATAGACTTCCCCCGGAGCTGTGAGTTTGCCAAAAATATACACAGATCAGTGTGATCTGTATATGTTTCCTGAGATAGTCCTGGTTCTTAAAATATGTGGAAAACAATTAGTTGGATTACCCTGCATTTTAGGAACCAGCACTGGGCTTCTAAGCCAGTCCTGGTTTTAAAAATAGGGGTAAAACCTGCAAAGGGTTCCCCCTATTTTTAAAACCAGCACAAGACTCAATTCCAGCCAGAGTATAATTCCATAGCCAGGGGACCATCTCACTGGGTCACCCCAGCCAAAGCATTATCACCCCAAGCAAAAAAAGTGCATGCAGAGGTTATAGTATAAAGAATATATGAAAACTTGTTTTTTTACAGTGGAACTACAGGTGCCATCATGTAAATAGCACCGGTAAATCCATTGTAAAAAAAAATAGTAAAAAAAGCACAGGACACCATAGAAAGTATAAGTTTTTTTCACACCTAACACACTCACACATACTTACCTGCTACCAGATGTTTGGTCCCCTATCCAAGTAGAATCCCATGGCATTACCTGTAGCAAAAAACAATAGTCACCTACCTCCTAGCGCAGGTCAGATTCCATCTCTAAATAGGGTCCAGGGATCTTTGCAAAATAAAAACATGAGTACCCTATCAATTGTACATTTAGTGATGCATGTGTTAACACATTCATTGCTCCCGGATTAATGACAGGAGCCCATGAGGCTTCTTTTATTCTCCAGGGCCGCCAAGACCCCTATTATAGAGACTGTCGCCAGGTTGTAGGTGATTATATGTTGTTTTCCACTGATATAAATGTGGATTTCTACTTGGACAAGAGGACTGAACATCTGGCAGCAGGTAAGTATGTGTGAGTGTGTTAGGTGTGAAATAAAATTATACTTTCTACAGTGTGTGAGTCCTGTGGTTTTCTTACAATTTTTTTTTACAGTTGGGTTATGGGTGCTGGCTGCATGCTGGTGCTTGTAGTTCCACAAGTGTCAAAGGGCAGGCATGCTGGCACCTGCAGTACCACTGTAAAAAACAATAGTTTCATTCTATTTTCAACACTATTACCACTGCACCCAACACCAGGGGTCAGGCTTCAACTTAAGCCTGGAGAGCTCAGGAGAGGGGGCACACATTTTATTGGGGTGTTTCCACCTCCCCTAAGATCCACTGCTTTGGCTGACCAGCTAGGGGTGATAATACTTTGGCTGTGGTGACCTGTTTAAAGGTTCCCCTGGCTGAAGCATTAAACCCTGGCTTCTGGCATTACACCCCAGTGCTGGTTTTAAAAATAGGATTAACTGTATGCTTTTCCCCCTTATAGCAGGCCAGTGCTATTTCTTAAAAAAGAGGGGAACCCTACTTGTATTTTGCCCCATATTTTAAGAACCAGGACTGCCTTATGAGCCCAGGGCTCTTGGGGGGGCCCAAAGTCATTTTTTTCTAAATGTAACCCTTCAGTACACTTATACACACACAAGCAGCCTTCAAATATGTCACTGATATGTGCAGGTTGCTTGTTTAGAAGAGTTTTGCTGCAGTCAGACTCAGGGAACTCAGGTGAGATATCTTTACCACATAAACCATTGGAAAACACAATCTCTGCAAAACACAATTATTGGTAAATTTGAGTGTTTTAGAAGCCTAAAATCAATTGAGCTTCAGCTATGCAAATTTAATTTCAAATTAGCAAAACTCGACCAGACATGTTTCTTAGTAAATTTACCTCAAGCTGTTTAATTGAACCTATTACAGATTTGTTGAATATCCCATTACAATGCAAATGGGTGAATCACTATTTCCCTACAACATTTCTATATTGTTTATGTCCTGTCAATACAAAATAAAAAGAACTGTTTCTAATAGGATTGCTGTTCTGACAAGTTCACTAACACTGTTTTAATATTGTAAGTTAATGTTTTATGCATTCTGCCTTCTGAATTAGACTTGGTTCATAGCACTGTATTGCTGACATTTATTGTGGATCATTTCACCTATCCTTTTGGCTAGGATTAGTTCAGATATGACCTCATACATCTAGCCTTATTATGCCACATGGTAGAAAATGCCTGGCATGATGAGCCAACAGGTCCATTTAAATTTGCTAGTGTAGGGTGTCTTTTTTGCTGAAAATGCATCTAAAGGTGCATACACACACAACGATTTTTTGAATGATTATCGTTAAACAATATCGTTTAACAAAATCGTTCACTTTCTAAGTCAAATAATGAACGATTATCGTTCATGTGCATTCACGTTTGTAGTTTGTAGTTCAGTCAGACTTGTCAACTGAACAATTTTCATTAAGGGAATATGCAAAAATCGTTGGTAGTTCATAAAAATCATTCATTACACTTTAAAAAATCTGACAGATAATCTGACAGATAATCTGACAGAAAATCGTTCATAAAATCGTTGGTAACAAAATTGTTGTGTGTGTATGCAGCTTCTCAGTCACAATTTGATGGAACTAGGATGCACCAGGAGACTGCATTAGTTTAATATGCTACATTTGCATATCTTTAGCTCTCTATTTATCACATTGAACTTTACCAGGATAGCATCAGGATTTTCTGAGAGCTGCCACACTTTTACTTTAACTTGCATTGACTTGGATTTTTTTTTGCAGTGTGACTGAATGAATTTCTTGCTATAAAGATGGTACTACTGTGTAGAAAGAAACAATGAAGAAAGTGGATATGTGCGCAATAGATTCATGCAGCAGGTAAGTAAATAACTATAGATATCCCAAAACCTGTAAACATATTTGATTGTGAAAAAAGAGTAGAAATCACATAACCTGCGCTTGACTGACAATCAACCTGGGTATGTTTCTCAGGTGGTATGTCTTCACTGGACAGTGATCTGTTTAATGTATGAATCTCTAGGAAAATATCCTCTCAGAGATCATAGCATAACACAGAAGAGATAAGATAAGTGCATATAGTGAAGCATGTTTTTAATACACATAAATGACAATGAAAACAAAAATTATAATAATAAAGGCAAGATATATATCCCTCCACATGAGGTGATCTATTTTCAAAAAAGAGCAGGAATATGCAGCATATATTCCTATGGGAATATCCCACATGGACAATGCAATGTAATTACCAGATGGTCCAATATATAGAGCATGCAATGATGTCTCAGTATAAGTCCCGGGTGCTCCGCTGGGCACTGTTCACTTCATTGTTCAGTTCAGCTCTGCATGGCATAAGTCCAAGGTAATAATCCAAAAACACCAACACGTTTCGATCCCATATACTGGGATCTTTTTCAAGGTGAATTGTAGTCCGTGCTGCACTGTCTCTAAATACCAGTGCTTACCAATCACTGTGCCACCACCGCAGCTGATTCCTAAATAGAGACCGACTACAACATCCATGATCCTTTGCGGCAGCAGACACGTGTTTCCTCTAAATATTACATCATTTCCGGCATCCCCAATACACGGATTGGACCCTTACTAGGAATAGAGGAGGGGGGCATACTCCTATTCCCTCTGGCAGTTGTAACATTTCTGGCTTCCCCAACATGCAGATTGGTTCCTTGATAGATGAAGAGGAGGATGGGTTTCTGTTTTAATGTGTCCTATCCATTACTGTGGTTTATGGTAGTCATGGTAACAAAGACTGACGATCGTACCTTCATCTCATCAGTGGCACAGACTCCCACTTAATATATCAATCCTTAGGGATACGATCCTCAATAAATATGGAGAAAATATGATAAAGTACTTATACACAAAATATATAAAACACATTCTAAAAAATATAAAATATACGATAAAAATGTAAAGTGCAATATTGAAAGTAGAGTATAAATGTGTAATACCACCTCACAATAATATCAGAAAATATTCCATAAATGTGCAAAGTGCATGAGATATTATCAACAATCAGAGGAACCATTTAACCTCAAAGTCCAGGTTTATACCTCCTGGATACTAAGAAAGCATTTTTTACTCCGCACTGAGTAAGGGTAGATAAATATCAGTATAGTTTAACCAAAATCTATGTAATTATATGGGAGATGGTTTCTTCTCACATGATATTATGGTTGGTGGTGCACCCAAGAGCCAAATATAATCTTTAAACAAGAAGAAAGGAATAAAGAAAGCTCTTTTTATGGGGCACTCTTTTATCTCATAGTATATATTAAAATATAACTTTTATTAGATATTAAAATTGATGGTACCTTAGGGAAAATAAAAATGAAAAAATGTGCCCAATAAGTGGGACTTTTACTTAATATACAGACATATGGCACGAACATACATAAAACATATAAATGGTCTTTTCACCAAGGAGTAGTGAGATGCTTTTCAATATAATTAGAGAGTAGGGATTATCATGCAGGATACATTCTTAAAATGCCTTTAATTGGCACTTCAAAATTATATCGCATAACACAGATGTTGCATCCTCTGTACATGATTCTAAAATGATACACAGACGTGTGACATAGACCTACATAGAACGTATAAATGATTTTGTTCACTGAGAAAATGCTGAAATATTTTGCAATATAATCGGAGAAAGAATATTCTCATATAGGGTACATTCCTTCTCTATGTTAGTAGATTGTGTATCAGTGATATGTTGCATCCATGTGTTATCACATATCTTAGGTTATTCCTGTGTACAACAATTGTATTGGACTCCCACACTTTATGTAATAAAGATTATTTCAATTATGTACAGTATTCTATGCCATCCATACTTTCTACTATTCAATATAATTAGAAAATAGGAGTTCTCATGCAGGGTACATTCTCAAAAATGTCTTAATTAACACTTCAAGATTATATAGCAACACCACAGATGTTACATCCTCTGTACATAATTCCAAGATAATATACAGACATAAGACATAGACATACATAAAACATATAAATAGTTTTTGTCATTGGAAAATGGTGAAAATATTGATTGGAGAAAGTGATTGGAGAATAGATATTCTCATACAAGGTATATTTCATCCCAATATTGGTAAATTATGTATCAGTAATATGTTAATTCCATACAGTATGTTATCACATATCTAAGGTTAATCCTGTATATAACAATGGGAACACTATATCAACTGTGAAGGACTCCCACAATTTATGTAACAGAAAGATTTTCAAGATTTGAAATATTTATCTAGGTCACACATAGTATTCTATGTCATCCATAATCTCAGCTTTATCATCTATATATATTTTCAATGCCTATCTTGCACCTCAAAAAATGTCATCTCATAGTTTATAATGGCAGTAGAGATGATATGTCCTCTGTATACAGTTCCAAAAATGGATAAATAAGTCAAATAGGAACAGAACTCATACAATAAAGGTTACACCTTTAGTCATAAACCTTTATATGCTTGTATAAGTGAGCATAGAAAAACAGAGCATCTTGTGCATGTGGATTGTAATTATAATCCACTCTCAGATGGTATAGCACAGAGAGAAACACATATGAGGATAGAACTCATCTAGCAGAGATTAAACCTTCAATCATGAGTCTTATGTGTGTGTGTGGGTGAGCATGAAAAAGACATTAAGACATCTAATGTGTATAAATGACAGTTATAGTCCATGCTCAAATAACACAACACAGAGAAAGACCCATATAAACTATGAGTGTGTAGGGAGTCCCATGTGGGGAGGATAGAGATTACCGCATTTGTAAATCAATGGGAAAGGAAGTGGAAGTCAGCGTGTGCACCCGCCGAGATAATCCATCCTTCACCGCTGCATTGTTTGTAGAGATCGGGACGCGCATTTCGCCTATTCAGCTTGGTCACCCAAACATGGCCAGAGAGTCTCCGCTCTCTGTTTTAGTACTGTTCGTCGGGAATAATCCCCAGTTTATTGAGAATAAGAGAGGGTATTGTATTGGTTATCAGTGACACGTGATGTGTCCCTAATGTTATCTACCTGCCTATTGGAGAGTTAGATCACCTGATGTAAATATTATTACAGAGCAGTTGGAAGTGTAGTAAGATAGCGAGTATATTTAATATGTATCAACACTATTGTCAATATGATCTATACAGGTAAGTATTATTTGATCATAGTGGAACAATTGATTTTAAAAAAAAAAATGAGGGGGGAAGATGGGTAAGTAAAAAAGATACACTAAGGGATCATAGGTAAAATGTGCTGAATTTTAATATTTAATAAAAGTTATATTTTAATATATACTATGAGATAAAAGAGTGACCCACAAATAGAGCTTTCTTTTTTCCTTTCTTCTTGTTTAAAGATTATATTTGGCTTTTGGGTGCACCACCAACCGTAATATCATGTGAGAAGAAACCATCTCCCATATAATTACATAGATTTTGGTTAAACTATACTGATATTTATCTACCCTTACTCGGTGCGGAGTAAAAAAACGCTTTCTTAGTATTCATAATTATACTGACCATTGTGTCAGTTTCTATACTCCTGCATGAGGACTAATTAGTTTATGAGGTGCTACCTATCAGCACACTCTAATATTACCTAAAGCTAAACTAGGGTCAATAAATACATATTCATTTATATATTACTTAATTATGAATATTAAAGTTTAAAGAGAGTCATCTACCTGTTTATTGAACCAAAAATCAATCATATTTTTAAATTTTCACTTATACTTTATATTACTTTCATGGTCCATCAAATTGCATTAGATCTATTTAGTACTATATCATGTCTTCCTTTTCCTTGAAGAACAAATTGACAACTCAAAGAAAAATCCCTGAGAATTTAGATGAAATATTCCCAGAGGTTTTAGTGGAGGAAACAATTCTTAAAAATTGGGGCGATGATTTACAAAAATTTAAATCCCTCCTACAATGGAGAATTAGAGTGTTTTGAGATGTCACAACCCTTGAAAACTACCTAAAACATAAAATAACACCTAGAGGTCTAAGACCAAAGGTCTTTCTGACTTTAAAACTCGCTACTGAGAGTCTAATTAAAGACTCGGAATCAACTCTATTAAAATGTTCAAATGATCTGATGTCCCTTCTCATTAAGCATAATCATCTCATATTGGACACATGTGAAAAAGAAATTGAGGAATTAGGTAAAAAACTTGAAGCATGGGAAAAGGACATCAATTTCCAAAGAAGTTTTGAAAAAAATAAGAATGATCTGGAAACATATGAACTCAACATAAATGACCGAAAGAAAAATAAATTTAACAGAGATAAAAGAGATTTCCAGTCTGGGAATATTTTTAAATGGAATAAGTCTGACAATAAAACATACACTCTCAGACAACAAGGTCAATATACATCATCTGAAGCGGAATCCTCTGGAGGAGAAGACTACTCAGAGGACATTAGACCCAACACTTCGGTATATAGAGGAGACAATTATAATGACAACTCATCTGTCCCTTTTTTAGGAGTTGGGAGAGGCAACAGAAGCAGATGACATCCAAGAGGAAGCCAAGGAGGGGGAGGAAGAAACCCCATAAAGGTAGGCTGGGATTCTCAACTAACACCGAGGTACAGTACAAGAACACGGAAAGGCAATTGAATACCAACGATCAAAGCCTCAAGATCATCAATTTATCACAAAGGTCACTGACTGAGACTGAAATTAAAATCCTTGAGAAAGGACTGACTTTTTCACCTACCAAAACTTTTAATAGGTTCTTATGGGAAAAAGATCTCAAACTTTTTGCGCGTAAATTACTCCTAAAAAAGTTTTTCTGCAACAAAAGTAGAAATATAGAGGAAATGGAAGATATCACATCTATTACAGGACTACCCCTACTATCCTTTGAAGAAGTAGATCTTGCAGCATTAAAAATTTTGGAAGACCTTGAAGAAGAAAGTACTCTACCAAATACATCATCAGGAAGACCTCCATGTAAGAAGAAATTGGATTTCTTTCCAAATGAACACATATGCCCTGAGGTCATGATACTTCAAGAACTTGTATCACATGACTTGGACAGGCTACAAGAAAAGAACAAAAAGAAAAAACAAAATTTGATGTGGTAATTTGACCCAGAGGGAAATAAGAACCATGAGGTCAATGAAAAAGTGGCTTGATGTAGTAATTAAACCCTCGGCCAAGGCTGGGAACATCGTAGTGTGGCCCACTGACATGTATGTCAAAGAAGCTATGCGACAATTAGGAGATGAAAAATGCTACAAAAGGATACTTTTTAACCCTATGGATAATTCTAATATTATCTTAAATTTGATACTGAAAAAGGCCTTATCTAACGGGACAATCCTCAAACAGGAATACAACTACCTCTTAACACCACAACCCAAAACACCTATCTTCTACCTACTGCCAAAGATACATAAGAACCTAAGGGAACCTCCGGGAAGACCTATTGTCTCAGGAATTGGAGGGATCTCAGAAAAGCTAGGGAAGTTTGTAGATCTCCACTTAAGACACCATGTGTTGAGTCTACCTTCATACATCCAGGACACAGCGGACATACTTCGCAAGTTACATGACATCAAACTAGATGAGAATCAGATACTAGTAACCCTGGATGTTGAATCCCTATATACAAGTATTAACCACAAGTTGGGAATTCATGGGGTTAAATATTTTCTTTTGATGGAATGATTTAATGAATTTCATCAATTCATTTCTGAACTCCTTGAATTAATTCTCACGAAAAACAACTTCACTTTTGGAGACCACCACTACCTACAAATAAGAGGCACGGCAATGGGGGCAGCATGTGCTCTCACATATGCTAACCTTTTTCTTGGGTGGTGGGAGAGGGAAACAGTATTCCATGTGGAGAATGAGAACCTCAATAAATATATTTCTGCATGGTGGAGATATATTGATGATATTATGATGATCTGGGAAGGCAATGAAGAATTATTGATGACATTCATCAATAAACTTAATAACAACTTGATAAATCTGAAATTGACACACTATGCTTGTCATCAATCAGTACCATTTCTTGATCTCACGATTTATAAAGATTCAATGGGCCTGACTCAAACGGAATTATTCCGTAAGGAAACAGCAACCAACATTCTTTACACCAAACAAGCTCACACTTTCCTCCAACTATAGAAAACCTGCCCAAAGGAGAATTTCTTAGATTGAGGCGGAATTGCTCTGATAAAACAATATTTGAAAAGAAAAGCTGCAAATCAGCTGAAAGACTCTTTGAAAGAGGCTATAGCAAACGCTCAATCAGAAGAGCAAAAAAACTCATGGCAGATACTCCGAGAGAATCCCTCATATTCTCAAGAAAAGATAATACAGAGAAGATGGACAAATTACATTTTGTGGGGGACTTCTGTTACGAATGGAGGGAATTACCGAATATTGTGCAAAAACATTGGCACACACTCCATTTGGACAAAGATTTATCTAAAATCTTAGAAAACAAAGTCTCCATGAGTTGGAGACGGTCAAGGAATTTAAAAGATGAATTGGTAAAGAGCCATTTTGTCAAAAATCCACCAAGAGAGACCAAACTCACAGGTACCTTTCCATTTGGCACCTGCAAGGCATGCCAATTTATTCTTAAAATGAAATAAAGTGGAAGACAAATATGGCCAGATAATTCCAATTAAGAACTTTATGAACTGCAATGCAGTAGGATTGAATTACTCTATTACGTGTAGTTGCAACCTAAAATACGTGGGGATGACATCTCGTGCCTTCAAACACCGCATACTCGAACATATTGGTTCCATCAGAAATGCCTCCACAGATCTAAGCAAACACAAAAAACTGACCTCAGTAACAAGACATTTCCTATAATATCATCAAGGATCAAATAAAGAATTTAAGATCTTTGGTCTGGAGAAAGTAAATCTAGGAATACATGGGGGCAATTTAACTCAAGAATTGTTGAAAAGAGAGAGTGCCTGACCTTTAAACTCGGATCACTGTCACCTGGTGGACTCAACCAATGCATCAATTATAATGTATTCCTATAAGGACATGTATTAGTTTCACATTCTAAGAGATTCTGATCTGTAAATTATACTTTATCTGGAGAAGACTCTATCTATTCTTCAACCGGGTGACAATTTCTGACATCCTCTTTGATACTTCATTTTACATTAATCACCACTCAATTCCCATATACTGATACATTTCTGCTTATGTTACTACTCCAAAAAAAATTTCTTCCTCCCTCCCATCTCCTTCCTCCTTCGTTTTTCTTATCCACTAGATAGCACATATATCAATTAGTCAGATATTATACTGTTGTATCTAACACATATTATTAACACATTACACTCACAATCTTTTGTAGCGAACTTGACTACACTGAATATATGGTCTATATAACATATGCACTCCTTCACATTATTTACTTTCTTATAGATCCTACTTAGCACGGTCATACTACACCTGTTTAACTACACTAACTACTCATGTTCATGCAGGAAGACTAAATAGTCTTATTTCACAATTGTTGGTATTTGTGTATATGTATGTGTTCGTATGTATGTAGATATGCATGTATGCATGTGTATATATATATGTATATATATGTATATGTATTGATATGTATTCTTAGCTATATCCGACTTTCATTAGTATTTACCTTCTGCGTCTTTGCTTATCTTATTTCATAATGGAGATGGGATGAGGATAATTCTGGATCTTTACTACTACATACAATAGATATATTAATATACCTTTTAGACTATATAAGATATGGAAGAATATCTGATATTCACACTCAGCTATATTATTTCTGCTGAGTATTCCTATTTCAATATCTGCTGTAATAAGAAATTCTTATATTTTGTACAATGCTGTTGTAATATATCTCTCTATGAGTATCGGTATATTGTAGACTTGATCTGATATCTATAATTTTGTCATGATTTATATGCTTAGTTTTCATCAATACCAGTAAACTCACTGCCTGTATATATGTGGGAGATACACAATAGATGGTCCCTTGATCATTTGTGAATTATGATGGATATATGGAATTTTCCTGACCTGTACTAGATATATACATGTCTGTTTTGAAAGGGTACTACATATTTGAATCTAAATAGTACCATTCTTGTTCGTCTTGTGTTTCTCAAATTTATAGCATGTGATCAGGCAAGAAGAAGAGGGGTATGTTGCTGTGCAATGCAATTGCAACAGAGCGAGTACATCTATCGGTGTTGCCATTATTACAGCCTCTTCATCTGATTTCTGAATCATCCCATGCATGGCCCGAATGCTCACCTTTCATCAATATCGAATAACACATGATTAGTAGTAGCACGGGTTTCTGCCCCTGTGATGATTCATCTATTCTTTATTCCTTATTACTTTTTATTACTTTTTATTCTCAATCCTGAGCTCTCTCATTACAGATTTTCAGGGAAATTTCCTGCAATTCATTTATCAGGATCCATCCTGCTGATACAATGTAACAGTAGATGCTCATCTTACGTATTCATTCCCTACCATGCTAAGTCTGTACGCTAACATGTCATACTATGATATACATGATGACATGCAGCAGCTGCAGTCATAAGCTATGTGTAGAGATACTCTAATTCTAGACTATTCTAATTTTCTTCTATACCATGTATACTTTGGTTAATATAATATCGATATTAGCACGTGCTATATACACCAGCTCAACTAAGAACAATTCTTATATCAGTATATTTGTCTGGTATACTTATATCTAAATTCCAACATTATAAGATGACATGCATTAGCTGTGATTATGGGCGACGTGCAGAGATACCTCATATATATATATAAATTATTTTCATCATATATGCATTGTATATAATATCTATTTTAGCACATGCTATATCAACCAGGTACTGATGAGCATTTTCATGTCTGTTTGTTTCCTGTCCCATTCATGTCTAAACAATAATGGGATACACACCAATTGATGTTATTTATGATTCTTTGAACAATCCTCTTCATTTATTTTTGATTTCTCTTTCTTTTTATTTTTATATTTATTTTTATTTTTCTTGCTCTGAACAAGAGTTCAACAATCATTGATAGTTACCAACATAAATAGGTCCATGTGTTTGTCTGTGTTGCATAAGCACCACTGGGTTCAAATTCAACAAATTTTACCTATGATCCCTTAGTATCTCTTTTTGCTTACCCATCTCCCCCACTCCTTTTTTTTAATCAATTGTTCCACTATGATCAAATAATACTTACCTGTATAGATCGTATTGACAATAGTGTTGATACATATTAAATATACTCGCTATCTTACTACACTTCCCACTGCTCTGTAATAATATTTACATCAGGTGAACTAACTCTCCAATAGGCAGGTAGATAACATTAGGGACACATCACATGTCGCTGATAACCAATACAATACCCTCTCTTATTCTCCATAAACCGGGGATTATTCCCGACGAACAGTACTTAAACAGAGAGCGGAGACTCTCTGGCCATTTGCGGGTGACCAAGCTGAGTAGGTGAAACATGCGTCCTGATCTCTACAAACAATGCAGCGGTGAAGGATGGATTATCTCGGCGGGTGCACACGCTGACTTCCACTTCCTTTCCCATTGATTTACAAATGCGGTAATATGTATCCTCCCCACGTGGGACTCCCTACACACTCATAGTTTATATGGGTCTTTCTCTGTGTTGTGTTATTTGAGCATGGACTATAACTGTCATTTATACACATAAGATGTCTTAATGTCTTTTTCATGCTCACCCACATACACACATAAGACTCATGATTGAAGGTTTAATCTCTGCTAGATGAGTTCTATCCTCATATGTGTTTCTCTCTGTGCTATACCATCTGAGCGTGGATTATAATTACAATCCACATGCACAAGATGCTCTGTTTTTCTATGCTCACTTATACAAGCATATATTGTATGAATTCTGTTCCTATTTGACTTATTTATTCATTTTTGGAACTGTATACAGAGGACATATCGTCTCTGCTGCCATTATAAACTATGAGATGACATTTTTTGAGGTGCGAAGATAGGCATTGAAAATATATATAAATGATAAAGCTGAGATTATGGATGACATAGAATACTATGTATGACCTAGATAAATATTTCAAATCTTGAAAATCTCTCTGTTACATAAATTGTGGGAGTCCTTCACAGTTGATATAGTGTTCCCATTGTTATATACAGGATTAACCTTAGATATGTGATAACATACAGTATGGACTTAACATATTACTGATACATAATTTACCAATATTGGGAAGAAATATACCTTGTATGAGAATATCTATTCTCCAATCACTTTCTCCAATCAATATTTTCACCATTTTCCAATGACAAAAACTGTGTATATGTTTTATGTATGTCTATGTCTTATGTCTGTATATTATCTTGGAATTATGAACAGAGGATGTAACATCTGTGGTGTTGCTATATAATCTTGAAGTGTTAATTAAGACATTTTTGAGAATGTACCCTGCATGAGAACTCCTATTTTCTAATTATATTGAATAGTAGAAAGTATGGATGGCATAGAATACTGTACATGATTGAAATAATCTTTATTACATAAAGTGCGGGAGTCCTATATAATTGTTGTACACAGGAATAACCTAAGATATGTGATAACACATGGATGCAACATATCACTGATACACAATCTACTAACATAGAGAAGGAATGTACCCTATATGAGAATATTCTTTCTTGATTATATTGCAAAATATTTCACCATTTTTTCAGTGATCAAAATCATTTATACGTTCTATGTAGGTCTATGTCACACGTCTGTGTATCATTTTAGAATCATGTACAGAGGACGCAACATCTGTGTTATTGCTATATAATTTTGAAGTGCCAATTAAAGGCATTTTAAGAATGTATCCTGCATGATAATCCCTACTCTCTAATTATATTGAAAAGCATCTCACTACTCCTTAGTGAAAAGACCATTTATATGTTTTATGTATGTTCGTGCCATATGTCTGTATATTAAGTAAAAGTCCCACTTATTGGGCATATTTTTTAAATTTTATTTTCCCTAAGGTACCATCAATTTTAATATCTAATAAAAGTTATATTTTAATATATACTATGAGATAAAAGAGTGCCCTACAAAAAGAGTTTTCTTTTTTCCTTTCTTCTTTTTTAAAGATTATACCTTCTGGATGTAAGGTTCCTAAATCAAAGATTGTCCTCATTTCAGCTTCAGCTAACTGTGTTGTCAAATGTCTTCTTCTCCAGTGGCCTTTTATATTTTCCAGGCCCATGAAACATATAATCTCATCTGGATTGCTATTGTGATAATTTCTAAAGTGATTTGAAAGAGCATGAGTTTCCAATCCTATGCGAATATTTCGCAAATGCTCCCCAATCCGGACCTTTAAAGGTCTAGAAGTCCTGACTATATATAATAAATTGCACTTACATCCTATTGCATAGATGACGTTCTTGGTATTATATGTTATGAAATCTCTTATGGGATACCTCTTCCCATTAATACTGGCTTCCACAATTTTGTTATTACCATTTCCTTTGATCCCCCTGCATCCCAAACAGGCCCCGCAATGGTAAAAACCTTTGGATAAAATTTTCCCTATATTTCTATCTTTTGGTAATGCACTTTTTACTATGTGGGAGCCTATATTGGGTGCTATCTTATATATACATTTAGGTGCTTCTGGTAATAGGGGGCCAAATATCGGATCTTTTTGCAATATTGTCCAATGCTTCCTCAATGATTTCTCCAATACTTTGTATTGGCTACTATACAAAGTGATGAAGGTGCAATCCATGGCTGGGGACATCGTCTTTCTTTTCTTTTCCCCATTTTCTTTTTCAAAAGATCCTTTCTCTCTATTTTTCCCACGTCTTCAATAGTTTGCTCAATAATACTGGTATTATATCCAGATGTTATAAACTTCTGTTTCATTTCTTCTGCTTGTTTCCTATACACCTCGGGACAACTACATATTAGCAGTAACAGAGTCTATCCCTGACACTATTGGTCATCCCGGTGGGTGTAGTGGGTCCTTGTCTACCTTGGGGAGTATATAGATTACCGGTATCAATGGTTCTTGATTATACAAAAAAGCACTTTCTTTCTCTGTAAGTATGTTAGGTACTTACAGAGAAATAAAGTGCTTTTTTGTATATTCAAGAACCGGTGATACCGGTAATCTATATACTCCCCAAGGTACGCAAGGATCCGCTACACCCACCGGGATGACCAATAGTGTCAGGGATAGACTATGTTACTGCTAATATGTCAGAGTTCATTGATTATTTCCTACAGCCACTTGTTGGAAAGAATCGATCCCATTTAAAAGATACAAAATATTTTTTAAGTTTGATCTCAATTATTCAGTGGGATGAGAAATACATTATGGTGACAGCGGACGTGAAATAGCTCTATACTATAATTGATCATCAAGAAGGCATTAAAGCTACTACAGATTGCCTTGGAGAGAGTGATTTGGATATTGGCCTACAGGAATTTCTGAAAGAGGGGATTCAGTTTATTTTAACTAACAATTACTATGTTTTTAATGACGTCTTTTATCACCAAAAGGTGGGAACCGCAATGGGCACCAGGTTCACTCCAAGTTACGCTAATTTATTTATGGGTCAGTGGGAGAAAGAATCAATTTGGAACCACAACCCTTTTGGAGCAAACCTGGTGTCCTGGTTAAGATATATAGATGACGTGTTTTTATATGGAGAGGTGGAAGCACTCTTTTAAAGGATTTTTATGATTATCTTAATAATAATATTTTAAACATTGAATTTACCTTTTTAGAGAGCACAAGCACAATTAATTTTTTAGACATTAGTATTTGTATAGAGGACAACAACATTCACACTATGAACTACTCCAAACCCACAGACTCTAGTTCTTATATTGGGATAGACAGTTGCCATCATCACAATTGGCTATGTTCAATCCCGGGTGGACAATTTAGAAGATTAAAGATAAACTGTAGTCGTCCCGAGGTGTATAAGATACAGGCAGAAGAAATTAAACAGAAGTTTATTACATCTGGATATAATACCAGTATTATTGAGCAAACTATTGAAGCCGTGGTAAAAATAGAAAGAAAGGATCTTTTGAAAAAGAAAATGGGGAAAACAGAGACCATGTCCCCAGCCATGGATTGGGCCTTCATCACTTCGTATAGTAGCCAATACAAAGTATTGGAGAAATCATTGAGGAAGCATTGGACAAAATTGCAAAAAGATCCAGTACTTGGCCCCCTATTACCAGAACCACCTAAATGTATATATAGGAGAGCACCCAATATAGGCTCCTGCATAGTAAAAAGTGCATTACCAAAAGATAGAAATATAGGGAAAATTTTATCCAAAGGTTTTTACCGTTGTGGGGCCTGTTTGTGATGCAGGGGGATCAAAGGAAATGGTAATAACAAACTTGCGGATGCCAGTATTAATGGGAAGAGGTAACCCATAAGAGATTTCATAACGTGTAATACCAAGAACGTCATTTATGCAATAGGATGTAAGTGCAATTTGTTTTATATAGGCAGGATTTCAAAACTTTTAAAAGTCCAAAATGGGGAGCATTTGTGAAATAGTCGCAAAGGATTGGAAGCTCATGCTCTTTCAAATCACTTTAAAAACTGTCACAAAAGCAATCTAGATGAGATTATATGTTTCTTGGGCCTGGGAAATATAAAAGGCCACTGGAGAAGAAGAGATTTGACAACACAGTTAGCTAAAGCTGAAATGAGGACAATCTTTGTATTAGGAACCTTATATCCAGGAGGTGCGGAGTAAAAAATGCTTTCTTAGTATCCAGGAGGTATAAACCTGGACTTTGAGGTTAAATGGTTCCTCTGATTGTTGATAAAATCTTATGCACTTTGCACATTTATGGAATATTTTCTGATATTATTGTGTGGTGGTATTACATGTTTATACTCTACTTTCACTTTTGCACTTTACATTTTTATTGTATATTTTATATTTTATAGAATGTGTTTTATATATTTTGTGTATTACAAATTTATCATATTTTCTCCATATTTATTGATCATCGTATCCCTAAGGATTGATATATTAAGTGGGCGTCTGTGCCACTGATGAGATGAAGGTACAATCATCAGTCTTTGTTACCATGACTGCGATAAACCACAGTAATGGATAGGACACATTAAAACAGAAACCCATCCTCCTCTGCATCTAACAAGGAACCAATCTGCATGTTGGGGAAGCCAGAAATGTTACAACAGCCAGAGGGAATAGGAGTCCGCCCCATCCTATATTCCTATTAAGGGTCCAATCCATGTATTGGGGATGCCGGAAATGATGTAATATTTAGAGGAAACACGTGTCTGCTGCCGCAAAGGATCATGGATGTTGTAGTCGGTCTCTATTTAGGGATCAGCTGTGTCGGCAGCACAGTGATTGGTAAGCATTGGTATTTAGAGACAGTGCAGCATGGACTACAATTCACCTTGAAAAAGATCCCAGTATATGGGATCAAAACGTGTTGGTGTTTTTGGATTATCTCCTTGGACTTATGCCATGCAGAGTTGAACTGAACGATGAAGTGAACAGTGCCCAGTGGAGAACCCAGGACTTACACTGAGACATCATTACATGCTCTATATATTGGACCATCCAGTAATTACATTGCATTGTCCATGTGGGATATTCCCATAGGAATATATGCTGCACATTCTTGCTCTTTTTTGATAATAGATCACCTCATGTGGAGGGATATATATTTTTCCTTTATTATTATAATTTTTGTTTTCATTGTCATTTATGTGTATTAAAAACATTCTTCACTATATGCACTTATCTTATCTCTTCAGGGTTATGCTATGATCTCTGAGAGGATATTTTCCTAGAGATTCATACATTATACAGATCACTGTCCAGTGAAGAGATACCACCTGAGAAACATACCCAGGTTGATTGTCAGTCAAGCGCAGGTTATTTGATTTTTACATTTTTTTTCACAATCAAATATGTTTACAGGTACTACTGTGTAATTTGAATGTTTTAGTTTGATCCTCTATTTTTTATGTGTGTATATGTATATAGTGTTACACCTCACATCACTGATGACAAACCACAGTAGATGCAGACTATATATTATATATTATATAATTCCATAGACACCTAACAGTTTCTCATGGCCCTTTAAGACTTTTTAGACATGATCTGAAATTTTACAAAACTTTCTGAACTTATGCCACTCAAATTAAAAAAAGCAATTAAATTCTGATCAATAAGGCTGAAGCATTAAAGGACGTGTTCCTTGCACAAAAGAGGTATGGTATGCCATCACACCCTTTGGTTAACTGCAGATCCATCACTCTCACAGAGTGACATTGCTTTCACTCACAAAATGTTGGAGCTACTAATTCACAGAACTGTGTGCTCCACTTCTCACTCCATACATCCATCTCATTCAACAAACTCACCCAATGGGCTTGTGTCTATCCACTACTAATATATATATTTTGTAACACAACTGGATAAGGGGTCCCTCTCCTTGGGTAGATGGACTCTCTCTTCACACACACAGCAGCAGGAAAAATAGTACACCAGTCTGGAGTCTCATGCCAACTGGTCAACACCATTCTTTATTGTGCAATGAAAAGAAAAACAAAACATAAAAGTAAATGCTAGCCCATTTGGGTGCCATCTAAACAAGAGATTCCCTCTCTAAAAAAATAATGGGGCATTCTGCCTCCACTATCAACACAAGCGCATGTACAAAACTTACAGGTATTTTCACAAAGTGTCTCTGAGCCAGACAGCCTGCTTGCTCTCCCAGGTATGAGACACCAGCTTACAATCAGACACAGCCTTTATCAGCCAGTTCCAGGTGCAGAGCCTAATGAGCCTGCTAACAGGCCACAAAACAAAATTTGGAGTGGGTTGTGGATGGAGCCCACCCTCTCCTCACATCCACACCCCCAGGTCCAAAACCGGCTTTTCTAAAAGCAGATTATCAAATCTGATTCACTGCAGGCTTTCTCCAGGGGGTTTTAGAACACATAGGTCAAAAACCTAGGACAAATGTATCGACCACTGACCACTTTACCAGTGATCCTATCAATATATATATATATATATATATATATATATATATATACCACAAAAAGCAAATGGTGATGTGCTAATAAACGTAAGTCCTGAAATGGCAGAAAAATATTCTCAAGAGACCACATATAGTGTATAATATTAATAATCGTTATAAAAATGGAATATGTCAGTACATATAATCACATTTACATTTATAAATAATCACATTCATTCAATATAGAAAGTCTCAAATGCACTTCTAAGAATTGAAGTAAAATATACTGCCTCTTATAAAAATGAATCACTGGATCTTTGATGATGGAGCAGTCACTTGTCATTTTAATGACATGTTGAAAATCCAATAATATATATATAGATATTTCTGTATGATACATGTGTCCACACTGTTATACCAGTCTCTCACCACATTGATACTTAGTTGCAGAGTCCCATTAACAAGCCAATGAGTTTGAGAGGACACCTCCTATGAAACACGCTCGTGGTGGACACTCCTGGTAAGTAGTGTGTTTCCAGTCTGTGTTTCACGTGTGCAGCTGATAACCAAGTGAGTTTCCAATGCACAATCCCAAGCAAAGTTAGCTGTTCTGAGTCTCAGCTGCTTGTATATATGTGCTGATGGAGCTTCGAGCTCCTGGCTTGAGACTCAGGACCTCATTCAGAGTCGGTCATTGCGGCCGCACGGTCGTACGCCACCGATGTTCGCAAAACTGCGCATGCGTAAAGTTCGCAATGCGCGTGCACAAACTAGCTGCTACGATCAGAAATTTCTCTCTCCTTGAACACAGCCAGGTCAGTTGTTTGAGTGACAGAATGAGGCGTTTGTGGGTGGTAACAGGGGAAGGTGCTTGAAAATGGGGGAGTGGAGATCCGAACGCAGGCTTGCCTAATTATACGAACAGCATTTTATGGCAGTGCATAATTAACAAAGTAGTGTCATGGCACATGTGACATGGGTGGTTTGTACACTGACCTGATCGTAGTGCTTAAGTGAGGGTATGGTCAACCTTAAGCTCTATGACAAGTTACAATGGTTCCCGATGGTCTCGATTAATCCTTATATGCCCGGAGATGATGTGTAATGCGAACGAGAAGGGGGCGTATTTTTTGTCTTACGGCCGCATCCTCCCATTGGTCGGCCAGCTAACGATCCGATCTTAAGGATGCAACTTGCGAGTGCATCATTTGCATATCTGGCCCCTTTCCCCTTACCACCGTGCGGTCACAACGACCGACTCTGAATGAGGTCCTCAGTCTATTAGGCTACCACATCACAAGATCCCAGTTTCAGTAAAGTGGCAGCACAGCTACTGTACTGTATAATTACGGGCAGGTAAATCTCTGACCGGTTTCACTCCAGTATGGGTATTCTATCAAAGAGGAATCATATACAGGACAGGACGTCCTTATATACCGGCTTCATTCAATTATTTAACTTGCCAATCAACATATCATCCACAACCTGTTGACCTAAGTGTGCTCAGATCAGCATTTCTCTTAACTGAGTCTTTTTGTGTCTAATGCTAGCCATACACTCTGCAATTATCGGGACGATCCGCCCGATATCGGCGGATCGCCGTGATAATTGCAGCGTGTATGCGGACGACCGAGGGTTAAATATTGCTCGGTCGGGCATGCTGGATTGTCCAGCATGCCCGTCCGATGCGATATTTACCCGGGAAACTGTCGGCCGCATCGGGCAGTGTATGCCCAGCACGGCCGACAGACAGACATTTCCTGTGTTCCTTCCTACGGAAGGAACAGGGAAATGTCTCCTCCCCCGGGGGCGGAGTGCGGATGTCGGGCTATCACTGTGAGATTTCTCTCACAGTGTATGCCGGCGACTTCTGCGGCTGGCAGGCAGCCAGATAAAATGTCTGTCGGTCTGACAGACATTTTATCTGGCAGTGTATGCCCAGCATAAATAATGCAGACAAAAATCTCATGAAGTTATAAATATAGATATGTACAATTAATATCCATAATATTCATACTAAATAATAAAACATCATTGCTAAACTTAAAAATTCTACCTAAAAGTAATGGTGTCTTGATTTATCACATTCAAAACAATTGAATATTTGAACATTCTGATAATTCCTACTTTTAGAGTGACTCAAGCTAGATATACATTTACATATTATTCTATTACATCTTACTTTTAATGAGAACATTATTATTATTAAAAAAAATATATATATATATATATATATATATATATATATATATAAGATAGAATCCAGCATCCTCGAAAAACACTTTAATTAAACATTTGTCGAGACAGGGTCAAAACATGAATAAGGAACAATGCTGGTTCTACCCTCTCGGATCTCTTTATTATCAGTATTGTTAAAAACTTATTTTAATCTCTTCCTAATGTTGAGACCATATAGGTCCAGTTTCCATTGGAAATAATCTATATTAGATGAAGGAACAAAGGAGAGACCTTTATTCAATACCTTCAATTCAATATCAGACAACTGTTTAGATGTTAAATTGAACACTAAGTTGTTTTCTTTGCTTTTGTCCTCTTTCCTGTAGATTCTTTGCTTTGCTGGCCATGGCAGGTTCAGTGCCTCTTATTGAGCCTTGCCAGGCACAAGTGCTCATACCCACAAGGGGCTTCTTTGCTTTCAAGCTGATTTCTTCTGATTCACTATGAGATGTACGTATAACCACCACTTGATGTTTTATGTATCATGCGGTCTGGGACCAGAACATTGCATTCTACTCCATGATGGTGGTTTACCATCAGGGTTATTCACGTACTCTGCCCCCCTTGTAGACTTTCTGTACCGTTAGGAGTTTCTGTCTTTTAAACTTGACCAGATCTGCTCTATATGTTTCCACTTGGGTATAGAGTTTATCTAGCCATGTAGTGTCTGGATCAGTAGTAATGGTCTCTAAGTGTGCTTTTTCAAATTCAGCTCATTTAGTTGTTATGATTTTCATCTCTCTAGCAGACTATTTAATGACCAACAGAATGAAATCATAACTGCATTTATTCAGTATGGCCACACATACTAAGGGTGGGTGACAGAGCAAAAGCTTTATTGAAAAGGAAGAGGTTGGATCAATTGCCTAAATACGATATCACCAAAGCAACTGAACTATAATTTTAGCCTTGTTTCTTATGATTATGGGACATTAGATTTTTTTTCTGCTTTTCCCATAGCTCTTTTGTTTTTTGTAAGATCTATGTCTAGTAGATACTATATATATTTACCTATTTTGTGGTAAAAGAACTATCCTCCTTTGCTATAACATGTTTATCCAGTATAACCCCTTTTTTTCGTTCTAACATGCACAGTATATGTACACTAGTGATGATTTCTGGTTTTGATTACTTGTTGCCAGGCAACCTCCTGGTAGACAGGAAGCACCAGGGGGCATGAGTTGTTGGTTGGTGATGTACTCAATACTCAAACTGACCCGGGAGGATGCAAACAGCACAACATGGAAAAGATATAAAGTCATTGTTTTTTCAGTGTTTGATTCTAATGAAATATGTTTATACAACTGAAACATTGAATAACAAGAAGGGGTCCTGTCTTCTGATTTATTTTTTTTACATCAAGTCTTGTCATTTACAAAAGGTTATCTGTTTGTGCAAAAACTGGTTTATTTCACTGGGGAAGGCACCTAGGCACATATCTAAAAATAGAATTTGAGTGCCGGTATTTGCATCTTTGTATATATATATATATATATATATATATATATATATATATATATATATATATATATATATATTTATATATATATATATATATATATATATATAAACCCTCTGAAGGAAATCCTGCATTTACCTCTGCCTTTTCACAGGGTGATGTTGTGTGCAGGGCACACAGCAGGTAGTCACAATGTCACCAACTTTCTGGGCATCATATATCAGGATCCAAGCCGGGTGGTCCAAACAGTGGAACATAATTTTCAATACTCCAAAGGCCTGCTCAATCACACTGTGGGTGACAATGTGAGCACTGTTATAACACTGCTGTGTTGTGCCTTGTGCTCTGGACAAAGATGTCATGAGCCAAGTTTGGCACCCATATCATCAATTACCTATAGTTTTTGTGAGGACACAAACAATCAAAACAAGGGCAGACAACAATTTCTACAATAAAACCTCTACAGACACAAACTAGCACACACCAGCTATAGCACAAGAAAATGTTTTTGGGTACAGCAAGTGCAACATACCTAGTAGCCAGCCCTCTATCATGTGTTCATCTAAAAACTTCTCCCATAGAGATGACCACCACAGGATATACCTTTAAGCACAGTGACATAACTTGAAAGATAAAAAGGGTAAGATGAACTGGAAAGAGTTCTGCACAAGAGAATTATGTGTGTAATTATGGATATAATTCCAACCATAAATAAATACATGACATTTAACCAACTATAGAGAACAATAATAGGGAATGCCTCCCTTATGAATAATTGAAATTGTTGGTGGTGCTCCCAATAGTCAATAATTACAAACAAGAAAAAAGTGGGTCCCTGCACAGGCAGGCCTGCTAATCTTATAAGCTGCTGCTTATAAGGAGAAAAAATAAAAGATGTGAAAATAATATATATACTGTGTATTAAGCAAACTTTAGAGGTGCTAAAATTGCAAAAAAGGAAAAATGTGCTTATAATGTGATGCCCTGAAGCTGCCTAACCAAAGCTATCCATGGGACCCACACCCCAAAAATCAACCCTTGGCTGCACAGCAGTAGAAAAATTTGTAGGACTTGCCTAGATTGTGCCTCTTACTAAAGTGCAGCCACAATGCCAGATCCCTGCTTAAAACCAATAGGGGACAGGTGGGAAGGGGTGCTAGCCTAGGCTGAAGGAGTCTCATGCCTTTAGGTGTGCATAGGAGCACTACATTTACTGTAGTTACTGTGAGAAAAAAGTTCCAAATCATCTCTCACTTGCTCACATAAATTCATAAGGCTTGTGCGGTTCGACCAAAAAAGCTGGACCACCTCATGATTTGAGAAGGAGTCCATCCTCAATTTTTAAGACCACCTGGTACATACCTTAATGGGGACTGGATGTAGTGATGCTCCTGTGCCCTCTTCCAGCACAGCCCCTCCATAGTAATGGTTCAACACAAATACATGTCATAGGAACTCAACAAAAATTCCATTACTACACCCACAAAGGTAAAATGGATGTAGGTGTTGTTTAGAAGGGGAATTATAAGTGATAATTGTGTTTTATATGTTAATATGCCTCTGATGATGAATTACAGTTAGTGTCACATAGATCTGAAGCTTTTATTTTTTTGGCAATGTTTTTGTAATAATTGTGTGCACATTTCCATCTCACACAATATTACATTGTTAGAGTTATATTTTTAAAATTGGAAAACATCTGGATGCGAGTTTGCACCATGCGAGTAGAGAAAATGCAAGATGCATGCAAGTTTTTATGTTCTTGCAGTAAATTACATGTGCAAGTTCTTAAAATATAAGAGTTTTGTCAAATTATTGCACCTTTTCAGGATTCACACCCTATTACATTTGCCCCATAAGTGGAAAGTGTATTCATGTAGTACATCTCTTATGGATAGTTTGCTAGCAAAGTGTTTTTTACCCCTTTCCTCTATTTGAACTGTTACCTAGATATCTAGGATGAAGGCATTTACTTATTTAGGTGACAAATAATGATTAGCCAATAATGATTAGTTCTGATTGTATGAGATCTGATTGTATGCTATTGTGATTCATAATATTGCACCATTCCTTGGGCTTGTTCTGTTTTGTTTTTCAATAGGATAACTTTTGTGACCTTGCAGATATCATCACGCTGTGTGGTTACAGAATATGATTAAAACAAAGTTCTTATTTTAAATATACTTTAAGTATATTTATAATGTTACATAACTGTATATTGATAAATAGTCTTATTTTAATCAGTATTTAATTTGCATTGTTTTATACATAAATAATACATCTCTGTTGTAAATATAAATGTAATATTATTGATGTAATGTTCTAGATACATTTATTTGCAGTTAAGCAATGTAATGTGCTTCCCCTGAAACTCAAATATTTCCCCTCATCCATAATACTGTAAGACAAAGGAAATCCAATATGGGATAATCATTGGCAGGGCCCCCTGGCCTAATGAAGATATGGCTGCACACACAAAGAAGAAGGAACTGACCAATCCAACGTTAACTATTTACAGATTCCTGCGTGTACTCAATGATTTTATTCCCTAAGGACTATTTGAATGTGAACTTATACATTGTACTGCAGTGACCATTGAAAGTCAGTGCATTCAGAATTGAATCCTTGTATTGGTGCCTATCGCGCATGTACATTGTAAGGGGCAGTACTCTATTTATTTGTGAAAATAAATATTTTGGCCTTTGGAACTCCAAGTAAGCTGAGCAGACTTCACAATTATTTGACTTTATTAATTGGGGGCTCTCAGATGTACTCTCACTTCTCTATTTGTGGACGAACATAATTTGAGGTATCAACAGAGGTGTAAGATGTGTCACAGAAAAAAGGTAAGAACAATTTGTTCTATATCTTTCACAATCTGTGTTGATACATCAAATTCCTGCTTAATGAATTGAGAAGATGCAGAGAAGAATTTGCTATATTTAAAAAAAAATTTCTGCCTCATAGTTACGTTACCATAATATTTATACTTTAATCAAAATTGTATACAGTAGCTCAGTGTTTCAAATTTCACCATTTATTGTTCCTTGGCAGATTTGCTAGATAAATTAACTTAGCATATGAGAACATTGAGCCAGGAAAAAAAGATAATTTAATCTGTGGCCTTCTAACAGACTGAAACTGGCTCATAGTTTAGTTTTATCTCAGGCAAAATATGTTTTAAATAGAAATAATTTTAAATTAAAAGGTACCGCCCCAGAATTAATTTTTATCAGCAGAAGGGTGGAAGCATCTTTAAGGCAAGAATGCAAATCATTCTCTTATAGTGCATCTGGTGCTGGTAATCCGAATTCCTACAAAAGTCTTATTGTGAATTTTTTTATTATTTTGTAAAGAGATTGTATACTTAAATTGGTGGTTATATTCAAGCGTAAGCAGCTGAGTCTTTAAGTTATGTATATACTGCATTTACTGTTTGCCACTAAATTCAAATGTTTATGTTTGTTCTGCGATAGTATAGTATACTGAATTAAATTGTTAGAAGTTTCTGGGAATAAGCTACCAGCAATAGAAAATTCCTATACAGGAAAAAGTGTGTATGTGAAATGTGTGTTGGAGATATTGTTAAAAAGTGGAGGTCATGTCACTTTAGAAACATGGGGTACCATTGTGAGATATAAAGCTGAATGCCCAGGTAAGAGGCATTCAGGTTTTTGAAATATACAAGACACTGTTGGGATTAGAAGTATTTTTGTTGTGTTATGAGGTTAGATTATCTTGAAAGTATATTTTAGAAATGCAAGTGGTTAAGGCGAGAGTTTTAATCTGCTTGAAGTGTTTACAACAATCATCAAAGATTGAAAAAATAAAATATGATTATTTAAATGAACACAGTGAGCCTGCATTAATTTCTGCTGTTTTTCATATCATCCAGTTACAGGAGGGCCCACAAAAGAGGGGAGAGGTAGTTTCTGCTCCAGTGGCCATTACTGAGAATCATGAGGTGCTCTCTGATGTTAATAAGACCAGGTGCATTAATGCTATTGAAACAATAATCCTTGCAAATAGAATAAACAATATTGAACCTGCAGGACTACACCCTGTATGCACAATAGCTGTTCCCAATGGTAAGCCTGACAAGGAGGGTGTGATCCCATTTAGAAATGTAGCTATGCATTGTCCTTGGAGTAGATCTGAATTAAGGTCAATTATTACTGAATTCCCAGATCCTAGGAAAGATCTAACAAATTGTCAAAAAATGTATTAAGGATTTGGGTAATGCCCATGAACCCACAAATACAAATTGGAGAGGAATCATGGTATGGGCCCTTAGGGAATCAGCTATTGACCATGATAAAAATATAATCAAGAGAAAGGAAATGCAAAGTGAAAAATGAATGACTATGAGTACACAGGCACTGCAGTAACAGCATCCACAGCAGCAAAGGTACAATGGACGGTATGGTAAGGAAAGACAGCCACAGCCAGGTAAGTGTTACTCATGTGGACAAATAGGACATATCGACAGGAATTGTTAATTGGGACAGTATAAGAAGGGAAATAGACACTCAGGTTATTCTCAGGTACATGGGAGAAATTTACCTACACATAATTAGGAACAGTGTAATTGGCCTAGAATGGATCGAGGATTAGAAACTATTGGGAATTATTCAGAGAAAACCCAAGTATCTGATGCTACATATCAGAGACAAGCACAAATGATAGCCACAAATGCTACACTGAGTATGTCAATAACTGTAGTTTAGATCATACCTGTATGCAACAGATAGTTAGATTGACAGAAAATTTTAATGATGAACCTAATGTAAAAATTTATGTTTCTGGTACTGATCAAACTTTATTGTAGATAGAAGGGTGACCAGATGCTTAATAACCTCTATATGTATCCATCCTTAGTCATATGAATGAGTTATTGTTATGACCATTTTTTTTGTTGTTGCCAAATGCTAAAGCAATTGTTACTTTATTTCTTGCAAGCAGGACACAAGGTATAAGGATAAGCTACAGCCATGTGGGTCAAAGGAAAAATAGTTGTTATATGTCTGACCAAGGGGACGAGACACTTGTCACCAGACAGGAAATAGGTAAGAGACAAAAATAAGGGTGTGATCCAATTTTATATTCACACTATGCAGTATCTGCTCATTCTAAATTTGACACAAATGAGCACAAAATGGAAGTTGTCCCTTACAGCAACATCAAATAATGACCATCAAAAGATGTAATATGCTAAATCCTGCAATCTATTTACCATATGTATTTCATTAGATACAAAGGGTGGAGAGTGATGAGGATTTAGCAGTTACACAGATATGCCTGTTTGCATATAACATTTATTTTAGTTTGAATATATATATGGTGTCCTATGACAGATAATAATTATGTTTTATGCTTATGACAGCAGAGGGCACACCAGTGGCACATGTACAACATATAGAAAGGCTTTTGACAGCCATATAACTACCAGGAGAGTTGGCAGTCATTAAGTGTAAAGCACACACATATGACAGAGACCCAGTGTCACTTGGCAACAGTAGGGCAGATGAAGCTGCAAAGTGGTAAGCAGGCTTACCTATAAAGACAAGTGTTACTAATATAATGATGTTTGAAGTTCTAAGTTTACAGAAACTAATTGAAATGCAAGATCTGTGTTCCCAGCAGGAAAATGCCATCTTGAAGGCAAAGGAATGTGGACAAGAGTCCTTGGGACTCTGGAAGGATGGACAAGGTAGGCCAGTAGCCCCAATACATATATCCAAAGCCTAGCAGAGGCTGCACATGGTCTGACTCATCTGGGTAAGGAAGGTATGTGTAAACTTGTGGGTGCATATTGGTGTGCACTAGGATTCTCTTCACAGGTTATTAAGAGAGCAATGTCCTGTCTTACTTGCTTGAGAAAGAACACTGGGATGAAAATACAGAGCCATCCCATTTTCAACTACAGATGGACCTTTTCAGGTAATACAAATCGACTTCATCCAATTACCACCCTGCAGGTATTAAAAGCATGTATTAGTTCAAATTGACATTTTCTCTAACTCGACAGAAGCCTATCCAGCTGCCTCTAATACTGCAGTTTTTACTGCTAAGAAAAATGTTCAGGAATTTGTGTGTAGATTTGGTATATCCAATGTAATTAAAAGTGATTCAGGTACTCGTTTTCCTGGTGAAGTTTTCCAGAACATGTGTAAACGCAGGGGTATTGATAGCAGGTTGCACACTCTCCATAGGCCCAAGGCTAGTGGATGGGTGGTGAGTGAGTTAATAGAACTATTAAGAACAAACTGATAAAGCAACGGTTGAAACTGGGTTAGCATTATCAGTAGCATTGCCACTAGTCTTGTACAGCATCAGGACCACTCCCAGACCACCTCTTAACCTGTCACCTTTTGAGATACTTTTTGGTAACAAACCCATGTGATGATAGATCTTCAAGAAGATTTAAAGTGCAACAATGAATTGACCATTCAGTACCTTATAACAATGAGTAAGCACTTGAGGAAGCAACAAAATAACTTGAAATTATTGTCTCCTAAGATGCCAGAAGGAAAATACCATGAGATTGATCCTTGAGAATATGTTATGATCCAAAACTTCTTATGTTCAGGTTGTTTAGTAGATATGTGGGAAGGACCATACCAGGCTTTGATGACCAGCACTACAGCCTTGAAGGTAAACAAAAGTTATACTTGGATACATGCCACCCACAGCAAGAAAGTAAGTAATACTGAGAAGATTCCAGACAAAGCAGACACTGAACCTGTTACACCATCACTCGAGAATCTATTCAGTGAGACTTAAAGAGACAATTGCCACTAAACACCTGAAATCAAGATCCAACAAAAGATCTACTTTTACAGCATTGAAGATCAAAGTTCTTTTTGGACTTTATGTCTCCTCTTTTCTTGTTTTTCTCTCTCTCTCTCCCTCTTTTTTCCACATTTTTGTTTTTTCCCCAGGAAAAACTATTTTTGCAAAGGTAATAAAGTGATAGAGAATGGGTTTGGTGGATCTGAAGGTGTGGAATAAGAGGAGAAATTGATAGAAAATTCTGTCCAACTTAACGTATTGTTGTGGAATGCATCAACCCTGGAAGTGGCAGCATAGGACAACAAAGCAGCACTGTTCGGAAGTACCAGGTGTTCCACAGCATGAAAAGCACCAATCCCAGAAGTAGCTGCAAGGGACCACTAGAGCACCAACAGTGTGTACTAAAGATGATAAGTAGTCATAGCAACCGAGAAAACATTACTGCTACAAAACATTAATGTTATAACAAATGGATAAAAGTGGTCATGGCAACAAAATAGAACAGAAGATAAATCAGCAAAGCTTGGCTCGTCCAGTGCAACCGTCTACAGAAGACAAACCACACCCAGTGTAACTATATATATATATATATATATATATATATATATATATTGAATCCCTAACCATACATAACAATAACAACAAATCAAAATTAAATAAATTAAATAAATAAGGTCAATGAAATATTTACTTTATATACTACTGCATGCACCTAAAACAATTTTCGTGCACACAAATCGAATCTTCATATTTAGCAACTGCTGTAATTCAGCATAAGTACAGGGTGTATTATACTGAGAGTTGAGCCCTGAGAGAACATTATTGGTCTCATGTTACAGCTGTTATAGAGACCAAGAGCTCCTTTTATTAGTGGAGAGTGACATCATAAAGCCATTTGAAGATTGGTGCCATAATCACTTATCAGTGCTGGTCACGCTTTGGGTCTAGGTGGTGACCCGGAGGATCCCAGAGGATCATCAGTGACGTCTGGCCTGAGGGGCTGTAGATGTCAAACGCTCCATTTAACAACAGGAATGTGCATATACTGTAGGTTCCTATTATCTGAAGGCTCAAATACTTCCACCAAATAACTAGGAATAAAAACCCAAGATGTGTGTAAAAGGAGGATTTATTCTTCCAACCAGCACATAATTATCGGGACTCCGTAACATGTTATATTGTGTGGTGAGATCACTGACAAATTGATATTATTTTGAAATAGTCTGTTACAGATTGCAATTAATATTTTTCTTTCTGTGTTTGAGGATATCCATATCATATTCTTACTCTGCAAAATTCTATCAGCAGTGGTTTATATATATATATATATATATATATATATATATATATATATATTTTATTTTATGAGAAGATTTATATGTTTAGTTTTTAGATATTGATGTATACATATTTATAATATAAATTGTATTGATGTAAACAGATGGTGTCCTGAAATTCTGTTTCTGCCATATTATGAACTTTAACCTTTTGATTAGCGCATCACCATTTTTTCAGTTTAATTTATAAGTACAGGGTGCCAACATTGCTAGCTTTACCAAAAAAAATATAAATACTTTATATATGTGACATGCTTCAATGTAATAAAATCAGAGAGGACTCTACTGCAGAAAGATGTTATTTGGTTGATACTCATTAAGGCCCCTTGGAGCCACAGTGTCCAATTTGTATATCCATTGTGCCTCATGCTTTTTCAGCAGGAGCTCTCTATTGCCCATACGGGTAGGGTTTGGGATGTGATCAATTAAAATACACCTCAGTGTAGCTGCTGAGTGTCCCACAGCAGTGAAATATTTAGCTACTGGTTTATCCGAACACTTAGATTGTAATGCTGCACGGATTGTGGAGTGGTGATTCGCCATGCGATCTCTGAATGATCTTGTTGTCATACCGACATAATATAGACAGCAAGAACATGTCAGTATGTACATGACATAATCAAGGGTGCAGTATAATCAATGTCAGATAGCTATCCTCCTACCATTGTGTGGATGAGCTAAGTGGGTTCCTCTCAGCATGCCGCGACAGTTAGTGCAATTTGCACATTTGTAGCAACCAACATGACAACTTGAGAGCCAATGTGTCTTTGCCTCAGATGGTTGTTGCATAGGACACATCAAGAGTTGACACAAATTAGGACCGCAATGATATGCCATCATATGTGGTTGTTTGCTAATCCCTTCAAATGTGGGATCAGAAGTAATAATTGTCCAATGTTTTTTAATGGCCTTACTAGTTATGTTGGCAGCTAGATCATACTGTATGTCACTGGATAGATCATCTGTGAAAGGTCAACTCTCTCTTTGGTGGTAATGTGTGAGAATCTATGTTGTGCCTTAACAAGGCATCTATCTACAACTGATGGTGAGTACCCTCTCATACAGAATCTTTCATGCATCTTAGTCAGCTGTAATTTGGCTTGTTCCGGAGAGGTATTATTGCGTAACACCCAGATAAATTTGTGATATTGGTAGAGATTCCTTCAGACCACTTGCATGGTGGCTTGTCAAATGTAATAATGTGTTTTAATCTGTGTTTTTATGAAATATGGTTGAACTTAGACCAGTACCCTTGTGTGAATTTGCCGCATCAAGAAAATGTATAGACTGCTTGTCTAGACATGCGGTAAAGCGTATAGGACTGTCCAAGGCATTCAGGGTTGTGAACTTCTCAGAGAACTCAACATTGGTCCCATTCCAAATTAGGAACAGGTCAATAATATATCTTTTAAAGAAAACAATCTTAGTACCAACTGACCCAAGATATGTTATTGTTCATACAAGTACATATACAGGTTGGCATACGATGGGGCCAAATTGGACCACATCTCTGTGCCAGACAATTGGATATAGTGTTCACCACCATATAAAAAGTGATTAGAGCCAAGTATCAATTCAATTCACTTTCCAGACCCTACCCATGGGGGTGGTAGAGAGCTCTTGCTGAAAAAAAACAGAAAAGGAATATGCCCGCGCTCGGTTTTACCCATATCATACATGGTACCAGCAGCGTGGCAATATTATTGCCATAAATGTATACAAAACAGAAAATATTTTGCTATTGGCGCTAACAATAATATACTGCAAATTTATGTTTGTGCAGCAAATAAAAGAAAGGAGATTTTGTCATGATTTGCTCAAAGCATTTAAGCCTGCAGCCCAGCATCAAGGGACCCCATATTTCTGCAGGTCCTAACACTAGCATATATGCCCAGCACATCATTACATTTCAGCTAAATGTACTCACCTCCTAGATACAGAGGGACACATCTATACAAGGGCTGGCTATTAGCCACACCCAACTAGGTCTTTTATAGCCTTAATTGAAAGCTGCCATAATCAAATGCTTTGATCAAATCATGACAAAATCCCCTTTGTTTTATTTGCTGCACACACATAAATTTGCAGTATATTATTGTTAGCGCCGATAGCAAAAGTTTTCCTGCTGAAAAAGCGTGAGGCACAATGGATATACAAATTGAACACTGTGGCTCCAAGAGACCTTAATGAGTATCATCCATATAACATTTCTGCAGTAGAGTCCTCTCTGATTTTATTACATCGAAGCATGTCACATATATAAAGTATTTTTTTGTGGTATAGCTAGCAATGTTGACACCCTGTACTTATGATGGATTACAGCAGTTGATAAATATGAAGATTAGTGTGCACCAATGTTGTTTTAGGTGCATGCAGTAGTTTATAAAGTTAATATTTTATTGGCCTTATTTATTTAATGTATTTTATTTTGATTTGTTGTTATTGTTATATCTATGTATGGTTAGGGATTCTGTTTAAATATATATATGTTTACACTGGGTGTGGTTTGTCTCCTGTAGCCAATTGCAATGGCCGAGCCAATCTTTGCAGATTTATCTTCTATTCTATTTTGTTGCCATGACCACTTTTATAAATTTTTTATAACATTGATGTGTTGTATTAGTAATGTTTTCCCGGTTGCTATGATTTCTTATCATCTTTAGTACACACTGTTGGTGCTCTAGTAGTCCCTTGCAGCTACTTCCGGGATTGGTGCATTCCACGTTGTTGAACACCTGGTACTTCTGGATAGCGCTGCTATGTTGTCCTATGCTGACACCTCCAAGGGTGATGCATTTCAAATAGTGGAATGCAAGGCACTTCTGGTTGGCGCTATGATCATACGTGGGTATATTACATGCCGTTGCCCCATGTGGGTCAGATTTGAGCTGGTTAGTATTGTTCATACATATTCTGATGATGCCTTATTGTACTTTATATATTGTCTGTTGTGATCCACTAATGTAGGTGGGTTCTCCAGTGTTTGAAACCCAGTGATTGATAGGAGTGGTCTTAGTAATTTGCATGGCTATTTCAGTCAGCCACAGATGATGTATGACATGGGTTCTCTTGGTGGTAGCTTTGTGAAGGTTGTGCTGTCTTCACAAAGGACCTATGCGGTCCTAAACATAGACCATGTAACTATGTCTCCGTAAGTAAATATATCAGCTTTTATACCGAACGGTGAGTGCCTATCAATTTTTCCTGCAATGCATTGGACCTATGCATCTTTAATGGAGCAACCCACAGGTTTTTGGATTGGATATTGAGTGCAGCCCCTTTGCAACACTATATATATATATATATATATATATATATATATATATATAGCTAAATGTCATAGGTTAAAAAGGTATGATAGTGTTCTTTGAACTGTCAAAGGGTAGAAAGTTAAAGCTAGATATCTTGGATGTAGGCATTTACTTATATACTGTAGGTTACAAATAATGATTAGCCAATGTGATAGTATGAGTGATTCATAATATTGCACCATTCCTTGGGTTTGTACTGTTCTGTATTTCAATTTGATAACTTTGGTGACCCTGTAGATATCATCACACTGTGTGGTTATGGAATATCATTAATACAAAGTTCTTATTTTAAATAAACTTTAAGTATATTTATAATGTTACATAACTGGATATTGAAAATTAGTCTTATTTTAATCAGTATTAACTATGTGTTGTTTTATAGGTAAATACTGCATTTCTGTTGTAAATATAAATGTAATATTATTTATGTAATGTTCTAGATTCCTTTATGTGTAGTTAAGCAATGTAATGTGCTTCCCCTGAAACTCAAATATTTCCCCTCATCCATAATACTGTAAGACAAAGGAAATCCAACATGGGATAATCATCGGCAGGCCCCCCTGGCCTAATGAAGATACAGCTGCACACACAAAGAAGAAGGAACTGACCAATCCAACATTAACTATATACAGATTCCTGCATGTACTCAATGATTTTATTCCCTAAGGACTATTTGAATGTGAACTTTTACATTGTACTGCAGTGACCATTGGAAGTCAGTGCATTCAGAATTGAAACCTTGTATTGGTGCCAATAGCGCATGTGCATTGTAAGGGGCGATACGTTATTTATTTATTTTTGCAAATAAATCTTTTGGACTTTGGAACTCCAAGTAAGCTGAGCAGACTTCACAATTATTTTACTTTAATATATTCATGACCCAAGTTAGGGAGCAGTGAAGAGAAAGTCAGAAAAAAAAGTGAGATAGATAAAGAGAATAAAATGGAGAGCCGGACAATGAGAGTATAATTACTGCACAATATTTCATTTATGTCACATTTTTACACAGATAAAGAGAGTTGTGTGAAATGCGCTGATAATGAATGGCCTAATGACACAAAGAACAAATGCATTGCCAAGGCTCAGGAGTTTCTATCATATGAAGTGGATCCTATAACCTCAGTGTTTTCTGTCACTGCTCTATTAGTTTCTGTGATAATTGTCTTCATAATTGGACTATTTTATTCATTTCAGAACAAACCAATTGTCAGAGCTAATAATAGAAACCTCAGCTTTATTCTGCTCATCTCTCTTATGTTGAGTTTGCTCTGTGTATTTCATTTCTTTGGTCATCCACTGGACATAACCTGCATGATGCACTGAACCTTCTTTGGAATCATGTTTAATATAGTGGTGTCTTCAGTCCTTGCCAAGACAATCACAGTTTGCATCACTTTTAAGGCTACAAGACCCGAAAGCTATTGGAGAAAATGTCTGGGAGTCAAACTACCAAATGGTTTTGTTCTGATCTGCTCATCTGTCCAGGTCTTCAATGGTGTTATCTGGTTGTCAGTTTCTCATCCATAAACACATGTTCCAGGACTATCATTATCCAATGTAATGAGGGTTCTGTGTTAGCCTTTTGTTTCATGTTGGGTTACATGGGATTCCTGGCAGCTGTGAGCTTTGTTCTGGCTTTGATGGTGAGGACATTACCTTACATCTATAATGAGACCAAATACATCACATTCAGCAGGTGATCTGCAGTGTGTGAGTCTGTGCCATCCCAGCCTACGTGGGCACTAAATGGTTAACAATATGGTCATTGTTGAGGTGTTTGCTGTATTAGCTTTTTGCATTGGGGTTCTAGGCTGTATATTTTCCCTAAATGCTATAATATCCCGATGAGACCTGAAATGAACAGAAACAAACTTGTGTGTTTGGGAAACAAATCAATTATTTTTAATATGATCTGATATACTTTAATAGATTTTAATTAACATTTTATTTAGGCAATAATATGTGCTCATTAAGAAAATATTTAGATGTCACTATCTTTGCATCATTCTCCCAATGGATTCTGTTTGACTTATTAACTTGGTTGCAGTTCTGAAAATTATTTTGATATGCAGGGTGGTCCATAAGTATGGAAACACTCTTATAAAAAGGAAATGAGTAAGGAAACAATATTCCAGTGTCTACACACCTGATAAGGGAGTGGGGAAAAACATTTTAGGTTATTTTACCAATATGGTGACCATCTAGGATGCAATAGTAATTTAAATTTCTCAAGGAGTTTGGCAAATGCACTGTGATCAATATGTGGCCTATTTGGGTGAAACTGGTTAAAATCATTTGCAATAGTATGTGTGCTTCATTCTCCAGATATCAAGACAATTTCAAGATGTACTGTACCTGTGAGTGCCATTGTCATTAATGTCGCTATCTGCAAAGAAAACATAGTTAAAACTCGAGAATGAATAAGATATATTATAGCAAAGAACAGCATTGTTAATCTTATGAAATTCTGCATTTATTATATATGTCACATGACTACCTTCCCATTTGAAAAATAGAGTTGCATAAAATATGGCCAGTTTCAAGATGGCCACCATCCTGATGACATATTGTATATGTTTTATCCCACTCCCATCTCATATGTGTTGACAATGAATTAATATTTCCTTACTCATTTCATTTTTATAAAGTTGTTTCCACACTTACGGACCACCCTGGATATATAAAATATCTACTGTTTCCTAATGTTTTCCTAGCTGATAATATTGATAAATAAAACACCTTAGTATCTAACTCATGACATAGGTATGTAAATGTTTTAAAAAGTGCAGTATATATTCACTGAATAATTTATAAATTAATACATTTACATTAAAAAATTAGGACAATTCCTTCAAAATAGAAAAAATAGACCTGATTCACACACTTTTTTAAAACGGCACAATTTTACACATATAGTACACAAAAAAATTATTCACCATTAAATATATTATGTAATATATAAGAAAACAATATGAATCAGGGGAGTCCATGTGGCATCTTTCCTACTTTGTGCATATAAGTATTTTAGTTCAACTTATATCACTCAACAACAATATGTAAGTGCTTATCAAGTAGTAAATCTCTTAATATATTCTATAACAGTCTGCATCAACTGTGGTTTGTCATTAGTGATTATCTTTTCCTTGCACAATACAGATATGGTATGCCATCACACCCTGTGGTTAACTGCAGATTCAGCACTCTCAGAGAGTAAGATTGCTGTCACTCACAAAATGGTGAAGCTGTTAATTAACAGAATTGTGTGCTCAGTGGAATTCACACATGCAGTCTATGCAACTGAGGTCTGAGCAGAGGAAATAGCTGCTCAGATGGAATAAGAGTGGTGTGGATTGGGAGAGGAGACAGAGCAGTGTGGATAGGGAGACGACAGGCATATAGAAGGGGGAAGTGCAGAGTACATAACCTTTGCATTTACTTTTGTCTTGGAGTTAGGAAATCTCCAGCTCCCAGCAGCTCCCGAAACTTGGGGTGCCCACCTTTTTCAAGGCTGATCACATTCTGCATTTCATGTCACATATATAGAGAGACAGTGTATCCCTACTTCTGCATGTTTTGAATAAATATTTGTTAAAAAAACCTGCAAACTTTTTCCAAGTCTACTTATTTATTAAAAAAACTGAGCTTTTTGAAAGAAAAAAAATAGTGGAACATAACACATAAAGCGTTTATTTACATGCTCTGTATGTTCTTAATTAGACATATATGAATATCATTTTTTTAAGAAGTCCGATCATAGGCGGAACCAAAGGATGCTCCGGGGATGCACCGGTTGACCCATTAGCTAGCCTGCCATAATTTTAAAGCACTTATTATCCACATCCCCCACTGCGGCCAGTCTAGTAAGGATCAGGAGGACTAACACTACTTTTTAGAACCTCCCAAGCTCTGCCTCCTCTGTTGCGTCTAGTAGTCAATTTAACAGGCCTCATTCAACATTATGTGATGATGTCACGTTGCGTTCTCTCTGTGCATTTCTTTATTTAAACTGAATTGCAGAGGAGAAGACTGGGCATGAGTGGCACTGTAGGAGGATAATGAACCCAAGCAACAAGCAGCAGCATCTGAAGATAAGTGTGGGCTGTGCTTGGCTAGGCTGGTGGCTGCATATACATAGGATTAAAGACACAGTGTTAGGATCTGAGGTTAGCAGATCATCTTGGTGGTTCCCATTCAGAGTTACTACTGGGACACTGCAACATGTCTTGTCCTTGTTCTGGCTGCTGCAGGCAGCTGGAAATGCTGCCTGGTCTGTTTTCAACTAAGCAGTATCTTGCCTATCTGTCTATGTGCAGACTTCAGCTCCACACTAATTAAATGTCACTCTATGCTGAATCCAGCTGTACACTAGACTGTCATTAGGGAGGCTTGCATGGTTTTGCTCTTATTGGTCCTACATCTGTTAAGTTACAGCCAGCCCTTCACTCCATGACAATTATACTGCCTTACTTTCAGAGAATGTGGTCATGTATTCAGTAGCCTAAAATCTAGCTGGTTTACCATGTTCTACTGTTCCAGTTCCCAGTGCCTGTTTGTCTGATCTGGATCTGCCTGTGTGTCATCCAGCTTTTTTCCTGCTGTGTCTAAGTGTATCTGTCTGCCATCTGGTTTATGCATCTCAGCCTGCTAGGCCACATCACAGCCTGCATATTCATTGACTATCAAGCCATGTCTGTTTAAGTTCACCAGAGTCAAGTTTGCAGTGTTCTCATATTAGCTGCTGCCAGTTACTGTTCCTGCTGTGTCTAAAGTTAATCCATCAGGTCACAGCCCTTAAGGCCACTCTATCCTATCTCAGCCACAAAACCTTGGTCCAGTCATGCCATGGCCCTCAAGGCTGCTCTATTCTGTCTTAGATGGATCACCTTGTTACAGTCTTGCCAAGGCCCTCTAGGCTGCTCTGTTCTGTCTCAGTCACAGCACCTAGTTCCAGTCATCATGACCCTTAAGGCTGCTCTGTCCTGTGTTAAGTCACACTTTGGCCCTCAAGGCCACATCACCAAATTCCTGTCACCATGGCCCTTATGGCTGTTCTCTCCTGACTCAGTCACTGCACCTAGTTCCAGTTGTAATGGCCCTCAAGGCCACTCCTTCTTGTTTCAAGTTGCACATTGGCCCTCTAAGCTGCATCAACTAGTTCCAGTCCCCACTGCCCTCAAGGCCACTCCATCCTTTCTCATTCACTGCACCTAGTTCCAGTCATCATGGCCCTCAAGTCTTCTCCATCTGGTTTCAAGTTACACATCGGCCCTCAAGGCCGCATCACCAAGTTCCAGTCATTACGGCCCTCAAGGCCACTTCATCCAGTCTCAAGTCGCACTTCAGCCATCAAGGCTGCATCATCTAGCTCTTGTCTCACCACAGCCCTACCGGCCATTCTGTCTTGTCTCAAGTCACACATCAGCCTTTTAGTTCTGTTTTGCCTGTCTTATCCTTGTCAGTCCAGTCATGCCTGTTTTGTTCTTTTCAGTCTAGTCTTGCCTGAAAAAATGCATATCATAGTCCTGGTCACTCCTGCCTTGCAACTCAAACCCTGTGTCTAATCACTCCCTGTATATCATCCTAGCTGGATTATAGTCCCTAGAAATTTATCATACCATAGTGACATGCTGCTGCTTAAAGACTGAAAAGTTACAAAAATTATTGTAAAGTACCAATATGTTAGTACAAATTTTGGGGGGAATTTACCTGACTTTGAAGATATTCCATCCTTCCCAGCAGAAACAAAAGAGATGACAGACTCCTCTTCCCTTACCACTGCAATGCCATCCACTATGCAGAAGGAAGCTGGATATCGGAGCAACTTATGACCTAGGCTCTCTGAAGTTGAGCAGTAAAGGCCTAGGGAAAATTGTCTCTGTTTGTACTGTGGGAGTGCTGATCATTTTATTGCAGACTTTTAATTATGTAAGCCAAGAAGAAATGACCAGCCTCAAAGTCCTAGGCTTCAAGTTAACCATTTGCCGTTTAATCCTATTAAAGCCACAGACTCTGTAATTCCCAAGAAAGGTGATGAGATTTCCCAAAAAGAGCCAGTAGTTTAAAAGTGGGGTCCAATTACTAAGGGGTCAAATCTCAAATTTGGGAACCACTTAAACAATGACTCTCTTTATTTTAGCAGAGGTTCAGTTATTTATTTTGCAGGAGGAATGTCCAAAATTAAAATTGATGTTTTGACCTCAACTATATCTAGAGAGAATATGACCAATGTTCCCACTTCAGAGGAGGTGTCTGAAGTACAAACACCTATAGAAGTCTCCAATGTCCCCATTGCTGTAGGAGTATCTGATGTCTCAATTGTCCAGACCCCAGGAAGGGATTTTGATATACCAACCTCAAATGAGGAGTCAGATGTTCCAATTACAGAAAGGGTTCCTGATATGCCATTCATACAGTTCCCAAAGGGGAGTCCCATGTATCGACTTCAGTAAAGATGCCTTAAGTACTACCCTCAGAAGAGGTCTCCGTAGTGCCACTCCCAGGAGGCATGTTTAATGTACCAACCTCAGAAGAGTGGTGTGCAGTACTGACATGAGGATTAGAGTTCGATTTACCGAATCTGAAAGAGAAGTCTGATATTCCATTCCCAAGAGGAAAGTGTGATATATAGTGCAACTGGCGATCCTCAATCTGTCATGCCTGTTCAAGACCCTGATTGTCTTATCTTTCATGGGAATTTGGAACAATAATGGGATTTAATGTTTCAATGCAGACAGTTTCCTACAGATCTTTTTCAGTCTGAAAGGATTTTGTTCTTGCTTTTGGCATTTAAAGGAGAAGCTAAGAAATGGGCTGAGCCCTATAATAGATCTAATGATGCTATTCACTTTGATTTAGATTCATTCATCTGTGCTGTCCTTATGAGGTTTGGGGCCCAGACCTAATGATTGCCTTCTGATAGTTCTGCTCTTGCTACTAAAGGACTATCCAAATCTAGTTCAGCTAAGTCTTTTATAAACTAGTCTGCCAGCAAGTCTCGAACTCCTCAAGAGTGTAGTTTATCGTTGTCTCGACAGGAGACTCTGCCTACATATTTCCACTCTGGATACCTGTTAATTTCTCATGAGAATGAGGACCTCATTCAGAGTCGGTCGAAGCGGCCGCACGGTCGTACGCAGCCGATGTTCGCTTTACTGCGCATGCATACAGTTCGCAATGCGCATGCGCAAACTAGCGGCTACGATCAGAAATTTATCTCTCCTTGAACACCGCCAGGTCGGTAGTTTGAGTGACAGATTGCGGCGTTTGTGGGAGGTAACAGAGGAAGGTGCTTGAAAACGGGGGTGTGGAGATCCGAACGCAGGCGTGCCAAATTATGTGAACGGCATTTTATGGGAGTGTATAAATTACAAAGTAGTGTCATGGCACACGTGACAGGGGAGGTTTTACACTGACATGATCGTAGAGTTTAAGAGAGGGTAAGGTCAATCTTTAGCTCTATGACCAGTTCTGATGGTATACGATGCTCGTGATTAATCTTTATTTAGCCGGAGATGACGTGCTATGCGTACGAGATGTGGGCGTATTTTTAGCGAACCGACCACATCCATCCCTTGGTCGGCCAGCTAATGATCCAACCTTAGGGACACAACATGCGTGTGCATGATTTGCATATACGGCCCCATTTTCTATACGACCGTGCGGCCGCAACGACCGACTCTGAATGAAGTCCTGAGTCTTTTGTGAATTCAGAAAAGAGAAAACCATCAGCTTTTCAATCTGTGAAGCATTCCTTTCCTAAAAGTAAGGGGATATTTCTGCCATTGGATATTGACACTAGTTTTGACTACGATCCAGTAGCAGATGAAAGATTCTTGGAGGAACTTTCTGTGGACACTAATAACATCTTTATTATCATTGCAAGGCCTTAGCAGCTGAGGAAGAAGAAGAGACATCATAAAAAAACATTGATCTTTCTCTGTTTATATAAAGATTATTGTTCCCATTACTGAATGTGGGGTATCTGAAGTCCAGACTCAAGAGCGATATTGTTAGGATCTGCGGTTAGCAGATTATAATGGTGGCAGTTTTCAGTAATAGTTACTACTGAGACACTGCATCATGACTTGTAATTGTTCCTGCTGTTACAGTAGCTGGAAATCCTGTCTAGTCTGATGTCAGCTAAGCTGTATCTTGCCTGTTTGTCTGTGTGCAGACTTCAGCTGCACACTAATTAAATGTCTCTCAGTGCTGAACCTAGCTGCACACTAGTCTGTCATTAGGAAGGCATGCAGGGTTTTGCTCTGATTTAATCCTGCATCTGTTAAGTTACAGCCAGCTCTTCACTCCATGGTGGTTCTACTGCCTGACTTCCAGAGTATGTGGCTGTGTACTCAGTAACTTGAATACTAACTGGTTTACCAAGTTCTGCTGTTCCAGTTCCCAGTGCCTGTTTTTCTGATCTGGATCTGCCTGTGTGTCACCCCGCCTTTATTTCTGCTGTGTCTGAGTGCATCTGCCTGCCATCTGGTTCATGCATCTCAGCCTGCTAGGCTGCATATCCATTGACTATCAAGCCATGTCTGTTTCTCTTCACCAGAGTCAAGTTTGCAGTGTTATCATCTGTGCTGCTTCCCGTCACTGTTCCTGCCATGTCTAAAGTTCATCTGTTTACTGTCCTGTCTCATTCGCATCACCTAATTCCAGTCATGTTACATCCATTAAGGCAACTCCATCCTGTCTCAGATGCACCAATGTGTTCCAGTCTCACCATGGCCCTCAATACCACTCTGTGCTGTTTCAAGTTGCACTTTGGCCCTCAAGACTGCATCACTAAGATCAAAGTCGCCATGGCCCTCATAGTTGCTCCATCCTGTCTCAGTCACTGCATCTAGTTCCTGTTGTCATAACCGTCAAGGCCACTCCATCTTGTTTCAGGGTGCACATTAGCCTTCAAGGCCACATCACCAAGTTCCAGTCACTATGGCCCTCAAGGCTACTTTATCCTGTCTCAGTCACTGCACCTAGTTCCAGTTGTCATGGCCCTCAAGGCCTCTCCTTCCTGTTTCAAGTTGCACATCAGCCCTCAAGGACACATTGCCAAGTACCAGTTGTCATAGCCCTCAAGGCTGCTCCATCCTGTTTCAAGACGCACTTTGGCCCTCAAGGCAACTCAAATCCAGTTTCAAGACGCACTTCAGCCCTCAAGTCTGCATTATCTAGTTCTTGTCTCTAGTTGCACCTCGGCCTTCTAGTCCTGTTTTGCCTGCCTTGTCCTTTGTCAGTCTAGTCTCACCTGTTTTGTCCTTGTCAGTCAAGTCTTGCCAGTCCAGTCTTGTCTGAAATCCTGCATATTATAGTCATGGTTGCTTCTGCCTTGCAGCTCATACCCTCTATCTAATCAGTCCCTACCTAGCATCCTAGCTGCATTATAGTCCATAGACATTTCTCATACCATAGTGACCTGCTGCTGCTTGTGTTGTTTCGTCTTTCTACAGCCTCCCTCCAGCTAGCTCCATTTGTGGAAGGACTGCCAAACCTCTACCCAGTCTTGAACATTGTCAGCAGTTGATCTCATCATTGAGTGAGATACGCAACACACATAGGAAGTCTGGCTGATAACACATGGGGAAGCTGGCTGTTTAAGACACAGGGGAGGCTGGATGATTGACACGTGGAGGGAGGCTTCCTGGTTGACACACAACATGAGGGGGTGACTGGCTGGGTAAAACACTGGGGATATATGGCAAAATGACACACAGGGGAGTCTAGCTGAATGAACAGGAGGGTCTCTAGTTGATTGATTGACACAGGGGTGATTCTGGCTGATTGACACAGGGGGAGACTGGCTGTTTAGAACAGGGGAAGTCTGGATGATTGATTGACACAGGGGGGAGTCTTGATCATTGACTCTGGGTGAAGTATGGCCTATTGACACAGGAGGGAGTCTGGCTGTTTGACACAAGAGAAGACTGGCTGATTGACTCAGGGGGGAGTCTTGCTGATTGAAACATGGGGGAGTCAGGCTGATTTACACATGGGGAGGCTGGTTGATTGACAGGGAGGCTGGCTGATTTACTGAAAAAAGGGGGAGTCTGGCTGATTGATTGTCACAAGGTGGGTGTCTGGTTTATTGATTGATACATAGGGAGGCTTGCTGTTTGACACACAGGGGAGGCTGGCTGACACATGGGGGAGGCTGGCTGACACATGGAGGAGGTTAGCTGACACATTGTGGAAGGCTGAATGGCACAGAGGGGAGGCTGATGAGGGGGAGGTGGAGGACACAGGGGATCAATTGAGGCTAAGAGACACAGGGGTATGAGGCTGGAAAGTCAGGGGGCTGGAGTTATATGGCAGGAGGCATAAAGCTTGAGAGACAGGGCAGGAGGCTGTAAAGAAAGGAGATTGTAGAGCCACAAGGGGCAGGAGGCTGGAGGGTAAACACAGGGCACAATTCTGGTTGAACCTCTGTAGTATTATAACATTGGTTATACTACTACACAAACAGACATATTTTGGACAATGTGATCTCCTACAAGAATAGTGAATAACACCTAAAGAGACACCATCTGCTTATGGATGATCAGTTTCTTTAGAGGTTCCATGTTTTAGAGAAACCACCATATAGGTAAGGTGTACAGTATTTCCAATGGAATGTAAAGGAATGCTCCTATAGTGATGAGAAATGGGTGGAGTGTCATGATGATATTCCTCCATTGTGAGTAACCATGCCCTTAATGATGCACAGCAGCACCTAATTTACAATCCATTTTGCATATATTTTACACTTGTACCACTGAATGTATTTTAAGTTAAGGTAAGGGGTTCTTACTGGGGCCACTCACTACTAAATTTCTATTTTCTCCTATATCTCCAATGAAGTTAGGCATTTGAGAAGTCTATTAAGAGTAAAGGAAAATCATCAAAGTAATTCAATGTTATGAACCAGGTCTAACCCAGATCTCAGTTTGCATGAAGCACAATCCTGCAAAACTCAAAAAGTCTTGTTGACATTTTCAGAACTGGAATCCTATAGAAACTGATCTAATTTTTATATGGATGGAACACAACCAACACCACAAAGGGTCCACAGCATCTTACAAGGTACATAGGTAGAAACATTATGAATAAAACAATAACAAAGTCACTTACAGTACAGAACATAGCAGGATATGAACATGGTTTATAAATGCTTCTGCATAAACAGTTGTAATACCCAAGGGAAAGGTGCCATTTAACAAAGCACATGAGGGAAGAGCACTCTGATCATGAGAGTTTACAGGGGAAGGGCAGACATACAGGAGTGACACTGTGATAGTGAGAAAGGAGCATGGGGCAGTGTATTAAAATAATAGCTGGTAGGCTTTGATAAAGAAGTTGGTATTGAGATTCCATTTGAAGTTTTGTAGAGAGGTGGAGAGTCTGCTAGGCAGAGAGAGAGAGTTCCAGAGGAAAGGAGCTGCACGTTCAAAATGTTGGACTGAGAGTGGGAGGAAGTAATCAGTTGTGTGGAAAGGCGGCATTAATTTGTGAAGCTTAAGTGGGAGGGCAGAAGTGTAAAAGTCACAAATGTAAAAAGGAGAGGATTTGGGTCAGGGCTTTGTAATTAAGAGTGAATAGTTTGATTAGGGTTCTAAAGGAGAAGGTAAGCCAGTGTACAGTTTGTAGGAGTGGGGAGGCAGATGTAGTTTGTTTGAAGAGGAAGATGAGTTAGACAGCATAATTGAGGACAGATTGGAGTGGAGAGAGGTGGGATTCAGGAAGGCCAGAAAAAAGTAGGTTACAATAGTCCTATCGGTTGGTGACAAGCAAGTGGATGAGGGTCTTAGTTGCCTGCAGGGTGAGAAAGTGTCTGATCCTGGCAATATTTCTGAGATTAAAATGGCAGGACTGTGAAAGCTACGGAATGTGTAGTTTGAATGAGAGGGAGAAGACAAGAATAACTTGAAGACAGCACTTTTGCTGAGGAGGTGCTAACAATATAAAGTTAAGTTGTGGAAGGTGAGGCAATGTGGGCAGTTGGAAAGATTATCAGCTAAGTCATAGATATGTTAAGATTAAGAAAGTGCTAGGAAATACAGGAGAAAATGGTATAGACAGTTGAAGATAAGAGTGAGGACAGAGGAGGAAATGTCAAGGGAGGAATTGTGCATTTGATGTTATCAGCATAGAGATGATATTGGAGGCAAAAGAGTAGATTAACTTTCCTAAAGAAAATGTATAATGGGAGAATAGAAGAGGTTCAAGAACAGAACCATGGGGGACAACTACTGGTTAAGGAAAGTTGTAGAAATGAGCAGTTGTGCAAGGACAGAGAGAAAGAACAGTCAGAAGGTAGAAGTACAATCAGAAGATGGAAGTATCATGAAGTCAAAAGGAATTAAAGATTTTCAGGAGTAGAGGGTGGTCTACAGTGTCAAAAACAGCAGAGAGGTTGTGGAGCATGAGTTGTGCCCTATGGATTTGGCAGCAAGGAAATAATTGCTGACTTTTGTGATAGTAGTTTCAGTGGTGTAAAGATGACAAAATCCAGACTAAAATGAGTGAAGCAGGGAAAGGGAGGAAGAAAAGGAAGTAGGATACATTCCAATCAAAGAGTTTAGAAGCATAGGGGAGAACAGAGATGAGTTGGTAATTAAAGAAAGTGTCAGGATCATGTGTGGGTTTTTTAGGTATGGGAACACAAGGACATACTTAAATGAAGAGAGCACATTTCCTGATGAGAGAGAAAGATCGAAGAAATGAGAAATATGGTATTAACATCAGTTGGGGAGCAGAGGAGGCAGGAAGGGATATGTTCAAGGGAGGGTGTAGAAGGGGAGAACCAGATGTGGGCCAGAACTTCATCTCCAGATACTGGGGATAATGTAGTAAGAATTGTCAATATAAATGGGGAGGATGGGGATAAGCAGGCTAGGGAAGAAGGTGATGAGGTGGAGAGGGTCTGGTGGGATGTGATGTCCTTGCATATGAATTCAATTTTTTATGTGAAGTGGGTGGAGAGGTCAAGGGCAGAGTGTGAAATGTGGGTGCAATGATTGGGGGGCCAGATGAGGGAGTTTGAAATGGTATGAGATGATGGGGGTAGGAGAACTGGGAGGAGATAAGGGTTTTGAAATGCTGTAAAACTTTTTAGAGAGGGAATTAGAGCTGTAGGGCGTCAGAAAAAAATTAAAAGGGAAGTACGCATTAAAGCACAATTTTGTCCACTGTCACTTATCAGTCTGTGAGCACTTTTGCAGGTACCTGGTACCTTTTGATTGCCAAAATTGTGGGAAGGTGAGTAATGACCACCAGAGTTAAGCATAGAAAAAGTAAGACCTTGTATAGGGAAACAGCTTGGTCAGGGCAGGAGAGAGATAGGGGTTACACTGTCAATAGATTAAAGTTTCTGCTTAATGATAGTATCCTTGGGAGGCAGAGATGGAGCATGAGTGAGTGATAAGTTAAAAGAGAGAATATGATGGTCAGAGAGAGGGAAAGGGGATTTAGTGAAATCAGAGACATCAGACATCAAAACTATAAGTGAATACCAGATCAAATGATTGTCCTCTCACATAGTCCATTGAGAGAGACCAAGTGAAGAAGTGAGGTAAAGGAGATTAGAGGCAAAGTTGTCAGTGGGGGCATAAAGATATAGAAGTCATCTAAGATAAGGAAGGGAAGGTCTAAATAGAGGAAGTAGGGTAGCCAGGAATCAAAGTTGTCAAGGAATTTGGAGCTATAGCCAGGTAGACAACAGATAACAGCTACAAATATGGTGAACAGGTTGGAAGCATGAACCTCAAGTGAAAGAAAGGATGGTACCAAGGATATGATTTTATAGAAGTAATCAAAGGTTAGTAGAATGTAAGCTCTTACAAACAGGACCATCTACCATCTTGAGCTTCTGCTTACCTTTACTTTCATCTACTTCTTACTCTCCGCTAGGGCATCTAACACTTGGTTGCATACACCTTGTTGCTTATTTGAGTGTTATGATTGGTAATGCAGCAATGTACAGTATATAAACCTTGTCCTTCGTTGTATTGTACTGTAAGTCACTGGTTTCTTGTCCATTTATTTATGTACTTTGTAAGCCAGCTGCAGAATGCTTCTCTCCAGTGCCTTATCCTCAGCAGGATTCCTCAGAACCATGATCCCAGGTGGTATTCATAGTGACATGGAGGCAGTGATGGACTCCTGTCAGCCACTTCTTGAGTATGCCATCATGATGTTGACCAGAATGAATATGGTCCTAGATAGGGTTGTGCGCAGAACTCGTGTTTTGGTTTTAGATCTGTATCTCCTTCAAGGTTTTGGATCTGGACTTGGTTGTAAAAAAACACCCTTGCTTGTTTTGATCTGTATTTTCTTTAAAAAAAATGATAAAAACAGCTAAAACCACATCATTTGGGCCTATTTTTGTTCCTAGAGTAATATTAACCTTAATAACAATCAGTTTCAGGCATTTCCAGACATTTTTAATGACCTAGAAAAGGGAAGAAAATACCTGCACCAAACTTCTTATTTTCTATATGTTCAGTACTAATTATTTAGTATATAACTTACCAACATATCTAAATAATTTTTGACGGAACAATGCCAAATTAAGTATTAAAGTGTTGGTGGTGCTCCCCAGGGCTTATATTAATCGATTTTAGGGGGAGGTTTTGTCAAGTAGACAAAACAAAGAAGAAAAAACCTCTTTTTGGGGGCACTCTTGTGTAATTATTAGTTATTATAAAAAAAGATATTTTATTAGATATGCCTTAAAAAGATATTAACATGGACACATAAAAATACACATAAGACAAAAGACAAAAATACAAGGAAAGAGCATAAAGATGAAGGACTTTTCTATATTATCTTTTTTGTGAATAAACTGAAATCTCTATCTATATTGATAGTGGGGAGATATCCCCAAAATGAAGTCCATAATAGTTGGGCGAAAGTTTTTACGTGTAGATAGCACCTCTGCTCCAAATGCAGGTGCTTAGTACAGTATTAATAAAGGCACATATGTTAAGATAAATATAATACATATATCTTCAATTTTCGCAGGTAATCAGACAGAGTAAGATCATGTATATTCAGAAACAGACCTGGTAACAAATTAGATGACCTCAGTTAAGTGGTGTTATAGTGTCAGATATTATTATGCCCATAAATACGCAACATAAAAATCAACATACATTTATATATCTCGACCATAAATTTTTCTGATGAGCAAAATATATATCCGTTGATGATATCACAGGTGATTCCACAAATATCAGAAGCAAAATTGCACTGAAATCAAAGGCCTATGATGAGCTCACACATAGCTAGTTTATAACAACACCACATTTTCCATTTATTATTTTGATCATTGGTCATTGTATTTTGAATTCAAATCCTATGCAGGCTATAAAGAGCACAGATAATCTTTAAAAAAATATCTATCTATGGTGACAGGTTTGATTCAAGCTCAGGTGCCACATAGAGATGATATAATATCACATTTGCATTTATAACAGTGCCATGTTTTCCAATATTTATGTTTTTGCAAATGGTCAACTTGTTTAAGTAAATGTAGGTTTTCCTAGACAACTATTTAACCACAATAATACAAGAAGATCTGCAAAGGATAGCAGTACCAGGTTTTCTGATTTAAACACTAATAGTGATTGCTATTACTTAAAATAGACACATAGTATACACACCTCTAATAATTCTTCAAGATATCATTACATATTATTCCAATAATTTTTGCGATATCTTTAAAAAGAGATAACAGAGTTGGCACATCTCCTCCAGTGATTGTGAATATCTGGATATAGTACTAGGTACTTATAAGTCCTTTGATGAAAGATTTGTCTGGCACATAACACCCAACTGCTTCTGCTTCTATCCCGTGTGGATGCTTGTCCAGAGAACGGGAGGTGAGAGAGCAGCTGGTAGGGCAGACAGAGGTAAAGTGCAGAGACGCTTCTGCTATTGGGATTTGCTATCGTCCACCACCCTGTTGTCAGCAAAACATTGCAGGGCGGTCAGGGTGGTGCGCATCTGGATGAGAGAGCGTTGAAGAGAGAGTGTACCTGTGTAGATGTGTAAGTATGATAGGTTGAACTCAACAGCTGATTCCTGCAGTAATGGTGCCTGTTGCCGGGACTCGTGTGCGCACCACGAGTACCTGGAAGTGATGTGGGTAGGACGCGCATTTCGCCCCCTGCTGGGCTTGATCACATACAGCCTCTTGTGCATGGGACTAGGTCTTATTTACACATGCGGCCAATCACGGGCTGCACAGTCTTGATTGACAGCCCATGCGGCCAGTCACATATTCCTGCTGTTCTAGTCCTATCACACAATTAATGATTGATTGACATTTTTAATCTCCAATAAAAAGGTGTCCAATGTTCTCCTAAGAGAAAAAAGGATTTGCTACTCGATAGATTATCATTAATACACTGTCCTATATGTTATGTATATTACAACAGTATAAAGTGGGTATCTGGTTATATATTCCAAATCAGATAGTCCTCCAAGGAATATAATGTATCTTCCAATAGGTAATTGTAAATGAGTAAAAGATAGTAAACTATAATACATAAGATTTCATAAAAAACATATATATGCATATACATGTACATATGTACACCTGCACATATACCTGCACAAACATACACATGCATGATCCATATGTGTCCCCATACGTTGATAAGGATAACATATATCGTACATCCCTACGTACTCATATGGCTCCCATTATTGATACAATATTGGAAGATCATATTGTATTTTGTAGATATTCAGAATACCACTATTGTTTTTCAGTGTGTATGATTATATATTCTTAGTTGTATCATATATATATAAAGAAACAGTGAGTGCAGTTATAAAAAAATTGAAAGTTTAAAAGGGAGAAATGTAGAAATAGAAGAGTACACGAGGATAATATATATCATGCATCCCCACCTACTCATATGTCTCCCATGATTGATGCAACATTGGAATAAATCACAGTATCTCATATTTGGCAAACGTTGACATACAAAACGGTGTATATGATTGCATTATTCTTGGATGTGTCATATATTAGAGATCGTAAGTATGAAATATTAAATAAAGGATTGTAAAATTAGAAGAATTTACACATATATGTTGGGAAAGTGTATGTGAATAAACCATAAAATATAAGTGTGATAAATAATATGTGAACGTATTAGATAATAATAAATATAAAAAAGAACTAAAATAAACATGTGTAAACCAAAGTTAAAATGATAGATAGTAGTAAGATGGTCAATTGTGTGTTGTAAATATGTGTGTACGCACATATATATATACACATGTACATACATCATTGTGTATGTGTTTAAAAAGGGGGGTGTTGGGGGGGTGGCGGGGGGGGTTTGATGGAAAAGAAAAAGGGGAGGGAAAGGGGACTTTTGTCTGGTGAGGAAGGATTTGTAAGAGCAAAAGGATATGGTGTAGAGAATAAGACACATATGCACGTATATGAGAAAATGAAATTTTATGAGTGGAGCCGCATAGAATTAGCTCGGCAGAAAAACACTATAATTTATAAATCTGTTGAGTCCTCCTGGGGATAATGCTCCTAACTTGAAAGTCCACTTTTTTCAGGAGTTCTTTCATAATGTCTCCACCTCTTGTTCCCAGATGTATTCTTTCCAAACCAAAAAATGCGAAGATCTTCATAAGTGTTTTTGTGTTCAAAGTGAAAATGTCTGGCAACTGTTGTTAGCTGCTTAAATTTTTGAAGATCCTTTGCTGCATTGCGAATTGAGCCTATGTGTTCCAGGGCTCTTTGTTTTAACATCCTTGATGTCATACCGACATATTTAATATTGCAAGAGCATGTTATTCAATATACCACATTGATTGCCTTGCAATTGATAAATTCTTTGATTTTAATTGGATTTCCATATTTATCCATGACTGTATCAGTCTTTAGAATATGTTTGCAGGCTTTGCATTCTCCACAGGGATATGTTCCTGTTCTCAATGGTTTCTTAGGTGATGTTCTAGTATAATGGCTCTGTACTAATTCATCTCTCAGATTAGGAGACCTTCTCCAGCTCATGGAGACTGTTTCTTTCAGCTTTTTGGAGAGGTCTGGATCCGTTAATAGTATTGGCCAGTGTTTCTGTATTATTGATCTGATTTCTCTCCATTCAATACAGAAATTACCTACAAAGCAAATCTCATTCATCATGTTCTTATTATTTTCTTTGTCTGTTTTAAAGATAAGGGAGTCACGTGGTTTTTTATTTACTTCTGATCTTGCTTTTTTAATTAGTCTGCCACTGTATCCTCGATCTTTCAATCTCCTAAATAGTTGATCACCCATTTTCCTGTAGGTATTATCATCGGAGCAGTTTCTTCTCAGTCTGAGAAATTCTCCTTGTGGTATGTTTATCACAGTATGAGGAAAGTGGGAGCTAGATCTATGTAGTAGGCTATTAGTTGCAGTTGTTTTCGTGAATAACTCCGTTCCTAACATATTTTTGTCATTTTTATAAATCATCAGATCAAGGAATGAGATCTTACCTTTGCTGGCCTCATATGTGAATCTTAGGTTGAGATTGTTCGTATGTAGGTCATTGATGAATTGTTTGAGGGATTCCATATCTCCTTCCAATATCATAAAAACATTGTCAATGTATCTGAGCCACAATGCAATGTTTTTAGTCTGATGATCATTGCATTCGTGAAAGACATATTCCCGCTCCCACCAGCCAAGAAAGAGTTTGGCATATGTAAGGGCACATGTTGCCCCCATAGCCGTTCCTCTGACTTGTATGTAGAATGCATCATCAAATGTGAAATAATTGTTATAGAGAATGAACTCCAAGAGTTCAATCAAAAATTTATGGAATTCATTGTATTCCTCCATCATAAGGAAGTATTTTATTGCTTTTAGACCATCCGAGTGTCTTATAGATGTGTACAATGATTCCACATCTATACTTACCAATAGTTGGTTATCTTTCAATTTCACATCATTAATCTTTTTGAGTACATCTGTTGTATTCTGAGTATTTGATAGTAATCCCAGCACATGATGACGTAGATGTATGTCAATAAAAGTGCTGGCTTTCTCTGATAATCCTCCAATGCCAGAAATTATTGGCCGTCCAGGAGGTTCTCTGAGATTTGTATGTGTTTTTGGAAGTAGGTAAAAGGTGGGGACCTTGGGGTTTGTTACTGTCAGATATTGATGTTCTTGATTGGTAATGACACCATCTTTAAAAGCTTTCTTAATAATCAGGGAATACATGATAGCTTTATTATCATTGGGATTGAAGATAGATTTTTTATAGCATTCAATATCAACTAGTTGGCGATGTGCTTCCTTCATATACAAGTTTTTCAGCCAAACCACAATGTATCCACCTTTATCGGATGGTTTGATAACAACGTCATTCCATGTTTTTATGTCACGAATGGATTCCCTTTCTTTCCTGGTTAGGTTGTCATATTTGGGGCTGATTTTTTTCTTTTTTTGCAAGATATCCAAATCACGGGAGACTAGATTTTGAAATACTTTCACCTCCGGACATAAACTCTGTTGTGGGAAGAAGGTTGAAGGTTTTTTACATATGGGGCATTTGGGTTCATCTCTCTCGTCTCTAGTATCTTCCAGTTCTTCTAAGATAGAAATAGCCTGGAGTTCCTCATCTGTTAATTCATCTATATTCAAGGATGAGTGTGTCATTCCAGATGGAACTATCTCTCTTTGTGATGGAGTTTCTTAGTGGGTTTTTTTGTTATTGGCATGATATTTAGCCAGGAATAGTTTCCTCCCAAACAGTCGGAGGTTCTTCTCCCACTGAAATCTTTCAAAATGTTTTGAAGGTGAGAAAGATAATCCTTTAGATAGAACCTTATTATGTTCATCTGTCAATATTCGATCTGAGAGATTGATGACTCTGAGTTTTGTATCCATGTCAGTCATATTTTTGTTCTCCGGGTTTGGTAATATAGAAAAGTCCTTCATCTTTATGCTCTTTCCTTGTATTTTTGTCTTTTGTCTTATGTGTATTTTTATGTGTCCATGTTAATATCTTTTTAATGCATATCTAATAAAATATATTTTTTTATAAAAACTAACAATTACACAAGAGTGCCCCCAAAAAGAGTTTTTTTCTTCTTTGTTTTGTCTACTTGACAAAACCTCCCCCTAAAATTTTTAATGACCTCACAGCTCACAATATTGATAGCTCTATTTTTCACCAATATAGGGCAAAGGCTGCAGTGAGCTTGCTGGCTAAAGTTAGTGACAGAACAGAGGCACAAACACAAGGCAGTTAAAAAAAATATATGAAACATTGCCACACAGCAGTAGCAGAGAGGTTGGCAGTTTAATAAACTATAATAATGTCAGTCGACAATGCTACAAATTGTGCAAAATGTAAAGCAAAGAGGTGCAAGATGGAATATTCTTTGGGCCCTCTTACACACTTTTATGTGGGATATTAAAAAGAACATGCACAGTCTAACAAATCAAGCACTTTAGCAACAAGGACTAACACTTTTGTGGCTGAACTCCTTGGTTTGTTTGGGCCCCCACAAAACATTTTTTGGAAGGGCTACCTTCAATTATGGATAAGGTTGATGATAAGGGTTTTGATGGTGAGGTTGCATGTGCTGGTCCAAACTGCTGGTAGCTGATACTGGACTGTTTGTTATTAATTTACACATTATTATAATTTTGTTAAACAAATTGCATGAACTCGCTGCAAATGATGCAACAGGGAGGAGGTGCCTACATGGTTAATGTCCCTTCCTCTGCTAACTTTGGCTTTACAAATGGAAACTGTTGTCAGAATTTAGATTAACATAATTCCACACCCAAGATGTTGCTTTTCTGGCTTTCTTTCTATCACAAGCAAGAACTACTGCCACTGGTGGCTGATTTACACAAACAACATCCTCATCATCAGCATCCTCATTAGCGTCAGAAAAGACACAAATTTTCCCCTCACTATCATCCTGATATTCTATTATTTCACCATCTAATACTAGCACAGCCATCATGGTGTCAGTGATACATTGTACAACTGGCTGACAGCTGTTATACTTACTTCCTCTATCAAATGATTGTTTAATAGTCAATTGTTTTTTTAAATACTACTAGTAGTAGTCTTCTTGGTCCCTTTCTGGGTTGAAGATCCACCCCTAGCAGCAGCAACAGGTATAGCAATCCAGGATCCTTCTAAGGAAACACGGATAGAGGACGAGTCAGTCATGCTTATGAAATTGGATGCAGCAGGACTACTTATGATCATGATTGAGGATGTTGATGATGCAGGTGTTGCTGGTGGAGATTGCAGGTGCTTGCATCTAACAGAGAGAAGGGAGCAGCTAGTTGATGCTGGACTGATTGTTACGTTTTTAGCCAAAGATTCTGAATTTTGCAAACACTTTGGAATTTGATGAATGCACTGAAAGTGACATAACAGGGAGAAGGTTCCTTGATGAATAAGGTCCTTACTTCTATTCGCTCTTGCTTGGCAAATGTTACAGATGGTTTGACAATTATAGTCTGGATTTGGGTGGAAATATTTCCACACATGAGAAGTGGATTTTTTTGTCTTTTGCCTGGCATGACAATGGGCTTTTTCATACCATGGGCAACAACTGTTGTCTAATTTACACAAACAAAATTTTTGGCATCAACGTCCTCATCATCCTTGTTCGTGCCTACTACAGAAATTTCCTTCTCATTCTCCTGGTGCAATTCCAAAGAAACAAACTCGATTTCTGTGTCAGCATGTTGACTTGTCCTGCTCATCCCCACATTTGCAGAGGCCACACAAATGGTGGAAGGAAAATCCTCTTTAAATACATTATTAGAAAGGTCAGACTCACACATGGCAACCATGGACACAATTGAACTCTCCTCGGGGATCTGTGACTTTTCTGAGCACACAGTTGCTTCTTGTGCCTTAGCGATTTTTTTACACTTCTACAGGGAGAAGGGCTAACATCATTGTCAGATGCAGAACCATCAGTCATAAATAAAGGCCAAGACCTTATCCTTTCCATGCCACTTTGTGTAGTAAATTGCATATTGCCATTTTTTGTTTCTCTACAGCTAACAGCTTTACATTTTTTATTTAACACAGTAAACATTGCTTGTTTGATTTTAAATGTCCTGACTTAAGCCCTTGGGCATTGTACGACGTTGATGACATTGATGGCCTTGCATCGTCATTATGACTGCTGGAAGCATCTGCAAGACTGGTATGTTTCAGAATCCACCTTCTTCAGTTCCATCTGGTGTACCTGGACTCGATTTGGTTCCAGCAGTTTATTCAAAGGTTCCTTTGTTTTCACCTGACTCCATTTCATCTTTTGGTTCAAGTAAAGGACTCCAGTCAATTTCAGCCATGGCATTCTCTTACCAGTCTAAAGTTCTGCAAGCTAATTCCATTTATGCTAATGAGTGTATTTTGCAAGCTTCAATCTGACAGAACTCGTCTCGTGCTCCAATGCCCATTTACTTTGAAAGAGATTTTACTCAGTTCTGTGCTTTAGCATACCTATACCTCACTTACATTGATTAGGGAACACCAATGAAAATTACTCCCACCAGTGTTATTAAAGGCTTATGACCTGATTCAGAACTGCTCGCTAGGATGCAATCACTTGTATTTGGTCTGATATTTACATTCTGTGCATGTGTATGCATCACAATGCATGTACGTGAACCACTGTGTCAGATCAGGAATCGCTCGCTCACCCAGCATAGACAGCCCAGTTGAATGAGTGACAGAAAAAGCCATTTGTGGGTGGTAACAGGGGCAGGCTACTAGAAACAGGTTGCCTCTGTGTTTCAATGCCATTTCAAAGGCATGCATAATTAACAGGCAGCGTCATTTTACATGTCACCTGGTTGTACTGTATTTCACACTGAAGTGATCGCAGTGCATGCAGCCAGGTATAGTCAACCTCAAGCGCTGCAAGCACATCTGATGGTGCTCAATGTACCAGTGTTTTCATGCTCTTCCAGGAAATTACGTGCGCAAGTGGGCATCTGCATACACAAAGTGATCGCTCGCCAAGACATAGTGGGCATGCTAATACTTTTCTGGGCATGCGCTGGATTTGCAAATACTGGGAGTGAGCGAGCGCACCCAAGCAAGCAGGTCTGAATCAGATCCTTACTCTTATCCTTCAGAGGTAAGGCATAGAATGGGCTATTCTACTTAACAAATCCAAATATCTATAACTTTGTGATCTCCCTGCTTTCATTAAAGCTGTTCATAAAGAATTTGCTTCAAAACCAGTCTGTTTGGGACCATTAAAGTATCATTCCCAAGGTGCCAAAGAATTGCCTTTTGCTCAGCCATCCATGGCATTGCTGCCTGATCAAGAACAAATATTACTTAACCAGTGTAAAAAAATCTTCAAGCCATCAATATACAATACAATACAAAGTCTCACAGCCCTGAGACCATGGACTTGAAAGTTGCATACACTTCATTGTCTCCTTATGGTAGTACTAATCTCCTGTAGTCAATGTCCTCTCACTCTTCTATATATTCATCCAAATCTCAAGTGACCGTGTTTCAGACCCGTAGCCTGCACCCCTGCTCCCAAACCACATGGTTAATGGTGGCCTCGGCACTGAAGGGGTTAACCTCATACCGAGGCACCATATTTGTAATGAGTATGTGGTAGGCACACATTGTAAAATGTATTACTGGAATTAGGCACCAGGTATGTAAAAATGTCAAATTTATTAAATGCCATGACCCGGACCCTCTCTGGTGGCTGTGGCAATGGAGGACCAGGTGAACAGAGCTACTGCAGCCAAGGTTTGGTCTCGGACTACAGGACTGGATGCCGACCACTGTGGACTGGGAACATAGCTCCCAGCACTCCAGGGCAGCAGGAAGCCACTGCAACTGGACCGAGTGTCCCGGACTGCAGTGCTATGAGTGTCTGTCTAAAGAGGGCAGAGAGTAAAAGCTACTGGTACCTCAGTGCAGTGTGGAGGGCCAGGCACCACACAGCCCGGGCCTCCTCTGGTTCTGTGAGCACTCAGTATTTAACCCCTGGTGTGCTGCACGGGGGATGAATAGAGTAAGGAGCCGTCAAGTGTTCCATGCTGGAGTTGGTGATGGGAGGGTGGTCAGAGAAACACAGGCATGTCTGACCATTTGGTTGCTGTTGCATGGGAGTTCATATATTAACCATTGCAATAGCATACACAGCCTGAGTACTTACTGCACGCAACAAAGTTAGAAGTTTCTAAGTAAGGTTAGGGCTGCTGTATTCTGCTTGAGGGACCTATGGTACTTTATGTTACTGATGTCTGTGAAGGTTTGCTAAGTATTACAGATATGAGAGAGCGGTAGTGAGAGGCAGTGGGTGTCTCTATGCAGGAAGTGTGATGGCAATGCAATTGCAATCATTAGCATATTTTCACAGCAGACCTGAACACAATTACAGAGCTGTGATCAGATTAGAGATCCATGATAAAGCCCTGTGTCCATTATTCGCCATTAACACAGTGGGTTTCACACAGTTAATTGGGGTCCTGTGTCCTCAGTACAAAATGCCATTACAGTTCCATTTTACCTGAAAAGTAATTCCTCAGCTTTATCAGAACACTAAAAAGAACTATTTAATGGCCAACAAAATGCCAATGTACCCTCTGTCCACCTAACCACAGATATGTGGACAAGCAATAGTCGGCAAACTAATGATTACTTGACTAACAGTGCACTGGGAGGGTGATTAATTTTTAGCAGCAGTATCTAACAAACAACGCCAGCCCATTGAGAGGGAACACACTTGGGAAGGAAATAAATCCTTCCACCAGGGGAGCGCTGATCAATCAAATTAACATTTATTCACATTTACATTTAAACACAAAATATTTAATACATGATAGACCAATGGCAATGATCAAACTGTATTTGATGGTCTAATAGATCTGTTTGGGGAATGTGTATCCCAGAAATTAAAGTACTATAATCTTAGTACTCTGTAACAGGATCCAATAATATTATTTCACTTTAAAACATAGTCCAGCAATGATTTGTATTGTGTACTGACACTTAGTCCAAAATAGAAAAAAATGTGTAATCAACCAAAGTCAAAACGTTGGTTAGTAGTATTAAAATTTCTTCATTCAATCAAGCTTGATTAGTACAGGATGTTAGTGCAGTATGTGACAGGCTCGTTAAAAACAATCCTCCCACTTCAGATCCACTTCACATTCTTAGTCTGTAGCTGTTAAACAGACCTGCATGTAACGACAATTGTCCTGTATGTAGTCCACTTGCACCCAGGTACCGGTACCTTAATCCACTTTCAGCATGCAATCAGAATATCCAGTGGTCAGCGAATCCTTTCAGCAGAGGGGGACATATGATAACGTGTTTCTCTGTCTTTAATATCAATCAGCAGCTTCCTCAGATAGTTCCTAGTTTGTACTAAGCCTCAATTTATACCTCTGGTACTTATGTCCCTGTGGTGTCACGCATGCGCATTGTGTGGTCTGCGTTCCAAGCCTCAATCTCATTGCGGTCAGAGCTCTGGTGGCCATTTTCATTTCAAAACAAGCCTTAATCTCATTGCCATCAGACCACCCATGGCCATCTTTAATTATAAGCCAAGCCTATTTTTAGATATCTGCCTTATTTCACTGAGTCACAACTTACCAAGCCTTATTTCCAACTCCGACGGCCATTACTTTTCTCAGTTTTCCCCTCGGGCTTCTATTGAAAGCACTTCCTGATCCATACCTTCAATTGTGTTGTATTAAGAATCTGCCAAATTGATGGCAGCCATCTTTAGTAATCTTCTTTTACATAATCACCTTTTACATATAAATATTGTGCAGATCCTCACTGTCCTAATGCTCCTTATAAGAGTACATATAAGGCCATATTAGATAAAACTAACACACATTATAAAAACTAATTAATACAAATATTACAATTGACTGATTATTAACCTCAACAGTCATATATCAAAACATGCAAACCATTTACCCAGAATCAATTTAGTTAATAAAACAATACATAGAAAGGAAAACAATTCATATCATTTTTACAATATTGATCCTAGCATAATTTGGGGTAATCAAATTAGATATGAAATGATCAATAATATTGGACTGCCCATCAAACCAAAGTTCAAATTTAACTAAAATTAATTTACAGTGTTGTTTCTAATTTTCTTCAAAATATTCTGCTGCTGTTCCATGTATGGAATTTGTAAAGATCTTATTGTTTCACATACATTCTGCAGTCCACATCCACACTCTAGTAAATAGACAATGTTTGTGGATCTGCAGTTAATAAAGCTATTAGTCAGAAATATTTCGGAGAACACAAAGGACTTGACTTCTAGACTCTTCCTTTCTTTGTGTTTACAAGTATTACACTAATTTTTTCCACACTAATGAAATCCTTTGGGTCTCTGAGGTAACCAAGAAATGCCCTCTTTTCATTTCTTTAATGGTCTATTTCTCCTGAACAAGCTGGGGGCTAATTGTAACTTTATATTTTCAGATTTCCTAAACATGACATCACTACTCAATCCCGATACTTCTTTTAGTAGCTCATCTAGTTCTAATATAAGATTAAAAGAAATTGTTCTACTCCAGAAGCTTTCTCATGACAAGTAGATGGTCTACATAAATCCTTTAGAGATCAAAGTTACCCTACTTCTTTATTGGATAAGGCTCTAAGAGAAGTAGAGAGCATTGATAGAATCACCTTATTAAGTGATAATCGATGTGCAAATAAAAAGAAGGGGAAAAACAAGGATAGAACAATGCTGTTTATGACTCAATATAATACAAATGCATATGAAATAAAAAGGATTATAAAAAATAATTTTCCTTTGTAAGAACTAGATGGGCTACTAAAAGAAGTATTGGGATTGAGTAATTACGTCATATTTAGGAAATATGAAAATCTAAAGTTAAAATTAGCCCCCAGCTTGTTCAGGAGAAATAGACCATTAAAGAACAGAAAAGAGGGCACTACTTGGTTACCTCAAAGACCCAAAGGGTTTCATAAGTGTTGAAAAAATGAGTGTAATACTTGTAAACACAGAAAGGAAGAGTCTAAATTCAAGTCCTTTGTGTCTTCCGAAATATTTCTGACTAATAGCTTTATTAACTACAGATCCACAAACATTGTCTATTTACTAGAGTGCGGATGTGGACTGCAGAATGTGGGTGGAACAATAAGATCTTTATATGTTCGATACATGGAACATCAGTGGAATATATTGAAGAAAATTAGAAACAACACTTTGTATATACATATTTTGATGTGTGAAGTAGGTCAAAAAGATAATATTAAGATCAAAGCAATTGAACAAGTAAATAAGACCATAAAAGGGGGTATAGATTCACAAAACTATATAGGAAGGAAGCATTTTGGATCTTCTGGCTGAAGACCATATTTCCACAGGGTCTTAATGATACAATAGAGTTGAACAATGTCTAGTCCCCTGTTGCAAATGATGCGGGCCATATCATGGTATAAATGTAAAGGATTATTTAAACCATGCTAATGAGGTCTTACAGGTTGATATGGTTACATTTTGAGATTGTAAATTAATTTTAGTTAAATTCAAACTTTGGTTTGATGGGCAGTCCAATATTATTGATAATTTCATATCTAATTTTATGCATATGAAATGTTATGGTTGGTTACCCCAAATTATGCTAGAATCAATATTATAAAAATTATGTGAATTGTGTACCTCTTTCTATATTTATTTTACTAACTAAATTGATTCTGGGTAAATGGTTCACATGTTTTGATATATGACTGTTGAGGTTAATAATCAGTCAATTGTAATATTTGTATCAATTCGTTTTTATAATGTATTTTAGTTTTATCTAATATATATTGATGGCTTTATATGGGCTCTTATAAGGATAGTTATGACAGTGAGGATATGTGCAAGATTTATATGTAAAAGGTGATTATGTAAAAGAAGATTACTAAAGATGGCTGCAATCAATTTGGCAGATTCTTATATTGATTCCTACCTATCTATACATTCTAAGTGTCGCTATTTAGCATTGTAAGTCACACAAGAAATAATTACTCTTCAGACTTTGATTGTGTTTCCAAAGCACAAAAAGATATTATTCACCAAAAAGCAGATAGTTACACACTGTGATCTAAGTACAATTAGCCAAACAAATTATACAATCACAAGGTACAGTCAAAACATTACGCAGGCGCTCTTGATCCAGATTTCCAGCATCAAAGGTGAAGCCTCCATCAACAGAAAGAATATGATGGCTGCCTAGCAGGTTCAGGAAGCTTGCATATAAACCCTTACAGAGATAGGCAATACAATATAACTAGTTGGCATAATCCCATTGGTTCTACTTCCTGGTTCTCCTGTTACGATCAGGTTCATAGGTCAGTTTGTATGTAATAGTTCAGCCTCCAACAGCTTGTTTGTGTCCATTTTAACTAATCAATAGACACTACATACAGAGATGCATTCTAAACTATAATTCATATCTTGCGAATGCCAGCTGCGATCTCCTTGCCGATGGAACCGGAAGTCTGCAAATAAACAGTGGTATAGAATAGCACCAAACACGGGCTGCTTATCATGTACTAAACCTGAGATCTTAAATACAGTTGCTTCAATACATAATTAATAATGAATAAACCTTGAATATTAACCTTAATGTTAGGGAACCTTTTTATGTAAGTGTGCAATGTGTAAGTGTAAGAATATTGCGTAGTTTCGCTAATATGTGTGATGTGTTTATGTGTTTTGTGCTTTGATAATATTTATATGTTTTATTTGATGTGTGTATGCATGTAAGTTTATGTGTGTGTGTTATGCAATTCAGTTTATTTATGATGGATTTAATATATATATTATCCCTTTCTAACATATTTTAAAACTACAGTGCAAGTGGTTACAGGCAGCTAGGTTCACTTTCAAGCAGTGTGGAGACCTCCAGCTGACTGCTGTTGCCACTTTGTCTGATAGCTAATTTAAAGGTTTTCCTCTACCTATTTAGAATACACTTGTCAGTATTTCTTAAGCAAACCTCCGACCATTGTTTTCTAACTTCTCATTCAGACAAATTCAATTGTGCTTATTAGTGTCTGGGTTATATTTCAATTGCCATAGCCATACTTGTCTGTATGTGGGGCTTCTCAATTTATATGTAAAACACTCACAGTATCCTGGTGTATATATTTTTAAATTACTTTTCTCAGACATACATACAGAAGCTGTTTCTTATTGCTAACTAAACCCTGCATGAATATTGTGTTTGTCAGTGTGAGAGTGTTGTATATTATTTTCTATTTAGTGTTGTGCGAATATGTGGATACGTGTGCACACTGGGTGCGTGCGTCATGGATTGTACCAACATAAATCAGACAGCGGACGACCAAATTGTCCGATAACAGTTGAATTGCGTTTGCATGCAATTATTCGACTTCGACACTTAATACAACACTATTGAAGGTATGGATCAGAAAGTGCTTTTCGATAGAAGCCCGAGGGGAAAACTGAGAAAAGTAATGGCCGTCGGAGTTGGAAATAAGGCTTGGTTAGTTGTGACTCAGTGAAATAAGGCAGATATCTAAAAAGAGGCTTGGCTTATAAGTAAGATGGCCACCGGTGGTCTAACGGCAATGAGATTAAGGCTTGTTATGAAATGAAAAATGGCCGCCGGAGCTCTGACGGCAATGAGATTGAGGCTTGGAACACAGGGCCTGATTCAGACCCGGTCGCAAGTGTTGAGCGCTCGCAACCAGGTCAATGGTGGCCCAGAGTGCATGCGCTCGACGGAGCCAGCTCCGTCGTGTGCATGTGCGAGACCCGGAAAGCGACGTGCACTCCATCGCTCCAGGTCTCGCAACAAAGGGGGCGAGCTGTCGATGTTGAGTGACAGCTCGCCCCTTTGGTGGGTGGGCCGGGGGCTGGCTGCCCAAATGGAGGCATTCCAATGAGAACACCTTTCATTTGGGGGCAGCTGAAAGCTTTCTGGGGCTTGCGACCATGAGACCCTACCACAAGGGTCTCATTGCAAGCCTGATGGTAGTGATGGTCTTGACCATAATCATGGCCTCTCGCTATAGCTGTGGGTGGTCACCCACAGCTATGCGAGCGGCATGGAGGCCACTCCAAAATTAAAAAAAAACACCCTGATTCAGAGCGAGCTCTCTTTCAGAGTGTCCAGCTCTGAATAAGGGCCACAGAGTGCACAATGCACATGCGTGACACCGCAGGGATATAAGTGCCAGAGGTATAAATTGAGGCTCGGTTCAAACTAGGAACTATCTGAGGAAGCCACTGATTGATATTAAAGGCAGAGAAATGCGTTATCATATGTCCCCCTCTGCTGAAAGGATTCGCTGACCACTGGATATGCTGATTGTATGCTGAAAGTGGAGTAAGTCACCTTTACCTGGGTGCAAGTGGACTACATACAGGACAATTGTCGTTACATGCAGGTCTGTCTAACAGCTTCATACTAAGAATGTGAAGTGGATCTGAAGGGGGAGGATTGTTTTAACGAGCCTGTCACATTATGTACTCACATCCTGTACTAATCAAGTCTGATTTAATGAAGCAATTTTACTACTACTAACCAACGTTTGGACTTGGGTTGATTACACATTTTTTTCTTTTTTGGACTAAGTGTCAGTACACAATACAAATCATTGCTGAGCTATGTTTTAAAGTAAAAGAATACTATTATTGGATCCTGCTACAGAGTACTAAGATTATAGTACTATAATTGCTAGGATACACATTAGGATTATATTCCCCAAAGAGATCTATTAGACCATCAATTACAGTTTGATCATTACCATCGGTCTATCATGTCTCAATTACTTTGTGTTTATATGTATATGTGAATAAATGTACATTTGATTGAGCAGAGCTCCCCTGGTGGAAGGATTTTTTTCCTTCCCAAGTGTGTTGTTTTATTTAATTGAAGGTTAGCAATTCCTCCTAGAGGGTGCAGCAGCACAATCGATTGTGGACCACTGTTAGGTAGACTAGCTCCCATACATTTGTTTATTTCTGCTACTCAGAGGCAGGCTACTCTCTGTATCATCACCAGTATAATCCTTCTTTGAGCCTAAGAGAAGACTCTGTAGGAGTAGCAAGAAAGAAAAACCCTGTGTGCGGGCACAAACTTCAAAATGTATTGAAGGCTATATCTGTAGAACTTAATTTTTATTGTATCCAATATATGAAAAACACCAGGCGCTTAAGGCCTGTAAAATGTATAACTCATTACTCAACAAATCATTAAATTAACCAAAATAAATAAATTGTACAAAATACACAAAACCATATGGTTTTTGGTCAACACTATTTTATAAATTTAGGGTAATTGTCCTGTTGCGTGGAAAAATAGCTGCTCTATTAAATTCTAGTGTCATAAATGAATGTTAAAAACGAGCGCTTGGACATGTACTGTGTGTAAATATAAGTAAATAAATTAACAACGATTTACTTAAAATATTAAAAAAATAGTAAAAATCTCCTGTACCCACTCGTTGTTTATAGCTCTTTTTGTGACAGAGTGGTGTGGAGTAGAATGTCTCAAAGGTAGTCCGGTGAATGCGGGAACATGGGTAATTGTAGAATAGTACACTGCCCCTACTCTTACCCTATAGTTGCCGTCCCTCCGGTACTCCTTCAGCTATGCGGCGCGCGGTGTCTCCTCCATCCCTTTTGGCTTTGGTGTGCTGTGCCTCCTTACTCTGAAACAGAAATTGACATCAAGCTTTATTCCTTTGGAAAAGGAAAGGAACACCATATTGAATAAGGGATTCCACAGGTGTTTGGACTGTAAAGGCTGTAAAAATTGAAAAAAAGAAGATCACTCCATTTCAGTCATGAAAACATTTACTGTGAATGGACAAGAATTCCGTATTTCAAGCAATATAAGCTGTAACACCGAAGGAGCAATCTACCTTCTGACATGCCCATGTGGGTTAAATTATATAGGCCAAACTAAGAGGAAAATAAAAACCCGTATAGCAGAACATATAAATAATATTAGAAAAGGACTTAGCACACATAGCGTCTCTCAACATTTACAGATGTGCATGGTAAAGATCCATCAGGACTAAAATTCATTGGAATAGAAAAAGTTGAAATTAATTGGAGGGGAGGTGGCATAGTGAAAGAATTAAAAAAAACATGAAAGCAAGTGGATTTTCGTATTAAAAACACTAATACCGCAGGGCCTAAATATAGATATTGAATTAAATGTTTTTTTTCATAGTGAAGTATCTATTTTTTTAGAATAAAGTAATCATTTTTAATATATCATTCCTCTGGAACAATTTTAGTTACATTTAACTGACACCAAGAGTAACCACGATTACTGAAACTATTTAACTTAGAAAAGACACAAAGTGTCGTTTTAACCAATAAAGTTTATGAAGAAAAGACACGAAGATACAAAGTGTCGTTTTAATCAATAAAGTTTTATGAAGAAAAAAAGAAAAGGAAACCATGGAGGAGGAATAAAAGGGCCCCCCAGAGAAGCAAACGTCATCCTTGTCAAAGTACGTGAGGTACGAAACGCGTTGGAGACGGCATAGTTTGCAGGCTGCTCGTTTGATCTCCCCACTCCACCAGAAGCAAGACGCTGCTGACCGCCGTGTAAGGAGGCACAGCACGCCAAAGCCGAAAGGGACGGAGGAGACACCGCGCGCCGCATAGCTGAAGGAGTACCGGAGGGACGGCAACTATAGGGTAAGAGTAGGGGCAGTGTACTATTCTACAAATACCCATGTTCCCGCATTCACCGGACTACCTTTGAGACATCACTCTGTCACAAAAAGAGCTATAAACAACAAGTGAACAACAAGTGGGTACAGGAGATTTTTACTATTTTTTTAATATTTTAAGTAAATCGTGGCTAATTTATTTACTTATATTTACACACAGTACATGTCCAAGCGCTCGTTTTTAACATTAGACTATTTTATAAATATTGGCTGTCATTAATTATATCCATATGGTAATCATTTGGGCTACTCTATAACAAGTTCCCAATATTGTGAAAATATCAAAGCAAGTATAAAGTAATCTCGCAGTCTTCTATGATATGTAGAGTATGGCAGAAATAACTAAATCTCCTCCATTGATATTGACCACAATGGCTTTATTTGTACCAGTGTGTATTATTTATGATAATACACACTGGTACAAATGCATGAGCTGTGTATTCAGTTGGATGATATATTGCTAAATGAGTAAAAGTGTGGCATTTCATATATTCACAAATGTGAAAAAAAGGGAGAAATAGAGATACTAGTTGTGCATTATATAGCAGGTTATCACAAGAAAGTCTGCTCTTAGAATAGTAACAGTATAATCACAAGTGTGTCAGCATTCAATAAGTAGCAAGTCAAACAGTTAATACATATCATAGATAGGCATTAATTGGAAAAATATGGGAAAACGCACTAATCCATAAGTGATCACAGGTCATTCAGTTTGCATAAATCAAAGGTAATTTAATCATATCCTCTATAATTAGCTTTGTTTTAGCATTTCATCATATATAATCACCTTTTGCATTCAGTCAATCTGCCTCTCAATAAAAGTAGATAATGCAAACACACCACAGATCATTCAGTATATGTCAGTCTAAGGGTATTAATCCATTCTCCTGTCATCAAGATCGATCCTGTAAAACATTATGTACAACACCCTTTTGCATCTTACATACCATAAAGTGTTATCACACCGAAAATAAATGAGACAATATATTATCCTAATCTCATGTCTAAAGTGGAATCAGTATGTAATACCGACACATGGGACCCAGTCAGTCATAATCCCAATGCCTGGTTCCCAACAAGGTTAACATATTGACACTTGTTGGATGGTATGCTAACCCTACCTCGCTCCCTACCCTACCCCCTCAAGCACAACGGAATATGCTGCACTATATAAGATATTGTTAATAAATAAATTAACAAAAATAATCCTAAAACACCCTCCCTAGTGCCTGAACCTAACCTCCCCCTTAGTGCCGAAACCTAAATTCCCCTCCCGGTAACCTATCCCTAACCCTCCCCCTAATACCTAGCCCTACCCTAAACCTTACCCTAACCCTATCCCTCACCCTTCTACTTACCTTTGGCATCCTGATATTTGGGATGCTGGTGCTGGTATTCTGTCCAGCAACAGTATTCTGATGCCAGTATACTAAGCATCGGCATTCCCTCCGCCGGGATGCTGAATGCATACTTCTAGGGTAATGTGTATAGACAGTGAAAAAGAAAGAGTTGTATTGCTTTAGTTAGATCCCCCGAAAAGTATGTGTGCTCAGAAGCAGTGAACATGTAAGGGGTCAGACAAACGACATTTGCAAACGAGAAAAAAGATGAAATCACCTCTGCTGTCTGTATAGAAAAGTTAACCAGCATGCAACCTGATACTCATTACAGCATTGCAGGTATGTAGTGAGGGCTGGACCAGATGAGAGAGCTATTTAGCTAGGAGAAGGAGTACCTCTGTGGGATGGTGTCTGCTGAAACAGCAACAATTCTGTAAAATGCTAGATTAGCGAGGTGTAAGTCCCCATCGGTGCCAACAGGAACTACTCAGCAGGGATGTGCATTTCACCCTGTATTCATGGGCTTGTTCACCAGATACAGCCTATCCTGCTGGAGCGCAGGTCACGGCTGAATTATATCAGGTAAACAAATCATTTTTCATGCCACATAATGGGCATGTAGTGCAGCCAATTACAAAATCTCACATACTTAACATAGGAATAATCAATAATTAAGTATTATGAGCATTTTAGTAATTAAACAAATTCAGTGAGAAAATTAATAAGATTGTTGATTAATGTAAGACGGGCAGTACTGTATACAAAATACATACTAGTATAAGTAGTAATAGTGTCCTACAAGTGGTTTGCAATAATATATATATAAAAAAGTAACAAAAAAAAGAAAATATAAAGTAATATATTTATCTACTGATATAAATACGCAAAACGGCTTACCCCACTTGGACTCTCCTTAGGATTTGTGACTTCTAACAAAGCCACCAAAATTGTGTGAGCACTACAGCTGGGTGAATTCCAATACATCCCATGTTTTGGCCACACAAATAACTTGGTGGTACAGGGATTTTTAAAAAATGACAGTAGCATGCAGAAGATGCTGATTGTGGCACAAAAAAAATTGGGACTTTTTTGCCATTCAGCCACAGCATTCAGGAGATTGCAGTAGCTGCAAGAACAGATAATTTGCATGCCAAGAACTGAAGCATTAGGTGGTGGTAACAAGGTGGAATTTCACCCTTTATACGCTTCAGCGGATAGCTGAACAGCAAAAATACATTTACAGCTATACAACAAGCCATGACATTGGGAGAGGAGGGGTGGAGAGGGGCGGTATTCCTTAGTACAGCGCAGTGGAGAATGCTTTCTATCTTGTGCAAGGTGCTCAAACCCTTGAGAGTAGCCATCTATATAGAGTGTTCAGAAACTGCTAGCATGAGTTAGGTGATTTCCCTAAGTAGGCTTTTTGAAAATCAGCTCAATAAATTGAAGGAGGAGATTAAACATAACAATTCTGCTAAGTATGTTGGACTTGTAAGTCAAGTGCTTTGTTTGCTTCATCAGGATCAAAGGGTTGCCAATATCTGTGCTTGATCCCAGGTTAACATCATATGTCATGTCTTTCTTTCCATCTAACCAAGAGCTTAAGAGATGCAAAGAGCTCCTGGTGAGCAAGTTGGCAGCTCAAGTAGTTCAGATGCACCCAGTAACATTGTGGCTGATCGAGCCATAAACATGCACACGCATCACACCATGCAATTCCCCATGCCTACATCTGCTATGGTATGCTATGGTGTGCACTACAATTGCACCATGCATTCCTAAGGAGCCGTTAATGCAAAATGTGTTTCTGCTTGCTGGCATGTGTCTCGCATGATTTGCAATGCCAGCATCAAGGATATAGGTGGGAATATCTGTAAAAGACACAATGACATCTCCTCCTTTAGTTTCTCTGACAGCTGCCATAAAAAAACTCAGATTTCCCAAAAAGACCCAGTGGTGATGCAGAGGAGTCAGAAAAATATTGTGGCATTTAGTCGGGTCAAAAAGAATTGCTGAAATTAGTTACACCACTAATGTGACTCCATCTGATAGGGTTCATGATACCATACAAATAGGCATGTTGCAGAGTCCCTTTGACTACTGGAAAGAAAAAAAGAAGCAATTGGAGGCACTTGTACAGACTGGCTTTGCATTATATAAGCAGCCCACCCTCCAGTGTGTACTCAGAAAAAGTTTTCAGCACAGCTGGGAACCTTATTAGGGATCGGAATATGAGGCTACTTCCTAAAAATGTATAAAAGATGATGTTCATAAAAATGCAATGGAAGTTCCATAAGAAAGACCATTACCACCAATTACATCAAAAAATACAAAGGTAACTGTAATGGTTGATTCCAGCTTGGAAGAAATAATATTGTGTGAGGATAATGTACACACTGATGAGGGTGAGTAACCAGATAAGGAGAATGACCTCTTCCAGTTCCAGCTTTAGAGAGGATTAACAATTACTGTATATTAGCTGCCTAATGCCCATAAGTAGCTTATTTTGTGGGGGCCCAGACAAACCAATCACTTCAGCGACAATTGTCAGCTCCTGTTGCTGAAGTGATTCATTTGTTAAACTGTGCAATGTCAACAGAAGGCTGTGTGGAAGGACCCAAGGACAGTTCCATTTTGCATCTCTTTTCTTTGCATTATGCGCTATTTGGGGCATTGCTGACTGACATTTTTATAGTTTATTAAGCTGCCATCATGTCTGCCACTGCTGTGTGGTAATGTTTCATAGATAAAAAATATTCCAAAAGCTCTGGCGCTTATCAGTTTGAATAAAGTAAATTGCTATCAAATATAATTGACATATAAATCCAGCTGCAAAGACTTAAATGAGCCTGTGATAACTCATTCTAAAATCAAACACTAAGAAAAAAGACAATATGTCTCTGCGCTAATAAAAAGTGAACACAGTATGTGAGATGGCAGGCAAAAACACAGAAGAAATTATATAGAAATTGTCAGGACTCGATCAAAAAATTCATAAATACAAATTTTAATTAAATAATAATACTTGAATAATAACTTTTAAAATACCACATTTTTGGACTTAATACATCATATTGCCTCTAATTATCTTTCTTCAATCAGCTGAAATAGGTGAAATAATATAAGACACAATGTCAATGTGTAGATTGAGTTAAAAATCTCTCAACTCCTGTGTCCTGGAAGCGTCTTGCCGTGACCCGGCTGTGGATGCCTTGGATGTGTATATTGGCACCAGCCATCACTATTGTGGGCAAAATATGGGACATGTTGTTCACCCATGCTCTCTCCTTTTCCCTCATAAATTTGTTTCAGAATCACAAAATGAAATAAAATTTACTATGAATCAACCCTTCCTTTGTCTGCCTTCCACTACATACATACTCCATCTCTTTCACATCTTTTGATAAATGAAAACATTTGTTTCCTAATGTGCCATGTTGGTAGTTGACCTTCTTTAGCCAGCTAGCTTGGTGCAACCTTTTGGCCTAAACTGGATGAAAACAATATTATGAGCTGTGAGGTGGTCAAAATTGACTGAAAATGAGTAGAAATTAATGTTATTGAGGTTAAAAATACTCTTGGAACAAAAAAAGGCACAAATTATGTAATTTTAGCTTTTTTGTAATTTTTTTTAAAAAAATCCAAATCCAAAACCAATCACAGCATTTTGGCAAAACCAAAACCTGATTACAAATTAGAACCAAAACAAGCAAAAATGGTCCTGCGTACATCTCTACTTATAATTCAGTTTGGGGGAAAAGGTGAAAAAGTTATCCCTACAGTACAAAGATTATCAGGAAACTCATTGAAATAAAAATAAACATTTGATATTTTCGATCTGGTTGGACCAGCCATTTGGTGTTTGGAAGCAAATTAATGGTTGTTTATTCCCAAACACTGCTGGTTCTCATTCCAAAAAGCCAACTATAGTAATTGGCTGGAAATATATCTGTTTCTGGTCTCTGGCGAGATTATACAATCTAGCACTGGTTGCTTTATCCAAGGATTTATGCTGCTAAGTAGAGGCTGTAACTACAGTATGGTAGGTGGTATTCAACTCAACTGTTACATGGGTTCAAAGTGTTAAAATTGATCAGGTTTCCTACTCAGTGAGAAACAAGGCACAGTCATGATGATGACCAGGGTAACCCCATGTTTGCTTTTTCCCGGTTCTTATTTTATAATATTTGTGGATAACATCGTGGGTTTCCATAAACTAATGACCCTAATACAATATATATTTTAGCTTGTCACCAGCATAAGATTAAATAGACAAAACATTTTATTTTATTATAGTTCCACTATAAATCACATTCCACTTTTATACCAAAATTCTGGGTCTGACCCGAAGGTTGGAACAGGGTTCCGATTCGGGCCAGACCTGAAATTTCCCTGGCACCGACCCAGGATATTCCCAAGTTGGCGCCGTTCACACCAGAGCCAGATCTGCAGAGATCCGGCTTTTCTGGCATTGAAGTGAATACTTGGAGTGAGGCTGGGATATCCGCAATCGACCCATATCGCACCGTTTCCACTGCAGAGTTTCACAGGTTATTCCCGTTTTAAACCCTGCAAGTTACCTGGGTTGGATTGCCGGGTCATTCAAACCAGCATTCCAACCCTTTCCCCTTTTACACCAACAAGCTACCTGGGTTAACCCTGCAATAACCTGGGTTTTAGCTCTGGTGTAAAAGGGGTATGATAAATAGAGGCGTTTTATATAATAATTATATTTGTACTATTAATACCATAAACCAGCCTCTATGCACAGTGATTATTTATGTACTGTATATGTTGCTATTTAAATTTAAGTTGTATTATTCTTGTAAACTACAACATTGTTCTATATTTACTAGTCCATGAGATAATAGTAATGTAGATAGTATATAAAGCTCTCATTATCTCCTATGTTACCTCCTGCCATACACACTCCTGCACCTGTCAGTAATGAGTATGGATAGAGAGAACAAGCCCTTTATAATGCCCTTGTGTTCCTATAACACAGCACCTGATCTCTTATTAGTTATCATTTTTCTGTTGCTATCCCTGTATGTGACACTCTGCAGATCTGACACACAGAGCACCACACCTGCATGTCACCTTACAGTGAGAGATTATACAAGGAACCAATATTCTCAGGCAAAATATATCATTATTGAAGGAATATTCACACAGCAACCAGGAACATTTCCAGAGAGGTCAGGACAGAATCTTCTCTCCAATGTCTTCTGCATACTGTAAGTACATGAGGATGTAATGTTACATAAATCTGTCAGAGACATCTCAATAATATAACTGGTTATATCAATCTATAATCTTATACTACCCTATTGCTCTGTGTGATTTACATACACAGATGTGTCCTCATACACTGAGTGCTTTATGCCATAAGGTGCAAGACGCTCGGTGCCACTGATAGGCTCCGAGATGAGAAGTAGAAAATATTTGTTAAAATTGTGCATCTCAGATGCAGCACAAAGCAGCTGACAGTGCCCCAGACACAATAGGCTGTGACTTTAGGAAAGTTATTACACATGTAGAAAATCACAGAGAGTCACAACTTAACCCAATGGGAGTAAATTCTGTTGCTGATCACAACTGCATTTTGTTACACAGATTTGGTTGCACACAGATGTACAGTACACACATTGCACATCAGTGGTCAGTGTACAATAGCTATGCAGTCTTGTCACTTCCAGTTGTATTATTATTGCAGATGCAGATTTTCAGTTAAAAAGACTCTCACCGAGTCACACAGGACCTGGCGCAATGAGAGGGGCTATTTTGCATGACTAAAGCCACAGTATATAAGGACACATCTGTAGGACATTATAACTTTTACTATTTCAAACATCTGCAGAATATTATTATATTGGAGATGACAGATGTACATTCAGAATTTACATTATTTCTCTTACATAGAATAAAATAGGATTATTTATTTATTATCTATTACTAATCAATTACTTATATAGCACCAGCATATTCTACAATTCCTTAAAGTTCTTAAGAATAATAAGTGTTTTAATTTGAAGGTGAGAAATGTCAGATGTACAACATTTGGGGGTTTATTTACAAAGTGTCAGTCTGTAAATCCCAGCACTTCTGTTGGTATTTATGCTCAACATTTAAAAGGGGCAAAGCTTTTACTAGCGGTTTCTCGCTAGCTGTGTCTTGTTAGTAAAAGTACTTCCTTTTTTAATTATCGGGCAAAAACACAATCAGATGTAACGGGTTTTACAACCTGACGCTTCGCAAATTAACCCTATGATGTAAATATGAAATAATTTAATAGACAAATAAGTTGTATGATAAAAGATTATGATTACATTGTATTGTTCCAAGTAATCTCACATGTGTCGCTCTCCTATTAGTAGCACAGGGATTTGTGTCGCTGCCTTTTGGTCTCTGAGATGAAATCTGATCAGGGCACAATCTGTGTGTAATCAGAACATGATCTGCAGCCGGGACGCTCAAAGGAAAAGGAGAAAGCAAAAATATATAATGTAGACTTGAAATCTGTATTATGCTCCTTGAATGCATGGGTGAATTATGTACTTACAATGTTTGGAATTGATCAAAGTACATTTCTATTACAAAGCCGCAATCAAATTATATTTAATTACTCAATTGATTTGATTGTACCTTTTACATTTTACATCAAATTCCAAAAAAATGGGAGTAAAATAGCATCTATGTATGTGAGATGATAAGTTACAGGTAACTACTATATGGGGAAACTTTGCTTTGTCAGAATCTGCATATTCATGGTAATTATTTGCTGCAGGACTTGAAGGGCGATTTTATTAAAGTTAAAAAAATGTTGTTTCTCTTTTAATAAAATTTTGCCTTTAATTTCCACAGCAAAAATCACAAATAACAGTGATTATGACAAATTGCAGTTTGATATATTTCCCATGTAGGCAGCAGTATCTGAAGAATTAAAACCATAGATTGTATAAAAGGAAATGTCTGATATTAAGGAGTATATTTACTAAAGGTCAATTTTAATAATTTTTGATTGATTTAAAAAAGATAAAAATCGATCAACATCGATGTTGTGTTTCTGGGGCTAAATCACACATTTACTATTATTTAAAAGAGCAAATAAAAAATTGTCTGTTAGTAAATTTGTGATTTAGCCCCAGAAACACATCGATGTTGATTGATTTTGATCAATTTCAAATAGATCAAAATAAATTAAAATTAACCTTTAGTATATATACCCCTAAATTTGGATTTTGCACCTGACCATATCAGTTTATAATAAATGTGTATGTCAGCTATTATTGTCCTATTTACACATTTTATTGGGTGTATATTATACACTGTAAGGTCTTGTGTTTGCACCTGCATTGTATTTACACATGGGAGGGACATATACAGTTTTGTTCTTGTATCGAGAATACTATAACTTTTTCTTTACAATGTGAGTAGTATTTATGTTCTCTCCATGTCCATGTGAATTGTTTACCAGAGTCCAAAAATATATTCATAAATTAATTAGATTATAATTTGGTTGACTCTAGTGTGTTTATGTGCCTTTGGTATTTGTGCCTCTTCTGGTATATGCGCTTCTGTTCTATGCGCCTCTGGATTATGTAACTATTGTTGGGAAATTAGATTATAAAAATAAAAAAAGATTATTTGCAGAGGAAAACAGTGGATTTCCCTATATAGTAATCATATATTCTTTCATTCTTTTGTGAAATCACAGGGGTGCTGATCCCAACAAATACAGTGAGCCGTATTCAATTAGCTACAAAAACGGACATTTAAAAGGCAAAATTTTCACAAAACAAAGGCGAAAATGGCAAACAGGCTAAATCCCTATTTTTGCATAAAAATGTGTGGGTTTCTTTCAGAGCCATTTTGACACCCACCTAATGATAAATTATCAGAAAGAAAATTGTAAATTGCTTACTTTGGCAAAAAACAACCATGTAAATTTTGGGCTGAAAAAAAAAAACATTGAAAATAATAGAAAGTAATTTTTTTCCAGGAAATTTCTGTTCCGCATAAATTGGGGGTATGTTAAAATGCGTGCAAGCATATTTTCAGGTCATAAAAATGCAATTTTAAAAACCATTATAAAATCATGTGCTGCGACCGTGTTCGATGTTTAAAACACATGACGCATCTATACTGCCCCCCGAAAAATCAGACCCAATACGTTAAAATAATTTTCAATGATTTTTGTATTTGTTAGCACAAAATTTGTGTGGTTGTTTTTCGCCAAAGTATGCAACTTACAAATGGTTTTTTTTGGGTAATTTTTTATTATGGGAGGGTGTCCAAAGGGTTCTGAAAGAAATCCATAAATTTTTAGCCAAAAATAGGGATTTTGCATTTTTTTTCTCCCGATCTGGGATGGAGAAAAATATGCTTCAGTTAGTTTTCTCAATTTTCGCCTGTTTGCCATTTTTGCCTGTTTTTTTGTTAAAATGTCACAGTGTTTTTGTCGAAAAACTGCAGTTTTCGCCAAATGGTGAAAAAAAAATGTCAGTTTTCACAGCTAATCGAATACGGCCAAGTGACTGGGTATATACGAATCATATAAAAGGGGCTTTAAATGGTCACTTTTATCCATTACAGACAATACAATTATTTATTATATTATTTTTAACATATTTGTTTATTATTTTCATTTGTTTTACTATGAGGCTGCCACAAGGGGTCTTCAGCACCTTACAAAATAAATGAACAGAAACAATATTAAGAAATCAAGAAAAGACTAAATCTGGGTACACAGTGGATGATATGTCATCTGATCTGGCAGATCAGATGGCATATCGGGCACATCGGCCAGTGTGTACCCACCATGTAGCTGATGATGCATGCTCCTGCACATTGTCAGCAACATCGTCCATAGGAATTGCATGCAGGTCCAACTGACAATATCATCAGTGGGGGTCATGCTAATGAATTGCTGCTGGCATTGGCAAGTGTGTAAACAGCACCACAACAAGGTCCCACCACTCACGATATCATGCTGGGTACACATTGTTTAGTGTGTTACCAGCTCTACTGCACAAGACACTGCAGAACATTGGAGACAATGTATATAAGCATTGCTGGATCAGAAGTCACAATACCCATAAAAGCAGTGTTAGGCTGGGTACACACGTAAAGATTTTCTGCCCAACCATCCAACTAGTTGATTGGTTAGAAATGAATGAAAATCAGGTAAGGTATGAAAGCAAATGACAATCAGCAATTTGCTCCGAATGCCGGAAAATGGACTAAAACTGTTTGAACATATTGTTTAGATCAAACATTTAACAAACTTGTCTGAACAACCATTTTCATCTGTTTTCTGGCATTTAGGATCAAATTGCTGATCATCAGTTACTCCCATACGTTACCAGATTTTCATTCCAACCAATCAACTAGTTGGATGGTTGGACAGATAATCTTTACGTGTGTACCCAGCCTAAGCTGAACCCACATGATTGGAGCTGCTGTTGACAGTTGGGAGGAGATTATGTTATTAGTGAGAGAAGGAAAAGCACATGTGGAAGAGAGTCCTGCTTGTGTGGTGTGGTTCAATAGTTCTACAAGCAACAGTTTGACAGTCATTTGGTCGACATCAAAATGTTGACATGGGAAAATTTAGACAATTCAGAAGGTCGACAGGTTCAAAAGGTTGAAATGCAAATCATTGACAGAAATGGTCGACACATTTTTTTTTTCTAACCTGAAATGTAACACACCCCTTGGTGCCTCAACCTAACTGTCTCTTTCATAGCCTAACCCTTTGGTAAGTGCCTAACCCTAAGAAAAAAAGTGTCGGCCATTTCTGTTAACCTTTTCAACCTGTTGACCTCTTGTACCTGTCGACCTGCTGTACTGTAGATTCCAAACTTTGGAACGGCTAACCAGAAACTTACATACAGATGATTTATTTCCAACTCCTCCAGGTGCCAAAAGACAGCCTCCGGTCTGCAGCCCTTGATCAGTGATGTCCCAGCCACTCCGCTCCTATCACTGGGCAGGTACACTGTCAGATATACAGATGCGAGTTTAACAGCCTTTATAATTGCTCAATGCCATGGCGTGACTCGGTAGCGCCGAGCGTCTTTTCATGCAATGTTTTCCCTTTAAATGTGTATCATTTGCGATGTGAATAAGATACACAAGCAGCTAATGCTGAATAAAATGATATGCAGCATGCCTCTGTCCTGTGTGTGACTGAGCGTGTATCTGCATGGGAAATGCTATGTTACAGTGTCAGCGGCTGTGAAATTGTAATGTAGCATTTCACATGCAAATGTACCTGCAGTCACACACAGAATATAGGCATGTCACATATAATTTTATGCAGCAGAAACTGCTTGTGCGACCGATTTACATTGCTGTGCAAATAAGATGCATTTGAAGGTAAAAAAGTTGCAAGAAAATATGGTTAGTGCTACCAAGTCACATGGAGCTCCCACATTATGTGTACAGTAACATGACTTGTAGCACAAGGAGGATATATGTATGTGGACACATCTGTACTAGGGGGACATGGAGAGCGATCACTGGCTATCAGCTAAAGGAACTTTATATCAGCTTACTGACCAAAGCCAGATACCAGCTGCTCCATCCTGTGACTGGGAAAGTATACTGTCTTTCAAGGAGGAAGGCACCCAAAATGTCTGCTGTGACCAAATAAGGGGGCAAGCTTCCAGGCAGCCTGTGGGCCAACATCATTGGTGCTAGTGGGGGCCAGGAATGTGGCCTGTCTCCCTGCTTTTTCGCACCTTGTTAATCCCCACAGGCCAGTGAAAGGCATTGGGGCTGGTTCATGAAGGGTGTTGCACCAGGGGTTAAAAGGACCAGGAAACCTGCCCACCCATCTCAGTGAGAGAAGTAGTGGTTTCTATGTAAATATAGGTTTAGGGTGCATGCAGTGGTGAGTGAATAGAAAAATAATAATAAATAAGCACAGCAATTAACTGTTACACAGGAGCTTGATGATGAATATTTGTTTTATCTAATGAATTCTTGTTCAATAGTGTCTTTCATTTTCAAACAAACCAGTTTATCACTAGAGCAGATGTGATTTTGAGTATTTTATGTTGTCACAGTATTTAAGAGGAGAAAAGTGGTGCGCAAGGCATGGTAGGCGAAGGATTGTAAGAATGCCTCGAATATTCATCAATTAGTAGGCTGCATGGGTTGCAGGGCAGGTGAGGGTGTTATGCACATGGTTGCTGGTCACAAAGGTAGAGGCATGATTGTGTACTCATAAGCTTGAGTTAAGCATCCCCCCAGGTGATAAATGTGGTAGGAGGTGTGGTTGTGTGCTTATGAGGTACGGCAGAGACACCCCAGGTGGTAACACGTGGAACTTGTGAGAGCCTTGCACACCATTTGTTTTTCTTGCCCTGTGATTGTATTTTATTAAAATAAAGCTGTGATCACACTCTTTTGCTAAAAATGTAAACTATCGAGTCAGTTTTTGGTTGGCACATTATGGCGGGAGCCCGGAAGTCAGCCTCTCCATCATTATGGCACTCAGGGGAGTTGGAGAGAAATCAGCTGTCAGCAGAATTAAAAGCCAATAATATTTACCATTGTTGATTTTAACTTAGTGTGATAGCGGTGACTCTGTCGGATTTGGACATATATCTAAGTTTCAGGATGTCCGACCCAAACTTTGGAATTTACATAGTCCTCACAAGGAAATTTTTTATAGCACTACAGATCCTTTTACCTGTGGCCCTGATGCTGTAAGTTATAAAGAAACATCCACATGAATACACTGTTTCTATTCATGTTGGTAGATTGTTAATAATTGGCACTTATTAACTAACACTACATGTATTCCCTTGCAAAGACTATTTACTTTGCTATTTACCTGCAGCACCGTCGTTGTTGTGTTTATATGTGATATTTTTATATATTTATTTTTATTTATTTTATAATGATTATATGTGTTAAACCTGTGAACTAATTGTTTAGATATAACTAAGGGCCTGTTCAGCAAGGATTGTTATTCTGCTAATACACATGCAACACAGTTAAACTTATTATCAGTGATATTTAAATAATTGCATTCACATTGCCATCGCAGCCTAACATAAGGATGCCCACTTCCCCTTACTCACATCAGTATACAAAGGGAACATAGCAAAATAATCAGTAACATTGAGTAACATTGGACCCATATGCACAGTTTATGGCAGGTCAAACCTTACTTAGGATTTGCTAACTTCAGCACAGGCTATGAGGACTCAGGTTGCATATGGTACCACAGTGGCTAATTTATGCATGCCCATGCAATGCCATCCAAAAGCACTGACACACCTGCATTTGTCTGAACACCCCACCCCCCATCACCACCCACAAAAGATACTTCATGCCAATCACTCTGTAATGGGTCTGCGTAACCTCTGCTTTCGCAGTCCCGATCGCAGCATCTAGTTTGCGCACACTCACTGCAATGCATACAGTTTGCATGTGCAGTACAAAACAATCACCCAATTGCATGCGCATAACCAACTGCGATCTTTGCTGAATCAGGCCCTAAGTTTGATCTTACATCTAATGAAAAATAAGAGATCTCTGTAACCCTGAACTGTTGTGGCATTCCTATTTGGTTGAATCAGCAGAGATCCCTCTACTTGTATTTATTTTAAAAAATGCAAACAAAAAATTAATTTCCTGTTGGTCTAAGAAATAAACTGCTTTCTTCTCTAATTCAATTTAAAAATATTGTGTATTTCCACAAGTTTGTGTTGAGGCAAGTGGAGACGCATATATATATTACTGTTCTGTATGCAGTGGTAACCCCCCATCATCTGCCCCCAAAACAATTCCCACAAAGTAGACTTGTTCCTCCTAGTGTGTGAATACAATTGCCAGAGTTTGTGTAAAAATTACATTATTTAAAAAAAATTGCAGAGTGTTTTCCTTCCAATATAAGCAACGGTGTGTGTGGTTGTATTCCCCCATTATCTCTACCACAAAATATTTCTCACGTAGAAAGAAAAATTTTTCTTGGCCAGTGTAAAAAAAACTCAATTATCTTAATACAACTGCATGGTAAAGCTAACAGTTCCTCCTATCCCTGTTATAGTTCTACGAATGTACGTTCACTTGCTGTGGTGGAAATTAAGTTGAACAACAGTAGTGTCAAAAATAGAATCAATCATGGATCAGTCGATAGAAAAGCAGGAGCAGCAACCGGGTATAAGTGTTGTGGCTGCTGCCAGTCATAGTACTAGAACATTTATTAAAGGTGGTGAAGGGGAAAGAAGGTTTAACAAGGGGCACCTGAAATCTTAACAATATTTTTTACAATGTTAAAGAAAAAACATCAACTCTAAAAATAAAGGGAAATTTAATGCTTAGAAATGTAAATTGCCAACTTGCCATAAACCTAGAGATGAGCGTGTCGAAGTCATAAATATTAAATACACTACAAAATATGCCTTATACAGTATTTCAGACTTTAACAAAATCCCAGTTTACATTTCAAATTGGCCTAAAACAATATCAGATTGTTCTGTCCAAAAAACTTTTAAAATAGACCTTGGATTGATTGGGAGTGTAAATACCGTATGTTTGCTTCAATTGTTAGCTTGGACAATTTAAATTTGTTGGTGATCAAATAGACCCAGTATGGTAATTGTATCTGGTCTGCAGAAAACCAACAAAAAGATCAGATAACATACAAAATGCTAAGGATATGCAGATCTTTAATTGTAGCTCCTGACTGCATTTTGTATTAGCACACCCTGTGCATGCCATTATCTGTGCATTTTACTATAAGTTGTAGTCAATATGTATATATAGTACAGATCAGACATTTATATTAGAATTAATAGTGACATGTCCAATGTATTATATATATCCTGGCTTTCGTGGCTCACACAATACAAACCTGCCTCCTACTCAATAATTTACACATAGTAGTCACACATACAACCAATGGTTTACACCAAAGTACAAATGTATTAAAGAGAAGAAAACCAGCTATACATACAGCTAGGGACAAGACCACATATTAACATCATGTTTGGGGTCATAATATACAGAAATGTTTTAGCAGTCAGCCAGTGGTTGCAAATAGATTGTCGCACATTATGACAACCAGATATTAGCAATGCCAGATTTATGTATAATATAGCATATAACAATGGTTGATTTGAACTAGCTTTTTTGTGGGAACCCAGAGGTGAAAATCTGCAACAGCATCCTGAGCCTAGGCATTGCCCACTGTTTGAACCAACCAATGACCCACAGTGAACTGGAAACATCCCACCCCTGGACCAATGGAAGAAGACACAGCCTGCTATTATACACACCCATAATTTAACTGTATAAATATGGCTCCCCTGGTCCAGAGAGTAGTAGCTGTATTCTACCTGTCATCTGGTGATGACTGTACTCTGGATCCAGTGAGCGCACGAGAACGTATGTATACTGGCTTGTAACTCTGACCTTTTTCATTATATTGTTTTATACCACTGTATAACTTGTGATAATAATGTTATATCCTTTTAATACAATATTTACCTTTGTGCGTTGGACCACAGAAACTGGTGTGTGTGTGTTCACTTGTTTTTACCTAAGATTATTATACTGTGATATAAATATTGCACTGTAATTCACATTGTGTTTTGATATGAAGATAGTGACTATTACGCATACTGGTGGTGTTACAATATAGGAAGATATTGTGTATGCATCACACATTGTGTACACTGTGCATCCACATTTGCATATCGCCATACGCAAGGTGCATCCATGTGGCATCAACAGCCGTAAAGAGATTTAAACAGGATTTCACAAGTGGGTTCATATCTCAGAGATCTGAACCCACCTGAAATTCGGGGATCCGGGGTGATCCAAGTGCAGCTTGGATCTCCCTGCCTGCCCCGGGTCACTCACCCGAGGTAAAACATTGCGACCCCTCTGACGAGTCACGAGGTTTTGTTTTCAGTGGACTTAATGCTGATTGGCTGAGAGAGCCATCTGTCACGGCTCTCAGCCAATCAGCATTAAGCCCATTGAAAGCTACACAAAAAGAGGAAAAGAAGATGGTGCCCGCAAACCACAGCGGCCTGACACTGCCGGCACCCTGCATTGAGAACACCTCTGCACTGCTGACACAGTCCTGCAATGAGGACACCTCTGGTACCCCCGCTCTGTTGACACCGCCAGTACCCTTCACTGAGAACACTGCCAGCACTGCCATTCCATGTACCAAGGACACCGCCAGCAAACCCCACACTGCCGACACAGTCAGCAAACCTGCAATGAGGACACTGCTGGCACCCCTGCAGTGCCGACACAGCCAGCAAACCTGCACTAAAGATACCGGTGGCACCAACACACTGCCGACACAGCCAGAAAACCTGCACTAAGACACCGCTGGCACCCCGCACTGCCAACACAGCCAGCAAACCTGCACTTAGACACCGCTGGTACCCCCGCACTGCTGACATCACCGGTACCATTCACTTAGGACACTGCCAGCACCGCAGCACTGCCATTCCATGTACTGAGGACACTGTCAGCAACCCCGCTCTGCCGACACTGCTGTCACAGTAAGTGTACTATTGGTGTATCCAGATCACACTGTATAACACACTGTATCCATGTTGGAAATTAGAAACTGAACTGCCACATGTTAGTGCTGCCCACTGTGTCACTTAGCTTAGTCAGCCAGCTAGCTGGATGCAACCTTTTGGCCTTAACTAGATGAAGCAAATAATATTGTGAGGTGGTCAAAATTGATTGGAAATTACTGGAAATAAATGTTATTGAGGTTAATTATACTGTAGGAACAAAAACAGGCCTCTTTTATGTGATTTTAGCTGCTTTTATTATTTTTTAAGCAAAAATCCAGATCCAAAACCAAAACACAAAAACAAAATATTGAGGTGAGGTTTTGGCAAAACCAATCCAGATCAAATACCAGGGTAGATCCAGATCCAAAACCAAAACCAAAACATGGGGGTTGGTGCACATCTCTACTTAAACCACGCACAGTGGCAAGGAAAGACTAAGATAATGGGCTTCTTTTGCAAGTGGTGGTCTTTCTACTGCTGTTTCAAGCCCTAGAATGTAAGCTCTTGCAAGCAGGGCCCTCTCTATTCATGTGCTACTCCTGGCCTTACTTTAACTTTCATTTGCAATGGCACCTAAGACTTGATTGCTGACACCCTGCTGCTTATTCAGGTGTTATGCAGCAATGTTTATAAATTATGTTTCTACTGTTAATAACTGATTTCTTGTGTGCTCATTTGGTTATGTACTTTGCAATGAGCTGCAGAACCCTTGTGGTGCCATATAAATAAAGTTTAATAATAATAATAATAATAATAATAATAATAATAGTAATAATAATAATAATAATAATAATAATAATAATAATAATAATAATAATAATAATAATAATAATAATAATAATAATACTATTGTGGAAGCCGGGGCCAAACTTAGTCAAGCATCTTCTGTAAACTCGCTCACCACCTTATCATTCTCATTCTAGATGTGTCACATTTAATACAGGTAAATCAGGGCAAATAAAGAACATACTGAACTGTGGGCCTGATTCAGCAAGGCACACAAGTGCACTGTTGATCGCAGATTCGAAATTATCGGGAATCTGTGTGTACGCAGGATCCATTGTGCGAGTGTGCAGATGGGTCCTGCTTAGAAGCATGTAGAGCCATTTAAGAGGCAGAGCAGGGGTGGGGGTGGCTGCCATTCCCGGGAAAGGGGAGTTCCACCCCATTTTCCAGGAGTGATCAGCTTAGGATCTGCTTTGATCAATGCAGTGTCCAGGGCTTGCATGCCAGTCAGGCTTACTCACCTGGTTGGTGGCCCAGCATCGTCCACCATCGACCTCCGTCACAGTGCTGTGATTACAAATGCAGCAGGGGGTGTCATACACCTCCTGCTGTATTTGCTTTATTACAAGGCAGCTTTGCAATTGCGATCCTTGCTGAATCAGACCCTCTGTGTTTACAAACTTCACATAACCCTAAGGAGAGTGCAATGGTGTCCACACAAGCTATCTGTTGTAATTGTAGAGAAAACTCCTTCCACCATTTCAGAACCCTCTGCAAATGTCAATGTTTGTGTAGCAGTAAACAAATATCTTTATATTTTTATTTTATATTATGCAAAAAAAAATTTTTTGGGTCACATATACCCGGCGCTAATTAGTTGTTTCATATCCTCAAATATAACACAATAAAGTACTTTACAGTCTTTCTTATTTCATATATATATTATATATTGGATGTCAGTCCCAAATTCTGTTGCTTGTCGAACAATTTCACTCCCAACGATATATAAAAAAGAGGGGGAGAAAAAAGACTATATAGTGTAGTAATTTTTCAAAATTTAATGACATATACACTTACAAATAGACATAAAATTCAGACTTTCTGCTATCATATATAGCTAATTCTCACTTATTCTAAGACCACTTAGAATTAGAGCATATAGAGAACAAAAGATAAAAATATTAATAAAAAGACAGTATGTGATACAAATACTGCCACATTCACAGTTTTTCAAAGAGTTTATCCAGAATTATAAGAGGTTTAAACCGTACCATGGTTAGCACCAGATTTGGTGCCCTTAAAGAGTATAGATCGGAGAATATCCGGATATGCAGCCCTGCTCCTTTTAAGCCTCTGAATGCTGTCCACGGTCACAAGATTTTACCAGCAGATAGATCCCAGTTTCCAACGCGTTTCGAGTGATGTCCACTCTTCCTCAAGGCTGTATGGGATCTATAGCTGTCCTATCTGCTATTTATAGGTCTATCTGACCCGGAAGTACAAATTCACAATCTTATACATTTCACCAAGAACCCCTCATAAAATTAATTAAACAAACATCCTTTCCAAAGTCACCGATTTTAAGAATAAGAATGGAAAAGATACATAACAAACCCGAAGTTTAGTTATATACAGTCAGGTCCATAAATATTGGGACATTGACAGAATTTTCAGATTTTGGCCTGTATTTACCACCACAATGGTTTTGAAATGAAAAAAACAATATGTGCTTTAACTGCAGACTTTCACATTTAATTTGAGGGTAATTACATCCAAATCGGGTGAACAGTGTAGGAATTACAACAGTTTGAATATGTGCCTCCCACTTTTTAAGGGGCCAAAAGTAATGGGACTATCAACTCAAAAGCTATTTCATGGACAGGTGTAGGCTATTCCCTCGTTATTTCATTATCAATTAAGCAGGTAAAAGGTCTGGAGTTGATTCTAGGTGTGACATTTGCATTTGGAATCAGTTGCTGTCAACTCTCAATATGAGATCCAAAGAGCTGTCACTATCAGTGAAGCAAGCCATCATTAGGCTGAAAAATCAAAACAAACCCATCAGAGAGATAGCAAAAACATTAGGTGTGGCCAAATCAACTGTTTGGAACATTCTTAAAAAGAAAGAACGCACCGGAGAGCTCAGCAACACCAAAAGACCAGGAAGACCACGGAAAACAACTGTGGTGGATGACAAAATAATTATTTCCCTGGTGAAGAAAAACCCCTTCACAACAGTTGGCCAAATCAAAAACACTCTCCAGGAGGTAGATGTATATGTGTCAAAGTCAACAATCAAGAGAAGACTTCACAAGAGTGAATATAGAGGGTTCACCACAAGATGCAAACCATTGGTGAGCCTCAAAAACAGGAAGACCAGATTAGAGTTTGCCAAACAACATCTAAAAAAGCCATTACAGTTCTGGAACAACATCCTATTGACAGATGAGACAAAGATCAACTTGTACCAGAGTGATGGGAAGAGAAGAGAAGGAAAGGAACTGCTCATGATCCAAAACACACCACCTCATCAGTGAAGCATGGTGGTAGTCTCATGGCGTTGGCCTGTATGGCTGCCAATGGAACTGGTTCCCTTGTATTTATTGATGATGTGCCTGCTGACAAAAGCAGCAGAATGAATTCTGAAGTGTTTCGGGCAATATTATATGCTCATATTCAGTCAAATGCTTCAGAACTCGTTGGACAGCGCTTCACAGTGCAGATGGACAATGACCCGAAGCATACTGCAAAAGCAACCAAAGAGTTTTTTAAGGCTAAAAAGTGGAATGTTATGCAATAGCCAAGTCAATTCAGTGACCTGAATCCGATTGAGCATGCATTTCACTTGATAAAGACAAAACTGAAGGGAAAATGCCTCAAGAACAAGCAGGAACTGAAGACATTTGCAGTAGAGGCCTGGCAGAGCATCACCAGGGATGAAACCCAGCGTCTGGTGATGTCTATGCGTTCCAGACTTCAGGCTGTAATTTCCTGCAAAGGATTTGCAACAAAGTATTAAAAAGTGAAAGTTAGATTTAGGATTGTTTAGTTTGTCCCATTACTTTTGGCCCCTTAAAAAGTGGGAGGCACATATAGAAACCGTTGTAATTCCTACACCGTTCACCTGATTTGGATGTAATTTCCCTCAAATTAAATTTGAAAGTCTGCAGTTAAATCACATCTTGTTTGTTTCATTTCAAAGCCATTGTGGTAGTGAATAGAGGACAAAATATGTAAATTCTGTCAATGTCCCAATATTTATGGACCTGACTGTATATGCATTCCACGTGTATCAGAAAGGCTCCAAAAAACTTCCGGTGAGTTCACCGGAAGTTATGAGTCCGTCTACCTTCTCCAAGGGACTCCCAGCCGCAAAGCTAATATTTACATCACGTGACAACCCACGTGTGCTTACCTCTCGGATAAATACGAGGCCCGAGTACTTCCGGTTTCACTCCCGGATATGATGTTATAAGTCCGTCTACTTCCTCAAGGGAACTCCCAGCCGTAAAGCTCCCTTTATGTTTACATCACGTGACTACTCACGTGTGTTTACCTATTCGATATAGACTAGATACGAGGCCCGCATACTTCCGGTTTCACTACCGGATGTAAGGAAACTAAACACATCCTTAATATTCATGTTTACATAATATCCACTCAGGTTGTTATAACAACGCTTACTTCCAAATACCGGAAGTTGATCTTTATAAAAAAAAACGTTATTATGTACCTATATATACTTAAAATAGGTGGTGTTTGTAACAATATGAAAAATATAAAAATTACACAATAAATACATATAAAAGTATGAGAACAACATACCATACAAACATCAAAAACCATCAATGAAATTCATAAATCGAATTGGTGGTATAAATATAAATTATCATTATAACATTGAATATTTTCAATATATAATAAAAAATTAAATAAAATAAATAGATACATAGATAAAATATAAATATTACAAAAACCACTTCAATTCAAATTCTTTATTTAATCCCACAGGAGTAATAGTGTTTAGTTTAAAGATCCAGGACATTTCCGCTCTAGCCAGAATACATTCTGTGTCCCTATCCTTCCAAGATGCTTTTACACTTTGGATGGTAATGAATATGATTTTTCGTTTTTTACCACTTTTTATTCAAATCATAAAAAATTGGAGTATATTATTAACAAACATAGGTACTTATTGAAAATGGACCCTGTTTTGAAAGATCTGATTCCTACAAAACCCAAGTTTATTTATAGGAGGGCCCCGAATTTGAAAACCCTCTTGGTGAGAAGTGCATTAAATTATGAGACCATGAATCCAGTGAGAACTAAAGGGTTCCATAGGTGCGGTACATGCACCTTATGCAAAGCAGTACCAAGTCAAAACTCTAAATTTACCACTTTTGTAGTGAATGGCAGGGAATATAAAATCAATAATTTTGTTACCTGCCACACAAGTAATGTGGTATATCTAATAGAATGCTCTTGCGGTTTATTCTATGTAGGACGCACATCTAGGGCCTTGAAAACGAGACTATCTGAGCATTCTCGTAATATAAAAAAAGGGTTCGAAATACATAATCTTTCAAATCATTTTTGAACAGTTCATCAATGCCGAGTTAGTGACATTAAATCATTTATCGGAATCCAAAGTGTAAAGGCATCTTGGAAGGATAGGGACACAGAAAGAATTCTGGCTAGAGCGGAAATGTCCTGGATCTTTAATCTAAACACTATTACTCCTGTGGGATTAAATAAAGAATTTGAATTGAAGTGGTTTTTGTAATATTTATATTTTATCTATGTATCTATTTATTTTATTTTATTTTTTATTATATATTGAAAATATTCAATGTTATAATGATAATTTATATTTATACCACCAATTCGATTTATGAATTTCATTGATGGTTTTTGATGTTTGTATGGTATGTTGTTCTCATACTTTTATATGTATTTATTGTGTAATTTTTATATTTTTCATATTGTTACAAACACCACCTATTTTAAGTATATATAGGTACATAATAATGTTTTTTTTTATAAAGATCAACTTCCGGTATTTGGAAGTAAGCGTTGTTATAACAACCTGAGTGGATATTATGTAAACATGAATGTTAAGGATGTGTTTAGTTTCCTTACATCCGGTAGTGAAACCGGAAGTATGCGGGCCTCGTATCTAGTCTATATCGAATAGGTAAACACACGTGAGTAGTCACGTGATGTAAACATAAAGGGAGCTTTATGGCTGGGAGTTCCCTTGAGGAAGTAGACGGACTTATAACGTCATATCCGGGAGTGAAACCGGAAGTACTCGGGCCTCATATTTATCCGAGAGGTAAGCACACGTGGGTAGTCACGTGATGTAAATATTAGCTTTGCGGCTGGGAGTCCCTTGGAGAAGGTAGACGGACTCATAAATTCCGGTGAACTCACCGTAAGTTTCTTGGAGCCTTTCTGAAACACGTGGAATGCATATATATAACTAAACTTCGGGTTTGTTATGTATCTTTTCGATTCTTATTCTTAAAATTGGTGACTTTGGAAAGGATGTTTGTTTAATTAATTTTATGAGGGGTTCTTGGAGAAATGTATAATATTGTGAATTTGTACTTCCGGGTTAGATAGACCTATAAATAGCAGATAGGACAGCTATAGATCCCATACAGCCTTGAGGAAGAGTGGACATCACTCGAAAGGCGTTGGCAGCTGGGATCTATCTGCTTGTAAAATCTTGTGACCGTGGACAGCATTCAGAGGCTTAAAGGGAGCAGGGCTGCATATCCGGATATTCTCCCATCTATACTCTTTAAGGGCACCAAATCTGGTGCTAACCACGGTACGGTTTAAACCTCTTATAATTCTGGATAAACTCTTTGAAAAACTGTGAATGTGGCAGTATTTGTATCACATACTGTCTTTTTATTAATATTTTTATCTTTTGTTCTCTATATGCTCTAATTCTAAGTGGTCTTAGAATAAGTGAGAATTAGCTATATATGATAGCAGAAAGTCTGAATTTTATGTCTATTTGTAAGTGTATATGTCATTAAATTTTGAAAAATTACTACACTATATAGTCTTTTTTCTCCCCCTCTTTTTTATATATCGTTGGGAGTGAAATTGTTCGACAAGCAACAGAATTTGGGACTGACATCCAATATATAATATATATATGAAATAAGAAAGACTGTAAAGTACTTTATTGTGTTATATTTGAGGATATGAAACAACTAATTAGCGCCGGGTATATGTGAGCAAAATCTTTTTTTGCATTGTGTGATTTCTTTTAGCTGTTCTTGGTGAGGACAGCGGGTCACGTGTGGTGGCTGCTCTATATTAGGTTGCGCCCGTGTTTTTTTCCAACAAAAATCTATTTTTTATTTTATATTGTTTATCTATAATTTTTCTGTATTTTATTTTTTTTTCTTTACTTTTATTTATTTTATATAGGTTTTATGTTTTTGACCTGTGAACTAATAGTTTAGATATAACTAAGGGCTCGAGTCATTACGGATCACAACTGCGATTACGCATGCAATTGGCCAATTGTTGCATCTGCACATGCGTATGCATTGCAGTGGACATGCACGAACTAACCATTGTGATCGGAATGTGATCACTGAGACTACACAAACCTATTGCAGAGTGATTGACAGGAAGTGACATTTGTGGGTGCTGACGTGGGGTCGGCGAAACACAGGCATGCTTGTGCAAGAGTGCATGTGGCTGCATTGGTACTCCATGTTACTGATGGTTATGCAGTCTTTCTAAACATTATGGATATGTGTAAGGTAAGGAAGGCGTCCTTATATAGTGCAGCAATGGCATAGCTATCACATTGGATTTGCATATCATCACAGTCAGACTGTGGCCCCGATTCAGAGCAGCTCACTGCTGGCGGGCGCTCGCTCTGAATGTGGGCGGTTTTTGCTTTTTTTCTGGGGCCTCTCGTAAAGCAGTGGGAGACCACCCACAGCTTGTGCAAGCGGCCAGGAGACCATCATGATTATCGCAACCATTGGGCTTGCGATGAGACCCTGGGGTAGGGTCTAGCTGCCACAAGCCTGAGTGGACTTCCTGCTCTAATAGAGCAGGAAGTCCACTACTGATATCAGTAGTGATGTCAGTCAGCCCTCCTACAAACACCAGACATTCCTAAGGGAATGCCTGCATTTGTCTGGCCACCCCCCCTACCCACTCACAAAACAGGGCGAGCTATAAATCAACATCGACAGCCACCCAATCTTGTTGCGTGCCCTGTAGCGACTGAACTTCAGTCACTCAGCGGGGCTCGCACAGGCAGATGCCGTATGCGGCGCGAGCACAGTGGGCAACCATCAGGCCGCTTGCGAGCGCACAGCGCTGGCAAGCAGCTCTGGGTCAGGCCCTGTGTGCATAATTGCAGCTGCACTTGCAGTTGTGGTCCATAGTGAATCAAGTTCGATCTTACATCAAACAAAAATAAGCGATTTATGTAAACCTGCGCTGGTGTGGCATTCATATCTGGTTGAATCAGTGCAGTTCCCTCTACTTTATATTTATGTGTTACAGTGAAGTGAAACAAGATGAGGAAAATATTTATGTATCTGACACTAAGTAGAATGTTGATGATGAATTTGTCGGACAAGAAGAGTTGATAAAATTCAGGAGGAGGATGTTATTTGTGTCAAAATAAGTCAGTAACCAGTGGCATCAGTTTTTGCCAGTGTTAAGAAGAAGACCATTGTCATGCCTTTATGTGGAATTATTTTTTTACCAAAGCTTCACAACATTTGTCAAGCCATCTCATTTGTGAATCGAAAGTAAATAGAGATACAGTTGGGGCATTAAACATGTAGGTACATCCTTCATATTATGTAATTTGCAGTGAGATCATTATTATTTATCAAAATCTCAACATTCCTATAAATTAATAACAAGCAGTTCAGCATCACATACCAGCAGAATGGATATATCCCATCATATGCAATCTCCACTGCCAACACCTTCATCTTCATTCTTCTCATTATTGATTGGAGGAAATCCTTCTGCATATAATTTGCAAAGCTTACTGACTTCTTCCCTATCCTGGACTCAGGACTCTCAAGAAGAATCATTCTGTCTTAGAGCTGCTGATGGGTGTGAATCTTCACCACAGAAGGGGACTAAAAGACTAATAGTTTCAAACAACAATTGACTGTGAAACAATACTTTGCAAGATTAAGCAAGTAGGAAAGCTTCCATTCAGTAGTCCAGTGGATAACTGAAGTGATGATGGCTATGCTAGCATTAGATCTTCATCTAATATCTGCCATTAATGCATCTGATTTTAGACAGTTAGTTGAGGTCCTGTGTACCTGATACAATTTCCAATTCCAATTCAATTCCATTTTACCATAACAATAGAAAAAATAATTACTTTGATAGTTTCACAATAAAACAAATACATCTTGAATTTGTATCACTAAATTTTGTCTACCGTACTTGAGCCTATGTTTAAGTAATACATCATAATTTTCTTTCCAACTGACACAGATCTTAAAATATGTATAGAGCTCATGGTGAACAAGTTGTCAGTTTAAGTGGCACATTAACTGACGAGATCTCTGCATTCGGTTTCTCTTTCACAAGAGACCCACTGGTGATTTGGAAGAGTTAACACAACATTTTCACACCTGATGAAGTCTAAAAGAATTGCAGAAAATTAGTGACACCTCTACCTTAATGCAATCTGATATGGTCACCACCCATAGAATGATGGAGGATTATTTTAATGACAGTGTACAAGTAGACATTCCAGACAGTCCCTTTGACTACTGGAAGGAAGTAAAGAAATTTGGAGGCCCTTTGCTCTACTTAAGCTGCCCATCCTCCATTGTGTACTCTGAAATACTTTTCAGCGATTGGAATAGGAGGCTACTTACTCAAAATGTAAAAAAAAAGATGTACATCAAAACTAGCTATACATTCCACAAGGAAGACCTTTACCACCAATTATGTCAAAGTACAGAGACTTCTATAATGGTGTATTCCACTGCAATTGAGTTAATATTGTGTGAAGATGATGTTAACACTGATGAGGGTGAGGAGGATGACAATGATGACATCTTGCCACTGTAGAAAAGAGATAATTAACAGCACTGTTAGCTGCCTTAAGCCAGTCATTAACAATACTGTAAACTGCCATAAGCCAATTGATAGCTTGTTTTGTGGGGGCCCATACAAATCAACCTACTGTAGTCACAAAAGTGATAGTCGCTGAAGTCATTGGTTTGTTAAACACTGCATGTCCTGTTTAATACACAACATAAGAGAGGTTGGAAGGACCTAAGGACAATTCCATCTTGCACCTTTCATTGCATTATACGCTATTTGGAGCATTGGTGACTGTTTTAATATCGGTGCTGTGTGAATCACAGTGTGAAATGGTTGTCATTTGTAAAAAAAAAATTAACAGATATATGGAGAATGTTTAGTATTAATCAGTAATATGCACAAGAGAAATTATTTACAACAGTCAACAGAAATGCTTGCAAACTTGTAGATCATGGATAAGCAGAAAATTACTTGCTTTTGGCCTTGATTTAGGAGAAAAAAACATGGTATTATCCCTCATTATCAGACTTACAGGTGCACCACATAAATGTACTACAGGTGTGTTACCCAATTAGGGGGAAAGGGGGTAGTATGGCCAGCAAGTCAGTCTCTTGTTATTTGTTAGTATACTAAAGGCTGATTTAGCATTTGCTGCTTTGCAGTGCAACTATTCATTTTCTTGTCTTCTATTTCAATATGGGCTCTATTTACTACAATCCGCATTTTGAATTCAGAGTGCAGATATTACCGATTGAATATGCAATGCAAATTCTGCCAATATCACAGGAATTTACTAAATATCCCTTGCAGGGACAGAGCTTACAATAAAGCTCTGTCCCTGCGAATCCCCTCCGCACACTTATCACGGTATTTTTGCAAAATATACAGTGACAAGTGCCCGTGCATGCACCGACTGGCCGCTGCTAAGCTCAACCCCCTTTGATAAGCCCCACCCCCACAATCATGACCCCTCCGTGATACCCCCTCCCTTAATTAACTTACCTCCAGTGATCGGTGCTCCTGTGTTGTCCACCATGGCTGCTGTCAGCTGACATCCCATCCTGCACTGGGACATGGTCAGGATGGGAGACCAGCTGACCGGAGGGAGGATATCACTGGAGCACCGATATTAAGGAGTCTGGAAAGTTTTTTTTTTTTTACTAATTTTTATTTCTTTTTTTAGCAGTGATCAGTGTGTGGTCTGTTTAGACCACACAGCTGATCACTGGGCCCGGCTCCAGGCTCTGCTCTGCCTTTTAGAGCAGAGCAGGAGTCCGGTAACCAGGGAAAACCCTGGATAATGCCACCTCCAGGTGGCCTTAGGGTCTGGTCGTAAGCCCCGATGGTCGTGATGGTGATGACCATCGCAACCATCACCCTGATCACAAGCTAAGCTGTGGGTGATAACCCACAGCTTAACTAGCGACCTGGAGGCAGCACTTCAAAACAAGAAGTGCCCACCCTCATTCAGAGTGAGCGACCGCTTCTTGTGATCGACTTTGTGTGCATGTGGCTATGGGGCAGTGGACCTCATTCAGAGCTGCTCGTAAGCGGCCGCTCGTTCACTCTGAGCGATGTTCACACATCTGCGCATGTGTATGGGTTGTAATACGCATGCGCAAACCAGTCAGTGCGGTCAAAATTCGTGTGCTCGCAAAATAGCGAATGCCTGCTAATTTGAGTGACAGAGTGAGGCGTTTGTGGGTGGTAACAGGGGAAGGTGCTTGAAAATGGGGAGAGGAGTTCCGAATGCAGGCGTGCCAAAAGGTCAAAACGGGCGTTTTAAGGGTGTGCATAATTAACAAAGCAGCATCATTGACCTCGTCACTTGGTTGTTTTTTAGTCTGAACTGCTGGCATGATTGCGGTAGGAAAATGCAACCACAAGAATAGCGAGCAGTTCATTCGCCTTTCGATGTACTAGATTAATCTAATAAAAAGCGGACATGACGTATGATGCGAGCAGCCAGGGGGCGTTTTTTTCAAAATAACGACCGCATGTTTCGTTCGCTCGTTCACACTTAGAGGCGTCAACAGACCGCAATGAGCGAACGGTCAATTTAAATAGCCAGCCCCTTTTTCTGAACGAGCGAGCGCAAATAGTGTCCGGCTCTGAATCAGACCCAGTGTTTGTGTGCATGTGGCTATGGGGGCTGTGTGTGTGTGTGGCTTTGGTGGCAGAGTGTGTGTGGCTATGGGAGCTGTGTGTGTGGCTATGGGAGCAGTGTGTGTATGAGGCTATAAGTGAAGTTTGTGTGGGAATCGGTATGAATTACCGCCGGTTCGATTCCCGGCAGCGCCTGGCTAACCTAAGCAGAGTTCCTGGAAGCAGAAGCCCGACAGCGCAGGAAATCCTGATCGTCGATAGGTAAATATTGACTAACCTAACCTAACCCCCTAACCCTAACCCTACTTAGGGGTGCCTAACCCTAACCTCCCCCCAAGTTCCTAACCGTAATATCACCCCTCTAAGTGCCTATCCCTAACCCCCCCTTCCCCGCTGCCTAAACCTAAGTCCCCTTGGGGAGTGCCTAACCCTAAGTCCCCCCTGGGGGTGCCTAACCCTAACCCTCCATCCCCCTAGCCTAACCCTAACCCTAATCCTCCCGTGGGGATGCCTAACCCTAAGTTCCCCCCGCGTGCCCTAAACCTAACCCCCCCCCAGCGGCTGTCCGCTTGCGGCGCCCGGCATCCATTCGATCGGGATGCCGGGTGCCGGTCTCCCGGCATCAGCCATTTACATCTAGATGCCCGGCATTTCACCCTCGCCGGGATATGACAGTCGGGAATAAGGCAGCCAGCTTCCCGATTGTATACTGTTTGTGTGTGCTGCTTTGTGGGCATTTTGTGTGTGTGGCTATGGGGGCAGTGTGTTTGTGTGTGGCTATGGGGGTAGTGTTTGTGTGTGGCTATGTGAGAATTTTGTGTGAGTGGCTATGGGGGCAGTGTGTTTGTGGCTATGGGGGCAGTATGTGTGAGCAGCTATGTGGGCATTTTGTGTGTGCAGCTATGTGGGCATTTTGTGTGTGTGGCTATGGGGGTAGTGTTTGTGTGTGGCTATGGTTGTAGTGTTTGTGTGTGGCTGTGGGGGTAGTGTGTGTGTGCAGCTATGTGGGCATTTTGTGTGTGTGGCTATGGGGCAGTGTGTGTGTGTGGATATAAGGGCAGTGTGTGTGGTTATAGGGGCAGAGTGTGTGTGGCTATGGGGGCAGTGTGTGTGTGCATGTGTGGCTATGGGGGCAGTGTGTGTGTGCAGCTATGTGGGCAGTGTGTCTGTGAGGCTATGGGGTCAGTGTGAGTGTGTGGCTATGAGGGCAGTGGGGGCATTTTGTGTGTGTGGCTATGGGGGCAGTGTCTGTGTGTGGCTATAGGGGCAGCATGTGTGGCTATGTTGGCAGTGTGTGTGTGAAAATAAGGGCAGTATGTGTGGCTGTGGGGGCCTTGTGTGTGTGGATATAAGGGCAGTGTATGTGTGGATATAAGGCAGTGTGTGTGAGGCTATGGGGGCCATGTGTGTGTGTGTTTGTCTATAGGGGCATTTTGTGTGTGGCTATGGGGGCTGTGTGTGTGTTGCTATGGGAGCAGTGTGTGTATGTGGCTATGGGGGCTGTGTATATGTTGCTATGGGGATGTATGTGTGTGTGGCTATGGGAGCAGTGTGTGTATGTGGCTATGGGGGCTGTGGGTGTGGCTATGGGTGCTGTGTGTGTGTGTGTGATTATGGGGTCTGTGTGTGTGAGGCTATGGTGGCAGTGTGTGTGATGCTATGGGGGCATTGTGTGTGTGGCAATGGGGTAGCATTATGTGTGAGGCTTTGTGGGCAGTGTGTGCATGTTGGCTATGGGGCATTGTGTGTGTGTGGCTATGGGGGCTGTGTGTGTGTTGCTATGTTGCAGTGTGTGTATGTTGCTAAGGGGGCTGTGTGTGTGTGTTGCTATGTTGCAGTGTGTGTATGTGGCTATGGGGGCAGTGTGTGTGTGGCTATGGGGGCAGTGTGTGTGAGGCTATGGAGACAGTGTGTGTTTGGCTATGGGGTAGCATTATGTGTGAGGTTATGGAGGCAGTGTGTGTTTGGCTATGGGGTAAGTGTGTGTGTGTTGCTATCTTGCAGTGTGTGTATGAGGCTATGGGGGCAGTGTTTGTGTGTGACTATGGGGTAGCATTATGTGTGAGGCTATGGATGCAGTGTGCATGTGTAGTTATGGGGCCAGTGTGTGTGTGGCTATGGGGGCTGTGTGTGTTTGTTGCGATGTTGCAGTGCATGTGTGTGGCTATGGGGGCAGTGTGTGTGGATATGAGACAGTGTATGTTGCTGTGGGGCAGTGTGTGGCTATGGGGGCTGTGTGTATGTGTGTGTCTATGGGGCAATGTGTATGTGGCTATGGGGTCAGTTTGTGTGAGGCAATGGGGGTAGTGTGTGTGTGGCAATGGGGTAGCATTTTGTGAGAGACTATGGAGGCAGTGTGTCTGTGTGGCTATGGGGCAGTGTGTGTGTGTTGCACTGCATGTATGTGTATGTTTGTTGCTATGTTGCAGTGTGTGTGAGGCTATGGGGGTTGTGTTTGTGAGGCTATGGGGACAGTGTGTGTGTGCAGCTATTGGGTAGCATTATGTGTGATGCTATGGGGCAGTGTGTGTGTGTCTGTGAGGGATGTTTGTGTGTGTGTGGCTGTAAGGGCATTTTGTGTGTGGCTATGGGGTGTATGTGTGGCTATGGGGTGTATGTGTGGCTATTGGGGCTGTTTGTGTGTGCAGAGAGGGGGGCAGTGTGTTAGTGTGTACAAAATTGCATGCAGTTTAGGGAGTGGGGCCCCAAACTGATATCTTTAATCGTGCCCTATGAGGCCCATATCTGGCTCTGGCTTGTACAAACCACAAAGGCCTACCTTACCAGATACCGGATATGTTCTTAGGAAAATATAAAAATGTGCCTGGCAGGAAGGTGAGTATCTTTGCAGTTCTAATGTCAGCACACTGGGCCTGATTCAGAGCTGCTCGTAAGCGGCTGCTCGTTCGCTCTGAGCGATGTCCGCAAAACTGCGCATGCGTATGGGTCGTCATGCGCATACGCAAACCAGTCATTGCAGTCGGAAATTGTTCGCTCGTAAAACAATGAGGGGCTGCTAATTTGATTGACAGAATGTACCATTTGTGGGTGGTAACAGGGGAAGGTGCTTGAAAACGGGGGAGTGGAGATCCAAACGCAGGCATGCCTAACGGTCAAAAGGGCGTTTAATGGGAGTGCATAATTCATAAAGCAGCGTCATCGACCACGTCACTTGGTTGTCTTTTAGACTGAACTGCTCGCAGTGATTGCGGGAAGTAAATACTACCACAAGCACTGCGAGCAGTTCAGATGCCTTTCGATGTTCCTGATTAATCTAATAAATAACGGAGATGACATGTGATGCGAATGGCAAAGGGGTGTCTTTACAAAATAGCGAGCGCATTTTTCGGACGCTCGCTCAGACATAGAGGCATCAACACACTGCAAAGAGCGAGAGCTCAATTTAAATATCCGGACCCTTTTTTAGAACGAGCATCCGCAAATAGCGTCCGGGTCTGAATCAGGCCCACAGTGCACTATAATAGAGATGGAGAAAGGCCGGCAGCTGTCTCATACTTTTTAAACTTAAGTAATCTTAGTGATGTACTAAAAAGTTTTATTCTTGCAAACATTAGTTTTTTTTCTACAGAATCATTTTTATTTTCATGAGACTTTTTATCTGTAATTAGTTGGAACAGCCCCAGGTTCACCCCCAGTTATGCAAACCTATTCATGGTGTACTGTGAGGACTATCAAAGATGGTCTTGTGGCAAACTTGGTTTCCTAGCAACATATCATACATGACATTTTGTTTACCTGGAGCGGTAACGATGAGTCTCTATTAGTGTTTTGTGCCTCTTTGAATTCTAACATCTATCCATTAAACTAGCCTTTTCCTACAGTACTAAGGAGGCATGATTTCTGGATTTAAATATATATACACAGAATGGTGTGCTTAACATCAAAAGATTTAGAATTCCCACAGTTACAAATGGCTTTATTAATAGAACAAGCCAGCACCATTCAAATTGGTTGGATAGAATCAATTTTTCTAGGGTTAAAATAATTTACACAGATGCAGAAGTATGTGAAGAACAACTAGAAGAGATTGCAGAACATTTTCAGGCCAAAGGATACAAATCAAATATTTTGGAAAAAGCAATCAATAGGGTCAACAGCATGGATATGAATGACTTGTTTGTGTTTAAAAATGGCAAACCAATTACAGAGGACACATTCCAGTGGCCTATTAGCCAATACAACATGTGTTTAAAGAAATAGAAAATATTGGAAACCACCCAAAGAAGATCCAGTAATTGAAGATTGTATTCTGGATAAACCAAATTTTATGTATAGGAGGGCATCATCTCTAAAAACAAACCTACCTCTCAAAAGTAGCACAGATGAGGAGAATGCTCGAAGTGTGAGGACTAAAGGCTTCTACCCATGCAGAGTGTGCCTGATGTGCAAACAGTCAAAATGAATACTCGCAAAATAACAGATGTCACAGTAAACAATAAAACCTACCCTATTAGGTTTGTTTCTCACTTACCACTCCAAGAATCACATTTACATTCTGGTGTATAGGCAACACCACAAGTCGGATTGGTAGAACAGTTATACAATACACATAAGGGCATGGACAGGCATACCGTGTGTACCTATTTCAAGCGGTTTCATGGTTCAAAAGAGTGCTTCATAAATCTTTTTGGGCATTCAACAAATTCTCCCTAAGTGGAGAATGAGAGATGTCGAAAAAAACCTCACATTTGGAAATGAGGTGGATTCATGCATTAAGGACCTTTGTGCCGAAGGACTTTATGGGGAATTTGAGCTCAAATCTTTTCATACATGATAACCGCTTTGAGTTTGGTTACTTTTAAACTGTTTTACTTTTGATCACTGCTCACCTCTTGTCCCTTATGTATATTCTTCTTTATTATGTGTTTTTTTATTTGCGTATTTAAATTTATTTATTTTTCTGTAATCCCAATTACCCTGGTTATTCAATAATTATGCATTTGAAATATGGCTTTATTATGATAATCTAATTACTGGGCATTTGTGGAGGATGTAAGGATCACTTCCTACCTGCCAAAAGCATGAATCTGACTGTCACCATGGCTACAGACAACTAAATATGTATGAAATTGAAACAGATTGTAGAATGCAATGGATGTAGGAACTGTGGCCATCTTAGTTACAGTCGAAATTACATCACTTCCAGGAAGAGGAAACACATTCTGCCACATGAGCTTAAACTTATGCCTTTTTGCACATGAGCATTGAGCGGTCAGTGCCAAATCGGGACGCTATCAGCTGTTAGGCCTGATAGGATTCTAATGACAGACCAATGAGGTCAGAAACACATTAAGTGTTGCTCTAATATTAAACTACAGGTGACCTGTGTGTTGCTTAGGTAGAGGTAGATGCAGTACCTGGATCTAAGTGTCCTACCTGTTACTTATCCATCTGGGACTTTTTAGTGAACACCCTGCGTGTCTGCTGTTTGCCTCTGTGGAGATTCAAATGAAGGATTTCTGCACTATTTTGTCTGCGTTTGTTCTTCCAAACCACAGTGCTTTTGAGCACATACGTTCAGGGGGGGCAACTATTTTTTCAGGTCATTCATAATAGGAGAAATGTGGAGTGATAGTTACATTTACTGTGCTGATGAATATTAATTTGATCATACTTGGAATCCAGTACCACCAATTAGACCAGTTTCTGACTTGGACAAACATGCTATTGTTGTAATAGTCACCAGTTCTTTTTTCCAATCTCTGTGGTGTGACATTGATTATGTAGCAAACATGTCAACTTAGAAAGTGCTGTTTGTTTTGCATTATTTTATTTTCTATTTTACATGAACAGCAATTCCTCACCTGTACTGGGAAGTTTTTTAAAAAACTTAATATTTGCCTACAAAATGCCATCATACAAGTATCAACTTACAGTAACTACAGATATGTTGGCAATTTGTACTGGTCATACTAAAGAAGACATGACTATGACAGCCCATTGAGTTGGTGTATCACCATTATCAGTACCTAGCACACAATGCCAGATCATTCACAGTTAGGCTAATCTCTGTATCACTGGCATCACTGGCTCTCAGAGACATTGTAAACTTGTATGAAAAACTCAGGGAAGAGACAAATTGCTTAGGCCTAAAGCTGCATACACACACAATGATTTTTTGAGGGATTATCGTTAAACGATATCGTTTAACGATAATCGTTTGAAAAAATCGTTCACTTTCTGAGTCAAATGATGAATGATAATTGTTCATGCGTGTTCACGTTTGTAGTTTGTAGTTTGTAGTTTAGTCAGACTTGTCAACTCAACGATTTTCATTAAGGGAATATGCAAAAATCGTTTGTAGTTCAAATAAATCGTTCATTACACTTTAAAAAATCTGACCGATAATCTTAAAATAATCGTTCATAAAATCGTTCATAAAATCGTTCATAAAATCGTTGGTAACAAAATTGTTGTGTGTGTATGCAGCTTAAGACTGACCTCAGGATTTGTAATTTCCAATAACACAACAAACATTGTGAATATTAAAACATACCAATTTTAAAAAAAAAATTAGATGTGCATGCAGGAGATGCTTAGATAAACCTCAGATTAAATATATGTAACTTGCCACTGTATAGCGTTTGCTGTCTGGTTTACTATACCTTATAAACTATAACGCTAACTAGATCCAAATAGAGATTACTCTGTAGATCAGTAATCACACAGTGACTGATATGGTGAATGATGATACCTGGTGCATATTTCTGACATAAGTTACGTGACTAAACTGGCTGCCACATTATGGAAGTATTTGCACTTCTAGAATTGCATTATATTGCTGATAATATTTTTGCTACTTCTTATTAAGCAGACATTTGAGCTTTATTGTTATTTGTGTATTTTAAATAGAGATGTGCACCAACCCTCGTGTTTTGAATTTTGGTTTTGGATCTGGATCTCCCCTGGTTTTGGATTTTTTTCCTTGGTGTTTTGTTTTCGTGTTTTAGTTTTGGATCTGGATTTTTTTCTTAAAAAATCATAAAAACAGCTAAAATCACATAAAATGGGTCTGTTTTTGTTACAACAGTATATTTAACCTCAATAACATTTATTTCCAGTAATTTCCAATCAATTTTGACCACCTCACAATATTATTTGCTTAATCTAGTTAAGGCCAAAAGGTTGCATCCAGCTAGCTGGCTGACTAAGCTAAGTGACACAGTGGTCAGCACTAACATGTGGCAGTTCAGCTTCTAATTTCCAACATGGATACAGTGTGTTATACAGTGTGGGTTGGATTCATCAATAGTGCACTTACAGTGACAGCAGTGTCGGCAGAGTGGATTTGCTGACGGTGTCCTCAGTACATGGAATGGCAGTGCTGCGGTGCTGGCAGTGTCCTCAGTGAAGGGTACCGGTGATGTCGGGAGCGCGGGGGTGCCAGCGGTGTCTTTAGTGCAGGTTTGCTGGCTGTGCCGACAGTGCGGGGTGCCAGCGGTGTCTTTAATGCAGGTTTGCTGGCTGTGTCGGCAGTGCGGGATGCCAGCGGTGTCTTTAGTGCAGGTTTGCTGGCTGTGTCGGCAGTGCGGAGGTGCCAGCGGTGTCTTTAGTGTAGGTTTGCTGGCTGTGTCAGCAGTGCAGGGGTGTTGTAAATGCAGGGTGCCGGCGGTGTTGGCAGAGCGGGAGTGCCAGTGGTTGCCTCAGTGCATGTGTGCTGACAGTGTCTGCAGTGCAGGGATGCTGGCTGTGTCCTCAGTGTGGGAGTGTCAGCAGTGAGGGGGTCACTGACGGTGTACTCATTATATGGGGCAGGAGTGTCAGCAGCTGTGGTGTCGGCAGCGGGGGATGCTGCCAGTGGCGGTGCCAGCGTTGTCAGCAATGGGGGGTGCCAGCGGTGTCAGGAGGCCGGGGATGGCGGGCGCCATCTTTTCTCTCTCCTAGTGCATTTTCAATGGGCTTAACGCTGATTGGCTGAGAGCCATGAAAGACGGTTCTCTCAGCCAATAAGCACTACTCATGCTCAAAACAAAACCTTGCGACCCGACAGCGCAGTCACAAGGTTTTGCCTCGTGTGAGGGATCCGGAGCAGGCAGGAAGAATCGAGCGTTGCTCGGATTGCCGCGGATCCCCGAAATTCTGGAGAGTTCGGATCTCTGAGATCTGAACCCGCTCATCTCTAATTTTAAATGGATAAATAAAAGTAAAGTTTTAATATAAATAACGAGTGCCCCCAGCAAAAGAAAGTCTCTTTTCTTCATATTTCTTGGTCTGTCTAACATTATACTCTCAGTGGTGCGGCCCCACAATTGTGATCCCAGGTGAGAATTGTATACTACTAGATCTAATTTGAATACCATCACAATGTTAGGTTTTTTTGACTTACCTGTGCTCAGGTTTTTCCCTCCTTCCCCTTTTCCTTTGTGATTAGACCTTAACATGTACAAGCGAGTAATTGTATATATTATTTGCTGTCCATGTGGACTAGCGTACATTGGGAAGACCACTTGCACAGCATGAATCAGGATGGTAACGGAGACAAACAGTTACTACAGTTTGGGACATTTTAGATACATAGGATGAACACTGTATCCCCATTTGGGTTAAATGAACAGTTGTCGTTCTCTTTTCCATCAGCCATACGGGAGTCCTAGGTCTCAATGTTCCTTTTTGATTTTTTATCTTTTTTCCATCTTTGTTGTCTTATCTTTGGTTCCTTTTTCCAGTGTTCCCTTTCTTTCTCTCCAAGTGATTGCCATTCAAACATTAATCTGTATACTCTGGCTTCTAAGCACTTTCTCAGACAAATTAGTAATGCATTTTTCTGTTGTATTGGTAATGCATTATAACATTTTTTTTACTTAATATCCATATTTTGCATTTTCCATTTCTCTATTATTATATTGTGTGTTCACACTCATTTTTTGGCACTCACACCTTCATTTTTGAGTATATGACCGTGTTTAATATGTCACTCACACATTGTTTGGATTTTGATTCTGGGTTATCTGTCACATGCTGCAGCTGTGTTTTGACTTTCCTTTGTTTACTGTCAGACTACACTGGATATGAGTAAATCTGTCTGATCTTAGAAGCTAAGCTGCCTGTTGCCTGTTCAGTACTTGGATGGGGGACCTACTTGGAATACCAGGTGCTGTACTTGGATGTCATACACATTGTGTCTATGTAGGTGGGGCAGCTTATTGGGCAATTATATGACCCAGATTGGATTTTATTAGTTTGCGGTGCTGTGCCACCAGGGTTCGTGGGGCTGGAATGCTTTGGGGTGACACACTATACCACTTTATTTAACACATTCAAATTATTTTTCTACTAATACTGCCATATTCAGCATTTTAATTGCTCCTTTGAAGACACATCTCCTTTGATTTATTATTTTTAACACTTACTGAAACCTTAGCCTATCACAGGTGTGTTGCCTTGGAGTGGCTGGCCTTTGCTGGCTTTTTGGGGTTCCATGCCCCAGACTTTGACTAAATATTAGGGACCTCTATTAATCAGAGAAGCCACGATGTGGCCTGGAGGCGTAGCCATATTTTTGTAAACATATGCAAATGAGATCTCTGAATTATCTACCACCATTTCATTTTCAAATCTTATTGCTGATATAATTCAGTGTGCTGGGGGATACCCTTTGCTGTTTCTTGTATAGAATGACCCCTCCCTTTCAGGCACCTGAGTGATATTACTAAAGTGATTGAGCAGTTACTAAAGGCCCTCATACATCAGAGATTGATTGCAGCAAACGTGCAATTTGCAAATGATTGTGTATAAAAATCTTTCCCTTTTTCAATCGATTGCAGATTGCAGAATTGCCACAATCAATTGAAAAAGGGAAAGATTTTTATACACAATCAATTGCAAATTGCATGATTGCCACAATCAATCTCTGATGTATGGGGGCCTTAATATGTACTGCTAGGGGGGGCAGCTGCAAGTTCAGAGATCACCTGATATGGAAGCCTTAAAATATTTTCTTCTATGGATGGATCACATAAGCCCATAGTGGTGACTTATATATCCCCGATCCATGTGTTGCTCTGTTGGTGACATTTAAGATTTAACTGTCACATTTAGAAACTATATTGGGCTTAGTTGTGCCATTTACATACCTTCTTTATAGATTTTTACATCACACACTTTTTTTGGGAGCATTTTATCCCATGCATTCAGTCACAATATTTGATCCTTTTATAGTGTATCCATGAGAGGTGCACTTATTCCCTCTTTGTTATTATGTTCTTTCCCATGGTCTTTTTTCCCCATTATTGGAATGTCAGAATTATTGGTATATAAAGTGTTTTCCTTTTCCACAATGGTCTTTCACTTTGTTTCCCCCTGTCCTCCCCTTCCCCACTGTACACATGTTTATGTATCCCTGTAATGTTGTTGGACGTACTTTACCATATTGCACCAAATGCCTGATACACTGGCAGTGATAGTTTCATTCAGGGCATGCATGGACTGGCCGATGTTTGACATGGTGATTTCAGCGCATCTGTGCCAGTCTGCACCTGATGACATCACATAGCTGGATGCCAGTAGGAAGGCATGGACTGCATAATTTGTGTGGAAATGTCTCTGGTATATAGGTATCTACCTTCACTATTTTCATTGTTCTTGATAAATGTCTTGTACACTGAAATGTTGGATGAGAATACTATACTGTGTGGAGTCTTCATTTAAAGGACCTGAGAGTGCTGTATTTTTTTGATTTGCATATGTTTTTTGTATTGGAGAATACCCTCTGAGTGGACCCAGCCTTTATGTAATTAATTATGTGGAGTGCCGGCTTTAAATCTGTATATTATACAGGAGAGACATACACTGTGAAAGCAACTTAATCTTAAGATTCTTTAATATATAAATATGACCTATATCTAAGGGTTGGGCTTAATTGTATGTTTATGAATGTTCCTGATTTGCCTTTCCAGTGCATGATCCAGCAAGTTCTAGTTAATTGTTATAACTACATATGAACATACAATTGTAGCAAAATACTAAGTGACTTGCTTACAACAGTACTTTAGGTAATAATGTATATAAATCTCTCTTCTATATTTCCTCAGATTTATGCTGTCAGTGCGGAGATGTAAAGAAGAATATACAATCTATACATTTTTTCAACCATTTAAAGTTGTATTTAATATTTTACACCAGATCATTTGGTTGTTCTTCCTGAGTATTTCACTCTGCAAATCTGAGACACCGAGCCCATCGCCTGGATGTCATATTTCTGAACGGACTCCATATCTATTTCCATATGAATATTCCCAGGAAGGAGATATAATTATAGGTGGAATAATCACTGTCCATGAGAGGGTACAACAAATTATGTCTGGTAGTGAGCTATGGAAACTGAACTGTGTAGGGTAAGTGACATATAGTACAATACATAATGTGTACATTTTATTTGCAGAATAAGCATATAATCTCAGGTCATTACTAGAGATGAGCGGTTTGGATTCTGTGGAATCTGAACTGCTCCGAATACTGGTTATCCAAGTCCAACCAAGCTATGGCTCAGGTGTCCCCACTTGACTCGGATCCCACTTGGAGGCCCAACATTATCCTCCCGACATCAGATTCTCACGAGACCTGGCTCTATATTAGGAGACATGACTTGGACGACATAATTTCACTGTTCACTTGCACACTGCACAAAGTTCTGCAAAGTCTCTCTACTTAAAAATGGCTGTGTCCAGATCCAGAGTGGCTGTGCTGTTAAGTGACTATGTGGGCACACTCTATGGCTGTAGTAGCCTCAGAATCCAGACTCACAAGTGGCTGTGCAGCAGTGTTAACTTGTTAATTGACTGTGTATGTGAAAGGGGGAACACAGTACCATGATGTATGCTGTGCTACTCTGCTGATTAAAGTGGTTGTGTCCAGACTCACAAGTGGCTGTGTGTACAAGGCATGCTGATGTATGCTGCGCTGTACTCACGCCCATCTGCTCCAGTGTAAAAAAAAATAAAAAAGTAAAAAAACTTTTTGTGCTGTATCCCACTGTGTACTGTACAAGCACTGTGACTCCTTGGGCTGTAGCCCCCTGTGTATACAAGCACCATGACTCCTTAGGCCTTAGTACTCTGTGTATGCAAGCACCATGACTCCTTGGGCCTTAGCACTCTGTGTATCCAAGCACCATAACTCCTTGGGCCTTATCCCTCTTTGTAAACAAGCACTGTAACTCCTTGGGCCTTTCCCTCTGTGTAGACAAGCACTGCAAGTCCTTGAGCCTTAGCCCTCTGTGTATACAAGCACTGTAAATCCTTGGGCCTTAGCCCTCTGTGTATACAAGCACTGTAAATCATTGGGCCTTAGCCCTCTGTGTATACAAGCACTGTAAATTCTTGGGCCTTAGCCCTCTGTGTATACAAGCACTGTAAATCCTTGGGCCTTAGCCCTCTGTCTATACAAGCACTGTAAATCCTTGGGCCTTAGCCCTCTGTGTATACAAGCACTGTAAATCTTTGGGCCTTAGCCCTATGCGAAGAAGACTTGAAGAAGACTGCTGTTGACGAACCGCGTTGGAGCCTGCACCCCACTGACTTTATCCTCCATATATATGAAATAAGATAAGCTTTTCATTTTTACAAAACTTTGTATTTATCTCTATTTTTTATTTATTATTTTTATAGTATATATATTTTTTAACTAGTGTCATTCATGTCTTTCCATTCATGTTTTTATGTTGGTTGTCTTTATTAAATTTGTATTTTTATAATTACTTTTTTATGGTCTAGATCTATTTGTTAGACATATTTCTTACTCTAACTATTTAATCAGTGATTTTTTGCACATTCTTTGCACCACAAAGCACTGTAAGGCGCTCTGACCTAACCACACTGTTCTCACATTATTTTAAAAGTCACTGACCACGACTTATACCGATTAGGTTGAGCTGACACCCCATTTGTGTGGGGTGATAGGCTTTGATTCAATTGTATCATTTATTCATTGTAATTAAGGTACATCACATACCACTGGCACTGTAAAAACTTTATAGACACATATATATATATATATATATATATATATATAATTTTAGGGATGAGCGGGTTCGTATTTCTGAATTCCGAACCCTCCTGAGCCCCCCCAATCCGAGTTAGGAACCGAGTCCGGCTCAGGTTTTCCCGCCTGACTCGGAACTGAAATCAAGGCAAAATGTCATCATCCTGCCTTCCAGATGTCGCGGGTTTTGGATTCTATAAAAGGTCCCTGCGTTGCGCCATTTCTCACTCCGGCTGTGGACAGTGAAGAGGGAGGGTGGGAGTTAGGGCTGGCTGGGATGTGTTGTGTTGTGCTGTGCAGCTGTTGTCCATAGGGGCTGTGTCCACTCCTCCAAAGTCCATAGGGGCTGGCTGGGCTGTGTAGTGCTGCTGTTGTCCATAGGGGCTGGCTGGGCTGTGTTGTGCAGTCAGTTGTCCATAGGGGCTGTGTCCACTCCAAAAGTCTATAGGGTCTGGCTGGGCTGTGTTGTGCAGTGTCCCATAAAGGCTGTAGTCCTAAAGGGGTGCTGTAGTGTTGTCCAGGGGGTGATCTGTCCATCATGGGTGCTCCACCCAAGTGCAAAAAAAACATTTATTTCTGTGTTTGTGAATTGTGTGCACTGTAGCTGCATGTGCATCAACAAAGGAGCAGCACCAAGCGTGTGCCTGTGTCATAAGTAAAGGGCCGGCTGGCTCATCTCTTAAAGGGTGGTGTAACCCCCAAAGTGAACTCCAAAAAAAAAATTACAATTCTTCTTTTCTTTGTTGTGAATCATGTGCACTGTAGCCGCACATCCATCAACAAAGGAGCAGCGCCAAGCATGTGCTTATGTCATAAGTCTGTTAAAGGGTGGTGTAATCCCCAAAGTGCACTCCAAAAAAATAAAAAAATCTTCTTTTCTGTGGTTGTGTGCGCCTTAGCCGCACATATATATCAATATAACATAAATGGAGAACAAAACTTTGTCCTATAAAAATAAAATTGGGAAAGATTAAGAAACAATTCCTCCTAGTGCTGAAGCTGCTGCCACTAGTCATGACATAGACAATAAAATGCCATCAACGTCATCTGCCAAGGTCGATGCCCAATGTCGTAGTAGAGGGCATATAAAATGACAAAGTTCAGGAAAATAACCTTAAAAAAACATTTAAATCATCTGAGGAGAAACGTAAACTTGCCAATATGCCATTTACGACACAGAGTGGCATAGAACGGCTAAGGTCTTTCCCTATGTTCATGACTAGTGGTTCAGCTTCACATGACGATGGAAGCCATCCTCCCGCTGCAAAAATCAAATGAGTTAAGCTGGCAAAAGCACAGCGAAGAACTGTGCGTTCTAAGAAGATATCACAAATCCCCAAGGAGAGTCCAAGTGTGGTGGCGGTTGCGATGCCTGACCTCACCAGCACTGGACAGGAAGAGGTTGCTATTTCCACCATTTGCATGCCCTCTGCAAGTGCTGAAAGGAGCACCCACAGTCCACTTGCTGATAAGCAAATTGAAGATGTCATAGTTGTACAATTTCCTCCTTAGTCCAGATCGGAAGTAGTCCTGCCGGCCATGTCACTGGCATTACTGACTCTCCTATTCAGGATTCCTCTGGAGAATCCTGAATTGCTACGCCTACTGCTGCCACTGCTGCTGTTGCTGCTGGGAGTCATTCATCATCCCAGAGAGGAAGTAGGAACACCACTACTTTTACTAAACAATTGACCCTCCAACAGTCCTTAGCTTGGAGGATGAAGTACAACAGCAGTCATCCTGAAGCAAAATGGATAACTGAGGCCTTGACTGCTATGTTGGTGTTAGATGTGCATCCGGTATCCGCCATTAGTGCAATGGGATTTAGACAATTGATGGAGGTAGTGTGTCACTGGTACCAAGTCACGTCTAGATTCCACTTCACTAGGCAGGTGATATCGAGACTGTACAGAAACGTCTGTAAAAGTGTACTCAGTGTCCTAAAAAATGTGGTTGTAACCAATATCCACATAAGCACGGACATGTGGACAAGTGGAACAGGGCAGACTAAGGACTATATGACTGTGACAGCCCAATGGGTAGATGTATCACCTTACGCAGCAACAACAGCAGCGTCACCAGTAGCAGCATCTCAGAAATGCTAGCTCATTCCAAGGCAGGCTACACTGTGTATCACCAGTTTCAGTAAGAGGCACACCACCAACAACCTCTTAGAGAAACTGAGGGAAATCATCGCCCAGGGACTTACCCCACTTAGACTCTCCTGGGTATTTGTGATATCTGACAATACCACCAATATTGTGCGGGCCTTACATCTGGGCAAATTCCAGCACGTCCCATGTTTTGCTCACACAATAAATTTGGTGGTGTAGAATTTTCAGAAAAATGACAGGGGCATGCATTAGACGCTTTGGGTGGCCCAAAAAAATTCTGTCCACTTTCGCCATTCAGCGACTGCGTGCCAAAGACTGGGGAACCAGCAAACACTCTAGATCCTGCCTCGCCATCACCTAAAGCAAGAGGTTGTGTTGCGGTGGAACTCAACCCTCTATATGCTTCAGAAGATTGAGGAGCAGCAAAAGGCCATTCAAGCCTATATATCCACCTATGACATAGGCAAAGGAGGGGGTATGCACCTGACTCAAGCGCAGTAGAGAATGATTTCCGTGTTGTGCAAGGTTCTCCAGCCCTTCGAACTTGCCACACGTGAAGTCAGTTCAGACACTGCCAGCTTGAGTTGGTTCATTCCCCTCATCAGACTTTCGCAGAAGCAGCTAGAGAAAGTGAAGAAGGAGCTAAGATGGAGCAATAATGCCCGGCATGTGGGACTTGTGGATGAAGCCCTTCATTCGCTTTGCCAGGATTCCAGGGTGGTCAATCTGTTGAAATCAGACCACTACATTTTGGCCACCGTGCTCGATCCTAGGTTTAAAGCCTATGTGGTGTCTCTCTTTCTGGCCGACACAAGCCTGCAGAGATGCAAAGACCAGCTGGTGAAAACACTGTCAGCTGAAGCGGAACGTGACATGTCAACAGCTCCTTCTTCATTTTCTCCCGCAACTGGAGCTACCAGGAAACAACTTAGGTATCCTAAGTAACCCGTTGGTGGTGATGCAGGGTAGACAGGACATCTGGTCTGGACTGAAGGACCTGGCAACAATTTCTGACATGTCTACTGTCACTGCATATGATACTGTCACCATTGACAGAATGATGGAGGATTACATCGGTGACAGCATCCAAGTAGGCAAGTCAGACAGTCCTTACCTGTACTGGAAGGAAAAAGAGGCAATTTGGAGGCCCCTGTACAAACTGGCTCTATTTTACCTGAGTTGCCTACCCTCCAGTGTGTACTCTGAAAGAGTGATTAGTGCAGCCGGGAACCTTGTCAGCAAAAGGCATAGGAGGTTGCTTCCACAAAATGTGGAGAAGATGATGTTCAAAAAAATGAATTACCAACTCTTCCAGGGAGACCAGCTTCTAGAATGTACAGAGGGACCTGTGGTGGTGGATTCTAGAATGGACAAATTAATACTCTGTGAGGATGAGGATGTACACAACACGGAAGAGGGTGAGGAATCGGTGGATGAGGAGGATGAGGATGACATCTTGCCTCCGTAGAGCCAGTTTGTGCAGGGACAGATTAATTGCCAGCTTGTTTTGTGGGGGCCCAAACGAACCAATCATTTCAGCCACAGTCATGTGGCAGACCCTGGTGCTAAAATGATTGGTTTGTTAAAGTGTGCATTTCCTGTTTATACAACATAAGGGTGTGTGGGAGGGCCCAAGGACAATTCCATCTTGTAACTCTTTTTTATTTGCATTATGTACTGTTTGGTGCCTAGTTTTTCAAACTGCCATCCTGTCTGCCACTGCATTGTTACTCCTAGATGGGCCTCGTGTTTGTGCTGCCCACTCATGTCATTTAGCATAGTCATCCAGCTACCTCGGTGCAACCTTTTGGACTAAAAACAATATTGTGAGGTGTGAGGTGTTCAGAATAGACTGGAAATGAATGGAAATTAATGTTATTGAGGTTTATAATGGCATAGGAGCAGAAAAACCCACAAATTCTGTGATTTTAGCTGTTTTTATGCTTTCAAAAAAAAATACAGATCCAAAACACAAAACCCAGAAACCAAAACATGGAAGGGTGGTTTTGGCAAAACCAATACAGATCCAAAACACAAAGAAAGATCCAGATCCAAAATCAGAACACGAAAAGTGGCCAGTGCACACCCCTAATATAAATATATATATATATATATATATATATATATATATATATATAGGTATTTACACCTCATTCCCCTTTCAAACTACAAGTGGCAGTACTGCCTTCCCTCCAGGTGACTGCATCTGATGAGGACAGGTTGCCTGGAAGGATGTGACAGTACAGCTAGGGGTGCGACTCGCAAACTATCCTTTGCAGCGGGTGCCCAGAACCCCATACCTATCCACAGCAGAGTGCATAGTGGGATTGAATGAAGGTGCCCCTGGCAATTGCCAACCTTGCCACTGGGAAGATACACCTCTGCTGCTAGGTCATACTAAACATTAATGATGGTTCCAAGTGGAATAACCACATCTAATTCTCTGGATCTAATATGTATGTTTACAATTATAATCCTCACATCTATTTCTCTTGGATCTACTACAGTTCCAAGTGGAAGTACCACATCTAGTTCACTGGATCTAATACAATTCCAAGTGGAATCATCACAACTTTGTATCTGGATCTACTTTGATTCCAAGTGGACTTACCACATTTATTTCTCTGGAACCACTATGATTACTAGTAGAACCACAGCTTCTAGTTATCTGGATCCACTATAATTCCAGGTGGAATCACTTCTTCTACACTACGTAGATAAAAGTGATTGTCCCCACCCCTTAGTTTCAGCTGGACTGCATGGGTCCACTAGTTGTAATGCATGGTAACATTATCTCTGAGAGGTTTTGAGATGTTTTCAATAACTTTGTGCTCCCTACATTGTGGAAGTTCTATGGAAACAACAAATGTTTTTATCAGGATGACAATGCCACCTGTCATGTTTCGAGGGCGATGCTGGACTGGTATACAGAAAATTCAGTAACCTGGAATGACTGGCCAGCTAAGAGTCTAGATAATAACCCTCATTGAGAACCTCTGTGATGAATGGAGCAACGGGTGCATTTTAGGGCGACTCGACTTTCTTCAGTGTCACAGTTGATCACTGTACTTAAGGTGGAACATACTGCCTGCTGCTGTCTATATGCTGTCAGTATCCAGTCCCTTTCATCTACAAAGTGTATTTCTCTGGATGTGTAAATTAGTGTTGGGTTTATATTGTAATATAAATTTAAGCAAACCATCTGAGACTATATGAAACTTTGGTCACCTGAATGTCCTAGGGCACAGGTTCTCACACTCAATCTTCAGGACCCCAAACAGTGCATGTTTTCCAGGTCTCCTCACAGGATCACAAGTGAAATAATTAGCTCTACCTGTGGATATTTTAAAATGTGTCAGTGAGTAATGAATACACCTGTGCACCTGCTGGGTGACCTGGTAAATGTGACCTGTGTGGGGTCCTGAGGACTGAGTTTGAGAACCACTGTCCTAGGGCATATTAGATTGCATTTCATTAATCATCTATTCTATTTCTACTGTGCTTTGTTTATATTTTTGCTTATATTAGCCTCATAGTTGTATCATTATACATTTGGTACACTTTGTTGTGTATAACCCATTCTCAGTTACTATGTTACGGATTCTGTGCCACAGCTGTTACTCCTCCTTTTTCTAAGGTTACAATTCTTTCAATTTTGTATTTTCTATTTTGCAGTCCAAGCCCTAATACTGCAGCTGCTTCTTATTGCTTAATTTTTTATCCTGTTTATTTTTTTTAAAATAATCATTTCAACATTAAAGTTCTTTCTCAAGCACATCTTTTTGCAATTTGCATTATTGATGTTACAGTTATTCCTACAATTTAATTTTTTAGTAATAATACATTATTTATTATTTTTTAACCAAACCTTCTGAAAAACAAACAATTTTTAAAAATATATTACTTACCCTTTATGCATTTTTTTTCTTTTAAACAGCGTACACTATAGTAAATACAAACACCACCGGGCTTTTATTTTTACAATTGATGAGATTAACAGGAACCCAGATATTCTGCCCAATATTACTCTGGGCTATAATCTGTATGATTCTTGTGGATATCAGATGAAATCTGTAGCTCATGTTTTAGATATATTATCTGGACACAAGAAATTAATTCCAAATTATTCATGTAGAGAACATGGTAAAGTGGTTGGTTTTATTGGAGATCTTAGTTCTTTCACCACCATTCCTATTGCTCAAGTGTTGGATATATATGGGTATACACAGGTAAGTAACATCTGTCTTTATTAGTTTTAGACCAAAGTGAGGATTGCTGAAAAGTTCATGCTGAATTTACCACCAGAAATGTAGAAATGTGTGCAATGATTCATATGATGTATAAATGTTTCATTCACAGCTTCCCATGGGATACAGTCATAATGCCGATGGCTTGGAGGTTGTCTGACTAAATCCTAGCATCTAAATACTGACACGGGACTAAAGACAGGCAACAAAATCCTGACGCCCGTCTATATCCCGATGCTGGAATCTAGACAGATGGCTTCCTGATTAAAGGTAAGCTGGGCAGTGTTAGCACTTTGCCGTGGGAGAGAGAGTTAGGTTTAGGGACCCTCAGGGGATAGGCCTTATCCTAGTAGGGTTAAGTTTAGGGTGCTGGGAGAGGGAATGTTAGGTTTAGGCACCTCCAGGGAAAGGTTAGGGTTAGGCACCACTAAAGGGAGGGTTTATGGGGGAGAGGGGAGGGTTAGGGTTCTTACCAGCCCCAGTTGGGATCTTTAGCATTCAGGCTTGTGGCATCAGAGTCAGATGGCTTCCTGGTCGTTAGCATTTCATACCCAACCCCTTCCCATGTAACAGTAGAGAGTAAATGGTGAAGCTGTGTCTGTATTAGTCAGTGGACTGGTTAACCTAGTAATATAAACATACAGTAAATCAGAGAGGTATATAGTAACATCTTCCAGTATATGCATTGTACCATCCACTAGTTTTCTGCCCAGAGTTGCAGTCTCTGACCAGTAAGTGAACTTATACATAATCCTATGCTGGGTGTATGAGACGTATATGAGATAGACAACCTCTCATCTTACACACAACTAATAATAGAATGCATCTCTGGCTACATTCCTGTAACACCCAGAAACACCAGTTTAGCAGTCACAGAAAAATACCCAATATCTGTCTGACTCAGCATTGGTAGCACAGAAGGTGCAAATGTGTCTATTACTGCCTCACAGCACTGATGTCTTTTGTTTGATACCTACCATGGCCCTAACTGTGTGGAGTTTGTATATTCTCCCTATGATTGTGATGGTTTCCTCAGGGTAATTTGGATTCATCCCACACTCCAAAAACATTATTAATTGGCTCCCAATTTTTTAAATCTATGTATCTATTCATCCACATACACACACAAACACAGATCCATAGGTCTAGCACTCCCATTAAAAATGCAGCTTGACCTGGTGCCCCCACAGCAAGTATTCTCAAGTAACCAAAAGTAGCTGCACTCAGGCAAATAAATACTCAAAGTCCAGGCAGTGGTCTTATCAATGCAACAACCTGATAATACAACTGAATCATTGATCTAATATATCTTTCAGTTTCAGAAGAAACACAAATAAGTGACCAGCACACCACCTTAATGCAAATAGTAGTCGAACATGTTATATTAGGAATGCAACCATATAAGGATCCATCAGAAGTGCATGTCACAATAATAGGGGAATCATGTATACTTTAGCAGCAGCCAGGAAATAATGTAAGTAAGGCAAAAGTGACATTGCAAACTTAGCAACAGCCTGGTGACAAATATGCAGTCAAAATCAGTGGCCCAACGACCATTTCAGTGTTCCTACACTTTCATCATGAGCACAAATCAGACATAATAACAAGCCATATTTAAAGAGAGATGGGTGCCACCCTGAAATTCAGCAATGGTAGACATTTGTGATAGAAATCACCAATAGCGCATGAGATGCCACATCCCAGAAGTGTCACTCCGGACTCCATCAGGATGCAAGCATGTCATGTAGCTGACATCATCATGCTTCGGAGACCAGCGCAGTGATGGAACCAGTGCTGGTGAAGGTCTCAGGTGCATCGGATTACGTCACCACCACTGGGGAAATGAATGTAAACATAGACAAACATGTTGGATAAAACAATAATTTATATGTTATGTACAGTTATATGTACAACATACAGGTGCTTACTATTACAATTGGTAATGTAAAAAATATTGACCAATGGCACACTGTTTGTATTCCCCTCTAAACCATAGGTCTTAGTACATTAAAAAATGTAAGTACACCACTGCTAAAAAAGTCTGGCCAGCATCCAACATCTCTAGCCACAATAATACACAATGGCTAGAAAAGAAACAAAAAAAAATTAAAAAAAGTTACCAAAAAAAGTGGAAATAATATCACTCAAACAATAATAAACCTCAGTGAAAAAAGCAAATAAATGTGTACTCAAATAAAATGATTTTTTGATTCAAATGAAGAAAATAAACCTCAAATAAGACAGAGATTCATATTTATAAATCACAGCATCCATTAGTATTATAACTCCAGCAGCCCTCACATCATGGATGTCATCATAGAATCAGTATTGGATCACAAAAATACACCAAAATAAATCTTCTCATTCAAACCCATAGGTCATAATGATTTAAATCTATAGATAAATTCACATTCCCTCTGCAGTTATTGTTTCCCCAGATCTCCACCTCTTCTTGGGGCTTTAATCTGATCAAATGGCATAAAGCGAAAATCTTTGATTGGTATGTCTTAGATCATGAATGTGTCTTGCAACTGGTCATGTTAGTCAACTGGTCATGTCAACTTTAGTGGATATTTTTTTGATCAATGAGTGATACATAGCAATACATTCTTTTAGCATTTGTGTAGTCTTCCCTATATACAGCACTTGAGAAGGACAAATAATTAAGTAGAGTACAAATTTGCTTTTGCAAGTAATTCGATGTTGTAACCTATGAAGTAGTCCATTAGTTGGATGTACAAATGTGTCTCCTGTCATAAGGTATCGGCAATTAACACAGCAAATCCAACAGAAAGCACCATTTTTTGGTGCAAGCCAATTCTCATTCAGCACTCTTAGACTCACATATGCATTTATCACTATTAGATTGTTACTTCTCTTGTGTGCAAACAGGATTATTTTGACAAGATTCTTTAAAATGGGATCTGTCCTTATAATGTGTCAGTGTCTGAGAATGGACTCCCTCATCTTATGTGAGCATATTGCAAAAGTAGTGGGGAACACTACATGATTAGACTTGGATTCTTCGGACTTTGGTCAGACAGTGTTTAATTGCATCACTAATTTTGTAGCTGTTATATCCACACTGTACAAAGGCCCTCATTCAGAGCCGTACGCTCTGAGCAGAGCGCACGCTCTGAATGAGGGCCGCCCTCCATAACTATGGAGCGTCCTCCTGGACGCTCGTATAGCTGTGGGTCACCACCCACAGCCTATACGAGCATGCAGTTTGATGGCCACGATGGTCTTGACCATCGCGACCATCGAAACTGCGAACCGGAGCCTGCGGTTGAGGTTTTCAACCGCAAGGCCCGGAGTGATTTTGGCTCTATCAGAGCCAAAATCACTCCCACTGACATCACTAGTGATGTTAGTGGGCCGGCTTCTGATGGTAGGCATTCCCTTAGGAATGCCCCTGTCTGGGAGGCACGCCCCCGGCATACCCACCAAACGGGGCATGCTGTCAATCAACATCGACAGCACACCCCCTTTGATCAGACACAACGAGCGAAGGAAAGTCCTTCACTCATCGCATCTGGCGCATGCGCACGACGGAGCTCCCTCCGTCGTGTGCATGCTCAGTGCAGAACATTGACCCACTTGCGAGCGGACAGCCGCTCGCGAGTGGGTCTGAATCAGGCCCAAAGTCTGTTCCCATTTTCTTAAGTGCCTCTGATAATTTATCAGGATCTGATGTAATTGCCTCTCTGATCAGCTGAGAAAAAGGTAAACCTTTTTTGAGTGGTTTGGGATGGAAATTTTCAGTAATCAAAACAGCATTCAAATCTGTTGGTTTCTTAAAAATATTGGTTTCAAATTAATTATCCACTATTGAGATCGCCACATCTAAGTAATGTAAATTATGAGGGCTGCTGGAACATATGAACTGAATGGTGCTGGTGATATTGTTTTACCATTTAATAAACTCACCAACAGCCTCCAAACTGCCCATCCAAACAAAAAACATTGTCTATAAATCTGGTGTAGAGAGAAATAAATTATTATTATTATTTATTTATATTGTGCCACAAGTGTTCCGCAGCACCTTATAAAGTACATAGACAAACAAGTAACCAGTGAATTACAAATACAATACAATACAATACAGGACATAGATAATAAACATTGCTATATTAGCAACCGTTATGCCCACATAAGCACCCAAGTGTTAGTTGCCTTAGTGGGGAGTAAGAGATTAAATTAAATTACAGTAGGAAGAAGCACAAGAGGGTAGAGGGCCCTGCTCGAAAGAGCTTACATTCTTTAAGGGAGGGGAAGACAAACAGGAGTGACACAGAATGGGGTAGGCGGGGAGGAAGGAAGATGTATCAGCAAGTTAGGATGAGAGCTGGAAGGCTTTAATGAAGTAGTGGGTCTTAAGAGCTTGTTTAAAAGATTGTAAAAGAGGTGCAGAGTCTGATGGGGAGAGGGAGGGAGTTCCAAAGGTGGGGAGCAGTACAGGCAAAATCTTGGAGGCGGGAGTGGGAGGAAGTAATCAATTGGCATGAAAGGCGGCATGTATTAAGTGAACTAAGAGGGCAGACAGAAGAGTGTAGGGAGATAGAAGATAAATCTAGAGAATTATCTATTGTTCAAAATATGAGCACATTTGTAGTCGTACATGTACAAAGGGGCATAGCAAGGGGCCATATTAGAACCCATAGCTGTGCCTTGTAGTTGCAATCAAAAGTTGTTCTCAAAAAGAAAATAATTCTTGTGAAGAATCATTTCAATCAAAAGTAACAGGAACTCGCTAGGGGGTTCTTTGTAGCTAGCATTCTTAGAAATAACCCTTATGATAGCTTCCATTCCATCTGCATGAGTAATGTTGGTATAGAGACTTACTGTATCTAGAGTCACTAGAAAACACCTATTGGGTGGTGTCCCAAAAGATCTCAATTTAAACAAAAAATCTATAGTATCCGTTAATATCCAGGCAATATTACTGACAATTGGTTGGAGGAAGAAATCACCATATTGCAATAAAGTCTGACAGAGAGAATCTCTTTAGGAAATTATTGGCTTTCCAGGGGGTCTGGTCATTTATTTATGATTTTTTGATAAAATGTATAAAAGTGGAATCACTGGAAAATCTTGGTTAAGAAACTATACAGTGTGTTCATCCAACCACCCATTAGATTGTCCCGAAGCAACAATCAAATCAACTTCCCTTTTAAATAATGTTGTAGGCTTGAACCTCAACACCTTGTAACAGTAGTGGTCAGTGATATAGTACCATCTGTTCATAATCACCATACCCCCACCTTTATTGGCTGGGCATATCATGGCAGATTTATTGTCTTTAAGATGTTTAATAGCCTGTTGTTCATTTCTAGACAAATTGGGGTCTGACACCTTCTGTTTTTTCATAAAAGGTATCACATCTTTTTTGGCAATTCTAAAAAAAAGTGTAAATCGAAGGATTGGATCATGGAGGGTCAAATTTGCTCTTAACATGGAATAAATAACTGGCAGAATGTTCATTAGGTATCTTGTGAAAAAGGTCTTTCAGCCTGAGGTGATGTTATACAATTCAACTTCACAGTCAAAGGCCCGCTTTCTGTATGTATTAACAAATGAGAGTCCCTTTGAGAGGACTGCCATCTTTATAGGGGTAGGAGTATAGTCTGAGATGTGGTATATTATTTTTTCTTTCTTTGTTCTCAAGTCAGCCCTTTTCATTTTAGTTACCCAACAACCACACTGGTAACTGGTATACACTCCCCTGGATGTCACCTTACTCATGGGAATGTCCTGTAGTGTATTGTTCTGTAAGTCACTTGTCTACAACTTGTTTATGTACTTTGTAAGGTGCTGCGGAACATTTGTGGTGCCATATAAATAATAATAATAATAATAATAATAATAATAATAAAATGGACTTGATGTTGAGGTATTAGTTTCTACCACTCCCTAGGATGGCATGCTAACTCTGGGCCTTATACAGCATGGAGTGCAATAGTGTTGCAGCTGCTTAATTGCACGCAATGCTGCTGCAAAAATATGCTAATGTCTGCCACCAATAAGCCAGCATAGAGACGCCCTCTGCAGCTTTCTCACACCTGCAATACCTTGTAGTCCTGCTTTTACATCAGTAACATTGAAGCACATCAGCCCATCATGTACAATTACAGAAGGTCTGACTTGTCACAGAAATTGCAAGTATCGGCACATGCAGTGAGTACACACACTGCGTAGGCTGTCGCAGTGGCTAATTTATGCATGCCCATGCAATGGCGTTCAAACGGACATGCACACCTGCGTTTCTCCAACCATTCCTCCATCACCTCCCCCCAAAACTCATGGTTTTCACTTAATCTTCAATAGATTCCTGTCTGCATGCGTAATTGCAGTGTGATCTCCACGCACAGTATGCAACAATCTGCCCATCAGTGTACATGGTTACAAATGTGATACAAGCTGAATCAGGCCATCTAACCACATCATAATAGAGCATGTGTCAGGAATCAAGGTCAGGCGCCCAACAATATTGTGCAGTACCTTCACCCTTTGTCCAGTGTAGTAAGCTTGCAGAAAATATTAATCAGGCTGGGCTATTATTGCTAAAGGGTAATTGGAACTGTTGGGTGGTAGGTGTAAGCATTCTTGGCTAATGTTATTTTGACCTTACCATAGTATTGTTATTGTATAGTATTACACTAAGAAAATTCAAAATGGTAAGTTATGAGTAGACCTACTGTATTTAAAATTCTGGTGATCTTCTGGCAATATTGCATTAGAAAACAGAATACTGTATAGAGTAGCTGCACTATACAAATTTTACTTTACTAAATTATAATACATTTTTCATCAAATAAGAGAGAGCTTTTTAGCATAACTTTGGCCAAAGTTATCGGCTTACCCACCATGTTTAAGTAACCTCATTATTGGGTACCCTAACATTCCAGGGGTTCAAGTCTAGGGCATGGGACAGCCCCAAGCCAGCCCAACCAAAACACCTCAAGGCTCTGCTCTAGTGAAGGGGCCCAGCTAATTTAGCTCAGGGGGCCTCACACCCCAACACATACCCACAACTGACATACTATCTAAATGTATTAAAGTCTTACCTTTTATTGTGCATTGTTCAGTGTGCAGTCAGCAAATGCTAGGATCCCTACTTAAATACAATTAGAGGCAGGTGGGGAGGGTGCTATTCTAGGCTGTAGGAGTCTCTTTGCATTCAAATGTATATACAGTACATATATTGTATATAACAGGATATATAGGGGAGGGGCCCTAGACTGCACTCCTACAAGTAATGAGAGGTGCTACCAACTAAGACTTTTAATAAATACACAGAAAAAAGAATACACAGTAGGTGTACTGTACAAACATTACTATACAAAATTGTAATAAAATAAGACATTGATATATTTAGATAGTATGTCAGTTGTGGTTGGGTTTTGGGGCATCGGGCCACCTAAGCTACTTTGGCTGGGCTAATTCAAGGCATCATTTTGTTACACCTACACATTCCTCACTCAGCAACCTACCTGTTGAGTGACCATTCTGACTTATGACCAGCATTCCGACCAGCTAACTGTGACTTGCAGTGATATAAAACAGGCAGACTCTGCCACAAGAGGAATCCCTGGCTGTGGCGCGAGACACACAGGACAGCAGCATGCTCTCAGGGGAGGTGGGACACACACAGGCACATGACACCCTCAGCCTGGGTCCTGCATCTTCCTGGCCACTATATGTCATCGCTTAATGACTGATTCATTTAACGACCAAGTTGTAGGAATGGAACGCGGTCATTAAGTGTCTGTATTTTCTTATTTTATATTACTGTTTTTGTTTGTTTTTTTATACAGATGGGCCCAGCTAGTTTGTTGTTCATAGCGCGCCATTCAGGCCTCTGTGTTGCACCATTAAACGTTACATGATTGCTGCTCTGTGGCGTACCATGGTATTCTACAATGAAAGATAAGCCATGGCATGCAATACACTGCTTAACCACTGGGTGGCAAGTGTTTTACTGTTGAAATTTGTACTACTGAATACCATACTATAATATTGGATGGATATCCCTGATGAGTGTGCCAAATACATTCATGCAGTGTATTTGCATATCACATGTTTGCATAACCAATATTTTTAATAATATCACATAAGCTCTTAGAAAAGGATGCAAACCAGTACACATACATAACTGTACAGTAGTGTAATTGTCATATTCTTATGAAGGTATAACCAATACTGTACATTAATGATATGCACACACAGTTTTCAATGAGATGGAGATGGTGTATGAGTTCTGTCAGCTGTACAAATATCTGTTGACCAAAAAGACACACTCCCAGCATTGTATAAAGACCAAGCAATTGAAGTTCAGTATTCTTATCAGAGCCTACTGAACTCAAAACATTGTCCACAACTTCATACCACCTGACATTTATATGCTACTTTATGCCATCGCACTGCTGATGCACTGTATGCTCAAAAAAGTGGTGTGTGACACTCCATACAGTATGCCATGTAGCACCCTGCTAGTCGCGCTATGCTGTGGCGTATGAAGTCTCATAGTACTGCACATGCCCAGTGTAGCCAGTCAGCAGTGACACAAAGTGCATCAGTTGTACATGACACTTTAAATCTTCACTACAGGACTTGGTTATTTGCGAGTTCTGTCATTTATACAGGTATCTGTGTTGACCAAAAAGATGCACTCCTAGCATTGCATAAAGACCAAGCAATTGATGTTCAGTTTTCTTATCCAACCCTACTGAACTCAATACATTGTCCACAACTTCACACCACCTGGCATTT